>JAUMIR010000001.1:479263686-480513686 GCA_030847615.1 Gambelia wislizenii | reverse complement strand
TTTAAAGAGAGGTTCGATAAGCATCTTTCAGGAGTGTTTTAATTGTGTATTCTTGCATGGCAGGGGGTTGGACTTGATGGTCCTTGCAGCCCCTTCCAACTCTGAGATTCTATTATTCTTTCTTAGCCCTACGTATAATTTTTTTAGTATTCCTTGATGATCTCCCGTCTAAATACTAAGCCTGGCCCTGCTTAGCTTCTAAAATCAGAAGAGTTCATTTTTGTTTAGGATCATATGGTGGTGGTGGATTTCATGCCATCCTTTGGATCCAAACCACTGGCACTTATCAGATAAGGTTTTTATCTAGCAGTGAGCAAGGGAAGGCAAACCTCCTCTGCCTTCCCTTGCTCAGCCACAAGGCAAAAGATTAGTTGAAATACCATGGGAAATTCCTCCAGCTACAGCATTGTGATCCTATTGTAATTATATTTTAGATAAACACATTTCCATTGAACGAAATGCTGCCCTTATGGTTTGTTTCTGGTTGTGTTCCAGGTCATCTTTGACAACTTGATGCTAAATCCAGTGTCCCAGTTATCGCACACTATCCGAGAAAACACAGAGAACCTGGCAGAGAAAATGAAGTGAGTGGATAGCCTTAATCTAAATTGCACTGAGTTATAGCCACCCATCCTTTCACACTTTGCCCTTTGGTTTTGCTCCAGAGGAGACAGGGCTGGTCCAGGTTATTTTGCTGCTTGAGAAAAAGGTCAAGATGGCATCTTCTCCATTCTGTATCCAGCAGCTTGAAGGACTGGCAGTGGAACCTTATGTTAGTGCTCAGAATGGGATGGGGTTCTCCATTACTGAAAAAAGCAGGTTAGCTTGCAGAGTGCTGGAACAAGGGGTCTCAGGAGGAATTGCTGGGGAGCTGCTAAATCCTGAGGCTGTTGCTTCACTCTTGTCTAATGGTATGGCTGTTCCTAAGCGAAAGTCAGTGATGAAATGAACTTTTCATATGGAAGAGCTACAAATATAAGTGTATAAATACTGGAATCTGTTAAATTTAGGAGAAAATCAGAAGGGTTGTTTCTCAGGACTAGAAGCTTTAGCATGCAATGCTAAGCATGCTTACTAGAAAACAAGTCCCACTGAACTCTGTGGAACTTATTTCTGGATAGGCATAATTAGGATTGTACTGTAAATGGGAGGATTAAGTAGATGGAGTTTAAGGTATTCATTGCCCATCTGAATTTTAAATAGATTAAATAATTAAATACTGTACATTTTCTTGTAGTAAATGCCTTCATATATCCTAATGTGTAGTGTCCTAACGTTTAGAGAAAATGTATCATAGTTTATTGTTTATTTGAATTTGAAGTGTAAGATGGCTAGAATATTTTTTTATAGGGAGACGAAATATAAATCTTGGTAATAAATACTAAATTAATTGGTGAGGTCCACTTTCATTCAGTTAAGGCTAAGGGTTAAAAACATAATTGCTTGTTTGTTTTCAAACTACATTTGTCCTAGTTGTTGTTTTTATTGTGTGCCTTCAAGTCATTTCTGACTTATGTTGACCCTAAGGCAAATCTGTCACAGGATCTCCTTGGCAGGATGGGATTGTTCAGCCAGTACCAGCACCGGCAGCAGCAGTGTAGAGGAGGGAAAAACCTTTCCATCACCCTGAATCTAGGGAGCTGCCGGAGAACTAGAGTAAAAGGTGTTTTGCCAGGGAGCTGACAGCAGCAGCGGCAGACCCAAACAACCTGTGGACTCGAGTGACAGGTAGCAGGGTGGCTGTGGGGCAGGAGTCTGTTTGGACTTTTGCCTCTAGTGTAGACAAGCCCTAAGATACCCAGCTCCGAAACTTACTGTGGTAGTCAAGTGTGGATGTAAACAAGGCATGGAAAATGTATTTAGGGCTCTTCTAGGTCAGTCTAAAGAAGCATTTCTTGTGATATAGTTCCTTGGGATTTGCCAGTAGTTCCTTTTGTATCCACTTGTTCTGTTCTATTTGGGGGTTATTCTGTTCTGTTTCATAGCCATTTCTTGCATCTATACTAGGACTCTTCCAGAAATTTCTTAAAAACCAGGTGTGGTTTGCTGATGGTATGAAGAACAAATTTTCCTCTCTCTGATTTTTTAAAAAATGAATGCCGTAGTCCAAAGTGCCATTTCACTGGTGCACTATAACACAACAATTTTTTTTCCAAATGGAGAAAGGAGTGAAGGAGACATTTTTTTTCAGACTGAAAAAGAATCCCACTTGAAGGTGGGAATAAAATGTTGCAACAAGTGCTGAAAGTTGCCAGAAAACAGCCTGGAACAACAGAAGCATCTTGGATATTTTAACAACCTTCCGCTCAGAACAACAGCAACAAATACCACAACCCCCTGACACATTTGCATAATTTGGAAAGCCCTTAGGTTTTCTGCATCAACATTTTCCTCTCAGCTCAGGTTACTTCTAGTTTTGGAACTCAGGTTGCTGTTGAGGGGCGGGGAGAGGGGAGGTTAAAATTTACAATTTACATTTGATTAAATTTTGCAACTTATAGTAGTGTGGTGATGGAACTAAATTCAGCTATGTTGCTTTGCTGGTGGAAAGGCTTCTTCTAGGAAAACATTCTAGGGGGAAAGATACCCATTCCTACTCCAGCCTCCCCCCTCCACCAGCCCTTCAAAAATCTGCATCAGAAGCCATCTTGAGCAGATTTCTGGCCATTCTCTTAAAGCCAGGAGCTTCAGGGGAGTGAACTGGAGAGAGAAGTCCTGTTGAACTCACAGCAGCCCTCTAGCACAGCAGCATTGGAATTTGGCCAAAGAGTGAACACACAAAGAAGGAGCAGGACCAGAACCATGCTTGCTGGCCATGCCCTTGGCTGCATCACACTGAGCCCCAAACAAGAGCAGCTCGTGGACCAAGCAAGGGCAGGTCCTTCAGGCTACTGGCCTTCAGCAGCCAAAGGTGCGAAGGCATCTTTTTGCTCACGTACTGATGGAAACCCTACATATATCAGGGGTGGGGGAACTGTGGAGGAAGTGGGGACGGTTTCCCTCCCAGTGGGCTACGCTGTCTCATTCTGACCTGCTGGAAGTGACATAGGGCTTGTCTGCACAAAGGGAAAAAACAGACTGCTCCACAGTAATAGCGAGTTTCAGTAACTGTGACCTGGCCGTGAGTGAATTACTCGCGTTTCTAAATCTGCCACCACCACACTTAAAAACAACAACAATACCCTATTTCTATGGTGCACACAAGCAATATTTCACCTTTCTGGGAAAAAAAAGAGAGAGAAAGATAACAAAAATCCCCATTTTATTGCCTTAGCGATCACTCGCTAAGATAAAAATCCAACATGGCAGGTCATTGTCCTATAACCCAGTCCCGCCCTCTGCATTCGTCTGGCCAATCAGGTTTGTACTTCCTCTTGTATGGGGAAGCAATATATGTCAAATTGCTTATCTTAATGAGTGAGAATGCACATACCACACAGGGCTTTTTTTTTTTAAGTCGGGGAAAGCTACAAATGCTTTTCTCATGTACTTTTTGCTCTTTTTGGCCCCCCCTCCTTCACAATACAGTGAGATAATGCGGGATCCCATTAAGAAAGCTTTTATTCCACGTGAATTCTGTGAGGGGTATTTTCACCATAGAGACAACCCTATAGCTTCTGGCCTCCATTTGGGCTGACTTGCTGCTGGTTTTGGGAAGCTCTGGGGGAAATGAGGGAAGTAAACTGCTGTATTCTCAGTTGGTTTTAATCTGAGTTGGTCAGTTTTGGGGTGACAAATCACCCCTAAATTGTCACTGAAGTTTTTTTTAGGGTTGGAGGGGCTGTGGGGCTCTCTGGGGGACTTCAGGGTGCAGAGATGTGGAACTCAGGAGCCACCAACCCATACCCTACAGGGATTGTAACCAAAGGGACCAGTCTAGCTGGTAAAGTCCAGCTCCTCATTCTCATGTAAAGCCAAACATAAGAGGAAGGCTCCTATCTTTCAAAAGATGATGCCAAGCGGGTTGGCGGGGAGTCACAAGAATCAAGATTAGTCTCTATGTATGGAGGCCTTCTTAATTTTCTTTTGTGGATCCCAAATGCTGGTGCCTTAGTTCATACATTGCTGTTGCAACATGCATGATTTCCTTGTCTCAAATCATGGCAAATCCTGAGCAGAATTTGGAAAAGTTACTTTTTTGGCCTCCATCTCCCAGAATTCCCCCAGCTAGCAAGGCCATAACAGGGGATATAGTGCAAACAAAGTAACTTTTCCAAAGTATGATTTTAAGGGTCTGGAATAGCCCACAGACTGCCTTGATTCTGCATATGATATTTTTTATTCAAAATATTTGATAGCTCATTAGGAGTCTCTGCAAGATTCGAATAAAAAGAGAGTACTGTGTGTAAATACTTTATTACCTGTTTTTAAAAGAAACAATTTTTTTCTGAATCTGTTTTTTGATCCTTTGACAAAATAGTAACTGGTGTTATGTTCTTATCAGAATTCTGTTCCAGAATACTGAGCGAACATGGGAGGAGATGGAAGCCAAAATTAATTCTGAAAATGAAGTGCCAATTTTAAAGACCTCGAACAAGGTGGTGTATGTTTGTCTTAAAACATGTGCTGGGTGGTTTGCTTTTAAAAGAAGATGTCAATGTGAAATCCTTGACCTTGTGTGCATAAACATTTATGCAGAATTTTACTGAATTTAGGCAATTAGCATATTAATTTTAAGTTGAAATTTAAAGATTTGGCTTTCTTATGGATTTGGGTTTATTTCCTCTTCCATTTGTCAATTTTTGAAGGAGTTGTGTTGCATAACTACAAAGAGCATCAAAAATAAAAGTTTAATTAATAAACATTTTAAAATGGACCACAAAAAATCAGATTTAGAATCTGTGCTTTAGTGTGGGTCTTTAGAAGAAAATGCTGAATGAGCATGGAACTGAATGTAACATTTCATAAAAAGTAATAGAATTACTGAATAGTGGGATTTTTTTCTGAGTTGCTTGGTGTTCCAGCTACTGGTACTTACCACATTGTTCTTTATTGCTAGGAAATAAGCTCTATTCTGAAGGAGCTACGCAGAGTCCAGAAACAACTTGAAGGTTTGTTGTTGTTTGCGTTATTTATTTAGAAGGAACAGGTCACACACAAAATCCCAAGAGTTTAGAAACATAATCTGAACTACACATCCCTGAATATCCCAGCCAGCAGAGCCAGTGACCATGTTGGCTGGGGGATTCGGGGAGATTAGGTGCACAGAAAGGATATGCATTGCATTTGGGGGTGAGGAGGCAAGACAAGTGCTGGCTGACAGTCGCCACCATTTTTCCCCCTCTGCATTGCCGCTGCTGGCTCTGCCTTCCCTGTGCAGTCACTCATCCAGTATGCACCGGGAAGGAAAAGCCAGCGACAGAGGTGCAGAAGAGGGGGGAAATGGCAGTACTGTCTTGGACTGGGTGTAGTCGCTCCTTCTGGCCTCGTAATGAGCAACCGTATGCTGGGAAGGCAGACCTCCAGTGTACAGGTGATCATTCTTAGGGTCAGAGGGAGCGGCTGCACCCATAGCATTCACTTCCTCTGACCTCATAATGAGCGTATGCTGGGAAGGCAGACCCCCAGCATATGGGTGATCGTTCTATAGCAATAGCAATAGCATTAGCATTGATATTTATATACTGTTTATCAGTGCCAAAGCACTTCCTAAGCAGTTTACAGTGATTTTTAGCTAATTGCCCCCAACAAGCTGGGTACTCATTTTCCTCACCTACGGAAGAATGGAAGGCTGAGTCAACCTTGGAGCCCTCTGGGATCGAACTCATAGCCGTGTGGCTTGCAGTACTGGCATTTAACCACTGTGCCACCAGGGATCCCTGAAGGGCCTCCGAAGGTTAGAGGGAGTGACCCTGCCCAGAGCAGTCACTCCCTCTGACCTCATAACATGCATGAAGCGCTTTGGGAAGAATGCATGGCTAGGTGGCGGCAGACATACAGCAGAGGGTAAAAATCCAATGGGGAGATTCAGACTTTTTGGCCAGGTAGGTGTGGCTCTTAAATCCAGACCAGAGTGGTCCGAATATTGTGCAGGGAAGCTCTGGACCACAGAAGTCCAATTTTCAATTTGATTTTTACCCCCTGTGTAGTCAAGCCCTAAATCTTGCCAAGAAAACCCTGTGATAGGTTCACCTTAGGTTCTCCATAAGTCAGAAATGATTTCAAGGCACTCAACAACATTCATGTGCTTGCTATGAGTAGACAGGTTTCAAGTCACTGAGTTCTGGCACTGAGCAGCTGAAATGTATGTATGAGCTTTGAGTCCTCTGGGGGACATTTGCACCAGTCAGCCAGAACTAGGTTGACAACTGTCACCCAGAGGACTTTTTCTTCAGGTGTCCCTAGACTCTGGAGATTTTCAGACGCCTCTTTCAGCCTCTTGCCGCACAAGCAGCCTCCGGAGCAGTAACGAGGCTGCTGCGCAGCAAGGGGTACATTTTGGACAACGCTGTTTCCCTCTTGGCGTCGTCTATGACTGTTGCGGCTAGCATTGGAGGCAGCCGCGCTGTTTTTCACTCAAGGAGACCCTCTGCTGTGCTTTCTGCAACCGGACTTGTTTATCTCGGATTGGCCTTTTTAGTCGTCAGCGCGCTTGCAGAAAGCGCGAGATGAGTCCTTCCCATATCTTCATTTGCGAAGAAAAGCCAGAGAGAGAGAGAGTGATGATGATGATGATGATGATGATTCCAGGCTAGTGCTCATCATGCTTTATTCCCTATTTTCTGCAGTTATAAACGCCATCATTGACCCAAGTGGAAATTTGGATGTCCTTGCCAATAATAAAACATCCTCTGCTACACCACAATCCACAGCTGCTAAAGTCAGGACTGCTAACAACATTTCAGGGCCCATGTTGGAAGCGTTATCCCCTGTCAAGAAAAGAAATTATGCACAGAAATCAAACTTTGGTTCTAATAGCCTGCAGGATGGTACTGCGTTTGTTCCAGATGGGGAGAAATACGTCATCTGATGGAATATTTTCTAGTGCTTTTCCTCTTGTATGTAATTTACCGTGGTGTTAGTATTGTGTATGAGTGGTTGTGGGCAAGTCTGCGTGGAGCAGTTGTTTAGATTGCTAACACATTGCACAAACAAAAGGTACAATCTATGCTGTATGTGGGGGGTGGGTGAGTGGAAGATCCCTGTATATGCCTTTTGTGAGGGGGTGGGAAGAAACTAGCACTGTGGAACAGCACATATTCAGCATAGAGGCAGACTCTGACTTTAATAGAAAGCTACCAATGCATCATTCCTCCAATGTGCCATAGCAAAACAGGCTTTGGGTATTCTCCACTCCATGCTGTCGGAACACTACCACGTTCTTGTATCTAGCTTGTTCATAGCTACCTGTTTAGTTGTATAGAGGCTCCATTTTGAAAATGTACCTTCTTGCGTAGGGGCAGTGGGTGGCTGCTGGTGCTGTATATTTATTTTTAAAAATCAGCATTAAATCATTCAACCAGAATTTATTTTTCAATGTCAGGTTAAGTGACACAGCAAAGGACAATTTCCTTTCCAAAAGCAGTGACTTCCAAACCTTTTTCTGGAGGGAACAAAGAGGACAGTGATTCATTCTTCTTCCAAACAGATGGCTTTCACTATTCCTCAGGGAATTGGGTAATAAAAAGTGCAGATGATGGAGAGCCGGTGAATAAGTTTGCATCTTTGTTTTCCTTGTGCTCCTTTAGTTGAGCAGTTCCAAATATAGAGGTCTAGAGGAGACACATTGATGGGTGGTCAGGGTTTTATTTAACAAGGTTGCCAATCTGAAACTATTTCATGGTATTTGCTGTATAACAAAGCCTTGATGTGGTCCTAATGTCTTTTTAATACATTCTACAGAGTTCTCTGTTTACTGCATATCATTTTCAAAGGGAGTAAAAAGAAATTTCCAAGTGTGGGCAATGACTGATGGTTGGAACTATAACCCCTTTACATTCCTCTAAACTTCATTGATGTCCTTAAGAGCATAATATTATAGGCCACTTCTTGCGCTCAGAGAGGTCCTGTATTGAGCAGTAGCAGAAGTGGCTTAGCTCCACATCCTGCCAGCTCCAGGATTTTGCAGGCCTTGGGCAAAGCATGCTCAGTTAGGCCAGGCTTAAACTGCTGGGCCTGAAGTGCCCAAGCCAAGAATTCTCTCATGATGCCTCTCGGATGCCCCATGCAAAATGGGAATAGCAACTCATTTGAGTCAGTGGTCTGTACGTTGCTCTTCGGGCTCTAGCATATGCCCAACTTGCCATCCTCTGGAGCTAGACACAGAGCTGAACAGTGCCCAAGTACCATCTTGGCAACCTGTACAACACCTCTACTCTCCATGATGTATACTGGAGAGCATAAAAGTTGCCAGAGATAATGCTGAGATTCCAGCTATTGCCTTACATAGCTTTCATGAACTTGGGTGCCCAGAGCTCTTGGAAACATTACACCAGATGCTTCCATAGGTGGGGTTCATAGTTTCAACCTAGTGTGTTCTCTGTTTTGATGTCAATTAACTTATTTCCTTCAACACTCACGGTACTATTGTTGCTTCAAAGCGTTCGCACCAAAAATGAATGAGAAATTGACTTTGACGATCAGGACACACAAGCAAAGCAAGGATGATGAATCGCTGTCAAAGCAATAGCATAAGCCTCACTTCTCTTCTAATAATGGTGCAATCTTGTTACCATTGAATCCAAATATGTGGCCTCCATTTGGCTTAGGAGAAATAAACACGTCAAGTGGGTGATATTTGAATACAGTATTACTAGTACGACTGTATGTTTTGACTGTTAAATTCAGCCTAATGCCAAAAATAATTTTGCAGTGATTCTGAGATGTATGCTATTAGGAATACAGATTTTTTTTTCCAATTAAAAGAAATGGGTTTCTACTTCTATTTGCCAAATTAGTGCTGGTTTGTAAAAGGGGTGGGGTTGACAAGTTTACCTGCTGGAACTGCTTGGTGATCCCAGTTGACAAATTGAAGCTTTGCATGTTATAAAATTCCTCTTTTTCCACAGTAGTTATGAAAAAGAAAACAAAACAAAAGTCCCTTGTTTTATTGTTGAAAATAGGCACATTAAATTCATTTGAAAAATAGATGGTATACAATAGGAAGGCAAAGTATGGCCCTCTAGATGTTGTTGAACTGCAACTCCCAGCATTCCACCCCATTGGCTTCACTGGTTAGAGGGAGCCACAAGTTGTCAATCTTTGCTGTATATACATACCTTCATCAGTGGAGGTGACTCCCCCAGTTTTAAACAGAGCTTAGCTTTTGGAATACATTTGAGACAGCATAGCTCAGTAGCAGTGTAGTAGATGGTAAGTATGCAGACATTCTCAGGTTAAATTCCTGGCCTCTCTAGCAAAGAAGATACCAGATAGCACGGTTGAGAAAGACCAGAGCTTGGAAAACCTACCTTTTGGAACTACAGCATCTACTATCCCCCAACTACTGTGGCCAAATCTGCCACTTTGAGGCAGAGTAGACATGGATGAATAGGACAAGGCAGTTTCTGGTGGGAGAAAATAGAGATCCCTTAAGAATAGCCACTGATAATGCCAACTGGAGAATTCTGGGAGTTGTATTCCAAAAAAGTAACCTGTCCAAGATCTAGTTGCTAGTTTGTTGTAGGTAGAGGTTAGAAAAACAAGGTTGCTGTAGTTGAGAGACATACTAGTACATAGGGCCTGGGATTGGTGGATGAAGATTGCAAATGTCTCTAATAGAAAAAAATAAGTTCACACTCTAAGATGGTAGAAGTCTAACTGTCCTGGCAGATGAGTGAAACATGCAGCCTTCTTGTGGTGCTTTCCCTCTCACTCCTTGTAAAACATCCATGGCATTCAGTTGGATTTAGTCTTGTGTGACATGTGTCTTTCTTAGTTACTTGTCTTTGAGGGGCTGACATAACATCAGTGCTTTTATTAGCTGGGCAGACATACAGGACAGGGTTTCCAAATGGCAGAGCTCCAGAATCATTTATTTTCCTCACACCTTTCAATCCCATATAGTAGTTATTTGTATATTGTATATTGAGCTCTGAGAACAGTCAGCCATGTTGAGGAAATAACTTTTGCAGAACTACACAGAGCTTTGAAAAGTTACTTTTCTGGACTATAAGCCCCAGAATTGCTATGGTGACTGAGAGATTCTGAGTACTCTAGCCATCTGCCCTACCCCGCAAACAAACAAACCACTTGTTCCAGGTTTGGGCATCTGGTAAGATGTCGATTTCCTGGCTGTACAGTCAGTAAAACATAAAAGGTAGTGAGTGACATATAGTAAATTCATGAGACCACATGATCAAACACTTCAGTTTGTGATGAATTGACAGCTAGCCATAGTAAGATGAACTGATATTTGTATCCACCAATTTTGGCTTGGTGGGTTGTTATCACATAATCTTTCATTCAGTTCTTCATAATCCTTAATTCATTTCTTCAGGAATATGCCAAGGGTTGTTCGACTTAATTCAAATGGATAGCCCACAGCAGGTGGTAGGATCACAGACCTTTTCCCTCACCCAATTCTCCACCACAATTAGAAGCATATCTGGTCCACCTCCTAATTTTTGCATGAGGCCTACAGATGGAGACCAAAACAACATGTTTGTTCTCTTATGTAAGTCTGTGAAGTGATCCCTGAGGTTGAGGTTTTTTGTGTGCTCAGAATCTATGCCCATAGTATGTCCTCATGTGAATATTCAGTGAGCCTGGCAGGGGTGGCGGCTAGGGTTGCTGAGTGATAATGGTATGATCCTACTGTCCCACTGCACACACCATCATACATTAATACAGACCAGGACTGTATGTCTCATATTTCAGTTTGGTCTGTATTGTGTCATATGCAATTAAGCCAAAGAGGAAGCCACATGACTCTAATCTCCTCCTGCCCCTATTTTGGGTCCTCCTAATGTAGGGGTAGGGAAACTTTGACCTGCCAGATGTTTTAGACAACAGCTCCCATTACACCTTATCATTGGCCATATAGGTGGGCTGATGGGACTTGCAGGCCCAGATGTTCAGAGGGCCAAGAATGTCCCATCTCTGCTATAAAGCAGACGTATTTTTCCAGCTTTACACTGCATGTGGGGTGTTAACCCTTCATCTGATACTTTTGAATGGCCCATATCCTATTTACTTCAGGATCATGACTTTCTAGTTGTTCAGGGTTCGCTTGTTTTTATAAATGAGATTTTTTTGGGTTTCCCCCTTGGCTAAGTCATTCATTTTGTGTTTATAAATGTGTGTGTTATTGCATGTTTTGTTTTTAAATTAAACCTCTATATTTGGCTGGTGATGTTTCAGGGGAATAAAAAATCTGTGTCCCATTTCAGGGAAATCAAAAGCCTGCATCCCATTGAAGTTCAGTGGATTCCTTCTGAAAATTTCAGGCTTCGTTCTATAAGCTTGACCAGAAAAGTTTCTTTTTCATGATCATTGTTAAAATCATCTTGTTTTATTATGATGGAATGAATGTAAATCCTTGAAAGAATGTGTGTCTGCTTGAGAGAATAATGTGGTGCCGTTCTGACGCCACTGCTGGCAATAAAAGCTGAATTTAAGTGACAACCCACAGGGCCAGTTTTACCAGGTCAGAATCTGTATGAGTTTGTGAACTGATTGATACTGGTTTTTAAAGTCTGAGGGTCAAACTACAAGAGATGGCCAACTCTGCATTTAGAAGTGGGGCTTTCTTTAAGTGAAAAATGATGTATGGTTGTCCTAGCAGGATTTTTTCTTATTGCTGTATCTTGCAGATCAGCTTGCTTTGTTTAATGGTTGGTCATCAGGAGTGAAATATGAGCTTCCTTTGCAGAGATTGATCACCAGGAGCCCACTTCAGGGTCACCTGGAGTAAACATGGGCTTAATTTGCAGGGGTTGGTCATCAGGAGCTCACTTGATGATCACTTGGGGGTAAACATGGACTTCATTAGCAATGATTGGTCATCAGGTACCTGGGGCTAAACATGGTCTTCATTTGGAATGATTGGTCACCAGGAGCTCACTTCATGGTCACCTGGAGCTAAACATGGGCTTAATTTGCAAGTCTTATCCCTTAGGCACAAAGCTCTCTAGAAATCCTGTCACTGGAAATCCTAAAGTACTTTCAACTTCTAATTGCAAGCTGCCTCTCTTGTGTAGTTTAGCCCTCAGTGTAGGTCCAGATCAAGTTAACATGGTTGGGAGCAAATGGCCCTGAGTCAACTGTAAACAAGTTTTAAAAAATGTTTTCTTTGAATGTTTACAGATAACCTACTTTGTAAAAAGATGTACAAGTGCAAGATGCTACTGATTTTTTCATTTTGTTAAAATTGATGCTAAGGTTTGTTTGTTTTTCTTTCTAGAATCCAGCAAATGCACACATGACTTTTGCAGTTGTAAAAAGTATATTAACTACCTGTTCACTTTCTGATGTGCCCCTTGCTGAATTGTGCCTAAATAATCTGCTGTTGTTATGCTGCTGAAAATATTTTCTGCTGTTCAAAAAAACACACTAAAATGTCCACAAGATCATCCATTCCATCTGCATGCTACACAAATGCAAGCTGAGCTGTATGAAAGTATAGCTGAAATTCAACTTCGTGTAAGTCAAAACTGTTTAAATGGAGTTAGGGTTTTTTTGTTGTCTTTTCTTTCATTTCCACACGCTCCTTCAAAATACAATGTACAATTTTAAGATTCATTGTTCCCCCCACCCCACCCCAATCCATAGACAGTGGGGCTTTCTTTTTCTCTTGTTTTTTTGGATTTTTTTAAAAATGGTAATTTATTTTGTTTGGTTGCTAGGCAATTTATCTGTACATTTGTGTTCCCAAGTGATGATGTGGATGTCTTTCGAAACAAAATAAATGGTTATTTTATATAATTTTATCATAAATTTGCTATAATAAATCATTTTTTCTGTTTTCCACAAGATAGTTGATGTATAGATATAAATGTGTGTTACAGGTTTCTGGAGTCCTTTTTGAGTGTTTCGTTGTTGGGAAGACAATGTACTAAGTTTTGGGGATCCAGTTGGCAAGAGGACATATACTGGTGCCCCGCTCCATATCCATAGAACCAATACCTGCGCTTTCAGTTATCCACGGCTGAAAAAATATGGACACATACCAGAGTCATTCTGGAAAATGCCTAGAGAGTTGCTTGGCCCTCCAACACAACCCTAGAGGTTGGATTGGCCATATCTCAGGAGCATTCAGTTCTGTATTCCTACATGGCAGTGGATGGACTAGATGGCACTTGTGACCCCTTCCAACTATGATTCTATGACCCTATATTCAACCTCTACATAGCCTACATATCAAGGATGGCCTTAAAATGGTTAAAAATGGCCCTCTTGGCATCCCAATCTGACCCTTTGGGCTTTTCAAGGTGGCCATACCCTCTTCCCCATGACCTCATTTGGTGGTTCTCCAGCTTTTCTATGCAACCCCCCTCCTGCACCATTCTAAAATATTAAAATGCCTTACCACCAGTAAAAGCTTTATGTTAAAATATGCTGGAGTTTTGGTCCCACTGTTTTGCCTTTGGACTGGATTAAGATGATCAAGGCCCTGATGCAGTTAGAGAAATATGGGGCCCTCTGTGGACATGGGATGGCATATAAATAAAATAAGCAGACAAAGTACAATAGGCAGCACCACAAAAATTGTCAAGTGTGTGCCCATTTTCAGTCCTACAATTTCCATGAGGCTAATGGCCAGTTCCCTTGCATTTTTGCTCAGTTACTCCTGGAACATACAAAATTTGGATGATAACAGAATCATTGCTACTCCCATTTTTTTTCCTTCAGTACCACATTCCTAGCCAGTGAAGGGCTATTGCACCTATTGTACCACTGATAATCCATCCCTGGCTTCTACCCTCCATTTGAACATAGCCCCTGAGAACTCTAGAATTGAATTTTCAGGCTGAAAGAGGGTCTCCATCTTCACTATAAACTAACAGCAGACTCATCCTCTGTGTGTATCTTTGTCACCAAACCCGATGTTACTGTCAACACTTAATTAGGGCAGCTGACTTTTGAAACCTCCAGATTCCAGTGAGGGAAGATTGTATCTGTGGATGCAGAATCCATGGATAAGAAGGACCAACTGTACTGAGGTGGTTTGGCCTTCCTCTGAAATATAACCCACAGCACCTGGTGTTCATTGGTGGTCTCCCATCAAAGTACTAACCTGAGCTGACCCTGTTTAGCATCCAAGATCAGAAAGGAACTGGTGCTTTTAGGGTATTCAGATATGTTTCAGACAAAAAACTGACAATGTTTGAGTCATGACATCCCGAGATGGAATGAGGGAAAAGAGATTTCTCTTTGCAGATGTTCAAATGAGGATCTAGCAGGAAATGAAATTTTAATTTCATCTGGAGTAATATGCCTGAATACCCTAAAAGCACCAGTTCCTTTCTGATCTTGGATGCTAAACAGGGTCAGCTCAGGTTAGTACTTTGATGGGAGACCACCAATGAACACTAGGTGCTGTGGGTTATATTTCAGAGGAAGGCCAAACCTCCTCAGTACAGTTGGTCCTTCTTATCCATGGATTCTGCATCCACGGATTCAATCATCTATGGTTTGAAAATATTAAAAAATAAAATAAAATACAAAAGGTAAACCTTGAGTTTGCTATTTTATGTAAGAGACACCATTTTACTATGCCATTGTATATAATAGGAGCATCCACAGATTTTGGTATCCATGGGAATCCTGAAACCAAACCCCAGCAGATACCAAGGGCTCACTGTATTTCATGCCTAAGAAAACCCTTGAAATTCATGGGGTCGCCATAAGTCAACAGGCACCTTGAAGGCACATTCTCTCTGGCTTTTCTTCGCAAATGAAGATTCAGGAAGGACTCATCCCGCGCCTTCTGCAAGCGCGCTGATGACTAAAAAGGTCAATCCAAGATAAACAAGTCCGGTTGCAGAAAGCACAGCAGAAGGTCTCCTTGGGTGATGTTTCTGGGTTGTGATTCTTTCTGTGTTGTCGTTTCTCTTCAAGACTTGTTCAGTGTGAGTTCTCAAATAAGGCCGCAGCATTGTGGATAGTGCGTCTCCATGCCTCCCGATGTGAGGCCAGGGCGGACCATTGTTGGTGATCAGTTTGGCCGAGCCTGTGGTGTTGCTTTAGGGAGTCCTTGTATCGCTTTTTGGGAGTGCCCCTCTTACGCTGACCTGTGGCGAGTTCACTGTAGAGTACTATTTTTGGGAGGCGATGGTCCTTCATCCTAGAAACATACACAGCCCCTATAAATGTTCCAGACAATAAACTGGAAATGTTAGACCCCCCCCCCATTTTAAGATAACAAATACGGCTTAAATTTAGAAGGCCTCCCTGGTCCTGTAACAGCCCAGAGAGGGCCAAAACATGGCAAAAATACCCACATTCATCCTGGGGAGCATTTTGGAACAAAATGACAATTGATAAATTTCATTCTTTTTTCAAGGGAAAGGGACTTGTGATGGCATGTTCCCCTTGAGGGTCAATGCAACCTGCCAACCCTGAATAGTAGCTGGGCCCTGCTTCCAATTAACAAATCTGGAGAAAATTTTAGATCCTAGGTTGTGGAAAAAACAAAACAAAAAACAGAAGCTCTGTCTGTATGTTACCTAGCAGTTCAAGGGGATGAACCATCGCAGAATGAAGGTTCTGTCCATTAGATAATTTAATCTCTTTCCTTCAGTGTAGGCTGAAAAGCTAAATTTGGTATTTTCCAAGTCATACAAAAAGTAAGCAAGGAGAAACCAGACAAACCAGTGGTTTGAGCATTGGATTATGAGTCTGGAGACCAGTGTTTGAATCCTTGCTCAACCATTGAACCCACTGGGTGACCTTGAGCAGGTCACACTCTCTCAGCCTCAGAGGAAGGCAAAGAGAAACCCTCTCTAAGCAAATCTTGCCATGAAAATCTCATGCCTTAGGGTCACCCTGAGTCAAAAACAACTTGAAGGTACACAGCAAAAACAGCAGCCTTGGGTGTATGGGAAAAAATAAATCCAAAATGTTGTCTGTTGTCAAGGTGTTGAGGGGCAGAGATAGACGAGTCTGGAAAAGGGCATGGCTGCTCGCCTGGAACCATGAACAAGATCATGGCACACTTAACATTTTGTTGCAGAATTCCATCGGATCTCTCATCTTGAGTACACTGGCCTGTCCTCCATCTCTTCTCAATCCACTCACCTCAGGGTGATCCTTCATTACTCTGATATGATAACCCTATGATAACCCTATCATATGACTACACTGGCTTCCTGCCCTGTTCCAGATTCATCTGGCTTTGATTTGAGAGGTATGTGAAAAGGAGGAACCAGCAGATAAAACTGAGGGCTCAGTTAAACAGGAGAACTAATTCCAGAAAATAGCGCATTAACTCACAATTTCAGCAGCATTCATTTGTCTCCACAATGCATTTGCAAGATCGCTGACATGGGAAACTATCCACGTTTGAAGTTCACAGAGAGCATGCCCACAAGTAAAGATGGTGGCTGTGAGTGAATTATGTGTGTTATTATTCCCTCAAAGTTCCCTCTGTTTCCCCCTCCTCCCCTTGTTAAATCAGAGATGCAGAAAAGTGATCTGCTTAAAAAATTTTTTTTTTTTTTTGCTCTGTTGCTCGAAAATAGCACATGATCGCTCCCATAAAAACCAACAATGGTGGCTCTGGCCACTTTGTTGCTGGCAAGCCCACTTCCACATCCATCCAACCAATCACATTTAAACTTCCGGGATGTGCCCCAATGCAAATTGGTTGTTCAATTGGGCTGGAATGCACATTTCTGCATATTTTGTTAAAATGCTTCACAATAAACAGCGAAGGCTGTTATAACAAAGTACTTGGACTTTTTGCCTCCCCCCACCCCTTTTGAATATGGTGAATTGATGCAGGAGCTCATCTGGACAAAAGGTATTCCCCTCACATTGCAAGAGGATTTTTTTTTCATTGTCTATATCAGTGTTTCTCAACCAGGGTTCCCTGGAACCCTAGGGTTCCCCAAGAGTTTGCTAGCGGTTCCTCAAGAGATTTTGATTGTGTGTGGGGGGGAAGCAATAGCAGTATATAGAATAATCTTTATGTAGGGGTTCCCTGAGGCCTGAAAAATATTTCAAGGGTTCCTCCAGGATAAAAAGGTTGAGAAAGGCTGGTCTAGGGAAACACCTGAGACCTTGCAGTGGCAAGCTAGTGATTTACCCCTTTTTTCTTCGATGTGTGAAGGGTAGTATGACAGAGATATTGACACAGCCAGTGTGTCTTACATAACATTTCACAGTGTCCTGCCAAACCTGCTTGACAAAAATCAATTTTGCAGGGTTTAGAAAAACAAAACAAAACAAAACAAAAACCCCTGCCAATCCTGTTGATGGTGTGCCACTTCTTTGGGTTCCGTGAGGCTATTTGCAAATGAATATTACAAAAACAATCACAACATTTTAAACATTTAACAGATTTATATAAACATGTATTAAAACCTATTTAAAAACAGCAACAATACTGCATTTTTATACTGGGTCCAGCATGTATAGAATCTCCCAGAGTTCCATGCATCACACCAAACACCAAAGCAGGACTTGTTTGTGTACCTCTTTCTGGGTTCTATGGGACCAACCATAATTGAATATAGCAAACACAATCACAATTTAAGTCACACACACACACATATTAACAGTATGTCAAACTTATATTAAATTTGACACATATGCACTGTCCCACAAGTTTGCTGCTTCCAAGCAGGTGCCAGTATTGGACTTGATTGCCAGACTCTTCTGCCTGTGCTGCTCAGTAGCTGTGCAACATTTGTATACAACCTTAAAGCCCTAAATAAAAAAAAAATACAAAATAGATGCAAATGAAATACAAAAATTACAGCAAAAAGAATTTACCCCCATTGTTCCTTTCTAAATTGTGTTTGTTGTTAAGTGCTATCAAGTTCACTTCAACTTATGGCACCCCATGAATGAGAGACCTCTAAGTTATCATGTTATCAACAGCGCTGCTCAGGTCTTGCAGACTCAGGACCATGGCTTCCTTGATTGAGTCTATTCACTTGGAATGGGGTCTTCCTCTTTTCCTACTGCCTTCTTCCTTACCAAACATTATTGTCTTTTCTAGTGAGTCATGTCTTCTAATGATATGGCCAAAGTATGACAGTCTCAGTTGAGTCATCTTGGCTTCTAGGGAGAGTTCAGGCTTGGTTTGCTCTAGGACCCCTTGGTAATGTCTTTTTGGCAGTGCACGGTATCCTCAGAACTCTGCTCCAGCACCACATTTCAAATGAATTGATTACCTTCCTATTAACTTTCGTCATCATCCAGCTCTCACAACCATACATAGAAACCGGAAATACAATGGCATGGACAATCTTGACTTTGGTATTCAATGCTATATCTTTACACTCTAGTTCCTTCATAGATGCCCTTCTAAGTCCTAGGGCTGGTTTACATTATTAAAAACCCAGAATCCTCCCCCAAATTCCCCTGAATCTGGCGATCAGGCCACATGACGCATGTCCTTTCCCCTGAACCTGGGGTGATCAGGCCACAGGATGCATGGCCCAGATTTGGGGCATTTTACCTTGATGTGGAGTTTTTAGGATTTGAGGTTTTCTCTGGATTTTCATCTGTCACCGAACCATTTTAAAACTCAGGAGGCAAGTTCCTAGCTGAAGGGAGAGGTTTTCTTCCTTCCCCTGGCTCAGCACTGCCTCTGCCTGATCTCCACTCGCTTGTTGCTTGTTTCAAGTGCCCCTTCCTGCAACAGGTGAGCAGGAGAGTAGGCAGAGGCAGTGTTGCTGAGCCAGGGGAAGGGAGAAAATATCTCCCTTCAGCTGGGAACTTGCCTCCTGAGTTTTAAAATGGTTGCCCTGCCAGGATCCGACCACTTGTGGTGGCGGTGGTGGTGAGCTAAATGAGCTACAATTTGAGGCCCTAGATTATGCAAGGCCCTTAAATACCAATAAAATTTATTTTTTTATTCAAATAATGCACCTTTTTTGGGGGTGGGGGGTATAAAGATAAGGACTCTTCAACTTGTTATAGGCTTGGGCCTGCTCATGTCTTAAGGTAGTCTGAATTACTACAATGGACTTAACAAGGTTCTCACCCTGGAAAACTTGTGTGTGTGTGTCTTCAAGTCACCTGTCCACCTATGGCAATCCCACAAATTAAATAGTGTTTTCTTAGGCAAGGAATACTCAAAGGAAGTTTTGCCAGTTCTTTCCTGGCAAATATAGCCTACAGCACCTGATGTTTGTTGCAAGTCTCCAATCCAAGTACAGTACTAACCAGGGCTAACCCTGCTTAGCTTCCAAGATCAGACAGGATCTGGTGCCTTTAGGTTCCCATTTTCTCTTGAAAAACTATTAACTGTCACCAGGAAGGGTCACTGTCTCCTTCTTTGGACTTTTTTGGACAATGTAAAAATAACGCTAGCAGCGTTGCAAGGTTGCGACGCTGCAGCGCAAGAGGGCATCAGTTTCGTACAACGCTCCTTCCCAGCGGTACTGTTGCAGTACCGCTGGGACATTTGACCGTGATATTTTGCTTTCTAGCATCATATTTTACTCGCGATCAACGATCGTGAGTAAAATATGACTGTAAAAGCAAAAATATCACGGTCAAATGTCCCAGCGGTACTGCAACAGTACCGCTGGGAAGGAGCGTCGTACGAAACTGACGCCCTCTTGCGCTGCAGCGTCGCAACCTGGCGACGCTGCTAGCGTTATTTTTACATTGTCCGAAAAAGTGTTTTGTCTCTGTCGTATATCACAGATAGGCTCTGTCTGATGGCAGCTTTCTCTCTGGCTCTTATTTATAAAGTCTCTCTCTGGCTTTTCTTCGCAAACGAAGATTCAGGAAGGACTCATCCCGCGCTTTCTGCAAGCGCGCTGATGACTAAAAAGGCCAATCCGAGATAAACAAGTCCGGTTGCAGAAAGCACAGCAGAAGGTCTCCTTGGGTGATGTTTTTGGGTTGTGATTTTTTCTGCGTTGTCGTTTCTCTTCAAGACTTGTTCAGCGTGAGTTCTCAAATAAGGCTGCAGCATTGTGGATAGTGCGTCTCCATGCCTCCCGATGTGAGGCCAGGGCGGACCACTGTTGGTGATCAATTTGACCGAGCCTGAGATGTTGTTTCAGGGAGTCTTTGTATCGCTTTTTTGGAGCGCCCCTCTTACGCTGACCCGTGGCGAGTTATCTAGTGATCAAATCTGTGACTTCTTAGCTGTGTAAAGGGGAAGTTCAGCCACATGCAGACGGAAAAGCAAAAAAGCAAAAACCAAAAAACCCCAAACACCTGTTGTGGTGATGTTGTGTAGAAGGCAACTCAGATTTGGGCTGAGATAACAGTGAGATCCGGAAAACTCCCCCCACAACCGTTGCTGTCACTGCAGTGTCACCGCAGCCCTGATAGCAATCACTTCTATTTTCTAGATCTGGAGTAAGGCAAAGTAGCATCAACTAGAGACAGCTTCAGAGAAGGTGAGTGTTTTTTTTTTAAAATTACTGGGATATATCTAGCTACATATTACCTTTAAGCGAACCTAGAAATGTCACTTTTTGGATTACAACTCCTGGAATCTCCTTTATTAGGTGGGATAGTGTACTCTGGGAGTTGTAGTCTAAAAAGTAACTTGTCCATGCTTTTCATGATACTGCTGAAGACATAACCTCTCTTGAGATATTAGGACTAGGGATCCTTGTGGGGGCATAGCTCAGTGGCAGAGCAGATGCTTGGCATGTGCACATTTAATTTAATTTATCTTACCATTCTCCCAGCATGGGATCCAAGGGGGCTCACAATATAAGATGGAAGGTACAATCTCTGGTACCTCCTATTAAAATGGGGGCTTGAGTTGTTGGTGTTGGGAAAGAGACATCTGCCTCTGGAAAGCTGTTGCTGCTTTGGGCAGACCAATGCATCTTAAACATTGGTCTTCCAGGTATTTTGGACTTCAGCTTCCAGAAGCTCTAACCAGCTTGGTCAATGGTCAGGGATTCTGGGAGATGGAGTCCAGAACATCTAGATGACTGAAGGTTGAAAGTCACTGGGGTAAAGGGCTTGTCTATATGAGGCAATAAAATGTGGATTGGTGCACAGTAATGCCAATTCACAGCAGCTTTCACTTGTCTCCATGTTTTTTTGGCAAGATTCCAGTCATGTGAAGCTATCTATGTTTACCGTTCAAACGGGCATACCTGCAAATCAAGATGGCAGGCACGAGAGAATTACTCGCATCTGTATTCTCTCCAAGTTGCTGCTGCCGAACAGTATTTTTTTAAAAAAACACACACACTAAATCCAAGTTGTGGAAATGCGGTGTTCTGCTTAATAAACAAACAACAACAAAAGACTGTTTTATTGCCCGAGCACATGATCACTATGGCGAAAATCCAACATGGGGGTTCTGGGCACTGCCTTGCTGGCAAGCTCTGCTCCCCTACGCACATCTGGCTAATCAGCTATCCACTTCGGGAATGTGCAGTGATGTGATTCGGTTGTCCTAACGGGTGGGAGTGTGCATTTCCCCCACAGTTTTTTTAAAAAAACTTGGGGAAAGTCCCAAAGCAAGGTAGTTTTTGTAGTTTTTGGCCCCTCCTTCCAAATACCATGATTCAACATGGGATCTCATTAGGATAAATGGAATTCTCCTTGAATTCCATGAAGAGTATTTTCGCCATTTAGACAAGCCCAAGGCTGAGCTAGGTGGACTAATGCATATGGCTGTTTCAGCGGGGGTGAACAGGAGTCTATTCATCTTCAGTGCATTATTGTTCTTGAGTTCTTGATCCTCATTTAGCTAATGCAGCATGACCCTTCAAAAGTTCTGGACTGGAACTCCCATGAGTATTTACAATACACATTTATAGCAGTTTGATACCACTTTCACTATCTATTCATCAATTGGTGAAGTTCGCCACTCGGGTTCAGGAGTGGAGTTCTAGCAGAGAATTCTGTGGACCTTACCAAACTGCAAATCCCAGAATTCTAGAGGATGGAGCCATGACACTTAAAGTGGTACCAAATTCATATAACTGTGGTGTGTAGCACTACTCTCAGTCAGTATAGTGAATTGCTGTGGAAAGGTAGAAAATAAGGAAGAAGGAAATCCCCTTATTGGGACAAGTCCTACCATGAAATACAGTGAAGCAACTTTTTCATATGACATGGAGAAGATACTGGTGTGCAAATGACATAGCAAGGCCTTTTTGAATTGTTAGTCCTAGTTTTGGTGAGGGGTGGGTACGATTTGTATACCATTGCAGGCAGTAACATATTCTGGGCTGACTGCTAACTCTCCTGCTTCAGTCCTGAGGAAATTATTCATTAGCTATATTTGAGGAATATTTACATACCCTGCAACGTTTCACAGATTAAAACACATACGGCCAAGCAACATCAGAGTGTGGTCAAAAGGTTGTGGCCAGGCAACAAGAGAGCATAAATTATAAATGAGGAAGACCACATAAAATTATTGTTTGAAGCAAAGAAATCTTGGAATTTATATACTGAGTTTCAGAAAAGCCAGGAAAAAAAAAACACCTCAAATTACACCTACTCAATAACACCCGCTTTCATTTTAGATAATGATGGTATATGAATACTTCCAAGGGTCCAAATACCCTAAAGGCACCAGATCTTGGAAGTTAATTAGGGCCAGCCCTGGCTAGTACTTGGAGGGGAGACTGCCAACGAATACCAGGTGCTGAAGGCTACATTTCAGAAGAAAGAACTGGCAAAACTACTTCTGAGTATTCCTTGCCTAAGAAAAACCCTATGAAATTCAGGGGGTTGCCATTAAGGCAACAGGCTACTTAAAGGAACACACACACACTTCCAACCTGTAAACCATCTCTTCTTATTAAGCCTGCCAGCAGGAGGCCATCACTCTACATTCCCCACCCCCCTGTAAAAAAAACATCTGTACTGTGACTGAGGAAGGAAAGCAAAAAGAAATAGTTTTAAAGAAACTGAACTATACAAATAAAAAGGCCATCAATGGGCTTCTTTGCACAGACAATTTATCCCATCTTGCCCCCATCTTGGAGCCCTGCAGTCCTGGCAATGCAGGGCTTTTGTCCTGCTTTGCCCCTGGGCAGTCCTCACAATCCCTGGGGCAAAGATGGGGGGAAGACACAATAGGGCCTGATAAAACATTTTTTTTAAATGCCTGGTAAAATGTGGTCCAGCCAAAATGAAATGGATTGGGCCCCACAGGACCGGTTTAAGGAATTTTTGGGGGCCCTGCAAGGCTTTATTTGGGGGGGGGCATATGTTTATCTCAGAACCTAACCTAACCTAGTCACAGTACAGGATATTCAGATTATTGCTAATAATATTTTTGCAGGAGGAGGGTTACTATGGGGGCCCTCACAATGATGCCCCTCCCTGCGGCTGCAGGTGCTGCAGGGCCCTTAAACGGGTCCTAGGGCCCCACATGACTGCAGGAGCCCATTCCACTCCCCACCCCATTGCTGTAGCTGTCAGCTGGTTCACTCTTCCATAGGATCTTGCTCATGTGCTGCAGGCCTCCTACTTGGACTTGGAGAGTGAGGTGCAGGCGGTAGTTGCTGCAGGGACAGCCAGCATGTCTGTCTAGACTTCCTCACATTTTGTGGAGGTAATGGGGGAGAAACAGGCCTGATCCATGGGAGGGCACACCCAGCAGGGAGCTGTCGCATCCTGGCCTGTGTAGATGAACCCTATGTCATCCTAGAATTGATGGTTTTCAGGAAGTGGTTTCCACACAGTCTTCTGAGGGAACCTGCTGTGCCCCTGAACCTGGGCTAACCTTTGTGGGACATAAATTGTACAGCCATTTACCAGGGATGCTATAGCTGCAGATACCTACCTTGAAAAGGGTGTGGACAAAATAATCTCAACAACCCTTCTACTACTCTATTACTACTACTATTACAATTCATTTATATCCTGCATTTCTCCCAATAATGGGATGCAAGGCAGCCAACAACACATGCTAAATAAAAAAATTAAAAACGACACAAAAGCATTAAAAGCCTTAATAATGCTATACCACACAGCATTAAAAGCCCAACCCTACTCAATTTGTAAAAGCCTGACAGCATAAAAATATTTTGACCTGCCAATGGAAGGAGCGCAAGAACAGGGCCATCATGGCCTCTCAAGGGAGGAAGTTCCAAAATCTGGGAGCAGCCACCGAAAAGGCCCTGAGATTTTTATGATTTTATGTGGGGTTTTCTCAATGAGAAATTCAATAATAGAGACAGGACAGAAGAGGGTTACAGAAGAGAATCTGTACTTGCAGTTCACACCTAGGAACAGTGATAGATCCGTGTTCCTGAGTGGACTATACTACCTAGAATTGGATTAGGCCACCTATGGTCCTCCACATGTTGTTAAACTCCAGTTCCCAACAGCACCAGCCAGTCTGGCCAATAATGAGGTACAGTGGGAGTAATAGTTAACGTCTCCTGGGCCAACGGTTCTTGTCCTGAAAACATATCCCAGAATCCGCTGCAACAAGCAAGGAAGTCCTATGGCACTTGGGCTGATGTGGATAAGCTATCCAGAAGAAGATTAAAAAAGCAATGGCCTATGATATTTACTGATAGTACTTGAGTAAATCATTCTGTCTCTTTTATTTCCATGGCACACATCTCTGTTAAATAGATTATGAAGAGGATCCTAATAAAACCACTTATAGCAAATGGACCCTTCTATGAGAAATTGTACCAAAATGAGCAAAGACACCTTCAAGTGGTAAGTACTAAAATAAAATTAAGTTACATTAAATGGGGAACAAAATAAACCAGATACGTCAATAAATTCTGTGCCTCTCCAGGTGTTGTTGGACTGCACAGCCCAGTATTCCTCATCATTAGTTATCCCAAAATGGCTAACAGGAAATTTAATCTTGTAATTGGGAACCTGATCTCTGAGAGGGCTGTCTTTGGGTTCATCTACACGGGCCAAAATATACCAGCTCCCTGCCAGTGTATCCTGCCTGCGGATCAGGGCTGTTCTTCCTCATTACCTGGATGATATGGGCTGGAGTCCAGACAGGCACACCCGCCCATGACCGCAGCCACTGCCGCCTGCGTCCCACTCTCCGGATCCAGGCAGGAGGCCTGCAGCACATGAGCAAGGGCCCCTTCATGTGACCAGCCTAGCCACATGCTGCAGGCCCCCTTTCTGGATCTGGAAGAGTGCAGCAACTGGCAGCTACGGTGATGGGCCGGCATGCCTGAACAGGCTCCTGTGGTCACGAGGGGCCCGATCTGATTTTTTCCAGGCTGAAATGCATTTTACCAGATAATATCTTAAAAGATTTTATCAGGCCCTACCTCATCTTCTCCCCATCTTAGCCCCATCTTTGCCCCATGGTTGTGAGGACTGCCCTGGGGTAAAACGGGGCAAAAGCCCTGTATTGTCAGGACTGCAGAGCTCTAAAATGGGGGCAAGATGGGGTAAATTTTGCTCATGTAGATAAGCCCTTCACCTTCTCCTCCATTTATAAAGCACCTAAATATTTCTACAGAGAGTTTAGAAAACAAGACAGTCCTGACCCTGCTGGACTCTATGATCCAAAATTAGGTGATATATAAGGGAAAGGAAATGGGGAGGGCAGAGGAAAACAAGAAATCCAGATACCAATTCTTCAAGCTACAGAAGTTTCAAGGCAATAGCATTTGTCCTGGACAGGGGAGAGGGCTTCCTGGCTTTCCCCCTGTACTTTCTTATTACTGTACCACACTTTGACTCTCCCACGATAAAAATATAAAAGAGGAAGTCCTATCCACCTGCTATATGCTACAGGCTAATGACTGGCAGTTTCAGTCTTTTGATAAATGAAACTATTTTTTGAATTAGAGAACTGAAATCACTGCTTTTTTGGCTTGCCAAAAGAAAGAAAGGGTCACTGCTATTGTTTTATTTCTGCCTGGTTCAACTCTGTGTAATACGTGTGTCCATGTACATATATCATTCTTTTACTGAGGAAACATGATCCAAAACCCCAAATCTGATTCAGTTAACCACTTAGTACCAATGAATGAAAAGATTTAAACTTTAACTTGTCTATGGGCTCATAGACATCAGCGGAAGCTACTCATAGTCTTGGGAGCTGATGTGACACTGTGGTTTCGAGGTCCTTGGTTCAAATCTAAGCAATAGCAGGAATATAATGAGGTACTCCACCGAAATGCCTTTTTTCTAAAAGTCCCTTCTTAGGAATAATAATAACCAGGTTTATTTTCAGCATTGCTCTGGGAAACACTAGGTACGATAGGAGAACTGTTTCTATTTTAAGAAAGTATATGTCCCATTTACACATAAAGGGGGTGGTTTTACTTTTATATGAAAAGGAACATGTGATTTTTTTTATTTTTAACTATTTCTGTCCTACCTGATATCAGAAATCTCAGGGCAATGTACAAGAAACAGAAGTTTACTTTTAAATAATCAGTTTTTTTTCTAAAAGAAAAACAACTGAACACCATAAACAAATAAAGCAAACCAACAAAGAAACACAAAATGTACACAGCCCAGGAGGCCATAATTACTGGGCCTCCAAAACTTGAATGAAGGCTTTAACTGGGTGCTGAAATGAGGCCAGTGTTAGCACCAGACAGGTTCTTATCTCACTGAACTCTGTTGCTTTAACTATTTTGCTCCTTTCTCTGGAGATTGTCAGATGCAGCAAATATGGTGTGAAAACAATGCCAAAAGAATGGGAAAGGCTGCCCCTTTTGCATGACGTCATGCTCTTGGCGTTATGCTGTTGTTAATAAGGCATCTTTTTTATTAACGGACCAAGCCATCAATTGATGTCCCTTGGTGTTTTTGTCATGGAATTGCTACCATCTGAAACCATGTTCCATTCTGCCAGCAAGATTACAGCATCAATGGGCAGTCCCCGCCATAACACTTCTAGGTGACAATGCAAAATCTAGGTATGGGACATTCTTTTTTATGATCCTCCCTGTTTTGCTGACAAGTTTTTAAGTGTGTTTCAGTGCTTGTGTGCTCGTTTTGTTTGTTAATTTAGCTGTTTTTAGACTTTCAAGCACCCTTGCGTCTTCTCACAAGAACTGCCGAGATCACGTGTCCCCACAAACATGGAAATAAACAGTGCTAGCAGTCATGCTCCAATAATTCTGGGGCTGCTCTTTTTCATTATTAGGGCAATATGTGATTAAAAAGGGTTATTGTGCCGGGACACTTTCGCTTTTAAATATAGTGGGACAGAAACATGTTTAGAGGCTTGTCTGATAATCTTCACTACTGTGTACATCTGGTCTCAGAGCCAGGCAATGAAGTGAAACTGATTAAAGCAAGGGAAGAGTATCGGTGGTGGTTAAGAAGGCCAAATTTTACTTCTTCGTTTTCATGAAAAGAACAAACCACCATCCCATCCTGGGCCCCTATGACACCTGGCTGGGCTCTGGTTCAACTGTGAAACATGAAGAAGACTGTGCTGTATTACTACTAATTCTTCTTTGCTTTCAGGTGCCTCAGATTTTATCATCATGGTGGAGTTAGGTAGTTTTCCGCTCTAGACTTGATGGTCTTCCAGGAGAGTGGAATCCCTAGACCAGTGCTGCTCAAAATGGTGGTTCCTGAACTGGTACTGGCTTGTGAGTCTTTGGCTGCCAGAGAGTTTCTAGGAAAGAAAGAAACAGTTGTATCTAATGGGAAAAAATGTGATGTGGCACAACAGAAAAAAAATTGCCCCCCCCCCACAAGTAACATGTGTCACTTCAGTTACTGTGAAAAGTAGCAGGTCAAGCCTGTTGCATAAAAAGCCTTTCTGCTATCCTGCTGAGTAAGAATCAGCCCCTGAACCTCTACTCTGAAGGGACCACTGAGTTTTTATTCTTTCCCACTCAACTTGGGTTGTTGTTGTTAACTACTTTAGAATCAGCGACCCATGGATGAGATACCGCCAAGATCCCCTGTCCTCTACCACCCTATTTAGGTCCTGCAGGTTCAGGCCTGTGGCTCCTTGATTGAATCTATCCACTTACTGTGGAATCTTCCTCTCTTTCTTTTCCCCTCCACCTTCCCTAGTAATTTACTTTTCTAGTAATTCGTTTCTTGTAATGAGTCTGAAGGATAACAGCCTCAATTTGGTCATCTTGGCTTCTAATGAGAGTTTGGGCTTGAACTGTCCTAAGACTCATCTTTTTGTCCTTTTGGCCATCTATAGTATCCTCAAGACTCTTCTCTAACATCAAATCTCAAATGAGTTGATTTTCTTCCTATCAGCTTTCTTCATTGTCCAGCTCTCACATCCGTACATGGTGATGAGAAATACAGTGGTTTGAACAATTGTGACTTTAGTGCTCAGTTTTATATCTTTGCATTTTATGATCTTACCTAGTTCTTTCATAGCTGTCCTTCCCAGTCCCAGTCTTTTTCTGATTTCCTGGCTGCGGTCTCTGTTCTGGGCTATGATGGATCCCAGGAATGGGAATTCTTTCATTATTTCAATTTCCTCATTGTCTATATTGAATTTGTATAAATCCTCTGTGTTAGTTACTTTTAAAAATGATGAATATATTGACATTCTGAAAAGCAGCTCACAACTCTGCAATAGTAGGATCAGCTTTTTGCTCCAGAGCATCATCTTATCACTCATTTATAGATGGCTTTAGCATATCATTAGCCAAGACTCTATTTTGGGGTTGTGTAGCTTAGATCTCTGCATATGAGGTTTCACATTGATTGTTCTATGCAATCATTGTGTTGAATGGCAAGGCCATGCAACTTAATGAGCAACCAAAGATGCATCCATGCTGCACAATTATAGCACTTCAATACCACTTTAACTGCCATGGCTCCATCCTATGGAATCCTGGGATTTGTAGTTTGTAATCTTTAGTGCAGTCGCCTTAATTTAGAGTACTAGAGCTCTCTGGAGCAGAATTCTAAGCTCCTCACCAAACTTCAAAACCCAGAATTCCATAGAATGGAGGCATGGTGGTTAAAGTGCTATCAGATTACTATAATTATGCAGTGAAAATACAGCCCAAATGTGCAACTGAATGTACAAGTGAATGTGTATTTGCCTGCGTGCGTGTATCTGCATATACGATGGCAACTTATGCACAACTCCAGTTCTGCAACCTTGAACTGAATCCAGACATTCCACATCAGACAAAACTGTCTGATCACTTCCACAGGAGACCTTATACATGCATAAGATGCTAACAGAATTCTAGCCATTTTAGCAATTCTTTTTACTACAAGTTGAGCCTCCTTTATCCAGATTTCCAAAATCCAAAATACTCTAAAAATCAAAAAATGTTCATGGGTGGCTGTGATAGTGAAACCTTTGCTTTCTGCTGGTTCAATGTACATAAACTTTGTTTCATGCACAAAATTATTACAAATAGTTGTATAAAATTAACTTCAGGCTAATATATATAAGGTATATATGAAACATAAATGAATTTTGTGTTTAGACTTGGGTCCCATTTCCAAGATATATCATTGTGTACATATATGCAAATACAGATATTCCAAAATAAAATTTAAAAAAACCAAAATAAAGAACTTTTCTGGTTCCAAGCATTTCAGATAAGGAATTCTCAACTTGTACTAACTTTCCAAATTCTGACCTTCAGAGGGAAGTGTTCAATGCTGACAGTCCTCACATGATGTAAATTCTTTTCTCATTCCAGGTATTTGGACTGATAGCAGTTGCTTTGCTCCTTGTTGTGATAATAAATCACATCATGAAACCTTCCACTGTAACCTTTGCAAGGGATGAAGGCATGGTTCTCAGCAGCTACTTGCATGGGGATGATGATGAAAACACGGGAAGAGAAAGAATGGCTAAAATGGACGGTAACCCTAGATGTAATGATTCATGCAAGTAAGTTAACCGGATAAAATTGTATCTCAAACAATTTCTTTATCATCAAAGTTGGGACTATTACCTCTTTTTTATAATGCAAATGAGTCTCTTTCTCATAAAGAATTGATTTTGGCCGAGATCCTTCATGTAGCATTGCAAGTTAGCTACAATGTCATGGTTATGCTCTATTTCCTGATTTGACACCCAACACTCACTTTAAAACCTAGGTAGCCCTACCAAGGGATGGAGTTCTATAGTGCTGGTGAGCAAGGTGTTAAAGGATGATGTATCCAGCCTCCTCCCACCAGTGAGACATGGTATAATGACCAGAAGCAGGGATCAACTCTTCATTGTGCTGCAGCTTGCTGGCAGAAGTGGGCTGGACATGTCATCCCTTAAGGCTCTGTTCACCAGAGCCACAGAACTCCATCCCTCAGTACGGCTGCTTGGGTTTTGAAGCATTTGCAGTCATGGCAATGGTGTCACAATTCGGAGTGTAAATACCAAACACTTACAAAGGTTATAAACCTAGTTTACAACTGTTATCTGCCTTGACACCCTCACCTTTCAATAGGACATTATTGGCAATATTTAATAATTTGGCTGGCTATGGCCCACCATGTGGTTGGGAAGTAAACTACGGACTCCCCAGATACCAACCAGAAGTCACGCACAACCTAGGGAGGGGCTTTCTAAATTCGTTAAACAGGTCACAGCCAGGTCAGAATTCTTCCTGGGAACACCTGGCAGTGAGTCATCTACTAATCCCATCAAGGATAGCTGAGCACTCAGTGATTGCAAAATGGGGTTTTCCCCTTTCCCCCTCCTCCACAAAGGAAGGTTGCCTGTGTCCATTCAGTCCCAAACGTCTTGTCCATAAACAATTGTTAACACACCCAGAGAACCCTTTGTCTAATCCTGGGAATCTCTGAGAAGCATTGTATTCCACTCTAAATACTATTCCTTCAGGGGAATTATCAAATATAAATATCACCCTAAAATGCCACCAAAATGTGCACAGCTCCCCTTCATCCATCCACTTTGCTGCTGTGCTACGTGACCCTCACAATGCAACTCTGAGCCTATACTGCACGGATCTCTGGTCTTCTGATTCGTATAGCCTACAATCCCCTCACTCTATTCCTCTATCCAAATACTTCCTACTTTCTTCATTAGTCTTGTGTGGTTGCTTGAAGCCTGAGTATTAGTGTGAATGCTGTTAAGATTAAATTTCAATAAAAAACATTTTTATTTCACCCCCTGGTTTGGAGTCTCCTCAGTTACTACCAGTATACACAGGTTAAAAGTTTCCGCTGTTACCTGGCCTCTCACTGACATCTTGAGCTAGTTAAAAATTCCTCATATTAGAATTTGGACAGTAGTGGGATGCTCATCGACCCCACACAATTCAGGTAACACAGCATGGTAATTTTCTGACAGGATGCCAGCCTCTGTTTTTATGTCTGGCAGCCTGTTTAGGAATCACAAATAATTGGAAAGGCCCAGTTCCCTGCCACTTTCTCAGTGGAGGGATGGAGTTGGGAACACCATGTTGATGGAAAAATTAACTTAAAAGAATACAGGCAACTACAGTTAAGTAAGGCCACTCTGAATTCTATGCAACATGCTACAAGTTTATTAGTTATGCAAATGCAGATAACAGACTTTTCTCCCCTCCCCCGCATCTCAGGTTGATTTTTGGAGAGACAACATATCATAGTCACTGTTGTTGGGTCCACAGGAATTGTTTTAGTTAGGAGATTTTCAGACGCCTCTTTCAGTGTCTTGCCGCACAAGCAGCCTCCGGAGCAGTAACGAGGCTGCTGCGTGGCAAGGGGTCCATTTTGGACAACGCCGTTTCTCTCTTGGCGTTGTCCGTGAGTGTTGCGGCTAGCATTGGAGGCGGCCGCGCTGTTTTTTTACTCACGGACAATTTGATTTATAATTGTTTTCTATATACATGATACTAGGAACCAATGAAACTGTATTTTTTCAATAGATTTCATTCCACATTGCAGCCATTAGAACACTTTGAACACTTTTCTGGATCCATGTAATCTGATTTCTGAGCTTCATAAAGATGAAACATAAGACTTTATCAGATGTGGCAAAAACCATGTCATAAGGATGCAGCGATAACACAAAAGAGCGAAATCGTTCAGCCATTCCGTGGGCACAGTGCAGGTGTGAATAAGGCCTCACTTTTTATTGATGGCTTTGCCTCGTCCACGCCAGTGCTATGTCCCAGGAACGGCTGAATGACGAGGACATCTGATAATTTTGCCCTTTGTGTTATTGCTGCATCCCAAATGACACATTTTTGTTTTTTTTAGCAGTATGTACCTTGTCTGCTAAAGTCCATAATTTGTCTGTTGCCATATCTGAATATTTAACCATTTTTCATTTGAAATGGTAGTCTCTAAAATTGTAGTGGCTAAAACTGAAGGGCCTGGCTACCAAAACTGCGGGACCCATCACACAAGGGAAGGAAGCGGCAGTGCACCCCATTAATAGTGCTGCCTGCTTGCCTTGTCACACAATGTTGGAATGTTTCAGCTTTTCTCCCATTTCAGTCCAGTAGAAGACAGTGGTAAATGTGAGTCTTTTTGCTAACTGGAAAAACCTGTTAGCAAAAAGATCCACCTTTACCATTGTCTCCCACAGGATTGGAACAGGAGAACAGCTGAAATGTGCTGACGTTGTGCGATATGGCAAAGTGGGACATGCTACTCTTGGGCTTCCCTTCCACTTCCCTTCCTTAGTGTGATAAGCCCATGAATGATCTCACAGAAGTGAATAGTTTTATTGATCAGATGTGATTGCCAGTTGCACAAAAACTAATATCTGAGACCATGGAGATGGTCAAATTTAGATTTAAAAATTCTAATATCTGGGTGTGATGTGGAACATGAGAAGTAACCTGCAGGGGCACATTCACACTACACCAAATAGCACAGTTATTCCATTTTAGCTGCCATGGTTCCATCCTATGAAAACCTGGGATTTGTAGTCTGCAGAGGCACTGGACTGCTCTGGCTGAGCATTTTAAATGCCCCTCCCTAAATTGCCAATCCCAGGATTCCATAGGACAGAACCATGGCAGTTAAAGTGGAATAACAGTGTTATAGTTCTGTACTGTGAATGGGCCCCTGGTTGATTATGGGGGAGGCTGAGCTAATTGCAAAAGCTATCTGTTTACTTTTGTGGCTGGTGTTAGGAGGGAAAGTGAACAGGGTTTATGTCTAGATTCTTTAACAGTGTGAAGAAGGAGCTGCTAGGGCTGGACAAAGACATTTTGCAATCTGAGGTAAATCTCCCACTCCCTTTCAAGGTGCAAAGTACCAAAAGCCAGCCAAATTATTTTGATACATGAATCAGAAAATTCTATAAGTACCTCTCTCCATCACTAGTGCTTAAAAAAAAACTATTGCTCTGCCCCCTTCTCCTTAATGGTAGTACAGTCGGACCCCCATATTCATGGAACCAATATCCACAGTTTCAGTTATCTGTGGGACACAAAATAGGGACACATACCATAGAATAGTGCTGGAAAATGCCTAGAGAGACATCCTTGGTAGCCATCACCTAGGTCCTCCAATGCAACTCTATGGTATGTTTTTACAGGAAGTCCTTTATTTTAATATGGTTTTCTGTTATCCATGGTTTCCGATATCTTTGTTAAGTCTGAGAACCAAACCCCCACAGATACAGGGATCTGACTGTATTGATCCCAGCAGCTGCATAGGGAAGCAATTAGGAGAGAAGCCTTCTTCACAGTTGACACCGATAGCCTGATCACACTACACTGTTATAGCACTATTATTCCACTTTAACTGTGATGGTTGCCCCCTGTGGAATTCTGGGTTTTGTAGTTTAGTGAAGCCTAAGAGCTCTGTGGCTGAGAATGCTAAATGCCCCTTCCTAAACTGCAAATTCCAGGACTCCACAGGATGCAGTCATAGCAGCGAAAGTGGAATAATAGCACTATAACAGTGTAGTGTGATGAGGTCAATCTGTCTCCATATATGTGGGTGATGTGGAGGAAACACAAATAGCCTTACCTTTGGCGGAAACATGTGAGAGGGCTTTCTCAGGGGTAGCTCCCAGACTCTGGAACTCCCTTCCTTGCTATCTTTTATAGGCAACTGAAGACCTTTTAGTTTTGGAAGGCCTTTGAGGGCTGACTGCTAAGAGGGAAAGGACTTTTTAATGTGCTATGTTGTTTAGATTTGTTGTTCTTCTTTTTAGTGGTCTGCTTTCAATGGCTTTTTATTTATTGGTTGGTTACCCGTATTTTCCGGCATATAAGATGACTGGGCGTATAAGATGACCCCCAACTTTTCCAGTTAAAATATAGTTTGGGATATACTCACTGTATGAGACTACCCCTCTTCCAATGCATACCAAATAATTTTTTTTAAAAAACATCAGATTTGATTTCCTCCCACCCAGCCAGGCACCCCTCCGCACTTCCCCAACCTGTGATGGGGCTCGCCAGCCCCATCATGGATTCAGGAAGTGTGGGAGGTGGCTGGCAAGCCTCCCCCCACCCAGCCAGCCAGCCCTCTGTGCTTCCCCAAACTGTGATGGGGCTTGCCAGCTCCATCGTAACGTCGGGAAGCACGGGGAGTGGCTCGCAAGCCTCCCCCAATCCAGCCAGCCCCCCCACCCTTCCCGAAGCTGCAATGGGGCTTGGAAGTTTCAGCACCCGCCCTATATGACAACACCCGGCACATAAGACAACCCCCAACTTTTGAGAAGATTTTCCTGGGTTAAAAAGTTGTCTTATATGCCAGAAAATATGGTAATTATATTTTAACTTTTGTACAACGTAAATGTTTAGCTATATCTGTTTTACGTTTTGTAAGCCACGTTGAGTCACAGATTGGGGGAAAAGGTGGGATATTAAGAATAACAATAACAATAACTATTCTGTTCTGCTGTCTCTCACACAACAGCAGCAATGCAAAAATGGTGCATTGCTGTTGAGATTATAACCCATCCCTTTACTGCACATTTGTGGGCTACAGAGTTCAAGCAGGCATTCCGGGAGAAAAGTAAGGGAGTTTTTAAAAAGTGGGAGATGGTAACAGCTCCTTTCAAATCTGCAATGTCCTGCTCTTTGCACAAATAATTGCAACAACAGGCCTAAAGTTAAAAACAGACCCACTGACCACTGTGACATCATCCTGAAGACTGGAGTAATTTTAAAATGTTATTAAGCATTTCTGCCTGAAAGTGAACTCTAAGAATGGAGACCTACTCCAGTGGACTTGCTGTAACTACACCCAGTGCAAAATATTCAGGTATTCAGTTATTCACCTACTTTTGCCACTGCAGTTTTCAGCTGGTAGAAAGCCTCCCGTGGGACATGCCATATGGACCAAATAGCAGTGCTGCAAAACCATTATACCAAGCATGGATGGAGCTCTTAAATATGACCCAGGAAAGCATCCATGTGGCTTCTTACTATTGGACATTGACTGGAGAAGATGTTGGTGTCAATGACACATCATCTAAGCAGGTAATATAAGAAACTGAGTTATTTTTAAAGGAAATCTGCATCTGGATGGGTGAGTGAGGGCCAACTCATGGGTGAGTAAAGGCCAATTCATGGCACAAGCCAACTTCTCCTTTTGGGTGCACAGCGTAGAGCGTCCCTACAAATCATAACATCTTAGAATGTTAGAATTGAGGGAAGAGACTGCAAAGCCACCTTCGCCCCTCACTTCATTTTACATATTATCATGTAAACCAAGCCAGAGTTTCTTGCTCCTGATACAGTAACACTCAAATCCTTTTGTTCACTGGATTGTGGTTCTGCTACTGCATGAAGCAAGGATGGGAACTGTCTCACTCTCCAGATGATGTTGGACCGCAACTCTGAGCAGCTCTAGTCAGCAAGAACAGATTGTGGCCCTAGTGAAAATTTTGGGGGGCACCCACCTTTTTGCCTGATGGGCAAGTGCTGCCAAAGTATGACTCTGGGCCAGCTGGCTGAGCCAAGCTAGTGGCTTTGGGGTGAGCAGAAAAGATGTTCCAGGCTCTGCATGAAGGGGAGGAGTACAAGGGAGGGGCCCTTCTCATGCTCCCTCCCCTCTCTGCCTTACTTCCTGTGGACTGGGAAAAGATTCTAGAGACCTGTTGCATTTCCAGTTGCAAGGAGGGTGGAGGTTGGGTTGGCAGGGCTGGAGGGGAGAGGAAGGCAGCTGTTGTGTGGCAGGTAAGGGGGAACATGGGAAGGGGCTCCAATAACTGAAGCAGCCTGGTTTGGCTGGAGATGGGAGGACTTGCTCCCATAATCAGTCTGCTTCATTTGGCACCTGCAGGAGTGACTTCTGAGGAGTCTAGCTTTCTCTCTTGGGCCTCCTGAATGCAGTCTTGACCCTGTGGTGGACTGGCTAAAAAACTTGTCATGGGATTTCAAATTTTGTATATCATTATTATTATTTTTTAAATTCGCTGATTTTACCATGGATACCAAAAACAATCAACTAATAATGATACTGTCAAGAAAGACAAAAACATATGCAACAGAGCTGGGCCTCAGGTTCCTTCCCACATGGCTGGGCCTCAGTAATTTGTATCATCTCCTCCGCCCCACCACCAACATCTTGTCCTGTTGGTTCATGTCTAGTCTGGCTCAGTGTGGTTCTGTAATGTCTAAGCAGAGGCCATATCAGCTGGGGGATTCTAGGAACACCCAGCTTTGTTCTGGTCACCAGTGCCTTTCTTCCCCTCCCCTCACTTTCCATGGGCAGGGCAATAGCCATGTTAAGAGGGGACAGCTGCTGCTAAAAGTTGGGGTTTGTAAGGCGAGGGAGGACAGGGGTCTTCATCCTACTTGAGGGAGCTTTATGGTTCCTTGTCCTGTTCCACAATCTGTTCAGGAATAAAATTACAGGAGCCCTGTCCCATATTCAACCAGGCAACCCTGCCTTGCGAGAGAATGCATGCACATGAAAGCTATATTTTGTCCATTCCTCCTTTAGAAGGTGGGTGAAACTATCTTACCCAGAACTTGGTATCTGATACAAAATAAATGATTTGCCTTCTGTAGGGTGAACATATTCTGAATAAATTTGAAAGTCTGCTTTTGGAGAATATTTCCGTGTTTATTGCAACAAATGTTCCATCTAAGGCTAAACGTTCCACTGACCTTGAGATCCTGGAAAGAAAAGGTAATTGTCTATGAAAGTACTGTACCTTGCCTTTGGCCAGGTAGACTGACCCCTTTGCAAAAGCTTCTAACAGTTTAAAAACAATCATAAAGCTGAATGTTGTAAAATCATGCGTACACCAAAAAACAAAGAGAACGACTAGATAAACTATAATGTTTCCCAGGGTCCAGCAGCCCAAAACATCACACATGGAGCCAGAATTAAGTCTAATGGTTTGTTAAAAGAACCATATCTTTGCTGTCTGTCAAAAGGTTAAACAGAAAGAACAAGGTAAATAGGCATCCTGAGCATTCTAAAGCGTAGATGCAATGTTTGTTTATTTATTTGTTTGATACCAAAAATCTATTCAATATTCACGTGAAAAAAGAAAATCAGAAGCAACAAAAGAAAGAAAAATAAGAATATATAATGATACATGTATGTATATAACTAGGGGCTTGTCTATTTTGCCCATCTTAGAGCCCTGCAGTCTTGCCGAAGCAGGTAATTTTCCCTGATCTGCCGCTGGGAAGTCCTCACCACCCCAAGGGCAGATATGGGGCTGAGACAGAGGGAAGGTGGGGTAGGGCCCAATGCAATGTTTTTTTTTTTTAAATACCTCTTTTAATCTGTTTCTGCCAGGAAGGAATGGATTGGGCCCCATGAGACTTCAGGAGCCTGTCACAGCAGACTGGCCCTTGCTGCTACTGCCAGTCTTCCTCACTCTCCCAGAAGGCAGAAAGAAGTCCTGCACAATGTGGCCAAGGCTGGCCACATGCAGGGGGCCTTGGTCACATGTTGCAGGCTGGCTTTCTGCCTTCTGAGACAGTGGGGGAGATGGTGGTGGAGACAGCTGCAGCGATGAGCCAACATGCCTGTCTGGATTTCCTCCCATTTAGAGGTGGTAATGGGGGAACAACAGGCCTGATCCGTGGCTAGGATAAGCCGACAGGGAACTGGCTTATCCTAGCTAGTGTAGATGAACTCCAAGACTACAACTAAACTAAACTAAGGTTAAAAGGCAAAGGAATTCTGATGCCCCACCCCAGTCCAAACTGTAATAAAAAAGAAAAAGAAAAACTGAAAATATATATACAGTTGAATCCCCGTATCCATGGGGGGTTTGGTTCCTGGACTTACCACAGATACTGGAAACCACGGATAACAGTGAACCCTATTAAAATAATGGGACTTCTGGTTTAAAATAACATAGTTGCATTGGAGGACCTAGAAGATGTGTTCCTCTTTTTGTGGCCCATGGATAACTGAAACAGCAGATATTGATTCTATGGATACGGTGGTCCAACTGTAGATTATTCTACCATTACAGATCTAGCCATATCTGACTTGACCGTGCTGGCCCTCATGTAGCAAGATAATCATTTTAAGGAATTGCGGGGGGGGGCATCCTAGTCTTTCCAGGATCTGCCACAGACCTTTTCTACACACGGTGTCGAAGGCTTTGGTGAGGTCAACAAATGTTACATAGAGACCCTTGTTCTGCTCTCTAGATTTCTCTTGCAGTTGTCTAAGGGCAAATACCATATCTGTAGTACTCCTGTTGGCTCTGAAGCCACATTGGCTTACATTGTCTATTCTCCTTTATGGGTCTGAAACATGGGTCACCTATCGCAACCACTTACGACTTCTTGAACGCTTTCATCAGTGCTGTTTACGCACAATCCTAAATATACACTGGACTGACTATGTGATGAATGTTGCTGCCCTTGAGCAAGCAGGGATTGCCAGCATTGAGGCCATGATATTGAGAACACAGCTGCACTGGGCAGGGCACATTTATAGGATGGAGGACCATCGCCTCCCCAAAATAGTACTCTATGGTGAACTTGCCACGGGTCAGCGTAAGAGGGGCGCTCCAAAAAAGCGATACAAGGACTCCCTGAAACAACATCTCAGGCTCAGCCAAATTGATCAACAACAATGGTCCGCCCTGGCCACACATCGGGAGGCATGGAGACGCACTATCCACAATGCTGCAGCCTTATTTGAGAACTCACACCGAACAAGTCTTGAAGAGAAATGACAACGCAGAAAGAATCACAACCCGGAAACATCACCCAAGGGAACCTACTGCTGTGCTTTCTGCAACCGGACTTGTCTATCTGGGATTGGCCTTTTTAGTCATCAGTGCGCTTGCAGAAAGCATGGGATGAGTCCTTCCTGAATCTTCATTTGTGAAGAAAAGCCACAGACAGACAGATCTAGCTAAGTTAAATGTACTGGGGCTACCAGAATTACTAGCAACAATAACCACATATTATTACATCATTAGACATCTTATTGCTCAAAAAGTTCATGAACAGTTTCCATTCTTTCAAAAAGTCTTCAATTGGTTAATCTTTTAAAATCCACGTTAGTTTGGCAACTTGGGCAAAACCAGCAGCCTTAAAAATCCATTCTTCCATTTTCAGTACTTCAGCATACCAAAGCATAGGGTGCAATGTTTGAGATGGCCCTGTATGTGTGGGGAAGGGAACTGGAACCTGGAAGAACCATCATAATTAAAAGGAGGTCTTGCAGGAAAAGGAAAACCAAAAAGTAGAAAGATAACAGGGACTGAGGAGTGGATAGGAAAGCTACATTTAGAAGGTATATAGAGACGAGTTGGCCCTACTGTTAGTAGGGATGTAATCATTAACTAATTTCCTTCTCAAAAGAAGTAATTAGTAATTTTAGTAACTGTCTTGCCACTATGGACTTTTTCAGATACCCCTTACTGTGCAAGAAGCCTCTGTAACAGTAACAAAGCTGCTGCGTGGCAGGAGGTCCATTTCGGATGATGCCGTCCCTCTTTTGGCTTTGTTTGTCACTGTCCGGGTAGGATTGAGGGCGGCCGTGCCATTTTTTATTCACGGACAACTTCTGTGAGTAAAAAATGGTGCGGCCGCCCTCAATCTTACCTGGAACAGTCACAGATGGTGTCATCCGAAATGGACCCCCTGCTGCTCAGCAGCTTCATTACTGTTATGGAGGCTTCTTGCACAGTAAGGGGTGTCTGAAAAAGTCCTATGAGAATTTCTTCAAAAACCACAGTTTTCAATTGAGATGTGGGTTGTTGGGGTTTTTTTTGCACCGAACCCAGCATTTTCTGAGAGGAAACAGCATTTTCTACTCCTTAACTAATACTTCTGTGCATCAATATTACTGGGGAGAGGAACTGGCACTCTTGGCCTTTGGAGTCCAGTGATGTGTGTTCTAGGTAGTCTGCCCTGCACTCCCTAAGCCAGCCTGCTGTCCTCAGGTGACCTACAGGATGCTGTGGTATTATTAGTTCAAGTACTCAGTGGTCTGCCTTGGCCTCACATCTGGAGGCATGGAGACGTACTATTCACAATGCTGCAGTCTTATTTGAGAACTCACGCCGAACAAGTCTTGAAGAGAAACGACAACGCAGAAAGAAACACAACCCGGAAACATCACCCAAGGAGACCTTCTGCTGTGCTTTCTGCAACCGGACTTGTTTATCTCGGATTGGCCTTTTTAGTCATCAGTGCACTTGCAGAAAGCGCAGGATGAGTCCTTCCTAAATCTTCGTTTGCGAAGAAAAGCCAGAGAGGAGAGAAACTGTTCAGTAGTCAATCTAGTCAGCTTTTGTCCATGCATTGAAAGAGTTGTCTTGTCCTTTTCTTCAGGGTAAAATGTATTGACCTGATTTAATAGTACAAGCTCAGAATCTGGCAGGACTATTGCAAAAGCACAGGCTCAGGCCTGACCCTGAGGCAAGGAATTAGGTGATATTTGAACAACTGAGACTTTCTTGGTGCATAAACTTACATCTCTTCATTTTTCACAGGGGCCCATATAAAAAGGATAAATTTTGGACAGCTGACTCATGGCGTCCTACACACCAAATTCTGGATTGTAGACAGGAAACACATCTTTCTTGGTAGTGCCAATGTGGACTGGAGGGCCCTGACTCAGGTGAGAGATTTGACTATAGAAAATGGAGGGGATTAAAGTAGATTGATCTGACAATATATAACAAGCTGATTGAATCTGTACTAAAAATTCCTAGGAATAGATCCTAATATTTATTTTATTTAGATTTTATTTAGAAGATTTTATTTAGAAAGACTATTAAAGCTGTTACCGGTAAGTCCATTTGTTAAGTCCATTTTTTCATGACACAAATGACTTTGCGTTTTGATTCTATTTCTAGCCACAGATACTCAAGTTGTTCTGCCTCTGTAATTGTAAAATGTTTGACAAGAACAGACCCTTGCCATGTGAAATGGTTTGCCAAGGAACCACTGTAGGTTGGCTGGGAAACCATGTGTTGCAGAGGATTCTGGGTAATATTATATGGTATAAACACAGCTCAGAAAGAACACTAGCTAGGCTTTTTAAGACAGTGTCATTTTGCGTTAACTGAGGGCTAGATGAAGCATAATGTAGGAGAAGGGGACTATTTGGATATTTTTAAAAGGGTTAATAGCAAGAGAGAAGGGAATTATTTTAATTAGAAGCATAGGGCTGGGTAGAAGGAACTTAATCCTTTCTTCCTGCATTGTTTTCCCAATGAAATCTCCCCTTCCAAAACTGCTATTTGCCCATAGGAAGAAACTTGTGTAAGTACCACATGGTTCTCCTTGGGCTCATTTACACGGGCAAATATTCCCCTAAATATGCCACAAAGATTGCTCATTGTTCCCACGGATCGGACCACAGTATTGCCTCATTCAGAAGAGGGGAAGGTAAGAAACCCAAATATAGTCGGCTACTTTTGCCAACTTATTTGAAAATTAGCACGACTTAGCACATTATTGATTGTGTAAACAACCATTTCGTTAAGGGCTGTGTGAATTACCAGCAATCTTCCTGATACAGTTACAGCAGAGCTGCACTGTGATTGGTTGTTATGATGAAGGAGGGCTTGCAAGAGGTGGAGTGAGGGAGGGAGATTCAAGTAGCGATCAGGAAATTTTGAAAAATCCATCATGTCTGCAACTTGCTTTGCTGCCAGGGGATAAGAAATCCCAGTAAGTGTTAGTCTGTGTGTGTAAGAGAGTGAGATAGAGGGGGGAGTGAGGGGGGAGATTCAGTAGTGATCAGCTGTTAACCATGGGAAAAAAATCCATCATGTCTGCAGCTTGCTTTGCTGCCAGGGGATAAGAAATCCCCAGTAAGTATGTGTGTTCTGTGGGTTAATGAAAACAGCAGACATTCCTATGGCATTCCTTTGACCTTCTCTCCAATGCTTGGCCACACCCTCCCACAATTGCCTATCTGAACCAGAAAGCGGGGGGGGGGGGGGGGGGAAAAGAGCAACTGATTTCCCCATAAATCGTCTAAACTACCACTTATCGCAATAAAACCTGCTGTGTAATTGAGCCCCTTGTCTCTCATAGCCATGGTCTTGAAGCTGTTTGTAGATCTTTTGCAACCCAAGAACTCTGGACCCCAGATTGTATTTCCAGATGCGCCCAGGAAACCCCATGGCTGTATGTTGTGGAGAAAAATTGGTGGATAAGCTGGGAAAGTTGATCTACTAAGAACTGTTTTTCTCCTCATGAATCTCTGAGTTCTCACATTATATGTGATATCATAAGAAAACAGCAGTCTTATACCAAGTCACATACTATTTATCTGTCTAGCCCAGTACTGCATGCCATGACTGGTAGCAACTCTCACATGTCTTAAGCAAAGGTCTTGCTCATCATGTGCTGCCTGCTCCTTTCTAAAAAAAACCAAACAGTGGTTGTTGAGGATTTGAATCTGTGATTTTCTGCATGCAAAGCATTTGCTTTACCACTGAACGATGATACCAATAACATAGATTGAAAGATGATGGGTTATGTGATTACAGAGGAGATGCTGAGTTTAGCTCTCAGTTAACTGAATCGCTCAAATCCTAAAAGCATATATACTTTTTTAGGTACTTCCACTTGAAAAAGTGCCTCTCCCTATATATGCCTCTTAAAGGACTGACTTCTGCTGGAAGGGCACTCCTTTCTGTACCACCCATGGGAATTATGTGAGGATGCAGGAAAGAAAGGACCTTCTCTTGCGGCACCCTGGTTATGGAATCTCCTCCCCTTAGAGGCCTGATTGGCACATTCATTGGCTTCATTTTGGTGCCAGATTTATTTCTATTAAAGCCTTTGGAGTCTAATAATTTTATTCCATTTGTATATGTACATGATTTTAACTTATTTTACTTTGTCAGATGGTTTAGTATATTTTTAGATGGTAATTTTAAAAATTGTTTTCTAATTTGAATTGTTTAAAACTGTATTAACTAATTTTATTGCATGATGTCGTGAGATCCTTGGATATAGCGCAGGGTATTTAAAAATAAATAAAAAAATATACTGTACTTTGCTACAGGCTTTTATCCAAAACTATGATTGTAATAGTAAAAGGGGCATATTAGCATATAAAAGAAGATGAATTGTAACATATGTTTGGTTTGGAATACTGCTCACTTGTGTTTCCCTTTCTGCAGGTGAAAGAGGTTGGGGTTTTGATCAATAATTGCAGCTCCTTAGCTAATGACCTGTGGAAAACTTTCAGAACATATTGGGATCTTGGAGAGCCAAATGCTACTATCCCATCTCCATGGCCAAGCAATTATTCTACCAATATTAACAGGCAGAGCCCTTTAGAAGTACAGTTCAATGGAACTTCCACCAAAGCGTACTTTTCTGTAAGTAGTCTCAGGGTCATACTACACATTAAAAAGAATGTGTACGTTTTTTCTTCCCACAATAAGATCTTCTCAGAGATATGTACCTTAGTAATTACACTTACAAATTTAAGGTTATGTGTACCTTCCAATGACCAATCACAAAATAAAGCATGCTTAATGCAAAATATATCAGTAAGGACAACACATTCCATGACAAACAAATGTCTTTCATAATTCAAGGGAATGTGAAACAGCAATTATTAATGTAAATGTAGCTTTCTTGCAGCTGGGAAGTTTTTTCTTACTGAATGAACCTGGGATAGGTAATGTTGTAATAATTAAAGTTCTCCTTTGCGCTAGGCTTCTCCTTCTTCATTTTGCCCAGATGGTCGTACCTTTGACCTTATAGCAGTTCTTGATGTTATCTATGATGCAGAAGAATATGTATACATCTCCATGATGGAATATTTCCCTACAAGCCGCTTCAGCCACCCACCAAGGTATCAGATTAAATCAGAATGTATACATATTCCACTAAATACCAATTGATTTCTGGTCTTCTTACAAGATATTTTTTAACCATTGTCTGGACTCTATGAGGACTGTGACATGAGGGCTTACATTGATTATATGTTTTCCCACACAAATAAATGAATCTATTTGTTATTGTCATCATCACGGTCACCACTACTGGCAGGGAGAAGTCAGGGAGACAATGACTCCAAAACTCTAATCTCTGGTATGTGATTTTCTTTATGGAAGTAAAATTTTGTATGGGGAAAGCATTGTATCATGTAATTCCTCACCTGAAATTGTACATCCCAGAAACTCGTTTACCATCTAAGAAGAAACTAAGCCCAAGACCAAACATGCCAGTCCAAATCTTGCCACAAAAGAGGCAATGCATCACCAGAAAAGAAGATAAAGAAGAGCACAGATCTCCATTAAAAATTGTATGTTTTAATTCATATCTATACATGCAATTTTATACACAGTATTGTTATTATAATGTCAATAGAAATACATTACATTTCACCCTGAGAGCCAGAGTAGTGATGCGGTTTGAGTGCTGGACTAGGACTCTGGTATATTGGGCTTCAGAGCCCTGCTTAGCCATGGAAACCCACTAGGGGTTTGTTCTGCATGGGCTATTTACCCCATTTTGCCCCCATCTTGGAGCCCTGCAGTCCAGATGATGCAGTCCTCATGACCTCCAGGGCAAAGATGGGGCTAAGACAGGGGAAAGATGGGGTGGGGCCTGATAAAATGTTTTAAAATAATACCCAGGAAAAACGCCTCCTGCCTGCAAAAAACAGACTGGGCCTCATGTGGCTGCAGGAGCCCATTCTGGCATGCCAGCCATTGCTTCAGCTGCCCTTTGTTGTTGCTCTTCTGCAGCTGGAAGCAGGCACGCAGCATGCGACCAAGGCTGGTCACATGCATGGAGCCTTGGTCACATGTTGTGGGCTAGTTTCCTGGCTTCAGAGAGGGTGAGGGAGATGTCAGTGGCTGGCAGTGACAGGCCAGTGTGCCTGTCTGGACTTCTTTCCTTTTCATGGAGGTAACAGGGGAGTAATGGGCCTGATATCGGGCAGGATACGCCAACGGGGAGCTGGCATATCCTGGCCTGTAGATGAGTCCCAGGTGACCTTGAGCAAATCTCTCAGTCTAAAAGGAAGGTGATGGCAAACCTTCTCTAAGTAAATCTTGCCAAGAAATCCATATGGAGGGGGCACAACCAGTTGGAGTCAACTTGAAGGCATATAACAATAACATTTCACTCTAGTGGGATGACCAAGTGACCAGTGTATCTGCTGCTGAGTCTATTCTCTGTATGCTAACGTCAAGACCTCTACTCTCTCTTCTTATGGCTCCCTAACTTTCAACTGAAGATAGAATGGGCAGCCCTTTAAATAGAGGACACTTCTAAATGCAACTCTGTCTTCTGACACTCTGTTAAATAAGTAGAACATGTGAGCCCTCTGATTGCCAGTATTCATTGGGCTGGCTGTAGGTTTGGAAAGGGAGTCCTCAGAAAATTTTGTATGCTGGTGGGACATGGTCCGCCTACCTGGTGGTGGCAGCAGTGGATAACACCAGGACCATTGCTCTGAGGTGCCAGACCAATCTGGCTGGTATGCTCCTGACATACTATTGCTTTGGGTTATTGTTCAAAAATTAAAACAACACTAACTGAAGAATGCAGGAATTAAAAAAAAATTAAGATGGTCTGTAAGACCATCCAACCATTTCACCATAACTTTAAGGAAAGTCACAGGGTCTGGGGTATTTCTTGGTAGTCTTCCATGACTCACTTATTTATTTAATTTTTAGCCTTCCTTTCTCCCAATGTGGGACCCAAGGCAGCTTACACTATAGGTTAAAATAGAATGTATTTAAAATAGTATAAGGTAGAAAGGTTTTTAAAAGTTAACACAATTGTATAAAAATATTTTTAAAAGATTAAAATACATTTAAAACATAAGGCAAATGTTAGTAGAGTATGCCCTATTGAAAGACCCTTCTGCCACACATAGCTAAAGACCTGTTTATATAAAAAGGTCTTTGCTGGCAAAAAGAGATCAAAGAAGGGGGCCAATGAAACCTTTCATAGGCAAGAATTCTATAGTGTGAGAGCCCCCATCAAGAAGGCCCTCTCCTGTGACCTCACCAACGGTACCTGTGATGGAACAGAGAGAAAGCCCTTTCACAAAGATCTTAGAATTTGAGCAGGACCAGTTCTGTAATGCCTAAGGCCAGTTCTGTAATGCTCCCACAACAGTAGCAAAATCCCGAGAGACCAGAAGACACCTTTTATGTGTTGGAACAGGAATCACATGTGTATGTTGCTGACTGCTCTCAGTAACTTCATGATGGTATTATACTATATTAACCAACAATGGCTGAGAAATTTGTTTCCATTTTTTGAAATAGAAGAACCAATCGACATACACAGATTTTTTTTTTCATATTTGGGATGGAAAGAGCTTGAGGGTTTTTAAAATTTAAATTTGGGAGAGGTGGAAACTAAAAGATTGGATCATCCAGACCCATGGTTCTGTGTGCTAACGTATTAAAATTCTGAGTTTCAAACCATGCTTGTGGTAATGAATTAGATTTGCCACCTCTTTTTTCCGCCTTCGAAGTTCTTTAGCTTTAATGTCTATATAGTAGGCAAGTACAATATGGTTCTCTGTACTTTCTGAATTTGGTTGGTGCAGATGAGGGGAAATTTATATTGGAAGAATTTACCAAAATTTGCATATTTCATCATATTTGGCGAAGAAAGAACCTAATGGAGCATAGGAGTAATAGATTTTCTCATCCATTGTGAAGACCTCATTAAGTCTTAATGGCCTGTGGTACAAAACAGAGTAAGATATCAATGCAGTTTATAGATAGTATCAGTAAACAAGCAAAATGATATGATCTTGTTCTAGACCAGTGGTTCTTAACCTGGACCATGGCTCCTCAGGGGGCTGCCACATCCCTACAAGCGGTCTGTGAAGGCTTGAAGGCTGCTCAGCCCACATGACAGGAGCCAAGGCAAAGGCTGGCTGACTTGGCCTGTGTATTGCTGTTCAGTCCTCTTCAGCGACAAATTTGCAGGAAGAAGCAGGAGAAAAGTCTTCCCTCCCCTCCAGTGCCTCTGAGGGAAGGGTTAATGGATGTTGTATTTGTAGTGTTGTTATTGTTAGGGTTTTTAATCTTGTGTTAAGTCTTGGGGCAGGGCCGGTTTAAGGAATTTTGGGCCCCCCTGCAATGCTTTATTTTGGGGGCCCTATATGTTTATCTCAGGTCAATGTAACCTAACTCAACCTAAGCTATTCAGTTGGACTGGATGGCCCTTGTGGTCTCTTCCAACTTCATAATCCTGTGAGTCTATGATTCTATGAATACAGTACAGGATATTCAGATTATTATTAATAATGTTTTTGCAGGAGGAGGGTTGTTATGGGGCCCCCACAATGATGGGGCCCCCACAATGATGGGGCCCCCTGCAGATGCTGACGCCACCAGTGCCTTAAACCGGCCCTACTTGGGGGTCTGTAGCAACAAAATATATTTAAAGGGGAGGCCCTGGTAAAGAAAAGGTTAAGAGTCACTGCTATAGACTATTCTCCCTATTTCATTCAGATGGAAAGGATAGTCAAAAGTGGAGTGATAACTGTACATACAAAACTTTCCATTGCTAATATTACAATGTTGTTTTTGCAGATACTGGCCACCCATTGACAATGCTCTTAAAAGTGTGGCACTTAGCCGTAATGTACAGATAAGGCTTTTGGTCAGCTGCTGGATCCATACTGATTATTCCATGTTTCACTACTTGAAGTCACTGAGCGTCCTCAGCAATCCAAGTGCAAACATCACGATAGAAGTGGTAAAACCAACATGCTTTGCGGCTTTTTTTAAAAAAGATCTTCACATGTCACATCCCTGTTATAGAAAGGAGAGTAGGTAACAAGTAGCTAGAGTGAGTTCAAGGCTTGTTGTGAGTCATACATCTATGTGCCATATGCAAATATGACAATTCTCTTAAACCCTCTAAGTGCAGGTGCCTTATAGCTTTTTCATTACATGTAATACCAACTTTTAAAAAACCCACATTCATCTTAAAAATTGATGCTTTTGCATTCTGACACCATTTACATGTAATGGAATAACACACAAGATGCTTGAAGGAATTTTTAGTATATGTGTGGAAATACACCAAGGAAGGCAGAAGGAAGTAGGAGAAATTATATTACTGGTTTTGAAAAAAAGAGCTGAAATACAATTTAGGTTTTCTATGAAGTCAAATAACGGCACCTGGCAAAGTCAAATAATCAATTAAGAAATATATTTATGCATTATTAAACCTAAATGAAAGTTTATTTTAACTAGAAATATATCACAAGTTAATTTAATTAATAAACAAAAGATACTTATAACAAAACAAAAAAATAAAAAGTATGTGTGTGTGTGTGTCAAAATGAGTAATATGGGATGTTTCCTGGTCTTTATAATACACCAAAGCCAAAAATGGCATAAAAATGCCAGGATCAAGACCTATCAGTATTGTAGAACATCTAGATTTTAAGAAGTGTATTCATACTGATACTGGGTGTTGTGTCACTCTGCTGATGTTGTTGGATATTTTATCACATATGTGTAGTTCTTACTGTTTAAAAGTAAGATACAGAAAATGTATTCAGAGAACATATTTTGCTGCCTGAGGCAGAACAGTAAATGTCATCTCCCACTCCCACCCAAGTCAAGCACAACATAGCACATAAAACCAGCCAAATTATCTGGGTAAATGAAGTACAAAATCCCATAAGTGCCTCGCTGGTAATAACAATACAATAAGAACTTATTAAATAACTACTTAGTAAGTAACTAACAAGCTGCTGCCCAACCAAAATCTGCTGTCCAAAGTGTCAGAGTCATCCTGTCTGATAACAGGACTGGCTTTGAATTTATCATGGGGAGTACTGAATCCACTTACTAAGTGGATTGAGTGAATCCGTAACAAATTACTATTTGGACATGCATCGGCATCTGATCTGTGGTAAAAATCCTCTGTAGGCTTGTCTACACAGGTAGTAGAACCCATACTCATCCTGTATTTGTGGCACAGTTGTCACACATTTTCAACAATGTGCATTTTCACTGGGGTTTCTTCAGGAAACCCCAGATCTGTAAGATTTCTGGTTTGCTCCACATTTGAAATTTTGGCCATGGAACAGCCAATGATTGGCTTCGGAGCAAAGCTGGGGCAGGACTTCCGGTGGACGGGACTCTGTCCTGCTGCTGTTTAATTTTTTAAAAAAGTTTTTGATTGTGCATATATCTGGATAAGTGTATCTTTGCTTATCCAGTTATAAAGTACTCTGGTTCCACATATATTTGTTTATTTGCATGTATAAGCGAACTGGTGGCGGCGGGGGGGGGGGGGGAGAAACCCAGAGCATATGGTATTAAAAGGAGAATGGCTGCCCCTAGATGATATCTGGAAGAGCAGTTCTCTATTTCCTACCCAGAGATTATTTTGAGCAGGAGATGTCTGTGAGGAGTCCATGGGGCCACAGAAAAGGCTTTGGGGCTACATACACTCCACAAGCTGCATGAGTCCAAGCCCTGCTTTGGGCACTTGTCCCTTCTTGTCTGTATCCAGGTACAGGGAGATTCATTTCCTCTTTGATTCCATGATCTTATTTGGTCCAATCAAGTTTGCTTCTTTATATTGGAGAGGTTTACAGTGGTGGAATTTTTTTCTGAGAAGGTCTGGGCCCAAATATTTTAATGCCTGAAGCAAAGAACACAGTCCTTTAGCTGATGGGATCCAGAATATAATATTTTCATTGGCAAAATATAAAGTAAAGAATAAGTGCGTTGAGATAGGTAAAGATTTTCTATATCTTTATCCAGGCATAAATCAAAATGGAGACTGTAATCAAGAAACCAAAACACAACTAGGGGCTCATCTACATGAGCCAGGATATGCTGTTTCCCCACCAGCATATCCTGGCCACAGATCAGGCCCATTGTTGCCCCATACCCTCCACAAAATGGGAGAAAATCCTGACAAGCACACCTGCCCATCACTACAGCAGCCACCACCATTTTCCTTGCTGTTTTGGAAGGCAGGAAGGGGGCCTGCAACATGTGACAAAGGACCCCTGCATGTGACCAGCTTCAGTCACACGCTGCAGGACTCCATGCTGCCTTCTGAGACACTGAGGTGGACCGGCAGTTGAAGTGAGGGCTGGTCTGCCAGGACGGGCTCCTGTGATCTCACAGGGCCTGATGCAGTCTCTCCTGGCAAAAACAGAGCAAACCAGGTATTATTCTAAAATGTTTTATCAGGCCCTAATCCACATTCCCCCTGTCTCAGCCCCGTATCTGCCCCAGGAGTCATGAGGACTGCCTGGGGGCAGAACGGAGCAAATGCCCTGCATTTTATGGACTGCAGGGCTCTGAGAAATAGTATAACAGAAATAATATGACATATAGGACATGTGATCAGCGTAGGGCTGCCCTTTTACTTCAACACAGCCAGACAAGCCCCAATGCATGTGGCTTTTACAGGGCTGCTGTGGATCAAAGAAATCCACCATGGCTATGATGGAGGTGCAGGGTTTCCCGCCAGTGTAGACAGGCCCTGTATTTACTTCGGAGGATAGCCACTTCATTTGGCCATTTGGTAAATGTTTGCTCATTGCTGATGCTGCATGCAAAGCTGCCTGTGCTGAAAAACTTTGTTCACATCTTACCCCAGGCTGAGGCAAATTGCCACTCTTGCAGTTTGAACCTTAGGGGAATAATCATACTGACTTGCCTTTAGAGTTGTAGCAATTCTGAGATGTTGTACGGTCAAAAACCACCATTCATTGCTAAATGCTGTTAACCTTTCTAGTTGTAGGTTCTCTTTGTTGGGTAATGGAACAGAAAAGTCCTGACCTTTTTCAAGATTATCAATCTAGTGTAACTCAGTCATAAGCTATTCTACTGTAGCTTATTATTTAGAAATGCAGACAACTGGTGCAATTTCATACAGTCATAAAGTGTTTCATCAGTCTTCATTCCATCCATGTTTTGTATTTATTTCTTATCAGAAAATCTTCATTGTTCCAATTGGAAATCACACCAATATTCCATTTGCGAGACTGAATCACAACAAATACATGGTTACTGAGAAGACAGCCTATGTTGGTAAGCATTATGCTTTGGAATGAGGCTTATGTGTGGACACCATGCCAAACATTTGTTTTCCACTAGATCACCTTAGGTTACATCTGCTGTCTTTCTGAAGCCCTCCTACTCTTTTTTAAAGAAGTCATATAGTTCCAAGGCTACAAAGTGGTTATAGTTATTGTTACCCATTTTTAAGGAGTGATAACTATGTACTTTCCTACTTCTTGTGTGTAACTAAAACAGTTACTGTTAGTTATGTTAAAAATCACATATATCTGATTGCTGCAAGGCACTGGCCTGTGATACCAAACAGTCTCCTTCCATCCACCTCCTTGTTGCATCAATACCTACAACAAAGTATGAGGCACAGCATGAGATAACACTTGAACCTTCTGATATTCCTCTTCTACCATTTAGGAGATTATCAGACGTGGACAAAAATAGCATTCCCATCTCACTATCTCCTCTCCCGCCCCTGCATTCACTTCCTGGTTGAAATATGGGGCCAGTCTCATGAGAGGACCAGTGCGTGGGAAATTCAAAATTAAAAAGAAAAATACACACACAAAAATAAAATCAAGCACCTAAACACACTTAAAAAAAATACAGGTAACCTGGGGAGGGTACAAAAAAGTGTGTCACTTACCTTGTTGTCCCGATTGCACCTGGAAGTGTTTGGCACAGACCTCCCACTGACACTGGCATCACGCCAGCATAACGGGGCACCTTTTCACTCACCCGCCATTCCATCATAGAAACAGAATGGGCGATCTATTCACAGCTTAGCCCGTGAATTAAAAGAAATGATGGCGGAACGGGAACAGAACAGGAGTATAACAAGACGGGAACGACGTTGTCTGAAATTCAAGCCCTTCTGCGATCTCCTGGTGTCGTCATCATGCCATATTAAGGGCATCTGATAATTTCCTTTGTAAAGCCACGGCTTCATAACAGTAAAATTAAAGAACAACTTATAATTACACTTCAAAAATAGTGAAGTTTTCCCACATTCACTACTTACATCATAATGTAAGAAGACTGAAGTCTATGAAGCTTATGCCATAACTTCTTTCTTTCAGTCTCAAAGGTGCTACAAGATTCCTTTGCATATGTCATACTGTAATTTAGTTATACCTTAGTATTGCAAAAAGGAATTAATCATAAAAACTTTATTGTTATGCACCATAAAGTTGGCTTTGACTTATGGGGCTTGTCTACACAGGGAATTTACTCCATTTTGTCCCCATCTTAGACCCCTGCAGTCCTGATGATGCAGACCTTTTGCTCAGTTCTGCCCCCAGGGTAGTCCTTACCATGCCAGGGCAGATAAGGGGCTCAAACAGGGTAAGGTCCTTTATCACATTAAAAAAAACCCTGTTTTAATCCATTCCCACTGGGAAGGAACAAATTGGGCCTCATGTGTTTGCAGGAGCCTATATTGGCAGGCTGGCCCATTGCTGTAGCTGCCCTCTACCATTGCTCTTCTGCAACAGGAGGGGGTCCCACAGCATGTGATCAAGGCTGGTCACATGCAGAAAACCTTGGTCACATGTTGCAGACTGGCTTTCTAGCTTACAGGACATCTAGGGAGACTGTGGCTGCAGCAACAGACCAGTGTGGCTGTCTGGACGCCGGCACATTGATCTGCGGCCAGGATATACTGGTGGGGAGCCAACACATCCTGGCTTGTGTAGATGAGCCCTTGATGACCCTATGAATGAGAGGCCTCCATGAACCCTGGTCATCAGCACCCCTGCTCAGGTCTTGCAGACTCAGGGCTGTGGCTTCCTTTTTTTACTTATTTGTAACTATTGGGTTTATATCCAGGAAAGCTCATGCTAAAATAAAAAATAGTTAATCTTAAAGGTGCTACCACAATCCTTTTTTCCCCTCCCCCTCCCTACCTTCTGTTTAGTTACTTCTAAGCTCTGGTTCCACTCCCATAGTCCAGGATTCCCCAATCTGGTGAAGGTTTTAGACAACCACTTGCATCACTTCCTGCCAGCATGGCCATTCACTACACAAGACAGTTGCCAAGTTTCAAATAGCTTAAAAAGGGAAGACATTCTCAAACTCAGCAGATTTATTTATATTGATTTATTTAGGTATTTATACCCTGCTCTTCAACCACAAAGGCTCTTAGAGCGGCTTACAAATTGTTAAGCAATAGCAATTTACACATCTACACCTCATTAAGTGATTTCCAATGTATGTTAGCTAATTGCCCCCACAAGCTGGGTACTCATTTTATTGACCCATGAAATGACAGAAGGCTGAGTGAACAAACCCTTGGGATTGAACTTGCAATGTTGTGGCTGCAGTACTGACATTTAACCACTGCACCACCAGGGCTCCCTGGTGAGGAGGATATATGGCCACCTTTGTAAGATACTGTAGTCTTTACTAGGCTAGGTGATAAAAATTTTGGGGCATTTGGGCAGGCTTCCAGCTAGAATCCAGTGACAAGAAAAGCATGAGGGAAGCACCTGCGAATAAAGGACACTCAAAACAACCGTTGGGTTAAAAAAAAAATCTCAGTGACTATTACCAGATGCCAGAACAGCCATGTAGGCTAGAGGATTCTGGGAGTTATAGTCATAGAATTATTTTTTCCAAGGACTACCATGAGTATTTCTCATGGTGTTGGGCTTGGTATGGGGAGACTGGAAAATTATACTTTTATATTCATATTCTGTATTTTATATAATTTCCAGGGACTTCTAATTGGGCAGAAGAATATTTCACTGTCACTGCGGGTGTGGGACTGATCACCAGACAGTCTTCAATAGATCCTGCAAAGAAGACTCCAACAATACAGGAACAATTGAGGCTTCTTTTTGAACGAGACTGGAATTCCAGATACTCAATAAGTATGGAAGACTTGCCTGGGCAGAAAGACTGTGCTTGGAAAGATAGGTTTGTAAATTTAAAAGGAAACTAGATTATTTTTGTTGCTGATTTTTATTTTTGTTACTAATTTGCTTATAAGCTTAGATTCTTTGTCATGCACCTATAAGATGTAAAATACAGGGTGTTTCAGACTTTGACCACACTGGAGTCTGATTCTTCAATTACATTTTATATTGTGCATTGGGGGGTAGCTAAAAACTGTTTTTAAAAAAAGACATTTGTAAATTGACTACCACCAGAGATTTGATTCATGGCTATTCACACTGTGATAAGAAGTGCTATTTTTAGGACACCCAGATCTCAGGGCCAGGACCCTCTTCTCTAATTCTCAGGACGAACGGGAGAAATCTCAGGGTTTGAGCATTGCTTTGAAAATCACATATATTTGTGTGTCCATGGTTCTCTATTGCTGCAGAGTGCTTTGGAGAAGCTACTGTGGTCTGTTTACTGTTCAAAGCATAGCCTGAAAACTTTGGTTGGACAATAGTTCCCATGTACTCTTAAAAGCAGTGCCTGATAAGTTGTTAAAAACACAGCTGAGAAAAGCTGTCTTTCCTCTTGTTCAATGCAGAGCTTGGAAAATTTTAATTTCCAACAGGAGAAATACAGTCAGTCCTTGACTTTTGCATGGGTTAGGGGATCTCTGTGGAAATGAAAAATGGAAAAACCTCAAATATTTTAAGTCCCCCCCCCCACACCAATGCATGCTACAGACTCCTGCTGCAAAAATCTCTGCCTCATTTCCAGGCCGCCTCTGCTGGACCTCTGTCACTTCTGCCGCTGGTCCCCAAGCCTCTGATCCCTCTGCCTCCTAGGACAATGATACTGCTGCAAAAATCTCCTGCAGTCATCCTTTCCCTTTTCCTTGCCCTCCTCCTGTCTTCTTTCCCGCCAATGGTCCCATGATGCCTATCCGCTGCTGCTTCCACTTCTTAGCTGCCCACTCCTCCTCCCTGATTTGGAGCTGGGCACAAAGCTCTTGTGTCGTGGCTTTCCTGTGGGCAGGCATGTAACTTCAGAGCAAGGCGGAAGCATTGTGGTACTGTTGGCAGGAAAGGAGACAGAGAGGAGGAGGAGGTGGCTGAGAGAAGGACCATGACACTGCAGGACACTTTTGAAGCAGTGTCATCATCCTAGAAGTGGGGTGGGGGTAGAGGCTTGACTTGTGAATAGTCAAACTTGGGAAAGTTGAGGGCTGATTGTACTTTCACAGTTGCTAGATTTGGTGTTTATTGTTTAAATTACATGCTCTGAGCAGCTACGGTTAATGTGTATCCTGGCTGTGACCACCCTCATTCCTTCCCTGTTCCCTCCACAAAACAGGAGGAAGTCCAGATGGGCACACTGGTCTGTCACTGCAGCCACTGCCACTGTAGTCTCCCTCACTGTCTCTGAAGGCAGGAAGCCAGCCCGCAACATGTGACCAAGGCCCCCTGCATGTGACCAGCCTTGGTCACATGCAGTGGGACTCCATCCAACTGAGGAAAAGTGATGTCAGACCAGCAAACGCTGGTCTGCCAGTATGTCATGCAGGGCCCAATCTGTCTTTTCCTGGGAGCAGTGGGTTAAAGCAGGTATTATTTTAGAATGCTTTAACAGGCCTTACCCTGTCTCTCCCTCCCTCCTGCCCGTCTTTGCCCCGGAGGTGGTGAGGACTATGCGGGGACAGAATGGGGCAAAAGGCCTGCATTGTCAGGACTGTAGGGCTCTAAGACGGGGGCAAGACAGGGCAAATTGCCCAAGTAGACAAGCCCCTATAGATCAAAAAACAAATTATGCAACAACTGTTGCATTTATAAAATGCCACAAGGTGGCAATGCTTGAAAAAAAATTACAAGCTGATTCACTTGGCTAAGTGGCTTTAACAACAAATGCTGTGCTTTGTAAACCATCTAATTCAAATAGACTTTTCCTTGCCCTCCTATCGCTATAGAAAACTAAAGCACTGCTATAGAAAAGTTAGAAAACTGTATTAACAGTTCTCTCTGGCAAAGATGATTGAGAAACTCAGGTCTTTTAATTAAATTTGTATGGCCTTCTGTATTCCTATTCCTCTCCACCCTCTTCTAAGTGACTAACATAACTTATTACATCAACCCTATATAGGAAATCATTCTTCTTCTTCTTCTTCTTATTTTGTGTTTAAAGACAGGGAAGTAAGGCAAACAAAAAGTTGACCAAGGAGACTAGTATTGCTAGTTATGCATTGCTCCTAAAGAAGAAATGCATTACCTGTGAACAAAAAGTTGACCAAGGGGACTGGTATTGCTATTTATGCATTGCTCCCAAAGGGAAAAAAAATGCATTACTAAAAGAAAGGAGAAAAGAGAACCCAGATTTGTATATGCTGATTTAGATATACAGATGATGTATAGAAAGCTTTACAATAATTTAAATTGAAATACATCTTGTCACAGTGAGAAAGTGCTTGATGAGGTGGCTTTTGTGCCTGTTCAGTCTGCTGGTTGGGTGCCAACTGTTAATGGCCAGCTTCAAAGCCTCATCTCTCTCTCCTGATTTATTTTATTTTATTTTAAACCAGATTAGGATTAGGCAACTCTTCAAACAAACAACTTCCCTCTGTAAAGTAAGATACATAACGATGCTACACAATGTGAAGTCAAAATCCAAGGAAAATCTATGGATGCTACACAAGTTTGTGTCCAACCTGGTCATTAGCTAAAGTGGCAAATTTAAATATTACATCCCAATATTGGGACATAATAGCCCAATATTATGGCTGTTGGACTGGTTAAATGAGCATTTCTAGGTCTGATTTAGGCTGCTGGCATGGATATTTAAAGTCAAAACAGTATGAAGTAGGGATTTTTAAAGGGCAACCTGAATCCAGATAAAACTTTTCCTTGGGTTTTTTCCGGGCTGTGAGGCCATGTTCTGGAAGAGTTTATTTCTGATGTTTCGCCTGCATCTGTGGTTGGCATCTTCAGAGAATGGTTGGGTAGGAGTGTGTGTGGAGTTTATATACTGTGAACCGTGTTGGGGAGTATATGCAGATTTGTGTAATTGAATGATTAGTTTCTGGGTATAGAAATGCAAGAATGATTAGTGTCTGTTTGGCTAATGGTTAGTTGATGGACCATTATCTGCTGGAACTCCCCCTGTCCCTGGGTGGAATTCCTTTGTGAGTGTTGAATTTTGACTCTATTGTTTTTCAAATCTGGAAGCCAGATTTTGTTTACTTTTAGGGTTTCTTCTTTCCTGTTAAAGTTGTCCAGGTGTTTGTGGATTTCAATAGCTTCTCTGTGCATTCTGACATGATAGGTGTTGGCCTGGTCCAGAATTTCTGTGTTTTTAAATAACATTTTGTGTCCAGGTTGGCTTCCAGTTTTGCAAAACAACAGAATCAAAACTCGACACTTACAAAATAATAATATAATAATAATAAAATTTTATTTCTATCCCGCCCCTCTGCAACGCAATCGGGGCGGCTTACAATATAAAAACTCCATAGTCCCAGTACCCTAGCCCACCCCCCCTTAAAACAATATTAAACTATAAAAGATTAAAAACATACAGTAAATTAAAAATATATAAATTAGAAAATATTAAAACATACAATAGGTTTTAAAAAAAAATGATTACAGCTCAGGGAGGACAGCTGAGTCTTGGGCCGGGATAGTTATTCAGGAAAGGCCTGCCGGAAAAGATCCGTCTTGACAGCTTTTTTAAAGCCGTCTAAGGTGTTAATAAGACGGATCTCGTCCGGCAGGCCATTCCATAATCTGGGAGCAGCAGCGGAGAAGGCCCTCTGGGAGGTCACCGACAGCCTTGTTTTCATAGGCTGTAACAGATTCCTCCCAGAGGACCGAAGTGCGCGGGGAGGGTCGTACGGAAGGAGGCGGTCCCGGAGATAAGTTGGACCCAAGCCATGCAGGGCTTTAAAGGTTATAACCAACACCTTGTACTGTGCCTGGAAACGAATAGGCAGCCAGTGGAGAGCTTTTAGCACAGGTGTTATATGCTCTCTTCTGGAAACACCAGAAATCAACCTGGCTGCCATGTTCTGAACTAGTTGAAGTTTCCGAGTTAAGCACAAGGGTAGCCCCATGTAGAGCGCATTACAGAAATCCAGACGGGAGGTTACCAGTGCATGTACCACAGTTTCGAGGTCCCTAGTTTCCAGGCAAGGGCGCAGCTGGCGTATCAGGGACAGGGGGATTTCTAGCAGATAATGGGCTATCAACTAACCATTAGCCAAATGGACACTAATCATCCTTGCATTTCTATACCCAGAAACTAACCATTCAATTACACAAATTTGCATATACTCCCCAACAGGGTTCACAGTATATAAACTCCACACACACTCCTACCCAACCATTCTCTGAAGATGCCAGCCACAGATGCAGGCAAAATGTCAGAAAGAAACTATTCCAGAAAAAACCCAAGGAAAATCTATGGATGCCGGCCGTGAAAGCCTTCGACTCCAGATAAAGCTGTTTGCAGGCCCACTTTTAAGATCAATTAGTAGGGGTTGGCAAGGGCAACTGTGGAAGAGCGGGAACCATTTTCCAACCCACACCCCCTGGTGGGTCACACCAGCACCCCAATTCGACCAAAAGTGACATCATGTCGCTTCTGGTTCCTTTTTCAGCCATTGTTTTTTGGAGGGTTTCTAAAATGTGTGAGGTATTTGGAGGCCAAACCGCTGCATTTTGCAGCAGTTTTAAGCCAGTGTGGGGTTGAAGTGAAAAACTGGTTTTTTTTGTGGTGGTGGGGAGTGAATCTAGGGACTTTGGGGAGCTTCTAGGCCTGCACAATGGGGCTCTGTGGCCCACAGGCTGCAGCCCCTGGCCTAAAGACATGGTCTTTTTTGTGGTGCCTCCATTTTTGTGGAAGTCACTCTCAATGGATATGTAGTTGTCTCTTTCACTGCTAGCTTACCAAAGAGCCTTGAAAGCACATATCCGCCAAGAGGATTGGCTACTTATTCTATCCATAAAAATCAGATCTTTTTCCTGGAAAGCTAAGCTGGAATATCTTGTAACAGAAATTGTCACAACTTAGTTACGTGCTGTCTGATAATATGGGCTTCGGAGTTTGGATGCATGATCTCTTGGGATACCTTCCAACTCAGTGATTCTTAATGATTTCTGTGAATGGGATTTCAATCATGTTCATTGTCTGAGGCATACCAGGCCTTGGACATTAGGGGCAGAATTGGTGACATATGCTGGTTTAACTTGGGAGTTATGGTAGTGCATATAATTTGGGGGATGTCATGGAAGAACCTCTTCATGCAAGCTTCCCCCCACAGTGCAATGTCCCTCCTCATGCAAGCCCCCCCCCCCCCATGCATTGTATCTTCCCAACACTGGAGATGCCTTCCACAACTATTTAGTGGCTAGGGGAAGGCAGGAATAATATGCAACTCTGCATCCAGGAGAAAAGAGCATACATGGCCATCTTGGATCCACAGGTAGCTCTTCAGTATATACAAGAATATTCACTGGAGACCCAGGACAGCAATGTCTATTCTGCTCTTCTGGCTGTGGAATTGTTGCCATATGCTACCATGGAGCTGCCCTTGAAGATGTCTCGGAAGCTGGAGCTAGTGCAAAATGCAGTGACTCATTTGCTGGCTGGAAAACCGTGTGTGTGTGTGTGTGTGTGTGTGTGTGTGCCTTCAAGTTGCCTGTCAACTTATAGTGGTCCCATTAATTTCATAGGATTTATTTAGGCAAGGTATATACTTACAGGTAGTTTTGCCAGTTCCTTCCTCTGAAATACAGCCCACAACACCTAGTATTCGTTGACAGTCTCTATCCAAATTCTAATCAGAGCTAACTCTACTTAGCTTCCAAGATCAGACAGGATCTCATACCTTTAGGGTATCCCAGGATGGAACACCACATAGGTATTGGATAACCCCATTCTTAAAAAACTTGCAAGGGCTGCCAATGCCAGTCTGAATTCAAGGTTGTTGTCATGACATTTAAAGCCCTAAATGGTTTGGGTCACTGATACCTGAGGGAGTGCCTCTCCCTATATTTGCCTGCCCAAGGACTGAGATCTGCTTGGAGTGGGACTCTTTCTTCTGTGTTGCACTTGTGAGATGAATATATTGTGTGAAGATGTGGGAGAGGGTCTTCTCAGCTGTGGCATCCCAACTGTGGAATACTGTCCCCTGGAGGCCTGACTGGCACAAAAGCTGGTTTCATTTATGTACCAAGTAAAAATATAGCTGCTTATTAAAGCGGTGGGGCCATACTGATTTATCTCAAAATGCTAATGCACATGATTTTAAAACTATTTTTAATCTTTTACACCTGTTTTGACATGTTAATAATATTTAATATGTTTTTAATCTACCTAAATTACTTTTTTTAAAAACTTGTTTGCATTTATTTTATTTGTACACCATGCTGAGATCTTTTGATATAGCTTGGGATAGGAACATTTCAATAAATAAATAAAGGTGCTATCTGAGTATTTCCTGTCCTTGCTCAGCCACTGAATGGTTCTGGGGACACACTCTGGTGCTGGCAATTGCCTTCCACAGCGAAGAATAAGGGGTAGGTCAGTGGAACTGCCCTGTTGGAAAATTACACTCTGCCAACACAGTGTTGGATTTTGGCACAATAGAGCTTGGTCAGAGCTTGGAAAGGTTACTTTTTTTCTTTAGCAACAATAAAAAAAAAAAAAACCTAGCTAGCACTGCTAGTTGTCACGGAGGCTGGGGTATAAGAGTGTTGCAGTCCAAAAAGATCACTTTTTGGAGTGCTGGTTCTGGAATACCTTTCAGTTTAAGAATATTTATTTATTTATTTATTTAGCATTTAAAAGCTGGTGTTGCAGTCCAAAAAGATCACCTTTTGGATTGCTGGTCCTGGAATACCTTTCATTTTAAGAATATATATTCTCTCTCTCTCTGGCTTTTCTTCGCAAACGAAGATTCAGGAAGGACTCATCCCGTGCTTTCTGCAAGCGCGCTGATGACTAAAAAGGCCCATCCGAGATGAACAAGTCCAGTTGCAGAAAGCACAGCAGAGGGTCTCCTTAGGTGATGTTTCCGGGTTGTGATTCTTTCTGCATTGTCATTTCTCTTCAAGATTTATTCAGCGTGAGTTCTCAAATAAGGCTGCAGCATTGTGGATAGTACGTCTCCATGCCTCCCGATGTGAGGCCAGGTCGGACCATTGTTGGTGATCAATTTGGCCGAGCCTGAGATGTTGTTTCAGGGAGTCCTTGTATCGCTTTTTTGGAGTGCCCCTCTTACGCTGACCCACGGCGAGTTCACCATAGAGTACTATTTTTGGGAGGCAATGGTCCTCCTAGAAACGTGCCCTGCCCAGCGCAGCTGAGTTCTCAATATCATGGCCTCATTGCTGATCCCTGCTTGCTGTCGCCACCACCTACAACTCCTCGAACGCTTTCATCAGCGCTATATATGCACAATCCTAAATATACACTGGACTGACTATGTGACGAATGTTGCTGTCCTTGAGCAAGCAGGATATATTTAGTTAGCATTTAAAAACTAGTCCTAACAATGACTAACAAAATGGCCGAAGGCTGTCCTAGAAAGGGACAGCCAATTTGAAGAATAGAGCAAATGCCCTCTCCTTTGGCTGAGGATGATGTCATTAACCTGTGTTGTGTGAGAAGACATTTCTAAGAAGAAATCTGGTTTTGCTTCTGGTAGCATCTTCGCTTTCTGGCTACCCCTTAAATAATTTAATTTGGTTCTGTGAACTTTGGGACTACAGATTGACCCCCCCCCATCCACGGATTTGGTATCTACGGTTTCACTTATCCACATCCCCAAAATATGTTATCTCTAGGCATTTCTAGGTCCTCCAATGTGATTCTATGGTCAACATCCATCATTCATCTCATTGAAGTTAATAGGGTTCCCCATTATCCACAGTTTCAGGTATCCATGAAGGGTCTTGGAACATATCCCCCGTGGATATGGGGATCGACCTGTACTCTTAGACCATCTAAAACTGTACTTCTACCTATGCTTCAACTGTATATTTATAACAAACAAACATTATTCAGCACCAGTAAGCCTCCAGTGTCTTATTCCAGAGGAAACTGAACACATAACAATAGGCTACCTTTGAAACTTTTTGTATTGGATTATGTAACTCTTGAGGTACCTTCCAATTCTATTATTAATTACTTAAATCAGTGGTTCTTAACCTGTGGTCTGTGGACCCTCAGGGGTCCATGATGTCCTCATAGGTGGTTCATGAAGGCTTGAAGGCTGCTCAGCCCACGTGACAGGAGCCAAGGCAAAGGCTGGCTGGCTTGGCCTGCACATTGCTGTTCAATTCGCTCCAGCCACAAACTTGCAGGAAGAAGCAGGAGAAAAGTCTTCCCTCCCCTCCAGTTGTTATTGTTATTAGGGGTTTAAATCATGAGTTAAGTCTTGGGGTTAAATCATGAGTTAAGTCTGTGGCTTTAAATCATGAGTTAAGTCTGTGGCAACAAAAGCTATTTAAAGGGGGTCTCTGGTAAAAAAAAGGTTCAGAGCCACTGGCTTAGATAATGGGTTAAGGGCTACAATACAATGGCTGGCCTGCTTCTAATCCTGCTACCACAAGGCATTCATATGTGGAACTATATCCTACATTCCTCCTATCCCCTTTACTTAGGTTCAACAGCTGGGGCTCAGATGAGCTGTTGAGTGATGCAGTAGGCTCTTCTGTTGCCTGGCTATGCAGTCCTTATTTCCTTCCCCCTAGGCCACAAGTATGTGTGCAGATGCACATATGTATTTCTACCTTTAACAGAGGTTTGATCTGCAGAGATCAACATGGAAACTTTTCATCTCATGGAGCTGAATATAATCTATGGGCCACCAGGGGCCTTTCTGTTTTAACCACCACAGCAAATCCTATGGAATCTTAGGATTTGCAGCTAGGGAGGGGCGTTTACTATATATACATGTATATAAGTCAAGAATTTTAGTCAAAAAATCACACACACCCAAAACTGGGTCAACGTAAGGTACTGTACTTTAACTCATATATATAAAAAAGGAACCATCCCCGAATAGAGTGGCAAAAGGCAAAAGTTTTAGGGAGAACCTAAAAGAAGTGCTGACAGCCTCTACTCTCTCAGCCACAGTGCCACTTCTAGCCTGTTTGAATGCCTGGGCAGGAAAATGGCAGTAGCAGTTGCTCTTTGGTACTTCCCCAAAAGGAGTTCTGAGAGATGAGGGGAGCAGTGAGGATGCAACAACATTGGCGGAATTGGTAACCTTGACTTACCCATGGGGCATATCAAAATCCATAATTTTGGCCCCCAAACCTGCCCTTGACTTATACATGAGGTCAACTTATACATAAATACATATGGTAATATTCTTAGCCAGAGAGCTCTAGTGTCTCACTAAACTACAAAACCCAGGATTTCCTAGGATGCAGCCATGTCAGTTGAAGTGGAATCATGCTGCTTTACCGCACACTGAAGAAAAGTGACGAGGGAGCAGGAACGTTCCATTTTCTGCACTGCCTTAAGGCATGACTTCGTTGTCCTTCCAGCATTCTTTCATTCCAGTCCCGTGGCGGACCAAGGTAAAATCACATCTTTTTGCTACCGGGTTTTTCTGGTTAGCAGAAAGATGTGGTTTTACCTCAGTCCCCAATGGGACCAGAACGTAAAAACAATGGCAGCATACGGTAAGACAGCACAGAAAATGCCTTCAGAGTGCAATAAGGCTCATAGTGCTATAATTGCCTAGAAAGGGGCCTTGGATGTGGCTAAATTCCAGTTTGCAGCAGCTGAAGCCAGACTGGTTAATTATGAAGTGTGACAGGAATAAGCCAAAGATTCCTCACCTTTGCCTTACCAGATGTCTTAACTTTGGACAATTAGCCCTCATGATGCTTTCCCCTGGCCTACTTAGCTACTTCTCGTGCATCCAAGCAGTACCCTTCAAATCTTTTGGGCCACATCTCATAGAATCATAGAATCATAGAACTGCAGACCACGAGGGCCATCCAGTCCAACCCCCTGCCGTGCAGGAAATCACGATCAAAGCATCCCTGATAGATGGCAATCCAGCCTCTGTTTAAAGACCTCCAAGGAAGGAGACCCCACCACGCTCCGAGGGAGTGCGTTCCACTGCCGAACAGCTCTTACGGTCAGAAAGTTCCTCCTAATGTTGAGGTGGAATCTCTGTTCCTGGAGCTTGCATCCATTGCTCCGTGTTCCAGTCTCTGGAGCAGCAGAAAACAAGCTTGCTCCATCCTCAATGTGACACCCCTTCAAATACTTAAACAGGGCTATCATATCGCCTCTTAAGCATCTTTTTTCCAGGCTAAACATATCCAGCTCCCTAAGTCTCTCCTCATAAGGCATCGTTTCCAGACCTTTCACCATTTTAGTCGTCCTTCTCTGGACACGCTCCAATTTGTCAATATCCTTTTTGAATTGTGGTGCCCAGAACTGGACACAGTATTCTAGGTGAGGTCTGACCAAGGCAGAATAGAGCGGCACTATTACTTCCCTTGATCTCCTATCACACCTGAACATTGGTATAATTATGGCTTGGACTGATGGGAGCTGCAGTCTGAAACATCCGGCTTCACACCAGGAAGGCTGGTAAGGTTTCTTCCTTGTGACAGCTTTTCATGATGGTGTACAGGCTTTTGGCTTGGCATCCTTGGAATGTGGGGCCAAGTTCATTGCCTGCTTGAGGCCTACCACTGGTACAGCATTTCCCAGGGTAAAGATGCATTTGGTGAAAGGGACTGTAGTCCACAAAAGCATGTACCATAATAAATGTATTAGTCTGTAAAGTGTCACAGGACTCTTTGTCATTTTTCCTGCAACAGACTACTCTGATTATCCTCCTGGAAATTGTAATGAAGAAGACTGTATCTCTTGAACTGCTGCCTCTTGTGAATATAGTCAAGCCATAATTGCTCTGCCGTAGTATGGTTACCAGGACCAGATACCATGTCTTTTAAGAGGCACATACGAAATGAGTTTGTTCCACTTTTCCACTTGTTGCCACTCCTCTCCCTTTTTAACAGAACTGTGATCTCAGTACTGTTGTGAAAGTATGTCTGTTTATGTGCGTGTACACATAATACAAACACAGGCATATTTACACACACACACACACACACACACACACACACACACACATTTATTTTAAATTTGCTGGTAGCATATTGAATTCCCTTGGCTGTTTGTGCTCAGTTACTGAAAATCAGTTTTGAAAGTATATGTGTGTGTGAACTGATAGGAAAAGCTAATAAATCAAAAGAGCTTCTGCCTTCTTTGCATACAGGAGACCTCTCAAAGCCCAGAAGAGGGAACTGTAACAAAAAATAAAATTAAAAAAATAGGTAACATTATACTATTGGGCCTGAACTAACTCCTCCTGGGACTACAATTCCCACAATGCAAGGGCTTTGTGACCTCTGAGTTGGGCTAAGAAACTGTTGGATTAACATCAATTTTAATCTGAGGGAACAGATAGAGTTGAAGGAGGGAACAGCAGTCATGTTGAGGGAGGAAAGGAGGCTGTGTTAGCTTGAAGAGAAAATAATATCAATACTCCCACAGCACTTCTAAAAATCTTTCAGATGCTTTTGGTCAGCCTGTATAAAAGGCTAATATTATCTCAGTACTGTGGATTGAGGGTTGGGCCTGAGGCTAAAAAACAATAGCTTGGGTAAGAATCACACAGTGGGTGTTACCTCATGCCTGAAGTAAAATTTGAACTAGGCCCTTTCCTATTCACAGAGGTAAATCTATGTAACCAATATATCACACCATTTCTCTTAGAAACATATTTCCAAAACATATCTGGACCTGAGATATCTATGGATAGCATATTATGATGATGATAGGATTGATTCTAATTTACCCAAGGCTTCCACCCCCACCTCAAAGTGGTCAAAAGCTGGGCGGGGGGGTAGGCATTTTTTTTTTTGCATGGGGAAAGACCCTGAAGTAATGGGTGGATTACAGTTGTCCCTCCATATCCACGGATTTGGTATCTACGGATTTAAGTATTCACGGCTTGAAAATATTTTTTAAAAAATAATAATCCAAAAAGCAAACCTTGATTTTGCCATCTTATATAAGGGACACCATTTTGCTATGCCACTGTGGACTTGTTTATCTCGGATTGGTCTTTTCAGAAAAGCGCAGGATGAGTCCTTCCTGAATCTTGGTTTGTGAAGAAAAGCCAGAGAGGCATATAATGGGACTTGAGCATTGACGGATTTTGGTATCCACGGGGGGTCCTGGAACCAAACCCCAGAAAATATGAAGGGACAACTGTATAAAAATTACACAATGCGCTTTCAAAGTGAAATGTGATTCTTGTGTTGCTCATTTTTGATGAAGCAAATTAGAAACTGCCCTGGACCATGGTTTCTGTCATTTTTTAACACATTTCCCAAATTTATTAACATTTAAAAAAAACCTAACTGGTCCAGAAGAATTTGCCCCTCTGTGAATTAAGTTACATACTTCCATGTCTATAACTATTACACAGTCATGCTCTAGCAGGAATAACATCAGTTTAGTATCTCTCCTGAAGTGCCTAACAAGCCCCTGGCATCTGGTTTCACAACTGATTTGCCATTTGTCCCCAGAGTCTGTCAGTTGCCCCAGGTGGTGTAAACCCTATATATTATTGATTTGGCCCATTTGTTGGAGAAATCCAACAAGTTCAGCTGAGAAAGAGAACAAGGGCTAGAGAAGAGAGGAGCTGGAATCGCTAGGGATAAGAATTCGGCCCTTGTATAGAATGGTATTTAAGAAGGGATAAAGGGACAAATTCCTTACAGTGGAATTTCTATTATGTATTTGGACTTATTTTGTGGTTTTTATTATTTAGGGCTTTAATGCTTGCATCTGAGGTAGCAATATTGTTGGGCAGCATCCACAGAAAAGACCAACAATCAAGTTATGTACTGTCACCTCATTGGATGCATGGAACTTTGGCACATTGGATATGTATTCAATTTAGTATATTTTCTGTTATATAGTTGTTGTTAAACAAGGTTTTGTGGTCTTCAAGCACATCCTCACAAAGGCATAATTCACTGAGGCTGCTGACACACTGCAGAAATCATCCAGTTTGACACCACTTTAACTGCCATGGTCAATGCTATGGGATTCTGGGATTTGTAGTTTTGTGAGCTATTTAGCCTTTTCTGTCAAGAGAGCTCTGGTGCCAAAACCAACTACAAATCCCAGGATTCCATAGGAGGGAGACATGATATCATTTCTGCAGTATGTCAGCAGCCTGAGTTTCCTTAGGAGACAGCAGTAATTGTTAATCCACCTTAATTCTGAAACCATACATGGCTATAGACCTTCAGGAGTGGAGTGGAGTGGAGTGGAGTGGAGGAGTTACCACTCCTAAGGCTTTTTGGGAATCTTGGTCCTAACCAAACATACTTCAGACTTACCCTATGATTTTTAGATAGCAACCTTTTCATGTTAGGATGGATGGTATTTCTTCAGAGTCAGAATGATTATCACAATACTGTTCATACTGCTTTTATTTCCATATTAGGAGAATAGCCAGGATACATTTGACATTCTTGTTGTACGTAAGCACAATATTAACAGGTATGTACCACCTCATTGGCTGCATACTTGCAAGAAGCATTTTTATAATCTAAAAGGCAAACGATAACTATTTACAACTTATATCTCCAGGAAAGCTTTAAAACTACTTGCATAGGCTCCTTCCTGTATATATTCCTTAGGCTAAACTCCTGGCTCATTATTTTTGAAGTCATTTGAATGTGAGTTTCCAGTCATACTGAAGTAATTGATCTTAAACCACTTCAGGTCCGTTGAATGGGGCTTTTATTTTGATGCTAAAGTCTGATTCAGAATGTTCTTTTTATCAAGATGGCTGGATCTTACAACCCTTGTCTTAAGACTGATGTCACTGAATGGCGCTTTTTAATGGTCTGATCCATTTCATGTCAGGGTTTTTCCCCCCAGACACACTGGCAGATAAACTGAAATCTTGTCTGCCCAGTGCCCGTCTTTAGACTGAGAGTATAGGTACCATCTAGTCATGACCACATATTTGTACCTGATATCAGAGATGAAACACTCCTATTTTGAGACCACAGCTTGCAGAATTCTTTAGCCAGCATGGCCAGTGGCTATGCAGATTAGCGGATTCTAGGAGCTGTATTTCAACCACCCCGTCCATTTCTAAACTCTATCTGGTATGAGGGAAAATTGTCTTTACCACTGAGTAGATGGACACAAAAAAGCACTCAGTAGTTGTATCCACAAAAGTTTGCAATAAGTGAATATGAATGACTATTGACAACCGATACTAGATTATGTAAGCAGTCACTTTGCAAGCCAACTGTATTTTCCTATGAAGTTGTAGGACCACATGAACCAGAAATTTAAGTGATTATGTGCATGCCATGTTAAGTTATCACATGATCTGTCTGTGGCATATTTTTACTGTAAAAAATGGGAAAATGTTGCATGAGACAAGTAGTTTTAGTATCTTCCAGTCTGTAAAAAGCTGACCATGTGCCTCTGTTGCTGCATATTGAATTTTAACCTTTGGCTCCCCGCTTCAGAGGCCTGACAACAACCTCTGCAGCGGCTTTCTTACACACAGTAGCAGATGCACTCCATCTTGCCATAAAATGGGTGTGAAAGCAGGCAGTGTTTTTTCTGTGCCATGAATAATGTATAAAACTCCAAAAAGTGTGCAGACCCAGATCTTAAGACACTGGCATTAAGACAGTTGACAATAAAAAGACATTTCAGAAACAGCCTTTAGATATGCTTTCCTGGTACATAAGTGATCAGGATGGGTTACTACAGCTATGCCAGAACATCAGAAAATATGGGATTATGACATTACTATTTAGAGATGTTATAGATAGCTATGTTGATGCAAATATTATAAACAATATTAAATTGCTTTAGTTCCTGATACATAAACTGAACTGGATTGCAGATTGGATTGCTTAAAGGAAGAATAAACATTATAACTTCGATAGTATTATTTGCATTTGGTCTATGTTTTAAAATGATCCTGCAATATACCTATTGTTCCAAGATAATGAAAATATATATTCTTTCATATGATAGCAGCAGAAATGCAGTTAGAAAAATAACATTTAAAAAAAGGAAACATGATTCTAATTTTCCCAGTACTAATTTCTACTACTTTCTGAAAATAATCTAGAACAAATCATTCTTTGATTCTTGGCTAATCATGTGTAATCTCTTATCCAGTCTTTTCTTTCTCCAAACAGGTTTAAAGAGTCATTCCATGGAAAGCAGAAAGGATCTTTGTTGGTTTCTTCTTATTAGTAGTTTTGCTTGTTTTCTTTATTTCTTTACACACGTGTCCCAGACAACAGATGTATTTCTTAGGAACTATTTATCTATGTATCCATGAACTTGTAAACACAAATGGAATACCAAATATGTTTGATCTCTGCAGTTTAATGTAATGTATTCTTTCCGTGTCCTACAAAGAAGGCAATGTGTTTTCTGATTTTTAAAAGTGTGTTTACTTTTTATCATCTTTGAATTTGAACATATCTTTGAATGGGTGGGGGACAACACCTTATTTTGATGCCTCTTCTGGAACACTCTGGGGTGTAGCTTTCTCTTTCTCTAGCAGTATCAGTTCAGTTCTTGCTGCTGATGAAACGATAGGCTCACAAGGTATGGCTCCTGAGGGTTCCCCTCCTCCTTTCTCTGTGATTGTCTCTTTAGGTGGTAAGGTTTCTTGTGCATCAAAAAAAGTTTCTGATTTTTCCGTTGGACTTTCATCATCTTGAATGTTTCTTTCTGTTGGATCTAGATCTTCTTTGTCAGATTCCTTGCTCTTTTTTGTTGGAGATGAAAAACCTAACTTGGGAAACCTAAACCACCCAGTTTTTTCAGTTTGTTTGGCTGAATCACTATCAGATGTGGATGGGTCGTCGGGCTGAGCTTCTGGCAATGATTTTTGAGCTTCAGGTTTGGAATCTGAGGTTTCATCATCAGCAGAGGAAGAAAACCCAATACTTGGAAACCAAAATTTAAACTTGCCAGAAGATCTCTTACTTTCAGATTTTTCTTTTTGATCAGCTAGCTCTGTTTCTGTACCTGCAACTTTAGTTTCTTCTGTGACCTCTGTAGCAGATTCAGACGTCTCTTCTGGTTGTTTATCATGATGGCTGTCTGCAAACTCACTGGAAGATTGTACTTCAACTGTGAATGCTTTTACCTTTGTTAGTGTAGTAGTAGAAGATATGCCTTCAGTAAATTCATTCTCTTGGCCTTTGTCAGATAATTTCAATTCAGTGAAACCAGTCTTTTGTGTTGCTTGTCCAGAACTTTCATGTGAAGGTTGGTGATCTTTACTTTCAAATATTTCATTCATACATTCAGTAGAAGACAATTTGACTGGTGTATCCACAGTCACATGTGATTCCTGGATTTTCACTTTGAGAAGAGAAAACCCATAGGCAGCAGTTTTAACTTCTGAGGGAGGAATCTCAGATTCTTTCACTATCTCAGTGGAGAAAGACTCCTCATCACCACAGCTAAATTCAGATTTACTTACTATTTTTATTTCTTTGCCTTCAGTGTATTGTCCTTGAATGTGCAATGGTGTACTTGAGATAAATGAATCTTCAGGTGGAAGTTTAATTTCAAGTTGTGTTGTCTGAATGTCTGGCTCCATTAGTGTTGTAATTTTTGCGACTGATTTTTGGATTTTACCACTTGTGGTCTGTATTATCTCTGTAGGAAACCCATGACAGAATTCTGTTGGCCTCTGGATGTGTGTTGTTGTTTCTGTAAAACACGACTCTGTAGAAGGGAGTTTACTTTCCACATGTGTTCTTTGAATAGTAGGTTCAGACAATGTTGTAATCTTGACTTTTGATTTTTGGATATTATCTCCTGTTTCTATTTTCTCTTCAAGGAAAGTAGTGCTGAATTCTGGTTGAAGTGCACCATCAATATCAATATCAATACCAGCAGATTTCTTATCCACTGTCCCTTCTGAAGGCAAAATTTGCCCTTCCACTGTAGATGTTCTGTGTGTGAACTTAGGCATTTTAAGTTTGGGAATATGGAAACTTAATTCTGAATCTTCAAATTGTTTATCTGTCGTGTCGATTGGTTTTTCTGTAAAATATGTCTTTGGAATTTTTATATCAGCAGAATGTTCAACTTTTTGAACCTGATTGCCTAATAGCACATCTTCAGTTTTCACTAGTGACACCTCAGTCTCCAGCTTTGCTGAATCAATTAGAACTTCTGGAACTTTTGGTTTGGTACGCAGATTGCCAAATTTTGGCATTTTGAATTTAGACATTTTTGTTTTACTCAACCCACCTTTATCTTCTGCTTTCATTTTGTCTTCTGTTTCTTTTTCAAAGTCTTCAATTGGGAAGTCGATTATTTCAAAGTCTTCTTCAGTGATTGAATCATCTATCTTAACTTCTGAAGGGACAACATCAGGCTCTTTTTGGTCTACAATAACATCAGCAACACTGCCAGTGCTCTTTGTAGTGGACCACCCAAATGAAGGCACACCAAACTTTGGCATTTTGAATATGCTTTCTTTTCCTTGAATACTTGTTTTGGACGATTTAATTTGACTCTCTGACTTCTCAGCTTTTGCTGCTGCATCTGAACTCGGCAGAACTACTTCTGCTTCGGCACTAACAGCATCCATTTTCCCTTCTGTCCTACCTAAAATAATGTTCATGGATGATGCCTCTGCCATTGGTTTGGTTTTATACTGCATATCTATATCACATTTAGGGAGTGTTATATCAATATCCACGTTTGCTACATTGGTTTGTGATACAGGCACAGTGGCAGTAGGTTCATGAATTTGTAAACTCTGTGCTTTGGCATCTTGCTTAACCATATCAGCATATGTTTTAATCCCCGGAGCAGTTACTTTATGGTCTGCTTTTCCAGAGGGTGGTGAAAGGCTGCCTTCACCTAATAGCCCAACATCAGATCCCTTTTCTTCCTGTACTGAAATTCTACTGTCGGTAATTTCCTCTTGATGAAAAATTACTTTGCCTTCTAACACATCCTTTCCAACATTTGATTCAATATCCACATGGGAAGACTGGGCTGCAACTTCAGAAGCTGTTATTTCAATTTCTACTTCAGCCATTGGAGCTTTTCCAGTGCCACCTTCAACTTCAGCATCACCTTTTTTTCCCTTTGAAAATGATCGACCAAATGAAGGCATCCTGAATTTTGGCATTTTAAACCAACCCTGTGATTCTTCAATCTGAACTTCTCCAGGCTTTGCTTCAAGTTCTCCTTGGAGTTTTACATCCTTTTCATCGGGGCTGACAACAGATGTGTCAGGTGCTTTGATCTCACCTTTGGCTGTTTGTGGCTTTGTACTTTTTCCAGCTGTAACCTTTGCATCAATGGCATCAACTTTAACTTCCAAGGTTGGAGCTCCTCCACTAAATCTGTCTGTTTCTAATGTCACTTGCTGTTGAAGAACTCCAGCTTCCACTGTTGTTGAAGTAGTGCCACTCTCTGGCCATTCTTTTTCAGGAACTGCGATCCCAAACTTTGGCATTTGGAGTTTTGGCAAGTTAATCTTCCCCTCCTTGTCTTCAGTTGTCACACTTGCTCTATCCACAACTATTTCACCTTCTAAGCCTATTTCTGAACTCTTCACTTCAGATGAACTATCTATTGTGGATAAGTCAATATCAGCTTTAGGTAAAGTAACAGCTGCATCTTTTTGGGAAGCTTTGGTTTCTGATGTTGATATGCCTTTTGGCATTTTTATGCTTATTTCAGTTTGTTCCTCCGTTGTGGTAAAACTGCTTTCTATGTCGGGGATTTGTACCAAAGCACCATCTCTTTCCACAATAATATCTGTCTCTGCTTTATCCTGTGATTTTGTTAGCTTTGTCTTAGGGAGGGAGATTTTGGGCATAATAAAATGAGGCCTTTTTGCTTGACTTTTTTTGGATGATGATTCAGCATCTTGGTCCATATGGACTTCTTGGTCTTGGGACAGAAATACTTTTATTTCTGCATCTGTATCTGTAGTCAGTTTAGTCTCTTCTAGAGGTTCTTTTATGTTAGTTTTAATAGCTTCTTTTTTAGGGGACCAGTTAAATGATGGCAACTTGAATTTTGGCATTTTGAAATTCCCTTCTTTCTGTTCTACATCTAAGCTTCCAGTCCTCATCTCTTTCTCAAGTTTTGTTTCAGTAGCATCTGAATATGGAGTCTTGGTCTCTGGCTGTGCCAAAGAAGAGCCATCTGATGGTTTGTTGATGTCCACTTCTATCTTCAAGTCAGCTGTAGCAATTTGGGAAATTTTTATATTCCCTTCCACAACGTTTTTTTCTGCATCAGTGGTGTGATATTCAGCTTCACATGTTGGAGCTTCCATTGCAATGTCAGCAATATCGGCTGTTGTTTTCAGCTGAGGAACATCAATATCCTTGGATGGTAGACTGATACCAGCTTCTGGAACTTTTCCTTTAGAAAATGAAATTCCAAACTTTGGCATTTGGAATTTTGACCTTTTAATCTTCCCATCAGCAGTGTCACTTTTCATCTCTGCTCCATCTACAGGTATCTCAGTGGATGGTCCTTCCACTATTACTTCTACACCTTTAACCATAGGGACTTTAATTTCTCCTGTTTTACTAATATCATCACTAACATCACCTGGTTTTAATTCTTGTTCAGAAAGACCAATATCAACTGTTGGAAGCTGGGCATCTCTTTTAGTTATGCTGGCCTCCATATCTATTTTAGGAGCTTTAATTTCTGCTTTTGAAAGTTCTAGACTTGGGAGTTTGACGTTCGGCATTTTAATGTCTTTTCTAACATCACTGGCAGTGATTTCTTTTTCTGGTATTTGCAAAGAAATCTCCCCTTCTCCCTCAGATGTAGATATTGTCGTGTCAGTCTCTAGTTCTGGAAGAGATAATTCAGCTTTGTGACCCTTCATTTTTGGAAGGGATATTTTTGGCATACTAAACTGAGGCCTTCTAATTCTGCTTTTCTCACTGTCTTTATCAATAGACATGTGAGTTTCAAGTTCTATAGTTTGACCATCAGTTTCTTCCACAGTGAGTATTAATTCAGGTTCTGTGTCGTATGTTAAAAGTGTAACTGAGGAATCTTCTAAGTTAGCACCAATATCAGCAGAAGCACTTGCTTCCTTTTTTGGAGACCAACTAAATGATGGTAACTTAAATTTTGGCATCTTAAATTTACTTTCTTTTTCTATAGTGTCCTTTTCAACGGTTTCAGTTTTTATATCTTTGACACCTGCCTGGAGGTGACTAGTTTTGAGCTCTGGTTTGATAATGCTGGCATCAGCTGAGGGAAGGGTGGCATCCACTTTTGGCAGGGTAAGGTCCACCTCGACTTCAGGGCCTTTGGCATCTGGTTTGGAGAAGCCCATGCTGGGCATCCTGAACTTTGGCATGTGAATTTTCATTCTGGCACCCTCAACACTATCTTCTGCCTTGGGAACCTTGACGGAGACCTCTGCCTCTGGCATCTCGACTTTGGCTTTGGGAAGGGAGACGTTGGCTTCCACCTTGGGCAGGCTGACTTCCACTTGTGGAGTCTTGACCTTGGGAATTTTGACACTGGGCGTCTTGACATCTGGCATTTTGAATTTACCCTTCTCTCCCATCTCCACTTCTAAGCTTGGGGCCTCGATCTCAGCCAGTGGCGCCTTCATGTCACCTTCAACTGTGACGGAGGGCATGGTCACTTCAGCTTTCAGTTCTGGTTTAGGGAGTTCAACCTCCACGGATGGTAAGGTGATTTCGCTTTCTGCAGCTGCTTTTCCTTTGGCAGAAGACACTCCAAACTTCGGCATGTGGAACTTTGGCATTTTAAACTTGCTGTCGACGCCTTCTACTTTAACCCCAGCCCCATCCAGAGCAACCTGGACCGAGGGTGCCTCCACCTGCAGGTCTGGAGCCTTCAGATCCAAGGAAGCCTGGCCCGAAGGGATTTTCACGTCTGGTGCTGAGAGGGTGACATCTGCCTGGAGGTCAGCTGTTTTCAGTTCTGGTTTGGTAATGCTGAGATCCGCTGAGGGAAGGGTGGCATCCACTTTTGGCAGAGTAAGATCTGCGTCGACTTTGGGGCCTTTAATATCTGGTTTGGAGAAGCCCATGCTGGGCATCTTGAACTTTGGCATGTGAATTTTCATACCAGGACCCTCAACGCTGCCTTCTGCCTCAGGAATCTTGACGGAGACCTCTGTCTCTGGAATGTCGACTTTGCCTTTGGGAAGAGAGACGTCGGCTTGCACCTTGGGCAGGCTGACCCCCAATTGCGGGGCCTTGACCTTGGGCATTTTGACACTGGGCATCTTGACATCTGGCATTTTTAATTTACCCTTCTCTCCCATCTCCACTTCTAAGCTTGGGGCCTCGATCTCGGCCAGTGGCACCGTCATGTCACCTTCAACTGTAACAGAGGGCATGGTCACTTCAGCTTTCAGTTCTGGTTTAGGGAGCTCAACATCCACAGACGGTAAGGTGATTTCGCCTTCTGCAGCTGCTTTTCTTTTGGGAGAAGAAACTCCAAACTTTGGCATGTGGAACTTTGGCATTTTAAACTTGCTGTCGACGCCTTCTACTTTAACCCCAGCCCCGTCCAGAGCTATCTGGACTGAGGGTGCCTCCACCTGCAGGTCTGGAGCCTTCAGGTCCAAGGAAGCCTGGCCCGAAGGAATTTTCACATCCGGTGCTGAGAGGGTGACGTCTGCCTGGAGGTCAGCTGTTTTAAGTTCTGGTTTGGTAATGCTGAGATCCACTGAGGGAAGGGTGGCATCCACTTTTGGCAGAGTAAGATCCGCCTCTACTTTGGGGCCTTTAATATCTGGTTTGTAGAAGCCCATGCTGGGCATCTTGAACTTTGGCATGTGAATTTTCATCCCTGCACCCTCAACACTGCCTTCTGCCTCGGGAACCTTGACGGAGAACTCTGTCTCTGGCATCTGGACTTCGCCTTTGGGAAGAGAGACGTCGGCTTCAACCTTGGGCAGGCTGACCCCAACTTGCGGGGCCTTGACCTTGGGCATTTTGACACTGGGCATCTTGACATCAGGCATTTTGAATTTACCCTTTTCTGCTGTCTCCACTTCTAAGCTTGGGGCCTCAATCTCGGCCTGTGGCACCTTCATGTCACCTTCAACTGTGACTGAGGGCATGGTCACTTCAGCTTTCAGTTCTGGTTTAGGGAGCTCCACATCCATAGACGGTAAGGTGATTTCGCTTTCTGCAGCTGCTTTTCCTTTGGCAGAAGACACTCCAAACTTCGGCATGTGGAACTTTGGCATTTTAAACTTGCTGTCGATGCCTTCTACTTTAACCCCAGCCCCGTCCAGAGCAACCTGGACCGAGGGTGCCTCCACCTGCAGGTCTGGAGCCTTCAGGTCCAAGGAAGCCTGGTCCGAAGGGATTTTCATGTCTGGTGCTGAGAGGGTGACATCTGCCTGGAGGTCAGCTGTTTTCAGTTCTGGTTTGGTAATGCTGAGATCCGCTGAGGGAAGGGTGGCATCCACTTTTGGCAGAGTAAGATCTGCATCGATTTTGGGGCCTTTAATATCTGGTTTGGAGAAGCCCATGCTGGGCATCTTGAACTTTGGCATGTGAATTTTCATACCAGGACCCTCAACGCTGCCTTCTGCCTCCGGAATCTTGACGGAGACCTCTGCCTCTGGCATCTCGACTTTGGCTTTAGGGAGGGAGACGTCGGCTTCCACCTTGGGCAGGCTTACTCCCACTTGCGGCGCCTTGACCTTGGGCATTTTGACACTGGGCATCTTGACATCTGGCATTTTGAATTTACTCTTCTCTCCCATCTCCACCTCTAAGCTTGGGGCCTCGATCTCGGCCTGTGGCACCTTCATGTCACCTTCAACTGTGACCAAGGGCATGGTCACTTCAGCTTTCAGTTCTGGTTTAGGGAGTTCAACCTCCACGGATGGTAAGGTGATTTCACCTTCTGCAGCTGCTTTTCCTTTGGCAGAAGACACTCCAAACTTCGGCATGTGGAACTTTGGCATTTTAAACTTGCTGTCGATGCCTTCTACTTTAACCCCAGCCCCGTCCAGAGCAACCTGGACCGAGGGTGCCTCCACCTGCAGGTCTGGAGCCTTCAGGTCCAAGGAAGCCTGGTCCGAAGGGATTTTCACGTCTGGTGTTGAGAGGGTGACATCTGCCTGGAGGTCAGCTGTTTTCAGTTCTGGTTTGGTAATGCTGAGATCCGCTGAGGGAAGTGTGGCATCCACTTTTGGCAGAGTAAGATCTGCGTCGACTTTGGGGCCTTTAATATCTGGTTTGGAGAAGCCCATGCTGGGCATCTTGAACTTTGGCATGTGAATTTTCATACCAGGACCCTCAACGCTGCCTTCTGCCTCAGGAATCTTGACGGAGACCTCTGCCTCTGGCATTTCGACTTTGGCTTTAGGGAGGGAGACGTCAGCTTCCACCTTGGGCAGGCTGACTCCCACTTGCGGTGCCTTGACCTTGGGCATTTTGACACTTGGCATCTTGACATCTGGCATTTTGAATTTACTCTTCTCTCCCATTTCCACCTCTAAGCTTGGGGCCTCGATCTCGGCCTGTGGCACCTTTATGTCACCTTCAACTGTGACCGAGGGCATGGTCACTTCAGCTTTCAGTTCTGGTTTAGGGAGTTCAACCTCCACGGATGGTAAGGTGATTTCACCTTCTGCAGCTGCTTTTCCTTTGGCAGAAGACACTCCAAACTTCGGCATGTGGAACTTTGGCATTTTAAACTTGCTGTCGATGCCTTCTACTTTAACCCCAGCCCCGTCCAGAGCAACCTGGACCGAGGGTGCCTCCACCTGCAGGTCTGGAGCCTTCAGGTCCAAGGAAGCCTGGCCCGAAGGAATTTTCACATCCGGTGCTGAGAGGGTGATGTCTGCCTGGAGGTCAGCTGTTTTCAGTTCTGGTTTGGTAATGCTGAGATCCGCTGAGGGAAGGGTGGCATCCACTTTTGGCAGAGTAAGATCTGCGTCGACTTTGGGGCCTTTAATATCTGGTTTGGAGAAGCCCATGCTGGGCATCTTGAACTTTGGCATGTGAATTTTCATACCAGGACCCTCAACGCTGCCTTCTGCCTCAGGAATCTTGACGGAGACCTCTGCCTCTGGCATCTCGACTTTGGCTTTGGGAAGGGAGACATCGGCTTCCACCTTGGGCAGGCTGACTCCCACTTGCGGCGCCTTGACCTTGGGCATTTTGACACTGGGCATCTTGACATCTGGCATTTTGAATTTACTCTTCTCTTCGATCTCCACCTCTAAGCTTGGGGACTCGATCTCGGCCTGTGGCACCTTCATGTCACCTTCAATTGTGACCGAGGGCATGGTCACTTCAGCTTTCAGTTCTGGTTTAGGGAGTTCAACCTCCACGGATGGTAAGGTGATTTCGCTTTCTGCAGCTGCTTTTCCTTTGGGAGAGGACACTCCAAACTTCGGCATGTGGAACTTTGGCATTTTAAACTTGCTGTCGATGGCTTCTATTTTAACCCCAGCCCCGTCCAGAGCAACCTGGACCGAGGGTGCCTCCACCTGCAGGTCTGGAGCCTTCAGGTCCAAGGAAGCCTGGCCCGAAGGAATTTTCACATCCGGTGCTGAGAGGGTGACGTCTGCCTGGAGGTCAGCTGTTTTCAGTTCTGGTTTGGTAATGCTGAGATCAGCTGAGGGAAGTGTGACGTCCACTTTTGGCAGAGTAAGATCTGCGTCGACTTTGGGGCCTTTAATATCTGGTTTGGAGAAGCCCATGCTGGGCATCTTGAACTTTGGCATGTGAATTTTCATACCAGGACCCTCAACGCTGCCTTCTGCCTCAGGAATCTTGACGGAGACCTCTGCCTCTGGCATTTCGACTTTGGCTTTAGGGAGGGAGACGTCAGCTTCCACCTTGGGCAGGCTGACTCCCACTTGCGGTGCCTTGACCTTGGGCATTTTGACACTGGGCATCTTGACATCTGGCATTTTGAATTTACTCTTCTCTCCCATTTCCACCTCTAAGCTTGGGGCCTCGATCTCGGCCTGTGGCACCTTTATGTCACCTTCAACTGTGACCGAGGGCATGGTCACTTCAGCTTTCAGTTCTGGTTTAGGGAGTTCAACCTCCACGGATGGTAAGGTGATTTCACCTTCTGCAGCTGCTTTTCCTTTGGCAGAAGACACTCCAAACTTCGGCATGTGGAACTTTGGCATTTTAAACTTGCTGTCGATGCCTTCTACTTTAACCCCAGCCCCGTGCAGAGCAACCTGGACCGAGGGTGCCTCCACCTGCAGGTCTGGAGCCTTCAGGTCCAAGGAAGCCTGGCCCGAAGGAATTTTCACATCCGGTGCTGAGAGGGTGATGTCTGCCTGGAGGTCAGCTGTTTTCAGTTCTGGTTTGGTAATGCTGAGATCCGCTGAGGGAAGGGTGGCATCCACTTTTGGCAGAGTAAGATCTGCGTCGACTTTGGGGCCTTTAATATCTGGTTTGGAGAAGCCCATGCTGGGCATCTTGAACTTTGGCATGTGAATTTTCATACCAGGACCCTCAACGCTGCCTTCTGCCTCAGGAATCTTGACGGAGACCTCTGCCTCTGGCATCTCGACTTTGGCTTTAGGGAGGGAGACGTCGGCTTCCACCTTGGGCAGGCTTACTCCCACTTGCGGCGCCTTGACCTTGGGCATTTTGACACTGGGCATCTTGACATCTGGCATTTTGAATTTACTCTTCTCTCCCATCTCCACCTCTAAGCTTGGGGCCTCAATCTTGGCCTGTGGCACCTTCATGTCACCTTCAACTGTGACCGAGGGCATGGTCACTTCAGCTTTCAGTTCTGGTTTAGGGAGTTCAACCTCCACGGATGTTAAGGTGATTTCACCTTCTGCAGCTGCTTTTCCTTTGGCAGAAGACACTCCAAACTTCGGCATGTGGAACTTTGGCATTTTAAACTTGCTGTCGATGCCTTCTACTTTAACCCCAGCCCTGTCCAGAGCAACCTGGACTGAGGGTGCCTCCACCTGCAGGTCTGGAGCCTTCAGGTCCAAGGAAGCCTGGTCCGAAGGGATTTTCACGTCTCGTGCTGAGAGGGTGACATCTGCCTGGAGGTCAGCTGTTTTCAGTTCTGGTTTGGTAATGCTGAGATCCGCTGAGGGAAGGGTGGCATCCACTTTTGGCAGAGTAAGATCTGCGTCGACTTTGGGGCCTTTAATATCTGGTTTGGAGAAGCCCATGCTGGGCATCTTGAACTTTGGCATGTGAATTTTCATACCAGGACCCTCAACGCTGCCTTCTGCCTCAGGAACCTTGATGGAGACCTCTGTCTCTGGAATGTCGACTTTGCCTTTGGGAAGAGAGGTGTCGGCTTCCACCTTGGGCAGGCTGACCCCCAATTGCGGGGCCTTGACCTTGGGCATTTTGACACCGGGCATCTTGACATCTGGCATTTTTAATTTACCCTTCTCTCCCATCTCCACTTCTAAGCTTGGGGCCTCGATCTCGGCCAGTGGCACCGTCATGTCACCTTCAACTGTAACAGAGGGCATGGTCACTTCAGCTTTCAGTTCTGGTTTAGGGAGCTCAACATCCACAGACGGTAAGGTGATTTCGCCTTCTGCAGCTGCTTTTCTTTTGGGAGAAGAAACTCCAAACTTTGGCATGTGGAACTTTGGCATTTTAAACTTGCTGTCGACGCCTTCTATTTTAACCCCAGCCCCGTCCAGAGCTATCTGGACTGAGGGTGCCTCCACCTGCAGGTCTGGAGCCTTCAGGTCCAAGGAAGCCTGGCCCGAAGGAATTTTCACATCCGGTGCTGAGAGGGTGACGTCTGCCTGGAGGTCAGCTGTTTTAAGTTCTGGTTTGGTAATGCTGAGATCCACTGAGGGAAGGGTGGCATCCACTTTTGGCAGAGTAAGGTCCGCCTCTACTTTGGGGCCTTTAATATCTGGTTTGGAGAAGCCCATGCTGGGCATCTTGAACTTTGGCATGTGAATTTTCATCCCTGCACCCTCAACACTGCCTTCTGCCTCGGGAACCTTGACGGAGAACTCTGTCTCTGGCATCTGGACTTCGCCTTTGGGAAGAGAGATGTCGGCTTCAACCTTGGGGAGGCTGACCCCCACTTGCGGGGCCTTGACCTTGGGCATTTTGACACTGGCCATCTTGACATCTGGCATTTTGAATTTACCCTTTTCTGCTGTCTCCACTTCTAAGCTTGGGGCCTCGATCTCGGCCTGTGGCACCTTCATGTCACCTTCAACTGTGACCGAGGGCATGGTCACTTCAGCTTTCAGTTCTGGTTTAGGGAGTTCAACCTCCACGGAGGGTAAGGTGATTTCGCCTTCTGCAGCTGCTTTTCCTTTGGCAGAAGACACTCCAAACTTCGGCATGTGGAACTTTGGCATTTGAAACTTGCTGTCAACGCCTTCTAATTTAACCCCAGCCCCATCCAGAGCAACCTGGACCGAGGGTGCCTCCACCTGCAGGTCTGGAGCCTTCATGTCCAAGGAAGCCTGGACCGAAGGAATTTTCACATCCGGTGCTGAGAGGGTGACGTCTGCCTGGAGGTCAGCTGTTTTCAGTTCTGGTTTAGTAATGCTGAGATCCGCTGAGGGAAAGGTGGCATCCACTTTTGGCAGAGTAAGGTCTGCCTCTACTTTGGGGCCTTTAATATCTGGTGTGGTGAAGCCCATGCTGGGCATCTTGAACTTTGGCATGTGAATTTTCATCCCTGCACCCTCAACACTGCCTTCTGCCTCGGGAACCTTGACGGAGACCTCTGTCTCTGGCATCTCAACTTTGGCTTTAGGAAGGGAGACGTCGGCTTCCATCTTGGTCAGGCTTACTCCCACTTGCGGTGCCTTGACCTTGGGCATTTTGACACTGGGCATCTTGACATCAGGCATTTTGAATTTACCCTTTTCTGCTATCTCCACTTCTAAGCTTGGGGCCTCAATCTTGGCCTGTGGCACCTTCATGTCACCTTCAACTGTGATGGAGGGCATGGTCACTTCAGCTTTCAGTTCTGGTTTAGGGAGGTCTACATCCACGGACGGTAAGGTGATTTCGCCTTCTGCAGCTGCTTTTCCTTTGGCAGAAGACACTCCAAACTTCGGCATGTGGAACTTTGGCATTTTAAACTTGCTGTCGACACCTTCTACTTTAACCCCAGCCCCGTCCAGAGCAACCTGGACTGAGGGTGCCTCCACCTGCAGGTCTGGAGCCTTCAGGTCCAAGGAAGCCGGGTCCGAAGGGATATTCACGTCCGGTGCTGAAAGGGTGACGTCTGCCTGGAGGTCAGCTGTTTTCAGTTCTGGTTTGGTAATGCTGAGATCCGCTGAGGGAAGGGTGGCATCCACTTTTGGCAGAATAAGATCCGCCTCGACTTTGGGGCCTTTGACATCTGGTTTGGAGAAGCCCATGCTGGGCATCTTGAACTTTGGCATGTGAATTTTCATACCAGGACCCTCAACGCTGCCTTCTGCCTCCGGAATCTTGACGGAGACCTCTGTCTCTGGCATCTCGACTTTGGCTTTAGGGAGGGAGACGTCGGCTTCCACCTTGGGCAGGCTTACTCCCACTTGCGGCGCCTTGACCTTGGGCATTTTGACACTGGGCATCTTGACATCTGGCATTTTGAATTTACTCTTCTCTCCCATCTCCACCTCTAAGCTTGGGGCTTCGATCTCGGCCTGTGGCACCTTCATGTCACCTTCAACTGTGACCAAGGGCATGGTCACTTCAGCTTTCAGTTCTGGTTTAGGGAGTTCAACCTCCACGGATGGTAAGGTGATTTCACCTTCTGCAGCTGCTTTTCCTTTGGCAGAAGACACTCCAAACTTCGGCATGTGGAACTTTGGCATTTGAAACTTGCTGTCAACGCCTTCTAATTTAACCCCAGCCCCGTCCAGAGCAACCTGGACCGAGGGTGCCTCCACCTGCAGGTCTGGAGCCTTCAGGTCCAAGGAAGCCTGGCCTGAAGGAATTTTCACATCCGGTGCTGAGAGGGTGACGTCTGCCTGGAGGTCAGCTGTTTTCAGTTCTGGTTTGGTAATGCTGAGATCCGCTGAGGGAAGGGTGGCATCCACTTTTGGCAGAGTAAGGTCTGCCTCTACTTTGGGGCCTTTAATATCTGGTGTGGAGAAGCCCATGCTGGGCATCTTGAACTTTGGCATGAGAATTGTCATCCCTGCACCCTCAACACTGCCTTCTGCCTCGGGAACCTTGACGGAGACCTCTGTCTCTGGCATCTCAACTTTGGATTTGGGAAGGGAGACGCTGGCTTCCACCTTGGGTAGGCTGACTCCCACTTGCGGGGCCTTGACCTTGGGCATTTTGACACTGGGCATTTTGACATCTGGCATTTTGAATTTACCCTTTTCTGCTATCTCCACTTCTAAGCTTGGGGCCTCAATCTTGGCCTGTGGCACCTTCATGTCACCTTCAACTGTGACGGAGGGCATGGTCACTTCAGCTTTCAGTTCTGGTTTAGGGAGCTCTACATCCACAGACGGTAAGGTGATTTCGCCTTCTGCAGCTGCTTTTCCTTTTGCAGAAGACACTCCAAACTTCGGCATGTGGAACTTTGGCATTTTAAACTTGCCGTCGACACCTTCTACTTTAACCCCAGCCCCGTCCAGAGCAACCTGGACCGAGGGTGCCTCCACCTGCAGGTCTGGAGCCTTCAGGTCCAAGGAAGCCTGGCCCGAAGGAATTTTCACATCCGGTGCTAAGAGGGTGACGTCTGCCTGGAGGTCAGCTGTTTTCAGTTCTGGTTTGGTAATGCTGAGATCAGCTGAGGGAAGTGTGGCGTCCACTTTTGGCAGAGTAAGATCTGCGTCGACTTTGGGGCCTTTAATATCTGGTTTGGAGAAGCCCATGCTGGGCATCTTGAACTTTGGCATGTGAATTTTCATACCAGGACCCTCAACGCTGCCTTCTGCCTCAGGAATCTTGATGGAGACCTCTGTCTCTGGCATCTCGACTTTGGCTTTAGGGAGGGAGACATCGGCTTCCACCTTGGGCAGGCTGACTCCCACTTGCGGCACCTTGACCTTGGGCATTTTGACACTGGGCATCTTGACATCTGGCATTTTGAATTTACTCTTCTCTCCCATCTCCACCTCTAAGCTTGGGGCCTCGATCTCGGCCTGTGGCACCTTCATGTCACCTTCAATTGTGACCGAGGGCATGGTCACTTCAGCTTTCAGTTCTGGTTTAGGGAGTTCAACCTCCACGGACGGTAAGGTGATTTCGCTTTCTGCAGCTGCTTTTCCTTTGGGAGAAGACACTCCAAACTTCGGCATGTGGAACTTTGGCATTTTAAACTTGCTGTCGATGCCTTCTACTTTAACCCCAGCCCCGTCCAGAGCAACCTGGACCGAGGGTGCCTCCACCTGCAGGTCTGGAGCCTTCAGGTCCAAGGAAGCCTGGCCCGAAGGAATTTTCACATCCGGTGCTGAGAGGGTGACGTCTGCCTGGAGGTCAGCTGTTTTCAGTTCTGGTTTGGTAATGCTGAGATCCGCTGAGGGAAGGGTGGCATCCACTTTTGGCAGAGTAAGATCTGCGTCAACTTTGGGGCCTTTAATATCTGGTTTGGAGAAGCCCATGCTGGGCATCCTGAACTTTGGCATGTGAATTTTCATACCAGGACCCTCAACGCTGCCTTCTGCCTCAGGAATCTTGACGGAGACCTCTGTCTCTGGCATCTCGACTTTGGCTTTAGGGAGGGAGACGTCGGCTTCCACCTTGGGCAGGCTGACTCCCACTTGCGGCACCTTGACCTTGGGCATTTTGACACTGGGCATCTTGACATCTGGCATTTTGAATTTACTCTTCTCTTCCATCTCCACCTCTAAGCTTGGGGACTCGATCTCGGCCTGTGGCACCTTCATGTCACCTTCAATTGTGACCGAGGGCATGGTCACTTCAGCTTTCAGTTCTGGTTTAGGGAGTTCAACCTCCACGGACGGTAAGGTGATTTCGCTTTCTGCAGCTGCTTTTCCTTTGGGAGAAGATACTCCAAACTTCGGCATGTGGAACTTTGGCATTTTAAACTTGCTGTCGATGCCTTCTACTTTAACCCCAGCCCCGTCCAGAGCAACCTGGACCGAGGGTGCCTCCACCTGCAGGTCTGGAGCCTTCAGGTCCAAGGAAGCCTGGCCCGAAGGAATTTTCACATCCGGTGCTGAGAGGGTGACGTCTGCCTGGAGGTCAGCTGTTTTCAGTTCTGGTTTGGTAATGCTGAGATCAGCTGAGGGAAGTGTGGCATCCACTTTTGGCAGAGTAAGATCTGCGTCGACTTTGGGGCCTTTAATATCTGGTTTGGAGAAGCCCATGCTGGGCATCTTGAACTTTGGCATGTGAATTTTCATACCAGGACCCTCAACGCTGCCTTCTGCCTCAGGAACCTTGACGAGGACCTCTGTCTCTGGTATCTCGACTTTGGCTTTGGGAAGGGAGACGTCGGCTTCCACCTTGGGCAGGCTGACTCCTACTTGCGGGGCCTTGACCTTGGGCATTTTGGCACTGGGCATCTTGACATCTGGCATTTTGAATTTACCCTTTTCTGCTACCTCTACTTTTAAGCTTGGGGCTTCGATCTTGGCCTGTGGCACCTTCATGTCACCTTCAACTGTGATGGAGGGCATGGTCACTTCAGCTTTCAGTTCTGGTTTAGGGAGCTCCACATCAACGGATGGTAAGGTGATTTCACCTTGTGCATCTCGTTTTCCTTTGGCAGAAGACACTCCAAACTTTGGCATGTGGAACTTCGGCATTTTTAACTTGTTGTCCATGCTTTCCAGCTTAATCTCAGCCTCATCCAGAGCCACCTCGGCTGATGGTGCTTCAACCTGTAGGGTGGTATCATTGATGGCCAAGATAGCCTCAGATATTGTGCCCCTCATGTCAGGTGCTGATATCATAACCTTTGAATCTTCCTTTATTTTTTCTGCTATTTTTTCTTTGCTTTCTGTTTTTTGTTTTTCTTTTTTTCCCCTTTCTCCTTCCATTTCCATTTCCAGTTCTATTTTTTCTTTTGATCCTTTGTGCTTCTTTTTTCGTGCTTTTGGGAGTGGTTGTGAGGTCAGCTTTAGTTCTACTTCATTCATGTCATTTGTTTGTAATGCAGATGTTATCTGTGATGTTATTATTGAAGTTTCTGGTTGTGTCATAGTGTTTTCAGATTTCAATTTCTTGTCCTTTGGTTTTTTAATTGTTAGTTCAACTTCAGGGTATTTTTTTGTATGGTGTGGAAGTTCAAGTTTTGTTTCCATCATAGGTTTTTTATGTTTTTCTTTTTCTTCTTTCCTCCTGTCTTTTTCCCATGCAGTAGAGTATTCTGCTGTATTCAATTCTGGGATTTCTACTGTAGTGTCATTTTCAAACTCAGTAAGTGGTTTTACTTCATATTTTGTCCTCTCCTCTGTTTCTTGTTTACTTCTATGCATCTTGAATCCTATACTAGGAAATTTTAGTTTCTTCTGACTTCCTTTTTTAATCTTTGCATGGAGTTCCTCTTGTTGAAATTGGGATTCTGTGTCTGTACTTGTCGGAGAGATGTCTGGAATGGTATGCTCATATGCATCTGACGTGCTACGAGATCTTCTGTGTCCCAAAATCTTTTTACCTTTCATTGATTGGAATTTGGGCCAGGAAAGTCTATCCTTCTTGGTTCTTTTCTGTCTTCCCACTCTTTGTTTTACAATCAAGTTTGCTTTATCTTCTTCTGAAATGGTCTTCTCTGATATTTCTAGAGCTTCCTTTCCCTGGGAAATAGAATTTCCAAAATGAATGTTATACAGTGTGTAATATTTATTCTTAGAAAATATTTATACTCCATTTTTTCCTGTTAATTTTTTTTCAGGGCCTTTACAACTTAAAATTCATAGATTGAGTGGTGAAGAAAGAAAAATACAGTAATGTTTAACATAGATAATGAATAGATATTTTAAGCAACAGATAAACATTAAGTAAAAACCTTATATGCCAGGTAGTATGCAAATAATGAATGTGTACATATAATATTAATTTTGGAGCCCAAAACTTTGTAAAAATTTCAAATAAAATTAAAAATAAAATGAAGTACATTGTATCAATGGCCAGTATCCAAACTGCCATTTTTAGGCAAGGTATTAGAACGTGTGGCGGCCTCCCAACTCCAGGGATTCCTGGAGGAAACAGATTATCTACATCCATTTCAATCTGGTTTCAGGCCTGGCTATGGAACATTGGTCATCTTGGTGGATGACCTATGCAGGGAACTGGACAGGGGGAGCGTGTCCCTGTTGGTTCTGCTGGCCTTCTCATCCGTTTTCGATACCATCAACCATGGTAACCTTCTAGGTCGCCTTGCTGGGATGGGACTTGGAGGTACTGTTTTAAAGTGGCTCCATTCCTTCCTGGAGTGGCGAACCCAGAAGTTGGTGCTGGGGGACTCCTGTTTGACCCCTTGGGCATTGGCCTGTGGGGTCTCTCAGAGCTCAGTGTTGTTCCCTATGCTATTCAACACATACATGAAACTGCTGGGAGAAGTCATATGGAGTTTTGGGGTGGGGTGCCACCAATATGCAGATGACACCCAACTCTACTACTCTTTCCCCCTCCATTCCAAGGAGGCTGTCCTGGTCCTAAACCAGTATCTGTCTTCAATATTGGACTGGATGAGGGCAAACAAATTGAAACTTAACCCAGACAAGACAGAGGTGCTCTTGGTAAGTCGGAAGGCAGATCATGGAATAGGGATTCAGCCCTTGTTAGATGGAGTTGCACTCCCCCTGAAGACACAGGTTCACAGTTTGGGGGTACTCCTGGACTCAGCCTTGAGCCTGGAGGCCCAGGTCCCTGCGGTGGCCAGGAGAGCTTTTGCACAATTAAAGTTAGTGTGCCAACTGTGCCCGTTCTTTGATACGCCAGACTTGGCCACAGTGGTACATGCCTTAGCTACATCCCGTTTGAACTACTGTAATGCGCTCTACATGGGGCTGCCTTTGAAGAGCATTCAGAAACTTCAGTTGGTCCAAAGAGCTGCAGCCAGACTGGGGTGGGTTACAGAGATCATACTGTTGAATGTTGAAATGGTTCCACTGGCTGCCAGTCTGTTTCTGGGCACAATTCAAATATGACCTGTAAAGTCCTATATGGCTCAGGCCCAGGCTATCTGGAAGACTGTATCTCCCTCGGCCTCGGCCCTGCGATCATTTGGAGATGTCCTTCTCTCAGTCCCACCATCATCTCAAGTATGGTTGGTGGGCACATGAGAGAGGGCCTTTTTGGTGGCTGCCCCGAGACTCTGGAACTCCCTCCCCAGGGAGGCTGACTGGCTCCCTCCCTGTTGTCCTTCTGGCGGCAGGCCAAAACCTTTCTATTCAGGCAGGCTTATTAAAGAACAGGCTGAGGGGGGAGTGCTGTGTGGTTTTGTTGGGTTGTTTTAAAAAGCTTTTTATATTTTAAAAAAAAGTTTTTAATATTTTAAAATATATTTTATTTTTTTAGAAAGCTTGATGTTTTAGTGTTGCAACTTGTTTAATTCAGTTTTAATGTGCACTTTTTGTATACAGTAGGACCCCCATATCCACTGATTCATTAGCCATTGATTCAATTATCCACAGTTTCAGTTTCAGCACAGCTACCATAGAGTCTTCCTAGAAAATGTGTCCTCTCTAGCCATTTTCTAGGTCCTCCAAGGCAACTCTATGGTATTTTAAAAACCAGAAGTCCCATTATTTTCAATGGTGTTCGCTATTATCCATGGATTGCATTATCCATGGAGAGGCCCAGAACCGATTCCCCACAGATTTGGGGGTCCTACTGTATTTTAATTCATTTTTTAAAAACTGTGAGCTGCTTTGGGTCCCAATCTTGGGGAAAAAACAGGCTACAAATAAATATAATAAATAATAAATAATCCTTTGCTCAATATTATAAACCTCTTCTCTTTCTGAAGCTCACATGTAGTGGGCAACTTCTGTGGATTGCAGGTTGCATTGGTTCCCCCTGTAGGACCTTGCCAGGTTAAAACCCCTCATTTTCATCTACCTATATTCCACAAGCATTTTTTTTTGGCTGGAGAAAAAGTTTTATTTTATGAAAAAAATTGACTAATAGTACCCTCTGAAGCTTCTTCAGGGCATGGTGGGCATTTAACCTCATTTTCAGCCTCACCTCACCTAATTTAGGTACATAGGGACCCCGTAATAGGTTTGTCTTAGTGTTGCCATAAGTCAGAAATGACTTGAAGGCATATGACAACAAGAAGGATCTTTTATTGAAACCTGGAATTGATCAGATGGTCACGTCCTCGTTTGAAAAAAACACTCCTGTAGATCTAAAGCAGATCCATCTCCCCCAAGTGGGTCAAAATGGCCCATCATGTTCCATCCAGAAGCTCTGAGGGTACTATTGTCATTGTGGCAATCCTTGGCCGCCCTCCAAAACCATCCTTGGGGGTACCTGAAGTCAGTAGGCCATACTTTCCTTTTTGGACTACTCTAGTACACCATCTAAAGTTAGGATGGAAAAGATTAAGAATGTGTAATTCTGTCTGTTTAAAAGTAGGCGTAGCACTTGTAATAGCCTCATATTCTCATATTTGGAATGGTGTTGATTCACATTAGTCTTTTCCTCTTCATTGTTTTAACTATTAGGTATATCTATGTCAGGGTTTGTAGATTTCCCACATATATGAGAAATGGATTTTACTGAAGCTGAACAGAAAGGGAGTCTCAGAGACAAAGTGTGTTCAGCTGAATCAGCCTTGAAACATCCAAGCCAATTTGTCCAAGGCCAAATCTCAAGACAGCAGTTAATTAGGAATACCTGGATGAGATGAGCTCATGGCTAGATCTGATGCACCTGTTGCAATGACTAGGCAATTTCAGAGGCTTGCATCAGCCAATTTGGGTCTATATAAACCCTGAGGCTTTGCACACACAGCTATGGGTTATTCAGTCTGTGGAGTTAGTTGTTAGAGGGAAATTGCTGATACTTACTCTACTGTACCTGTATGCTGTTGCACTTAATAAACTTCTTTTTGCCAAGAAGCTGTTACTCTGCTGAATCCTTGCTACAGCTGGAAGACAGTAAGTACCTTGCATCACAGTGTTTGTGCTTGAACTCTGCACATGCACTGGAGGGTTGAATTAACCCCTGACAATCTATTCACTCATATTCTTGATATATAGAAATCTTGCTTTCTTTTCCACCATTTTTGAAGCAATGCAATTAGGACAAAACTTTTATATACAACCACTGTGCTTCATTCAAATAGAATTTTACAAGGGGTTTCAAGGAGGATTCCATAGATGATCTTTCATTTGTAACCCTGGTGTTTAGAGTATACAACTTTAAAACAAGAAAATACAGTTCATTAAAACAATATTCTAAATAATTATATTTTAATAGCAAAAACACTCTGTGTGTGTGTGTTCACTTAAAAGCAGCCTGGACCAATGAGGTCTTTAAGGAGTGCTTAAAAACAGGGAGGGAGCTATGCACACACTCCATGGTAGTAGGGTATTCCATGTGGATAGGGCCATCACAGAAAATTTCTCTGATGCCTGCTAAGTAATAGATTTTACAAGCAGGAATGTGAGCGAGGCCCTTCTGGCCAATCTCAGAGCCAGTGGTGACACTAGAGGGATGTGGAGAGGCCAAACCGCACCAGGTGACACCTTGGGAGGGAGGTGTGACACCGGCCTTAGTAATGCCACCACTCAGAGCCCAGGCAGGTTTGCAAAATTTGATTTTTGTCATTGGGAATGGTAAACAGCTATTCTAGACAGTTACCCCAAAATTTCACCAGGCATTATCCCCACATTTTCAGACATCTTTACAATCAAGGCTAGAAAGTTGCTTGCACAAAAGAAAGGAAAAAACCTGAGATTTTACATGTAATACCACATTCTGATGGTTATTTTGTACAGTCTTGTAGGCTGTTCTAGCATATACATAGCACTGCTTAAAATTCCAAACCCCTGCAAAATGCATTTCACTTAAAACAACAGAGAATAAGTGACCTATGTCTTATTTCAGAATATGGCCCCACATCTTTGCATTACCTGACTCAGTTTTTCCTTTTTGGATTGTGTTGCAGAATGCATTGTTTCCAGCTCTTCCTTCCCAATGAGCTTTCTTTTAAGACTGAACTGTACTTTGTATGGCTCGGAATACTGCAGAATCTTGAGTGCATCTTCATATTTGATATTATCAAAAAAGATTGTGGCACTCAGAAGCTGATCACCTGTAAAGAGGGAGCAGAAATGAATGGTCCGTCAGTTATTTCTCTATGGTTTCAGGGAAGGCTTGCAAGGTACGCAGGTAAAAAATTTAACATCTGCATAACTGCAAATCATATGTGTGAAATATCCAGTGGAAAGTAATCTTTTGCAAAATTTAAAAATCTGCATTCCAGTGTTATCAAAACTCTTAGTTCCACAACTTTTAAATGAAAATATTTACACATATTTCTAGTATTAAAGACTGATCTTGGTATGTACATCCTTTTTGGTCATGCAGATTTCCCCTCTGCACTATATAACTAAATATAGTTTGGCAACACATAACCTAATATGCTCTCTCATGACTATTTGCCATTTTTACAGTCATGGCTCTGTGTGCCAAATCTCCCCACTGCTGCTATGCACTTCCAAGATTTGGTGGTGTAAACAACCCTCTATATTTAATTTAGGAAAAAGTGGGTGGGGAGTGCACACCTTGTTTTAATGTTGAATTGCATGTCTTACAGGCTTCCAGAGAATCTTACTGGTAGTCCCAAATAGAACAGGATAATTGAATCAGTGGGACTTAACTAAGTGTTGACTTTCTATTCAACACTTGATTCAAAGGGTATGCTTTCCTTGGGACTACAAATAGGATTCAGGCACAGGGTTCATTTCTTTAAAACAAGGCACGTGCTTACCTCATGCCTTATTTTAAAGTGGAAAAGGAACGTTGGTCTTACCTGTGATAGGTTCTTTTCCAGTGGTGAGGTGATGAGCATCCTATACTCCTCTGGATAGCTTCTCCCCACTAGCTCCTGGTAGGCAGGCCACCAAAGCTCCTTGGAATGGCCCCTGTTGTGAGGTCATCCAGGAGGAGCAACCCACCTCTGGCCAGTTCATACAATAGCTGTCTTACATGCTCCAAAAATAAAACTAAACCTACAGCATATAAAGGTGTAAAAATGATCCCAAAAGTCACAGAAAACAATTTCGCCGGCATTCTGGGTGGAAAGGTTGCTCATCGCCTCACCACTGGAAAATAACGTACCACAGATAAGACCAACATTCCTTTGCCCAGTGGGGAGGGTTTCAGAGAATCCTATAGTCCTCTGGGACCTACAAAAGCTTTCTGAGACAGGTGGGAGCTAGCGGTGCTTGGCAATCTGCTGGAGGACCCTTCTGCCAAAGGCAGCCTCCACTGACTGTAGCTTGTCCAGTTTATAATGCTTGATAAAGGTTGAAGAAGATATCCAGATGGCCGCCCTGCAAATCTCATCAAGGGAGGCATCTTTGTCTCAGGCCGCCAAAGTAGCCGCACTCTGGGTGGAGTGTGCCAAGATTCCGTCCGGAACCAGATGGTGCAGGGACTCAACATGCCACGATGCAGGCCCTGATCCATCAGGCCCTGCTACTCTCCTTCCTAGAGAGCAGGCATGGACTGAGACAAACATTGCCTCTGAAGTTTGGAACACACTGGTCCTCTTCATGTATATGCAGACGGCCCTATGGATATCCAGTGTGTGCCATATCCTCTCCAGCTCTCTCGTTGGGTGACGGCAGAAGGAGGGCAAGATGATCTCCTGCGATGTGTGAAAAGGCGAGTTCACTTTTGCCCTGAAATCAGAGTGTGTCCGAAGAACAACTGAGTCCAGCCTGATCTGACAGAGGTCCTTCCTCACTGCATGCTCAGTGAGAGATTTTGGAGGTAGCTGTGACTTATCTTGACTCTTGCAGTCAAGCACACACAGCTAGAGTAGAATTAAATTGAAATTCTGTTCTACAATTGAGTAGAATGTTCAGTCAAAATCTATCCTTCGGTAACCGAAAAACCCTGAGACTTGGTCCTACTCTCTGGAACAGCAGAGAACAAAATCTCTGGGGCAGCAGATGTAACTCTATTCTGCTTTGGTCAAACTTTACCTGAAATACTGTGTCCAGTTCTGGGCACCATGATTCAAGAAGGATATTGACAAGCTAGAACATGTTCTGAGGAGTGCAACTAAAATGGTGAAAGTTCTGGAAGTCATTATGCCCTATGAGGAGCGGCTTAGGGGGCTGGGTATGTTTAGCCTGGAAAAAAGACGGTTAAGCATGATAGCCATGCTTAAATATTTGAAGGGCTGTCATAGTGAGGATGGAGCAAGCTTGTTTTCTGCTGCTCCAGAGACTAGAACATGGAGCAATGGATGTAAGCGCCAGGAACAGAGATCTACCTCAACATTAGGAGGAACTTTCTGACAGTAAGAGCTGTTCGGCAGTGGAACACACTCTCTCGGAGTGTGGTAGGGTCTCCTTCCTTGGAGGTCTTTAAACAGAGGCTGGATGGCCATCTGTCAGGGATGCTTTGATCGTGATTTCCTGTGTGGCAGGGGGTTGGACTGGATGGCCCTTGTGGTCTCTTCCAACTCTATAATTCTATGAACCCTGTGAGCCGACATAATGGCCACGAGAAAAAGGATCTTCCAGGACATGTGCTTCAGTGATTCAGCAGGGGTTCAAAGTGTGCCACTGTTCAAAGGGTGCCACTGCTGCAGGGGTTCAAAGGGTGCCACTGTTAAGGCCTTCAGAACTGTATGAAGGTCCCAGGACAGGAAACAATGAACTATCGGAGGGGCCAGGGTAGCCATCCCCTTCAAAAACCTATGTAAAATTGGATGGGATGACACCCCTGAAGCCCTGTCTGGTGGAAGGATCGAGACAATGGCAGCAATCCATCTCTTGATGGTGTTAGGATGCAACCCACCAGCAATGTCACCCTGTAAGAACTCCAATAGAACTGGAACAGTGATATCCAGGAAACTGATTCTTCCATCTGCACCACCTATGAAAGAGCCGGAATGTATATTCATAGATTCTCTGTGTGGACTTGCGCCTGGATGCCAAAATAGTATCTACTACTGAGTGGGGATATCCCTGGGAGCTCAGTTTCGCCCATGTGATCTCCAAGCATAGAGCTGAAGCCAAGCTGGGTCCGGATGATGCAGTAGAAAGTCCGGATGACTTGGGAGGGCGATCAAGGAAGTCATCATGGCAAGGATCTCTGGGAACCAAGCCCTCCTTGGCCATGCCGGTGCAATCAGGATAATCTCTGCGCCCTCTCTCTGGGTCCACCTCAGAACCCTGGAAATCAATGGTATCAGAGAAAAGGTGTACAGGAGGTCTTTGGCCCAAGTAGATGTCAGTGTCCATTCCCTCAGACCCTTCCAACAGGTATCTTGAGAAGAAGTGAGGAAGCTTTGCATTCACTGGAGATGCGAAAAGGTCCAGGGTTGGTCAACCCAGAGTCCGAGTGACGAAGTAGAAGACTTCCAGATGTAGGCTCCACTCTCCCTGATCGAGGTTGGATCGTCTGACCTAATCCACCTTTACATTGAGGGAACCCTGCAGGTGCTCTGCCTCCAGAGAAATGAGGTTCTTCTCTGCCCAGTTCATTAGCAGAGTCGTCTCCTCCATGAGAGACCTGGATCTTGTTCCCCCCTGGCGATTTATGTTGGCCTTTGCTGTGGTGTTATCGGTCCAAAACAGGACTGCTCTGCCCATCATCAGGCCCCAAAAGGAGAGGAGTGGCCACCCTGAGCTCCAGCCAATTGATGCTATGATGTGCTTCCTCTGGAGTCCATCTGCCTTGTGCTGGGTTGTCTCCGCAGTGGGCCCCCCAGCTCCTCAGACTTGCATCCGAGGTAACCTGCACCCTCTCTGGAATCCAAATGAGCCAGCCTCTGTGCACTGCTGATGAAGCCCACCAGAGGAAGGATGTCCTTACCTCTATAGGGATCTCGACCTTCCTGTGTTGTTTGACTGCAATTTCCTGCTGGAAGGGTAGCAGAAACCATTATAGTGTGCCCAAGGTAGGCACTCTATAGATACTATCATAAGTCCCTGTAGCTGAGTAAGGTGCATGATGTCTGTCCAGGGACCTCTCAGTGCCTGCTGAATCAATTTCTGCAGAGCCATTATTCTCTCCTGAGGAAGGGATACCCTTCCTACCAGGGTGACCACCCTTGCCCCCAGGTGCTGAATGTGTTTGACTGGAACAAGAGAGCTCTTCTCAAAGTTCACCTGGAATCCATGTTCATGAAGGGAAGACAGGACCAGCTGGATGTGCCTCCTCCCTGGAGCCCAGACGGCGAATGGATAAGTAAGTCTTCCAAGTAGGGATAGATGTGGAGACCTCCTTTTCTCCAGTGAGCAACCAGGGCCACTATGATCTTTGTGAAGACCCTGGGAGCTTAGGATAGCCAAGGGGCAGGTCCCTGTACTGGTGCCTGTTGTTGTAGGTGAAGCGAAGGAAATGGTGTTCCTGAAAGATTGGGATATGGAGATAGGGATCCTGCATGTCCAAGGAGGAGAGGTAGTCCCCTGGCTGGAGGGCCTCCAAGATATGCTGCAGTGTTTCTATGCGGAACCTCCACTGGTGGACAAATCTGTTGAGGCCTTTCAAGTTGAGGATGGCCCTCCAGGTGCCATTCTTTTTCGGTACCAGGAAAAGGTTAGAGTAACAACCTTGGGTCCGCTGGGCACTCAGAACCTCCTCTATAGCACCCAGCGCAATCAAATGTTGAATAGCCTCCAGTAGGAGCAGGTGCTTTGCTGGATCCTTGGAACATGGGGCGGGGATATACCAGCGAGGGAGTAGGTGGGAGAATTCTATTCAATACCCTGATGAATAGTCTACAGGACCCATTTGCCTGAAGTTGAACTCTCCTGATATGAAAGTTTGAAGCCTGCCCCCTAGTGGAGTGATGTTGTCATTCTTGCTGGTTCTTTGGGTGGACCTTAGAGCCAGTGGCCTGAGGAGATCTTCCAGACGAACCAACCTGGCCCCTGCACTTGGATCTATTATCCCCCCATCTCTGTTTGAAGGACCTGGAGTTCCTGGATTGGAAGGCTGAAGACAAGGAGCTGCCGGGCTGTGACTTGTAGGCATGAAAGGAGCGATTCTGCCTAGGGGAACGCTGGTTGTCCTTCTTTCTGGATGAGGCCAGGGTCGTCTTCTTATCCTTGTCCTCTACTAGGACCTGCTCCAGCAACTCCCCGAAGAGCTTCTCTCCCCAAAATGGAGAAAACGCCAGGTTCTGTTGGGATTTGAGCCACACCTGTCTCCTAGCTGCCACTGAGGTGTCCTGAGCTCTTGTGCAAAACTGGACCAAGTCCAAGGTACTGTCTGCTGGAAAGGTGGAAGCTTGGGAAACCTTGTTGAGAGCCTGACGTAACTTGGTATCCCCCTTCAGGATAGCTGCTAAAATATCCTTGGTCCACTGTAATGAAGCTCTGGCAATCATTGTGGCAGTGGTGGAGGCCCAGTTGGCCAAGGAAAGTGCCTCGTGTGCTTTCTTGAGTGGTGAATTGATTTTTCTGTCCTCCGGCACCTTCAGGGTATCCTCCCCATCACGACAAAAAAATGACAGAAGAAACCAAAGCTGAAACTGGAGCGTCTATCAGTGGGACCTGAAACCTTGTCATGACCTTTTTAGGCAGACAGTATAGTTTCTTAGCGCAACTGGGCTGCATTTTGCTGGCAGCCAGAGTGCCCCATCGTCCTATATCACCTGCATGAGATTGCCTAGGACGGGCATCTTCATAGCTGTGGGATGCAAGGCTGGAAAAATTTCTCCCAACACTTTAGGAAGTTCAGGGTCCAGCTGTGGTTCCTAAACCTGAGGCAGGTTAAGGCCTAGCGTCTTCACCATCTTTCGTAATAGTGTTGGAAAATCCTCTATCTTGAAGTGTCGGGTGGAAGAGTGGGACGCGCCCAACTTCTCCCCGCCCTTTGCAGAAAAATCCCCTTCTTCATGTTCAGAATGTTCTGAAGTGGATGAAGTTTCTCCTTCCTCTGCTGAGGCCTCCTCCTCTGCAGAGGAATGGACTGAGACTGCATTCATGTCCTCCTCCTCTTCCAGTGGCTGTGCACACTTGGAGGGGGGCTTGTCTGGGTCAGGCTCTGAGGCTGAAGCCCAATGATCCTCCTCTTCTCCTCCCCACTGCATTTTTTGTGCCCCCATGTGGTGTCTGCGTGATTGCGCTGCATTCTGGAGGGCCCGGCCATGGAAAACTCTGCTGCCTCTCTTGTTCCCTTGCTGGTGTTTGTGGCTGGGGGTGGGAGCAGGGCTGTGGTAGGTTGGCTGGCAAGGTCCCCCCCCCCGGTGATCCCAAGCAGCACTGGCTGTGCCAGGCTTGCTGCTAAGACTCCAAGGGTCTGCCTTGCTATCAAGTCCTTCACCCACGCTGCCAAGCCTGGGTCCCAATTTCTGGGGTCCCCTGGTCACTCACAGCCTCCTGCAGGTTGGTGGGGTGTCCTGGATCAGCCACCAGAGCACTGGAGGACTCCCCATCAGTGGGAACACTCTGTGCCTCCTGCCTCCTGGCTGGCTCCTAATCCTTGCGGGGGGAGCAAAGCTAGGGAAGACAAAGAGGTGGTTGAAGTGGAGGGCTTGTCCTCCTTCTTTGACATCTTTCTCTGAATGACTATCCCAGCTGCTGCTGCTGCTGTTTATTTTTCCTTCTCTCTCTCTCTCTTTTTAAGTAAAGGACACACTGGCTTTGTTAAGTCCATGTGGTCAGGTGAAGGAGCATCGCGATGTGCATCCTCCAGGAGCAGTAGGCAGGAAACAACTGGGCAGAGGTGGGTTGCTCCTCCTGGATGACCTCACAAGCTAGTGAGCTAGTGGGGAGGAGCTACTCAGAGGACTATAGGATGCTCTGAAGCCCTCTGCACTGGGAAATGTAGGGTTTTTTATTATTTTATTTTATTTTATTTTTTAGTTAGTTATACCCTGCTCTTCAGCCACAAGGCTATCAGAGTGGCTTACAAATTGTTTTAAGCAATAGCAGTTTACACATCTACACTGCAATCAGCAGCTTACAATGTGTGTTAGCTAATTGCCCCCACAAGCCGGGTACTCATTTTACCGACCTACGAAAGGATGGAAGGCTGAGTGAACCTTTTTATTTTTTTTTATTTTGGTTTGATTTGTTCTACTGCCACCAGCAGTGAAGGCACTGGCAGGGGTTGCAAAAATGAGCAGAGGGAGGCTGGTGGCCCATAGGCTCATCCATCCATCATCCATCGCATTATTTAAATGCCACCTTTCTCTTAGGTTGGGATTCAAGGCGGTTTATGAAAAGGCAAAAGGCAGAGAGTACAATAAGAATATTAAATGTGCTGTATTTTTATCTTTAGTGCTATGCTTTTAAATTGTTTTAACTTATTATTAATGTGTTTTTAGCTTATTTAAATGATTTTTGTTGCTTTAAACCGTTTAACCTATTGTTTTAATGTTAGTGTGTATAGAGCCATTGTACTGTCTATTCTCCTCTATGGGTCTGAAACATGGGTCACCTATCGCCACCACTTACGACTCCTCGAGCGCTTTCATCAGCGATGTATACGCACAATCCTAAATATACACTGGACTGACTATGTGATGAATGTTGCTGTCCTTGAGCAAGCAGGGATCACCAGCATTGAGGCCATGATACTGAGAACACAGCTGCGCTGGGCAGGGCACGTTTCTAGGATGGAGGACCATCGCCTCCCAAAAATACTACTCTACGGTGAACTCGCCACGGGTCAGCGTAAGAGGGGCGCTCCAAAAAAGCGATACAAAGACTCCCTGAAACAACATCTTAGGCTCGGCCAAATTGATCATCAACAATGGTCCGCCCTGGCTTCACATTGGGAGGCATGGAGACGCACTATCCACAATGCTGCAGCCTTATTTGAGAACTCACGACGAACAAGTCTTGAAGAGAAATGACAATGCAGAAAGAATCACAACCCAGAAACATCACCCAAAGAGACCTTCTGCTGTGCTTTCTGCAACCGGACTTGTTTATTTCAGATTGGCCTTTTTAGTCATCAGCACGCTTGCAGAAAGCGTGGGATGAGTCCTTCCTGAATCTTCGTTTGCGAAGAAAAGCCAGAGAGAGAGAGATTTGTAAGCCACTCAGAGATCTTTTTGCTATAGGGTGGGGTAGAAAAATCTAAACAAACAAACAGAGAAACAAACTTGTTTCATTGTATTTTCACTTTTTGGTTATCACATTTTTAGGTTTGTTGTAAGTTGGCTTCAGTCTCCCATGCTGGGAGAAAGAGAGGTTACAAATATAAATAAAGAAATAAATATTCAAAGAGCAACAGGGATAAATCGTTAAAAGAAGATGCAAATTTGTTCAATATTTTAAATTATGTATTAGATATATTATCACTTTACAAGTTAATGCTTTTAAAAGAAAACTGTAACGCAGCACAAGGCTACACTGTACCTTCTTTTAAACTGAAGAGCTTTGATGCTGGAGACTCCTTGAGGACTTGCTTCACAAATATTCCTTCACTCCCGCCACCAGCCACACTAAATCCACTTGCTCCAGATTCCACTTCGGTTTGTAATGTCACCTCCATAGATTCCTAGTTGTCCCAAAAGTTGTGTTATTAAATATGTAACAGCAAGATTTCAGGTCATTCATGCCATAGCATCAGCAAGATCAAAAATATCTCAGGTGCATTTCTGAAGATTTTATAAGCTTTTAAAATGCACTTAGGAGTTCTCTGTCACCTGAAAGACTAATAAATGCATTCTGCCTTCAAATGGATGGCAAACAGTTTTGGACATTATATTCTTATGCACCTGTTGTTTGATTACAGTGATGAATATGCCTTGCAACAGGAGTTTTGCCGTGAAGCAATTCTTGCCAATCTGATTTGACAATAGAATGTAAATATTTCTTAATGGCCCCAAATGGCCAGTTTATAGGAGGATTTCTGAGAAAACAGATATAGACATCTCTCTAGAATATCTACTGTAGAATGGAAAAATAAGTTTTCCTAATAAGAATATTAAATATTCCAAATTGATATGAGATCTGCACAGCTATACTGAAATCCACCTCTCTCTCTTGATCTCTCTCTGGTCTATCTAGCCCAGTACAGGTCGCCACCCACATTTATGGAGTGGATACATTACCGGACTTACCGCAGATACGCAAAACCACGTCTGATAGCAAACCGCCATATTATACCATAGAATTGTGCCAAAGGACCTAGCAAATACCTAGAGGGGATGTCTCCTTAAGCATCTGGCATGACTCTATGGTCAAGTTCTGGCAGAGCTGCACTGGAGGACCTCCTGATGTCTAGAGAGACCACCTCTAGCCTGACTCTATGGTCCTCCGGATGCCTAGAGAGACCTGTCCCCTCGATCACAGATAAATGAACCCACGGGTACCAATCCCATGTAAACGGTGGCAACCTGTATTGACAACCCAGTAACAGCAGTTGTCTAGGGATTCAGGCAGGATTCTTTCTTAGGCCAACCGGGAAATCCCTGGCATTCTCTAGTGGCCTCTCATCTAAGTAATAACCAAGCCTCAATCTGCTAAGCTACCAAAATCAGAGGAGATAGGTTATATTGGAACATCTCTGCTAAAATGGCAAGAGAACATGGGCTGGATGTTGCTCTGAGATTTGGGAAACAATTTTTGCTAAAATGAATGGGTTATTTTAAGGTAAATTAAACTGTGATTTAGATAACTAGCCCCTCTAATTTTCTGTTTATAGACCATTTTGCATTCTAGATCTGGTCAGGCCTATGATTCTTGATTGCCCTTTACTGCTCCTCATGAAATTTTCCAGCAACTGTCTTTCTTGCTCTGGATGTTATGCCAATGAAGTTGAGCCACAAGCAATTAATTTTCCGTATTTAATTTTTAGAGTTCCAGCATAAACAGCATAGTGATCCATTAGGAAGGTGTTCACAGTCTTTTCTTACATTCATAAACAAAGCAGTCTTAGGAATGGTTTCATCTGCATACTAATTGCTAACTCTGCACAGGATAATTCTCCAATGTAAAAACCAAGACAGAACATGAGTGGCTTCTCAGGACTGCACTGTATTCTTTGAATGCTACAGTATGACTATTACAGTGCTTTGAATGTTGCTGGATTTGTTTATTTATTTATTTATTTATTTATACCCCGCTCTTCAGCCAGAAGGCTATCAGAGCGGCTTACAAATTATTTTAAGCAACAGCAATTTACACATCTACACTGCATTAAGCAGTTTCCAATGTGTGTTCGCTAATTGCCCCCACAAGCTGGGTACTCATTTTACCGACCTACGAAAGGATGGAAGGCTGAGTGAACCTTGGAGCCCGCTGGAATCGAACTTGCAACGTGGTGACTTGCAGTACTGGCATTTAAACACTGCGCCACCAGGGCTTAATATTGTTAACACGAATATTCAGTTGGGTGTTCCCCTTTGAAGATCTATATATTTCTGAGCAGTTCCAGCCACCTGTGTATCCTGTTTAATTTCTTAGGTGTAGCCACCCTACCACAAATGAATTTGGCATCAAGGTAACTTGAGTAAACAGTCTGTTTGATATTGAAGCATTTTCCCATGCAAATTGGTTGTCAGCCTGGCATTATTTTGAATAGGCCAATATTCTTGATATCCACTGATCAGCAATGCTGTTATCATAACATCATAGAACTGGAAGGGGCCTCATGGGCTATCTAGTCCAACCCCCTGCTCAATTCAGTATCTCCAGCTAAAGCATCCCTAGCAGGTAGCTAGCTGTCCAGCCTCTTTTTGAAGACATCTGGAGGAGGAGACCCCACCATCTCTGGCAATTAGTTCCACTGCTCTTACTATCAAGGTTCCTTCTAATGTTCAGTTGAAATCTACTCTCCTGTAATTTAAAACCATTAGGCCTGGTCCTACCCTCTGGGGCAGCAGAGAACAAGCCTGCCCTCTCTTCTCTGTGACAGTTCTTGAGGTATTTAAAGAATGTGATCATGTTACCCCCGAGTCTTCAGTTATCAATATTAGTGTGGAAAGAATGAGCTCATTCACATGTACTCAAGATACAATATAAAATTATCTGGGGGGCTCAAACCACAACGTTTTTTAGTTTTATATAGATAATTATAGTTTAAATAATATGAAAGCCTGTTTCTCTGACCAGCAACTTGCCCTACTGTTAAACCACTACTTAGCCTCTAGGTTGACTCTAGGGAGCCCTGGTGGCACAGTGGTTAAACACCAGTACTGCAGGCCTCAACGTTGTGAGTTCAATCCTGCAGGGCCCCAGGTTGACTCAGCATCCCATCCTACCGTAGGTTGGTAAAATGAGTACCCAGTCTGTTGGGGGCAATCAGCTAACACATTGTAAGCCACTTAGGGGAGTGCTTTGGCACTGATAAGCAGTATAGAAATAGAAGTGCAATTGCTATTGCTATTGACTTGAGAAAGTAATAAACCCTATTTCCATATTTAAAATGGTTGCAGAAATGATGTTTCTCATGTTTATGAAAATGAATGTAATTCTTTTCTGTAAAGCATTTTGTACAACACAAACAACTACTGCACGACTACTACCACTGTTGTGAACTGCAGTCCAGCCCAACAAGGGGGAAGCTTTCCCCTGTGCCTGTTCTGGATTGATTTAATTTCCATCAATATTGCATGTTGTTTTCACTTGTTGAATCAGGGTTACACATTGCCACTCTGAACACATGGTCAGATCTGGCAGTTTTGATCATTCCATTCACCTGTTATAGGAAAGGAGTGAATCCAAGAGATTGTCTACATGGGCAATATACCTTGTCTTCACCCCCATCTTACAGCCCTGCAGTCCTGAAGATGCAGAGCTTTTGCCCTGTTCTGCCCCTGGGCAGTCCTCACCACCCCGGGGCAAAGTTGGGGGGAAGATGGGGTAAGGCCTGATAAAATGTCTGCTCCTGCTGGCAAAAAACAGATTGGGCTCTGCATGACCCCAGAAGCCCATTCTGGCACACCAGCTCTCGCTGCAGCTGCCAGTCTGTCGTCATGCTTCTGCAGCAGAAAGGAGTTCTGCAGCATGTGGCCAAGGCTGGTCGCATGCAGGGGAACATGATGCGGGCTGGCCTCCTCACTTTTGGGAGGGCAAGGGAGATGTGGCTGGAGCAACGGGCTGGTGTACCTGTCTGGTGGCTGGCCCATTTCGTGGCAGGAACAGGTGAGGAACACCTGATCCATTGGCAGGATATGTCGGCAGGGAGCTGGTGTATCCTGGCTTGTGTAAATGAACTCCACATCTGTCTTTCCCCCTCCTTCCTATAACAGGTGATCAGCGCTACAAGCGTTGACAGTGCCAACCACTGATTGTGGATATGTATAAGGTGCGTGTTTCTTACAGAATTCTGCAGGAGCACAGAAGAGGAAGAGAATGTAGTAGCAGATGCAGAATCTGGCAACTAATTGAGAATCACAGCTTGAAATAGTACTATTTCCCTTCTGCTGCTCCTGCTATTATTGCATGTTTCTAACAGTTAAGTTTGCAAACATACATTTGGCAGGTGTGTGGGCCATGTTCTTTGTATGATAAGCAAAATAAAAATAAATTATGCCAAACAGAAAGCACCGATGCTAATAATGCTTGCAGAATCTATATTTTGTCACACAGAATTTGGATTGCTTGTGTACTGGATATCTACACCTTTATATCAATACCTGTCAAATTAATTTATTTGCACCATTGGGTTTGTTTGCACTTTTCTGTTTCTATAGCTACATAGAAATGGGTTGACAAGTTCAAGGAGACATTTTTTGGCCCAAGGGCTGCTCCGCCTCTGCAGGTTTCACTGTGTCTTTCACATGAACCTGAAAGTAACCAGACCTCCCCCTCCCCTTTTTAGGCTAGTTTGTATGTGTATGTGTGTAGGGGAGGGTGGGATAATTGCTCTAGAGAAGACTGGAACTGCTTCTGTCAGATGAACCAAGAGAAGGATTTTCCTCCTCCCTAATGAACGGAGGGAGTGTCTAAAGCTGCTCCAAAGGTCTGAGAAACCCTCTCAAGCAGGTTTTCAGGGAGAACAGAAAGTGGTAGGGAAAAGGGGAAGAAAGTCCAGTTAAAGTTAATAGTTGGGCGTTAGTGTGAACCTAGAATTAGGCCTCTCCTGTGTGTGTGTGTTTACATTTACAGCCTACATATTCAAGACCTGTGCAGCTTCATAAATTGAAAGGGATGCAGAAATTATCCTTCTGCAGGTAACAGACTAAAGGCCACATTTGCAAATCTGTGGCTGCATTCACTTTCAGGGCCAGAAATCAACAAGAAGATGGAATTAAGCATAATCCATGGTAAAGAGCTTCAGTACAATGATCTTCTGTCTTGAAGGGCGTACACTGATCAGATGTTTAATCTCACCTGTGAATCACTCATTTTGATAGAAGAATCCCTTCTTTGTCTGTTCTCTCTATCTTGTTGAAGCTGGAAATACAAGTATAATTTTTAGTACTTAGCTGTGACAGATTTGCCAGATCGTGTAAAACTCCCTTGGCAGCTGTCACCCAGAATTTTTTTCTCTCAGCACACAGGTGCGTGCACACATCTAGAAGTTGTAAAAAATTCATTTCAAGAGTTTTGCAGCCTTAGACAGTCACCCAGGAACAGTTAACCCTGAATGAAGAAAGGATGCATAATTTAGCTAACAAGCCCCTCTTTAGACTTCAAAGGCAAATCTCTTTCTCAGTCTTTCTCTCCCCTTCCTCCCACATCCAGCTCTGTAACAAAATGTTGCAGTGTATCTCAGGGCTCTATCAAGAATACTCGTATTCATTACTCCATCTAGGACAGGAACATGGTATTTCATATTCTGGGCTGCTGTGTGTGTGTTTATATGTGTGTCTGTGTGTGTGTATACACACGTATACATATATGAAGGTTTCAGATAGCAGTATGGTTACCACATGTCCTTCTTTTCCTAGACATGTCATATGCTTCAGAGCTAAAATTTCTATCTGGGCAGATTTTTAATATCTGGGCATTTTAAAAATGTCTGCTACTGCTTTGCTTCCAGCCTGCTAAACCTGCCTCCTCAGTGCCCTCTTGCAGACTCCAATGAGAGCCTTGCTAGGAGAAGCAAGGAGGCCAGTCTAGCAGAAGGCTCAGAGAGAGAAAGACAGGGATCTCGCAGGGGGTGGCTAGGGGAGGTGGGGGGGAGGAGGGAGACAGACCTGTAGGGGGAAGGTGAGCTGAGGGAGTCTCCAGCTGTGTGGGGCTAGGTGATGGAACAGAGGTCCTGTCCAAACGGTGAAAATAATCCAAATAGCAATCGCATGGAAGGTGATCTGTCCAAATGGACGTTCGCATCAATACGTCTCATTCAGAAGGGAGAGTTTTTAAAAAGTTCCATAGGGCATGCAAATGTGTGATCATTAGGACAGTCACATTTGCATTGCTGTGACCAGCCAGCATAAGCTGATTGGCTGGTTGAGCATGGGGAGTGGGGCTAGGAAACAGGGAAAGTGCCTGCTGCTGCCATGTTGGATTTTTGGCTAAGTGAGGGTCCAGTAAGTCGATAAAACGGTGATCTTTTACACTCTCCCTTTTTCTTTTTTTCTTTTTGTAAATACGAAATATCATGTGTGCACCATGGTAAACTTTTTTTTAATTGGCGGCCGCAGCTTTAAAAGCGCGAGTAAAGCACTTGTGGCAGCCATCTTGGCTAGGGGGGCATGTGAAATTTAGGGGGGCTCTTGTGACCATTAAGACAGGTTGCAGCACTGCGAATTCCTGTTTCTTTGGAGGAGATCATATTCCACCCCCACTCGTATAGATGGGACCAGAGTGGCTTGGTGGAGAGGGTGGCTGTCAGAAGAGTCAAGGAAGGGGAAAGGGAAGGCAAAATTGATATTATCTAAATACAATGAACGTTAGGAATATTTCCAGTAGCAATTTTCATAGCTTATCTGGGAGATTATCAGACGATAAAAATATCCTAGGACAGGGATGACAGGAGATTGCTAAACGGTTTACCTTTTAGACGACGTCGTCATTGTCCTGGGATACTCCCATTCTGCTCCTGTTCCTCCCCACTTCCTCTTATTCACGGAAAAATCCGTGAATAAGAGGCTCGTTCCGTTATTATAATGGAATGACAGGCGAGTAAACAGGAGCCCCATTCTGCTCCCGGGATGACTACTGAACATGATGTCACCGTGAAGTCCATGCCGGACACTTCTGGGTGCGATTGGGACAACAAAGTAAGTTAAAAAAAAATTCCACCTCCCTGGGTAGCTTTTATTTTTTTAAAAGTGTTTTTGTGCTTCATTTACTTTTTTGACAGCTGGGGGGGTGTTTAATTTTGAATTTGCCGCCTGGCTGTTCTCTCGTGAGAATGGCTGGGATTTCAATTGCCATTACGATGGCTGCATTTACAACAGGGCAGCGAAGAGAGGGGAGCCCGTTCTTGTCACGGAATGAAGGTAGGTGTGTGAAACTTTTTTCTTTATTCCATGGCAGGAATGGGAGTGGGGCAGGTGGGGGGTAGCAGGACAGAAACGGACCCTAAGGGTCCGTCTGATAATCTCCATACTAGTGGTATTTAAAGGGAGAGTCGTCACAGTGATCGGCTTTTTTGCTTTTCCATGTGTCCTCTTTTTTGCTTTTCCATATATGGTGACACCAGGTAGATGGAGGGAAGGTACACTTTTCTTTCCTATTTTCCATACCCCGTCTCTCACAGTTATATAGCATCAGATCCACTTCGACACAAAGTACAGTTTTGCTACCAGTGTACAACATGAGGCTTTCCCCAAGCCCCACTTACGGGAAAATTAACCTGGAACCCATGGCCCGCACAAGCGGGCAGGGGAACTGACAGGGCTCTAGCTGGTCTGATATTATTGTAAGTTTAATTATGTAAATCCATTTAGTTTTTTAAAACAATAAATATAAATATTACTGTACTTTGGTGTCACCATTTAAACTGACTTATTTTAATTTTTATCCTAAATCCTGTAGAACATCTTGCTGTCCTTAACTTTAGTAGGTAGATCCTGACCTGAGGGCCCGGTTCAGGATGTGGGGGCCATGCTGGCACCAACAATTGTACTGTTCTGGCACCAGGAAAGGACACTTTATGTTACCTAGTCATGCCAGTAAGTAATATGTGCTTAGTTTTAATGGTTGTTGTTGAAACATGGCTACTGCTTAACCCAACATTGCTGAACGAACCCCTGAATCAGGCTACATTTTTTGGTGGGGGGAGGGAGGAGGATGCTAAGAATATTTGGGTGGGGGAGGCTTAATTTGAAAAATACGGTGGTCCAGCCCTTCCCCCATTTCATAGTATTTTTCAATAGAAAAACCCAGGGCCTCTGTTTTAAGCAGCAGCAATGGCTGCCTTCAGTAGTTTGGTGGCTCCCTCTTTTGCCTTTAACCTTAATTGGCGAAGGGAAGCAAAAATAATTGTATCAACAGTCTGAAAAAAACTGATCAGTCATGAAACAAAGAGAATAATATGAAACCCTTTTGCTTCGGGTCTTGCCTTTTTGTTAAAATATTCGTCTTCTATGCAGTATTCATAAACTGGAGAAGATCCCTGTGGTCGTGGTCGTATGTTTTCAGTTGTCACTTCATCATTGACCTGCAAGAATAGGAAAAAAATCGCAATTAGCCAACAGGTGACATCTATCACTTCTTGAGCCATCGATGTTGCCAGCTGGAGAAACTGAGAGCCAAAGTGTTGCACGGCAGGACAGTGGAAAAGGGGAATAAACTGAAAACATTTCATCACCTTTCCTCCCTGAAAAGTGGAAAAGTCCAGAGTGTTTGATATGTCGTTCAGAGGAAGCAGTCCAAATGACGCAGGGCTCTTGTCCCCATTTGCCTCCAGACAGTCCAGATGACGTCTGAGGTGAAGCTGGGAGAAAGCCAGGATGAAACCCTTTTAAAATGTTTCAAAATCACCCCTGGGAAAACCTGCATCATGCGGGGAAAACCCAGATGGGTCCAGTGTAGGAATGCAAGAATCTGTACCTGCAAGCCAGGCTGTATTGCTGGATGCCTCTGCTGCTGGTGTTGCTCAGAAACCAGGAAGGAGGCCCTCAGCACATGATCAAGTCCTCCTACATGTGACCAGTCTTGATCACATGCTGAGGGCCTCCTTTCCAGCTTCAGAGAGTGTGATGTGTGACACTGGTGAAGGCGCCTACCCACACAGCCCAGTGTGTGTGCGCATAGACTTCTGCTAATTTTGTTGCAGTAAAAGGGGTGCGGGAGGAATTCAGGCCAGCTCCAGGGCCAGAATACTCTGGCTGGAAGGCAGAGTATTCCTGCCAGTGTAGAAACGCCCCTGGTTGCTGTTGTTTGTTGTATGCCTTCAAGTTGTTCCTGACTTATGGTAACCCTAAGGCAAACCTAGCACGGGGTCTTCTTGACAAGTTTTCTTCAGAGCAGTTGCCTTCCTCTGAGGCTGAGAGAGTGTAACTTGCCCAAGGTCACCTAATAAAAGGTTTCCATGGTCAAATGGGGATTTGAAACCTGGTCTCTTAGAATCCTAGTCCTGCACTCAAACCAGTATGCTGCACTGCGTCGTATGTCTCTTGATGCCAGCCCATCCAAAAAACTCACCTGGTAAGCAATGCAGCCCTAATATGGCCATTTTGTTTTGTCAGAAAGCAGGGGTATGAGCAAGGATTTTCCTGTAGTTGGATGCACAAGCTTGCATAGGGACCCCCAGGGGGTCTTGGGACGTCTCTGCAAATAATGTTCTCGCAATGCATTCAGCTACAGAAAAATAGCTGGACTCATCTTGGCTCACCCCCCACCCCTCCAACAACATGGAAATGGCCATTGGGATGTGTGTGTGGATTTTGGTTGTTGTATGTTTGGAATAGAAGCCCAACCTCCACAAGGACCAAAAATAAATCAATAAATAACAAGCCCTGGATCCAGCCACCATATTCTACGTCCCCTTTTGTGGGGTTAAACAGTGAAGAAGGAAATGTAAGTGTGAGGGTAAGCGAAAGCGTAGGAAGAGAAGAAGAGAGGAAGGAGAATATAAAAGAAAGAGAAATTGGGGGAGAATTGAAGACGGTAAAGGTTATGGGATAGTAAGAATACTACCTAGAATGGAGATAGAGATAGAATTCATCTGAATGTGCAAAATGTTAGCGACTTCCATCTTAGGTAATATGGTAAGAAAAGTGAAAGGGAAAAAAGTATAAGGAGTGAAAAATATGGGAAATATAGACTGGAAGATCATATATGCAAAGAATATAAGTGTATAAATGGGGAGATGTTTAATATATATGCTATGTGCATTTTAGCTTTCATGGTTTACAAATATAAGATTAAATAAAAAATAAAATTGAAAAGAAAAAAGAACAAGGGGCCAAAATTGTTGAAAGAAGAAGCATTTGATGTGAGGTGTAGGAAGAGGGTGATTAATAAAATAGCAGTACAGACAAATGAGAAGTGTTTTTCATACTTTGGTATACGGATTGATATGTATATTATTTTGCGTATCTGTAGTGTTTTTTCCTTCTCTCTGTTTTGATAACTTTTTTCATTATGTTAAGATTGTACTTTTTCATTTTGCTTTTGTTGCTCTTTGTTTGTGTATTAGTCATGTTAACCTATGCTGTTTTTATAGCGTTTGTATTTCACTAATTAAAAAAATTTATATATAATAAAAAAATAAAATTAAAAAAAAGTGAAGAAGGTATTTACACCAAGTCTGTCTAATTTTAAGAAAAAACAACATTTGCTTGGCCACTGTGAGAAGATGCTAGACTTGATAAACCTTTGATTTGATCCAGTGCATTTTTTAAAAGGATCCACAATTTTTAGTCACAATTTTTAAATAGCTAGCAGGGTGTGAGTGGGGGGAACCTTTCGCCATCCAGAAGTTTTAGATTTCAGCTCCCAGAAGCCTCAGTCACATGGGATTATGAGAGATATAGCCCCAAATATCTGGAAGGCCAAAGATTTCCAACCCTGAAATAGCCAAATAGGACAATACAATATGTTCTCACTTTCTCTCTTTGTAGGCATCAGCCACACATAGTTCTCTGTGTGCTACAATATGCGTACAGAACTCTGATCTCATTGGACGTCTTTAGTGACCTTGAGGGAAGGAGCAGCTACCAATATGCTTCCCTATAAAACCATAGAATTGGAAGAGACCACAAGGGCCATCCAGTCCAACCCCCTGCCCTGCAGGAATACACAATCCAAGCACTCCTGATAGATGGCCATCCAGCCTCTGTTAAAAACCCCCAAAGAAGGAGACTCCACCACACTCCGAGGCAGCACATTCCCTATGCACCTACCCCTATACTGAAGAAAATCAAGAAGCTTCTGTGATGGGTGAGGATCAATGTGCGTGACAAGCTCCCAACACATTTTAGGAACCTGTGGATCTGGGTAACCTACTATACCCATGCTCTGGGGAGATCAAAGACATACTGTAGCAGTCATCCATCCATTCTAGTAACAATGCACCTCTAGATATGTGATAAGATATATGTGTAAGAATGGTGAAGTTGCACAGTTGACATTTCTTTGCCCTTTGATTTTCCCAGATAAACATACTTTCTCTTTAATTCCTGGATTTCAAGGGTGAGTTGTGGTTGCCCTTGAACACCCCCAAAAGAAGGCACAACCTTGCCCTGGAGATGGACTTACACTGAGGAGCAGAATCCATCTCCACTGTAAAGCTACTCTCTGCTGGTGCGCAAGAGCAGCTGGAATATAACCAGGCACAGCTTTACATCAGGAGAATGCAGCTGCTCCCAGAAGCACCCAGACTGATCTTGGACACTGGGGAGGACATGGAGACAAGTGAGCTATCTCTGCACCCTTCCCCCTGATGATAGTGTATATATGCTGGCAGAGTTCTGTGCTCTACCAGCATGCTTCTTGCACGTAGTTCTAAAACATAAATTTATGGCATGCACAATATACATGCATAAAGCCGCAACCAGCAAGCCTCTGTCATAAGCTGCATGAAGCATAATTATTTATTTTGGACATCTGTTCTGTGGTAGGTTCAATGAAGGCTTCCCAAAACCACTGCAGATTCATTCTGTTCCAGTTCAGAGAATAAAATGGTTCCGTTTGGTTTATGATTTAAGTTCAGGGCCAGTTTGTCTTCTTGTTTTTAGTTTGGGTTGTAAAGCAAACAAAGTTTAGGGGCCTCTGAATTTAAAATAATAGAAGCTTTAAAAGCACTGGGTGTCACTCACAGAATCATCTTCGGCATCAGCCTCCCCATCTGCCTCTGTGTCCTCCGGCCTCAGTTCCTGTCTGCCAGAAGCTGAAATAAACAAAGAAACTAATCAAATAATTGTCCCACCCACTATACTGTATAAGCAAAATCACAGATTATAAATCTCATAATAGATGTGCAATTGCAATGTGCTCCAACCCCAAGCATTGTAGCCCTGATCTGCCTGTAGTTATAGGCTGAACTATTGTAAATTGTTGATGGATAGTAACTCTTCACCAGCATGGTTATGGCTTCAATGGAGGGAGGTGGGGGCTGCCCCTTTTCCTCAGCTGCTTAACCTGGGGAGCAGCTGGGTAGCTTGTAGGGACAGCTTTGTTTCCCTGGTCACCAGGGCTGCCAGTTCAGGATTGTACTAGTGCAGAGGCTTCTATGCCAAAACCCTAAGATGTAAGGATGACCCCTGGTGATGTCATTAAGTACCAGCCACAGTTGCTCACAGCTGGTTCTTCAAACACACACAGAGAGAACATATTTTCTTGTTTGGAAATTAAGACAGAAATCTTAGAGGGGGTTATACCTTTTTACTTACTTAGGGAGTCAGGATAAGGAAGATTTAATATAGTCAACTTGCTTCTAGCCAGAAGGTGAATGCAGAGCAGAGTGAAGGGTGATCCCTGATGTTACAATAGCTGGCAAGGAAGAAGGAAGCTAGCTAAATAAATCCACAGACCCTCTGGAGAGTCTTTGTGACTTGCACCTACAAATGAATTAAGCCTTGCAAACTGTAGCAAGCTGTAGATTTTCTATGGATGCCAGTCTTGAAAGCCTTCGACTTCACATGTAGCAAGCTGCTGCTTTAATAGCTGAGCTAGAGATGTGCACATAACTCTTTCCTCTTGCCTGGAGTTTACCCCCCCCCCGCCCAAATTGGAAAATTTGTATCTTCGTCAGGAACTGGTGAAACCACCGCTGAGTATTCCTTTCCTAAGAAAACCCTATGAAATTCATGGGGATGCCATTAGTCAATAGGTGACTTGAAGGCACACGCGTTCATGCACACACACACACACACACACACACACACGACTGGAAATGACCCAGGGGCAAGGCCTGAGACCTGGCAATCCTACAGGTCCCTGAGTGGAGCAGTGGTGTTCCCAACTTTATTTCAGCTGTTCTGGAGCACCTGGGGAAAAAGGAACCCTCTGTCCTTTGTTCCCCAGTACTCAAGAGTAGAAATGTGAAGGCCCAGAAAAAAACTAGAAAAATTCAGGAAAAATGATTTTTTTCTGAAGCCTTTTTTGTTTTTTTCTGAAAAATTGAAAAAATTGAAAAAAAAGGAAGAAAATTGATTATGGAATGTTTTAGTGTGATGAATAAAATCTTTAATACAATAAAAATCTTTAATATACCAATTGTGGTAATTTATGCCAAATCAAATTGTACATAGTCATAATTTATGTTCCTGAGTAACAGAGTGACTTTCAGTTTATAAAAAGTGCTAAATTTTTTCAAAACTTTCCATTTTTTTCTGAAAAAAAAAGGAGGAAAACTGTTTTCTCATGGTTTCAAAATTTCCAGAAATTTATATCTCTACTCAAGAGCAAACTGAATACACTTGGGTGCATCAGTGATGGAGCAACACCCCACAACCCCCTTGGCTGTTGTTGCACGCTCAGGTCACACGCACTACAGAAGGTACTGAATTCCTCCTTCCAAAACATTCAAAAATAAAAGTCGAGACACCAGCATAACCAAGAATTATGCCAGATTTATGTTAACAGCAAGATGCCAGCCCATGATGTTATAACTGGAATCTTGTTGGTTACATCCAACTAGAGTTGACCTAGTAAATCATTGAACGACGAGTGGACACATAGGTATATCCAATTGATTTGATGGCTCTACTCTAGTTTATTTGCTTTGGGGCTAACAACAAGATTTAGGGCCATGTGTAATAAATTATATATAATAAATTATGGCCTTTCATGAAGATAGGTTGAGGTGTATGCATTTTCCAGATTCAGGGCTTTTGAAAAAAGAAATAATTCAAATGTTACATTTTGTGCCCAATTCAAATTTGATGTTTTCTTACCAAAGATGATTTTGAGCCTGCTTCCAAAATTTTGGAACAGGTAGTGATATCCACCAGGAAGAAATTTATTCTGCTCTTTCTGACTTAATTCACTATAATCAACATCACTGATATTGCGCCAATATAACCAAAATTGTGCATTCAAAAAAGATGAAGCTTATGACCTGCTTGTGACCTGACATGAAAAATAGCATGTTTCTGCTTATTTTGCACAATTTGTTCTAGTTCTACTTATCATTAGGATGAATAAGGGATTATGAAGATGACTGAAGAGTTCCTCCCTCCTGGTCTTATTCAGACACCCTTTTGTCCTCTGAAATTTGACAGGTTTTGTTCACACACTCTCAAGCCTTCTTTCATCACCACAAAGGTTAGAAAAGTAGCAACACTTCAAATTGGCATTGATTTTAATGGGAGAGAGTTCAACATTTGCCAGCAAAATTCCGAGACTTATACGTGCTTGATCCTGGTTGAATTGTGCCCCCCCCCTTTTTTTAATGACTACAGTATTTTAAAAATAAAAGCTGAAAATGTTAAGTCTTTTAATACACACAGACCAGAAATAAGCTCAAGATCAGGCATATGGAAAATGTGTACAGATCTCTATGTGGGACAAAAAAAACCCCACACCCAAAAACAACCAAACAAAGTCCAGCAACCAGAACATAGGGCAGGCCAGGAGTACAGATGGACTTTGTAGAAATGCAATTACTGTACTGAGAGTTTTCCACATCCCCAGAACTCCAACATTTCATTGATGAGAACCAGGACACATGTGTCCAAGTAAGATCAGAGTGTGGTCAAGATGTTATTAACAAGGAAGAATACCCAACCTAGGAGAAGCTGCAGCAGTTTGCTTTTGCTGGAGCCTACAGGGAAGGAAGGGCAAGATTCCGCCCCATCATCTCCTTTCCTCTCTTCTAGTTAATGGAGTGCAAACTACTTTTGCATGTTGAGTTCAGTTTGGACCAGTGGAAATAAGCTAAGGACAAAGTGGGAGGAAGAGAGAGAAACTAGGACATTTTAAGAGCAGCGGAAAAGTGGGACAACAGAGGATTAATTGGGACTGCTCTTGCCAAACTGGGACAGTTAGAGGGTATAATATCCCTAGAAAACGACATAGCCAAAACAAAGGCAGAACTACCATCTGCAAACCTTCACTGTCATCCTGATCGAGAGACAGAGTTATTAGCAGTGGACATTTGGGTAGGATGTGGGCTTTAGCTGCAGCAGATGTTTGGCATACTGATTATTGAGACCTGCCCTTTGGGCCCCATGAGAGCAAGTGGCCAGCCACGTATCAGGTTAAAAAATGCCTTTCTGTGTGAGCCTGTGTTTCATCGTCTTTGGATGTTAAAATGTTCTTCCCATCTGTGTTCCTCCTACGGCCTTCTTTCAAAATTATTCCCTTGTTTTGAAAGCAGTCAATTGGCCACTGGAAATAGTTACAGTGATGAATTCCATCATGTTTGTGAGAAGTGGGTTGAGACAAAGCATCTATTGTCAAGGTTTCATGAAAGAGTGAAACCTTTGGAAATGTGGGCAGCATAAAAAGGGACCAGAGTCAGGGTTCTCCAGTTCTTTTACTTAGGTAAAGAAGTCTCTCTCTCTCTCTGGCTTTTCTTCGGAAACGAAGATTCAGGAAGAAGTTAGACCTGATTAAACTGAGATTTGGGCCCATATTTCTGTTTTCTCGGAAGCTTGTTATTAGTATCTTATGAAGTGAGGCTGCTATTGCTATGCTAGATCTAGTAATTATGGGGCCACAGAATAGCATAGCTGATGGAGGAAACACCGCTGACTCATCTTGAGGGAAATGAAGAGAAATTCATACTCAGTCCCTTACGAGACTCACAGAGAAACTCAGCCAGAAGAAAACAAGGCTCACTTATCAGTATAGTGGGTTGTATTTATGGTAAAATTTAAAACTCCACTCCATTTCCCTCTAGCAATTTTCACATTCAAGAATCTGAAGCCAGGGCCAGTTTAACCATACTGCCAAATCAGCATCTGCATGGGGGCCTCACAGCCAGCCCCCCCCTCCTGCTGGCTTTTTAAAACAACAACAACTAAGCGTCTCACAAACTAGAAAGAGAAAGCAAAAGAAGGACCTGCCCTCCCTGTCTAGCTGAAGTTGGAGGACATTTTCAGACAGGCAAAAATCGCTCTTTGCCGCGCGAGCAGCCTCCCGAAACTGCTGCGCGGCAAGGGTCTTCTTCGGACGACGCTGTGCCTCTGGCGAAACCGTCCGTGTCACTTCCGTGAAGCTTGGGACGGCTCCGCGTCATATTTCAATCACGGGCAGCCTCCGTGCTTGAAATATGACGCGGAGCCGTCCCAAGCTTCACAGAAGTGACGCGGACGGTTTCGCCAGAGGCACAGCGTCGTCCGAAGAAGACCCTTGCCGCGCAGCAGTTTCGGGAGGCTGCTCGCGCGGCAAAGAGCGATTTTTGCCTGTCTGAAAATGTCCGGAGTGAGTTTGCTGCTCCCTCGCCCCCTCCTCCCAGGATCACCAAAAGGCAAGCCAGCCAGGCGTGTCGGAGAGGGGTGAGAGTGTGTCTGTGAGAGAGAGGAGGGGAGGGAAGCAAATGTGAGGGTCATCTCTTTCTGCCCTGCTCTCTCTTCAGAAAGGGCCTCTTCCTTCCTTCCATCCTTCCTTCCACATAAATCCCCTCCAGCCTATCCTTCCTGCTGCTCTTAACATGTCCTGGTTTCTCTCCCTTCCCTCCCTTTCCCCCTTTCTCCTCAGCTTCCTCCCTTTGCTGCCAACTGAGTTCAACCTGCAAAAGGAATTGGTGTGTGTTTGCCTATGTGCCTTCAAGTCATTTCTGACTAAGGCCAACCTACCATGGGGGTTTCTAGGCAACGTTTGTTCAAAGGGGGCATGTCTTTGCCTTTCTTTGAGGCTGAGAGAGTGTGACTTGCCCAAGGTCACCCAGTGGGCATTCATGGCTGAGTAAGGATTCAAACCCTGGTCTCCACAGTCATAGGGCAATGCTGAAACGTCTACAACACTCTAGCTCTTTTAACAGAAGAATATAAAGAATATAAATAAAAATTTGGAGTAATATTACTGGGAACAATGGTTTTATTGTTGTCACTAAAACACACCAGTTTCCCATTAGTGTTATGTGAGAGCCTTTGGGTAGAGCAGTGGTTCCTAACCTTTTCTTTACCTGGGCCCCCCTTTAAATATCTTTTGTTGCCCCAAAACTTAACTCAAGATTTAAAACCCTAATAATATTAACAATAATAGCTAATAATAATCGCTAACAACAACAATACAATTACACCATCCATTAAACTTTCCCTCAGAGGCACTATTGCTTCTTCCTGTAAGTTTGTGGCTGGAGTGCTTGAATGGCAATGTGCAGGCCAAGCCAGCCAGCCTTTGCCTTGGTTCCTGTCACGTGGCTGCTCCACTACAGGGAGGAGGTGGGCCAAGCAGCCTTCAAGCCTTTGTTGACCCCCTGTGAGGACATTGCGGACCCCAGGTTAAGAACCACTGGGCTAGAGAATGCTGGAAAAGGAACAATGCAACCACACCTTGAGAAGGGTGCTGGCAGGGGGATTCTGGGAGGTGTAATCCAAAAATAACTTTCCCAGGCTCTGAATGCAGCCTAGATTCATAGGGCTGGAAGGGACCCCAACAGCGATCCCATCCAATCGGCTTCTGCCCTGCAGGAACACACAATCAAAGCCCTCATGACAGATGGCCATCCAGCCTCTGCTTAAAAACCTCTAAAGAAGGAGACTCCATCACACTCTGAGGCAGTGTATTCCACTGCCAAACAGCAGCAGAAAACAAGCTTGGTCCATTATGACATCCCTTCAAACATTTAAACATGGCTATCATGTCACCTCTCAACCTTCTCTTCTCCAGGCTTAACATGCCCAGCTCCCTAAGCAGCTCCTCATAGGGCATAATGGCTTCCAGACCTCCCACCATCCTGGTCGCCCTCCTCTGGACATGTTCCAACTTGTCCATATCCTTCTTGAATTGTTGTGCCCAGAACTGGGCATAGTATTCCAGGTGAGGTCTGACCAAAGCAGAATGGAGTGGTGCTATTACTTCCCTTGATCCAGACACTATACTCCTATTAATACAGCCTAGAATTGCATTGGCTTTTTTTGCTGCTGCATCACACTGCTAACTCATGTTCTGCTTGTAGTCCACTCTTTGTTTTCTTTGAGGAAATCTACACCATTATGTTAATTGCTAAACTAAATTATTGGTGGCAGATTATGTAATATAGTAGCCCCCCCCCCTTATCCACTGGGGATTGGTTCTGGGGGGGGGCGTTGATTCTGAAAACCGTGGATAATAGTGAACACCATTGAAAATAATGGGACTTCTGGTTTAAAATACTGTACCATAGTGTTGCCTTGGAGGACCTAGAAAATGGCTAGAGAGGACACATTTTCTAGGAAGACTCTATGGTAGGTGTGCTATTTTGTGTGCCATGGATAGTGAATCCATGGCTACGGGGGTCCTACTGTAATCTGAACATCCTGTGTTGCGAATAGGTTAGGTTACATTGACCTGAGATAAACACATGCCCCCCCCCAAAATAAAGCATTGCAGGGCCCCCCAAAATTCCTTAAACCGACCCTATCTGAAGCAGTTCTGACTCATGTTTTTCTCTCTACATAAACTGTGTTGAGTCTGGCAGCCATGACTGATTCTGGTAGACCTGTTTTAGGGATGTGGTGATGATGAAGTTGTTTCAATAAAATGGTATGTTCTTGAGACCATTTCTTTGCTTTTTTCTAGGTCCCTGAATAATCTTAATATATCTTTTCTCTTGAAATGGAATGATTTCCACTGATTGCCATGGGAGAAAGAAAAGGGGCTAAATTGTGGAAGGAGCTCCATCCCTAGATATGTTCATCTGGCACTATCACCATTATATTTTAAGTAGGAAGACAGCTTCCATCAGCCTGGTACTCTCCAGAAGTTTTAGATTTCCACTCCCATGAGCCTGAGGCAGGGTAGCCAATGGTCACGAATTCTGGGAGTTACAGTCCTAAATGGTCAGTGGACAGCAGGCTGAGGCAGCACTAGGAGGCAGTTTTCTCAAGTTTTTCATGGTCAATAGTGACTGTTTAATTTTAGGTTGGGATTTCACTGCTGGTGTTGGCTGGCTGATATTTTCTGGGTGGTTTTTATTTTCCAGCATTTCCAGGTTTTTATTTTCCTGATCCATTAGCATTGTCTACTGAACGGCTTTTAATAGCTGTTTTGATCCTTTTAAAAATGTAATGATTTTTATTATGATTTTTTTTAATGATGATGATGATTGTTTCCATAGATCTTGTAAGATTCTCTGAAGGCCTCATTTGGTTGAAAGATGGGAAGACATTTTCCAAAAAAAAATCAAGAGCTTGATGTCTACTTCCTTCACAGAAATTGATCATTAACATGGTATTATGGAAGACATATCCTGTTTCCCAGTGGTAAGAGCATGTCGATCAAATGCTAGGTCAAACCAGCAGGGAATGGAGAGAGGAACAGGGAAGGCAGAGAATAAGGAGATTATCAGATGCAGCAAATATGGCATGATAACGACAGGAGAATGCAAAAGGACTCCCCATCGCATGATGTCATGTTCCTGGTGTTATGCTGTTGTAAATAAGGCATTGTTTTTTATTAATGGGCCAAGCTATCAATTGATTGCCCATGGTGTTTTTGTCACGTAATTGCCAGCATCTGAAACCATGCCCCGTTCTGTTGGTGTGATTATAGCATCAATGGGTGTTCCTCGCCAGAACACTTCCTGGTGAGAATACGAAAATTAGATATGGGACACTCTTTTTATGAACCTCCCTGTTTTGTTGGCAAAATTTTAAGTGTGTTTCAGTGCTTGTGTTTTCTTTTTCTTTGTTGATTTTGGTGTTTTTAGACTTAAGTGCACTTGTGTCTTCTTGCGAGAACTACTGAGATCACATGCCCCAGCGAACAGGGAAGTAAACAGCGCTAGCAGTCATGCTTCCATAATTCTGGGGCTGATCTTTCTTGTTATTACAGCAACATGTGATAAAAAGTGTTATTGTGCCAGGACACTTAACGCTTTTAAATATAGTGGGACAAAAATGTTTTTAGACGCTCGTCTGATAGTCTCCTAAATCAGGCTGATCTATTCCTTTCTTTGAGGCTTATCACACAAGGAAATAAAGCAGAAGTGCAGGCAGATTGTTCCACTTTCCATTCTGTCTTACTGCATGACGTTGTAGTACTTTAGTAGTTCTTCAGTTCTGGTCCCATGGGAGACGGTTGTAAAAGTGAGCCTTTTTCCTAACAGATTTTTCCAGTTATAATAAGACTTGCTTTTACAATAATCTCCTACAGGACCAGAACTGAAGAACTATGATGTCATGTGGTAAGACAGAATGGAAGATGAGACGATCCGGCTGCACTTCTGTTTTACTTCCTCATGCGATAAGCCTCTTTGACTTTCCTTTCTGCTTATGACTTGCTTGCTAGTTTCCAGTCCCTGTGTTTGAACCCTCCAGGGATTGTAGCCAATGTCTTCAGATATTTAAGAAGAGAGGCTGATTCTCCTAAAACAGGTGGAGCCACTACCTCTAAGACCCAGATTGGGATCCAACATCAGGGATATAGCACAAATCTGTGCATGTGGAATTATTATTGATGTACCATGTAACCCTTTTAAAGAATGGTTGTGTTGCACAGTTGACTGGACACTCTGACATGTAACTGTACATATGCATTTGCACCTGTGCATCTGTATGCACAAAGGTACCACATATGCAACTCTGCTTCTGCATACTTGTACTGAATGCAGATGTTCTGCATCAGACAAAAATGTCCAACTGCATCTGTAGGGAAATTTGTGCACACACAAGACACCACCAGTATTTTGGCCCATATTGTGCAGTGACATAAGGTGCGATGCTACAATCACCAATAGCAAAGCTTTGACCCAATTCTAATGGTGTGCATTGAGTTCTGGGCCTGGATAGGTATGCATATCCTCATCTAATTTAAAAGATGCATCCATTGAGTTCAGTGGGCCCAGATGAACATTGCAATCTACATAAAAGTACACGTTCTGCTGTGCAACTGCATCCCCATCTATCATTTACGGGAAGCCAACTTCTACAGTCAGCAAGTCCTCCTTGTTTGGATCAGGGTGTAATTTTTTTTCTTGGCACAGATAAATGCTAATCAATAACGTACAAATGAACATTTTCTAATCAAAAGCATACCTCTGCAGTATTTTACATTTTTATCCTTCATTTATATTCACCTCTGTGCCAAACATTATAGCAATAAAGAGGCAAGGAATATACATAACTGGTTTATTTCCCCTAAGTGCATCATTTGGCTCAAGCACCTTTGGCCATCCATCTGCTAAATGCACTGTCTCTATGGTCTAAACAATACAAAAATAGTTATCTCGCTTGATGTCATCAGCATCAGTTTATTTCAATATCTCTTTCCCCACAAAGTTCCTGATCATTGGATCCAATTGCAAATGGAAGCAATTACCTAATACTGCATTAAAATAGCACAAAGCACAACATTTTGATAGCTCCTAGACTTTCAGTTCCCAAAGCAAGCCCCAATGGACTTGCTTTCTGAAACTACAGTCTTCAGGGGGCCTTATTTTGAACATATGATCCTGCCTGTGCTAAATCACCATAGCTAAAATCTCAATATGAGCTGATTAGAGGACCTTATTACATTCCTCCCTCCACATTTGTGGGCTTCACCTTCATGGATTTGATTATGCATGGATTATTTGCCCTGCCTCCACTGTTGTGCTACACCATTTTTGCCATTTTCGTAACACTGGTGTCTCTAGGAGGAAATCAAACTGGTGGGGTGGCTGGGCCTGGCTGTGCATGTGTTCCCTCACTAGTGCACTTGCTTGGCCGGTGGTGGTGGGAAGGATTTTGGATTTTATTGTATTTTGCTGCATGACCAACACAACTACCCCAAATATGCTTTTGCATTGTGAATTGAGTTTCCACCAATGGAAGGGAGCTAAGGATGAAAAGGAAAAAGGGAAGAGGAGAGAGAAACTGGGACATTTAAAAAGCAGCTGGAATACTGGGATGACAGATGATTAATTGGGGCTGTCCCTGCCAAATCAGGACAATTGGAGGTTATGAATCTCTCAGGCTGAATTTAGCTTTTTTCTCAATCCAACCTTTGTTATTCCCCCTTCCCCCCTGCTTAGTTCCTCTAGAAGTCTGCATCCTTTCCTTCATCCTCATATGACTTTGGTTTCTCCCTCCATCCTTGAATCCTCATCCATTTTTCCCCACTTCAAAAGACGAGCCTTAAAACTAGGCCCACTATACATTAACCACTGAGTTGAAAGGATGAAGCCTCACACAGTCAGAGAAATCAGTTTAGAACATTCATTATATGCTGTGCAGAGATTAGAGGTCAAAATGAGGCAGTTGACTCATGGGCAGGGTTCTAAAGCATGGTCTAACATCTGCATTTTAAAAATTCCCACAAAACCTCATTGAAGGCTGGCTTTATGCAATCAGTAAAATCAGTGTTTAATTTGTACAAAAAAAAAAGTTGCTGCCAGAGCTCAAATCTGGCTGGAGAAAAATAACAATTAACAACTTGGATGTTTTGGAAGTCCTTCCCCCTTCACTGCTGAAAGGGCTACAGGAACTCTCTGTTGTTACTCAGTACTGAAAGAAATGCAACTTGCATCTTGTTGTTGTTGTGTGCCTTCAAGTTGTTTCTGACGTAATGGCGACCCTATCATGGGATTTTCTTGGCAAGATTTATTCAGAAGAGGTTTGTCATTGCCTTCCTCTGAGGCTGAGAGAATGTGACTTGCGCAAGGCCACCCAGTGGGTTTTCATGGCTGAGCAGGGATTCAAACCCTTGTTAGTATACCCTACTATCCCTCCTTGTGAGATTTCATAACAGTATGTACAGTTGTCCCTCCATATCCGTGGATTTGGTATCCACGGATTTAAGTATTCACAGCTTGAAAATATTCTTAAAAAAATAATAATCCAAAAAGCAAACCTTGATTTTGCCATCATATATAAGGGACACCATTTTGCTATGCCATTGCATATAATGGGACTTGAGTATTCACGGATGTTGGTATGCACCGGGGGTCCTGGAACCAAACCCAAGCAAATACCAAGGTCCCACTGTATTGGGCACTTTTCGGGGTCACACTGACTGGGAAGTTAGGCTGACCGGAGGACAGTCAAGGTCACAATGATCTGAGATGTGTCTAGGATCATAATGGTGGGAAAGCCCAGCTAGGATTATGCGGAAAAACCCAGTCGTTAAAGGATCCATGCTAATAACCCAGTCATTAAGGTGTCTACGCTCATCCTCTCTTTCTCAGCCCTAGGCATTGTAAGAGATAATGCAACCATGCAATCAAGTGACCATTCCTCAATACACACCCTGTGGAAATCTCTCCTCGCACCCAACCTGTCCAACCATTAAGAGATTTTCCCAAGTCCCATCAAAGCTTTGTCACCCCAGAGCTGAGGCAATCAGCAAGTTTCAGCCCCTTTTTGTCTATTCTATGGGAAGGCCACCCAGGATTTGTCATCACCAACACACCCCTCCAGGGTATGAAATAGGTTTTAAATATCATAGCTCCAGCCCTACCAAGGTGTGTCACAGACAAGACCCTCCATTCCCTTTTTCGCTGTGCCACCCACAGACTCTGCATCTCTCCACTGCGGAGACCTCTTCTTCCAAGATGGGTAATTTTCACCCTTCCACCCCGACTTCTCTCTATCCAATCCTTTCTGCCTTTCTCTTCCAATAGCCTTGTATAGTTTGTAAGATTGTATATTCTTGTTTGTTAGTTTATCTTCTGTTTTGATTCCAATAAAATGCTTTCTTTAACTGGAGTGCTCTCTACTGTTAGTACTGGTATACATAGGTAAAAAGATCCCCAAAGTTACCCTCCTCTTGGAGGCCTTCTGTTTGAGCCATAATTCCCCCAAATCTAAAGGAGACTCTGGTATTGTGGGCGGGACACTAATGTGTCCCCACCACCTCTTATGGTAGCACCCTGGTCTCCCTGGAACATAATATGTCAAAATGTACTTTTTAATGCATATCCCTCATCAGTATGCATAGCTCCAATATGTTGGCGGTGCTTTCACATTTTCTCGTCAGGATGCATAATCTCCCACAAGCCTTGTGGAGTGCTGAGGAATCTTGACATGCTTTGTCCACTCTTAGGGCAATATGCACAACTTCTAATAAGCTTTAAGGAATGTGTATATCTTGATAGTGTTTTGTGCATTCTTATGGTGAAGCAAACTATCTCCGACAAATCTTGAGGAATGTGCATATCAGCAATACTTTGTACATTCTCCAAGTAATAGGCATAATATCCAAAGGATGATGTTGGGAAGTTTTTGTATTGTTCTTACATTATCATTCCTTCTAATGGTCCTGATTTGGCAGGGACAGTCTCAATTAATCCTCTGTCATCCTATATTTTCAGCTGCTTTAAAAATGTTTCAGATTCTTTCTTTTCATCCCACTTTCCACTTTTGTCCTCAGCTCACTTCAGTTGCTGCAAACTGAGTTCAAAGTTGAAAAGTAATTTGCTCCTGCTCTTCCCAGTAGGCAAAAGTAAATGGCTCTAACCTGTCCTAGCTTGTGTGTTCCTCTTTATTAATGACTTTTGCTATTTATGGACTTTATCAGATGAGCCTCTAAAAATGTTTCTTTGCCACCATATTTTAAACGATTAGTATGCCAGCAACATAACCCTTCTTATCAAACGTTGCCATAATAGTGTGAAAAAGCAGCCTTGTACTTCCGCGTTGCCAGATGCATGTGATCTTGGTGGTTCTCGCAAGTAGATGCAAGTGTGCTTAAAAGTCTAAAAACAGCTACATTAAAAAACAAAATGAAAACATAAGCACAGAAACACACTTAAAAACTTGCCTGCAAAATGGGGAGGTTCATAAAAAGAGTGTACCGTACCGAGTTTTCATGTTCTCTCCCGGATGTCTTCTGACAGGGACTGCCCATTGATGCTGGAATCACACCAGCAGAATGGGGCATGGTTTCACACACTCACAATTAGGCCACCACCACCCCCGGCCGATGAATTGACTGCTTGGCCCGTCAATAAAAAATAACGCCTTATTGACAATACGAAATTGCAAAAGCACAACGTCATGTGAAACGGGCACCCTTTCACGTTCATTGGGTGTCATTATGACACCATATTTCTGATAAATTCCTATGAGGTTGCTTGAACACCTGTTTTCATCTGTGTAATGCTGGAGCCGAGATGCACAAATTGACAATACTGTTGAAAGGGGATCATGTAGATATATATTTTTTAAAAAATGGCAAGTATTTCTAACATGTATTAAAGAAATTAAAAAAGGAATACCTCACATTGGTTTTGATAATTATTAAGTAAGATGTTTAAATTAGCTACAGAAATATGATTATTTTCAATATATGATAATAGCAACATAAATTTAAATAATTGATAGGTAAGATAGTTCAGAGTAATTTAATAATAGGCATTGGTTATAAACTGTTGAATGAGATATATTCTCTGGGAAGCTAGCAGGAAGTCTTTTTAATGTATGTTACAGTATATGTTATATATTATATGGTTGCTTACTTATACACTGGACTGACTATGTGACGAATGTTGCTGTCCTTGAACAAGCAGGGATCACCAGCATTGAGGCCATGATATTGAGAACACAGCTGCGCTGGGCAGGGCACGTTTCTAGGATGGAGGACCATCGCCTCCCAAAAATACTACTCTACGGTGAACTCGCCACGGGTCAGCGTGGGAGGGGTGCTCCAAAAAAGCGATACAAGGACTCCCTGAAACAACATCTCAGGCTTGGCCAGATTGATCACCAACGGTGGTCCGCCCTGGCCTCACATCGGGAGGCATGGAGACGCACTATCCACAATGCTGCAGCCTTATTTGAGAACTCACGACGAACAAGTCTTGAAGAGAAACGACAACGCAGAAAGAATCACAACCCAAAAACATCACCCAAGGAGACCTTCTGCTGCACTTTTTGCAACCGGACTTGTTTATCTCGGATTGGCCTTTTTAGTCATCAGCGCGCTTGCAGAAGGCGCGGGATGAGTCCTTCCTGAATCTTCGTTTGCGAAGAAAAGCCAGAGAGAGAGAGAGAGAGAGCTTACTTATACTGTATTTAACATATATATATATATAATATATATAGTAATCAAATTTGGATGTTCTTTGTTAAGTGGGAGGTAGCATTGTTTAGGATAAATTGTCTAGGATAAATTTTATTTTATGAAATATTGTTGTATGTGTTATTTATGTAACAAATATGCATGTTTTGTTAGATCAGTTGTGTTTTGTCTTGAATTGTTATATAATGTAATGCTTATTAAATGTTAATAAAGATTTTTTTTAAAAAAAATGCTGGAGTCTATGCCTTATTGCAAGCTACTTTTCAAAAAGTAACTTTTCCTGAAAGTTACATATTTGGACTACAGCTCCCAGAACACCTCCACCAACATGGTGACTGTCTATGTTCTAAAGAAGTTATTTCCCCATGCACTGATTGAATTTATATAACATAATTGTAGCTATAATCATCTACTAATTTGTTATCACATGTATAATTTATGATTTGATTTGGAGTTTTGGCTTCTGGGTTTTCCTAAAATATTGAAAGAATGAGCAAAACACAATGTTGTTGACATTATCATGCACATAATTTTTAAGTGAGCTGGACCAAGAGTGGCTTTCATAAACATGTGATAACACATAAAACAACCCTTTATGTGGTAGAAATGCTAAAGAACATGCAGTTTAGAGAATGAACTAATTCTATTCAAGTGACAAACAAGAACATTTTGGATCATAAGACATACAGTAGCTCAGCAGTGAAAAAAAGAGTGTTAATGCTTATTCTTCTACCCTGGTCTCCACTCATACCCTCTACTGCTAAAATATATATTTTGTAGAAACATTTATTCTATGGTGGACCTAGAGCTGCCTGGATCCACCAGACTCAACGGGGCCTTCCAGCCGTGTACAATGGTCTACTTTCAGGTGCTTGTCAAACACCCTTTTTAAAAGTTAAAGGTAGGCAATGAAACTTTACTGAGCCCTTGGTGGCCTGCCCCCATTTTTGACAGGTGTACCTCACCTAGGAGCAACCAAAACAAATCAAAGCAGTTCATCCTGCTCCTGGGTCTTTAGCAGTAGTTTGATCATAAAAATGCAGGAATGAAGAGGGAACAGTACTACTGGAGATAAATATTGACTGAGATTCTACATGGCCAAGTATAACGTAAGAGTTGCGCATGTGGGACTCCACTATGGCTTCCCTGTCATCCCCCCCCTCCAGGACTCACTGTTGTGCTGTGATAGCCCCCTGGCCATTCCTTTGCTGGTGGACTGTAGGAGGGGGGTTGGAGAAGAGTCTGGCTATGTCTCCTTTGCCAGACATAGACCAAGGCCATCTTCTGCTGAGATCATCTGGGGTCATAGAATCATAGAGTTGGAGGAGACCACAAGGGCCATCCAGTCCAACCCCATTCTGCCATGCAGGAATACACAATCAAATCATTCCCAACAGATGGCCATCCAGCCTCTGTTTAAAAACCCCCAAAGAAGGAGACTCCACCACACTGATAGGCAATGCACTCCACTTCTGAACAGCTCTTACTGTCAGGAAGTTCTTCCTAATGTTTAAGTGGAATCTCTTTTCCTGTAGATTGAACCCATTGCTCCATGTCCTTGTCTCTGGAGCAGCAGAAAACAAATTTGGCCCATCCTCAATATGACATCCCTTCAAATATTTAAACATGGCTATCATGTCCCCTCTTAACCTTCTCTTCTCCAGGCTAAACATACCCAGCTCTCTAAGCCGCTCCTTATAGGGCATGGCTTCTAGACCTTTCACCATTTTGGTCACCCTCTGGACACATTCCAGCTTGTTCATATCCTTCTTGAATTGTGGTGCCCAGAACCGGGCACACTATTCCTGGTGAGGTCTGACCAAGGCAGAATAGAGTGGCACTATTACTTTCCTTGATGTAGACACTATACTCCTCTGGAGGTCTCAGCAGATGATGTCATCAGTGTGCATCTTGCTATGGGAACAGCCAGAAGCTTTTCTCATCCACATTTCACTCTCCACAGAAGGGTGGTGGTGGGGGGGTCTATCACAGCATCAAAGTGAGTCATGGTGGAGGCCTTTGGTCATTGTGGAGGGTGGAAGAGACTACCAACCTCTGCAATAACAATAACAATAATGCAGATGCAAGTATAAGATGGACTTAGGCCTGTAAATGTCATTAACAGGATGCCAGCCATGGTGTGCCACCATACCATCTTGAACACATGCAATCCCATCTGATATTGGAAGGTAAGCAGGATCAAGCCTGGTTAGTACTTGGATGGGAAACCACCAAGGAACACCACAGATCTTCAGGTAATGGGGCTAGAAGGAAATTGTACTCGAAAGAGCTGCTGCCAGTACTGCGCTACATGGACCAATGGTCTGACTCAGCAAAAGGGAGCATCCTATGAGCTAAGCTAGTCCCATGAGCTAAGCTAGTTCCCATGAGCTAAGCTAATTGCATCAGATCCAGTGGTTGTTGAAGTCTGGGTTATAGGAGCCAGTCCTAAAGTTGGCAGATCCAAGCTGCATTTCAGCTTGGAAGGCACAAGCTGAATATGAGCAAGGCCTGACTTAAATGGCAATTCAGTTTGAATGGTTCCAATGCCTTGTTTTGTTTCTCTTATAAAAACACAACACCTTGAAGCTTCTGTGCTAAATTCTCAACAAACCCCCTAAGAGCCAAACTGTTTGGAAGCATATGGTGCCAATTATATAAAGCCTGTAAACAAACAGAGCAAAAAGATGGCAATCAAGGAGTGAGTGGATCACACTGGTCTTCATAAATCCTGCTTCTCTACACTGTTTGCTTGCTGGTCATCTTACTTTGTGTTGACCCAATAAGTAAACAAAACAAAAGCTCACAATACAGCACAAGTACATATGCACACAAGTGTGCCATGCACTAACACATGTCCTAAATGTATTTATTGAATGGAATAAAGAGCCAGTGTGGCGTAGTGGTTTTAGTGTTGGATTACGACTCTGGAGACCAGGGTTCAAATCCCTGCTCAGCCAAGAAAACCCACTGGATGACCTTGGGCAAGTCACACATTTTCAGCTCTCAGAAAACCCTGTGATAGGTCCTCCTTAAGGTCGTCATAAGTCAGAAACACCTTGAAGGCACACAATAACAACAAACACACTTTATAGATGCTCCCCATAATAATTCTCCCCCACCATTTGAATTTTTCCTTCAGTCCCCAGATTTCTAGGTTTGCAGCAACTTAAAACTTTAGTTGAGCATTTAGAAATACAATTGAGGCATTCCAAGAAAAGGATATAGTAGAATGATGCAACACTAATACTTCATGAATTTATGAAAACATTGTACATGCACAAGGAAGCATTCACCTTTGGTGTATCTACAGCTGTGTGTAAAAAATCATTCCTCAATTTTGACACATGTGCTGACACCATACAGGCATGCAATGCTTCTTCAGAGAAAAGCAAATTTAGTCAATTTGGCTTTTGAAAGTAACATATTTGAAGGAATTTCAAGTTGATAGTCTCTCCTTGAGTTTACAGAGAAATTATGGTGCATTAGAAACATGGGTCACCTATCGCCACCACTTACGACTCCTCGAGCGCTTTCATCAGCGCTGTCTACGCACAATCCTAAATATACACTGGACTGACTATGTGACGAATGTTGCTGTCCTTGAGCAAGCAGGGATCACCAGCATTGAGGCCATGATGTTGAGAACACAGCTGCGCTGGGCAGGGCACGTTTCTAGGATGGAGGACCATCGCCTCCCAAAAATACTACTCTACGGTGAACTCGCCACGGGTCAGCGTAAGAGGGGCGCTCCAAAAAAGCGATACAAAGACTCCCTGAAACAACATCTCAGGCTTGGCCAAATTGATCACCAACAGTGGTCCGCCCTGGCCTCACATCGGGAGGCATGGAGACGCACTATCCACAATGCTGCAGCTTTATTTGAGAACTCACGACGAACAAGTCTTGAAGAGAAACGACAACGCAGAAAGAATCACAACCCAAAAACATCACCCAAGGAGACCTTCTGCTGTGCTTTTTGCAACCGGACTTGTTTATCTCGGATTGGCCTTTTTAGTCATCAGCGCGCTTGCAGAAAGCGCGGGATGAGTCCTTCCTGAATCTTCGTTTGCGAAGAAAAGCCAGAGAGACTTTGTTAGCAGTTAAATCATTAAAGGTTGCCCGCGCTGTATCCTCAGGGGATATGTTCCTGAACTTACCATATACAGTTGCTCCTCCCATTCGTGGCTTTCACTTTTGCAGTTTCGCATATTCGTGGTTTGCTCAGGAAGCATCCCATTTAAATCAGCTTCTCTCCCTTGCACACAAGGGAGAGGAGCAGATTTAAACGGAGTGCTCCCTGAGCAAACTGCGCGCCCAACTCTCCGCTCTCCTGGGACTTGGCTCCATTTGGGGGTGAAGAGCCAAGCCCCGGGAGAGCAGGGAGTTCGGGGCAAAGGCGCTTTTCAGCCACCACCACCCTGCCCTTCTGAAAGCAGCGATGGGGCTTTTCAAGCCATGTTGCAGCTTTGGGAGGGTGGGGGTTGCTAAAAAGCCTCTCGGCCACCCTCCCTCCACCCCGCCCTACCTTCCTGAAGTGGCTATGGGGCTGGCTTCAAAGCCTCACAACCACTTCAGGAAGCGCAGGGGATGGCTGGCCACCCTCCTGCCTGCCCGCCGCCCTCTCTGGCATTCCCGAAGTGTCTATGGGGCTTCAAAGCCCCATAGCCTGTTCAGGAAGCATGAGGGGTGGCCCGCCCCACCGCCACCCTCCCTGGCCTTCCCGAAAAGCCCCATAGCCATTTCAAAGCCCCATAGCCACTTCGGGAAGTGTGGGGAATGGCTGGCCAACCCCCTGCCTGCCCGGCCGCTGCCCTCCCCAGCCTTCCTGAAGTGGCTGTGGGGCTTCAAAGCCCCATAGCCACTTCAGGAAGCATGGGGGGTGGCTGGCCAACTACCCACCCGCCCGGCCGCCGCCCTCCCTGGCCTTCTCGTAGTGGCTCTGGGGCTTCAAAGCCCCATAGCTACTTCGGAAAGCGCGGCAGGGGCAGGGGGGTGGCGGCCAGGTGGACGGGAGGCTTTTTAGTCACCCCCGCACATCCCAAAGTGGTGATGGGTCTCAAAAAGCCCCGTTGCCACTTTGGAAGGGCAGGGGGGGTTGTGGGTGGGCGGGTGCGGGACGTCTTTCTTATTTGCGTTTTTTTCACATTTGTGGGGGTCTTGAGCTCCTAAACCCCGCGAATGTGGAGGGACGACTGTATAAGTGAAATTGCAAACCCTATTATAAAAGGACTTCCTCTATAAACATACCATAGAGTTATTTTGGAGGACCTAGCGATTCCTAGAGAGGACACCTCTCTAGGCATTTTCCAGTGGAACTCTATGGTATGTATCCTCTCTTTTGTGTCCCTTGGATAACTGAAACTGTAGATATTGATTCTGCAGATATTTGGGGCGACTTGTATAGTAGAATGGCTTGCACAATATGCATTTAATTCCTAGCTGTTATCTAGTTTACACAACTGTTTTGTATGTGAAAATACATTGGTTGAAATTCATTTGGGGACTTACAATTTCCAAAGTGGACTTATATCTTCAGGAAGTAGGACTGAGCAGTTTCACAATGCCCATATTCAACGAGGGACTGCTGTTATGTTACTACATGGGGAGCCAGCAAACTGATTGTTGTGCATCAAGACCTATGCACAAGGGGACCAATGCACAACGGAACCCAATGCACAACAGGACGTGATGCCCAATAGGACCGATTCCCAATGGGATAGATGCGCATCAGGACAATGGCTCAGGAGTGCCAATGCACATCGGCAGAGCCTGATGAATGTTGGGACACTCTTGCCAGTGTCCCATTATGCATCTTCTCAATTCACTAGGAATGTTTCTTAATTCTGTTATATAGCTAAGTTTGTGTAAAGTTACATAATGTAGACTGGGATAGCAAATTCTGGCCTGTATTTTTATTTTTATTTTTGCAATTTTAGAAGCTTCTTAACACACTTTTTACTTAAAACTTTTTTCTCCTCAGAAACTGATGCTGAAAATTTTCTGCTCCCACCTCATTTTTTGCCTATACCCCCATCCAGTGAAAACTGTCTCAGTGCAGCCCTGCCTGTTTCAATTTGTCAATGTCCTTAAACAGTGGGGTCCAGAGGTGGACACAGTACTTCAGCATGAGGTTCAAGATACATTCACCATTCCCTGGATCAACTCCATCCACTCCCATCAAGTACTTTGAGTAAGACCAAATAGACAAGTGTTGAGAAGATACGTGATGGGTCAGATTTCTACAAAAGTCATGTTCCCCTCAGGACACAGAAGCTGGCAGTGATCCCACCAAACAAGCACATGTCAGAAAGAAATGCAGCAGGCTTAGCTTTCCTTCATAGTGGGGTACTGTGTTTGAGAAAAGGGGTCACACAGCTGTTAGGAAGTCAGAAATTCTTATCAAGTGCAAGTATAATTTTTACAATATGCCTTGTAGTTCAAAAGCCTGCACAACCCAACTCAGGTGGCTGAGTTGAATAGCAACGAGCACCACAGAAATTAAGCAAACTCTGGGCAGTGTCAGGGAAAAAAAAAGTGTTTATAGCTCTGTGCCAGTTTCTGACTCATGCTTTTGTTTGTTGCTATAGAGAGCCACACACGAAACCCACCAGTCAAAGCATGTTTATGACCAGCGTTGCCTCTCCCGAGGACTGAAAAAAATTGGAATTGAGGAAACAATAGGAGAAGGCTGAGAAAGGAAACACCTTTTTGGGCATCAGAGCTTTACAAGCTTCAAAATGAAGCACACTGCCTTTAATGACTATGAGAGTGGAAAACATTCAAAAATAGGAGCTAAGAGGAGAGATTGGCTCCCGGCCCACAGGGCTTTTTAGTTCCTACTATAATCTTCTACAAAAAGAAACTTATTTATAATAGAGTCCAAGAATCTTGAAGAAACATGGTTGTCAGATGGTGATCCCAGGATTTGTGAGTTTTCCTGGACGTTTCTCAGGGGTTCCTCAGCTAGATGATCAGCATGTGAGTACTGCAACTAAATGTTGCTGTGTGAAGTGTGCCTTTTTAGAGTTCCAGAGACTCCCATTCTCTTCCCTCTCTCTCTTGGTTTTCTCCCAGCAATCATAGGGTTTCCAGACAGATGGCTCTTGGTGCTATCAGTCAAAAGGCACTGGGCAGCTATTATGTCATATTCTCATTAACTTTTGGTAGTCATTAGTGATGGGAAACAGCAGTGGGGAAATTGGGGAGGGCAAAACTCTGAGGTTGCAGAATCAATGCCTCATTGGGAACAAAGCTTAGGAAAATAACTGTTTGTATTAAAGCTCCCAGAATGCCTGCAGGGAAACTCTGGAAATGGTGGTCCAAAAAAGTAACTTTGTCAGTCTCTGGTCTAAAAAAGTGGTTCTTTATCTTTGGTCCTCCTGATGTTTGGCACACCAACTCCCAGAATCTCTAGCCAACATAGCCAATGCTCAGGGATTATGGGAGCTGGAGTCCAAGAGGTGGAAGGTGAAATGTTCAGAAGGTCTTCAGTTAGCATTCTGAGGCCCCTAAGCATGCTTGCTTTGTCTTCATTAAGGTATTCCATTTTTTCTCTCATTTTAAAAAAAACTTCTGCAAACCTTGGGATTCCCAGGCCTGCTGCTACTTCACTGTTGTGTGTGAAGGATGCTATTCTTGGTCCATAATTAGCAGCACTCACTGCCTGGACATCAGCAATAGAGGGAATTAGATGATAATGGTAGACAACCTGTCTTCTGCAGCCTCAGGGAAATCCAATGTGCTCTAATGGGCAAGTGTCCCTCAGGAACAAAGAAAACACCCCAGCATCCTCTCTGATGGGTGTAGGGATTCTCTAGCAGACTGTAATGTCCACCGTTGCAATAAGCCAAGCTCGCAAGCTGATAGGGGTCCAAGACAGCAGAGACAAGCTTTATTCCTTCAGAAATTCCAGCCAAGCTTTCTGGATGAGGTCTGACAAACACAGGTGCCTCAGCCCATTAAATACCATACAGCTGGAGTAAAAGCACAGTTAATTTAAAGAGACATCACACCACACAGACAAAGTGGGGCAGAAAGGGTTTCCCTGAAAGTTGAAAGTCTCAGAACCATGGCTGAGATGCTACATCACACTCTATGGAGATTGTCAGGTGGGCCCTTAAAACCCATCCCTGTCCCAGCCCCCCAGCCCCACCCCACTCCCGTCCCTGTTCCACTTTAAACCAAAACTTTTCATACACTTACCATAATCCTGATATAAGAACTGCTCCCCCTCCCCTCGGCTGGCTGGGAGTGAATGCAGCTGTTGCAAAGCTGCATTCACGTCCCATACAGCAAGTCCTGCCCGTTCTTGCGAGAGAATGATGTGTGGGAAATTTAAAAAGAAAAAGAAATGTCAAAAGTAAAAAACAAAACAAACCCCCAAAACACACTAAAAAAATCCCAAGTAACCCAGGGAGGGTAAAAAAAAAGGGGGGGTGTCACTTACCTCCTCGTCCCGATCGCACCCGGAAGTGTTCTGCAGGTACCTCCAGTGACATCACAGTGATGCTGGCATTGTGCAAGCAGAACGGGACTCCATTTCAGATGCCCGTGATTCCATTACTGAAACGGAAGGGCTTTTTATTAACGGCTTTCCCCCATGAATGAGAAAACACAGGGAAGGAACGGGGGTAGAACAGAGAGAGATCGGGAGAGGGACGACGTCATCTGAAAGGTATATCCTTTCGCAACCCTGTTGCGTCTCTGTCCCAGATTATAAAGCCAGTCTGATATATTTCACAACTTTAGAAGTCCATATCTGCATTGTTGATATGCAATGAAATCCTGATATTGGGAAACTGCAAAGTGCACATCTAGGCAAGAGTGTTCTGCTATGCATTGGTCACATTTGTTGTGGACGGGGCACTTCTGATGTGCATCAGATACTCCCATTGTACTCTGGCACTTCCTAGACAGTGTCCCAATGTGCACTGGGGAAAGTCCTGATGCTCATTGATGCTCACTGAGCATTGGGGCATGGTGCATCAGTCACTCTACTGGCTACCACTGCACAACAGACACTCGTATGTTGTAATATCATGGCAGCCCAAGGTGAAAATGGATGTTGCAAAACTACTCAATTCAATTTTGAGCACCTGTAAGGCTATTTATGAAGATGTAAATCACAAGCAGAAAGCCAGCCTATGTTATTAAGAAGAAGCACCTTGAGTGTGAAAGAGGAGTTGATCTCTCTACTGCAGGGGTAGGGAACATGTGATGCTCCAGAAACAGTTGGACCACAGCTCCCATCAGCCTAAGCCAGCATAGCCCATGGGGAGAGATGATGGAATTTTGTTTAATCAATTAATTACTTTTAGATCTTGCTATTCCTCCCAGGAGAAAATGGTTGCATTTATACCCCACTTTTCCTCCCACATGTCAAGATGTTTTTGCTACATCCTGTATCACAGAGCCTGCATTGACCAAGGTATTGAGTGAGATCTGTGATTCTCAAATGTCGGTTCTCCAGGTTTTCTGGACTTCAGCTCCCAGCAGTCCTGGCCAATTTGGCCAATAGTTGAGGATTCTGGGAGCTAAAGTTCAAAACACCTATAGGACCAGAAATTAAGTATCATTGGACTAGATTGTCCTCAAACTTTTTCCCAACTTTGTGATTTGATTCTATGATATGGACAGCCTGTTTTTCTCCATCGCCACTGACTAATGGACGAGCAAAGGTGTGTGGGTTTTTTTTGTTATTTTTCTTAAATTTTGTCCTGCAGTTAGCAGAACCGTGCATGCTTCTCCTCCTCACTTTATCCTCTGCACAGCACTGTGAGATAGGTCAGAGTGAGCAAACGTGACTGGCCCAAGGTCACCCATTAAGATTCATGCCTCAGTGTGGACTTGATATCCGGATTGTCCATGTTGCAGTCCAGCATTCTAACCACCATGGCACACTGTAGTCCACCAACCTCTGGAGGGCCTGAGATTCTCTCCTCCTTGCTCTGTTGGCTAGTAATGTCATAGGGGCATATGCAAGTCTGTTTTCTAGGTGATACATCTCAGTCAGATTCCTTAAACACAACTATCATTTCCTTTACTCTGCTGCACTTTCCTTATGGGACCTCTTCTCCATGCTATGCAGATAAAATAGACTAGCTCAAGACAAGTAAGGTGGATAAACTGCCTAGCATCTCTTTCATGCTACAGGTATCCCTCGCTTTTCGACAACTTGTTTTTTGATGTTCCACTGTTTTGACATAATGCCTCCCCAAAGTGCAAAATCCCAGGATTCCATAGGCTGCAGACATGGCAGTTAAAGTGGTATCAAAGTGCAATACTTGCATAGTGTGAAAGAGACCTGGGGCATCTGGAACATTTATGATAGAAGTTGAATAGCTTGGATTAGAGCAATTCAAAGACATAGCCATGTTCATCTGGAATATCAGTATGCAAAAGGATCTTGTAGACTCTGTGCAACTGAGCAAGTAGACCAAGTCTATGAAAGCTTATGCTACTACTTCTTTCTCCCAGTTAGCCTCTAAGGTGCTCCAAGGTCCCTTTGCATGGAGTAGAGCAGAAAGAGAGAAAAATGTCCCTCCTTATCTCACATGAACAGAACTCAGTTGACCCCTGATGAAATTACCATCATGTTAAAGGCTGGCAAAAGAAAACACTTCTTTACTCAGCGCATAACTATTTTATAGAATTAAATACCAAACTCCTGTGGTATGATATGATCTCTAGCTTAGATGGCTTTGCCAAAAAAAAAGAAAAAAAAAGAAAAAAAAAAGAAAAAAAAGAAAAAAAAAGAAAAAAAGAAAAAAGGATTAAACACTTTAAGGTAAAGTAGGCCTAAAGAAAGAGACCTGATCCTATCTGCTCTTGGAAACTAAGGAGGTTCAGCCTTGATTACTACTTGGATGGGAGACCGCCAAACTGGCAAAACCACCTCTGAGTATTCATTGCTGAAGAAAACACTATGAAATTCATGGGGTCCCTATAAGTTGACAGGCAACATATACACACAGACCCCATCCTAGAATGTAAGATTGTAATGCAATCCAATGCATTTTTATTCAGAAGTACAGCCCATTGAACTGAATCGGGGGGGGAGGTGTTATTCCTAGATAATGGTGTACAACAGCCTCCCACAATCCCCCCCCCAATTCCCTTAGCTTACAACTCACATTATCCTCAGCCAGCACAAGTGCTGCTGTGGATGATGGGATTTACAATCTAACCCACCAGAAGGGTACCAGGTTGAGGAAGGCTGATACATAGATTTCAGCTTCAATGGAACTTCCTTACTTAGAAGCTGTACATTTGTGTGTGAGAGAACAACTCTTCCCTTCATGCCATGCTTATGCACCTTGAAGAGGCATGAAGGGAAGTTGGGGAGCTGTATTTTGGTGCTTGTGGGCCAAAGTGTCTTGCATTGCTATTTCTAGAATGACTAAATCTCATTCTATTGACTGCAAAAACATGATCAAGCAAGCTTTGCATCTGGAATCATATCCCATTTGATATGCATTTTGAAACAATAGTTTTGTTTTATTGTGGTTTCATTTAAAACAAAGCTTGCCCTCTGTTCTTCAAAACAATCTGCCAGAGGCATTGTCTCATCTGTCGGAAAAACTAACAGTGCCTTGTTGACTTTAGGTTTTCTGGTCTGTTTTCTCACTAGCCTCTATTCGCAAGTTAACCTCTGTCCTAAAACATTTATAGGGCATGCAATGCTCTTGGGGACAGGGTTTTTACAAGGTCTGTGTTTTGTCAGCATTTTGACCCTAGAGGTCTCTAGGCTTTGAGGTCATTTTGCATGGCGGTGTTTTTAAGAATCCTTTTCTTTTTTAAAAAGGAAAAACTTGGAGGACTCATGGACAAGAGGTGAAAAGTGATTTAAAGGTGCACCCATTTGATGGCATCTATTAACACTTTAAGGGAGGGGTAGGCAACTTGTAGCCCACAAGATATTGTCAGACTGCAACTCCCCTGATCCCTGATCCACAAACTGGGTGCATTGATTAGTGATGATGGGAGTTGTAGTCCAGCAACACCTGGAAAACTACAAGTTGCCCACCCCTACTTTAAGGAATGTGTCTGTAGAGGTAACTCAAGGACAAGGGCCAAAATCTTGCATAGGACATGTAGCTATGATGTCAAAGCTATGCTCCATCTCCCATTTGATCCCCCCTTAACATCCAGGTAGCTGTACCAAGAAAAAGAGGCCTGCCAGTCAACTGTGGTGCATCATACCATGGCCCACTGTTGGGAGGGGCTGTCATCCTTCAGCTCCCTGCTCTGCAGTGCTGCAGAACTCCTCAGTATGGCTGCCTAGCTTTTAGGTGGGCTTTCAGGACATTTGTGATCATGTATCCCAGTTCAATAAAGGCAAGTATCTTTGAGCATATATATATAATGAATACTAATTGATCATAAACAAAATCAATATCCTTGAGATACCAGTTTTTTGTATGCATTAAATTTTTATATATATGGGATTTGTTGTTGTTGTTGTTGTTGTTGTATGCCTTAAAGTAATTTCTGATTTATGACAGTGTAATGATGGCAGTACTTGAGTTCCCATCATCCTGAGGTTCAGTGATTATCTTCAGGTAATGCCATATAAAGAAAGGGTTAACTGGAGGTGGGATCAAAAGTACCACCTCCACAGTCACCTCAATAATAATGTCACATCACCAGATACGGAACTAGCCAATGAGGACTGGCAAGGGGCCAATTTTGAAAAAGGATGTTAGCCTGCTTCTGCCCATGAGGCAGTCAGATAAAACAAGTACCTTGGGAAAAATACCTCGTGTCCCATGGAGAGACGAGAGGACAAAGGACTTAAAATGGAGGATGCTGTTGAGCCAGTCTGGAACACTTAGACTTGCTCCGCCCTTCCCTCTGAATCCAACAGAAGACTGCGTAGTTGTGAGCAGAGTTCTAGGGAATGTATTAGTTGTGTCAGGGATTCTTTTTTTGTTTTCATTGGCTGTAAGAGCTGTTTGGAAGTGGAATACACTGCCTAGGAGTGTGGTGCAGTCTCCTTCTTTGGAGGTTTTTAAACAGAGGCTGGATGGCTATCTGTCAGGAATGATTTGATTGTGTATTCCTGCATGGCAGGGGGTTGGACTGGATGGCCCTTGAGGTCTCTTCCAACTCTATGATTCTATAATTTTATGATTCTATGAATGTACTGAACATCTTACTATCCCTGTAACTTTTCTAAGTTTGAGCCTGAAAGGAAGAGCCTTCATGTATTTATTTACCTCTTAAACCTTGTTTGAAATAAAACAAGCTTTTCTAATTTTCCTAATAAGCCTACGCCTACACATGCTTATCTCTTGGTCATTGCTGCATTGGTTCTTCTCTTTGAGATAGAGAAGGGTTGTGGTAACAGTTCCACAGTGGTAAGTAGTTCCACAGGTTATCCAGTCTCCCGTTGGGCTGGTGAAAGACTTTGCCGGGTGGTAGCAGCTTTTTGGCCTCTAGGAGGCTCAGGCGGTCTTAAGACAAACCTGTCACAGGGTTTTCTGTGGCAGAGAATGTGTGGAATTACTCAGGCATCACATGGTACAGCTCTCACCAGACTATACTGAGTAATTTATGCCTGAGTAATTCCACACACTCTCTGCCACAGAAAACCCTGTGACAGGGTTTGTCTTAGGACCGCCATAAATCAGAAATGACTTTAAGGCATACAACAACAACAAATCCCATATAAATAAAAATTTAATGCATACAAAAATCTAGTATCTCAAGGATATTGATTTTGTTTATGATCAATTAGTATTCACTATATATATGCTCAAAGATACTTGCCTTTATTGAGACTACATGCGAAAGGGATCTAGGAGTCCTAGTAGACCACAAATTGAACATGAGTCAACAGTGTGATGCAGCAGCTAAAAAGGCCAATGCGATTTTGGGCTGCATCAATAGAAGTATAGTGTCTAGATCAAGGGAAGTAATAGTGCCACTCTATTCTGCCTTGGTCAGACCTCACCTGGACTACTGTGTCCAGTTCTGGGCACCACAATTCAAAAAGGATATTGACAAATTGGAGCGTGTCCAGAGAAGGGCGACTAAAATGGTGAAAGGTCTGGAAACCATGCCTTATGAGGAGAGACTTAGGGAGCTGGGTATGTTTAGCCTGGAAAAAAGACAGTTAAGAGGTGATATGATAGCCCTGTTTAAGTATTTGAAGGGGTGTCACGTTGAGGATGGAGCAGACTTGTTTTCTGCTGCTCCAGAGACTGGAACACGGAGCAATGGATGCAAGCTCCAGGAACAGAGATTCCACCTCAACATTAGGAGGAACTTTTTGACAGTCAGAGCTGTTCGGCAGTGGAACACACTCCCTCAGAGCATGGTGGGGTCTCCTTCCTTGGAGGTCTTTAAACAGAGGCTGGATGGCCATCTGTCAGGGATGCTTTGATCGTGATTTCCTGTGTGGCAGGGGGTTGGACTGGATGGCCCTCGTGGTCTCTTCCAACTCTACAATTCTTTGAACTGGGATACATTCACAAATTACAATTAATTCACAGAAGTCTGAATAAAGATAATGGTTTCTTAGCATGCAACATACATGAATAGGCTGGCTTTCATTACAGTGATGTGTTTAACAATCTTCTTCAAGAAAAGACTCTGCCTTGAACAAGGCTAATTTTCCTAAAAACAGAGTGTGTTGCTTTCACAGTGCAGAGACAATTAGCAGCCTAACAGCCCAACAGACCTGTGTATCAGCTTAGAGATGCCAGAATGTTTATGCTCAACCAGCCTTGTTTAATGACAAGTGTTACAGATGTCTTTTTCTGCATACCACTTCCTTCTGATCCCACATGGAAAACTCTGTGATTACCCCCAAGACCCTCCATTGGGGCCATGCAATGTAAATCTTCATGTGTGGAATTATGGATAGATTGCATTGTGTTGATTGAATGACAATATTGCACAACTGCAAGCACACCTGAATGCAAAGATGCACATAGCACAGAATATGTCTGCCCATCCACTTGCACAGTGGGTACATAGGCGTAACTCTCCTTCTGTAGCCATGAACTGAATCTGGACATTCTGCATCTCACAAAATTGTCCATCCACTTTCATAAGGGATAGGGATGCCAGAATAAAAACCTGTTGTGTAGCAGAAGGTGTATCAGTAGGTGTTGCTTGTTACCTGGTCTTTTATACAATCATTAAAGGTACAGGAGCCCCCTCAAGTTTGCAATCTGGCAATCCTACGGAAACTCACACAAGTGTCAGAAACTGTCAGGGTTCTGTCCTGTGTGGTTATACCTGAGCAGTGCATCTGCGTTTTCCTTCTCCTAGGATGGTTGCCATAAAGCTACAGAGCCCATCCTGCCCTTTGATGCTCTTTGTCAGACCCTTCGGTTTTGACCTGTCTGGCATGGGAGACCCTACCAGTGGCTATTATGCCTTTGGAAGACTTTACAAAAGAGTCTGGAGTAATAAACACCTGAGGTGAAGGACAAAAATCAGTGTGTATAGAGCCATTGTACTGTCTATCCTCCTTTATGGATCTGAATCATGGGTCACCTATCGCCACCACCTACGACTCCTTGAACACTTTCATCAGCGCTGTCTACGCACAATCCTAAATATACACTGGACTGACTCTGTGATGAATGTTGCTGTCCTTGAGCAAGCAGGGATCACCAGCATTGAGGCCATGATACTGAGAACACAGCTGCGCTGGGCAGGGCATGTGTCTAGGATGGAGGACCATCGCCTCCCCAAAATAGTACTTTACGGTGAACTCGCCACGGGTCAGCATAAGAGGGGCGCTCCAAAAAAGTAATACAAGGACTCCCTGGAACAACATTTCAGGCTCGGCCAAATTGATCACCAACAATGGTCCGCCCTGGCCTCACATCGGGAGGCATGGAGACGCACTATCCATAATGCTGCAGCCTTATTTGAGAACTCACGACGAACAAGTCTTGAAGAGAAACGACAACGCAGAAAAAAATCACAACCCAGAAACATCACCCAAGGAGACCTTCTGCTGTGCTTTCTGCAACCGGACTTCTTTATCTCAGATTGGCCTTTTTAGTCATCAGCGCACTTGCAGAAAGCGCGGGATGAGTCCTTCCTGAATCTTCGTTTGCGAAGAAAAGCCAGAGAGAGGGGGAGAGAGAGCGAGAGCGCATCTGAGGAAGCAGATTATAATCCGTAAAAGTGCATGGTAAATTAAATCAGTTAGTCTTAAATGTGTCACGAGACTCCTTTCTCAACAATTTCTTTGAAAGTTGTTATTATAGTTACTTCCCAGGCACCAGGATTTAAGTCCTGCTACTGAAAATAAGTTATTCTGAGGTGAACCCCTGGGACAAGTTAAACATCAAGTAGTTTAACTCTGACACAACTATTGGTTGTTCCTGTAGTGTGAATACTGCTCAAACAGGTGTGAGGCAAAGGAGGCCACAGTATGAGCCCATAAATCTTAAGATAGACCTGTTTCCCTGTTGCATAGCCCATCTGCGCTAATGGGTTGCTGTGGACCTCAGCAGCTGTTTGAAATATTTGGGAAATGTTAAGTGAACCACGAACCACTTCAGACTCCAGTGCCTCAACAGTTATGAGGTTAGATGTTCTATGCGGTCTCTCATGCCCCCTTTACAATTTATTTAGTTTTTTAAATATGCTTTATTTACTAAACTCTAAGGGGTCTAAACTTGAAGTGGATTATTTGAAATGAAATGAGCAAGTGAAATTACTGAATATTGGGTGTTTGTTTTATCCCCAGCAAGTTCTCAAAATGGTGCAGGGAAAACTATAGCATTCATAGGGCCATCATAAATTCAATTTTTATCCAGTTAGTTATATCATCTCAGGAGCATTGCAGTAGATTCCCTCCCGCTGTTTTTGTAATTTTTGGTTCTTCTTCAGATTTTTTTTAAAAAATCTTGACATAGGAATTAATACTCTCCCAGAGTTTGGAAGACTGATTATGTTATCTCTAACGTTCTTCTGGAAAATAAAAAGCTATCTTTATTTTCAGCTAGAACTTTAAAGGGGCCCATTGGGTTACACTAGCAGACTGATACTGTCAGAAAAAACAGTGGAGAAAGGGAACTTTCCATCTTATTTTTGAGGCAAAACAGTTTTATGTGTATGTGTGGTTTGTTTGTTTTTTAAAGCATCTTGTACAACCTGCTTTTTAAAAAACACACAAAAATGCCAAAAATGCAGGCTTGGTGAGTCTTCTGGAATTTCACTGCTGGGAGCATTTGCAACCAGAGGTTAATAATATTTCATAGAAGCTGTTCTGTTGTCAAAAGGACAAGGAAATCTAGACAGTGGCTGTTTTATTACTCCTGAAAGATTGGCTGCAAAGATGGCTTGACACAAGTTGCTTCCCAGCATGTGACCCAAACCAATCTACTTCTGGCAAAAGCCCTGCTGAAATGGATAAGGCTTGTTCTTCCAATAGGGAAACAGCCTGTGACACACTGCAGAAGTAATGGAGTTTGATACCACTTTAACTGCAATGGATCAATGCTATGGAATTCTGGGATTTGTAGTTTTGTGAGATATTTACCCTTCTCTATCAGACAGCTCTGATGCCACAACAAACTACAAATCCCAGGATTCTATAGCATTGAGCTATGGCAGTTAAAGCTTGGAAGTGATGAGTTACCAACCAACCAACACAGTTCTCTGTAACTAATTACCCTTTTAAAAAAGGAATGGATGTAATAAAGCCACATATCAAAAATATCAAAAATAACATCATGAGTAAGAGCAAAATTACTTTCTTGAGTGCAATGAGTAATAGTTTCTAGTTCTTCCAAGCATTCCTTTTAAAGGGTTTCTTTTCAAGTTTAATGCTAATCTCTAATTAAGTGTTTTAATTGTTTTAATTTGCAATTTGATTTAATAACTTTTTAAGGGGGGGAGCGGGGAGTATACTGTTTTTGTTTGTATGGTGTTATAATGTTGTTAACTGCCCTGATTGGATTACCAAAGGGCGGTATATACATAAATTTTATTATTATTATTATTATTATTATTATTTATTAATTGTAAAGGAGCCCTCAAAAAAGTAACAGAAAGAAATAGAAAAGCCAGGAGGAGCTCAACAAACAATGTGACAAATTGCGCAAGACTTCATCACAGTAATGAGTGGTAACAAGTTACTTTTCAAATACTGCAACAACAAACGGAACAAATTATTTCTCAACTCTTCCCGAGAAAGGCACTTCTGGGCTTGCAGTGTTTGTTTTGATTCCCAATGGTTCACATTCCTGATTTTCAATACTGTACACACACATGCACACACAAGTTTGACAGGGCCTGAGCTGGATGTATATGCACCCTAGGTCTCTACAACTATAGCACTTTGATACCATTTTAGCTTGCCATGGCTTCATCCTATGGAATCCTGGGATTTATATTTTGGTGAGGTATTCAGAATTCACCATTATAATGCTCTAGTGCATCACCAAACTACAAATCTCAGGATTCAGTAAGACGCAGCTATGGCAGTTAAAGTGCTATCAAAGTGGTATAATTGCGTAGTGTGAAATAGACCCTTGAAAACACCACATCATTTATTTTAAGTTCTACAAAGTTACTGTAAGTTCAAAACTGTGATCAGAACAGACTATAACAAGTAATATAAGTAACATTTTCAGTTTCTTGGTACAGAAGCTATTTTTTTTTAATTCCTCATATTATTTTTGTCCTTTCCCTTCCCAAATGGAAGATATACTTGCTGCAAAAGCTAAAGTTAACTACTGTAGAGAAGCTCAGAAAAAAAAGATTACTTGAGTAAGCACAGCCAAAACTCCACCCCACCATCAGGGAGTTGTTGCAATGACTGGAAATTACTCGGAGTTCTTGGAGAAGAGAGCGAATGCAACCAAAACAGAAAACAGGGAAAAAATGTCTCCCCTGTTAAGTTACATCTTGTTATCTGTGGTGTATTTCCTACCATATTTTTCTGCACACACACACACACACACACATACACACACAAAGTGACTGTAAGTAAGACCTGGACTATTTTAGTATATGATAGAATTATATTATCACACTCTACTGATATACAGAATGGTATACAGTATGATATACGGAAATATAACATAATATAAATTATATCTAAGTAGATGCATTTATAAGAAAAATATGAGATAGTTGAATTATATGCACTAAGAGATATCTGTATAACTGTATTAGGTTCACTTGACAAATAGGATGGATAATAAATATGTTTACAAAATAGAAGATCTTCATTAAACTCGGAATGAAAGAGGGCATTTAAAGATAGGACATAATACAACCAACACTAGAAAGCAAGGAAGTTAAAATAGTATTTATGCTAATAAGGTGTAAGATAAGAAGACATAGAACTGTGAAGATCTATAATCATCATCATCATCATCAATTTCTTACTCGCCTTTCCCCAAGGCTTGAGGTGGGGTACAATTATTCATTGATGTTTTTTATTTTATTTTATACTATGATGCTTGCTTGAATAAAAATAATAATGAAAGAAACAAAAACAAAGTATCACTGTATTGTTCCACCTGGCCTGAAGATGCTTTGCTGGTTTTTGTGATGTTAGAGAAATGGGGGCTCTTTCCAGATGTCTAAAAAGTGGAATTTAATCTGAATCAATATTTTTGATTGCTTTGTCCAAAGAGTGCCTGAATTGTGTTATCTTGCCACTGACACATAATGGTTTGAGTGTTGGTCTACAACTCTGGAGACCAGGGTTCGAAGCTCCACTTGGCCATGGAAGCCCACTGGGTCACCTTGAGCAAGTCACATTCTCTCAGCCTCAGAGAAAGGCAAAGGTAAATCCCCGCTGAACGAATCTTGCCAAGAAAACTCCATGATAGGTTTGCCTTAGGGTCACCATAAGTAGGAAATGGATTGAAGGCATACAACAACACCGACAACTGTGAGAGTAGACTACTTTAATGGGCTCTCTTTGCAGCTGGCCTTGGAGATAATTCAGAGGAGACATGGGTCAGTGGTGTCAGGGGATGATAGGACACACAATCTCCAGCAGAAGCCAAAAACCGTCTCAGTAGACACAGTAGCAACCCTTTCGGAAGAATACTCACACACAGAGTGTTTGATGTCCAAATAAGCACGAGGCACTTTTATCTTCAAACTCAAACACTTGCAATATACAGTTGTCCCTCCACATTAACGGATTTGGCATTTACGGATTTAAGTATTCACAGCTTGAAAATATTCTTTAAAAAAATAATAATCCAAAAAACAAACCTTGATTTTTCCATCTTATATAAGGGGCACCATTTTGCTATGCTATGCATCTAATGGGACATGAGTATTCACGGATTTGGGTATTCACGGAGGGTCCTGGAACCAAACCCCAGCAAATGTGAAGGGACAACTGTATACAAATATTTACAATTCAAGGAGAAACTGCTTCACCGGGCCATGGCATTCACAGGAAGAAAAGGAAGTGAGCTCTGTTCTGAGCTCATATATATATATATATACAGTTGCCCCTCCACATTCGCGAACTTGGCATTCATGATTTTGATTATTCGCGGTTTTGGGAGGGCCCCCCTGCCCTCCCAAAACTGCGACACGGGGCCTCCGGAGGCCCTGTGAAGGCCCTGTGAGGGAGCGGGGAGGGCCGGGGAGGCCTCCACGAGGCCTTCGGAGACCCTCCAGAGGCCCCGTGAAGGCCCTGGGAGAGAGCGGGAAGGGCTGGGGAGGCCTCCATGGGGCCTTCGGAGACCCTCCGAAGGCCCCGTGAAGGCCCTGGGGGGGAGGGGGGAGGGCTGGGGAGGCCTCCACGGGGCCTTCGGAGACCCTCCAGAGGCCCCGTGAAGGCCCTGGGAGGGAGCGGAGAGGGCCGGGGAGCCCTCCACGGGGCCTTCGGAGACCCTCCGGAGGCCCCGTGAAGGCCCTGGGAGGGAGGGGGGAGGGCCTGGGAGGCCTCCACGGGGACTTCGGAGACCCTCCGGAGGCCCCGTGAAGGCCCTGGGAGGGAGCGGGGAGGCCTCCACAGGGCCTTCGGACCCTCCGGAGGCCCTGTGAAGGCCTGGGGAGGGAGGGGGGAGGGCCGCGGAGGCCTCCATGGAGCCTTACGAGGCCCCGTGAAGGCCTTGGGGGGGAGTGGGGAGGGCCGTGAAGGCCTTGGGGGGGAGTGGGGAGGGCCACGGAGGCCTCCATGGGTGGGAGGGGGGAGGGCCAGGGAGGCATCCACAGGGCCTTGGGAGGGTCTCTGGAGGTCCTGTGAAGGCCTTGGGAGGGAGTGGGGAGTCCAGGGAAAGCAACCATGGGGCCTCTGGAGGCCCTGTGGTCGCTTTGGCGGGGGAGTGGGGGCAACCAATATTCACAGTTTTTTCACATTCGCGGGAGTCCGTGGAACCTAAGCCCCGCGAACGTGAAGGGACGACTGTATATATATGACATTGCCCCCTAGTGGCCTGACTAGGCATGACCTGGTAGTTCACGCAGCATGGTTCTGTAGTTGTTTGGCCATTTTATAATGGAGTTCAGTCTCTAAGTCCTGACAAGTGGTACAGCACAGGCTTTGCATGAAGACAGTGCTAGATTTAAGAGGTCCTGGCATCTCTCAGTAAACAGAATTTCAGTTAGCAGGATAAGGAAGATCTAACCACAGTAGATAGTTTGGGGCATGAAGAGCAGTCAAATACGGTAAAGACATCTTCTTATGTTTAAAGTGCAATTAGTCTAGAAAACAACAGTATAGCTAATGTTGGGAACTAGCCATTGAGAAGTTCTATGCATGAAATTTAGAAGAACTGATCACCAGCCTGAAAGAACTAGGCTGCTTAAATTCTGTAGAAATTTGAGTAGAAATGCAACAGGAGATGCTTTCAGAGGCATGGAAAATGACACATGTTGCTGCTGTTAAAAACATAGGAGCATTTGTTATGGGGGAAAGTGGCAACTTTAGAATTGGTTCCTTTTGCATAAGAGATCTGAGGAAGACAGATCTATAGATGCAGCAACTCCACAGTAAAAATTATATTTATTATATTATAGTAGCATCTGATGCTCTATAAGTAGTTACCATGCTCTGATGTAGTCAGTGGGGTTGGCAGGAATCCTTTATTCCTCCAGTGCCCTCCTCCCCAGCTCTCCCTTTAACTCTCCCCCTCCTGAAAAGGAACTCTGAGCAGCACCAGACAGTGTGATCTACCAGCTATTTTAAATCCCTCACAATTAGCGCTGCACTGAGAGCTGCCGTTACTGCCTGCTGACAGGTAAACCTACACACAGAGGACTCAGTGGCCTCTCTGTGGACACTTTGACCAGTCCACACTAGGACTGCTAGGGTGAAAACTGGAGATAGTCCCTGTGTGTGGAAGAGGGCATTTCAGCAGGTGTTGCTTGTTATCTGGTTGCACAACAAGCAACACCTGCTGAAATGCCCTCTTCTACACAACCATTCAAGGTACAGGAGACCTCTCCAGTTTTCACTCTGGCAACTGTATCACAGATAGGCAGCTGGCTCTAAACAACCAAAACTGAAAATACACCAAGTGCTGAGCCTGTATTTATGCTGTGAAACCCTCCTACACACAGCACTGGATCTAAAATTAGCATCAGGTATGTGTCAGCACCTCTGTTTAGTTGTAGAGGAAGATGGCAGGTACTTATAAAGATGTCTGAATTAGTGACTCAGCAGCCCTGGAGAACCACAAGAATGCAGCCAGGCAAAATGTTTTGAGGGCAAGGGGAAAAAGTTAAACACTTCAAAAAGGCAGAGAAACAGTCCCCAGAAAAGGATTACTAGAAGATGGGAGCACACCACTACTATGCCTTTCAACATCTCACAGATGGCTGACCAACATCAATGTTTGGTCAAGATGGCCAAAGTTATTAATGAGGAAGAACACAAAAGCTAGGAGAGCCTGCAGCAGTTTGCGTTTGCCTAAGTATACAGGTCAATCCCCATATCCACGGGGGATAAGTTCCAAGACCCCCTGTGGATACCTGAAAACATGGATAATAGTGAACCCTATTATTTTCAATGAGATGGACGCTGGGTGTTGACCATAGAATCATATTGGAGGACCTAGAAATACCTAGAGATTTTTTTTTTATGTGAATAAGGGAAACCGTGGATACTGAAGCTGTGGATATGTGGGGGGGGGGTCGACCTGTACATGGAAAAGATCCCATCAACTCATCTCCTCTCCTTTCTGCTGAGTTAACTTTGCACCTTGAAGCCAGTCTGCAGCACTTGAAGTAAGTGGGGGATGAAGGGGGAAAGTAGTAGTAGGAGAGAAACAGGGACATTTAAAAAGCAGATGAAAAGGTGGGATCATAGAGGATTAATCAGGACTGTCCCTGACAAATCAGGACAACTGGAGAGTATGCAATAAGGAATACAAGAAATAATCTGAAAGGGCAAATATTACTGAGTTTAGTTCTTGTTCTTGACCAGTATACTTGATTGGCCACTATCAACTGAGAGCTAACTGGTTGCTCAAACGCATTTTATGTTCTAGGATGTTTCTGGTCACTAGTTTGTCGAATCCCTGTTTGCCAAAGGAGCTCAAGCATCCTAATTCACAGTAGACAGACTATTTATTTATTTATTTACACCCCGCTCTTCAGCCACAAGGCTATCAGAGCGGCTTACAAATTGTTTTAAGCAATAGCTATTTACACATCTAACTGCATTAAACAGTTTCCAATGTGTGTTAGCTAATTGCCCCCACAAGCTGGGTACTCAATTTACCAACCTACGAAAGGATGGAAGGCTGAGTGTTTAAAGGTAAAGAATCCTAAAAGGAGAGAGCAGGAGTCTTGAAGTTGCTCTTCAGCTCTCAGCATAAACATCACTTGTTCAGAATCTTCTTCTCTCTGGTAAGATGTGTTTTATTTCTATTGTTTGTTGAAATATAGCAATTATTTTAAAATTTACACTATACAATACAACTTGCATATTTAAATTGCATGGCTACATCTCTTTCTCTCCTCCCCACCCCCGCACTTTGGTCGTCTTCCCCCCACCACTATATTATGTTCAAGACACTATGCATGTCCCCTCACAACAACCCTGTGAGCTGGGTTAGTCTGGTGGTTTGTCTAGATAAGAAGATAAAATGCAGATTAGTGCGCATTACCGCAAATTCACAGCAGCACTCATGTGTCTCCACAGTCTTTTGGCAAAATCTATTGTATGAGAAGCGTTTGAAGTGCAAGTGTAGTCATGCCTGCGAATCAAGATGGTGGCCGTGCATTATTATTCTCCACATGTGTTGTTGCAGCAGCACAGTATTTTTTAAAAACTTGTAAATCAAAGGTGCACAAGTAAAAAGCTCTTTGGTTGCCTCAGTGCAGCAAAAAAGCGCACACTCGATAACATGAAACTAAAAAATGGCACTTCTGGCCACTTCCTTGCTGGAAAGCCCAGCTCCCCACCTGCACATCTGACCAATCCACTGTCCACTTCCAGCCTCACCAAAAATGTGCAGTGTCCCGAATTGGATGTCCAAATGTGTGCTAATGCACAAGCCTGCACATTATTCAAATAACCTCAGGGACATCTGAGAAGGCTTCTCCCCTCCACAGTAGATGGAGTCCCCCCCTCCAAATACTACAAATCTCGTTCATGGCATGTTAGGACAAAAGGTATTCTAGTCATATTCTATGAGAAGTATTTTCATCGTCTAGACAACCCCCACATGATGTGACAGTGTAATCCTATGCAAGTCAACTCAGAAGAATTTGACTACTCTGCTAGAGAAATCCAGATCACTAGATCATTCACATTGTCTAAAAGTAGCCCTTTCCCCAAATGCTCAGTTCATGGGCCACCAGTAGCTTCATCACCACAGGTGCTCCCAGACAATGCAGTTTTCTTGCAAAGTGGACAACTGTCCTGAAAGCCAGATACTGCCCCAGATTTCAATCTCTAGGCACTAATTTTCCACAATTTCATTTCCCAGGCACACCCACACTTTTGTGATCCTCCTTTCTGGCAAGAGAAATCATAGAAGCCCATTCCTGAGGAACCAGCTAGACTGGTATGTGAATGGCAGGTGATTGTGATGAATCAGGTTCAGCAATTGCCTGAAGGTGAGGTGGGACCGAAGGAAACAAGGAAAAAGGAGAGTCAATTGAAAGTGTGGTAATCCCAGACAAAAATGAATTCAAATCAATTTCTCAAGGAAGACCTTTCCTTAAGAGTATCAGATCAATGTAAAAGAAAAGCCCAAGGCGAGTTTTCTGAAGTACAAATGAATGTCTTTAGCAGATTATATAAAACTCAAATCTGTTTTGTTAGCACTTAGCAAATAAGCCATACTGATAGGTGTTTACAGTTATAGGCCCCAATACTGTGTGTCTGTGTGTTGTGTAGTCAATGGGCTATGTTAACTTCACATGCAAAAAACCTCTCATATGAAATCAATATCTGTGAAATATTGGAAGGTACAACTTTATAGTCTGAACCCTGTTGGTGGTTCCAATTAAAATAGACTCAATGAATCAACTGTTGACTGTTGAGTCAAGATTTTTGTAAATGTCCTGATGCAGTGGGTCTTCTCTAGTTGGGATTAGCAGCTGGATGTATATCCTTCCTCTTACCATGGTTCTTTATTTTTATATGTTCACACGTTGTTGTTATTGTGTGCCTTCAAGACATTTATGACTTATGGAGACCCTAAGGCCATATCACTGGTTTTTTTGAGGCCAAATGTATGTGACTTACCCAAGGTCACCCAGTGGGGTTTCATGGCTGAGCTGGGATTTGAACCCTGCTCTCCAGAGTCGTACTCCAACGCTCAAACCACTAAGCCTGGCCTAGTTTGTGTTCACATACCCTCCAACATTTCACAGATAAAAACTGGGGCCAACCAACGTCAGAGTGTGCTCAAGATGGCAAAAGCTATTAATTCCATTATCAAACTTTATTTTTTATTTTATTTATTTATACCCCGCTCTTCAACCACAAGGCTACCAGAGCGGCTTACAAATTGTTTTAAGCAATAGCAATTTTCACATCTACACTGCATTAAGCAACTTCCAATGTGTGTTAGCTAATTGTCCCCACAAGCTGGGTACTCATTTTACCGACCTACGAAAGGATGGAAGGCTGAGTGAACCTTGGAGCCCGCTGGAATCGAACTTGCAATGTGGTAACTTGCAGTACTGGCATTTAACCACTGCGTCACAGATCTGACATAGAAAACATCAAGGTTTTACATTATTAGATAAAAGAAAAACGAGCCTACTGGGAATAAATTATTGTTGTTGTTGTTGTTGCTGCTGCTGCTGCTGCTGTTATTTATTTCTATCCCACCTTCCTCCCTATGGTGGGACCAAGGTGGCTCACAACATTTAAAAACATATAGGTGCATAAAGTATATTGAAATTATATAAAATCTAAAATATTAAATAAAATGTAATTAGGCATTCATTAAACTCTCTCCCATAAACACAGTACAATTTAATTGATTTCATGATACGTTACCAGTGCCCTGGCACATTTTGGATGCTACTCTCTCTCTGGTCTTAATGGCCAATGACAGAAATGTGGCGACTCACAGGGTTATGTTAGGATAAATATTCTCCAACAGAATTTTAACATAAAACTTTTCTGAACAGCCCGGCATATGGCTCGATAGGGGAGAGATCAAATAATTACGGCTCTGACTATGACGAACACATGATAAGAGAATGTGTGACATTGTTTCAACTTCCTGTGACCCAGAGGAGCAAAGTCTTGCAGAAGTGGGCAACCCAGCATATCTACCGCAGATGAGGCTTCCCTTTTGCACTGACAGGGAGAAGCCACCAATACAAAGGGAAGCCTTACTGATGCCCATGCTATGCATGCGCCCGGAACACTGGAGGATGATGTGGTCTGGTAAGGCTGCCCCTTCCTATTCTTCTAACGATGTTCTGACACTTTGTTTGAGAGTCTGATAATCTCCTATACCTGGCCTTGGTAAATAGCATGGGGTAGTTTGACACACTTAAGTTATTTAAATAGGTAGCCTGTTGGACGGGTCCCACAAACTGGATATTTAAAGCACTGGGCGAAAAAGATGAGATGGAATTAACCCAGAAGAGTCTCTCTCTCTCTCTCTCTCTCTCTCTCTCTATCTCTATCTCTATCTCTATCTCTATCTCTCTATCTCTCTGGCTTTTCTTCGCAAACGAAGATCAGGAAGGACTCATCCTGCGCTTTCTGCAAGCTCGCTGATGACTGAAAAGGCCAATCTGAGATAAACAAGTCCGGTTGCAGAAAGCACAGCAGAAGGTCTCCTTGGGTGATGTTTCTGGGTTGTGATTCTTTCTGCGTTGTCGTTTCTCTTCAAGACTTGTTCGGCGTGAATTCTCAAATAAGACTGCAGAATTGTGGATAGTGCATCTCCATGCCTCCTGATGTGAGGCCAGGGCGGACCATTGTTGGTGATCAATTTGGCCAAGCTTGAGATGTTGTTTCAGGGAGTCCTTGTATCGCTTTTTTGGAGCGCCCCTCTTACACTGACCCGTGGCGAATTCACCGTAGAGTCCCATAGTCCTTGCTTAATAGATTTTAGTGCCATCTCATGACCCAAGTTAATGAGCAAGGATGCAGAGAGGCCAATGCAAGCTGCTTTTGCAAATGTTATTAATGAGGAAAAACATGCAAACTAGGAGAGGCTGAAGCAGTTTGCTTTTGCCTGAGGAAAGAGCAAGGTTCTACCCCTCCACTCATCTCCTCCCCTGCTGAGTTAAAATTGAGTGAAAAGTACTTTTGCCCGGTTTTCAGCCATTAAAGAAAGCTGAGGATTAAGGGGAACATTTGGAGGAGGGAGAAAGTGGGATATTTTAAAAGCAGATGACAAACTGGGACCCCAGAGAATTAATCAGGACTGTCCTGGCCAAACTGGGACAGTTGGAGGGTTTGCCTTTGATACTTATGCTGTCAAGAAGCCACAAGGAATAACGATCTAGCATGAACGTCTTGGTACTTTGAGACACTTACAGCGATTCCTGTGGTCACAATGGCTTGGAAATGTCAACTATTTTGCTTCAAACCATCTGTGTTCTCCACTAGTCTGAAGTAAACAATAAGAAACAAGCTTTCATCTCAAACTCTTTTCCCAGCAGTACAGCAGTGTACAAGAGCCAGTCTGCAATATTTTGAAGACACTATAATCCAGTGGCTTTCAACCATTTCTTTACCAGGGACCCCCTTTAAATATCTTATGTTGCCATGGATCCCCAAGACTTAACTCAAGATTTAAAACAACAACAATAATAGAATTCCACCCTCCATTAAATCTTTCCTCAGAGGCACTGAAGGCGGAGGGAAGTCTTTTCTCCTGCTTCTTCCTGCAAGACTGGAGTGGATTGAACAGCAAGGCACAGGCCAAGCCAGCCCATGGGCTGAGCCTTCAATTCTTCATGGACCCCCTGTGAGGACATCGCAGACCTCTGGGGGGCCATGGACCACAGGTTAAGAACCACTGCTATAATCCATTTTCACCAAGGCATATTTACTCTTGCAAGTGTAACCTTCCCATGTACTTGCATGGCCAAATCACAATGAAATATTCAGAAGGTCAGTCCCACAGTGCACTGCAAAAGAAGTATCATTATGTATGCATGGAAAGCTTGGATGCTTTTAACTGAAGTGAGCCATTGTGAATATATTTGAGAATTGTCAGTGTAAAGGGGATGGGCAAAGTTGGAATAATGAAAAGAGGTTGCCATATAAATCAGGTGTTTGGGTCTGTCAAATAGGACTGAAGACTGAATTCCATATGGAGTTTGTATCTGTCTGATTCAGCTGATTTAAAAATGTCCCAATTTCTCTCTCCTCCAAGCACTTCCCCCCTTTGTTCTCAGCTTATTTCAATTGCTCCAAACTGAGTTCAAAGTGTAAAAGTGTTGTTGTGTGCCTTCAAGTCATTTCTGACTTACGGCAAGCCTAAAGGAAACCTATCACTTGATTTTCTTGGCCATTGCTTTCCTCTGAGGCAGAAAGGGTGTGACTTTGCCCAAGGTCACCCAGTCAATTTTCATGGTCAAGCAGGGATTCAAACCCTGGTCTCTGGAGTCCTAGTCCAACACTCAGACCGCTACACCATGCTGGCTTTCTGCAAAGTAGCTTGTGCCCAATTAACTCAGCAAGGAGGAGAGAGCAGAATCTTGCCATTCCCTGTAGGCTCAGGCAAAAGCAAACTGCGGCAGCCTTTCCTAGCTGTTGTGTTCTTGTTCATTAATAACTTTTGCCCTCTTGACCATACTCTGATGTTGCTTGGCCACATGTGTCCTGGTTTCCATCTGAGAAATGTTGGAGGGCATGCATTCTACTTGTTACCAGAGTGGCACAACTGTTTGCTTCCAAATAAGAATGATGGATTGGTGTTTACATGCATAATCCCAGGATTTATTCCCATAAACAGTTGGGCTCAATGACCTAGTATGATGGAAACAGTCCTGTTAAAATAACAAATGGCCCACCTTTTTCCTGTACCACAGGGAACAGTACACATTCCAACCTTGTCATTCTTTCCAAAATTCTGCTCAAACGCATGCCAGCCTTCTTTTTATGTATCTTTGGACCTTCTGCACTCAGCTGATATTAGAAACAGGAACTGCACTGCTGCTAGAAACAGGAAATACTGGCAATCGGAGGGAAATTGTTGCTCTTTTGAAGGACTGCAACAGATTTTTATCTCTCACAAGGTCTAGATAAAACTGGAGATGTTGCAGAAAGTGTTCACGTTTCATTTAAATGACACCAAACCTCTATATTCATCATCTCCATCTAAGTTCAGCTATAGGATTTAGTATACAAGGTATAAGGAAAAGGTTTAGGGGGAGTTTGTGGAAGCCTGTGGCACTACCAACAAAATGAACTGGGAGTTCACAGACTCCAGTACCCTGTTTTCAGATGGAGTAGGGATGGAGAAATTTTCATTCTTTGTTTATCATTTCCCCTGATTTAAGTCCATTTTATTCTATTTCTGCATCAGTTTCCATTTTTTTTTAAAAAAGTCAGCATGAAAAATGTGTACAGTACATTTCTCTTCCCCCCCCTCCCTCCCTGTATGTACATTCCCCTAATATATGCATCTTTGAAAGCTATTTTCTCTAGAACAGACCATTTTTATATGTTATTTTCAGAAATATACAATGTTGGATATTTGCACACATTTCCTTAATAGATACATTGTTTGCACACACTGCTTCATTGGAGAACTGATTCACAGAATTCAGAAAAGTTAAAATAATGAAGTAAAACTAGTGGTGGATTCCTGTGCTGCAGGAAATTGGACTAGATGGCCACGGGGATACTTTCCAACTCTATGAGCCTGTTCACGCTACACAATTAAAGCACTCCGATTCCACTTTAACTGCCATGTCAACATCCTATGGAATCCTGAAATTTGCAGTTTAGGGAGTGCTATATAGAATTCGAAGCCAACAAGATTCCATAGGATGCCACAATGGTAGTTAAAGTGGAATAATAGTCCTATAATTATGTCATGTGGAAGGGCCTTATATTTCTATGAACTGCTTTTTGGTTTTGCCTATTGGTTCTTGAGGTGTGAATAAGGTAATTTCCAGCTAAAATCTTCACTGGGCTGTTTGAAGGACTGTTATAGAATCATTGAATCACAGCATCATAGAGTTGGAAGATACCACAAAGGGCATCTACTCCAGCCCCCTGCTATGCAGGAATACACAATCAAAGCACTCCCAACAGATGGCCATCCAGCCTCTGTTTAAAAACCTGCAAAGAAGGAGACTCCACCACACTGCGAGGCAGCATATTCCATTGTCAAACAGCTCTTACCATCAGGAAGTTCTTCCTAATTTTTAGGTGGAATCTCTTTTCCTGTAGTTTGAATCAATTGCTCCAAGTCCTAGTCTCTGGAGCAGCAGAAAACAAGCATGCTCCATCTTCAATATGACATCCTTTTGCGAGATACTGGAAAACTTAGAGCGACCTTAAGGTGAACCTGTCACAGGTTTTCTTGGCAAGATTTGTTCAGAGGGGGTTTGCCACTGCCTTCCTCTAAGGCTGAGAAAGTATGACTTGCCCAAGGCCACCCAGTGTGTTTCCCTGACTGAGCAGGGATTCAAACTCTGGTGTTCCAGACTTCTAGTCCAGCATTCAAACGGCTACATCACACTGCTCCTGTTGAGGTGTATGTGTGTACAATTATAGGAGTTTGATACAACTTTAAGTGCTGTGGCTCCATCCTATGGAATATTGGGATTTGTAGGTTGGGGCGGTGGTTAGAATTATCTGGTGCTATCATACTAGAGCTCTCTGACAAAGAGTTCTGAATACCTCATGAAACTAAAAATCCCAGGATTCCCCGGGATACAGTCATGGCACTTAAAGTGGTATCAACCTGGTATAATTTTCCAGTGTGGATACACCCTTGGTTTTGAAAAGGACAAAGCTTGCACATTTTTGGGTTCTATCCTTTTGCCTTAGGCTCTACCCACCACCTCAAGAATGTGCTCTACAAAATTTATCTGAAATTAAATTTGGCCCTCAGACTGAAAGATTTCACTACCCTTGCCATAGAATGCTCTGGCTTCATTTCAGGGCACCTCCAGTTAGATGGATCACAAGTTACCAGAGAAAAGTTGCTGCCTGAAATTTTGGGAAGCAGCTACCACTGACAGCAGATATCTGACTAAGTAGATCAGTGGTCTGATTTGGTAGAAGGTGGCTTTTGTGCTATACAACTGTATCACTTTGAGACCACTTTAATTGCCAGGGCTCCATCCTATGGAAATCCTAGGTTCTGTAGTATTGTGAGGTGTTTAGAATTCTTTGCCACAGAGCTATAGTGTTTCAGCAAACTGCAAATCCTAGGATTCTCTAGGATGCAGCCATAAGAGCTGAAGAGGTTTCAAAGTGCTTTAACTGTGTAGTCCGAAAAAGGTCAGCTTCACATATGAAATGCTGGGATGTCTGCTTGCAAGCTGCTCGTTTCTAGCTGGAAGGCACAGTATGCAAACGGTGTGGATTTCTTGCAGACGCCACTTGCTGGTTTGAGTGAATCCAGCTGAAGAGGTCAAATGGCATTTTAGAAAGTCATACGGATGTGAGGCTTAGGCTTATTGTGTGTGCTTCATGTTAACAATGAGGCATTACCAAACGCCACCAGAGTTAAATGGTGCGGAGAATGCATCCATTCAGCCATATCAAGAGCAGAGCAGAGCAGAGTTAATATTTGGCTGGAAGAAAACAGCAGTGTCTGTATCCATAAGCTATTGTGATATGCCCCCACCCAATGCCTAATCTCAAATATTTATTATTAAATTAGGAGACCTTGATTACTTCACTTTGTATTTTAGAACTGATGCCCAGTCTGGAAAAATTCGTATCAAATTAGTCAGACTAAGGCCTTAGAAGCTTATCACGCCAGCCTGTTCTCTCACAGCAATACTTTTTTTTAGGAAATGGAAACATACTGGTATGGAAACTGTTCTCTGCAATTGTGCTATGGTGCTGCTTTGGTGATGCATGGTTCCACTATAAGTTTTCCACACTGCCTTGCTGACCTGGCTGGTCTCTTTGTCACGTGTTATCCCTTTCCATACCTCTGGGAGTAGAATTGGTTTCTTTCCCCTGTGCAGCTGCATGGTTTGGTGAAGAGATGAACTCTTGCTTCCCCTTCTACTCTTAACCAGATTGTGCCAAGCCTGAACTACATGAAATTTTTGCAATGCCTCTCCAAACAGTTGCCCCCAAAACCACTGGGTCCTGGAGGGTGTAATGAACCATGACAGCCCCCACCTTTTTTAATAAACTCATAACTGACTACATTCTATAATTTGGCTTGATGTGGCCTTCCATGAGGTTTGCAGTAGACCGGGACATCTCAAATACCATGGCTGGCGTCATGCTTAAGAGCATGCACAACTTAAGGAAGGGCCTTCTAATTCCTCAAAAGGTCACACCCCCAGGTAGGGATGATGTGGAAGCCTGAGTAGACTGTTATAGTTCAGCTAATGATGGTCAATTCTCCCTGGGTGCCTCTGGAAGTGAGACATTCACAGAGCATATCAACGGTAGTTGGATTCTCATTGCCGTGAGAGATTTGGGCTTTCCTCTTGCAGATCCCCAAAACAATAGAAGGTTACCTGTCACTCATCAGTCCTAACATATTCCTTCCTTCAAATATAATTGACACATCCAGGGATCCCTTGTTTAACTCTGGGAATCTCTCACAAACATTGTTTTCCTCTCAAAATCACCCTTTCAGGGAAAATGTCGACTATAAATATCACCCCAAATTCCACCTCAGTGTGCACAGATCCTTTCCCTCCTGTATCCATATTAGTCTGTAACACCAACCCTCCTTCCTACCCCTCCCCTCCTTTGTGCTTGTTTGCTACCTGACCCTATGGACGCAATTCCTGAGACTTCTCTGCTCTTCAGATTGGTACAGTATAACCTGTTATCCCCTCGATTTATTCCTCTATCCAAACACTTCCTACTTTCTTTGATATCCTTGTGTGAATGCTTAAAGCCTGAGTGTTGGTGAAAATGCTGTTAAGACCATTTTCCAATACAGCCATCTTTCGTTTACTTTATTTTGGGCTGGAGTTCGTCCAGTGAGCACTGGTATACACAGGTCAAAGATCCTGCAGTTACCTGACCTCTCGCATGCCAGTTTCAGCTAATCAACATTCCCCAAATCATGATTCAGACTCACATGGAAATTCCACAGATCTCAACAATTTGGGTAACAAGAGGATGGGGGGAAAGACTATACTGTTAGAGTGATTCTTGGAAGTATAGTCCAAAAAGCCATTTTCCCCAAGCTGTAGAAAAAAGGCACAGCTATTAACTTCATACAGGCTTTCCAACCCTTTCTGGAGAAGGTATGTATGTGTGCATGTCTGCATGCTCTGTGTCCACCTCGTAGCCTTCCCTAACTGGTATCCTTTGGATATGTTAGACTTGAATTTCCATCTCCCATAGCTTAGAGATGAACTTCAACACATCTGTATATTAGGTTGACAGAAAGCTGGTGTACAAGGCATAATGCCTCTTCAACAACTGTACTGCATAATCAGATGACTAAGACAGTATGAGCTGGGATGAGCCATGGTTCAGTGGCTGAGCACCTAAGTTCTATGCAGAAGATACCAGCTTCAGTCCTTGCCATCTGTAGTTAAAATGGATATCAGGTGACTTGGGGCCCTTTCAACCAGAGAATTATAGCACTATTATTCCACTTTAATGGCCATGAGACTTTATCAGATGCACTAAATACGATATCATGATGTTGCTACATAAAAGCAAAAGCGTGCGTATACCAGACAACATCACCCTTTCGCATTTATATATTGTCCTCAAGCCGATCTATTTATTGATGGCCCAAGCCATCAATAGATCAGCTGTGCCTTTTTTTTTGTCAGCGTATGTAGCCTTGCATCTCCCCCCCCCCCACATATTTACCTCACAAATGGCTGGCCAGTACACCTCCAGGTAATATTGCAACATTCAGGTAGGTGACACACTTTTTATTACCCTCCCTGGTTTACTTGGAAGTTTTAAAGTGTGTTTGTGTGCATAGTGTAACTTTTTGTGTGTGATTTTTTGTTTTAATTTTAAATTTCCCATGTGATAAAGTCTGGTGGGATTTCAAAGGAGGAAGTAAACGGGGCTTCATTCACCCCTCTTCATTTCCAGGGAAGCCTTCTGCCAGGAGAGAAGGTAAGTGTGGTGGGGGGTGTTGTTTTGCTGGCATAAAAATGGATTTTTTTATGCCAGCAAAAGAATGTTTAAAGTGGCTTGTCTAATAAAGTCCATGGTTCCATCCTATTGAATCCTGGGAATTATAATTTGGAGCACTATAGCTTAGAATTGAAAATGCACTTCTCTAAACTGCAAATCTCAGGATTCCATAGGATGGCAAAATATTATTTCAAGTGGAATAATAATGTTATAATTGTGTAGTGCGAATAGGCCCTGGTTTCTCTGCTGAGATCACAGAGGCTCATGTTTCCCCTGACAATTAGCAGCCAGAGTAATAATGGAGCTAGATCAGGGTGGGCAAAGTGCGACCCTCCAGTTTATGTCGGACTGCAACTCCTATCAGCCTAGCTAGCCTAGGCAATGGTATGGAATGATAGGAGTTGCAGCCCAACATCTGGAAGGCTGCAAGTTGCACAGCCCTGGGGACAAATCAGCTCACTTCCCATGTCCCTTAACTTTCTTTTTCTCTTTCTCAAATATTCAGGTCCGTCCCCACAAATGGTTTCCAACTAGACATCTCTGGCAGTTCACAAATAAGACTCAAAGAGAGCATGCTTCCCCACCCCTAGAAACTCAGATATATACTACATCTAAAGTGGTTATGTAAATCAGGCATACCAATGCAGATTGTATCACAGATAACGCTGCTGTATGCAGGCTTCTGTTGGAATCCTCTGTAATACTGCAAAGGATCCTGGGGAAAATTCTTTTGAGCAGCAAGTCGCTTCATTGACAGCCACCTGCTTTAACTACTTGCTTATGCAGGCAGCCTGGAAGTCCAGCTAGCTCAAGGTGCCAGCCATTTACTATGTATGACCCACAGTCCCAGGTAGCAGGCAAAGCACTGTGTTTTCTGCAACTCTGAACCAAGTCATCATACCTAGCAGCTATGTGCAAAATGAAGTGCTGATTACATGGAGCAGAGTGCTGTGTTCCACAGTGAGGCTAGACCTGTCCATCACTAAACAGCTCCTCAATTTCCCACCCCTAGTGGGAACAGTTGAGAGAGATGGCTGACTTTAGTCTGGAGAAGAATGAGAGGTGATAGGATGGCCATCTTTAAATACATGAAGGCCTTTCACGTGGAAGACTCAGTGAATTTGTTTTCTGCTGCTCCAGAGGATAGGACCCAAACCAAGGATTCAAATTAGAAGAGAAGAGATTTTAACTAAAAACAAGGAAGACCTTCCCAACAGTCATGTATGTTCAGTAATGGAATAGACTGCCTTGAAAAGTATGTTGGAGGTTTTTAAGCAGTGTTAAAATAAGCAAAATACAAAAGTTAAAGCAGAATTAAACAACAAAGATAAAAACGGTTAAGATTTTAAACACATACACACACACCACATATACCCCAGCACAACCATTAGCAGAGATCAGCAAAGGCCTGTCGAAACAATAAAGTATTTAATAGGCTCCAGAAGGAAGACAGGCTCTAGAACTCTGCATAGAGAGTTTTAGAGCCTGGCAGCAGCCACAACCTCCCAACTCTTATGATTCTATGATTTTGTGTATGGCTTAGTGGTTCCATACACTGGAAGATCCATGGCCATACTTTAGGTTTATTATGTAGAATGCAGAGAAGCCCTGTGCATCATCTAGCTGAGCTAGTACAACATGCTTGACTACCTCTAACACAATCTGATTTCAAAAATATTGACCTCCAGACCTGCCAAAGGCATTTTGGTGCTTGAGGCAGAGTAGAAAATGGCATCTCCATCGATCCGTGCTAATACTGAGAGCACCTAAAGCCGGCTAAATTGTTTTGGCACAGGATGCAGAAAGTCTTTTAAGAAAACTCTCCTCATCTCAAGCAGAAAAAAAAAATAACAATATTAAAAATTAAATTACAAACAATTTATTGCCCTATAAGGAAAATTTACATTTCCTTATAAGGACAATAAATTGTTTGTAATCTAATTTTTAATATTGTCTGTGTTTTTTAAAAAAAACTATTGTCTGTGTCTCCTATGCTCTGTTGAATGGTAGGGCTGACCCTGTTGATTCCTGCGGTAGGGGCAAAACCAGGGACTACATCCTACGGCGGAGCCAGCATGGTGTAGTGGTTTGAATATTGGACTACAAATCAGGAGACAAGGGTTCAAATCCTTGCTCGGCCATGAAAACCCACTGGGTGACCTTGGGCAAGTCACACACTCTCAGCGTCAGAAAACCCTGTGATAGGGTCACCTTTGGGTCCCCATAAGTCAGAAATGTCTTGAAGGCATACGGCAACAAACATCCAATGGTATATGTAGTTTGGTGAGATAGTAGAGCTCTCTAGCTGAGAATTCAAAGTGTCCCTGCCTAAACAGCAAATTCCATGATTCCATTGGATAGAACGATATAGCATTTAAAGTGAAATCATAGCACTATTGTTGCTTAGTGTGAACAGGCCTTTAGTTACACCAGTGTAACCCATCAACAGGGTTCTAGCCATGTTGTCAGTGTAACACACAGGTCAAAGGTTTCCTTTCAAAGAAGGAGTGAGAATTGTGCAGTGCTTCAGATATTGTTATCTTCAAATCCTAGCATTCCTCATCCTTGGCTATGCTTGTTAGGGCTGCTGGGAGTTGCAATTCAGTAATATCTGGAGGTATGTACCATTCTCAGCTCTGTTTGTGCTTTTGGCCTGCATATCTATGTAGTTTTCCTGTACCATGATCCCCCCTCCGATGGAAATTGGGGAGATCAAGATAAAAGAATCTCACATGGGGAACTTGCCCCTGGCCCTGACTCATTGGGTCTATCATGCTTTCCTTGTAAAGATGGAGTGCCTTATTTAGGATGAGGCGCTTTCATCAGCGCTGTCTACGCACAATCCTAAATATACACTGGACTGACTATGTGACGAATGTTGCTGTCCTTGAACAAGCAGGGATCACCAGCATTGAGGCCATGATATTGAGAACACAGCTGCGCTGGGCAGGTCACGTTTCTAGGATGGAGGACCATCGCCTCCCAAAAATACTACTCTACGGTGAACTCGCCACGGGTCAGCGTAAGAGGGGCGCTCCAAAAAAGCGATACAAAGACTCCCTGAAACAACATCTCAGGCTTGGCCAAATTGATCACCAACAGTGGTCCGCCCTGGCCTCACATCGGGAGGCATGGAGACGCAATATCCACAATGCTGCAGCCTTATTTGAGAACTCACGACGAACAAGTCTTGAAGAGAAACGACAACGCAGAAAGAATCACAACCCAAAAACATCACCCAAGGAGTCCTTCTGCTGCGCTTTTTGCAACCGGACTTGTTTATCTCGGATTGGCCTTTTTAGTCATCAGCGCGCTTGCAGAAGGCGCGGGATGAGTCCTTCCTGAATCTTCGTTTGCGAAGAAAAGCCAGAGAGAGAAAATGACTAAACTGAGGCTATCATACTTTGGACATATGATGAGATGATATGACTCATTAGAAAAGACAATAATGGTGGAAAGTAGTAGGTGGGAAATTGTAGGAAAAGCAGTAAGGTGGAAAGTAGTAGGAAAAGAGGACAACCACAGCACAGGGAAAGACTCAATCAAAGAAGCCATGGCCCTGAGTTTGCAAGACCTGAGCAGGGATGTTGATAACAGGGACACTTAGAGGTCTTTCAAAGTTGACTTGATGGCAATTAACAACTTTTTAGGATGGTTTTGGGCTTTCTCATTAGCATGGTTCCATGTTCTCTCTTCTAATATACTAGACATAATACATCTCCACTGAACAATGATGCTACCCCCACAATCACTTCAAAGTAGAGTCTGTCTTGCAGGTATTCTTTCATTGTTGCTATTATCAAGGGGTGTGTGTGTCTAAATACTCCAAAGGCACCAGATCCTGTCTGATCTTGGAAGCTGAGAAAGGTCAGCCCTTGTTAGTACATGGATGGGAGACTGCCAATGAATAGCAGGTGCTGTAGGCTATATTTCAGAGGAAGGGACTGGCAAAACCACCTCTGAGTTTTCCTTGTCTAAGAAAACCCCATGAAATTTGTGGAGCCACGATAAGTCACCAGATGATTTGAAGGCACATACACACATGATCAAGGGGCTTGAAAAGATCTAGTATATCCAGTCATACAGCTTCTTCCAGGCTGTTCCCCTGAATCTCTTCTGATTATGTTTGCTCCAGGGCTCCAACAGGTCAATTACTGAGCAGGTCCATGTTACCTACAGGATCACCTTCTTACATATAACCCACCCCGTACATTCAGGTCTTCTGGGGGACATTTGCTCCAGTCGGCCAGGACTAGGCTGGCAACTGTCACCCAAAGGACTTTTTCTTCAGCTACCCCTAGACTCTGCAATGGCCTGCTGGAAGAAATTCGGCAGTTGAATCAACTGTCTGAATTTAAAATAGCTTTAAAGAGCAGTCTTTTCTGGCACACCTATCCTGATGATTTTTAAATTGTGAATCTTAAACTATTTTAATATGTACTAGTTTTATTCTTTTAATTGATATTATGTGTTTTAATGGGTTTACGGATTTTTAACTGATATGTATTTTAATTGATAGTTCTGTATAAATCTATTGTTCCATGCCTTGATCCACGGTGAAAGGTGGTAAGAAATAATAATAATAATAATAATAATAATGTAGCTAAGGTTTTCTATTTGATTACTGCCAGATCACTGATGACCGCATAATTATAATTGTATTTAATGAATTACATTTTCACAAACATTGGATTTGTTTTAGATATATTAATATATATTATATATGTTGTTTAAACAAAATGTTCATTTTAATGAAGTTTTCAATGGTCTATTGAATGCCAATAAGGATGATGATGACGACAGGGATTATGATAAAGACTTTGCTAGCTAGCAGTCCCGTGTGTGACATTAAGCTACCCATAACACACCAAGTAGTAACAGCTAGTTGATTCCATAACAGTGGGATGGTCATTTCACTCTGAGAGTCCATCCAGACTGCACAGGAGCTATCCATGGTACTGAACCCTATCCCTAAAATAGGTTCAGCACCATAACACCATCATGCATTTATTTATCAAAACACCGAAGTTTCCCCTTTCCATCAAGCATGCAGCAGGGCAACCAACAACATTGATTTAGCTGCTTGCCTATTTATTTATTTTATACATGACCATTAGCCCAATATGGGACCCACAGTAACTTCCTATATAAGTCAAAACAACCACCACCAACAGAATATTAAAAACAAAACAAAGCAAGTTAAAACTACTTTCAACATAGCTGGCTATGGAAGAGAACCAAAGGATGAAGAGCAAAATGTAGAATGGCTCAACAGAACAGAAATTCCGTTACACCACTACAAACACCTTCCAAAAGATCTACAGCTTCGCTGCCTGCAGAACCAGCTCAAGATATCTTGCTGCCTGAGGTAAAGGACAAGATAGTAGCCTTCCCCCTATGCCCTAAAGCAAACATGTCTGGCTGCTAAATCATGGCCTGGCTCCTATTGTTAGTCCCAGCGAGAGCAAACCCGCTGAATCAATGGGATTTACATAAAGGTTGACTCAACATTCAACAACTGATTCAATGAATTTACTTTAGTTTGGACTAACCAGGGTGGGAATAATTTATTTATTGGATTTATATCCTGCCTTTCTCCCAAGCTGGGAAAAATGTGGCCCTCCAGCCATTGTTAAACTACAAGTCCCAGCAGCTCTAGCCAGCATAGTTAGTGGTGAAGAATGTTGAAAATGGCAGTGCAACAATAGCTGGAGGGCCCCCTTATTCCCATCCCAGAACCAATGGAGTTATTAAACAATGGCAATAGGAATGTGTCCTCCACCACACATGACAGCAACAGAATATTCAGGGTGCACAGGGCAGGCTGCATGGCACATGCAGCACATACTGCACTGGCTCTTGAACAGAGGAATGGCCAAAGGTACTACCATCACTGCATTCCATGCTGCCCTCTTCCACACTCTGCCAAAGAGTAAGGAAGCCTGGATTGCCAGTCAAAAAGGACTCACTGGAGTGGACCAAGAGACCCTGCTAAGAAAGCACAGCCTCCAGCATTTCACAGATGAAAACCAAGACATATGTGACCAAGCAAAATCAGAGCATGGCAAAAGTTATTGATGAGAAAGAAGATATAAGCTAGGAGAAGCTGCAGAAGTTTGAAGTTGAAGGCTTTCACAGCCGGCATCCATAGATTTTCCTTGGTTTTTTTCCGGTCTGTGAGTCCATGTTCTGGAAAAAATTATTTCTGACATTTTGCTTGCATCTGTCGCACCAGCGACAGATGCAAGAGAAACATCAGAAATAAACTCTTCCAGAACACAGCCTGGAAAAAAAAACAAGGAAAATCTACTGCAGTTTGCTTTTGCCTGAGCCTACTGGGAAGGGCAAGATTCTGCCCTCTCCTCTCCTCTCTGCTGAGTTAACTGAGTCCAAACTACTTTTGCATTTGGAACTCAGTTTGCAACAACTGCAGTAAGCAGAGAGCAAAGGGAGAAGATAAGGAGACAGAAACTGGAACATTTTAAAAGCAGCTGAAAATGTGGGACAACAGAAGATGAATAGGGACTGTCCCTGCCAAATCTGGACAATTGAAGGTTGTGTTTTTCTAGACCTACTTCAGCCTATTGATATCCTTCTTCACCTTTGGTGTCCGGAAGTGGACACAGGGTTTCAGGTGAGGTCTGATAAAGCAGATTAGAATGATGCTATTACTTCCCTTCCCCTGGACAATGTATTATATTTCTGGAGATGTAGCCTAGAATTTCATTGCCTTTTTTGCCACTGCATCACACTGTTGGCTCATGTTTAGCTTGTAAATGTAGCTCACAGTTTAGGAATTAGTATTCATCTTGGTGGATGGCAAATTGTACAAGACTGTCTTCATGCTAAAAACCATCAGCACATCTTAATATTATTCAATATATCATTGGTTGTTGGATTTCCAAGTCTGACCACGGAGAAAGAAAGGCATGTTGACCTCACTGCTGGGAATAAAAACTGATCTAATAAGGAAATGAATAATATAACTTAAAATATTCTCTATCATGAGAGCCCAAAAGAATAACCTCCCTGAAGTTCAAGTCTGCCAGCACTCCTCCCAGACTTCAAAATCTTGGTGCATTTCACATGAAAAACAGTCATACTATAGACTGGAATCTTGCTTCCTTCAGTGAATTGCTTTTTAAGTAGTGGCTGAGATCATCCTTAACATGCTTTCGCCAAAGAAGATTTATATAAGACTCCCAACCCAAGAGCTGAGTTTACTTTATGAAAGTGCTATACTTAAAACAGTAAGAAAAGAAAAGAAATAAAATTAAAAGCCAAACACATCAACGAAACCTCACTTATTTTCTAGATCAGTCCATTAAACTTGTGTTATCCTGTAATTAAATGAGAATTCCTGGATAAATAGAACTTGCAAGAAAGGGAAGTGCTGAGCAGAACAAATCCTGCGTAACACACACACACACACACACACACACAGAGAGAGAGAGAGAGAGAGAGAGAGAGAGAGAGAGAGACCATACTCTCCAAAACCAGGACACATGTGTCCAAGCAACATCAGAGCATGGTCAAGATGGCAAAAGTTATCAGTGTTTAAGAATATACAAGCTACAAGAAGCTACAGCAGTTTGCTTTTGCCTGAGCCTCCTGGGAAGGGCAGGATTCTTCCCCTTTGTATCCTCCCCACCCCAGCTGAGTTAATTGTGGCCCTATTACTTTTGTATCTTGAAGTCAGTTTGCAGCAATTAAAGTAAGCTGGGAACAAAGGAGGAGGAGGAGAAGAAAGAAACTGGGACATTTTAAAAGGAGCTGAAAAAGTGGAATGACAGGATTATCAGGACTGTCCCCAACAAATTGAAACTGCTGGAGTGTATGATACACACACACACACACCTCTGCAATAGCAGCTTATCATAAAATTAAGAACTTACAAAAAAAAAGTCAGGTTGTTATGGCAGAGCTAGACATCTGAAGGAAAGCAGGATGTGGGAATAGCTGCAAAGCAGTGTGGAGAGGGAATAACCACCCACACAGTAGAACCATCAGAATTACACAGCTGCTCTGAGCTCCAGTTTAGGAGGAAAGGTAGGGTATAAAGGATGATAAGATTCACACATTAAAAATTGAGAGTGAGAACCAAAGATCATGGCCTGAATCCTATTGGTTAGTCCCAACTAGAGTAGAACTACTGAATTAATTGCTGGATAGTAAATTAACATTTAGGTTAATTCCATTATTTCAATGGTTCTGCTCCAATTGGGACTACCAATAAGATTTGGACACATGTTAGCAGCTATGGGGTTTTTTTTGTTGTTGTTGTTTCAAAAGGCCAGGTCTTCCACCCTCTATAGGGATGGAACCCAGCAGGCCTCCTAGTGGTGGGAATTCAATCAGGATGGAGTCACAACAGGGAAGGTCCTGCTCTTATTCGAAGGCAGACTGGCTTTGGAAGGCAGTGGAATTCTAAAAGGACCCTTCTCAAATTCCTTGAGTACAGAGGTAGGCAGCAGCTCTTCTCCAGGTGTTTTTGCAACATAACTTTCACTAATCCTAGCCAGTATGGGGAATTATCATGGGAAGTGCTCACCCCAGTTCTGTCTCTATTCATGTTAGTCCCTTTCTTCCCATATATATACCTTTCTAGATTGTATGGTTTATTCTTTTTGTATAACACCATGTAGTATACTATACATTAATGGAGAATAACAGCAATACTAGTGCAGACCTTGAGAGGTTGTTGGACTGCAGATCCCAGCATTCCTCATTGCTGGTTATGCTAGCAAAGGCTGCTGGGAGGTGCATCTCTTCCAACATTTCAAAGATGAAAACTTGGACATGTGTGTCCCAGCAACATGTGGCAAAAGTTATCAATGAGGAAGAAAACACAAGCTAAGAAAGGCTGCAGCAGTTTCCTTTTGCCTGAGCCTACAGGGAAGGGCAAGATTCCACCCTCTCTTCCCCTCTACTGAATTAATTGAATGCAAACTACTTTTGTACTTCACACTCAGTTTGCAGTACTTGAAATAAACTCAGGGAAAAGAGGTAAAGTAGGAAGAAGAAGGAGAAACTAGCATATTTTAAAAGCAACTGAAAAAGTGGGGCAACAGAGGATTAATCAGGACTGTCGCTGCCAAATTAGGACAGTTGGAAGGGTATGGAGTTGTAACCCAACACCTACAATTTCCCCACCTCTGTTCTAGAGTCTAGAAAAACGACAGCATTCCAGTATCTCTTGAAAAAAATAATAATGATACAAGCAACCATAGTCCCAACACAAAAAGTTCACAGGAACTCTCTCTCTCTTTAGCATCACTGAACTACATTTTTTGACAAGCGACACTAGAAATCTTGTGTATATTGCCTCTTTCATTTTGCCAAATAGTCACTACTAATATGCTGGTTGTTTTACATTAACACTCCACTTGCAAAGCTGTGATATTAAAATAACTGACTCATAGGCTGCATCTGCAATGCTCTTCTGCATCTTGGTGCAAACTCAACATTTTAAGCCAAATAAATACTGTAGATGTATTTTATGTATTTATTTCCCACCTTTCTCCCAACAAGGGACTCAAAGTGACTTATAAAACTTTTTAACAAAATTTAAAACAAAGTCCAGCTAAAAAATAATTCACAAAAGTGAAAAAGCAAATAAACAAATAGGTCTATTAAAATGCATATAGTTAGTTACCGGTATATAATTTAAACTTATATAATAAGAAAATTGCATATATATAGTACATATACCTATAAATGTAAATGTAAATAATGCAAATGCAAAATGTATAATATCACAATAAGAGTTGAAATGTAAGGTTTTTATTTTAAAACATGTAAAGTTTTTAAATTTAATTTAATTTTATTTATTTAATAAAAAATAGTAATTAAAAAAACTTTAATAATGCATATAGTTAGAACAGTTTTAAACATATTTAAAACATAATTAAAAGGTAAAAAGATAAAAGCATAGCAGACCGTATTCAAAACACAAAAATGAAATTAATTTAAGCACAAAAGTGCCCTTTTAAATAAAAAGATCTTTTCCTGATAGTGGACAAAGAGCAAAAAAGGGAGGCAACAGAAACGCCTGTGGAAGGTACCGTAGTTCCATAGATCTACTCACAGAGCTACAACTAACAGCAAATGTGTATGTATTAATAGAGACTGCACCAACTCTCAAGGCTCACGGGGTTTTACAAATCTTTATGTTACTTTTGGACAAAAGAGGAAGTAGAAATTTGGTACATAGTTTGTCTATGACCCCATGATTGGCAAAAGCAACAACATCTGCAGTGGAAAGGAGAGAGTGTGTCTCATCTCCTGCTGCACCTATATTGAAAATTCACAGATTAAGGGAGCAGGAACAGTTGGCTACAAATAGCTCCTTCTTTCTTAGAGAAGGCAAGGATAAAACATGCCTATATCCTAACAATCACATATTGTCCTGCATCCCCATTTTAGTCTCAACTAGAGTAAAACAATAGACTCAATGGTCTATTGGGTGCTCAGCAATGGCTCCTCCTGCGTGGCAGGGGGTTGGACTGGATGGCCCTTATGGTCTCTTCCAACTCTACAATTCTATGATTCTATGAATGGGATTTATGTCAGTGTTGCTTTATCATTCAACAATTGATTCAATGGTTCTACTCTAGTTGAGACTACCCATAAGATTCAGGCTGCACTGAGGCCATTCCCTTCAACATTTCATAGATGGAAACTGGGATACATGTGGCCAGACAACATCAGAATGTGGGCAAGATGGCAAAAATTATTAATGAGGAAGAACCTATAAGAAAGGAGAGGCTGCTACAGTTTGCTTTTGCCTCAGTCTACTGGGAAGAAAAAGAATCTGCCCTTCCTTCTTCCTCCCCCTTCCCCCCTTGCTGAGTTAACTGTGTACAAACTACTGTTGCATTTTGAACTCAGTGTGCAGAACCTGAAGTAAACTGAGGACAAAGGAGGAAAGTAGAAGGAGGTGAAGGAAACTGGGACATTTTTAAAGCTGCTGAAAATGTGGGATGATAGATGATAAGTGGGACTGTCCCTGCTAAATCAGAACAGTTGGAGAGTATAGGGAGGGGTGGAGAAAATACTTTTTGGACTACAACTCCCAGAATCCCCCTCCAGACAACATGGACATTGTAGTCCAAAGGTTTTCCAATGTTTTGGCTATAGCATTGAATTAGGAAGAATCCCAAACTCCAGAATTTTAACCTGAATTTTCAAACACAGCTGTGTGTGTGTATGTGTTATACGCATACACACACACACACATCCCATCCCTCTTGTGTTTACACACCACTCCAGATGACTAATGCAATCACAAGCAATAAAATTAAACAACCCAATCAAATATATATTTTAAATACACTTTTGTTTTTTAAAAAAATGACCCAAAATATATTTTAACTACAGCTTTTTTTTTTTTTTTTGTCAACAGAGAGCAGTAGGAAAGGGGCATCTCAAAATAAATGTATTCAAGTGTGGCAGAAGATTCCAGATTCAAAACATTCAGCGCATAGCCTCCCCCCCCCATCCCCACCCTTGTCACATTATTTCACAGGTGATGTGTACACACCCATGCTCAGAATGGAAATCTGGTATTCGCTGATAGTGTTGTGCCAAAACCTTTGATCCCATGATTTATTTCTCAACCTCATTATGCTTATTACAGGTCTGTACATGGTGGGAGGTAAATCCCCAGGGCTCCACCAAGAGAACTTTTGTATCTAGTAGTACAATCCTATGCAGGCAAGTCACTCTAGGCTCAATCCGGATTTAGCTAGAGTAGGCCCCTGAGTTCAATTAAACTTACGTTAGTCATTATTATTTCCTTAATTCATACTGTAGCCTAAGTCAGGGCAAGGAAACACCTCACCCTCAGCAGCCCTAGTTAGTATAGCCAATGGAAAGGAACACTGGGAGATTCAGTTCAACAACATCTGCAGGTGGTAAGCATACATTGACCAAGATCCTACATGACATTCCACCCATGTAGTTCTCTGTCCAACAGGTCTGTACATGGTGGGAGCTGTCTGAGGAGATTACCAGACAGGAATGCAAAAAATGTTCCTGTCCCACAGTCTCCACTCCTGCCCCTGTCCCATCCTTGTCATGCCACAATCACCCTCCCCACCGCACTTACCTCCTCTCCCGTCATTCTGGCAGCCCAGGAGTGAACGAAGCTGGAACGGAGCTCCGTTCACTGCCTGGATCAAAATCCCATGGATTCTCGCAAGAAGATGTGAGCATGGGAAATTCAAAAAGAAAAAGAACACCAAAAAAAGTGACAGCAAGCACAAAAACACGCTTTATAAAGTACAAGTAACCCGGGGAGGGTCATAAAAAGTGTGTCATTTACTTTGATGTTCCAATCTTACCTGGAAGTGTTCTGGTAAGGACCTCCCATTGATGCTGAGATCTTGCCAGCAAAATGGGGCACCGTGTCGCACACAAGAAAATCCATGACAGGAATGGAATGGGGGAACTATTGACGGCTTCTCCCATCAATAAAAAGCAGCACCCGCGCAACAGCAGCAGAACGGGTGCATAAGGAGGGGGGATGACGTCGTCTGATAAGGGAGCCCTTTTGCATTCTCTTGGCATTTCTGTAACACCACTTTTGACATGTCTGATAATCTCCAAAGTCCTGGGAGGTGCCACTGCTGCTGCTTAGTGGTAGGAAGGGGAGGTGGGGGGGGCAATTTAGCCAAGGAAGAAACAGCTGGTTTGGGCTAGGGGAGGAAACAAGGGTGTGCTTACAGACAGAGAGCACCAATCTTTTCTCCCCCTTGAAGCTGAGACCAGCTGCATCTCATCATCTGAACTGCTTCTTCCCTCCCCTTCCATGGGTAAGCAGCAGCAGTAGCTTCTTCTAGGGCTTGACATCTGCTGGCAGGAGGTTTTGGATTGGGCACAAAGGCCTAGAAAAACAGCCTCCTCTGCCTTGTCCAAGAAGACACATGCATGCATGTATGCAAGCAAGCTACACTTAGGTACAGATATATCATTAACAGAACACTACCCTCTGGAGCAATAAACACCTGAGGCAAAGCACAAAAATCAGCGTGTATAGAGCCATTGTACTGTCTATCCTCCTTTATGGGTCTGAAACATGGGTCACCTATCGCCACCACCTACGACTCCTCAAGCACTTTCATCAGCGCTGTATACGCACAATCCTAAATATACACTGGACTGACTATGTGACGAATGTTGCTGTCCTTGAGCAAGCAGGGATCACCAGCATTGAGGCCATGATATTGAGAACACAGCTGCGCTGGGCAGGGCACGTTTTTAGGATGGAGGACCATCGCCTCCCAAAAATACTACTCTACGGTGAACTCGCCACGGGTCAGTGTAAGAGGGGCGCTCCAAAAAAGCGATACAAAGACTCCCTGAAACAACATCTCAGGCTCAGCCAAATTGATCACCAACAATGGTCTGCCCTGGCCTCACATCGGGAGGCATGGAGACGCACTATCCACAATGCTGCAGCCTTATTTGAGAACTCACGACGAACAAGTCTTGAAGAGAAACAACAACGCAGAAAGAATCAAAACCCAAAAATATCACCCAAGGAGACCTTCTGCTGTGCTTTTTGCAACCGGACTTGTTTATCTTGGATTGGCCTTTTTAGTCATCAGCGCGCTTGCAGAAAGGGCGGGATGAGTCCTTCCTGAATCTTCGTTTGCGAAGAAAAGCCAGAGAGAGACCCTGTCCCTAAATCTGGATCAGACTAGAGCTGGGGAATGTTACTTTCTTCAGGCTACAACTCCCAGCATACCTTTTTGGATTAAAACCACTGACCATGCTTGCTGGGAAATTCTGGGATCTGTAGTCCAAAAAGTAATCGGTCCAAGTTCTGGCTGTAATCCAGGAGTAATGATTGGGCAGTCCATCAGATGTTGTTGGACAACCACTCCCAGCATGCCTCACCATTGACTATGTTGGCTAGGGATGCTGAGAGTTGCAGTTCAACAACCCCCAGAGGGGCACAGAATGCCCACCCCTGCTTCAAACCATAGTTTTCAGTGCAGCTAATAGTGGCATCTTTGTGCCTTCAGAAGCAGGGGTACTCTAGTTGCATTTAGAAAGGGGGAGGGTCATTATCAGAAGGGTGTTCATAGTGTGGTAAACTCTCCCACCCATGCCCAGGGTCTTTCCCTATGCAGTCTCATCCCATCCACTTTTTGGTTCACTTCTACTGTTGCAGGGGTAGGCCATGTGTGGCCTCTCCAAATGATGTTGGACTGCAATGCCCATTGCTCCTCACCATTTGTTATGTTGGCTTGGGGATGATGGGGATTAATAACATCTGGAGAGCCACATGTTGTCAGTACATAGGGGAACTTCCTGTTGGACAAGGATGTTGAACATTCAGCTGTTCCTCACCGCCACCACCGCATCCTTGTCACATACCCACTAACTGTCCCAATTTGGCAAGGGACAGTTCTGATTAATCCTGTCATCTCACTTTTTCAGTTTCTTTTAAAATGTCCCAGTTTCTCTCTGCTCCACCCTCTTTTCCCCTTCATCCTCAACTTACTTCAATTACTGCAAACTGAGTTCAAAGCGCAAAAATACTTTGCACTCAGTTAACTCAACAGCGGGGAGAAGACATGTAGGGGTAGAGTCTTGCCCTTCCTGGTAGGCTCAGCCATAAGCAAACTGCTGCCACTTCTCCTAGTTTTTGTGTTCTTCCTCATGTAATAACATTTGCCATCTTGACCACTCCCCAACGTTGCTTGGCCATCTGTGAAATGTTGGAAGGTATGACTCTTTTCATGCTGTATCCCAGTCTCTTACATTAAATAGTTTGAGCAGACCCATGTTTGAAGAGCTGAATAAGAACACAGGAAAATCAGACCAAAGGTACCCCTAGGTCAACCTACTGTTTCCTCAGTAGCCAAATAAATATCCCAGGAAGCCCACAGAAAAGGCCCAATGTATCTAACCCAATTCTGCCCATTGCATCTAACATTTAGTGGCACACTGAACCTGCATGGCCCATATACAGAGTATAGTGGAGCACTGGATGAGGGTGCAGGAGAGTCAGGATCAAATCCCCAAATTCAGATTCACCAGTGCATGACCCTGAGTTTGTCACTTTTGCTCAGCTTAATCTATCTCAAAGTGGTGTTATAGAAGCTAAACATTTCTGGGAAAAACAGGAGCTTCTGCATTTGTTCTTGCTGCTCTCTTGTCCACTAGGAATGAGATGGCTTAGACAGAGAGGGATGGTCTTCCTTTCCTGCTTGCTTTTTCTTCCTCTGTCGGCCTCTTCTTCCAAAAGCATTATGGGCAGATAACATTGTCTGGTTCAGTCAGGATTAATGAAGTGACTGCCCTGCTGTAAAAGAAAAAGAACTGGTCCAGACTGAACCCCTCCACATCTGCTCTTTGATGAGGGAGGACATGCTGCAGCATGTCTCCCTCACATCCTTTTCTCTTTTAGATTAGTTTAGGAAGGATCAGGCTATTGCTGTTTAAGAATGTATTTCCTTAATAAATGTTCCTCGTGTTAAGGATTCTATACTTATTTTTCTGCCTGTAATTTGGTTCTTTCAAACTCACCATCCTAAGATGGACACCTCCGCTGGGAATGGAGTAAAGGCTCTAATAGTCCTTGCATTCCAGTAATAATTATCTTACGATCCATCTCCGCTAACAAAAATGGGTAGAGGACCTTATACTGTACATCTTACAGAAAAGGAGTCATAGAAATGTAACAAGTAAATAAAACAAATAGCCTTGCCATCATGGAAAATAGCCATAGAGATTTCCTCTGCTATGAATTTTCCTATTCCCCCGGTAAATCCATCTAAGCTGGAGTGATGATGGCGAGGGACAGCGTTGGTGGGCCTGGAGGTCTCCCATGGGACCCTGGGCCCTGTCAGACTACACACTATTTTCCCATTTGAACAGCCATAGTTCCATCCTAGGAGTGGCAGTTCAGGGAGGGATATTTAGAATTCTCAGCCAGAGAGCTCTAGTCGTGCAGCGGTTCTCAACCTGTGGGTCCCCAGATGTTGTTGGACTACAGTTCCCAGGAGCCCTCTGAGATCTCACTTTGACAGCCAGGTGGTTCTTCCAGTCATCAGTGAGGTTGTGAGTTCACTCCTACAGCCTCACTAATGACTTGGAGGGCCACCTGGCTGTCAAGATGAGACCTCAGAGGGCTCCTGGGAACTGTAGTCCGACGACATCTGGGGACCCACAGGTTGAGAACCACTATGTGTCTCCCCAAACTACAAACCTCAGGATTCCACAGGAGGCAGGCAGGATAGTTAAAATGGAATCATAGTACTTATAACTGCCCCTAAGACTAGGGAGGTAATCAGACATGATGGAATGTGGCAAAAAACTGTGTTTCAAACTGCACCAGAATGGGAGAAGAACAGGAAGGGCAACATTATCAGACACTGCATCTTTCTGCCATCCTGGGGACATGGAACTGCCGTGGATGAGGCTTCCCTTTCTTGTTGAAGGGGACAAGCTGCAAATAAAAAGGGACACCTTACTCACGGCTGTGCTACGCCTCTGGGATACTGGAGGATGTCATTTGATAATCTTGCCTGTTCCGGTTCTTGTCACGATCTTCTGACACAGTATTTGCTGCATCTGATAATTTCTTAGAAAATGATCTAATGGATTCAAGTTACAATAAAAAAAAAGATTCCACCGAAACATTAGGGGGAAACCTGTTTACTGAAAGGGCTGTTCTAGAGTGGAATACTGCATTGGAGAGTGGTGGTCTCGCCTCCTTTGGAGGTCTTTAAACAGAGGTTGTATAGGCATCTTTCAGAAGTGCCTTTTGGAGTATTCTTGCATGGCAGGGTGTTGGATTAGATGGTTCTTGCAGCCCCTTCCAACTCTAAGAGTCTTTGACTCTATGATTTTGTGTGAAAGGGCCCATGTTCTAAGTTAATGGGCCAAGTTAGATCTGCAACCATCATGTATATTTTCAGTGTTAAGGCCTTGCGCATATTTGCTTGGGAGAAAGCCCCACTGGATTTATGTGCACAGGATTACATACCCTCCAATGTTTCACAGATGAAACATAGGACACATGTGGCCAAGCAACATCAGGGTGTGGTCAAGATAGCAACAGTTATTAATGAGGAAGAACACACAAGCTAGGAGAGGCTGCAGCAATTTGCTTTTGCCTGAACCTACTGGGAACAACAAGGTTTCACCCAAATGCTTTTCTCCTCCCTCCTGTGATAATTGAGTGCAAACTGCTTTTGCACGTTGAACTCAGTTTGCAGTAACTGAAGTAAGCTGAAGACAAAGAGGGAAAGTGAGAGTTGAAGACAGAAACTAGGACATTTTAAAAGAAGCTGGAAAAGTGGAATGACAGAAGATTGCCTGGGACAGTTGGAAGGTATAAAATCAAGCTGACACTAAAAGCCTTCAGGGGAAACATCTCTTCTTCCAGCCAAACCCCATATCCAGGTACTTCACTGGTGTTGTTAGGTGCCTTCAGGTGAACTCTGACTTATGCCCACAATCTCCTATATTTATTCAGAAGAATTCTGGCATTGCCTTCATGTAAGGCTGAGAGGAGTACCAGTGTGGTGTAGTGGTTTGAGTGTTGGATTAGGACACCGGAAACCAGGGTTCGAATCCCTGCTTGGCCATGGAAACCTCGTGGGTGACCTTGGGCAAGTGACACTCTCTCAGCCTCAAAGGAAGGCAAGGGCAACCCCCCCCCTTGGACAAATTCTGCCAAGAAACCCCCGTGATAGGTTCACCTTACAGTTGTCATAAGTCAGAAAACGCTGAAAGTGTGTATCTTATCTAAGGTCTCCTTAGCTGTGTGAGGATTTGAACCTTGGCCCCCTGAAGTTTTAGTCCCAAACTCACACCACCACTATACCATGCTGGCTCAGCCAGGTACTTATAGGCTTTGAATAAAGGGTATCTGGTGCTATAAACAAAGTGCTTCGTTAGTTGTCCAGTTCTCTGCCTGAATGGTTGGCTTTGAATCCCTCTTCAGCCTATGACCTGTTTTAATGGATGTTTGCTCAATCAGAAGTAACTGTGGTTGATTTCAATGGCACACTCCCATGTTCCTGTGCATAAAACAGCTGCTGTGCAGCCCAGTCTAAAATATATTTACTTGGGAGATAAATTTTAATGGGGTTTCAGGGGAGTTACTCCAAAATAAAGGCGCATAGCAGGGCAGGCTTGTGATAAAAATGAGTCCTCCTGGCATATTGCATTACAATTATTGCTTGAAACTGTTATCACCAAGATCTATCTGCTGTCACATTAATCTGCTCTTAGGCTGTAGTTTCCTTATCATATCAGCCAGTGTACTTTAGCAGTGAAGAAGCAATCTAGGAGGTTGTGTGATAGATATACAAGTAGATTTGGAAGTGTAGGCATTCATCAGGACCGTCTGCAAAGTCACTCCTCCCTAAAGAAGAGTTCAGAAATGCAGGCAGCCATATTGGTCCATATCAACAAACCAGTTCGGGCAGTTTTCATTGCCATCAGGCTCACAGTTTCCATAAAGTCAGTGGGTCTTAACTGTCCATGTAAGACCCAAGGAAAGCTCACCACAATACATTTTTTTCCCCTTTGGGAAAAACCAACCTCCTCCTAAGTTACCTGAGGACTGGAGCTAAGCGCAGAGGGTATGGGGATACCTGGGCTGATTGTTGTTATGTGCCTTCACTTCAACCTCTGGTGATCCTATTATGGGTTTTCTTGGCAAGGGTTATTCAGAAGAGGTTTGCCCTTGCCTTCCCGTAAGGCTGAGAGTGTGTGACTCATCCAAAATGGGTTTTCATGACTGAGCAGGAATTTAAATTGTCTCCTGGAGTCCTACAATATCATGCTACACCGTTGTAGTGTTATTATTCCACTTTAACCACTATGGCTGCCTTCTGTGGAATTCTGGGGTTTGTAGTTTAGTGAGACCTAAGAGCTCTCTGGCTGAGAATGCTAAATGCCCCTCCCTAAACTGCACATCTCAGGATTTCACAGGAGTCAGCCACAGCAGTTAAAGTGAAATAATAGCATTATTTATTTTTTGGATTTATATCCCACCTTTCTCCCAAGATGGAAGACAGTATAGTGTGATACTGTCCTTCAGCACTCAAACCACTACACTATGCTGGCTTTCTGATATCTGGGTAGGGAGGTAGAGTTTGTCAACATCCTTGCCCATCAAAAAGTCTTGGTCCTGGATTAACTATAATACTGATGGCAATCAAATCTTGCAACCAGTTCCCTGGCTGCTAGTTTAACAGAAGGGGCAGGATCTATGTGACCATAACAGTGGTAGCTGCTGGCATCTATATTAGTGGAGTGGCTGATAAATCCACTTTGGGTTTTAAGCTGAACTTTAGACTCACTATGCAAGAGGCTGAACCTGTTTTGGAGATAAGGTTTGGCATCTTGGGTAGGGCCATTAAAATTCAGGCTAAAGCCCAGAGTGGACTTACCACCGCATGGACATGGGAGCCACCAAATGACTCCAGATGTTCCTAAACTGTAACACCTAACATTTATCACCCTTGGCTGTAATGGCTAGTTGTGCTGGGAGTTGCACTCCATCAACATTTGAGTGACTGCACAATCGCCTCCAGTGGTTTTACAGCCATTTGATTAAGTGAAAATAAAATCCTTGCTACTTCTTGCCAATTCAACTGCTCTTTAAACACTCAAGAACTGGCCAGGTTGGGTCATTCTGACCTGCCAGACCTAGGTGGGAACCATAAAGATTTGTTATGCATGTCAGTGGACTCTACAATAGAGGCAGGCAGCAGGAGGTCCAGGAGCCAAATTTGGCTACCCAAAGTATTCTGAGCGGGTCATGCAGCAGAGTTTCTGAGTCCAATTCCAACCTGTTGCTGATCAGAACTCAGAAAACCTACATTGTTGGACCGTAACTCCCAGAATTCTCCATTCAGAATGGTTATGACCATGCTGGCCATGTGGGGGCCAGCATGGTCATAACCATTCTGAATGGAGGATTCTGGGAGTTACGGTCCAACAATGTAGGTTTTCTGAGTTCTGATCTTGAAGTAATTTTTCTTGAAGTAATTTTTCCAAAAAAGTAACTTTTCCAAATGTTGTTACCCATATATACACCTCAGCCACTTTTCTCCAAGCTGAGACACAAGCAGAGGACTCATGTGAGAATTTTCCCATGCCTTATTTTTAATTACAGTATTCCTAAGCAACTTTTCAAGGGAGGGGGGAATCCTTCCAAAGCAATGTGCTATAAAAACACACCATGTCAAATAAAATGCCATAATTTAAAACAGTGATTAGAAAGTTCTGAAAGTCCAGCCAAGCTATCCATAAGATTAATTAAACTATTTAAAACACAGTTTGAACAAGCAGTGAAATAATCCCGTGTATTTTTTTTAAAAGAACACACCATCCCAAGTTCTTAACTGCAAGACATCTGAGAAGCAAAGCTTGTTTAAAATCCAGAAGTGATGGACCCAAAATGCATGCCCGTTGAGAGGGAATTCCACAGATGTGAGGGCCACTATTAAGAAGACCCTGTCTGTAGTGCCCACCAGTTTAATTGATCTTCTAAGCAAGGGCAGCAAAGAGAACCTCTAAGTACTGATTTTAACACAGGGACAAGCAACTGTAAGAGGTCTGGAAGCTGTGCACACCTCTCCCTCCTCCGCTCCCATTTTTTTTTTAAAAATCCCCATCAAATATTTTATTTGTTATTTATTTTATTTTAGGTATTTCTACCCCACTCTTCAGCCATGAAGACTCTCAGAGCAGCTTACAAATTGTTAAGCAATAGCACTTTACACAACCTACAAAAGGATGGAAGGCTGAGTGAACCTTGGAGCCATCTAGGATTGAACTTGCAATGTGGTGGCTTGCAGTACTGGCATTTAACCACTGCGCCAGCAGGGCTCCCTATTTTTGATGTGGCAGGTGAAGTTAACAAATGGAAGTGAGCTCCAGTCATGTCCTAAAGGGCATGAAGAACATTCATAGGTCTGTCTCTCTATAATGGGAGATGTTGGGGAGGGTTCAGGGTGTTGGGAATCCACCTGCAGCCCACAGACTGTTCACCCTCTCCCCCTAATAGGTTCAGCATCTTGAGTCAGGGTCTTTAAAGTTCAGACTGCAATCCAATTCCTGTTCTGAAGGCCTGGGAAACTTCAGATAGGTGCAGGAGGTCATCCCAACAATGCATTACACATTGCACATTATATATACATGAGCCATGAGCAAGCCAACACATCTGGGAATGGCCTGCTCACTATCCCATCACTCTCACAGGTACATTTGGTGGGAAGACAGGAGAGGGTCTTCTCAGTGGCTGCTCCTAGGTTCTGGAAGTCCCTTCACAAAGAGGCTCAGTTGGCACCTCCTTACTAACCTTCTGCAAGCAGGTAAAACCTTTTTTATTCTGGCAGGCCTTGGATTCTTTGGGGGAAACAGGCCTTGCATAATGTGCCAGACTTTGATTTGTTGTTGCTGTTTTAATTTGTTTTAACTGGTTTCACTTTTAAGATGGTTTAATTGCTTTTTAACTTTTCAATGCAGTTAATTTTTAATTGTGTTTGCTCTAACTGTTGTAAGCTGCCTTGAGTCCCAAACTGGTATAAAGGTGGGATGATAATGATGATAAGGATGATGATAATGTACATACACACAAGAGAGCAGCTCAAGTACTTAAACAGAGAGCTTCTGGTGCTGGTTGTACTGGGAAAGAGGGCCACGAAAACCCTTTATTTGTTTGAATGGATTGCCAGGAAGCCAGTGCTGCTGGTTCTTGCTCAGTGAAGAGCGTAAGAAGAACCATGTTAGATCACAGCAAGGGCTAACCCAGTAGCTTATTCCCACAGTAACCCCCTACTTGTCCCAAAGAAGCCCACAAGCACAACCTGAGTACAACAATACCTTTCTGCTCATGTTCCCTGGCAACCAGTACACAGAGCCATACTGCTGTAGCCATCAGGGCAACTAGCCATCAATAGTATTAGGGGCACCTGGTGCTCCCATGTGATCTAGGGAGTGAATTTGCTCCAGCTTTTAGGGGCTTACCACATGAGGGAAGGAAACCACAATGCACCCTGATAATAGCACCACCCACCTTGTCGTATCGCATGACATCAGTGTGTTTCAGCTGTTCTTCTGTTCCTGTCCCATGGGAGATGGTGGTAAATGCAAGTCTTTTTGCTAACTGGAAAAATACATTAGCAAAAAGACCCACCTTTACCACAGGACTAGAACAGGAGAACAGCTGAAATATGCTGACATTGTGGATAAGGCAAAGTGGGCCGCACTACTCCTGGGCTTCACTTCCACTTCCCTTCATTTGTGGGGTAAGTCCCTTAATCTCAACTTTAAAGGAACTATCCAAAGTTCTGGATGTGTTTTGTGGATATGAGTTCAGAACCTTGGTCAGCACCTTCAAAGTTCAGATAGTTCAGACTGAAGCTCAGGGTGAAGCTGGCAATGGATAGTACTGTAGTTTAAAAAATGGATACAGCTCCCATTTAGAATTACCTGTACTTGCTAACTGATCGACTTGGTACAAAGCTGTGAAACATACTTTTGAAAAAACTCCTGTGTATACCTGGATATGACTGCTTTGTAAAGCATTCGTTCTAAGAATATAGTTCTGGGACATAAGATCCATTTAACTGTATAGGTCTACTTGTGGGTCAACACACATACGATCAGGCTGTCCAAATGTTTAACTCTGATTTGACCACTGCCCTTCTCCCCATAAGTTGATTTCCCCCCCTGTGTATCTGTTTTATTCGTTAACTGTTACACATATCCACTCCCTTTCTTCTAGTGAGCCTAAAGGTGGCATGCATGGCTGTCCTCCCCACTTTATCCACAGAACAACCCTGTGAGGTAGGCCAGGTCATGAGAGATTGACTGGCTTAGGGGCACTGAGTGGATTTCAGAGCCTGGTGAAGATCTGAACCTGGATCTTCTAAAGTTCAACTCAGCATTTTAGCCACTGCAGCACAATTATGGGTTTTTTGCTTTTTTGAGAACTAATGTGGTGTAGTAGTTTGAGCACTGGACTACAGTTCTGGAGACCAGGGTTTGAATCCCTGCTCAGTCACAAAAAACCACTGGGATACCATGGGCAGATCACACTCTCTCAGCCTCAGAGGAAGGCAAAGGCAAACCCTCTCTGAACAAATCTTGTCAAGAAAACCCAGTGATAGGTTCACCTTAGGGTCACCATTATTTGGAAATTACCTGAAGGCACAGAACAACAAAAACAACAAAAACAACAACCTATCCACCTATTTGACACATCTGCTTTTAAAAGTGGCTAGAAACCTGCATTTAATTAACTAGGCAGAATTGCACACTGTATCTTGTTTACAAAGCTGATTGGGAAAGGATCATGTGAATGGAACTGGGTGGCATGTGTAATCTATAGAAGTCAAACCCGATTTTGCATTAGAATACTTTTAGAGAGTCATTGCTTAGAAACAATTATTTAAGTCAAGTCATGGAACCATAGAAACACAGAAGTGAAGAGACCAGGTGTCATGTAGTCCAAACCTTGTCAGTTTAGGTCCATGTTGTTATCCTCACCCACTGGTCAGTTCGTATAAGGACCAAACTAGACATATAAGGGAATGTGCATTCCCTGAAATTCATGTCCTACGTGGCAGGGGGGTTGGACTGGATGGCCCTCGTGGTCTCTTCCAACTCTGCAATTCTATGATTCTATGTTTTTCCTTCCACAAGGCGATTTTCTCAAAGGCATATCCTTCAGCAATCAGATATGCAAATTCAGCTTATGTTTGCCTTCCAAAGACCAGTCATAAAACAAAGCATGCTAAATGCAAAATGCAGTTGAGGAAAGACATATGCTATGACAACAGAGGGAGCATCTATTCCAAATACATAACAGACATCTTCTCTATCTGCTTGTCCAAGGCAGAACTCTGAAAAGTTACTTTTTCAGACTACAGCTCCCAGAACCCCCCAACCAGTAGGTGCTCCTGGAAGTTGTAGTCCTAAAAATAAATTTTCAAAGTACTAGTCAGTGGGTCTGTTTTTGCAAGGATTCTTTAGGGGAGGAGCATATCCAGTGAGTTCTTATGTGAGCGTCCGTAGCTCGGTAGGAATGCCTTGCACACCAAAGATCCCATGCTTAATCCCTAGCATCTCTAGGCAAGACTGAGATAGACCACCCTAAGCAAGGCTGGGATGGAAAAGCTACTGCCAGTCAGTGTAGATTATACACAGCCAAATGGAGTACTGTACTGTATCGGCTTGACTTGGTGTAAAGCAGCTTTTTATACAAAAAGACAGTGCAATCCCACAGCTACGTTCCAGGCACCAGGTCTCAGAAGTAGAGTATAGGTTTTGCCTTCAGCAAAACTGTCTTGAGAGGCAGCACTTTTCAAGAGCTGAATGTGAAATACTCATTTGTATGGGAGAAAGGGGTGCAGGTTGCAGACACTTACTGGATGGGTGGTGGTGGTTTACATAATGTTCCTTGTCACCCCAGTCCCCAGCACCTGAGAACACCTTTCATTTGAATGTATCTTTTAGACATGTGACTCTATACATAATATTTCCCTATATGTTCTGCACTTAGAGCACAGGTGGGGAAACGTTTAGCACTCCATGAGCTTACACTACAAGTCCCATCAATCATTACCACTGGCCACAACGCTTCTGGGAGTGGTAGTCTGAAACGTGAACAGTGAGAAACACCCATCCTTCGCATGGAGAAATGTACTGTTTCTTGGTCATACAACAATATGGCAGCAAGTCTGAAAATGTCTGCAGGATCTGAGATAAACCTAGAACCACTTAGTGAATTCAAAGCAGAAAAGGGTTTGTTCCCTTCCCCAACTAAGGACATCTTGGAACCAAGCTTCCACACACAGTACTACTGCACAACTGCCTTACCAGCAGGCAAATGTCTATCTCTATGGCCACAATCCTGTGCATGCTTGCCTGGGAGAAAATACCACTGAACTAGGTGGGACTCAGTTCTTCTGAGCCAACATGGATCAGATCTGGCTGCAAGCTCTTCATTCTAAGATCAGGTAGAAAAGGTCCCTGAGAGGTGTGGCTCTCCCTTACTTTTAAGCCTTTTCCCAAACCCCAAACTCAAAAAAATAACCTGCTCATCAATTCCTACTTCTATGCTAGAAACTTTTATTTTTTAAAAAAACCAAATCTATCCCAAGAAGCTACTCAGAAAGCAAATTCCACAGTCTCAGGTGTGTGTTTTTCGCGGTTTACCTCCCCAGCGCAGCAAGCCATAAAAGTGGGCGTGCAACATGGTGGATGTGTATATTTTACTCATATAATTGCCATCCCTGGAGCACCTTCTGCTCCAACATGCAGTCTTTGTTTTTTAAAAAAGTACCACACACCCAGGCACACAGCTACAATTCCCTTGCAAACGTGAATGTTAGAAATGCTCACACTGGCTCACATCAAACTGTAACATGCTCACATCAAACTGGATCCAAACTCCCATAAAGAGAGGGTAAAGGAGACTTACCCAAAAGAAAGCAACAACCCCAAAGTTCAGAAAAAGTTGCTCTGAAGTGACCAGAAGGATCAAGCCTGCCAGGTCTGGGATCTGACCCTTGCTTTTCTCCAAGGCAGCCCTTTACAAAAAGACTGGTGCAGAAGTTCAGCAAAACGAAAGCGCCTGATGCCTAAGTCAGGCTGAGTGTGGGGTGTTCCGCCCATCCAGTCAAAAGAAAAAAAGAGAAAAAAGAGAGAGAACAGCAGCCCCCCTCCTTTCTGGTCCCGCCCCACTCCCTGGGCCAGGAGTTCTGCTGCCACACTCTGGGCTCAGTTGTGTGAAGTTGCAGCTTGACGCAGCCTGTGAAATCCAATCCCCTCTTGCAGGCAAGCAACAGCTGGACTGCTTCATTCAGGGCTGGAGCCACTACATGGCTTTTGCTGAGTTTGGTGTGTCTGCCTCACACCCTCAAACGTGGGGGAAGAAGAGTGGGAAGGCAGCATTTCAATACTGACTCTGTCTGGGAGCTTACTTGGGTTTGTTTGTGAGCACCAATGTGAATGGGGGGGGGGCGTGAAAAGAGAGAAAAAGAAAGAAGCAGAAGTTTTCCTCCCGCAAACGCATTGGAAGTGAAAAATGCAAAACAAACATATCCCTTCCTGAGATTTGCTTCCAGTTTTGCCTCGGGGCAGTGAGTCACTCATACTCATCTCATACTTGCACACATGCTAGAGAACACACACAAAACTGAGTGCATGCCACAGATACACACCCTCTTCCAGTGTGATCCCTGCTACCAACATGTTAAATGTATTCTTTTAGCCTAGATTGTTTTAGGATAAAGGTTTGCTGCCTTGGATTTTTTTTGGGGGGGGAGGATGTGTGTGTGTGTGTGTGTATCATACACTAGTGTTGCCAAGTTCACATAGCATCCTTTTGCTGTTGCAACCCCATGTGGATGTGGGGGTGTGCATGATTAATTGTCACATGGCCCAAAGCCTTGTGAGGATTACATACATGTGGGAGTGGCAGTGGAGCGCTCAAGTTTTTGGGGTGTGGCTGCATGTGATAAGATATCATATGGACTGGCAACATGTGAGTTTTGTACAATCCTTGCCACAGTTTGATTGGGCCAGGAACAATATGGGAAAACATTGTGGGCATGATCCAGCTCAGCTTAGCCATGCTAACCAGTCCCATTACTGTCCATAGTAATTTAAGTCTTATCACTATTCATAGTACTTTCCACAAGTCAAGTGAAGTGCTATCCTAGGTTATACTTTTCTAGGAGAAAATCCCATTTAACTTGATGGAACTTATGTCTTGTAGACATGTGAAATGATTGCACTGTTTGTAGGATTGTGTACATCAGAGACTGGAAGTAATAAGTTACAAGGAAAGTAGTTACATGTATCAAGTTACATTTGGGGGAAAATTAGGGACTAATGGAGTTTTCCAAGTAAGAAAACAAGCAAGAATGATGGACCCTAGGTTTTTTGTGTTTTTTTTCCGGGCTGTGAGGCTATGTTCAGGAACTCTTCCAGAACATTGTAACCCCACTTCCAAGGCACCCCACTTCTGGAATGTTAGCATTGCCCTACACCCCATTTTCACAGGTCTCAGAGACTGGCCAAGCTTGGTTCATTAATGTGGCCTTTTTCAAGGGTAAAAGACAGGATGGTCTCAGAAAAGGTCATTTTTGGTTTTTCCCTGAAAAGGAAGGCCTGGGTCTGTGAAGGGCCAAAAGAAGACACATTCCACATAAATGGGAAGGTAATGTATGGAGAAACCCTTTTGTATTTGCTGATTGTGAAATTTCCTCTCCCCGGCTCCCAGCCTTAAAGAAATGGCTCAAAGCTGTTAAAATCCAATCACTGGACATTAAGAAACACATTTAGCATCTTTCTCACCTTTTATCAAGACCAGGAAACTCATTGTGCAATCCATGAAGGCTCATGGAATTCATGTTTCAACCCATGAAGCAACCAATCCCCTCAGGTGTATTTGGAGGTATAAAAGACCCCCCCCCAAATATGCCTCATTGCGCACAGTCAGTAACAGGGGGAAGCTCTGTTGCTCTGTGTTAGCCACATCCAGCTTCTCCATCCACTCTGCCAGACGGACTACAGGACAGGTGCTATTTTTACCCCAGCACAACCCTCTTGCAACCCCCTATCCAAGTTTTCCTACTGTTTCTTCCTGTAGCCTTGTGTGAATGCTTTCTTTGGGTAAATGTGTGTGTGTTTGGTGTTATTTTTAAATTCCTTAATAAAAAAAAAATACTTAATTTTAAATGTGTACGTATTCCATCCAGACTATTACCGGTAGACAAAGGTTTAAAAGATTCCGTTGTTACCCCCTCTTGCATAGCTAAAGTCGAGTTGCTGCTAATTTCCCCAACATATTAGAAACTCAATATTTTCTTAGAATTTTACAAGGAGCATTTTGGGTAACAACATGGCCTCACAGCCCAGAAAAAAACCATGAAAAACCTATGGATGCCGGCTGTGAAAGCCTTCGACTTCACAATGATGGACCCTGTTTGGTATAATCAGTAACATTTTAACTGCTTTTTCAAGTTACATTTAAAGGCACTTTGGAAGAATTTTCAGTAGAGTTTTCCTAGTTTTCTGCCATTCTTTTCTCAATCCTAAGGTTGCTTATTAAAGTAATGGGAAAGTAATTAGTAACATTTTTTTTTTATAAAGCTAATGTCAGAGCTTGGGAAAGTTATCTTTTTGGACAACAACTCCCAGAATCCCCCAAACTGGCATTGGAGGCCATTGAATCTACTGGCATTGGAGGCCTATGTTCTCTGTGCCTATAATATCAACAGGCACAGTTTTGCCTATTATACTAAATTTTCAGAGCTTGGAAAAGTTCCTTTTTTGGGAGACAGCTTCCAGAATCCCTTACCTGGCATGGTGAGATGGAGGATTCTTGAAACCACAATGCAAAAAGTAACATTTCTAAGCTTTGACTTTTTATTCTTGCAAGCATATTTCCTTAGTATAATGCATGTTTATGCATTATTTTCGACCAACAGATACATTTTTGTGAGCACTTTCTGCCAAATGTACACATACATGTATGCAATTTTTGACTGAAAAAACCATGCTGCAAAAATTTTGCAAAAATTCAAAAATGTGCAAATATGAAAACATAAGTGTATTTTAATTTGCATGTTTGTTCAGGAAATGCACACTTGCATTAAAATTGAAGGTGTTAAAATTACATTGAATTCAGATTTGAAAAAAAAAAAGATTCTGCACTTAATTTAAAATCTAAAGGTAAACTAAAACACCATCCCTAATTCAGAGTCATACTGCCTCTTACCCTGGAAATAGTTATCAAGACTTTCCTTGGTTTTTTTCCAGGCTGTGAGGCAGTGTTCTGGAATAGTTTCTTTCTGATGTTTCACCTGCATCTGTGGCTGGCATCTTCAGAGAAAGATGAGATTCTCTGAAGATGGCAGCCACAGATGCAGGCGAAACGTCAGAAAGAAACTATTCCAGAACACAGCCTCACAGCCCAGAAAAAAGCCCAAGGGAAATCTATAGTTATCAAGACTAGCAGCCAGACACTGATGGCTGTAGCCTTTATGAATTTAGCTAATTCCTCTTTACAACTTTACAGAAACTATTGGCTCTGTTCTGCAGTCTTTGAAGGCTGACAGTTTAATGGTTGAACTATCTCATGTTTTGGAATATTCATGTTCAATTAACACTGAGAACCAGGAATCAGGCTTTTGCATTCACTTTGAATATTATCATGACTTCAGGTCAGGGTGTGTTGGTAATGCATCCAATATATTAATAAGTGAGAAATGTTGCTTAGTGTTAGCAGGAACTGGTTTGTTCAAGTTTAGTTCGCCTCTGGTGGTTTCTCCTTTGGGGAAGGGGAGGGAAAGCAGAAGATTAACTTCTTTGATAAAGTGCCAGGAGCACATAATATTCAGGAATATCATCTCACAGAAGCCATGATAGTTCAGCCTTCAACCCACCCAAAGTGCAAGAAAGAAACAAGAGAAAATACAACCTCATGCAAAGTGGAAACATTGCACTGGGCTTTGATTTGCCAACATATTACAGCAGAGCATAAGGCCATGAAAGACAATAGGAAACAGAGATTATACTACTCTGTGAAGTACGTGTGTTTCATGTAATGGTAAGTGTTCTTGCGCTCAGCCTATAATTTTGTCCTACCTTCTCTCTTCCCCTCAGTTCTAGGATTTGCAATATATCCAATTGACGTGTGTGTGTGTGTGTGTGTGTGTGTGTGTGTAGTTTCCTGGAATGCTTATTTTGGGGTTGGGGGCATAGTTCGGTGTTAAACTACAAATTTTGCATGCAAAATATCAAATGCAAACCTATCTAGGTAGCAAAAAGTAACATTTCCAAGCTGAGAAGTATAAAGCCATGGAGAGCATCATTGCCAATGGAACAGAACAGGAGTGGGAATCCTCTTTTAGTCCTGTCCAGAGTAGATCCATTGAATCCATTAGATTTATCTATGTAATTGAATGGGTCTGCTTTGGTTGGATTAAACAATGGGATGTCCAGTGCAACCCTTGGCATGCCCACTAACCCCCTCCAGTACCTGGCACCTGCACCCCCACATTTTCATCATGCAATCTTCATGCATGTAAATGCAGAACAACCCGTTGCAGAGCTATTTTGTGTTAAATAGCCAACCCTCCCCAAAGCAGCCCAAGGGATGCTTGGACATGTCACATCAGATTGACCAAAAAAGCAGTTGGGATGGTATGGCTGTCTGGTCCTCTGGAGCTCCAGAGAAACAAATATGGTGCATTGTGGCCCTCAAAGATCCAGAACATGCTTATCCCTGGAGTAGACCTCTCCATTGACGCCCCCTTGTCGTGGGAGAGAGGCTTGCGTACCCTAATGATGTTTTGAGCTATGCTGGCAGTGGCATAATAGCCACTGGTAGGGTCTCCCATGCCAGACAGGTCAAAACCGAAGGGTCTGACAAAGAGCGTCAAAGGGCAGGATGGGCCCTCTAGCCTTGTGGCAACCATCCTAGGAGAAGGAAAACTCCAATCCCAAACCCGGGCAGATGGTGCTCGTCCAACCCTGTAAGGTCAACCATCTAAGAGAAGGAAACTCTAATCAAACCTACGGCCCGAGGACCTCACTGCCACGTCCATGCTTGCAAGGCCATGGCAGATGAATCTCTGGTTTAAAGGGTGAGGCCAGTTCTGTGCACGCTGCGCTCCACCAGAAAAATCCATTGCACAGGCTCGAAGGACAAATCCATTTCCAAAAAAGCCCTGTAGCGACTGGCGAGGGACGAAACCGGCAGGTGTAAAGATGCACTGGAAGCCGCAGCCCCAACCCTGCACGCAGGCGGTTCAGGACATTGGTCGCTCAAGCCTGACCTGGGAGATGACAGTCTTGTTCGGCAGCATCCTGAACGACCAAGCAGCCTTTTTAAAGGAGAGCACTGCTTGCTCCATATGGAGAGGGGCCTAGAAAAGGTGGCCTAAAGAAAGCTCATCCCCAACTACCTGGTTGGCTAGCCGCGGCCAACGGGAATCTTCTGATGCGGTCAAACCAAGGCAAAGAAACAAAGGCACACACCGGCCTCCAAAGGTGTAAATAAACTGACACTTGCATGCTGGAACATCAGAACCATGCAAGACTCTGAAGATAGTGGACGGCCTGAGCGTCGTTCTGCCCTAATAGCCCTTGAACTATCACGGCTTAATATTGACATCGCTGCTCTTAGTGAAGTTCGCTTCCATGAGGAAGGCAGCCTTAAAGAACATGGCGCCGGCTACACACTTTACTGGTCTGGCAAACCCAAAACCGAAAAACATCTGTCAGGAGTAGGCTTTATGATTAAAAACTCCATTGCCTCCAAACTCGAAACCTTGCCAACAGGACACTCTGATCGCATTATTTCCTTACGCCTCCCACATGTTGTTCTCTTTAGTATATATGCCCCAACTATGCAAGCCGACCCTGTAGAGAAAGACAAATTCTACACAGACCTACGCCAACTCATACAAAAAGTCCCTGTAGAAGATAAAATTATTATCCTTGGTGACTTCAATGCCAGAGTAGGAAAGAACTCCGAAGCCTAGAAAGGTGTCTTAGGCAAGCATGGTGTTGGAAATTGCAATGATAACGGACGCCTCCTGCTAGAGTTCTGTGCAGAACAACAGCTGACTATTACAAACACAATCTTTCAGCAGAAAGATAGCTTGAAGACAACCTGGATGCATCCCCGATCCAAACATCGGCACCTCATTGACTACGTTCTAGTCCGTCAGAGAGACATTCGTGATGTCCGTCATACACGAGTGATGCCCAGTGCAGAATGCCAAACAGATCATCGCCTTGTCAGATGTAAACTAAATCTTCATCTTAAATTCAAACCTAAGAGGGGTGGCATCTTAAAGAAGAGACTCCAAGTCAACAATCTTCAACAAGCTACCATGAGAGACAACTTCCAGGCAAATCTACAAACGAAACTTGAAGATCATCCTACAGATCCTTCTCCTACAGTGCTTTGGCAACATATCAAAAACAGTATCCTCCAGTCTGCAGAAGAATCCCTTGGCTTCTCCCACAAGAAAAATCAAGACTGGTTTGATGAAAACAACCAAGAGATCCAGGAGCTGTTGGCAAGGAAGAGAGCTGCTCACCAGGCATACCTCGCCCAGCCAACCTGTCATGTAAGAAAAGCAGCTTTCCGCCTCACATGTAGCAAACTACAACAAAAACTCCGAGACATGCAGAACAAGTGGTGGATCAATATAGCAGAAAAGACACAGCGCTGTGCAGATCTGGGTGATCATAGAGGATTTTATGAAGCTCTTAAAGCAGTGTTTGGACCTACTTATCAGGTCCAAAGCTCCTTATACAGTACAGATGGTCAAACATTAATTACTGATAAAGCCTCCATCCTAAATCGTTGGGCTGAACATTTTCAAAGTCTCTTTAGCATCAACCGAGTAGTCCAAGCCTCAGCTATCCAATATACGATACAAAAACCAATGAAAAATGAATTGGACATAGCTCCCACTTTGGAAGAGACCCTTAAGGCCATACAGCAGATGAAAAACGGCAAGGCAGCTGGGATTGATGGAATCCCACCTGAAGTTTGGAAACACGGAGGTCATGCACTCCATGATAAATTCCACGAACTCCTTGTGAATTGCTGGGAAAAAGGGGAACTGCCATCAGACCTCCGAGGTGCAGTCATCATCACCCTGTACAAGAAAAAAGGAGCAAAATCCGATTGCTCAAACTATCGAGGCATAACACTGCTCTCTATTGCTGGAAAAATCCTTGCAAGGATACTCCTGAACAGATTACCGGTAGTTCCTGCTATTGCAGAAGAACTTCTCCCTGAAAGCCAATATGGCTTCAGAGCCAATAGGAGTACTACAGACATGGTATTTGCCCTTAGGCAACTGCAAGAAAAATGTAGGGAGCAGAACAAGGGTCTCTATGTAACATTTGTTGACCTCACCAAAGCCTTTGACACTGTAAGTAGAAAAGGTCTGTGGCAGATCCTGGAAAGACTAGGATGTCCCCCCAAATTCCTTAAAATGATTATCTTGCTACACGAGGGACAGCGTGGTCAAGTCAGATATGGCGATGCTCTTTCAGAGCCCTTTCTAATAACTAATGGAGTGAAGCAAGGTTGTGTTCTTGCACCAACTTTATTTACAATCTTCTTTAGCACGATGCTCCAAAGGGCTATGGCAGAGCTTGAAGAAGACGACGGCATCTATATACGCTACCGTACTGATGGTAGCTTGTTTAACTTAAGCCGTCTGAGGGCTCACACTAAGACTCTAAACTATCTAGTCCGTGAGCTGCTCTTCGCCGATGATGCTGCCCTTGTTGCCCACACAGAAGCAGCTCTGCAGCGCCTAACATCCTGCTTTGCAACAGCTGCAGAGCTGTTTGGGCTAGAAGTCAACCTGAAGAAAACAGAAGTTCTTTACCAGCCTGCACCACAGGACAAACACCACCATCCCCACATTGCCGTCGGCAAATCAGTGCTCAAGTCCGTTCAGCAGTTCACCTACCTGGGAAGCATCATCTCCTCAGATGCCAAGATTGACAAAGAGATCGATCACAGATTAGCAAAGGCATATAGTGCATTTGGAAGACTTCACAAAAGAGTCTGGAGCAATAAACACCTGAGGCAAAGCACAAAAATCAGTGTGTATAGAGCCATTGTACTGTCTATCCTCCTTTATGGATCTGAAACATGGGTCACCTATCGCCACCACCTACAACTCCTCGAGCGCTTTCATCAGCGCTGTCTACGCACAATCCTAAATATACACTGGACTGACTATGTGACGAATGTTGCTGTCCTTGAGCAAGCAGGGATCACCAGCATTGAGGCCATGATATTGAGAACACAGCTGCACTGGGCAGGGCACATTTCTAGGATGGAGGACCATCGCCTCCCAAAAATACTACTCTACGGTGAACTCGCCACGGGTCAGCATAAGAGGGGCGCTCCAAAAAAGCGATACAAAGACTCCCTGAAACAACATCTCAGGCTTGGCCAAATTGATCACCAACAGTGGTCCGCCCTGGCCTCACATCGGGAGGCATGGAGACGCACTATCCACAATGCTGCAGCCTTATTTGAGAACTCACGACGAACAAGTCTTGAAGAGAAACGACAACGCAGAAAGAATCACAACCCCAAAACATCACCCAAGGAGACCTTCTGCTGTGCTGTTTGCAACCGGACTTGTTTATCTCGGATTGGCCTTTTTAGTCATCAGTGCGCTTGCAGAAAGCGCGGGATGAGTCCTTCCTGAATCTTCGTTTGCGAAAAAAAGCCAGAGAGAGAGAGAGAGAGAGAGAGCTCTTAAGCAATTTCTGATTTATGGCGACCCTAAGTTGAAGCTATCACAGGGTTTTTGTGGCAGAATTTATTCAGAATTTGCTTTCCTCTGAAGCTGAGAGAATGTGACTTGCCCAAGGTCGCCCAGTAGGTTTCCATGGCCAACCGGGGATTTGTAATATAGTCTCCCAGTGTCCTAGTCAAACACTCAAACCATGACACCACACTGGCTCTCTTTGTTGCCTGGTTCTCAGGATATCCAAACAGTGGGCTTGTTCAGACTGACAGCTAGTGCTGATTCAATCAGCTCCATTCATGTTGCTTTGGGCTGCTTCTTCCCATTTCTACATCCTCCCTCCACACTCTTTCTCTTAAAATAAAATGCATCATCTCTTCTTACTTATTAATTATTGTGCTAAACAAGACTGCTCCCCCGCCACAATCCACATGAAACAAGGGAGTCTTCAGCTACCTTAATCTGAACAGGAAATTCTGATGATCTCTTTCCCCTATTCCCCTATTCCCTTTTCCTCTCCACCACCTCTCTCGTCCATACATAGACAGTACTTTTGTAAAACTATGGGGAGAGAGAGAGATTATCTCTTGCCCCATCCTTTCCCCTTACCTCCTCTACACCTGAGGGCGCATGTGGGCCTTTGTGTGTGTGTGTGAGCACACAAGAACTGCAGATCCAACTTAAAACGTGCAGAAGAGAGGTAAAGGGAATGAAAAAGAGAAAACTGGCAGATCAGAAAGTCTCTTTAAAAAAACCCAGCTTGCTGATAGGAACAAAAGCCTAAAGAAACAAAGAGAAAAAGTCTGAAACTTCTACAGGGAGCGCACAAATTCTGGACAGTTTTAAACTCTTTAAATTGATTTTACTTCTAGACTACCCTGAGATCCAATATTTGGGGTGAGATATAAATATTTTAGTAAATAAATAAAACCCTAAACCCCTTCAGCCACTATATCTTTGAGTTGTCACTGCACTGGAAATGCAGAATGTAAGACTCTAGAACAGTGTTTCCCAAACTCTGATCTTCTAAGTGTTTTGGACTTCAGCTCCCAGAATCCCTGATCATTGGCCAAGGAGGCTGAGGCTTCTGGGAGTTGAAGTCCAAAACACCTAGAGAACTCAAGTTTGGGAATCACTGCACTAAAAGAAAAAGGCCTCCCAACACTTTCATAATTGACTGGTAAGTTCAGTGCCTTGGACTAAGGACATTGTTGTTATTTGCCCTCAAGTTGGCGTCAACTTATGGTGACCCTAGGAATGAGAGACCTCCATGAGCCCCAGTCATCAGTAGCTCTGCTCAGATCTTGTAAATGCAGAGCCCTGGATTCCTTGATTGAATCTGTCCTCCTTTAAAGTGGTCTCCTTCTTTTCCTACTGCCTTCCACTTATAGAGTTTCATCAACTTTTCCAATGAGTCATGTCATCACATGATATGTCCAAAGTAGGACAGTCTCAGTTTAGTCATCTTGGCTTCTAGGGAGAATTCAGGACTGATTTGCTCCAGGACCCATTCCTTTGTCTTTTTAGTAGTACGTAGTATCCATAAAGAGCCAGTGTGGCGTAGTGGTTTGAGCAGTGGAGTAAGACACTGGAGATCAGGGTTCCAATCCTGTTTAGCTATGGAAACCCACTGCGTGAGCTTAGGCAAGTCATACTCTCTCAGCCTCATAAGAAGGAAAAGGCAAACCTTTTCTGAACAAATCTTGCTGAGAAAACCCTGTGATAGGTTTACCTTAGGGTCACCATAAATCAGAAACAACCTGAAGGCACACAACAACAAAGTATCTATAAACCTCTCTTCCATCACCCCAGTTCAAATAAGTTGATTTTCTTCTCCTCAGCTTTCTTCACTATCCAGCTTTCACAACCATATGGAGAAGAATGCACTTTCAAGTCACCTGTTGACTTACAGTGACCCCATTAATTTCATGAGATTTTCCTAGGCAAATAATACTCAAGAGTTGGTTTTGCCAGTTTCTTACTCCTCTAAAAAACTGTGAAGGACTTAACTTCAAGTGTTCCTGACTTCATTATAGCTTTTGAGAAGATGTGAAGGGATAAGTTTGTAGGGGGGAAATCTACCCTACTTCCAACTCCGGATTTCTGTCCCGAGAAGAGAGCAGCCTACAGGAATACAGAAGCTAACTATCTCTGCTCTGGAAGAGGCAGGAGTCTGGAATGTCCCCTGATTATCTAAGCGCCCAGCTGTTCTACCTGAGGCATTTGCCTCTTGGCCTTTGACACTGCCTTTTAGCAGAATACTTCAAAGAGGCCCAGATATGATCTTTGCTTGCTGGCTGTGAGAGGCATTTGGCTTGGTAAAAGGCATGAATCCTGTATGCTACTGACTGAGCCAAAAGGAGCCACTGCTGTGTAGAAACTAAATATGTATTCCACCCAACTCCTGCCAAATGGTCCAAAAGGCAAAACATTAATCCTCAGGCTCAGCAGGAGCACCTGGCATCTCTTGACAGCTCCTGAAATTGCAGCATCCTGATAGATGCCATTCCTGATACCTGACTTGGGCCTGCCTTTCAGTTTGTTCCCTGCCTGACCTGCCAGGCACCGCTGAACAGTCAGAACTAGCTGCCGTTTAAAAGGACTGTACCTTTCCTGTAATATTTCAGATATTACACTGATCTACCTCACAGAGTTGTTGTGAAAATAAAGTGGAGAGAAGGAGATTGTTGTATGTAGCTTTTAGCTTATGGGAGGAAAGTCATGATAGGAGATTATCAGATGCAGCTAATGTGGCACCAGAATAATGACAGTGGAATGCAAAAGGATGCCAATATCACACGGCGTCATCCTTTTGCGTTCCGCTGTCATTACCCTGGCGTTTTTTTTATATTGACAGGCTGGAGCTGTAAATGGATCACCCATCCCATTTTGGTGCCAGCATTTCCGGTATCTGAAACCTCACACTGTTTTTGACTCATGATTCCAGCGTCAATGGACAGTCCTGCTAGAACACTTCCACTTGGGATCATGATAACCAGATACACTACCTTCTTTTTTGTACCCTCCCTGGGTTACTTGTTATTTTTTAAGTGTGTTTATGTGCTTGTGTAAACTTCTTTGTGTATTTTTCTTTTTCATATTGAATTTCCCATGCTCGAGTCTTCTTGAAAGAACAGGCAGGATTTCAGTCCAGTAAGTGAATGGAACTCCATTAGAGCTCTATTCATGCCTGGGCTGCCTTTGGATGAAAGAGAAGGTAAGTCTGATGGGGAGAGTTATTGTGCTGGGACAGGGTTGGAGATTGTGGGACAGGAACACTTTTTGCGTTCCTGTCTGATAATTTCCATATATATTGGGACAGACAAATTGCACATGCCTTTTTTGGGGGGGAGCGGTCATTGCAAAGGGAGAAATTCATCTTTGAGACTAACCTATAGCCCTATCAACATTGCCATAGGGTCAACTGCCTATGTTCTGATAGCCAAATATGCAATGATGCAGGCATCTTCCAAGACCTCCTAGGGGTCCTCCAGAGGTCTTGGAAGATGACATCATTACTGGGCATCCAGGTATCAGAACATAGCCAGACAATCCACAGCTATCTCTTATTCTCCCTTGGCCACTACATGGCTGTATTGTTCAGGGGAGCTGCAGGAAAATAGTAAGTCTCAGGGGAGGGGGAAGAAGAGACATGTTGTATTTCTGCCTGGTGGAATTTTATGCTGTATTTACTGAATGCAGTTTCTTGGGCAGCTTTTATGTTAGAGTTTGCCACCATACTGTTGTCATGTGTTTACAGTTAAAATGCGGCCCTGACAGATCCATGATTCATCAGCCATGAATTGGGTCACCACTTGGATACAGTGTTTGTTGATTGGTACACATGGCAAGTGCATGTGGGAACATGCAACATAAATTCATTTGCCTTAGCTTTATACTTGCAAAACAGTGCGGCATGTGTCTTGCAACCATGGAGAGAAACAAAGTCATCCTAGAGCTGGCGTAATTACCGGTATGTGAAATGCATGTAGTAAGGGCACCAATCACAGGACATGGTACCATTCTTAGGGCACCTTGATCCATGTTTGCAGTCAGACTGGAATAATCTCACTGAATGTGTATTTTGAAGCAGAAAATGCATGGAGGGAAAATAGGTTTTCCATTTTGATTTATATACCTGTTATTCAATATACATAGCACAAGCTTTATGGTACCTCATAGGCTTGTGTGTATGTACGTGCCTTCAAGTCACCTGTTGACTTATGGCAACCCCATTATTTTTACTGGGTTTTCTTAGGCAAGGAATACTCAGAGGTGGTTTTGTTGGAAGTGAAGAAGCATCAACACTTGTTTACAGTAGTTGGGGACAGAGGGAGAGTCTAAAGTTGCATGCCTATCCCTTTATCTGTTCTCTCTGTGTGTCACTGATCTGTGTTTTCAAGGTTTTACTTCCTACTTGCATGCAGAGGTCACTTGCCCCCTTGCTCCAAGAAGTTTTAGTGTTAGCCTAGAAGCCATCAGGCATGAGGCAGTTCTGCCTCAAGGTACCTTACATGCACTCATGAGAGTTAGCCTTAGGGACTCTTGTAACCGAGTTAGATAACTATCTTCTATCTATCTAGTTTTCCTATCTAAGCTGTATTCTCTGCCACAATAAACATAAGTTTTGTTTTTTAACCTTACTGGAGCATCCTGCATGTTTCTATCCTGTTTTATACCAGAAGCTTGTACAGTATTGTACTGGGGCTGTGCTGCATTCTACTTAATATGTAAATACAGTACCAATAATTTCCTACAGATTTTGCCAGTTCCTTCCTCTGAAATACTGTATAGCCTGAAGCACCTGGTATTCATTGGCAGCCCCCCCATCCAAGTACTAACCAGAGCTAATTCTGCTTAGCTTCCAAAATCAACTGCAAAATAATTCAGGAAAGCCCTGGATAGCACTCACGATGCACTTTCCTTGGGATATATAGATTTCAACATTGCTGAATATTTAACCAACCATCATCCACAGATACCTTTATTTTACATTCTACCTAAAATTCATAAGAAGGTTTCTCTCCTCCCTGTAGACCCAGTTTCAGCCAGTAATTCAGTGCCTAAACCGTTAGCATTTTATTCAGACCATTTTCTAGCCCCTATGGTCTCACAGGGCCCATCTTACATAAAAGATACTAGGGAATTCATTCGTAGTATAGAACAACTGGAATTCACTAACACCATGGGTTTAGTTACTATGGATTTAAAATCACTGTATACAGTACTGTGATTCCACACAATGAAGCCAAAGAGGTCATTGAAAATGTTCTTGACTCACATGACAATCCTTTTCCACTTACCCATTTCTTATTAGACATTCTGGATATTATTCTAGACAAGAATTGCTTTAAATTTGACTCCACATATTATTTACAATTAAATGGAGTTGCTATGGACAGTCCTGTTGCTCTTACTATCGCCAATCTACATATGTCATCACTAGAGGCCACACACATTCTGAACTCAGCAGTTAGTCCTTTTGCTAAAGAATTTGTGTACTATGGGAGATAAATAGATGATATATTTATCATAATTAAGGACAGGGCCCAGATCCAGGGATTATTTGAATGGATGAATAGTTTCCATCAACACATAAAGTTTACTATTCACCACAATACTCAAGAAATTCCTTTTTTTTTTTTTTTTGGATGTAATGGTGTATGTAAATGGACATCACCTATTAGTTAAAAATTATCATAAACCCACAGATTGTAATTCCTTTTTACATTACAATAGTTGCCATCCACATTGGCTTAAAGACAATTTCCCCTATGCACAATATCTGAGGCTAAAAAGAAATTGTACTATAGATAAGGGATTTAGGAGAGAGGCACACCTACTGGACAAAAAGTTGAGACACAGGGGATATCCTCTGAGAGTTATCACCAAGTCCTTTCATAGGGCTTCATCCAGACCTGGAGCAGACTAATTTAAGTCATACACTAGCAAACTCCAGATAGAAGCATTTGGCCTCTCACATTTAGTAATCGCTCTTATCAGATTAAACAGATTATATTAAAACACTGGCATATTTTGAGCAGTATACCAGGATGTTCCCATCCTCCTATTATAGCGCAATGTGGAACTTCTAGTTTCTGAGATATTTTAGTACACAGTGATTTTAATAAGATTCAAAAACTGCTTCCTACATTAAGAGGCCATTTTTTGTTGTGGGAGATGTAAATGTTGTGCTCAGTCACTCACTATTAAGACATTTCAACATCTATCCATGAACAAGTTCATTAAACTTAGGAATTTCTCTAGCTGTCATACAGCTAATGTAATTTATGTTGTCATATGTCCTTGTCAGTTACTATACATGGCACAAACTTCTACACAAGTATGGATTCGAATTAGTGAACATAAGAGCAAAATCCATAATAATATTTTAGATTCACCTTTGGGAGAACATTTTGTAATAGAGGTAGTGCCACAATGAATATATATGGACAATCAATTACAACTGCTTAGATGTGAAACTTTTTGGATTTATTTTTACAAACTTATTCTCCATTTGGTTTAAATACTAGTATTCAATATCAACACTTTTTATAATGGAATATATAGTTTCATCAGCTATGTACAAGAGGATCTGCAGTAGGTGTTAAGAGCTTCAGGATCTAATTGTAATTATTCTTTAAGCATTCTACAGTGGAGTCACTAGCAAGATGCCATTTGATTACCATCTGATTGTTGAGTATATGTATCTGAGTTGTAACCCCTATTGAAGGAGCAAAAAAGAAACTGTAACAAATCTTGATTTACAAGTAAGACTATAACAGTACATTTATCAGGATATAATTTACTGATTTGGTCAATGGAGAGTGTTTATTGTTATTGTTCATTTATTTACATTAATATCCATTCTCAATTTGGGTGGCTAAGTTTGATTATAATATCAATACTTAAGCATTTCTGACACTAACTATACCCACAGTATCCTTCACAAAAGGTGCTTATTTCACTTTAAGCAGGACTCCTTTTACACTTAACTACAATCAGCCTCAGCCTCTCTAAAGCCGTGACCCTGAGCAGCAACCAGGGATGTTTTATAAAACCTTACAGGCCATAGGGAATAACACCTTCCTGTTGCCTACATCAACAAAGGTGAGAGAATGGCATAACATTTTGAAATTTACAGATTTGTTCTCATAAGTAGTATTACATTTTCTTATTTGGCTTTATAATATCTAAGGGAATGGTTTGTTATTCTTTATTATCATCTATACAGAAGGTATATAACTAATAATAAGAAGCTTAAGAAGCTGAAGACGTCTTTTAAGATGAAACAGTTTCAAATAACTGGGAAAAACTATCCTCTTTGTTCCTGATTAAGCTTCCTTAAAAAAGGCTGCTTGGTCGTTCAGGATGCTGCCAAACAAGACTGTCATCTCCTGGGTCAGCCTCGAGCGACCAATGTCCTGAACCGCCTGCATGCAGGGTTGGGGCTGCGGCTTCCAGTGCATCTTTACACCTGCCGGTTTCGTCCCTTGCCAGTCGCTACAGGGCTTTTTGGAAATGGATTTGTCCTTCGAGCCTGTGCAATGGATTTTTCTGGTGGAGTGCAGCGTGCACAGAACTGGCCTCACCCTTTAAACCAGAGATTCATCTGCCATGGCCTTGCAAGCATGGACGTGGCAGTGAGGTCCTCGGGCCGTAGGTTTGATTAGAGTTTCCTTCTCTTAGATGGTTGACCTTACAGGGTTGGACGAGCACCATCTGCCCGGGTTTGGGATTGGAGTTTTCCTTCTCCTAGGACAGTTGCCACAAGGCTAAAGAGCCCATCCTGCCCTTTGACGCTCTTTGTCAGACCCTTCAGTTTTGACCTGTCTGGCATGGGAGACCCTACCAGTGGCTATTATGCCACCGCCAGCATAGCTCAAAACATCATTAGGGTACGCAAGCCTCTCTCCCACGACAAGGGGGCGTCAATGGAGAGCTACCTTCATAGTGAACTACTCATCTTCACCTGCATCATTCAACTCTAACTTGGACTTTCTTACTACTCTCATGTAAAACGGACTGGAGCAGTCATTATGATATAAGAAGGATACTTGAAATATCTACGTATATTTTGTCATGTCCATGTGCTTGAAAGTTTGTATTTACATGCTTTATTTATTATTGTAGTTATATATGAGTGTGTCACTAAAGTTATTTGTTTATAATTGTACCAGGTTGCTTCTATATAGCTTCCAAGAACAAACAGAATCTGGTTCTTTTAAGGTATTTAGACCGCTTATAGGATCAACAGGCTTGAATTATATACATTAGTCCTAGCTTGAGTAGATCCCTCAAACCAACTGTTGAATGACAACCCAGTCTATATGTGAATCCCATGGATTCAATGGGTCTATGTAGTTGGGACTCATAATGTGACCTAGGCCACAAACTGGTGTAACAACCAATCCTCCTCCCTACAGAACTTGGGAACTTTCATTCTGTGAAGAGGAGGCCTATGGATAACTGATAGAGCACCTCAGCAACCTAGAGTTCCCAAAATTTGGGAGCTAAAATTGGTTAAGTTAAATAGCCAATGAAGATACTGGCTAGGGGACTGAGGGGTTTGTAGTGCAAAAAAAGAAACATGTCTAAGCTCTGGTTAAATGGTATCTCTCCTACTCCTGTCTCCTTCTTTTGATCTATGAGTACAGATTGGGGATGGGAAATATATGGTCCTCCAAATATTGTTGAACTGCAACCCCCTTCACCTTTCACCATTGGCTACACTGGCTGGAGCTCATGGGAGTTGCAATCCAATACATCTGGAGGGCCACCTGTCCTCTATCCTTAGTATAGCTCAAAGCCTGAACACTGATCTGATTCCTTTAGCCACGGGACTCTTTCAGGGATGAGTTGCACCTCACAGCAGTTGGCAGGAATGTTTTTGCTAAGACTCTGAAAGATCTGATCAGGAGGGCTTTAAACTTAGTTGTGTGTGTGTGTGTGTGTGTGTGTGTGGGAGACAGTATGCATGAGGACAGGAGTTCATCAAGTGCTGGAGATAATACCCAAATGTTATACAGACAACAAGGCAAATAGTACAAGAACCCAAAAGTGAGAGGAATAAAACCTTTTAGAAGGAAGATAAGGGGAATGGCCCATGGTCTTAGATGTCTCTATACTAATGCATAGAGCATGGGAATAAACAGGATGAACTTGAACTCTTAGCACAGCAAAGCAAATATGATTTAGTAGGCATCACTAAAATCTGGTGGGATGAGTCTTATGATTGGAATGTAGGAATAGAGTGGTATAGCCTATTTCAGAGAAATAGACCAACAGGAAAGGGTGGTGGAGTAGCATTGTACGTTAAGGATATGTACACCTGTGAAATTTAAATCCTGGGAGCCAGGTTGAGAGCATCTGGGTAAAAATCAAGGGGGAGAGAAACAGCAGGGATGTCATTGTTGGGGTCTACCACAGGCCTCCAAGCCAAACTGAGGACTTGGATTATGCCTTCCTAGAAGAGATCACTGCACATTCAGAAAGGAGAGATGTAGTAATAATGGGGAATTTTAACTATCCTCATATTTTTTGGAAGTCCAGCTCTTCCAAAATTGGTCCAACAAATTCCTCACTTGCCTTGCAGACAATTTCATAGTCCAGAAGGTGGAAAAGGCAACAAGGGTAACAGCTATTTTAGATCTGAGCTTAACCAACAGAGATGATCTGGTTAATGGTGTGGAATTGGCAGGATCCTTATGGAGGAGTGACCATGTTCTGCTGGAGTTTGTTATACGCAGGAAATGAAGGCCAAGCGTAGTCAGACATGCCTTCTAGACTTTAAGAAAGCTGATTTCAGAAAACTTAGGGAATTACTGGGGGTGATCCCATGGTCAGGAATTCTAAAAGAGAAGGGAGTACATGATGGATGGGAGTTTTTAAAAAGTGAGATACTGAAGGCACAACTTCAAACAGTTCCAAGGAGGAAGGAAAATGGCAGGTGTCTAAAGAAACAGTATGGATGTCTAAAGAACTTTCAACTGTGCAGTCATCTCAACTGAGCTAAGACTTAAAAGGAACATGTACAAGAAACGGAAAAAAGGAGAAATCACCAAAGAAGAATTCAAACAAATAGCCAGCTCATGTAGGGGGGAAATCAGAAAAGCAAAAGCACAGATGGAGCTCAGGCTTGCTAGAGAGGTTAAAAACAATTAAAAGGGCTTTTTTTGTTATGTCCATAGCAACAGAAAGAACAAGTAAGTGGTAGGACCACTGTGGGGAGAAGATGGTGAAATGCTAACAGGGGACAGAGAAAAGGCAGAACTACTCAACACCTTCTTTGCCTTGGTCTTCTCCCAAAAGGAGAAAACTGCTCAACCTGGAGAAAATGGAGAAGATGATGCAGTAAGGGAAATCATAGAATCATAGAGCTGGAAGAGACCTCAAGGGCCATCCAGTCCAACCCTCTGCCATGCAGGAATACACAATCAAATCATTCCCAACAGATGGCCATCCAGCCTCTGTTTATAAACCTCCAAAGAAGGAGACTCCACCACACTACGAGGCAGTGTATTCCATTTCCAAACAGCTCTTACTGTCAGGATGCTCTTCCTAATGTTTAGGTGGAAACTCTTTTCCTGTAGTTTGAGTCCACTACTCCATGTCCTAGTCTCTGGAGCAGCAGAAAACAAGCAGCATAGAATAGGTGAAGATGTTCAGGAATACCTGGCCAGTATAAATGAATTCAAGTCTCCAGGGCCAGATGATCTATATCCAAGCATATTAAAAGAACAGGCAGAAGTAATCTCAGAACCACTGGCAATAATCTTTGAGAAATCCTGGAGAACAGGAGAGGTCCCAGCAGACTGGAAGAGGGCAAATGTTGTCCGCATCTTTTAAAGGTGGGGAAAAAAGACCCAAATAATTACTGCCCAGTCAGCCTGACATCAATACTAGGAAAGATTCTAGAGCAGATAATTAAACAGACAGCCTGTAACCACTTCAAAAGGAATGCTGTGATCATTAGAAGTCAACATGGGTTTTTGAAAAACAAGTAATGCCAGACTAATTGTATCTCTTTTTTCGATAGAGTTGCATACTTGGTAGATGAAGGGAATGCTGTGGATGTAGTGTATCTTGATTTCAGTAAGGCCTTTTACAAAGTCCCCCATAATATCCTTGCAAAAACGTTAATAACATGCAGGCTAGACAATGCAACTGTTAGATGAATTTGTAATTGGTTGATGGGCCAAATCCAAAGGGTAGTCACCAATGGCTCCTCTTCATCCTGGAGAGAAGTGACCAGGGGGGTGTCACAGAGTTCTGTCCTGGACCCAGTGCTATTCAACATCTTTATTAATGACTTGGATGAAGAAATAGAGGGCATGCTTATCATGTTCACAGATGACACCAAATTAGGAGGGGTAGCTAATACTCCAGAGGACAGGATGAGAATTCAAAATGACTTTAACAGAATAAAAAGCTGGGCCAAAATTAACAAAATGAATGTCTACAGGGAGAAATGTAGGATACTATACTTGGGTAGTAAAAATGAAATGCACAGATATAAGATGGAGATTCCTGGCTTGATGGGAGTACATGCGAAAGGGATCTAGGAGTATTAGTGGACTACAATATGATCTATGATTCTATGACCTGAGATGTGTCTAGAAATATAATAGTGGGAATGCCCAAGATAGCATTATGTGGAAAGCCCCCGTAATAGGTTTATGCTAACAACCCAGTTGTTAAGGGGTGTATGCTAATCCTTTATCCCAGCCCTGGTTGTTTCAAGCAATAATTCAATCAAACAATCAAGTGACCATTCCTAATTCCATACCCTACAGAAATCTCTCATCACACCCTCTCCTGTCCAGCCCTACAAGGTTGTCAAAAGCCAATTAATGTTCTATCTCTCTGCAATTAAAGCAATCAGTTATGTTTCAGTTTCTTTTGTCTATTCCATGGGAAGCCATCTAGGCTTTGTTATAACCAGCACACCCCTCCGAGGCATGGAACAGAGTAGAAATATGAGAGCCCAACAATAGCTAGGTGTATAATAGCCAAGGTGTGATACAGCCAGACCTCGTCATTCTCTTCTTTGCTGTGCCAGCCTCAGACACTGATCTCAGTATCCTGCTTTACACAGGATGCTTCTCTCTTTGAAGATGCCCTCTCTTCAGAGGGCTCTCGAGTCCAAGCCCAGTTTAAAGCTCCAGAAGAAAACAGGGACCAACCTCAAAGTTGCCCATCAACAGTTAGTACCTAGACAGAAGACCAAGCAACAGGCACATAAGTCTCCGGGGCACACTCTTCCCCATTAGGGTGGGGTGCATTGAATTTCTCTTCAAATGACAATATTGATATCCAGATGTGCATCTCTACCTACAATTTTTGTGACAACCTCTATTATTCCAGAAGGCTCAGGTCAAATGCAACATGCTGCATCCTGTTACCTGCCCTGACACCCCCAGCCCCATATGTATATTAATAATTGGCAACATGTGATAATTAGGTCAACATGGGCTTCCACCTACTGCGGCCATTAACATAAACCTGGGGGAACTAGAAAAACCCAAAGACAAATATTCCTTAGTCAGGTATGCACTTAGGGAGAGGCTACTTAAAATCTAAAGAAATGCTAATTTGCAAGGCAACTGAAGGCACCTACACATGGCTGGCACACTTAAACCTGTAAACAACCCTCATTAGTTTACCCTCACCTAAACAAAGGAAGTTGTTTCCTCCCTTTCATTCGCAAAGTATTCAACCATTAAACCACTATTAACATAGCCGGAAAGCCTTTGTCGCTCTCTCAGTAACAGCACAAGGTATTGTCTTCTACTCTAAAACCCATCCTCAGAAGACAAATATTGATTATAAACGCCCTTTTAAAACTCCACTCAAACAGTCACAAATCCCCTTTCTGAGGACACTTACAGTTCATCTTCCTACCTACTCCATGCCTGACTGTGCAGCCATTCCAGATTGGGAACCTCACTCTGCTGGTTTCTTCTGCGACCTCATCTCTACAGGAAAAGGTGTCTTATCACCCACTGGAAACTCCCTTCACGATTCCTCTATCCCAAAACTCCCCCCTTTATTCACTAGTGTTAAGCGCATGCTTGATGCCTGAATGTGCATGTGAATGTTGTTAGTATTGTCTTTCCTAAATAAAGATTATCTGTTGTACTATCTAGCTTATGTCTCCTCCTTAGTACTGGTATAGTTGGTTGCAAGGTCATGCCATTACCCACCTCTCACATTGCCAAACTGAGTATATTAAGTCCCCCAATATAATATCAATATTCAGAGGGTCCTTAAGACCCCAGAGTGTTTAGGGTAACAATCCTTTCCTAATTTGTTTGTTCTCCCTCATTAACAACTTTCCCCCATCTTGACCATGTTGCTTGGTCATACATGTTGCTTGGTCATACGTGTCCCAGAGGAGAGGGCAGAATCTTGCCCTTCCCAGTAGGCTCAGGGAAAGCCAAACTGCTGCAGCCTCTCTTAGCTTGTCTGCACAGAGCAATGGATGCAAGCTCCAGGAACAGAGATTCCACCTCAACATTAGGAGGAACTTTTTGACAGTAAGAGCTGTTCGGCAGTGGAACGCACTCCCTCGGAGCGTGGTGGGGTCTCCTTCCTTGGAGGTCTTTAAACAGAGGCTGGATGGCCATCTGTCGGGGATGCTTTGATTGTGATTTCCTGCATGGCAGGGGGTTGGACTGGATGGCCCTCGTGGTCTCTTCCAACTCTGCAATTCTATGATTCTATGATTCTGTGCTTCCTCATTAATAAATCTTGCCATCTTGACCAAACTCTGATGTTGCCTGCCCACACGTGTCCTGGATTTCATCTGTGAAATGTTGGAGGGTATGTCAAGGTTACCCAGTGAGTTTTCAAGACTGAGTGGGGATTCAGACGCTGGTCTGCCAGAGTCCTGGTTCAGCGCTCAAACCACTACATCACACTGGCTTTATGCTCTGCCCCTGTAAATCGCCACCATCATCATCTGGAAATTATTACTGTTGTTGTTGTTACAAAGTATTAAATCCAATATAAATTATGCAAAACCACATTCACTGACATCTGTTCCTCATCACCTTTTGCTTCTACCTCTCTCAGTTGCCTCCCCCCACTCATCCCCACCTAATTATATCACACTACACTGTTATAGTGCTATTATTCTACTTTAACTGCTATGGCTACCTCCTGTGGAATTCTGGGGTTTGTAGTTTAGTGAGGCCTAAGAGCTCTCTGGCTGAGAATGATAAATGGCCTTCCCTAAACTGCAACTCCCATGATTCAGCAGGAGGCAGCCATAGCAGTGAAAGTGGAATAATAGTGCTATAACAGTATAGTGTGATAATTTTAGATTGTCATCTCCTCAGAAGTCTTGACTCTTGTCTTGTGTTATTCTGTAAAGTGCTTTGTAGGCTGCCAGTGAGCTATAAATGATGAATAATAGAACGCATCCAACTTTTGCAGGCAAAGGGGGTTTCTTTAATGGCATTCCAATAAAGGAAGGCATTTTGGTCAGCCAACTGATGCATGGCCCTCATGTGTACTTGATTAGATTAACAAAGCAATTCAATGAAAGAGATGTTTCTTTCAGCTTAATGAGTTGAAATGGCACTTGACTGGAAATCAAGCAGAAGTCAGAAGAGTACTCAGTTACCAGGGTTGGCCTAAGACATTTTGCTTCCTGTTACAGAGGGGCAAATGGCACCCCTCATTCCTGTATCAACCCAGCCATATTATTTTGGGTCACGTGGTAGGAAGTCCTACAAGCACCATCCTAGGCAGTTAAAAAACAACAAAATTCTGCTGGCCTTTCATGGTGTCCAAAATTATTTAAATTAATTCTGTGGCCAATACATAATTTTATTACTTCCACTTTTCTCTGTTCCCTTAGAATTGTTGCTGCCTTCCCTGGAGGGAGATGCTTTTTTTCTTGCAGTGCAGCCTGTGATGGTCTGTTGAAGCATAAATTTAGTGCTATGTCCCCAAAGCATGGAAGAGTTACAGTGGCCATGACTGCTGGAGGATTCTGGGAGCTGTTGTCAAAAAAGTAACTTTTCCAAGCTCTCTATTCCCCAAGAAATTCTTCTCTGGCTTAGCATACAGAATGTTGTTCTCTGTATGTGTGGCAAATATATGCAAGGGACCAGGCATCAAATCGAGTATGCATGGAAGACTTCTATATTAAGTCTTCACACACATGGAAACTGATTGCTGTGAACTACATTGCTTGAGCATCAAGACAGCCTTTTCTTTGAGGGAATATCTTGGGTAGGCTGAGGAATGATGCCAGATGTGGATGAGCTGAAAGATAATACTTGAGGGAAAGATTTTCATCACGAACATTCATCAAGAAATCTCATCCTTAGCAATTCCAAACTGAGCTGCTCAAAGTTTGCCCATGGTGACGGAGTTAAGGTGGAGCAATATGTAAAACATGATTGCATATATGACAGCAGAGCTTTGGAAGAATGACTTTTTGTGACTACAACTACCATCGGCCATGCTGGTCAGGGGATCCTGGGACATGTAGTCCAAAAAGTGCTTCTTAGCTCTGCAACGATGTGTGCACTCATGTTGAAGACATTCTTGCAAGCCTGCCTTCATCTGCATTCTCTGAAGCTTGTTCTCTTCCAAAATGACATTACAGGCAAATTCCAGATTTTCCCATTATACTGTATTGCAAGCACTTTCATTTGCCAACTTGTCACAGAAATAATGTTACGGGGTAAAACGACAGACTCTTCTTTCTTGTTGCTTTTGTGTTTAATCTCTCTGGCTTTTCTTCGCAAACGAAGATTCAGGAAGGACACATCCCGCGCTTTCTGCAAGCGCGCTGATGACTAAAAAGGCCAATCCGAGATAAACCAGTCCGGTTGCAAAAAGCACAGCAGAAGATCTTCTTGGGTGATGTTTCTGGGTTGTGATCCTTTCTGCGTTGTCATTTCTCTTCAAGACTTGTTTGACGTGAGTTCTCAAATAAGGCTGTAGTATTGTGGATAGTGCGTCTCCATGCCTCCCAATGTGAGACCAGGGCGGAACACTGTTGGTGATCAATTTGGCCGAATCTGAGGTGTTGTTTCAGGGAGTCCTTGTATCGTTTTTTTTGGAGCGCCCCTCTTACACTGGCCTGTGGTGAGTTCACAGTAGAGTACTATTTTTGGGAGGCGATGGTCCTCCATCCTAGTAACGTGCCAATATTTTTGGCAAGATTGCAGGCATGTGAACCTATTCACGTTCGTTGTTCCAAAAGGCATGCCTGCGAATAGAGATGGTGCGTGCAAGTGAATTACTTTCATTTTTATTGTTACCAGTTGCCGCTGCTGAACAGAATTGTTTTAAAGCCTATCCAAGGTGCAGAAGTGCAATATTCCACTTAAAATAAAAGGGGTCAAAAGTCTGTTTTGTCACCTAAGTGCATGATTGCTATGGTGAAAATCCAAGATGGTGGTTTGGGACACTTGCCTTGTTAGCAAGCTCCACCCTTTGTGTACATCCAACCAATCAGCTTTCTACTTCTGCTTTTATCAGGAATGTGTACCAAAGCAAATCAGTTGTCCCAATGAGTGGGAATGTGATTCCTTGCAGAGCTTTTTTAAAAATACGGGGAAAACAGCAAATGCTTTTCCTGTGTAGTTTTTGGCATTTTTGGCCCCCCTCCTTCTGAACACGGTGGATTGAGGTGGATCTCATTAAGACACATTGTATTCTCCTCAAATTCTATGAGGAGTATTTTTGCTTATATAGACAACCCCTTAGTTAAGTGCATGTAAATTTACAGTGTGTGAAAGGGCATACAGGATTTGTCTTTTAAGTTGTTTGTTTTAAAATGCAGTGGTGTTTGCAATGCTTATTTTGAAATTAGCCCTGTGGAACCAAGAGAGTGATAGAGTGTCATAGAAACTTTGATTTTGTTATGCTCTATGTGGGTGCCATTGCAGCTGCATGTTATATTCCACTTGATATGCTGTTGATCTTCTTTCTAGCCCATGTTTCACCGTTTCTCTCCTGTGCATGTGGTATTTCTCTGGTGGTGCTTCCTATCTTTGGATGCCCCTCCTCTCTGAGCTTGGATTCTTCTTGACCTGCTTCAGACAAATAGTCTTTACAAAAAAAATCTTGCTTTCAGTAAGTGATTGTTCTCTGTACTCGCACTCTGTGGCTTCTGCTTCTTTAGAGAATCCATTTCCCCCAATTTACTCTTTCCGACTGTCTTCTTTGATTGCGATCTCCTGGGCAGAGTTTGTCTTTATCTTATCTGAGTACATTGCCTGGCTATTTTAGGCCCTTAAAATATTTATTATTCATAATAACATGACTTTACTGCCTACATAGATAGAGCCTTTTAGGTGTTCAGAGTGCCTCATATACACTGGCTTAGGAAGCATAACAAAAGGGCTCCAGAGCTCATATAGCTTGGAAAACTTAATTTCTGGACTACAACTTCCAGAATCTCCAAACCAGCACGGTTCTAGAATTGAGGTATGCAGGGGCATAAAGCAGTAATATGTTGAGGTGGTAAAATGGATCATACCAGTTCAAGCTGAAGGCAGAGAATCTCACGGTTCCAAAAAGTTATAGTTGGCATTCTTTTTGGGGTGTACATTTTCATAAATGACCTTAAACATGTGTGCAAAAGTGAATTGAGCAATTTTGCAATGCCCATATTTACCTAGGGGCTCCTGTACAATATACGGATATCTGTTGCATCCAGGATAGCTCATGGAGTGAATGACACACTATGTCCTGAGGTAGACCAAGTTTACAAATGTGTATGCTACAACTTCTTTCTCTCAGTCAGTCTCAAAGGTGCTGCAAGATCCCTTTGCATACTGATATTCCAGACCAACATGGCTATATCTTCGAATTCTACATCCTGATGTGCATTGGGCACCAACGCACACTGGGATGCACAGTGATGCACATCCAGACACCGACTAGGAAATGCCAGAGCAAAACAGAGTACCCACTGTGTATCAGAGGTGCCCCATGCACATCAAAAGTGCCAGACACACATCAGAAATGGCTGCTGCACATTAGAGCACTCTTGCTAGTGCCCAGAAGCACATCTTTGCAATTCACTGATAGGATTTTGTTGTGTCTTTGCAACAAAGCTGCAAATTTGTAAAATTATGAAATACAAAATGTGATGTAGGATCTTGGACAACAACAACAATTATTATTAATAGTAGTAGTACAGATTGCCCCCTCCCTGTATCTTCCGGGGATACATTCCTGGACTTACCATTTATAAGTGAAACCGTGGATAATAGCAAACTCTATTAAAATAAAGGACTTCAGTTACAAACATACCATAGAGTTGCATTGGAAGACCTAGTGATTCCTAGAGAAGACACCTCTCTAGGCATTTTCCAGTGCAACCTTATGGTATGTGTCCCTATTTTTTCAGCCACAGATAACCGAAACCACAGATATTGGTTCCGTAGGGTGACCTGTAGTTCATGTGATAAGATCTCACAGACTGAATGTAAGAAACACCACAATAAGGTGGCTGCAATGATACATCGGAATCTATGCAACAATATGTTTTACCAGCTGCAAAGAACTGGTGGGAAAATAAGCCTGAAAATGGGGAAGTTTTTAAAAAATTCTATGGGACTTTAAGTTTCAAATTGATAAACTATTAGAACGTAATAGGCCAACTATAACTGTGGTTGAGGAAAAAAAAGGAAAGCTTGTACTTGTATTATAGATGTGGCAACTGTGGGGGACAGCAGGATTGAAGACAAAGAGGAGGGGAAGGTTATGAAATACTGAGACCTATAAACTGAGATTCAGTGATTCTGGGAAGAGAAAATGACTGTAATTCCAGTTAGGGTGGTGTTGTTGGACATTTTTCTACATAAAAATTTGCCTATATACATGCGGACCTGATTAAAATTTAGCTGACTTTAATTGAAAATTAATTCTACATTACAAGTCAATATACGTATACATTATTATTATTATTATTATTATTATTAACCTATGTATAACTGAGCCTTAAATGTACTTAAATTGGTTATACTATAATAAAGAGTATTTATACTGAAGGTACCAGATCACCTTTTATCTTTGAAGCTAAGCAGGTTCAGCCCTGGTGAGTACTTGGATGGGAAATCACCAAGGAATACCAGGTGCTGTGGGCTCTGTTTTAGAGGAAGGAAGTGGTAAAACCACCTCTGAGTATTCCTTGCCCAAGAAAACCCTATGAAATTTATAAGGGTCACCGTAAGACAAGTAACTTGAACACACATGTGGTGGTGGTGTGCCTTCAAGTTGTTTCCAGTTTATGGTGACCCTAAAGTGAACCGATCACAGGGTGGGATTAGGTAGGCCATTGGTTTGATCCCACACATCTCTTCTTAATGGGATCCGGGCCTATGAATTTTTAAAGACCCACCTTTTAAAACTGAGATTTGGGTTGGTTTTATTTAAAAAGAAAAATAAAGAAATCAACAGAGGTAGTCCATGTAGTCTACCTATTCCCCCTAATCCACCCCTTCTCCATTTGCAATCCTAGTTGAAGAACAGCTGGTAGGCATTCATGTTTTTATTTCAGCAAGGTTTTAATTAGGTAGCTGCGGACATAGAGGCTTTACTGGGGTGTGCTTTTATGTGGTTTTTATTGTTTTAACTTGTATATGTTTTTAAAAATAATTTAACTTGTTACTTTTAATTATTTTTAATTGTCTTATTTTTTACTTGTTTTTTATGTTGTAAACCACCTAGGTAGTGTTTTGGCACTGATAAGGTGGTATAGAAATTCAATGAATAATTTAATAAATAAATAAATGGCAATAGGACACCCAAACAAGCAGCCAGAGGTCATCAGGATAAGAAAAAGAAGGGAGGCAGATGAATGTGAAAGAAGGGATAGAAGAAAAGAAGGAAAAATGGGCAGTATTCGCAGAGAAATTATTTTGGGCTACAACTCCCAGAATCCCCCAGCTGGTACGGTATGTCAGGTGGAAGATTCTGGGAGTTATAGTTCAAAAAAAGTTATTTTCTGAAGCTCTTATGATACTAGAATCTGGAGTAATTCACTGAACTGATATATAGCAGGTCCCGGACAGAGAAAGGTAGGAGGAACTTTTTTACATAGTTGTTGTGTGCCTTCAAGTCGTTTCCAACTTATTGCGACTCTAAGGTGGATCTATCACAGGGTTTTCTTGGCAAGACATGTTCAGAGGGCGGTTTGCCTTTGCCTTCCCCTGTGGCTGAGAGAGTGTGACTTGCCCAAGTGGGTTTTCATGGCCAAATGGAGATTCGAGCCACGGTCCCCAGAGTCATAGTACAATGCTCAAACCACTACACCACACTGGCACTCTGATATATGCACACACACACACACACACACACTGATGTTGAAGAAAAGAAAACTAAATTGGCTATCATATTGACTAGGCAGCTGATTATTGCATTGACTACAGTCCATTTTGTTCCTTTTTGTATTGAAAAGCATAAATTTAGATGAATGTTTTGACATTTTTCCTTCTCGCACACAAAAATGAGATACACAGTCGTTTACATCCTGGACACCAGTACAAGCTATTTGAGCAGGGTTTCTGTTACAAGTTAAATCTGTTGGGTATCCCACTCATCCAAATGGGCTAGGTTAGATGGAGATTATCTCTCATTTTATCACAGCTGGGTTTAGCTCTAGGCCAAAAGTATATTTAAAAAACAGCTGTGTAAAGGAAATTAGCCTTATTTTTGCCAGAGTCTGTTCCCTACCTGTCCTCTAGCTTAATCCTCATTCAGAGCACATCCGCACTTCTGTTCACATGCTCTCGCCAAGGTCTGGCCTTTAAAAAAATTATTTTAAAGAAACAAACTTGGAAACCTTCCCAGATTGTTCAGTCCTTCTAGTGTCTCTTCTGATTTATAGCATAGGGGAAGTGAAGGTGACCAACCATTGGTTGCTTTGCATTAGGGCTGGAGACAGGTGATAGTTTTATCGGAGGTGAAGATGCTGTTTTACCCAACGCAAACCTGCATGGCTGAGTTTGCCTCCACAAGTCTAATACTGAACGGGGAGCTTCAGCCAATCCAGATATTGGGAAAAGCACTCCAAGAGGAAGTGTTTTATGTATGGGTGTGAAAGCTGGATGGCGAAAAAAGCTGACAAGAAGAAAATCAACTCATTTGAAATGTAGTGCTGGAAGAGAGATCTACAGATATCACGGACTGCTAATAAGACAAATAGGTCTTAGGGCTTGTCTTCACTGGCTTCTTAAATCTGGGACCAGTCCAGAACATTATGCTCTGGTCTGGCCCTACACTGAACATGATGGTGGCCACATGCAGCGGGCTAACTCGGGTATGACAGCCATCATTTTCAACATGGGCCAGCTGGGCTGACATTGCATCGGCCTTGCCAGCCTGTTCCCTTTTTTTTGGAGCTGCTGCCACCACCTCACCAGCCAAATAGCTCTCTGAGAAAGCCTGGCTCGTGTCATTACTTCTGTTATGACCAGAATGAGTCACCCAGACATGTGATCAACAAGGAGGGGGTCAGCAGAAGAGACACCACTGGTCAGGCACTCACAGAGAGTTGCTTGGCCAGCGAGGTGGTGGTGGCGGCTCCGATGGTGATCCATTCCCTTCCCTATGCTGCTCAGCCCAGGGGGAGATGGTGCCATGTTTGTGTGTGGACAACTGGACTGGGCCAAATAAAACCTGATCCAGCTGTTCATACAGCAAAAGAACTTGAGGTCACTTCAGAGTTTTTGGGAAACCTTGGGGTTTTCTCTGACTCAGATTAGTTTAGAGCAAAGTTAGGTTAAGGGCAAAAAAATGTGGTTGCTCCCTGGAAGTAGTTGTAAGTCTGCCAGCATTGTATTTGGGGTGAGTCTGCATTTTTTTTGCTGGTGTAGACAAGCCTTTGGAGCAAATCAGATCTTAACTTTCACTAGAAGCAAAGATGACCATTGGTGTTATTCAGCTAGTTCACACTGGTTATGACCAGTTCACACCCTAGAACTGGTTGTTAAAATTATTAAAAGTCATGGAGGCTGGGGAGGTTAAGAGGGGAGCCAGGAGTACAAAAAGGAAGGAGGAGGAAGAGACTAGAACAGATAAGAAGGAGGGAGAGGCAAGAGGGTCAGGGGAGAGGGAAGGACTGGATTTGCTGTAGCCATGAGGATGAGCCAGGGATGTGGATGTGCTGAGCAGCATAGCTAATACTGAGGGCTGGAGGAACCACCAGCAAGAGGTGGAGCTGGAACAGCAACCTTGCCCACTCTTGAGATCCCAGGAGGGAGATAGCAAATGTCCCCAGAACCAGTTGTTAGTTATTTTGAAGATGATTAAATTGAGTCTGTCGTACTTTGCACATGACTGTAACTCAGTGGAAAAGATAATAATGCTTGGCAAAGTAGAAGGCTGTAGGAGAAGATAAAGACTGTGTTCCAGATGGAGTGACTCAATCAAGGAAGCCACAGCCCTGAGTTTGCAAGACCTGAGGAGTGCAGTTGATGACGGGTGATCTTGGAGGTCTCTCATTCTTAGGGTCACTCCAAAGAGATTCTCAGACATGGCAAATATGGTGTGATAATGACACCAAAGGAACACAAAATGGTGCCCATATCGCATGACGTTGTGCTATGGTATTATGTAGTTGTTAATAAGGCATTCTTTTTTATTGACGGTCCAAAGCTGTCAACTGATCTGCTGCGGTGTTTTTGTCACGGTATTGCGAGCATCTGAAACTGTGTTCCATTATGCTCTCATGAATACAGCAGCAATGGGTGGTCCCCACCAGAACACTTCTTGGTGAGAACACAAAAACTAGGTATGGGACACTCTTTACTCATGTCTTCTCATGAGAACCACCGAGATCATGCACCCTGGTGAACACAGAAGTAAACAGCTCTGGTGACCATGCTCTGATAATGCTGAGGTCCTCTTTCTTGTTATTACAGTGATGTGAGATAAAAAGGGTTATTCTGCCAGGACACTTATGCTTTAAAATATAGTGGGACAGGAAGGCTTTTAGAGGCTTGTCTGATAATTTCCCAAGTCTAAGGTGACTTGACCACAAATGACAACAAAAATATTTTCTTAAAAAGAATGCTTTTAGGTGCATAGGTTTTAAAAGGTTAGGCATGGGCCCACAAATTGTTGTTTTAATTGTTGGAAGCCGCCCCGATTGTTTTTAGCAGAGGGGCGGGGTATAAATAAATTTTATTATTATTATTATTATTATTATTATTATTATTAAATTTCTGTCTCTTCAGCTTAGGTATTCAGCTCTAGTTGTATCCAGCTCATATCAACATCTGTGTTCATGTTCTTCTTTGGTGAAGCCCTCCATATTATCATCTCTAGAAGTGGCCATGCAGTCACAGTGCATGTCTATAGTCTTGTGACATACTTTGAGAACTGAAGGTTTGCTGAAAGGTGGTTGCAGAAATCTCTGTCTTCCAAATTGAGTTTTAAAGATACATAATTTAGAGCTTTCTTGAGTTAGCTGTTTCTAGCAAAAATCCAAGGGAATATATAACCTGATGAATTATTTGGCACTGGCAAATTGGGGCATGATTTTTGCTCTGGTTGGTAGTTTGATTTTTGTTAAAAAGACAAATAGAAAAAGACAAGCTTCTGAGAGCCAACATGGTGTACTGGTTTGAGTGTTGGACTAGGGCTTCAGGAGACCAGTGTTTGAATCCCTGCTCAGCCATGGAAACCCTTGGGCAAGTCACACTCTCTCAACCTCAGAGGAAGGTAATGGCAAGCCCTCTCTGAACAAATCTTTCCAAGAAAACCCTGTGATAGGTCTGCCTGAGGGACACCTTACTTTGCAGGCAACCTGAAGCCATACTACAACAAAGATTCTGAGACATCTCTTAGATCTGAGCATCTACTATTCATTTTCTCCAGAACAACTTGAGACCTCAGTTACTGTGTTAACCTTTCAATCGTTTATATGATGTGTAAAACTTCCATTCTTACTAGTTCTACCTTGAATTTGTCATCCATTTTGAGAAGCAAGACTTTTCCACAGGAATGAGTTACTAAAAGGTAGCATTTCTTTCTCTGGATTATATCTTCACCTTGCAAGCAAACTGCTCCCTTCCACGAACTGTGAGATTCCTTCCTTCTGTGTCCATTTTTTTCCACTGCAGGAACTTGCTTGACCAGATTTCTTTTCACAGGCACTCAGTCTGAAATTGGTGTTACCTTCTCTTATATTGCTACAAACTGGAGTTTCGATACCTTGTTTCTATATTTGAGGTTAGCAATGTACTTTGTTTTAGCTGGCATATTTGCTGCTAAATAACCATTTATCCTTTATGTATCAGTTGCTTTGATCTCACTGTTTAGTGTTTAGAATCTGGCAGTGGCAAAATATTAACCCAGCATCCTCTTTAAAATTCTTTTTCATCCAGCACTATAGCTATAGTTTGGTCCTATTCCGTTCTGATTCTATCATGCCTGCATATAATTCTGCCCCAGGTAGTGTTCCACTGCATGCAACTCAGGATTTTCTGCTTTGGAGGAACTGCCTGCAGCCTTATGGAAAGTAGTTTTCTTTACTTTTACCAAAATTATAACAAATCTTTCCAAATAAAGCATAGTCTTAAAAGTCATAATGCATTCCATACCAGCTAGAAGAATGTACTTATTCTTTCTCTTTTGGCAGTAGCATTTATGGCAGAAGATCTCATAGCCTGAGCCAATTTTCTCTGGCTAGAATTCTTTCTCTTTGGTGCATGGGCCACACCTTGGACTCATCTAATCAAATCTGTATATAAGTACTTCTATATACCCTGAAGGCACTAAATCCTGCCTGATCTTGAAAGCTCAGCAGGGTCAACCTGGTTAGTACATGGATGGGAGACCACCAAAAAAATACTGGGGCTGTAGTCTATATTACAGAGGAAGGCCATGGCAAACCACTTCTGAATATTCATTGTCTAAGACAAATCACTTCTGAATATTCCTTGTCTTAATGGCAACCCCTTGTCATGGGGTTGCCATAAGTTGACAGGCAATTGGAAGGCACATAAACACACACTTTCTCAGATCTGAGAAAATTACTTTCCCAGTATCCCCTTCAGATTTGGCCAACAGCTCACCCAGCTTACTATTTTGACCTATAGTGACTATAAGATTATTATAAAATGTTATGTGCTGCCCAGAGGACATTGTCATAGGATAGCCTATAAATAACCTAGTGAGCTAGCATTGCGTAGAGCTTTGAGCGTTGGGACTATGACTCTGGAGACCAAGGTTCAGATACCCACTCAGCCATGGAAACTCCCTGGGTGACCTTGGGCAAGTCACGCTCTCTCAGCCTCAGAGAAGGGCAATGGCAAACCCCCTTTGAACAAATCTTGCAAAAAAAAAATAAAATAAAAATCCATGATAGGTTCACCTTAGGACCTCCATAAGTCAGAAATGACTTGAAGGCACACCACAACATCAAAAAATAACCTAAGCAAACAAATGTCTAAAACCTGCTTCCAAGAAAAGGAATAACTTTATCACTCCCAATCTCTGTCCTCCTTGCTGCCAAAATGCAGCTAGATGTACATCAAAGCTTCACCTGATTCTGCACACACCTCCACCAGTTCTCAGAAATGGCAACAGCAGGCAAGATGGTAACTGAATCAGACCCAAGGTTAACTCTGTAGGCCTTTAAATTGCTGTGGATGGCTAACTCCCTGGTAAAGTTTGGGCTGGCTGTGACTAGCCTTCCCTGAAGGGGCAGGGAGCAGTGATGGAGGTAATTCAGCAAAGTTCATTTGTCTCCACAGTCCTTTAGCAAAATTGCTGGTATGCGAAGCTATGTGTTTGAAGTTCCCATACAGCCATGCTTGCAAATGAAGATGGTGACCAAGAGTGAATTACTTGCATTATTATTCTTCACAGAGAATAATTGTCACCACTGCAGTTGTCACCACTGCACAGTATTTTTTAACTATACATCAAGGGTGTGCAAGTGACATCTTCCACTTAAAAAAGCTGTTTGGTCGTCTCAGCGCACCAAAAAAGTGCACAACCACTAATGCAAAACTCCAAAACGGCACTTCTGGCCACTTCTTCACCGGCAAGCCTGCCCCCCCATGCATATCCAACCAATCAGCTTTCCACTTCTGTCCTTGCCAAGAATGCACAGCAATGTGAACCAGTTGTCCAAATGAGTGGTAATGTGAATTTCCACGCATTATTAAAAAAAACCTTCAGGAAAAGTCGCAAAGGCTTTTCCCCTGCAGTTTTTGGAGTTTTTGGCCCTCCTCCTTCTGAATAAGGTAAATCACTGTGGGATCTCATTGGGACAAAATGTATTCTCTGCACATTCTATTAGGATTTTTTTTTCACCATCTAGACAACCCCCTGGTAGCTGATTTGGATCTCAGCCTCTGTGTTTTTCTCCTCAGAACATCTTTGGGATGTTCAAATACAGGGAAAATAGTGGGGAGGAATATTTATTTTCTCCTGCAGTGAGGAGAAAACTGCTATACAGGTCCCCCCACTCCACCGGTATCTGTGGAACTAATGTCCGTGGTTTCAGTTATCCATGGCTAAAAAAAGAGAGACACATACCATAGAGTCATGCTGGAAAATGGCCTAGAGAGGTGACCTCTCTAGGAATTGTTAGGTCCTCCAATGCAATTCTATGGTATGTTTGTATAGCAAGTCCTTTATTTTAATAGGGTTTGCTATTATCCATGGTTTCACTTATAAATGGTAAGTCCAAAAACTTATCCACCGTGGATACAGGGATGACCTGTAATTATAGTCAAGGATTCACATTCCTACTGCATGGTGCTCCTATCAATGCTTTCAACTTAGTGTGGAATAAGAAGGGCTATCAACACCATAACTCCTGCGTGCTCTCTTCAGAGGCACCCCTGGTTTTCTGAGCCATGAAAGAAACTGGATGATGGCGAGACTGTATCTGGTGTAAATTTTTCATCTTAATATGACTGAAGACAGGTGGGAGCACATTACCATGCCCACCATGTGATTATGGGTGATGGAAAAGAAAATTGTATTCTCTACCACCATTGTCTCCTGGGTGAATGCTCTACAGATCTGTTTCAGGGGCAAACAGCATGGGAAGGTTTGATCTAGAAATACCTCCAGCTAGGCCCTCAGAGGAGATTCATGATTGTTTACTGGACAACTTTGAGAGAAAACACGATTGCCTCCATACTGGACCCAGCTCCACAAATGTCTGGTGAGAGCATTCAGAGTACTTGTTCTGTGGGAGTACTCCAGTTGCTGTGCTCCAGTCGCTTTGGCCTGAGGGATGGGCAGGATGCTTGCTGAGCCTAGGCTGATAATATACCCACTGGATCCTTGCCCAACATGGTTTCTGTCATTTGATGTTGACAGAATGACCAGGTGAGTGTTGGTTGTGGCAAATGTCTCCTTACCAGGGTGCGTTGTATTATGCCTGTGTCCTTGAAAGAGACACTGGTATGTCCTCTCTCTGGACCTCGAGGTTTTGGCATTGCATTGAAGTAGCCTTGGTCATCCTCACTGATGACTGTCTTTGGGAGAGAGATGGGAGTGCTACACTGAGTCTCCTTCACCTCTTAGTACCTTTCAATATCATATGCTCCTGGAAATAGGAGGCATGCTATTGCAGTGGCTTTACTCCTTAAATTGCTGCTGCCAGATTTGCTCTGGCAATCATTTGCTTAGCTTCATGGCACTTGTGCTGGGGGGGTCTCACAAGGCACATTGGTACATTGGAGTATGGAATCACCAATACTATACCTTCTTATTGTCATGATCTTAGGTCAAAAGATATTCTATTGGGATATGTAGTTTGCAATCCAATAAGTTGAGATGTTTTTACTACTAAAGGGTTAACTGATAGAAGCAAACAGAATGCTTGTTGTAACTTCCTGCAGAAATGTGATAGGGCTTTCCAGAGGAAGAGGTGTGTTCAAGTCCTTTCTTTGTCTGGAAAGCTACCATGTGTTTTGCCAGTTGCCATGATACCTTTTTAGAGTGAGGGCCTACCTTGCCGGGGTCCTGCATATTTTGTTTCTAATCATGTAGTTTTTAGTCATTTTACTAGTTTTAGACTTCAGTTATCTTTGTGCTGCTCATGTTCTATGAGAAATACTCTGAGACTGTTAGTAAATATGTTTTTATACTTTTAAACTACTTTTAAGTGTTTCTGAGTCTTTTTTATGCTAGAAATATAACTTGGAGAAATACTCGTGGTGGTTATCTTAAACTTGCATGCTGGAATCAATACGTGTCTGCTGCATATGTGTTTAAACAGAGAAACTCTGCTGATTTACTGTGCTTTCTAAGGAAGCTAAAGCTATCAGTTTTATAGCGCCTGTCTTGTAAGGTTCTTCCAGTAAAGCACAGGAGGGAAACATTGTTATTCCCAACAGATTCCACCTAAGCATTAGGAAGAACTTTCTGACTTTAAGAGCTGTTTGACAGTGGAATACATTGCCTTGAAGTGTAGTAGAGTCTCCTTCTTTGCAGGTTTTTAAACAGAGGCTGGATGGCCATCTGTCGGGTGTGCTTTGATTGTGGCTTCCTGCAGGGCAGGGGGTTGGACTGGGTGGCCCTCATGGTCTCACCCAACACTATGATTCTATGACCTGAGAAAGGATAGTCCCAACTGAGAGCCAGTCTGGTATATTGGTTTGAATGTTGGATCAGGACACTGGGAGACCAGGGTTTGAATCCCTGCTTGGCCATGGGTGACCTTGGGCAAGTCACATTCTCTCAGCCTCAGAGGAAGGCTGGGGAAAACCTCCTCTGAACAAATTCTGCCAAGAATATTCTGTGATAGGTTCACCTTAAGTCTCCATAAATCAGAAATGATTTGAAGGCATAGAACAACAGCAACAACAAGAAGTCCTAATTAATCTTCTGTCGCCTCACCTTTTCAGCTGCTTTTAAAAGGTCCCATTTTTCTCTTGCCTTCTCCCTTTGACCTTGGCTTACTTCAATTGCTGCACACTGAGTTCAAAGGGCAAAAATAGTTTTTACTCAGTTAATTCATCTGGGGAGAGAGGAGAGCTGAGGGCAGAATCTTGCCCTTCCCAGTAGGCTCAGGCAAAAGCAAATGGCTGCAGCCCTTCCCAGCTTGTGAGTTCTTCCTCATTATTCACCATCTTGACCACAATCTTGGCCACATGTGTCCTGGTTTTCATCTGTGAAGGGTATGCAATATAAGGCTGACACTCTGCTTTATCCCTCTATTCCATCTGAACCAAGAGAAGCTGTGCAACTGCTGGAGCAAAGCCTTGGAGGCAGTGATGGGTTGTATGACAGCTAGAAAGTTGAAACTGAATCCCAAATAAGGTAGAGAGTGTGAATCTCAGGTCTATCCATGTGCCTGTCCTGGATGGAGTAGGATTTCTCTTTGATGGAATAGGTATGGGAGTAGACATACTCCAGGAAATATTCCTTTGGAGGAGTGGAGTATTCCTCAAATCACATCTGTCACTAGAGGCCCAAGAGGTCTGATGTTCCTTGCTCATCAGCTACAGCCATTCCCTGATCAGGATATAATCCATGTTTTGATAATTTCCAGACTTAATTCTTGCAGCTCTCTGTATAAACTGATATCCTTGAAGACTGCCTGGAGGTTGCACATGGTACGGAATCTCAATGCTGGTATGTTGACTACAGAAGTGAAAAGTGAACATGTCGCATCATTTTCTTAGTGCTGGTTGCAAGGAAGCTATTCGGGTAAATTCAAGATGTTAGCTCAAGTGTACAAATCCCAACAAGGGGAATATGCATAAAAGAAACTTTTAATTAAAAAAAAAAGGCAAGAAGAGAGAAAAAGGAAATCAGAAAGGGAAATAGAATTATTGGAAAATAAATATATACTAGATAAGGAAAAACAAACTTATACTGAGTTACGAGCAAAGAGGGAGGAATTGGATAAAATGGAAGTAGATGAAGTATAGGAAAATTTAATCTATTTAAGAACGGAGTATTTTGAATTTAATAATAAAAATTCAAAAATGTTGGCTAGATCTGCACAGAAGAAGAAAATGGAAAATATGATTACTGATATTAGAGATAAATCAGGTAAAATGTGTAGAACAATGAAGGAAAACTTAAAAATTTTTGAGGAGTTTTATAAAGACTTATACCAATCAGGGAATAAACCAGTGGAACAAATTGAAAAATATGTAGGGGTAAATTGGAAGATTAAAACAGAAGAGGAAGATAGGGATTTATTAGAAAAACCAATTACAAAAATGGAAGTAGAGGAGGCAATAAATGATTTTAAAAGTGGGAAAGCTCCAGGAATGGATGGGTTAGGACCAGATTATTATAAAGTATTTAAAAAGAAGTTAATACCTAAATTATTAGAATTATATAACAATATAATAATGGGAGATAAAATCCCTCCATCATGGCAACAATCATTGATAATATTGATACCAAAGCCAGATAAGGATTTGATGGACCCTGGATCATACAGGTCTATATCATTGATAAATCAAGATGCAAAGTTGTTATCAGCAATAATGGAAAAGTGAATGAGTAGTTGTATGTATAAATATAAATTAAAGGATCAATGTGGGTTTGTGAAAGGAAGACAAATGTCAAATTTAATAAGAAGGAATAGGTATGGGCATAGGTGTTAAATAAGGGTGTTAAATAAAATACATATAATCGGGAAAACAAAATTAAAGCAGGGATATTAGCATTAGATATATTTAAAACATTTGACTGTGTGGAATGGCCAACATTAAAAATAATATTGAAAGAATTTGGAATGGGGAAGAGGTTTAGAGGATTAATAGATCAATTATATGTCAGGGATGATGGGAGTTGTAGCTCTTCACCTCTGGCTCAAACTCACCACCTTTTTATACAGCAGAGCCAACCAGCTTAGATCAGTGGTTAATGCTTTCCTCCAAAGCAGCAGAGTTTCAGAGAATAGGCTGAAGATCCTGACAAACTCTCCAAGCCTTCTCACTCTTCTCCAGGTGTCTCCAAACGTCTCCAGGATTCACTCAGGCAACTCAGTAGTTTTATATAAAACCTACTTTATTCTTCTATATAAATATACTATATGGTCAACAAATCACAATCTCTAAACACTACTCCACAATATCTCCACAATATCTCCAAACTACTCCAACTCTACTCCACCACAAATACATTGGCAAACATTGCAATTTTATAGCCATTGTTTATCACCACCCACTAGTTAGTTTCCACCCAGTGGGTGTGTACTTCCATTCAGATTGGTCCACATAGTTCCATCCATGCTTGAGACCAACCCATGTATTTCAACATTTCACCTTGTACACTTAATGATTCTCAGGTGTTTCCAATCTGCATTCAGTACCTCTGTCCTTGGCTCTCAGGCCTTCTAGATTACATTAGCAGTTTCACCTGTGTAGCTTCATAATTGCTCTTGCTTAGTCATTGTGACTTTCACATACATATTTTATTTCTTTCACTGTATGTCCCATGTTGCATTTTCCTTAACAATCCCCTCCGAAATAAAATATTGTATGTGTCTTACAATGTCATTCCAACCATTTGTGTCAGCCTTTCATGTTTTTCTGCTGTCAATGCTTTTGTGAACAAATCTGCTATGTTGTGTTGTGTTTCTATATATCTCAATTCTATTTCACCCTTCTGAACCATGTCTCGCACATTTTGATATCTTACACCAACATATTTTGTTCTGTTCTTCAAACTTTCAGTTTCAGCCATCGCTATGCATGACTGTGAATCTTCCAGAATTTCCACTGGTATCTTGTAACTTTCATTTAAATCATTTAGCAATTGCTTAATCCACTGTACCTCATTTACTATCTCATTCAAAGCAGCGAATTCTGCTTCTGTTGTGCTTAACGCTACATTAGTTTGTTTTCTACTTCTCCAAACTATTGGACTTTCATTATATTTAATTATCATTCCTGTAACTGACTTCTTGTCTCCTAATTCTGATGCAAATGAACTGTCTACATAACAATCTAGATCTGAACTATTGTTTCTTATTATCAATTTCCTATCTAAGGTTCCTTTCAAATATCTCAATAAATGTTTTACCGCTGTCCAGTCTTCAATTTTTGGATCATTAACCCTTCTAGACAGTACATTTACAGCATAAGAAATGTCTGGTCTGGTGTGGCAAGATATGAATTGTAAAGATCCTATTATACTTCTGAAAAAAGTCTTGTCCTCAAACGCTCTAGTTGTTTCCTCAGACACAAAACCAGTTGTCATTGGAGCTCTTACTATTTTTGCATTCTGTAATCCACACTTTTCAATCAGTCTTTCAATTTTATTTCTCTGACTTAATAAACAATGTCCTTCTTCTGTCCATTCAACGCAAATACCTAAATAAGACTTCAATACTCCTAAGTCCTTCAAAACAAACTTTTTAGACAATTCTCTTTTTACTGACTCAATTTCCTGTTTTGACTTTGCTGCTACGCACAAATCATCTACATAAATCACTAATACTATGTCTCCTTTTGTATAAACACAAGCATCTGCAATGCTCCTCTTGTAACCTAGCTTAACTAGCTCATCATTGATGCACAGATTCCACGCTCTGGCACTTTGTTTTAAACCATACAACGCTTTCTTTAATTTATATACTCTCTGACTACCATTTTCTTCGAAACCTTGTGGCTGCTCCATAAATATTTCTTCATTCAGAACCGCATTCAAGTAAGCTGTCTCAAAATCAAAATGTTCTACAACTAAATTCCTTTTTACTGCTACAGCTAGAACCATTCTCAGACTTTCTGGCTTTGCAGTTGGAGAATATGTCTTATCATAGTTCTCATACTGCTGTTGTGCAAAACCCTTAGCCACTAACCTAGCTTTATATTTGATACTTCCATCTGGCATTTCTTTCCTTTTGTATACCCATTTACAACCAATTACTTTCTTGTCTTTGGGTCTGTCAACAATTTCAAAAACATCTTTATTTACCAGGCAACCAAACTCATTATCCATTGCATCAAACCATCTTTCCTGTTCTTCACTAGAATAACTTTCCAATTCTTCAAAACTTTCAGGCTCTTCTACTGCTAAACAAGCTCTTGCCTTTGTCACAACAAACCTATCTGGAGGCTTTCTAACTCTATGACTACGCCTGGGAATAAAATCTGCTGTTCTGTCTCTTTCATCCTCACTTTCTCTACTGGGAGTTGTAGTTCTATGACTAAATCTCTTGTCTTCAGTCATTCGAGTAGTAGTAGGCCTAGAGGCTATCTCATCATCAGAAGAACTACCACTGCTGCTAGGTGATGCTTCCTGCTTAACTGAAACCCCTCCGTTTCCTGAGGTTGGTTCAGTTTGTGCTTCTGGCTCATTTGAACTCCCTAACCTCAAAAACACTTCTTTATTGGCATGCAGTTTGTCCCAACCAGCATGTCTCTCAAAATTTGCAGACCTAGAATACTGCACTTGTTTTCCTCCCAAATGAAACTTGTAGCTATTTCCAGAATACCCCAAAAACCTAAGCCTTTTGCTTTTGGGTTCTCCTTTCCTCCTGAAACAAGCAGGTGTGTAAACATGAGCAAATTGTCCAAAAACCCTTAAGTACTTGTAATTTGGCATTCTCCCGTACAATACCCTGTAGGGAATGTCTTCAATTTCTGAATGATACAATCTGTTACTGATATGTATTGCAGTCAAAGTTGCTTCTGCCCAAAAACTATCTTTCACCCCTGCATCTGCCATCATACAAGCAGTAATTCTTTTTATATCTTGTATTTTTTTCTCTGCTAACCCATCCTCACTAGGACAAGCAGGGTTTGTAGTTTCATGCCTTATTCCCACCTTTTGAAACCAGTTAAACAATTGATTATTTAAAAATTCTCCTCCTCTATCAGTAATAATGGTGCCTACTCTGCTATCAAATTGTCTTTCCACCATTCTTACCCATGCTTTTAAACTTTGCCCAGCGTCAGATTTGTTTTTCATTATTCTCACAAATGCAAACCTTGTATACCTATCAACAATTACTAGGAAATACTTGCTTCCCCCTAAGGACAAGCAATTAGCTTGGGCAACATCTGCATGTACATACTGAAATGGTCTTTGAGCAATTCTTTTTGTTTTCTTAGCTACTGGAAAAGCTCTGACCTTTACCTGTTGACATACCGTACAATCTAAGTGGTTTTTGCATTCAGTAACTTTTAAATCTGGACACATCCTGATTAAATTCTTTAAACATTTGAAGCTCGCATGGCCGAATTTTCTGTGAAGCTCGTGTATGCAGTCTTTGTGGATTGGAATATTTTCTATGTTATTAGCTTCTTCAACCCTGTAGCTATCAATATTGTCCTCCAAATAATAAAGTTTGTCCTTTTTCAAACCTATGCCACGCAATTCCCCATTCAGTTTTATCTTACACATGTTCTTTTCAAAGATGACTGTGTAGTCTCTTTCTGTTAATCTGCTTACTGATAACAAATTATTTTCTAACTCCTTTACATGCAAGACATCATTAAAATTCTCTTTTAGCCCTGGAATGTACACAGTACCCATTTGATTTACAGTACTTAGCTCTTTCCCGTCAGCCAAAACTACAGTATTTACATTAGCTGATTTTCTATTACTTATTAAATTTATATCATTACACATCAATGATGTGGCTCCTGAATCAACTAGCCATTTAGAATTTGCATTTTGTTTTTCCTTAATCATGGTTGCAAACCCCTTTTTATTACCACTGTCCCTCAAAAATGGAGGTCTGGACTGTTTTTGATACTGCCGCGGCTGCCATCTGCTCTCTGCTTGCTTGCGTCTCTCAGCTGCAAAATGTTTACAATGTCTCTGCAGATGACCAATCTTCTTACAATAAAAGCACCTCCGTTGCTCCCTTGTAGAGGCTGCTTCCTCCTGCGTTCGCCAGTCAGGAGTTGTTTGTTGTTTTGGCACAGTCTTTAAACTTGCTGAGTCACCCTGCACAGACATTCTTCTCTGGTTCTCTTCCAGTATTCTGGCCACAATTAAATCTCTATTAAGCTCAGCTTCTGGCAAATTCTGCAAGCTGTTCGTTATGTTGTCCCACGAAGAATCTAGCGATTCTACTAAAATGTAGCATTGCTGCTCTTTGCTAATTTGCACTCCCCTCAGTTCAGCTTGCACAAACAAATCTTGCATTATTTTTAAATGTTCTATCACACACTGCCCTTTAGCCATCTTTTGCCTGTATATTCTTTTAGACCATAGCATTTTTGCAAAAGCAGTTGAAGGAGTGTGTAATCTCTGCAAGGTATCCCACACATCCTTGGCGGACGTTTTATCTCTGACGTCATTAATTAAGTCTTCTTCAAGCATGAGATAAAGACAGGCTTTTGCTTTACTATCTCTCTCTTGAGTGGCTTCATTAGCATCAGCTGCCAGCCCTGTTTCAACTGTTGACCACAGACCTTCCTTTACTAGTAGAGATTGGGCATAAATCTTCCAGGTAGAGTAGTTGTTTCTATTTAACTTACTAAACTTTAGAATTTCCATCTTGATTTGTGCAGTGACTCAATTTGACACAGTCCTTCTGAGTATGCACAGCCGACCCGTCTGGGCTTAAGCAAAACACAAAATGATTTACTCACGAGGCTTATCAGTGCAGCACAAACAGCTTGCTCTGATCTGTCGTCCACAAAGCTCTCTTCCACTCTCTGGAACTTTCAGCTTCTGTGGATGCTGGGTGCTCTAGTAACTGGGCCCATAACCCTTGTCAGGGATGATGGGAGTTGTAGCTCTTCACCTCTGGCTCAAACTCACCACCTTTTTATACAGCAGAGCCAACCAGCTTAGATCAGTGGTTAATGCTTTCCTCCAAAGCAGCAGAGTTTCAGAGAATAGGCTGAAGATCCTGACAAACTCTCCAAGCCTTCTCACTCTTCTCCAGGTGTCTCCAAACGTCTCCAGGATTCACTCAGGCAACTCAGTAGTTTTATATAAAACCTACTTTATTCTTCTATATAAATATACTATATGGTCAACAAATCACAATCTCTACACACTACTCCACAATATCTCCACAATATCTCCAAACTACTCCAACTCTACTCCACCACAAATACATTGGCAAACATTGCAATTTTATAGCCATTGTTTATCACCACCCACTAATTAGTTTCCACCCAGTGGGTGTGTACTTCCATTCAGATTGGTCCACATAGTTCCATCCATGCTTGAGACCAACCCATGTATTTCAACATTTCACCTTGTACACTTAATGATTCTCAGGTGTTTCCAATCTGCATTCAGTACCTCTGTCCTTGGCTCTCAGGCCTTCTAGATTACATTAGCAGTTTCACCTGTGTAGCTTCATAATTGCTCTTGCTTAGTCATTGTGACTTTCACATACATATTTTATTTCTTTCACTGTATGTCCCATGTTGCATTTTCCTTAACATTATATTCCCATAACACAGCTACAGTGATGGTTAATGATGGAATAACAAGACAGATAAAAATAACGAGAGGAATGAGACAAGGTTGTCCACTTTCTCCAATATTGTTTGCAATGGTAATAGAAATTCTAGTAAATGTGATAAGAAATGATAATAGTATAGAAGGAATTGGATTAGAAACAAAACACAAGATAAGTTTTGCTGGCGATACTGTTAACAATTAAGGAGTTGATCAACGGAACAGGAAAAATTAAAGAACATTTAAAATTATTTGGGGAGATGACAGGTTTACAGGTTAATTGGAATAAATCAGACACGATGTTGTTTAATTATAGTAAGGAAGAAGAAAATAGATTTAGAAAAGAGAAAAAATTAGAAGTAAGATTAAAAAGTAATATTAAATATTTAGGACTAAATATTACCAAAGATTTAAAGAAATTAGAAGAGAAAAATATTATGGTATTAAGGAAAGAAATGGAAAAGAAGTTGGAAGAATATAAAACTATCCAACTATCATGGTTTGTAAGATTAGCTTTAGTTAAAATGAAAATATTACCTAAAATAATTTTTTGTTCAGAATGTTACCAATAAAAATATCAGAAGCAGAACTGAAAAAATGGCAAAAAATGTTGAATAAATACTGTAATGGAGGGAAAAGAACAAGATTAAATAAATTATTTTGGTATATATCACAGAAGGAGGGAGGACTTGGGCTTCCCAATTTAAAAGGATATTATGAAGCTAATCAATTGAGATATGTAATAAAAGGAATTGTAGGACAGGAAGATTTAGAATGGTTAGAGATAGATATAGGAAGATTTAGAATGGTATAGAGAATGGATAACAGAATATGGAATATATTTTTGGTAATTTTACAAAAAGGGAAATTAAATGAACTGAGAACCCATTTCTGCAAAATATATTGGGAATAGGGTATAAATATAAGAAAGAATTTTTGCCTATTGATTCGGTTTTAACACCAGTTATAATGGGGAAAAAATCCCAAATAATTTGAAGGAAAAAATGGGGAAAGAATTAAAGAAAAGAGGACTAGAGAAAATAGAGGGATGGATAGGACGGATGTATGAGAAAGGGAGTATAAGAGAATAATTACATGGAATGAAAATTTCATGGTTTAATTGCATACAGTTAGAACAATGGATTAAAAATTGGAAAAAGAATAATAAAGCAATAAGGGAGTTTACAAAATTTGAAGATTTGGTGAAAAAAGGTGAAAAGATGGATAATAATGAAAGTTTGAAAGGTATTACAAGTGAATTATATAAAATATTGGTAAAAAATAAGGATAGTAAAGGCAAAGTAGAATATTTAAGGAGAATAAGGGAGGAAGATTTGAAACAAAAAATTGGGGATTATGAATGGGATAAAATTTGGAAACAAAGACAATTAAAAATATGTCAATACGGATAAAAGAAAATTACTATAAGATAATATGGAGATGGTATTTGACACCAACAAGATTGCATAATATAGATAAGAATATTTCTAAATATAGTTGGAGAGGTTGTCAAGAAATAGGTACATATATGCATATATGGTGGAATTGTAAATATGTACAGCAGTTTTGGGAAATGGTCTTTATAGAAATAGAGAATATTTTTGAATATAAATATAGAAAAGAAACTGAGCATAGCATTGATGTCAATTTATAATGGAGACAACGGGAATCAAGCAAAAAAGGATTTAATAACAAATTTATTAACGGCAGCAAGATTAATTATAGCAAGATACTGGAAAATGCAAATAAATGTACAAGTGGAGGAGTGGTATAAAGAAGTTTGGAAAATGGCAATAAATGATAAGTTAACATGTAGAATTAAAGTAAGAAGAGGAATATGGAAAGAAAATGATTTTGATAAAATTTGGAAATTATTTGTTAAAAAGTATTACAGATGAAAGATGGGAGGTTACCTCCACAAGAAGAAATGAGATTTTGCAAAGATTAACTAATGGCTCCGGTGAAGGGGAGCACTGTGGTGGGAGGGGGGTAGGGGAGTTAATATTCTTGGGGGAAAAAAAAGAAAACAAGTGTACAAATCCCTAAATGGCTCAGGAACCAAGTACCTGAGGGATCACCTTTCCCAGTGATAACCAACCCTGTTTTAAGATCAGCTGTGGATTCGCTGCTTAGAGTGGCCTGGAAGAGTTCGGCCCATAGAGTCTGTAAAGCATACTTGGCAGGGTCCTCTCTAGGACAGCACCCCATCTTTGAAACTCCCTTTCAATGGAGATGCAATTGTCCCCTGCACTATTTCCATTCAGGTGTCAGTTGAACATGAATTCATTTGTGCAAGATTTCATGGGACACACAAGTAGCACATTTGTTTAGCTGACAACCTTTATTGGAGGTTTTATTGTATTATATTAAACAGCTGTGATCATAATTTTAATACTATATGTTGTACGCTCTTTTAAATTTAGGCCTTAGCTCTTTGTGAGGAAAGGTGGGATATAAATAAGGAGGCTGTTTTATTTGGATTTATTTATTTAATTTTTATCCCACCTTTCTCCTAGCAGCTCTCTCTTAAAAGGCAGCCAGTGGGTGTAGTGGTCTGAGTTCTGGACTGGGACTCCAGGGGGACTTGAGTATTAATCCATGTTTAGCCATGAAAACCCAATGGGTGACCTTGGGCAGGTCATACTCTCTCAGCTTCAGAGGAGAGCAATGGCAAGCCCCCTATGAACAAATCTTGGCAAGAAAATTCTAGGATAGGGTTGCCACACATTAGACTTGACTCAAAGTTATTGGTCTGGCCCAGTGGGTGGGGGAACCGTAAGGAAGGGGCTGTACTTGCTGTTTGAGTTTAGAAAGAGAGTGAGGGCTGGAGCTGAAGAAAAGCTGTGGTCTCCAGGGCTAAGGAATAGGTTCTTTTCACCTTGAATAAGGTAGCAGGATTTTCAGTTACACTATTGAGGAGGGAACAAAAGAGTAAATTCTTTGCAGTGGAACTTCTATATTTTTTATTTTGGGGGCTTTAAGGTTGCATCGAAATGCTGCAATACTACAGAGCTGTACAGTCAGAAGAGTCCTGCAATCAACTTCTCATGGAAGTTTTGGGACAGTGCATCTATGTTACATTTAATACCTCGTTTGTTGTATTGTTGCTGAAAATATATTGTGATTTAAATTGTGATTGTAATATTCAATTAAGTTGGTCCCATAGAACCTAGAGAGGCACATAAACAGCAGCAACTAAGATGTATCCTTACACAGTTATAGTACTTTGATCCCTCTTTGACTGCCATGGTACCATCCTATACAATGCTGGGATTTGTAGTTTAGGGAGAGACTTAGCATTCTGTGCCAAACTGCTATAATGCTATAGTTCTGGGAAGTGCACTAAAGGATTCCCTCACCAAACTACAAATCCCAGGATTCCATAGGATGGCACCATGGCAGTTAAAGAGGGATCAAACTGCAGTGTGTATACATTCTAAGTTGGTAAAGTGCTGTGCAGAGAGGCTGTCTATTCTTTGAGCTGGTTTTCCAAGTTCTTCATTTTCACTTCCTCTCCAAAAGTGGTCCATTACTAAAACTCTCCCTTTTCCTCATTCTACACTTTTGAGCCACTCTGCTGATGAGAACTACTTTCATTGAGAAAGCCATCCTAGTATAGGGAGATGTGAAGTGTGGTAGGGCCTCAACTTCATTGAGAGAATTTTTTTTAAAAAAAGCTTTCCTATCATTCTTTGCCTAAGTTTTCAAGTCTTTGGTCTGTCACATACATGAATAGAAGCCAGTTCCCAAATAAATTTATTTATTTTGTTTGTGGGCCCATTTAGATCAGAAATCATAGCATTTGGAAGACACAGCACTGGCTACTCTGAGTTCACAGGACAGTGTGGAATACAGATCCAGTGCATAAATCTTACTTTATTTTACTTCTGTCTTGTGGATTTGCTTTATTTATTTTACACTGACTTGTTTGGATATTCTACAGTTTAAATTATCATTCTGTTTTTAATTACTGTATAATTGACTGATAATTATAATTATTGTAAAACGCTTGGAGGTTCTCTTTAGAGTGGAAAGGCAATCATGATTAATGGTTAGGATTTTTATATCTTATTTTTTCATTTGAGGGGGCCAGGTGGCTTACAATGCTGTAACTACTATACCATGCTGACTCACAATATATATTGGTTTTTTAAAAATAAATTGTAGCAGATGGTACCTCTGTATAGCAGCTGCTGATGTGTTTCTTCACTTCCATTATTGGTTTCTGTGCCTCCCTGAGTGTTGATCATATGCTCTAGACTGAATTGTTACTCCTAGCTGGAGCAGACCCACTAAATTACTAGGAGCTTGATTACTATTGATTAAGTGGGTTTACTCTAGTGGGGAAAAAGATTGCATTCAGATCAATAAATCTATACACAATGGTCAGAACGCTCTATCCCAATCTACATTATAGTTGGACCCCCCATATCCACTGATTCATTATCCACTGATTCAATTATCCACGGAACACAAAACAGCAATCCTACCATAGAGTCTTCCTAGAAAAGGTGTCCTCTCTAGCCATTTTCTAGGTCCTCCAAGGCAACTCTATGGTATTTTAAACCAGAAGTCCCATTATTTTCAATGATGTTCGTTATTATCCATGGTTTTCAGTATCCATGCCCCCCCAAAAAAACCCAATACCTAGCGGATATGGGGGTCATACTGTACATAAGATATGGAGGGTCACGGGATCCCCAGTCCTGTTCTTACGTTCAGCTTCTAGCTAAAAACAGTACACATTCCTGCAGTAGACCAATAGTGCTTGTATCCAAATTTAGGGAAGTTAACAACATTGACTGGAATCCTGTATCAACGTAGACGGCACTTAACTAACTAACTTCTCCTGGCCCACCCCCCTCCCAAACTTGATGAAGGCGCTATTCACCCGTGCTCCAGTTGGAGGTGGAGTCGACCTCCTTCTCCCAATGAAGCTGATGCCTGGTGGGGTAGGTTGTGGAGTGAGTTGTGATCATAGCAATGGAATCATAATTGTGATAAAGGCCAAATCTATACTACACATATGGTCCAGTTTGACACTGGGTTGTGTGCCATGGCTCCTTCCTATGGAATTCTGGAATTTGTAGTTTGGTGAGGCACTAGCACTCTTTGGCAGAGAAGGCTAAAGATCTTGTACAACTACAAATCCTAGATTTTCCTTGGTTTTTTTCCGGGCTGTGGGGCCGTGTTCTTGAGGAGTTTGTTTCTGGCGTTTTGCCTGCATCTGTGGCTGGCTGGCATCTTCGGAGAGTGGTTGGGTGGGAGCATGTGTGGGGTTTCTATACTGGGCCAGCCAGAAAAATCAGCAGTAGCAGAACATGTTATAAACCAAGCTGGGCACAAAATGTTATTTAAAAACACCGAAATTCTGGACCAGAACAGTTTAATCATAGAATAGACTGCCATGGTGGGTGGCACAGTCTCTTCCTTTGGAGCTGGGTATGTTTAGCCTGGAAAAAAAGATGGTTAAGGGGCGAGATGATAGCCCTGTTTAAGTATTTGAAGGGGTGTCACATTGAGGATGGAGCAAGCTTGTTTTCTGCTGCTCCAGAGACTAGAACATGGAACAATGGATGCAAGCTCCAGGAACAGAGATTCCACCTCAACATTAGGAAGAACGTTGTGACAGTAAGAGCTGTATGGCAGTGAAACACACTTCCTTGGAGCGTGGTGGGGTCTCTTTCCTATGAGGTCTTTAAACAGAGGCTGGATGGGATGCTTTGATCGTGATTCCTGCGTGGCAGGGGGTTGGACTGGATGGCCCTTGTGGTCTCTTCCAACTCTACAATTCTATGATTCTATAACTTTACATGTACTTAGCTTCACATAGGAGAGGCACTAAGAAACCCAGTTAGTGAATTGCAAAGACAGGACCCTGGCAAGAGTATGCCAATGAGCATTGGGTTCTACTGATGCACATTGGCATGGCCTAGTTGGTGTCCCAATGTGCATTGATCCCGTTGTGCATTGCCCCCCTTGTGCATCCGGTCACTGTGCTGGCTTTCCTACATAGTAACATAACAGCAGCCCTTTACTGGATACAGACATTACAGAACTGCCTAATTCTAGCTCTCATAGGTGTAAGTCTATTTACAAAGACAAAAGTCCCCAACAGGATTCCAGTCAATGTATATCATTATATTATGTTATTGAATTTCCTTGGTTTTTTTCTGGGCTGTGAGGCCATGTTCTGGAACGGCCTCACAGCACGGAAAAAAACCCAAGGGAATTCTATGGATGCCGGCTGTGAAAGCCTTTGGAGATTTTCAGACTACAGTGTTATAGTGTTACTATTCCACTTTAACTGCTCTGGCTTCCTGCTGTGGAATTCTGGGGTTTGTAGTTTACTGAGGCCTAAGATCTCTCTGGCTGAGAGTTGTAAATGCCCCTTCCTAAACTGCAAATCCCAGGATTCAACAGGAGGCAGCCATAGCAAATAATGTGGAATAGTAACACTATAACAGTGTTGTCTGAAAATCTAGTTTGTCTTCACATATTTTGTTATTGTTTGTGTATTATTAGCTTAGACATGATTCACTATTTTGATGTTTTTCTTTTCTTTTCATCCTACCTAAAAATTAAGCTTGTTTAACTTAAGCCATCTGAGGGCTCGCACTAAGGAGATTTTCAGACTACACTGTTATAGTGTTACTATTCCAGTTTAACTGCTCTGGCTTCCTCCTGTGGAATTCTGGGGTTTGTAGTTTAGTGAGGCCTAAGATCTCTCTGGCTGAGAGTTGCAAATGCCCCTCCTTAAACTGCAAATCCCACGATTCAAAAGGAGGCAGCCATAGCAAATAAAGTGGAATAGTAACACTATAACAGTGTTGTCTGAAAATCTCTTAAGACTCTAAACTATCTAGTCCATGAGTTCCTCTTCGCTGATGCTGCCCTTGTTGCCCACACAGAAGCAGCTCTGCAGCGCCTAACACCCTGCTTCGCAACAGCTGCAGAATGTTTGGGCTGGAAGTCAACCTGAAGAAAACGGAAGTTCTCTACCAGCCTGCACCACAGGATGAACACCACCATCCCCACATTGCCGTAGGCAAATCTGTGCTTAAGTCCATTCAGCAGTTCACCTACCTAGGAAGCATGATTTCCTCAGATGCCAAGATTGACAAAGAGATCGATCACAGATTAGCAAAGGCATATAGTGCATTTGGAAGACTTTACCAAAGAGTTTGGAGTAACAAACACCTGAGGCGAAGCACAAAAATCAGTGTGTATAGAGCCATTGTACTTGTTATTCTCCTTTACGGGTCTGAAACACGGGTTACCTATCGCCACCACTTACAACTCCTCGAACGCTTTCTTCAGTGATGTATATGCACAATCCTAAATATACACTGGACTGACTATGTGACAAATGTTGCTGTCCTTGAGCAAGCAGGGATCAATAGCACCGAAGCCATGATATTGAGAACACAGCTGCGCTGGGCAGGGCACGTTTCTAGGATGGAGGACCATCGCCTCCCAAAAATAGTACTCTACGGTGAACTCACCACAGGTCAGTGTAAGAGGGGTGCTCCAAAAAAGCAATACAAGGACTCCCTGAAACAATATCTCAGGCTTGGCCAAATTGATCACCAACAATGGTCCGCCCTGGCCTCACATCGGGAGGCATGGAGACGTACTATCCACAATGCTGCAGCCTTATTTGAGAGCTAACACCGAACAAGTCTTGAAGAGAAACGACAATGCAGAAAGAATCACAACCCAGAAACATCACCCAAGAAGATCTTCTGCTGTGTTTTCTGCAACCGGACAGGTTTATCTTGGATTGGCCTTTTCAGCCATCAGCGCGCTTGCAGAAAGCGCGGGATAAGTCCTTCCTGAATCTTCGTTTGCGAAGAAAAGCCAGAGAGAGAGACCTAAAAATTAGCTTTGTGCATGTTTTGTTGAGAAACCACCAGTATTGTGTTCAAGGGGGTTACTCCTAAACAACTGCACAGTGGATTAGAATCTTGTACATGTGCATCAGCATGCCCATTGTATTTATTTAACTCTTATCCAACCTTTTCCTCACTCTCTCTCTCTTTTTTTTAAAGGACCCATGCTGAGATTAAGGTCACATGAAAATGTATTTATATTTAATAGATTGCTGAACTGGTTTTCTGGCGAAAAGGCAGTTTTTCTTTGTAGTCAACTCTCCTACTGAGGGAACACAAATCTTCTTGCTTAGGCAATGTGGAGTCATTGCTAAGTCATGCCTCTTCCATAATGAATCATAACTCTTGGCAAGGAGCAAGGCATAATTCCTACCAGAAGCACATACCCTTCCTATTTAGCCCAATTACAAGAATAAAACAAGCATGCTGTTTATTGTTTAAGCAATGAATGCAGAGTTTGTTTGTTGTTGACAGTCTTTTCTAATGGAGCTTCTTTCTAACTAGCACATATATCACCCAATACCTTCATCGCCGTACAAACAAGCTTAAGCTTTTACAATAGATACACCAATAAAGTATTCCAAGCTGGTAAAGAGAAAGCCTGTGTATGTGTGTGTGTGTGTGTAGGGACTCCCCTAAGAGATTAATATAATACACCTCCCTTGCTGAGCAAGGTTGACATCATTGTTTCAGGAGCAAAGCAGAGTGGAGACTCACTTCCTTTGGTACCACAAAGAATAAGAGCTGTTTGCTATTAGGTGGTGGTGGGGAAAACTTTCATCAAGAGATCTGGGATTCAGTCATGTTTGGTTCCTCTCCCCAAAACTTTTCAACTGTGGATTGGCAAAAAATTACTTTTTGGACTATAATCCCCATGCTGCCCAGGGGCTTCTGGGCATTCTAGTCCAAAAGGTAACATTTCCAAGCTCTGGAAATACCAGTACTACCACCAGTGCCACCAGTATTGGTGTATAGCTATGGGGGTGTGTGAGGGCATTGCCCCCCAAATAAGAATTCCATCCTTCTAAATGATGATACTTTCTTTCAGTCCTCATTATCTCTAGCCTTGCGAGAACTTAAAACTTCAGCTGAGTTTTAGAAATACAGTTTAAGCATCCAAAGAAAATGGGCAGGAAAAGTGACAAAGGGGATGTGAACACAGTGAATATAAGAAGCTCTAGGCATGAAGAGTTTTCACACTCTCCCTCTCTGTAATGCTAAAAATTTGAGGAGTGAAAGCAGATTTCGTCTGAGGGGGCAGGACTCTTATTTGGAGGAGCAGTGCTCTCATTTTGCCTCCCCCATACAAATACATGTCTGCCTCCTCTCCAAAGCATACAACAGTAAATATGACTCAACACAGAAACACAAAGCAATGCCAAGTACTCAGATACTCCACAGGATGCTGCATGTAACCAATGGCCACATTACAAATGTGTATCCATTGAACGATCATGGCTATCCCCTCTACCCAAATAACCTTGGGAGCTGTAGTTTTTAAAGGGTGCTGAGGATGTCTGCAAAAGATCTAGGATTCCAAGCATTTCCTGAGGAATGGAGGGCTCTAAAATCCTCTGGAGAGGCTTTTCTCTCTGTCCCACCATCTTCTTGAGCTTGTTTGGTGGACACAAGGGAAAGGGCCTTCTTCCGAGGTGTTCCCAGAGTTTGGAGGACAGGATGGTTCTGTTCTTGCTCTCCTTCCAAGGGTAAGTTAAAACACGCTTACACCACCTGGCTTTTAGAGACTAAATGGCATGGGCTTTTAATGTTATTGTGTGCCTTCAAGTTGTTTCTGACTTATGGTGATTCTATCATTGGGTTTTCTTGGCAAGGTTTGTTCAGAGGGAGTTGTCTTTGCCATCCTCCGAGACTGAGAGAGTGTGACTTGCTCAAGACCACCCAGTGGGTTTCCATGTCTAAGCGGGGATTCAAATCCTGTCTCCAGAGTCATAGTCCAATGCTCAAACCACTACATCATGCTGCCTATCCTTTTAATGACACATTAAGCTGTTGTATGGTTTGTATATACTGTAATTTTTAAATGAATTTTAACTTTTTTGCTTTGTAAATTGTTTAATTGTTTTTAAATAACTTTTATAGTTATACTTTATTGAAATGTGTACAGTAGGACTCCCATATCCGTGTGGGATTGGTTCCAGCGGCCCCTGTGGATACTGAAAACTGCGGATAACAGTGAATGCCATTGAAAATAATGGGACCTGGTTTAAAATACCATAGAATTGCCTTGGAGGACCGACAGAATGGCTAGAGAGGGCACATTTTCTAGGAAGACTCTATGGTAGGTGTGCTGTCTTGTGTCCCATGGATAACTGAATCAGTGGATAATGAATCGGCGGATACGGGGCCCTACTATATATAGTTTTATTTTAAAAACCCTGTATAGTTTTTAAGCATGTTGTAAACTGCCTTGAGTCTCATTTTTGGAGAAAGGCAGGATATAAATGAAATAATAAATATTCCCATGCTACCAAAGCAAAAACAAAGCTTGGCTCCAGCCATAGTCATATGTTCAATAGCCTCTTGGAAGTCAAAGGGACTTAAGATAGTCATGAGTACTGTAATTTCATTTTCATAAATTACAGTAAACATGACTAAACTTGGATCTAGCCCATTGTTCTTTTTGACTTGGCAGCACGTACTGTACAATATTTGGATGACTAGAAAGGATAAAACTGTTCTCTCAGTGGTCTACAAGGCATCATTTTATTATATTGATGATTGCCTTTGACTTGGCACTCTTAAGAGGACATGTCCCATCAATTTCAATGGGATTGAGCTAAATAAGACTGGATCCAACAGACTGTGCACTGTTCCATCATGTGTGTGTGTGTGTAAAGAAAAAAGAGAAAAGAAGGGTAAAAAATCATGGAAGAGATGCAAGTAAGAACCAGTGTCTTCTGGACCTGCTCCATAAAATGCCATGAACAAGACAGGATAATTGCATCATCTAGAATTAGGGTAGCCAGATATGGGTAACCCAAGCTCTTAGATTTCAAGACCAAAACTTGAGACCTGGGTATGACACCTTGTCATGTCACAGGACCATAGTGATGTTATATAAGTGATGTTACAAGGGCCATCTCATAATGATGTTATTATGCACAAGACATTAAGCATCAATCACAGTTGCGCAGGCTACATCATTCAAACAACACACACACACATATACAAATGTCTAACAAATTAGGAAAGTATATATACACATTTTTTCAGGGCAGTGGCCTTGCCCTGAGATGCCACCCCCTCTTCCTGGGGAATGGAGAAGATCACTGAGGCCCTGTGATCTGGGAACCCTCTCTAGAATCACATGGAGTCTATAAAGTTGATTCATTCTGGGAATCTGTTATCCAGCTACATACAAAGATGCCTTATGCTGAGTCAGATGGCTGGTGGCTCTGGTTCAGTACTGTCCATTCTGCTTGGCAGCTGTTCTCTATGGCAGATATTACTCCCAGCCAATCCATTTAAATGGTAATGTAGACTGAACTTGAGACCTTCTGCATTCAAACCAGGCAGGCAGCCAGAGAGCTCGAGCCTCCTCCATGCACTATTTTAAAGGAAGAGGAAGGCTGGCTGGAACCTGAGTTTGCAAAAGTCATTCTGGGAGACTACGGCCCCTAGAATCCCCCTGACAGCTTGTTTTCTGATGCTCCAGAGACAAGGATACGGAACAACGGATTCAAAAACAGGAAAAGAGATTCCACCTAAATATTAGGAAGAACTTCCTGACTTTATGAGCTGTTCAGCAGTGGAATACGCTGCCTGGGAGTGGGGTGGAGTCTTTTTCTTTGGAGGTTTTTAAACAGAGGCTGGATGGCCATATGTCGGGAGTGCTTTGATTGTTTATTCCTGCATGGCAGGGGGTGATGCCAAAAACCTGTCAAAGCAAAGGACCACAGGGAGGCAGTCAGCCTAGCTTAGCCTCCATCAACAGGGAGTCCCAAAGCCTGGGAGCAGCCACCAAGAAAGCCCTCACTTACATCCCCACTAGTTCTGTCTCCAAAATTATGGTACCAAGAGAAGAACCTCCTCTGAAGGGATTAAAACCAGAAATTGGATGAATGGTTTTTGGGGATAACTCCCTGAATTCCCAGAATTCTGAGAGCTATAATCCCCCAGAGGACTTCTTCCCGATTCTGTTTATAACCAGGCAGGCTCATAAAAGAGAAGATGGTCTTCCAAATAGCCTACTCTCAAAGCTATATTCTCTGAGAGAGGCAGATGGGCAATTCCACCTGACTGCACTTCCAGACCAAGTGAGAAGAGTCTGCAGTACAAGAATACATGAGGTAGACATGTTGTCCCATCAGCATATAGACGTCACTAATAAGTGAAACAGTGAACACACTCTGAAATTACAGCTTGGTCAAAATATGATCAGATCTCTGGGGGATGGAAAAAAGTTACTCCAGCAGCAAATCACTGATAGGCCATGCCTCTCATAAAATCCAAAGCTGGAAAATATTATTATTCAGACAGTGATCACCTAATCAAAATATTATCCTGGGATTAGGAAAGGGATAAAGTATGCTTTGCTCTTCCTTGCAGAGAGAAAGCAATAAGCCCCAGGCTTCATGGAGAAATTATCAACAGGATGTCTCCAAACAGTCAAGTTCCTGCTTTGTATCAGAAAGAAGGGGTGATAAAGCTAACCCCATAAATTCCAGTGCATTGGGAGGCAGGATCATAACAAACTTGTTAAAACAACAACAACGCAGCAACACACCAGACATTATAACAACTCATGCATTCAGCATGCCCCCCCCCTTTAAGATCTCTCCAATGTGCATTTGTGTGCGTGTTGCTTTTGTGTGTGTGTTTTACAATCTTCTTGTAAAAGTATCTTTCAGAATGCATGGCTTCTGCCTAAAATTACAAAACCAAGTTTCCTTGCTCCAAAGATATTCTGTTAACTTTGATCTCGTAAGCAATAGAGATATCACTTTAACTTATCCTCTGACTTGCACACTTGATTACTGACATTCTCTGCCGCTTAATAACACTTTCCCAATATATCAAACACATGGTTGGCACTCAGCCTCCGGAGGCAATTACATTTCTTGTCTTTAGAACAGATCAGTCAATTACTGCTGTATTTTGGGAGGTGGGGGATACTTTGCATTGCACATTCAATGATGATTATCATGCAAATCTTGTATCTGCTCTTTTCTGTTAATAGAGGACAACAAGCTGGGAGCTTGTTGCTCTTGTGTGGTACTCCGGAGTGTCAACAAACAGGAAAATCAAGCTCTAGCAAGTTTTGCTCATCCCCACATTAAAGTCTCCACTTTCCACATTCCCTTAGTTTCTTTATTTTCATCATCCTTGGCCAAACCATTCTTTAAAGAAACACAAACAACACATAAAGAAATTGGCAAAGGGAAGAGCATCCTGGGGCATGCACAGAGTTTCTTCCTTTTGCCAAGAAAAACCTGACTCTTCCCCACATACTTAGAACTGAGAAGCAGAGGATCCCACATAGTCTGAAATCCCAAACATCTTTTTAAACCCAACAGGTTTCCACCTCTTCTCTGGAGAGGATTTGGGGAAGACAGCCTGAAATTAATTTTTAAACTTCCCAAGTTTGCAGCTTAAGGTGGCACTCCATTGCCACCTCCAAGCCTTATGCGTGTACTTCCATATCTCGTAACTTTCATTCCTGTTGCACATCATCTCCAACAACTAAGGAAGAGAAACATTGGACGTCTACACATTCCAAGCATATACACATCTTTTCAGTTTTGCAGTAAAAAAACCCAGGGTGAGCTGTTTTTACATTGTGCCATGCGCCGGGCTCTAAACTACTATGGGAAGGGGAGGGGGTGAAATTGAAGGCATGCGGTTAGGGGAAGAAAAATAATGCTGATATTCCTGACCTGTGAAGGGGAGAAAAATAAATAAAAGAAAAGCTATGGCGCTGAAATTATACACATTGCAGAATATTTTAAAGGTGACTTTGGTGCCTCCTAAGAAGGTGATGGGAAAGTTTTGCTTGGGTGAGTATCACAGCTCCTCTCTGGATTTCTTATCTGATCCATGCAGTAGCTGGGCAAAGCCACACCCTAGAAGCTGCAGCGATGGCTTCACAGAGGAAAGAAATGCAGCTAGCACAGCAAAACAGCAGCAGCATAGCAGGAAAGTATAGAGAGAGAGAAAAAAAGTAAGCCCACCACTGGCTGGAGATCCGGGCCAGTTAGGAAGTACTAGATGAAAGCAGTCGCACATCTTGGTGGATTATGTTGGCACAGCAGTATCAGACAGAAAGAGAGAGAGAAAGAGAGTGACTGGTAAACAGCCTCTGATCCTTTTTAGAGAGGCTCTGTCTCTAATCTCTTGTAGAAATCAGTCCACAATGCAGAAGATGGAAGGTTTGGGCTTTTTCTGAGATGCAGGACAAAATGCGGCTAGGACGGAATGAACTGCCAACACATTCTCCAGTCGTCAGGAAAAGAAAAATCTACATCCTCCCTTGGACGAGGACTCAATGGTTCAGCTCTGCCCTGCATTGCATTGCATTGCTTGCTGGCTTTGCAGCCTGGCAGAGTGGAGGCTTGAGGTCATTGCAGAGAAAGGGAGTGGTGTGGCGGATGATGTGACTCCTCCTTGCAGGGACCCAAAAAACTCCCAGCCAAACCGACTTGAAGATGGCCAGTTCCAGGCACTCACCTGATTGGCTACGGCTCGCCTATTAAACCGAAAGCGAAGAGAGTAGACGGGTACTTGGGGAGCTGGGGATGCTGTTTGTCTTTCCAGTGAAGCATCCTCAGAGCCCAGGTACTAAAACAGTGTGCAGCTTTTTATTGCTAACTCCAAGGCGTCTGCCTATATCTGCTTCAACGAATTCTAGCTTTTGGAATCAGGAGCTGAGGGCTGGAATTCTTGGGATTTGAAAGCCCAATAATAACAATAATAAAAAGGGAAGTATAATCTCATCTTTAAGCTTAAGCAATGGCGTATCTACATGGTAGAAATAATGAAGTTTGACACCACTTTAACTTCCATGCTACAGAATCCTGGGATTTGTAGTTTTGTTCAGCTGTGGCGTCATTAAGGCTGGTGTCACCTCCTCCCCATGACAGTGTCACCTGGTGTGGTTAGACCTCTCTGCACCCTCCTAGTGCCACCACTGGCAGAGAAGGCTAAAGGACTTGTAAAACTACAAATCCCAGGATTCCATAGGATGGTGCTACAGCAGTTAAAGTGGTGTCAAATTGCGCTATTTCTACAGTGTAGGTGCACCCCGATTTGCTTAAGCATAAGCTTTTATAGGCTACAGCCCTTTTCTTCAAAATTGTGGTCCGTCTCAAAGGTGCCCCAAGACTATTTTTCCCTCTTATTTTTATAATAAAGATGGTTGGCCTTATGCTCAGTGTCATGTCTCTAAACCAAGGTTGGAAATCATGAAGCCCACCACATATTACTGGATTGCAACTCCCAGCATTCCTCACTATTGTATATACTGATTAGGGCTCCCGGGGCATACAGTGCAACAACATCTGGAGGGCTACATGACTCCCAACTCTGCTCTAAATCCCTTGGACACACCTGCTGGTTTTGAAACATCCTGTTTGGATTTTTTAAAAAATGCACACTTGCTGTCTAGCATTTGGGTCTTAAAAGCCATTGCTCCATTTAGAGCTAAATTGCTTTTTGAAAATGTCAGCTGCTCTTCTTTCATTCTGCCCCTCCCCCCCCCACATAATATTTCATAAGGATGGGAAAGGGGCATTTTCAGTTAATCTAACAGCTCTTCCCATGATTATGAATTCCCTTAGGAAATATATTCTCATACAATCATATAGAATTATAGAATCATAGAGTTGGAAGAGACCACAAGAGCCATCCTGTCCAGCCCCCCTGCCATGCAGGAACACACAATCAGAGCACTCCTGACACATGGCCATCCAGCCTCTGTTTAAAAACCTCCAAAGAAGGAGATTCCACCACACTACGAGGGGAACAATTCTTACTGTCAGGAAGTTCTTCCTAATGTTTAGGTGGAATCTCCTTTCCTGTAGTTTGAGTCCATTGCTCCGTGTCCTAGTCTCTGAAGCAGCAGAAAACAAGTTTGCTCCATCCTCAATATGACATCCCTTCAAATATTTAAACATGGCTATCATGTTACCTCTTAACCTTCTCTTCTCCAGGCTAAACATACCCAGCTCCCTAAGCCGCTCCTCATAGGGCATGGCTTCCAGATTTTTCACCATTTTGGCTATCCTCCTCTGGACATGCTCCAACTTATCAAAATCCTTCTTGAATTGCAGTGCCCAGAACTGGACACAATATTCCAGGTGAGGTCTGACCAAAGCAGAATAGAGTGGCACTATTACTTCCTTCAGTCTAGACACTATACTCCTATTGATGCAGCCTAGAATTGCATTGGTTTTTCTGGCTGCCACATCACACTGCTGACTCATTCTGCACCCTTAACCCTGAAGAGGTGAGCTCGGAGTTCCAACCTGTAAGAACAGGAGACTGGAAGCATTACATTTAGATTATACCTCCCAGAATCCCCAGGAAAAATGAACAGTGATCATGATCAAGGGAAGTAGTGGTGCCACTCTATTCTGCTTTGGTCAAACCTCACCTGGAATACTGTGTCCAGTTCTGGACAGCAAAATTCAAGAAGGATATTAAGGGGCTGGAACATGTCCAGAGGAGGGAGACCAGGATGGTGGGAGGCTGGATGGCCATCTGTCGGGAATGATTTGATTGTGTATTCCTGCATGGCAGGGGGCCTGGACTGGATGGCCCTTGTGATCTCTTCCGATTCTGTGATTCTATGTTGGCTTGGGAGTTCTGAGAGTTGTACAAAATCATAGGTTTCACAACCACTGTAAAAAAGATGGTGGGAGCTGGTAGCCAAGCAACAGGGGGACCTTATCATCCAAAAATAATGTGAGAATTGTGTGCTGGTAGAGAATGATCATGCAACTGATGGTGAAATTCTCCAGCTTGTTCTGATTTATGATTTTGTTCCTGGTCTCTCTGTTCTTTTGCCCTTTGTCCCCCAGGGTGGCAAATACAGGAACGCAATGGCAGGGTGACTTGAACAAGAACAAAGCCAAACTTAACTAGGGTACACGTGCAAGTGTCATGTTCATGAAGTCACTATGATGCCACTGAATGCAGAAGTTAACCATGATGCCAAGCTCTTGTTTAAACAGAAGGAGGAGACAATGGACAGCTAGAAGCATGGATCCTAACAGTGTTACCAATAATTTCTCCATGAGAACTGGTTTAGCTGAGCAAGTCTTTACTATAGATTTTCCTTGGGTTTTTTCCAGGCTGTGAGGCTGTCTTCTGGAATAGTTTGTTTCCGACGTTTCGCCTGCATCTGTGGCTGGTATCTTCAGAAAATGGTTGGGTAGGAGTGTGTGTGTGGATTTTATATATTGTAAACCCCTGTTGGGGAGTATATGTAAATTTGTGTAATTGAATGGTTAGTTTCTGGGTATAGAAATGCAAGGCTTGTTAGTGTCTGTTTGGCTAATGGTTGGTTGATGGGCCATTATCTGCTGGAAATCCCCTTGTCCCTGGGTGGAATTCCTTTGTAAGTGTTGAGTTTTGATTCTATTGTTTTTCAAAACTGGAAGCCAGATTTTGTTTACTTTTAGGGTTTCTTCTTTCCTGTTGAAATTGTCCAGGTGTTTGTGGATTTCAATAGCTTCTCTATGCATTTTGACATAATAGTTGTTGGCCTGGTCCAGAATTCCTGTGTTTTAAAATAATATTTTGTGTCCAGGTTGGTTTATAACATGTTCTGCTACTGCTGATTTTTCTGGCTGGCCCAGTCTGCAGTCTGCAAACAATTACAGACCAACCAAGAAAATCCAAGAAATCTACGCTCAGCGAAGGACAAAAGAGACCCCCTCACAGTTGTAGGAGTTTACTGCATATCATGCAGCTGTGACCAAGTTTACATAGGGACCACTAAATACAGTGTGCACACACAATCAAGGAACATGAGAGGCACTGCAGACTGGGCCAGCTAGAAAAATCACCCTCACAGGCTCATCTTGTGAAGACATAGAAAAGAGCCTTCTTGATGGCTGGTCCCAGGTTATGAAATTCACTGCAGGGAAGGCTCAGTTGGTCCCTTCTCTGCTCCCTTGTTTTTTTTTATTTTTTGACACCAGGAAAAGACTTTTTAAAAATTTAAACAGTTTCAGCCTTTAACGTGTTGGCATAGAAAGATGTGCAATGGGTGTACTTTTTGTTTAATGTGTTTTTAATGGTTTTAAATAGATGTTTCAATCAGAGTGATTGTTTAATCTTTTAAAAACTTTTGTCCCACATACTGTTTTACCTCTTTTGTTTAAACTTACATTTGTGCCCCATGTTGAGTGAAAGGCAGGATATAAATCCAGATAAATAAATGCAGTTTTAATTGTCAGTTTATTCCAGGGATGGGAATTGTGTCTCTCTAGATGTTCTCAACTGCAGTTCCCAGAAGCCCCAGTCAGCACAGGCAATGAAAAGGAATGCTGGGAATTGCAGTTCAAGAACATCCGGAAAGTCAGACAGTTCCCACATCTCATTTATTCATTTAATTTGTACCCCACCCTTCACAGGGGCCTAGGCCAGATAACAATCATCCACCTCAAACTTGCTTAAAATACCTTCTTCTCAGCCTTCTTCTTCCTAGTCAGAGCTCAGATAAGTGACTTTAACTCCCAAAATCCCTAGTTGGCATTTTGGGAGTTATAGTCCAACAAGTAACTTTTCTGAGCTCTGTCCTCATCCTTATTTCCAACAGCCAATGTGATTTAAAACAAAATCTTATACTGTTTAAAGAAGACCCTCAAGCTAGGACTTTGGTGAGTCACCAGGAGACATTCCACTGTTAGAACTAATTTTGAGATTCTTCCTCCACTTTTTCTGTATTACATGGAGGCTTTCCTTTCCTCCAAAGTGCAAACAGCCATCCTTTCAGGGCTTGCTCTCCAGATTTGCTGCAATACATCATTTTTCTCTCATGCCAGACTAAATAAAAATCAGCATAGAGGACATGGCATAAAACGCCACCTGCTGATGCCACCTGTTGTTTCACTCTTGGAGACTAAGAAATGTCATTGTTTTCATCATTCTGGAAACAATTGTTTCTGGGAAGAGAATTACAAGAACAGGGGGCCGTTTACACGATGAAAATGTCCTGGGAAGAATTCGTGTCGATCCCTGGCAGTTTACACGTACATCGGGTCGGGTACGTGATTTTCGGAAGGGGGGCCACCTTTTATCCCTCAACCTGTGGGACTTCCAGTCCTGCAGGTTGTGCCGGTTTTTAAAAAAGTCACTGGAGGATTCGGAAAATCGGAAATGTAAACAGCGTGGGACAAAAAGTCTTGGTACTGGGATGACTGGAAATGGTGATTGGGGGCGGGCTTAGAGCTCAGTGACCAGAAAAGGAGGGGTCAGTCACCCGTTCAACAGATCCGGCCTCACCAGCCGAAAACAAAGGCATCCCGTCCAGCTGCACGAACGTTGATGTGTGTGTGTGCGCGCGCGTGTGTGTACTCAATTACCTTTTTAAATGGATTTCTACATTGCAAACCCTTCTGCTTTACCTTTTCCTCAACTGCATGTTACAGAGAGATCGTAGTAGCTTGGTCACCTCCCTGGCACATTAAAATATTCAAGCCTCTGAGCGAATTAGCACCCTTTAATTCCCCCTCTCTGTGTTTATGTCTTTCAAAACGCCTGCCTATAGCCATCTCTGCAGCCAGCTGTAGGGGTTAATATTTTAAAAAGGCAACAGGAAAACCAAGTGCTTGATTTCAAAAGGAAAGCACTCTGGTTGTTTTCAAAGCACTCAGCTTGATTTCAAAAGGAAAGCCCTGCGTCTGAGCGAAAGATCTATCAGGATCTTTCAAAATGCTTTCTGCGTCTTCTGAAAGGGTTAAAATGTTCAAGAAGCAAGGGGGAATAACAAACCTCTGCCCCCCTCTCTCCACCCCCCCCAGCCAGCCAATAGCATCGCTCGTGGCGCGGAACTCTAAAGGAAGTGCGTCACCGAGGTTGTGAAAACACGAGTAATCGCATCTTTGATTGATAGCCAAAAATAAAAATAAAAATTAAAACCTAAACAAAACCGGAACTATGGATGTGTAAATATCAGTCACGGGACCACACGGGATATCCAGATCAGAGACATAAATCGTATAAACAGCGAGGGGCGGATTCGTGATCACTTTGTCCCGGTAGGCAACGCGACAATTTCTGTCGTGTAACTGGCACCCAGGAGTAGGGGAAAATACTGTGGTAGGATTTTGCCAGGCTTCTGGATCCACACCCGCATGCAACAATAAAGAATCAGCTCATGCAAAAGATAGAATGATGCATGCAAATGTGAGCAGGAGAGTGGCTGTGCACAAAAAAAAAAAAAAAAGAAAGAAAAAAAAGAAAAAAAAAGCCAGTGGTTGTTATAGAAGGATATCAAACCAGGGATGCCTACCAGTTGATTTTTCTTCAAGTGCCAAGCCTGTCCTTCCCCCACCAAGCTGGCCCTCAGTAAAAGTCACTTGGCACAAATTGTCCTATTTTACAGGGAACATGAAGTGAACTAAGAGTGGAAAGAATATGACTAGAGCACACACAAAGCTCCCTTGGCACTACAAATGACCAAGTCAGAAACTGATCTTTTTAAAAAATGCCTCTGCGATGATGCAGCAGCAAAGAGACATAACCTTTCTTATCTGCAGTCCAGGGAGGGGCATTTGGCTGAGCTGTTCTAGGTGCTCAGCAACAGCTCTTGCCCACAGGCTGAATCACGTTCAGCCCACTGCTAGAAGTTTGCCAGTGGTTTTTGCCAACATTCTGATGCCTTGAATGAGAAAGGATAATAGAATCATAGAGCTGGAAGAGACCACAAAAGCCATCTAGCCCAACATCCTTCCCTGCAGGAATACACAATCAAAGCATTCCCGACAGTTGGCCATCCAGCCTCTGTTTAAATATGTTCAAAGAAGGAGACTCCATCACACTCCAAGGTGGCACATTCCACTGTCAGCACTTACCATCAGGAAGTTCTTCCTAATGTTTAGATGGAATCTCTTTTCCTGTAGTTTTTGAGTCCATTGCTCTGTGTTCTAGTCTCTGGAGCATCAGAAAACAAGCTTGCTCCATCCTCAGTATGAGATCCCTTCAAATATTTAAACATGTCCCCTCTTAACCTTCTCTTCCCCAGGCTAAACATAGCCAGCTCCCTAAGTCGCTCTTTATAGGGCATGGCTTCTAGACTTCCCACCATTTCAGTTGGATGTGGGAACATTATCCATTTAACACAGGAAAGGGCAAAATCTGAGGGTACGGAAGCCATGTTTCCCCTCTCTCCAACCTTGGTGGGCTGTGGGCTCTTTCCAACCTTCCTGGACCCTGCAAATACACCCCAAATGGGAAATCATGCCTCCAGAAGTCTGGATTTGCTTTTTCTACCAGTTATTTCGCCCTTCCACTCTGTTTTAGGCCAGAATTGCTCCCCCTTTAATAATAGGAAGTGACCAGATGGCCATTTGCTATTTCTTTTCAATTAAATTTGCTGTGGAGAAGTGGGAGCTAGTATCTTTTAGTGAATTACACAGATGTAAGCCCAACTTAGGAGCCAAAGTGGTGTAGTGGTTTGAGTGCTGGACAATGACTCTGGAGACCAGGGTTCAAAACCCCACTCAAACATGAAAACCTGCTGGATGACATTGGGCAAATCTGTTAGCATACCTTAGTACCCCTCCCTGTAAAATTTCATAACTGCATATATTAGACACTTTTTGGGATCACACTGACTTGGGGACGTTTGGGATCAAGCTGACCAGAGAATAGTCAAGGTCACGAGGACTTGAGATGTGTCCAGAATCATAATGGTGGGAAACCCCCAGATAGGATTATGCAGAAAGCATGGTCATTAATGGGTCTATGCTAATCCTTTTCCCCATTCTTAAGATTATCACACTATACTGTTATAGTGCCATTGTTCCACTTTAACAGCTACGGCTGCCTCCTATGGAATCCTGGGATTTGCAGTTTAGGGAGGGGCATTTAGCATTCTCAGCCAGAGAGCTCTTAGGCTTCACTAAACTACAAACCCCATAATTCCAGAGGAAGCAGTCAGAGCAGTTAAAGTGGAATAATAGCACTATAAGTCTATGACTCTATGATTCTATGAATAGTGTAGTGTGATAAAGTCCTATTAGACTCTTTTAGGAATGATTTAGTCAGACAGTCAGTAACCATCTCTCAACCCATTCCCTATGGAAATCTCCCCTATACATCTTACCTATCTGAACAGTAAGAGATCTTCGCAAATCCCATCAATGTTTTGTCACTCAGCCCATTCTGGACCCTTTTGTCCATTCTCGGAGAAACGGACATTCAGGCTTTGTCATAACCAGTGTACCCTTCCAGGGTATGAAATGGTGTACAAATATCCTTGCTCCAACCCTAGTCAGGTGTGTCACAGACTGGATCTGTCATTCTCTTTCTCACTGTGCCACCCTCAGACTCTGTCTGAGACCCTCCACTGCGTGCACCTCTTTCTCCGAGACTGGTAACTATTACCTTTCCACCCCTGATTTCTCTCTATCCAATCCTTCCCGTCTCACTTTCCAGTATGTGTTTCCATGTATGGTTCTTTCCATGTATGGTTCTTAAGAATGTATTTTCTTGTATGTTGGCTTATTTCCTGTGTTAATTCAAATAAAATACTTTCTTTAACTTTAATGGAAAGGCTCGCTACAATTAGTTCTAGTATACACAGATGAAAAGATTCCTAATGTTACCCTCCTCTTGCAGGCTCCTTTAAAGATATAATTTTCCCAAGTTTCAAGAAGACACTAGCATTGCGGGTAGGATTCCAATGTGTCCCCACCTCTTAGGGTAACAAGTCATACACTCTCTGCCCTCAGAACACCTAGTGATAGGTTTGTCTTAGGGTCACCCTAAGTTGGAAATGACTTGAAGGCACAACAACAAGAAGTTCAATTTATGTCTGTGTAGACCATTTTTTTTGCCATTGTAGAGATCATATTGACTTCTTTCATGCAACGAGTAACACTCCCCCCCCCCCATGAATGTATCTTTTGCATGCTGCTCACCCCTGTCATGGGCTGGTAGAGAGCAATGGATGGCTAAGAAGCACCTGGCTATTTCCTTGTAGCCAGACATATGACAATGACATCATTGTCTAGCACCTCCAGAAGACCCTTGGGAGGTCCTGGAGGTTGACTTCACTGTTGAGCGTCTGGTTGTAGGTACATAGCCAGACACTTCTCAAATATCTCCCATTCTCTGCTAGCTCCTATATAGCCATATCAGGGATGGAAAACATTTTTGCATATAAAAGAATGTATTGTGCAAAATATACTATTTTTTCCACAAAGATTTGGGTTTGAGGAATAAATCTGAGGAACAAATTAGAGGAAGTTTTTTTTAAAACCTTCCAAAAATATGCAAAAATCTCACTGTGGTTGGCCATTTTCTTGTCTAGGTGTTTCTCACCAAGGATGAAAAAATTTGTGAGTTCTTCATATCCTTATGTGATCATGACCTTCTCCATGCTATTGTATTATTGCACAATATGACTAATTGTTAAGTGTTTCTTCTGACTGGCACTGACTGGAAAGATTCCATTTCATGCCTAACTGCCCTCATGCAGTGATGAGGAAGATTCAATAAATGACCTCTTGTAAGAGGTGACGATCGTACTATTCTAGGTTTGCAGGGCAAGGGGGCAGAAACCTTTTAATCTCTGTTGGGAAATGTGAGTCATAGTAGTTGATCTCTCTAGCAGAGTAATAAAATTGGCAAGGCAGAAGCTGAACAACAACCAGTTCCACGCCCACCCACTCCCAGGCGCTAACAGAATAAAGAAGCAAGTTTAGTGAGAAGTGACTAGCGGGATGCCACAGGGTTTTGTCCTGGGCCCAGTGCTATTCAACATCTTTATCAATGACTTGGATGAGGGAACAGAGGGTATGCTTATAAAGTTTGCAGATGACACCAAATTAAGAGGGGTAACTATAACGCCAGAGGACAGGATCAGAATCCAAAATGACCTGAACAGGTTAGAAAGCTGGTCCAAAACTAACAAAATGAATATTTACAGGGAGAAATGTAGGATACGACACTTGGACAGTAAAAATGAATTGCACAGATATAGCTTGATGGCAGTACATGTGAAAGGGATCTAGGAGTCGTAGTGGACCACAAACTGAACATGAGTTAGCAGTGTGATGCAGTGTGATGCAGCAGCTAAAAAAGCCAAAGCAATTCTAGGCTGCATTAATAGTATGGTGTCTACATCAAGGAAAGTAATAGTGCCACTCACCTGGAATACTATGTCCAGTTCTGGGCACCACAATTCAGGAAGGATATTGAGAAGCTGGAATGTGTCCAGAGGAGGGTGACCAAAATGGTTGGAGGTCTGGAAGCCATGTCCTATGAAGAGTAGCTTAGGGAGCTGGCCATGTTTAGTCTGGAGAAGAGAAGGTTAAGAGGGGACATGATAGCCATGTTTAAATATTTGAAGGGATATCATACTGACGATGCAGCAAGCTTGTTTTCTGCTGCTCCAGAGACTAGGACACAGAGCAGTGGGTTCAAACTACAGGAAAAGAGATTCCACCTAAACATTAGGAATAACTTCCTGACAGTAAGAGCTGTTCGGAAGTGGAATACACTTCCTTGGAGTGTGGTGGAGTCTCCTTCTTTGAAGGTTTTTAAACAGAGGCTGGATGGCTATCTGTCAGGAATGATTTGATTGTGTATTCCTGTATGGCATGGGGTTGGACTGGATGGCCCTTGTGGTCTCTTCCAACTCTATGATTCTATTCTTTGTATTGATAAGCACTTGTACATAATGAAATACAGAATCTTAGAGAGGGGAGAGAGAGAAGAGAAAAAATGGTTGCAGGTTATAAGAGATGCAGGAAGAGTATTGGTGTGGAAAAGCAAACAAACAGGAAGTCTCCATCAATTTATGGAACCTGAATTCCTATAGAATAATATGAAAACTAGCAGTTACTGAGTATAGGCATGTAACTGTTGCTAACTCAAACAGAGATAGATCTCTGAACACATTTTCAACCCTGAGGAATTGGTTTTCTGTACTAGGACCAAAAATGCTTCCACACACAGATATATTACTGCTATTTTGAGCCCAACTTTCCTGAATTCAGCCCCAGGGCTGGCCCTTCCATAAGGTGGGACACTTTGCTTGGGCAGGAATGCCACAGTTGGGATGCCAACACAGAGTAAACCCTGCCACAAGTACTTAACCATCTTAGCCTCTCAGGATGGTGGAATATACTGCAGGACCTCTGCTGATGATCTCAGATTTTAGGCAGGCTCACTATGGGAGCGGCATCCCCTGGCAACCTTTTGTGCATGGGCAGTTTCTCTTTGAAAAAGACTCTTTTAGTGTAAGGCATTCTGCTTTGGGCTCTGCATAGAGAGCTATTCTGACTAGGGATGGAAGGAATGTTTTTAAAATATTAAAAAATGTTTCTCAAGTGTTGAGAAACCCTGACAAGAAGAATCCTGGACTGATGATAATCTTCACCATTTGGGACTTATCCTGTGCAAAATTCACACATACTTGTTTCGTGCAGGAGACAGCATTTTCTGTTCAGAAAATAACATTTCTGCACAGAAATATTGTTCTCTGTGCAGGAAATGATGTTTATTGTGTAAACCCAGCCACATGCAAATTAAGTCTTGCACTCTGAATAAGCTTTCAAAATTGCATAGTTTTCAAATACTTTCTTGCTGAGGGGAAAAAATTGTTAAAATTACTCATTGCTGCCTTTGAAAAGAAAATTAGTGAAGAATTACGTCCCTGGTGCCGATCATCTTTCCAGTTTGGCATCTTTTTTCATAGAGCAAGCCAACCCAATTTGAGGAGGTTGGTAGCAGTGAGGAGCACTGGTGATGTGCTGCACAGTGGGGCCCCCTATTTTAGGGGGGGGGAGGATTTTTTTTATATTGTTATTGTCACTATTATTAGATTCATTTGAATTAGAAACCCCTTATGGGTCTGCAATCTGCCTGCTCTTGACATAGGATGATTGTCTACTTTGAACCTTTCCGATGAAGCCTGTTAAAACATCAAATACTGTGAGAAACCGTTATTTACTCCAGTCATCTGTAATAGGCAGTCATGTCTGCTTTGGCAAAGTTGTTTGCTTTATTCATTATTACTGGAATTTCCTTTGAGCAAAACTGTTTTCCTTTCATTTCCTCCCTCCCCACCCTGCTAAAGTAATACCAACATATCCTCTAGCTTGCCTTGCCTTGTCTTGCTTAGATGTGTAAATAGTATCTCCCTCCTTTCATTTGATCACCAGGGGTGGGGTGAGGGGAAGATGATGTTAACTTGCTTCCTCTTCAATTAGGAGAGTTTTTAATTATATTTCTGCTTACAGATAAATGGTGGAGAGGTAAATTAAGCCCAGGTGATCTTCTTGAAAATTCACTCCCCCCCACCCCCGATTAATTTATGTAGCAACATTGTAGAGGCAAATGCATTAGGATTTTTATCTCATCTCATTCTTGATCTCAACAGCCCCATAAGTTAAGTAATATTTCATTTCTTATAGACTGGAATGTGAAAAATACCTGCAAGATAAGAGGTTTGTGCAAGACCACATACTAAGTTTAGGGGGTTGTCTAAATGGCAAAAATACTCCTCATAGAATTCAAGGAGAATATGATTTGTCTAAATGGGATCCCGCATCAGTCCACCATATTTGGAAGGAGGGGGTCCAAAAATGCCAAAAACTATGTGGAAAAAGCCTTTGTGGCTTTTCCCATATTAAAAAACAAACAAACCTGCAATGGAAATGTACATTTCTGCTTATTGGGAGAACCGATTCACTTTGATGCACATTCCCCATAAGAGCTGAAGTGGAAAGCTGATTGGTCGAATGTGTGCAGGGGACAGAGCTTGCTGGGAAGGCAAGTGCCCCAAACCACCATGTTGGGTTTTCGCTGTAGCAATCTTGTGCTGAGGTAACGAAACAGCCTTTTCTCTCTCTTTTTTATGTTAATCTAAGAGGAAGATTGAACTTCTCTACCTTGGCTATTTTTTTTTAATACTGTTCAGTGGCAACTGGTGACAATAAAAATGTGGGTAATTCACTCGGACCCACCATTTTGATTTGCAGGCATGCCTCTTTGAACATCAACACATATGGCTTTGCATGCTTGTGGTCTTGAAAAAAAACCATGGAGACAAATACCTCTCTCTCTCTCTCTGGCTTTTCTTCGCAGACGAAGATTCAGGAAGGACTCATCCTCCACTTTCTGCAAGCGCACTGATGACTAAAAAGGCCAATCCGAGAAAAACAAGTCCGGTTGCAGAAAGCACAGCAGAAGGTATCCTTGGGTGATGTTTCCGGGTTGTGATTCTTTCTGTGTTGTTGTTTCTTTTCAAGATTTGTTTGGCGTGAGTTCTCAAATAAGGCTGCAGTATTGTAGATAGTGCATCTCCATGCCTCCCGATGTGAGGCCAGGGCGGACCATTGTTGGTGATCCATTTGGCCGAGTCTGAGATGTTGTTTTAGGGAGTCCTTCTGTCTCTTTTTTGGAGCGCCCCTCTTACACTGACCCGTGGCGAGTTCACCATAGAGTACTATTTTTAGGAGGCGATGGTCCTCCATCCTAGAAATGTGCCCTGCCCAGTGCAGCTGTGTTCTCAATATCATGGCCTCAATGCTGGTGATCCCTGCATGCTCAAGGACAGCAAGATTAATCACATAGGACTTTTTCGGACAGCAATTTGTAACACAAGCAGGCTCGTCCCTGTTGCGAGGCTGCTGTGCAACAGGGCGGCCGTTTTGGATGACCGTGATTAGGAAATGGCCAAATATGGTGCTGCAGCCTCCCAGCAATTCCAGAACATTATTGGCAGGGAGACAGCATCATCCGAAATGGCTCCCCTGCCTTGTAACAGGGACGAGCCTGCTTGCGTTACACATCGCCGTCCGAAAAAGTCCATAGTCCAATACAAGTTGCTCCGAAATGGCCTTAGTGTGCATCAATCCACATTTTATAGCCTTGAATAGACAAGCTCTAGGTTTTGGCTGTGATTTGAATTAGTGCAATATGAATTATTAGGCACTTCCAAGTTAGGGTTGTTGTTGGCTGGAATCCTGTATTGTGTATTCTTGCATGGCAGGGGGTTGGACTGGATGGCCCTTGTGGTCTCTTCCATCTCTATGAGTCTGTGGGATTTGTGGATATGTAAGCACAGTTGTTACAGTGCTAGGCAGTGAATCCTGGCCCAACCCCACCACTCCCACTTATTGGGATGCAGCTGCTGTGATTGATGGGAGTCCATTCTCCTGTCATTTGGGAAGAAGCTGACTGACATTTGCATTCCCTCCTGTAGTGATCTCCAGCGTGACAAACAGAAGCAGGATGCCTGTTGCAATTCTCCCTTTCACCAGAGATCATTTGTGGGAAGGGTGGATGGGACAATCATCCAGGTGCTTCCCGAGTGACAGGGGAACAGAACCCTGTTGCTGGCAGTGGCTGCCTCCCAGTAAGCGGGGGTTGTGGGACTTCCATGTAGGGCCTACATAGGAATCATGAATACATAACAGTCACGAGTGCATAACTGTAGTTGTGTCCACTCAGTATAGGCTCAATGAGAGGTACCTGGGATTGCCTGGGGATGAACTAAACCAAGGAGCAGCCAAACAGCAAACTGTACAGCAGAATAGGGCTTGAAAAACAAAGGCTTCAGCTAGCAGGCTTTATTACTGCTCTGACCCACTTTCACCTACAGTAAGAAGACTTGCAAACACCAAGGTCCTTCTGGAGGCTTTATTTTCAGTTCCAGTACAAAACAAACACAGAATATATACAGCAAACCTCAATAATAAATCCAATAGCAATTCTCCAGGCACTCCTCAGCACCAGGCCACACCAGTAACTGACACAGAGGTTGGCTACACAGCAAAACATAAAATAAAATAAAAATATTTGAACAATTTGAGGAGAATGCTAGTGGTCCTCACAGAGCCACAGCATGATTCACCATATTCAGAAGGAGGGGGGCTGAAAACTTCAAAACAAAACCCCAAAATGATCATGATAACAGCCTTCGCTGTTTTTAGCACTTTTTAAAAAAGTCTGCAAAATAGTGCATAATTGGCTGTGTAATCAACCAATTTGAAAAGGGGCACACAGCAAGGCTGAAACCTGATTGGTTGGACCTTGGGGGACGGGCTTACAAGGGAGGGCTCTTGATGACGGAGCCACCATTGCTACTTTTTTCTTTTGGGCCAGCATGATCGTTAAAGCGGCAGAGCAAAAGAACAAAGGTATTTTTTAGCGGAAAATTGCTCTTCCACAACCTTTTTTTTTAAAGGGGGGGAGTTTTCAGGACTCGACTCACTCACGGCCACCGTTTTTTTTGGTGCAGCTCCTTGTGAACAGCCAAATCGCTACTTTTCCTTTTCAGCAACCTTTTGGATGAGTCATGGGCACAAATGGAGTCTGCAGCGATAGGCAGGTTAAGTCACTATTTTTCACGACAAATTCCTCTGTCTCGCTGACCCCACAGAGTGTATCTTTATAGGAGTGTTTAACTAGTCACCTTCTGCCTAGCCACAGCTGTGCACACACCCACTTCAGCTGTGCTAGTGAGTGGTCTGTTGCTCTAACATTTTTCTTTCTTCACTTAAAGGGATATTACCCTGACAGGTTACACATCTGTAGCTGTTACAGAGGATTCTGGCCATTATTATTAATTAATATAATTTTTTTCCCCAGCCTTGGGAGTCAAGCTGGCATATAAAAAATTAAAATAGATGTAGATAAAAGTTCATAGTATTAAAACATGCAAAAGTTAAAATATAAGTAAACTATAGCAATACAAGTAAAAGCAATTACACTCAGATCCTTGTATCCACAGAACCAATACCCATGCTTTCAGTTATCCATGGGACACAAAACAGGGACACATATCATAGAGTCATCTTGGAAAATGCTAGAGAGGCATCATCTCTAGGAATCTTCTAGGTCCTCCAATGTAACTCTATGGTATGGTTTTTTGTTTTTTTTTTTACTAGAAGTCCTTTATTTTAATAGGGTCCACTGTTATCCATGGTTTCCACTATCCATGGAAAGTCAGAGAATGGAACCCTCGCAGATACGGGGGTTCTGGCTGTAAAAGCATATCTGTTAAAAAGCAACAAAAGTGGATAGTACAGCACATTATGAAAAGGTCTTTCCCCATGAGCTGTCAGTTCCCAAAGGCATGTCAAAAACAAAACATACTGCCAGAAGGACACTATGGAAAACACCAGTCTAGCCTCTCTACAAAGGGAGTTCAACAGCCTGTGAGTAACCACCAAGAAGGCTCCCTCATGTTTCTACCAGATGTACCTATGAAGGTGGTGGGACCTAGCAAAGGGCCTCTTCTGAAGATATCAAAGCCCAGGCAGGTTCAGATGGGAAAATATAGCCTGTAGGGTAGAAATATCCCACCCACCCCCAATAAATGCAGTATTCATATCACTCTTTTCTTTTTGTGTTCCTTGCATCATTATCCTCCTGGGTACTGATGTCTTATTCTTCTTAGTCATTTATTTGATTAATGTTGCTGTCCTTGAGCAAGCAGGGATCACCAGCCTTGAGGCCATGATACTGAGAACACAGCTGCACTGGGCAGGGCACATTTCTAGGATAGAGGACCATCGCCTTCCAAAAACAGTACTCTACGGTGAATTCGCCACAGGTCAGCGTAAGAGGGGCACTCCAAAAAAGCGATACAAGGACTCCCTGAAACAACACCTCAGGCTTGGCCAAATTGATCACCAATAATGGTCCGTCCTGGCCTCACATCGGGAGGCATGGAGACACAGTATCCACAATGCTGCAGCCTTATTTGAGAACTCACACCAAACAAGTCTTGAAGAGAAACGACAATGCAGAAAGAATCACAACCCAGAAACATCACCCAAGGAGACCTTCTGCTGTGCTTTCTGCAACCGGACCTGTTTATCTCGGATTGGCCTTTTTAGTCATCAATGCGCTTGCAGAAAGCATGGGATGAGTCCTTCCTGCATCTTCGTTTGCGAAGAAAAGCCAGAGAGAGAGTCATTTGGAAGATTCCACCCAGTCAGGGATAACAAGCAAATGGTATGGCATCTCAGTATTGCAGAGTGAATCAGTTTTGTAACATGATAAAGAATTAGGGTTATTTTCTGTGTTACATTAATTGTATGAAAACAATACACACAATATTAAATGTTTAAATAGCCATGTTGAGCATGAGTGTGAGCAAGATCAGGGTGACAGCATGTATGTGGGAAGGCTAAATGTTTTCCCTCTGCTGCAATTCCAGCTAAAACCACTCCCATCCCCTGAAGTTGCTGTCGTCCATTAGTATCAATGGAAGTTTCCCTCTGGAGGCTTAAAGCAGATTTTGAGATCATGCAAGGGGAAAAGGTTAAACCCCAAACCCTGCACACCATGGTTCTAGTTAGTGACAGGTGAGCAGATGCTTAATAATTTGTAGCTTGTCTCAAGACTACATTCCCAACGTTATAAACTCAGATTAAGTTTCTCTGTTACTGCAAGATTTCATCGTATCTTCAGATTTTTTTCATGTGTGGTACAATATAGTTTATATAATATGGCATTTACTTCTGCTTGTGCCTCATGATGTAATGTGTCACAATGTAGCCTTCACTGATTGGCTGTTAGCACACAGTGATTACTTAAACATTGGCTTCAGAGCTAATGTTTTAAACTGATGGTTTAAATCATGCCCTGGAATCCTATACAAGTGTTCCCCACCTTTCAGTGTCTCTCTTTCTGGCGACTCACTCTTCTGACACTTTCAAATTACAGACACATTCCATTAATTTGACAAGGGATCTACTCTTTTGTCAGTTCTTCTTGTCCTGATTCAGACTTTGGCAATCCCCCAAACAGTTGCTAAGGAGAAAGCACTTTACTAGGAGCTCTTGCAGATAAGATAAGGTAGTAAATTAAGCAAAGTTACTGGAGATGAAATTACCTAAAAGAGTTTGGTTGCAAGGGAGCGGGCATTCAAAAGTGATATATAGTGTGTTCGTATGCAAAGGGATCTTGTAGCACCTTTGAGACTGAAAGAAGTTGGTAGCACAAGCTTTCATAGACTTGACTCTACTTCCTCAGATACAATATAGTATGTTCTTTATGTTATCCGGTAGCCAATGTGGAATATTGTGTCCTGGAATACTGTGTCCAGTTCTGGCCACCACAATTCAAGAAGGATGTTGACAAGCTGGAACATGTCCAGAGGAGGGCAACCAAAATGGTGAAAAGTCTGGTAACCATGCCCTATGAGGAGTAGCTTAGGGAGCTGGGCATGTTTAGTCTGGAGAAGAGAAGGTTGAGAAGTGACATGATAGCCATGTTTAAATATTTGAAGGGATGTCATATTGAGGATGGACCAAGCTTGTTTTCTGCTGCCCCAGAGACTATGACATGGAACAATGGACTCAAACAACAGGAAAAGAGATTCCAACTAAACATTAGGAAGAACTTCCTGAAGGTAAGAGCTGTTCGACAGTGGAATGCACTGTATGGTGGAGTCTCCTTCTTTGGAGGTTTTTAAACAGAAGCTGGATGGCCATCTGTCAAGGGTGCTTTGATTGTGTATTCCTGCAAGGCAGGGGGGTTGGGCTAGATGGCCCTTGTGGTCTCTTTCAACTCTATAATTCTATGATTCTGTATATTTGCCAGCTAAAAATAAGTGGGATCCACTTTTCAACCAATTCCACTTTCTGACAGTGCTCCAGTCCCTAACCTATCAGATAAGTGGGGGCTTCCTGCATCACCATCTACAGTCTGTAACTTTATGTATACTTAGCTACATAGCAGAGATACTATGAAAATCTGTTATTGAATTGTGAAGATGCATAACAGGATGCCAGAAAGACTGCCTGGTGCTCATGGTGCCTGATGTGCATTAGGACTGGTGCAGTGTGCATTGGGAACAATGGAATGTGCATTGATTCCATTGTGCATTGGTCCTGTTGTGCAAAAGGTCATTTTGCCAGCTCTAAGTAGTAACATAACAGCAGCCCTATACTGGATATACTCAATTCTAATTCCCACATATGTAAGTCCCAATAGGATTCTGGCCATTCTTTGTTACCATGTAACTGCACCAGTTTGGCAGGGGCAGTCCTCTCACCTTTTCAGCTGCTTTTAAAATGTCACAGTTTCTCTCTCCTCTTCCCAATTTCATCTTTTGTCTTCAGTTTATTTCAGTTCTTGCAAATGGAGTTCAAAGTGCAAAAGTAGTTTGCAATGAACTAACTCAGCAGGAACAAGTGGTAGGCAGGGGAAGGGGGAAATCCTGGCCTTCCCTGTCAATACAGACAAAAGCAAACTGCTGCAGCCTCTCCTAGTCTCTGTGTTCTTCCTCATTAATAACTTTTGCTATCTTGACCACACTCTGATGTTGCTTAGCCACATGTAGCCTCTTTTCATCTGTGAAATGTTAGTGGGAATATTCTTTGCACATGCAAACAGTATTGCAAACAAGCCTATGTATATGTATGCTGAATTTCTGTCCTCACTGTTAATGTTGTAAACATTTCTGCATTGTTTTAAATTGGGTCTATTTTTAATAAGATAGTTTATTTGATGGTTTAAAAATTGTTTTTCATTCCAGCACTTGGAGTGAGCTTGTCCCCCCACTGCAGCAGATAGAAGAACACAAACCAAAGGATTCAAATTACAAGAAAAAAGAATCTAGCTAAATATTAGGAAGAACTTCTTGACAGTGGGTGCATCTACACTCCAGAAATAATGCAGTTTGACACCATTGAATGGCCCTGCCTCCATCCCAACTGTCATTGCCCTGGCCAAGGAGGGAGAGAAGGAAAGGCAAGCAGAGCTCCATCTTGCCTTGGCCCAGAAGCAGACTGGCCCTCCTTCTATCCTAACTGCCGTTGCCTTGACCAAATATGGGGAGAAGAGAATGCTAGCCTTAATCCTTTCCCCTACTGCCATCCCCTTTCCTTTTGTATCATGTCTTCATTAGATTGTAAGCTTGAGGGCAGGGAACTGTTTTGTTGTTCTTTTTCTTGTGAAGTGCCATGTACATTGACGGCGCTATAGAAATAAAAGATAACAACAACAACACTTTAAGTGCTATAGCTTCATCCTATGGAATACTAGGATTTGTAGTTTTACAAGGTCTTTAGCCTTCTCTGCCAAAGAGTGCTGGTGCCTCACCAAACTACAAATCCCAGGATTCTGTAGGCTGAAGCCATGGCAGTTAAAGTCGTCTCAAACTGCATTATTTCTACAGTGTAGATGCACCCAGCAAGAGCTGTTCCACAGTGGAACAGACTGCCTCAGGGGGTGTTGGATTCCCATTCTTTAGACGTCCTTCAGCAGAGGTTGGATGGCCATCTCTCAGGATTGCTTTAGCTGTGTATTCCTGCATAGCATAGGGTTGGACTAGATGGCCATGGTGGTCCCTTCCAATTCTATGATTCTACTTGTAGTTCTTGTCTTTTTTTTTTTTTTTTTTTTGCTGTATTTATTGGGTCCCATATTGGGAGAAATGTAGAGTACACATTAGTCAAATAAATAATTAGATACATCAATAACAGGGAGTCTGAGCCCTAAGCTACTTCCTTGTCCCTGACACAATTGCCAAGACTTCTGTTGTACTTTTCCTGCATGTTCCATTGTATAGTTTCTGCTGTACATTTCCTCCACATGATGGCCTTTCATGCTTTAGCTCTTCATCATCGTTCTTTGCTGGTGAGCATTTCCCTACTCACGTTCCATCAAAAGAAAGCTCTTAGGGGTTGGTGTTTGCTCCTCCATAAACAATTTGACTCCTCAGCTTAAAGCTTCACTTGCTTGCTTGCTTGCTCACTTATCACCGTTTCCTGACTGGGTCAGTTTTCATAACCAACATTTCATGCAGTTCACATTCAGTGTCTAAATCTCTGCAGGAAATCTGTCTTGGAAAAACAGGCCAGGGGTGCCAAGAAATGCATCTCTGGTCCCCAAAGGCACCAACGGATGATGGCTTAATCAGCTCTATCAGAGTTCAAGTTACACAAGGTGCTTCTCTTGGGCCCGAGAATAAAGCATGTCAGCGAGTTACCCACTGATCTTCATTCCATTTGGAGGCCTTGACACATTGCACAGCAAACTGAAATAAAAGTAAGAAATGTTCAGGCACTGTGCACACTCCAGAGGAAGCTGCATCCAATTCTGGATTACTGGCAAATGTATATGGATCAAACATCTGTTTTCAAGCACCTGTTTGTGTCATTTTCACAGTGGGACCAGAGCTTGAAGAGAGGCAGCGTAGTGTAGCGATTTGGGCATTGGACTACAACTGTGGAGACCAGGGTTCAAATCACCACTTAGCCATGGAAACCCACTGGGTGACCTTAGGCAAGTCACACTCTCTCAGCCTCAAATGAAGGCAAAGACAAACCCCCTCTGAACAAATCTTGCCATGAAAAACACGTGATAGGTTCATGTTACGGTCGCCATAAGTTGGAAATGATTTGGAGGCACACAACAAGAAGAACAACAACAGCCAGAGCTTGGAAAAACTGCCATAAATTTCTAGAATCCCCTAGCTAGCAGGGCCAATCCCAGGTTCAGACTCTCATATCTTCCATTTAAAATTGGGTTGGGAATCCCTCCAGATGCTGGTGGACTTCAGCTCCCATCATTTGTCATCACTGGCTAGGGCTGATGGGAACTATAGTCCAGCTACAACTAGAGGTCCATGTTTGTTCATCTGTGGTTTAAAACAAGAGTGCGCAGAATGCAAACCTGGGGGTACATGGGCCGCCAAAGTTGTTTTTGTGTGACCTCAGATAGCCATTCTCTAGACTTTCTTAGACTGCCTATTTTCTGGGCAAAAAGAAAACATGATTTCATTCTCCCGGAAACTCCCATGAGCAATATTAGTAAATACTTTCCAGCCACCTCTCCTATACTGATTAATATTAACACACCTTTTTCAAAACCAGAAATAGACTTCCAGCTACTTGCAGGTTCCCCCCCCCCCCCACATTTTGGGGCATTGTTGGCAGACTCAGTGGGAAAATATTGACCCCTGGAACCACCAAAATTGTGTACCTCTGTTTTAGAAGATAAATACATGTGTTGAACCGGAGATATCTACATAAAACGTGATCATGATTTTCTGCGTCGATCGTGATTTTCTGCATGGCAGGGGGTTGGACTGGAGGGCCCTTGTGGTCTCTTCCAACTCTACAATTCTATGATTTTATGAAACCTCTTGAGAGCCATTGACTGTCAGAGAATGCTGGGCTAGCTGGACAAAGAATCTTACTGGATATAAAGCAACTGTATTGTGCTTTTAGTGTGCTGCAAAGGATTCTGGGAAGTGTTTTAAGATCCATGGTCGTGTGTGTGTGTGTGTGCGCCTTCAAGTTGCCTGTTGACTTGAATTTCATAGGGTCTTCTTAGGCATGAAATACTTAGAGGTGGTTTGCATTGCCTGCCAATGCAATATTTCCCATAGCTTGGGGATTCCTGTGAAATCTGAGGGGTCGGTTCCACGGCTATTTTTTTTGCGCAAAGTATCGCATTAGCGCTCTTTCGAATTTGCACCGCGGAGTTCCCATGGAAAAGTTTCGCTTCCTACTTACATCCGTGTTGTAGTTCCCATGTCATTATAATGTGTATTATTTAAAATTTCGAATTTCTACAATTCGAAGTACTTTAATTCCCACGATGTCGATATTACGCATCTTTTGTCAATATTATCTGTCAATCAACGTAGTACGTCATTCGTTGTACACGTACTTCCTTTCGGAATTCCCGCCACCCGCACACTCATTGGTCAACCTTTTACACCCTCTTGGGTTTCTGATTGGGCATCTACTCTTCTTTTATGGCCTTTGTTGTCTTCAATCTTCCAAAGTAAATTACTGCCACCATGGAGGTTTTAGCTACCATCATTTCCTGCTTGTATTTGGCTATCAAAGTACTCTCCACAATGGTTTCATTCTCTGAGAAGTGTCGTTCCTACCGAAGAAGAACCCTTATTAGGAAGCGAAGACTTCGCAAAGGAAAAAACGCTTTCACTGAGTACTTTGCTTTGCGTAACGATTTTAAGAGGAATATTATCACCGCATTCAACCTACAGAACGAGCTGCCATGCATGCTGGCCCCGTTAATACACAGCTCACTGCGTCAACGGAGATTTTGTCAAACACATCGATATTCCGATGACATAGATGTAGCTGCTCCTGTACTTTTTCCTCCCCCCAAAGATCCAGTAAATCAATTGTTTCCGCATGAGTCCAAGCTATTCCCCTGCCCCCTTCTTTGTTCTCTGTAGTGAATCCATAAGAAAAAGGAAGATGTTTACAGATGCTTCAAAAAGAGGGATGCCGGATGTGTAGGCGGGTTTTCGATTGCGTCACTTTACAATCCGCACACACCTCCTACATTTAACATCGCGAATATAAAAATGTCGGATAGTTCCCATATGCGATAATGCGCAAACTTGCGACACTTTTTTAAAAAAGGCGGAAAATCAGCGGTGTCATTAAGTGCGCCACTTACGGGTATTTTTGCCCCCCTCCTTCCGAAAAGGGCGATACAGATGCGGAAGACGTGGGAACTAACAGAATTCTAGGCGAATTCTTTGAGGAATATTTTTGCCGTGTAAACGGCCCCTGAGATCTCAAAGGTGCCTGGAAGTCTTGTGAGTGACCCTCTTCTTACAAGACTTGAGGCAGGCCTGCCTCATACGTCTTGGCCAGACTTAAGCAGGCAACTGAGCTGTGAGAATATGAATATTGTTAGACTGGGGCTGAGGATTGGGCCTTCACTCTCCCCACTTTGTGTTGTGCCAGGAATTTCAATTGTCCCTTATCACTAATCTGAAAATCTGTGGCCCTAGTTTTGTTGTTGTGTGCCTTCAAGTCGTTTCCAACTTATGGCAACTCTAAGGCGAACCTATCATGGCATGTCCTTGGCAAGATTTGTCCAGAGGGGGTTTGCTTTCCCTCTGAGGCTGAGAATAACTTGCACAAGGTCACTCAGTGGGTTTCCGTGGCTGAGCTGGGATTTGAACCCTAGTTTCCAGAGTTGTAGTCCAATGCTCAAACCACTATACCACACTGGCTACGGAATCTGGTGAGGTTGAGAAATCTAAATACCCCTCCCTAAAATACAGATCCCAGCATTCTATAGTATGTTGCCATGGCAGTTAAAGTGGAATAATAGTGTATATTATCAAAGTGCTCCAGGAAATCCTATTCCTCAGGTAAGCTTCTCACTTGGTCCTTCTTCATAAAAATGTCAAACACAAGAAGGGGCTGACAAGGATGAACTCTGTCTCTTCCCTAAATCTGTTCTCACACCTTTCTTGGCCTCTTCTTTCCTCCTTTCCTCTCAACTCCTCACTCCAGTTTAGGGAGAATCATCCCTGGGATTGGAGGAGTATCATCAACTTGTCAATTGCAAAAAAATTAACTCAGCAGGGGAGAGAGGAGATGAGAGGGCAGAATCTTGCCCTTCCCTGTCAGCTTAGGCAAAAGCTTGTATGTTCTTCCCCATAATAGCTTTTGGCATCTTGACCACACTCTGATGTTGCTTGGCCACATGTCTCCTAGTTTTCAGCTGTGAAATGTTAGAGGGTATGAAGCTTAATATTTTGGATATTTGAAAAGACATGCATCTTTTGCTTGCTTGTTTCAGCTGGGGTAGAAACAGTTAACAACCACACACACACTGAATTATGGATCCACTCTGTGCCAAGGTTGTACTACTACGTGCAGCACCAGGAAAGGGTTGTTACTGCCCTCCGGAGATTATGCTCTAAATCCAGCCCAGGCAGTGAACAATGTTGATTTTGCCAGAATGCACAATGCTGAAGGGATCCTCCTTGTTCTTCAAACCATCACAGCCACTGGAGGGAGATTCCAGCATTGCAGAGAAATACAACCTTTTCTGCTGAGACATGTTTTTCCCACTGACGGTGTGCCTTAAGGATGGGGAAGTGAGATAAAGCAAGGGGACAGAAAGCAATCAAGAGATGTTATTTCCTCTAAATTAGACAACTCCTTCTCTCCAGGCTACCAACATCACTTTGCATGTAATGGTTGCAGAGCTAAGGCCAGACTCCTATTGGCTTTGCTTGTGGTGTCACTACACTGGCTGGAATCCTATTCGCTCAGCCTGTGGTGCAACTATGCTGGGAACAGGGCCAAAACCAGACATTTTGCTGCCTGAGGTGGAGCAGCAAAATGGTGCCTCTCCACCCCTCCCCAATGTCAAGGTCAATAAGTCTAAATCCAATTTCAAGTCCCAAATGAATCAGTGAGAACTTGGTAAGCACACACATACTGATTCAGGGGGTTGGCTTAGTTGATGATATAAACAGGGTTTAGTCCTACACTAAATGATTGGATTTATGATTACTGGATATAGATTGACATGGAGTGGGAATGAAGCACCATTTCCTCTTCCACTTCAGGCAGCAACATTTCTGTCTGGCTCTGACAAAAAGCTAACTCAAGAGAAAGAGAAACAAGAAATAGGGACAAGAACCATGTTTTGTTTTTCTGCCAAATTCATGGCTTAAACAAACAAACAAAGAAACAAACAAGCAAAACATGATTCATTCAAACTATGGCTTATCATGATGAATATGAGGAGTGGCTTAGGAAGCTGGGTATGTGTTTAGCCTGGAGAAGAATCATAGAATCATAGAATTGCAGAGTTGGAAGAGACCACGAGGACCATCCAGTCCAACCCCCTGCCATGCAGGAAATCACGATCAAAGCATCCCCGACAGATGGCCATCCAGCCTCTGTTTAAAGACCTTCAAGGAAGGAGACCCCACCACGCTCCGAGGGAGCGTGTTCCACTGCCGAACAGTTCTTATGGTCAGAAAGTTCCTCCTAATGTTGAGGTGGAATCTCTGTTCCTGGAGTTTGCATCCATTGCTCCGTGTTCCAGTCTCTGGAGCAGCAGAAAACAAGCCTGCTACATCCTCAACATGACACCCCTTCAAATACTTGATCAGGGCTATCATAAAGCCCCTTAACCGTCTTTTTTCCAGGCTAAACATACCCAGCTCCCTAAGTCTCTCCTCATAAGGCATCGTTTCCAGACCTTTCACCATTTTAGTCGCCCTTCTTTGCACACGGTCCAATTTGTCAATATCCTTTTTGAATTGTGGTGCCCAGACCTGGACACAGTATTCTAGGTGAGGTCTGACCAAGGCAGAATAAAGCAGCACTATTACTTCCCTTGATCTAGACACTATACTTCTATTGATGCAGCCCAAAATCGCATTGGGCTTTTTAGCTGCCGGATCACACTGTTGACTCATGTTCAACTTGTGGTCTACTAGGACTCCTAGATCCCTTTCACATGTAGTCTCATTCAGCCAGGTCTCCCCCATCCTATATCTGCATTTCATTTGTTCGCCCTAAGTGCAGTACCTTACATTTCTCCGTATTGAATTTCCTTTTGTTAGCTTTGGCCCAGCTCTCCAGTCTATCCAGGTCATTTTGAATTTTGATCCTGTCCTCTAGGGTATTAGCTACTCCTCCTAATTTGGTGTCATTTGCAAATTTGATAAGTATGCCCCTCATTCCCTCATCCAAGTCATTGATAAAGATGTTGAATAGCACTGGGCCCAGGACCGAACCTTGTGGCACCCCACTGGTCACATCTTTCCAAGACGAAGAGGAGCCACTGCTGAGCACCCACTGCTGAGCACAATTTGGCTGAGCCTGAGAAAGCTAAAAGGTGACATGATAGCCATGTTTAAATATTTGAAGGGATGTCATACTGTGGATGGAGCAAGCTTGTTTTCTGCTACTCTAGAAACTAGGACACAGAGCAATGTACTCAAACTACAGGAAAAGCGATTCCACCTAAACATTCGGAAGAATTTCATGACAGTAAGAGCTGTTTGGCAGTGGAATGCACTGCCTCGGAGTATGGTAGAGTCTCCTTTGGAGGTTTTTAAAAAGAGGCTGGATGGCCATCTGTCAGGAATGCTTTGATTTTCTTTTCCTTCAGGGCAGGGGAGTTGGACTACATGGCCCTTGTGGTTTCTTCTGTGATTCTATGATTCTATGAATGCATTCTGTAACAAGGCCAAAGTGTTCTGCACTAACCCCCCCCCAAAAAAACAACCCCCCATCCCACACACAAACAAAAAAACAACTCCCAAAAACCAGATGCTGACATAGAGCTTGGAAATAACTAGTTACAAAGAGCTTGGAAATAATTACTTACAAACAACTCATTTCTTGCAATTCCTTTCCCCAGTAACTAAGATAACTACAGTAACTTTATTATTTATGTTTATCTCGGATTGGTCTTTTTAGTCCTCAGCGCGCTTGCAGAAAGCGTGGGATGAGTCCTTCCTGAATCTTCGTTTGCGAAGAAAAGCCAGAGAGAGAGATTTATTATAACATGGTTATATCCCACCTTTTAACTTGTGATCTCAGGGTGATGCACAAGTAAAATTAATTTAAACCATTAAAACATTAAGAATAGTTTAAACACACTAAAAACATATGAATCAAGAAAGTTAAAACAGCTTAGAAGTTTAAAACAGTTAAAATCCTTGGGCATATACCTTTCTCTATGACTGTAACTTTTTTTAATAGGCATGTGGTGGTGGCTGAAGGTTTACCTCTGCAAAATGAAAAACATTCTGAGTTCTAGAATGGAACTTGGAAACAACAAAGTAAAGAGTATTTTTTTTAAAAAAAACATACACCCTGTATTAATAACAGCAACTAATATGTTTGAGCTCTAAGATATTCAGGAGAGGCCCTTCTGTCCCACAATCTTCTTAGGCTTGTTTTGTGGGAACAAAGGAGAAGGTCTTCTTGGTGGCTGCTCTCAGACTTTGGAACTCCCTCCCTAGGGAGGCTAGGGATCCTGTCAGGCTTTTAGGAACTGACTGTGATGGACTTTTATTGGTACAGTAGGACCCCTGTATCCACTGATTCATTATACACTGATTCAATTATCCAAGGGACACAAAACAGCACACCTACCATCTCTCTCTCTCTCTGGCTTTTCTTCGCAAACGAAGATTCAGGAAGGACTCATGCATCCCGCACTTTCTGCAAGCGCGCTGATGACTGAAAAGCCCAATCCGAGATAAACAAGTCCGGTTGCAGAAAGCACAGCAGAAGGTCTCCTTGGGTGATGTTTTTGGGTTGTGATTCTTTCTGCGTTGTCGTTTCTCTTCAAGACTTGTTCAGCATGAGTTCTCAAATAAGGCTGCAGGATTGTGGATAGTGCATCTCCATGCCTCCCAATGTGAGGCCAGGGCGGACCATTGTTGGTGATCAATTTGGCCGAGCCTGAGATGTTGTTTCAGGGAGTCTTTGTATCGCTTTTTTGGAGCGCCCCTCTTACGCTGACCCTTGGCGAGTTCACCATAGAGTACTATTTTGGGAGGCAATGGTCCTCCATCCTAGAAACGTGCCCTGCCGAGCACAGCTGTGTTCTCAATCTCACGGCCTCAATGCTGGTGATCCCTGCTCGCTCAAGGACAGCAACATTCGTCACATAGTCAGTCCAGTGTATATTTAGGATTGTGCATAGACAGCGCTGATGAAAGTGTTCGAGGAGTCATAGGTGGTGGCGATAGGTGACCCATGTTTCAGATCCATAAAGGAGAATAGATAGTACAATGGCTCTATACACACTGATTTTTGTGCTTCGCCTCAGGGGTTTATTACTCCAGACTCTTTTGTAAAGTCTTCCAAATGCGCTATATGCCTTTGCTAATCTGTCATCGATCTCTTTGTCAATCTTGGCATCTGAGGAGATGATGCTTCCCAGGTACGTGAACTGCTGAACAGACTTAAGCACAGATTTGCCGACAGCAATGTGGGGATGGTGGCGTTCGTCCTGTGGTGCAGGCTGGCAAAGAACTTCCGTTTTCTTCAGGTTGACTTCCAGCCCAAACAGCTCTGCAGCTGTTGCAAAGCAGGATGTTAGGCGCTGCAGAGCTGCTTCTGTGTGGGCAACAAGGGCAGCATCATCAATGAAGAGCAGCTCACGGACTAGATAGTTCAGAGTCTTAGTGTGAGCCCTCAGACGGCTTAAGGTAAACAAGCTACCATCAGTACAGTAACGTATATAGATGCCATCGTCTTCTTCAAACTCTGTCGTAGCCCTTTGGAGCATCATGCTGAAGAAGATTGTAAATAAAGTTGGAGCAAGAACACAACCTTGCTTCACTCCAATAGTTATTAGAAAGGGCTCTGAAAGAGCATCGCCAAATCTGACTTGACCACGCTGGCCCTCATGTAGCAAGATAATCATTTTAAGGAATTTGGGGGGACATCCTAGGCTTTTCAGCATCTGCCACAGACCTTTTCTACTCACAGTGTCAAAGGCTTTGGTGAGGTCAACAAATGTTACATAGAGACCCTTGTTCTGCTCCTACATTTTTCTTGCAGTTGTCTAAGGGCAAATACCATATCTATAGTACTCCTATTGGCTCTGAAGCCACACTGGCTTTCAGGAAGAAGTTCTTCTGCAACAGCAGGAACTAATCTGTTCAGGAGTATCCTTGCAAAGATTTTTCCAGCAATAGAGAGCAGTGTTATGCCTCGATAATTTGAGCAATCAGATTTTGCTCCTTTTTTCTTGTACAGGGTGATGATGACTGCATCTCGGAGATCTGATGGCAGAGTCTTCCTAGAAAGCCATTTTCTAGGTCCTCCAAGGCAACTCTATGGTATTTTAAATTGGAAGTCCCATTATTTTCAATGGTGTTCACTATTATCTATGGTTTTCGGTATCCATGGGGCTGCCCAGAACCAATCCCTAGCAGATACGGGGGTCCTACTGTATGCTGTTTTGTTGATTTTTAAAAATATTGTGCTGTAATGAATTTTGAATGGATTGTTTAACAATTTTTAAAATAAAGCACACACACACACATATTTACTGATCTGTTTGTATTGTTGCTCATCTGTCCTGGTTTTAATAATGTATATGCTGCTTTGAATACCATTATTGGGAAAAGGGCAGGATATAAATGAATAAAATAATACTAATGACAATAATAACAATAGTAGTGATGATAGTGATGATGATAATACTACTATTACGTAGAAGTGGTAGAAGTAGTAATTTTGGAAAATGTTCAGAACTGTAATTGTAACTAATTACTTTTAAAAAGTAACTGTCGAAGCTCTGCTTATTCTGTTCCTCCATTTCTCTTAACCTCTTCCATATATATGTTTTCTCAAAGCAAGAAGGGGAGGGGGAGGAACTCGAGGAACTAATTTGTAGGCTCCTGGATTTCGAATGTGATTACCTTTCCTCTCTATGGTCTTGATATATGAGCTGCTGGCTCATCTGCTGACCAGAGTCACTGGGGCTTCCAATCCATTCCTGAAAGTGGAATGTTTCATCTGTAATTCATTTTGCCTTGTTAACTTGACACTATGTAACCCCCATCCTTGTGACTCAGCACCCTGGCAATGCAAGCATCAAATGACTATTGGGGGTAGGGTAAGAGTCATCTGATTTACAGAAGCCTCCCTTATGAGAAGCTTGGCCAGTGGCCAGAGGTAGATTCTCCAAGCCAGCCCACAGAGAGCACATCGGGGACCCTAAAGCTGGGAGAAGTTCTTCCGCTGACGACTCAAGTGAAGGAAAAGTCTTGCAGCAGGGGTGGGGGAATAGGTGATCATAGGCCAGCTTTTGGTTTTGTTTCTATGGTTATGCTTAAACAAATTTTATAAAAGAAGGCACACCACCATGCACTGCCCCAGCCTGTTCAGGAAACTGGCTGCAACAATTAAGGCCCACACCTAAGTAAGTCCCTGCTCAGACGTCTCAAAGAAAAGAAATCAATTTGAACTCAAATAGCTGAAGGAAAAGTTTCCATGAAAACAGACGAAAGTGGAGCAGATAAACAAGCTCTTGGATCATGGGCAGACTTCATGCCTTCATCCTGTTTTTCTTTTCTCTCCCCACCCCCTGCCACAATGGGCACAGTCTAGAAGGTTTTCTGTATGCGTGTGTTTTAAAAATCTGCTTTCTTCTTGTTGTTATGGATCTTCAAGTCAACTCCTATGGTGTTCTTGGCAAGATTTATTTAGAAGAGGTTTGTCATAGCCGTCCTCGGAATACAGGCTCCTACTTACATTTCATAAAGCCAGCAGAGCTTGGATAAATTACTTTCAAGCCATCCAAGTTAGTGACCATGCTGGTGGAGGATTTTGAGAGTGGTAGTCCACAAAGCAGCTTTCCCCTGCTTTGAAAACGAATGCACCTTCAATACTTAGGTTGGAATTTTGTACATGACTCAATGAGAGTAAGGGCTGGCTGGCATGTTAGCAGTATCCACAAGGAAGCTCCCCTATAGAAGTGGTTGGACTTTTTTTTTCCTGACAAGAAATGTCCATCTTTATTTTGAAGAAGAAGAATTGTGCACGAGGCACCATTGCTCATGGTATCACATTGTGCATGATTGGACATCTGCAGTGTGCATAGTGTGCCTGAAGATGCATGTTGTGTGTGCAGATGTGTATTTGCATTTGGCTACACTTTCAGTTGTGCAACACTGCTATTTCCTAACAAGATGACATTGCACCCTCTGTGAGCATAAAGTTATGCTGTCTCCTTGATTTAGAATCTTGGCCAAATTGGGAAATTCATGGTGAGATCTCCCAATATTTACCTTTCCCTCTTTTCAAAACAGCCATAGATCAGGACCCTACAGCTGAGAGAGGATTTTAAGGAAACCTTTTCCTCTTTTAAAAAGGAACATTGGGAGAACTGATCATCCATCTCTTGTGCCTCATTTAGTTTGGCCTTTATGCCTCTACTGTGCCTCTACACTGTGCTATCAGATGCACAACTGAATGCACAATTGGATGAGCAACCAAAGCTCTTCCACTAGTTTCAGCAGAGGCAAGACAGGTTTGCATCAGCTGAGACAGTGCTACCATGTGTACATTGTCACTGCATGCTCAACTCTGCTTCCATGAACCTGAGTTCAAGGCAGACATTGTGCATGAGACAGAAATACACAAGAACTGCACTGGTTTCCAGTTTGCTTTCAAGCTTAATTCAATGTGCTGATCCTGGGCTACATAACACCCTACATAAGTGCATCTTAAGCTGTTAGATGCGGGAGATGGGCAGGGTTATTTTCCTACTATGCCAGGGACCAATACTATATTTTTGTGTATTGACTACAACTCTTTCTTTCCTGGAAATGTGCTGCAGACCAGCAGCCAATAGCCAATAGCAATAATACCAACTTTTAGTATCACTGACCTAGATGGTTCATGGCCAGGATATCTGAAAAACCTCTTCCTCCCATGTGAACCTACCCCAGACCCTAGATCCTCAGCAGTGGACCTGTTGCATGTCCCATCACCCTGCAAATCTAAGCTGGTGAGTCCATATTTTGTACAGCTGTCCCTTCATATTCGCTGGGGTTTGGTTCCAGGACCCCCTGTGGATACCAAAATCCATGAATACTCAAGTCCCATTATATGCAATGGCATAGCAAAATGGTGTCCCTTAAATCCGTGGATACGGAGGAACAACTGTACTGTGCTTTGTCCTGACTGTGGAACTCACTTCCAAGGGAGATCAGGCTGGCTCAATCGCTTCTGTATTTCTGTTGGGCAGAGAAGACTGTGTCTTTGATTAGCTTGGCCTTTGGTTCTTAAAATTAGAGGCAGCAGCTCTGGCTGGTTTCAGCTGTTTGTAATTGTTTTCTATGGTTTTACAACTTTTTTTTTTATTAAAAAAAGAAAACTAAGTTTTTAAAAGTTTTTAGTCATGCCTTTAACATTTTAAATGTTTTTTACCCATTGTATACACATCTTGGGGGCCCTGGTGCATTAAGAGGCAATAAACAAATGCCAGAAAAACATACACCAAGAGCCACTGTGGTGTAGTGATTTTTGTGTTGGACTAAGACTCAAGAAGACTAGGGTTCAAATCCCTGGATGGCCATGGAAACCCACTGGGTGACTTTGGGAAGGTCATAGTCTCTCAGCCTTAGAGGAAGGCAATGGCAAATCCTCTTTGAACAAATCTTCCTGAGAAAACCTTATGATATATTTTCCTTAAGGTTACCTACCATAAGTCCGAAAGGTCTTGAAGTCAATAACTGCCACATTGGATAGCTTAAGAAACACTGGTGTAGAATACTATAATTCCCCACCATGACCACTGACAAATGGCACAGTCATCATGTTATATCAGATTCTGGTATAACAGTGTAAGACATAGGAATGCTACTGTTATGCTACTGGAGCCTCATTCTCAGTGATATATGGCATAAATTCTCTCTCTCTCTCTCTCTCTGGCTTTTCTTCGCAAATGAAGATTCAGGAAGGACTCATCCCGTGCTTTCTGCAAGCGCGCTGATGACTAAAACACAGAGAATCCATTGCAAATAAGTCTATTTTTCTGTTCTGTTTCTGGATCATTCGCAGATTTCCTTGGAAAATCTGGCTTCTTGTGTTGATGGCGTCAAGTCATGCATCAATTCACAAAGTAGTTTCATAGAATCATAGAATCATAGAATTGCAGAGTTGGAAGAGACCACGAGGGCCATCCAGTCCAACCCCCTGCCACGCAGGAAATCAGAATCAAAGCATCCCCGACAGATGGCCATCCAGCCTCTGTTCAAAGACCTCCAAGGAAGGAGACCCCAACACGCTCCGAGGGAGTGCGCTCCACCGCCGAACAGCTCCCACTGTCAAAAAGTTCCTCCTCATGTTGAGGTGGAATCTCTGCTCCCGGAGCCCGCACCCACCGCTCCGTGCTCCAGTCTCTGGAGCAGCAGAAAACAAGCCCGCTCCATCCTCAGCGTGACATCCCCTCAAATACTCAAACAGGGCCATCACATCGCCTCTAAACCGTCTTTTTTCCAGGCTAAACATACCCAGCTCCCCAAGTCTCCCCCCATAAGGCACTGCCTCCAGACCTTTCACCATTTCAGTCGCCCTTCTCTGGACACGCTCCAATTTGCCAACATCCCTTCCGAACTGTGGTGCCCAGAACTGGACACAGCACTCCAAGTGAGGTCCGACCAAGGCAGAACAGAGCGGCACCACCACTTCCCTTGATCTAGACACCACACCTCCACTGATACAGCCCAAAATCGCATTGGCCTTCCTAGCTGCCGCATCACACTGTTGGCTCATGTTCAACCCGTGGTCCACCAGGACTCCTAGATCCCCCTCGCACGCAGTCTCACCCAGCCAGGTCTCCCCCATCCCACATCCATGCATCTCATTCTTCCGCCCCAAATGCAGTACTCTACATTTCTCCGTATTGAACCTCATTTTGTTAGCCCTGGCCCAGCTCTCCAGTCCATCCAGGTCATTCTGAACTTCGATCCTGTCCTCCAGGGCATCAGCCACCCCTCCCAATTTGGTGTCATCTGCAAATTCGACAAGCATGCCCCTAATTCCCCCATCCAAGTCATTGACAAAGATGCTGAACAGCACTGGGCCCAGGACAGAACCCTGCGGCACCCCACTGGTCACATCCCTCCAAGATGAAGAGGAGCCACTGCTGAGCACCCCCTGGGTTCGGCCGGTCAACCAAAAACCTCCAAGGAAGGAGACCCCACCACACTCTGAGGGAGTCTGTTCCACTTCCAAGTTCTGTTCTAGTCTCTGGAGCAGCAGAAAACAAGCCTGCTCCACCGTCAATGCGACACCCCTTCAAATACTTAAACAGGGCTATCATATCGCCCCTTAACCATCTTTTTTCCAGGCCAAACATACCCAGCTCCCTTAGTCTTTTCTCATAAGGCATGGTTTCCAGACCTTTCACCATTTTAGTTGCTGTTCTCTGGACACGCTCCAATTTGTCAATATCCTTTTTGAATTGTGGTGCTCAGAACTGGACACAGGGAGCTCCATATGCTTCGTCTGGAATAGAGAAGGTGAAGAGGGGCTATGTTTAAATATTGGAAGGGATGTCACACTAAGGATGGAGCAAGCTTGCCCTCTGCTGCTCCAGAGACTAGGACACGGAGCAGTGGGTTCAAACTACAGGAAAAGAGATTCCACCTAAACATTAGGAAGAATTTCCTGACAGTCAGAGCTGTTCAACAGTGGAACGCACTGCCTGGGAGTGTGGTGGAGTCTCCTTCCTTGGAGATTTCAAACAGAGGCTAGATGGCCAACTGTCAAGAGTGCTCCGACTGGGTATTCCTGCAAGGCAGGAAGTTAGACCAGATGGCCCTTGTGGTCTCTTCCAACTCCATGATTCTATTATTATTATTATTATTATTATATTTATTTATATCCTGCTTTTCTCCCTATAACAGGTCCCAAGGCTGCTCACTACATTTAAACACAATAGCTTGACAATATAATCCAATAAACAAGAAATAAGAAGAGGTGAAACCACTTATATAATTACAATTTCACACAAATGATTAAACATTTTGTTTAAAAAAAACTCCATAAAAATTAAAGGTAGATCTTAAAAACAGGAGCACCAGCAGTCCAACCTTCATTTGTCAGCAAAGGCCTGGTGACATAAAAAAAGTCTTAACCTGCCATCTGAAGGAGCGTAAAGATGGGGCATCCTAAGCTCTCTAGGGAGGGTGTTCCAAAGTCTGGGAGCAACCACCAAAAAGGCTGTGTCTCCCTTGTTCCCACCATAGCCTGAGAAGGTGGTGGGACAGAGAGAAGGGCTTCTCTGGATGATCTTAAAGCTCTACTGGGCTCATATGGGAAATAGAGTTCTCCCGTAGCTATATGAACTGTACAAGTCGGTTAGTAACAGATTTTAGCTAACACACATTGGAAACCACTTAATGCAGTATAGATGTGTAAAGTACAGTTGTCCGTTCGTATTCGCTGGGGTTTGGTTCCAGGACCCCCCGTGGATACCAAAATCTGTGAATACTCAAGTCCCATGATATGCAACGGCATAGCAAAATGCCGTGCCTTATATAAGAGGGCAAAATCAAGGTTTGCTTTTGGGATTATTATTTTTTTAAGAATATTTTCAAGCTGTGAATACTTAAATTTGTGGATACCAAATCCATGGATACAGAGGAACAACTGTATTAAGATGGCAAAACCAAGGTTTGCTTTTTGGGTGATTATTTTTTAAAGAATATTTTCAAGCCGTGAATACTTAAATTTGTGAATACCAAATCCATGGATACGGAGGGATAACTGTACTACTGCTCAACAATTTGTAAGCTGCTCTGAGAGCCTTCGTGGCTGAAGAGCAGGGTATAAATACCAAAATAAATAAAAATATAAAATAGTAACAGAGGAAAATTCACTCTTCCAGTCTGTTCCCAGGCTTTGTCTCTTTGTCCAGATCCAGACAAAGTTTCAGTATCAGACAAAGCCAGCATGGGTTTGAGCACTGGACCATGACTCTAAAAACCAGGGTTCAAATCCCTGCTCAGCCATCAAAACCCACTGGGTGACCCTGGGCAAGTCCCACCCTCCCTGCCTCAGAAGAGGGCAAAGGCAAACCTCCTCTGAACAAATCTTGCCAAGAAAACCCTATGATGAACCCCAGCCTTAGGAGCAGAAATGACTTGAAGGCACAAAACAACAGTAACAACAGCAACAACAACTGACTCTTCCTCTACCACTGGGCAGCTGTTAGCCATGATAATTTTCCACCACAAACTGAGATGTGTATAGTACTAATATTATGATAAACACCGTCTATAAATGGAGACCAAACACTGTAGAATCTGAGCCTCGCATTTATCTGTGATGCTAACAATCACTCTGAAACCCATCTGCCTGGTGGCAGAGGCCAATCACACTACAGGAGGCCGTCGGAAAGAATACAGGTCCGAAGGGGAAGCGCAAAGGCCAACTGAGCACACCACCAGACTGAAAACACAGCATGGCATGGAATCACTCAGCTGGAGGGGGACACAAAGATCATCTAGTCTAACCCCAGGCCATGCAGGAATGCATAGCTAAAGCAAGAAATGGCCACCCAGTCTCTGCTTAAAGACCTTCAATGAAGGAGAGTCCAACAGCCTCTGGGGCAGTCCGTGCCATCGCCATTGCTATTCCAGAGTGGAAATATTTCCCTACAGATCCATACAAGTGAGATTACTGAACTACACCAGACCGCCAGGTTGGAGGAACAGAGGAAGCTACCTTGAACCCACACAAGACTATCACAGCACAGGACTCACCAAGGCAGTCTATCCCATAGTCCGAGATCTTTTACAGCTATGAAATTCTTCCTAAAGGCAGGACCTCTTTTCTTGCAGAGTTGGGAGGTTTCCCCCAAAGGGCATCTGGTCCGATCTCTGCCAGTGCAGGAATGGACTGGAAGCTTCAGAACCGGATCTCGACTTCTCAAAGAAAAAGCACAGGAAAACCTGGCTTTCTCCAAACCTTGGGCCTTTCCCCAGCTGCAAAACCAAAGATGATGAATACTGAGCTGCCTGTCAGTCAGGTGGTTTGGATTAGGAGACTGAAGACACCTGAGCATGATGTAGCTCCCTGTAAGCTCTCTAGAATCCTAGAGTTGGAAGAGACCCCAAGGATCATCTAGTCCAACCCCCTGTCCCGCAGGAAGACCCAATCAAAGCACTCCTGACAGATGGCCATCCAACCTCTCTTTAAAAAGCAGACTAGAGATGACTATATTAAATTCACCATATTACAGACAGATATTTATAAGCCAGTTTCACCTCCCATGAATAATAGAAATGAACTGTAGCAGTTAAGGGAGAGTGAAGAGGAAAGAAATACCTTTTAAAAAGAGAGAGAGAAAAAGTTTAAGGCTTTTCTTTATTGCAAGAAAAGTTTGGAAGGTTTCCTCCTGGGGAATTAATTAAGTTTCAAATCTTTTTCTTTTTTCAAGAAAAAAACCTTGTGTGCCATAAATTTCGTAACTTAAGCCTGAACGCAGAGATAATAGATCTGATGAATCTTTACGCCGTTAATATAAGTCTAATAACGCTGCTTAGCTTAATTAAAAAAGAAACCCTGGTTGATATGCTGAAGGCAAAATGATAAGCGTTAACAGCATGGAGGTGAAAGTACAATGGAGCTGCCTCGCTTCTGTATTAATGTTGCTATTTCCATCCATCCAAGAGAATGTCCTTTCATTCTTTCGCCCCTCAATCACCTCAGCGGTTCAATTCTCTGGCTCTGGAATCATCATCATCTTATTGATCTAGAAGGAACCTTAGAGGACAGCTAGTCCTACCCCATCGTGTACAAATCGTGCCATGACAGCTGTCCCTGATAAACGTCAGCCCAGCCTCTGCTTAAACACAGAATCATAGAGGTTGTCTATACGGTGAAAATACCCCTCAAAAAATTCGCCTGGAATATGAGCTATCTTAATGGGATCCCGCATTGCTTCATCGTATTGTGAAGGAGGGGGGCCAAAAGAGGAAAATATTTGTATTTTAAGGCGGGGTGGGATTGAGGGTTTTGGATATATACTTTAAATGTAAGCCGCCCGATTGTATTTCGTAGAGGGGCGGGATTTTTTATTGTTGTTGTTGTTGTTGTTATCATTTTAAAAAGCTCCGGTGATATCACGGACCCCTGAGGATCCCCAGACCACAGGATAAAAATCACTGCAGTAACCGCATGCATCTTAAGAAAGGTCAATCTATGGATTTTTAACATGTCTGGATTTTAGTTCCCCCCTCTTAGTTTTAGCAAAAAGAAGAGGAGGAGGAGAAAGAAAAGAAAGAGGGAGGGAGGGCCTTTTTTAGTGCCTGCTCTAAAATTTCTTTCCTAGAGAGGCCAGACTGGCCACTCCATGGTGTCGGGCACAGACTTGTTCTTTCTTTTAATGGGACCCTGAGAAATAGCTTCTCTCGCATCCACGCTACGTAAATAACGGGGTTTCAAACTGGATTAACCACACTAGAAAGCCAGTGTAGTAAAGAAGTCAGAATGTTGGTCTGACTTGGGGATATGTGGTTTGATAAACATTACAAAGCTTACTTGGTAACCTGGGGTCAGTCAATCACTCTCATCTTTGACATAGTCACTGAGGATATGTCGCTCTGAGCTATTTGCTAGAATATAAAAAAATAAATAAATTACAGTTGTCCCTTCACATTCGCGGGGGTTAGGTTCCCCAGACGCCCGCGAATGTGAAAATTCCGTGAATTATGACTGCTCTCCCCCTCCCCCGCCAAAGCGACCATGGGACCTCTGGAGGCCCCATAGTCGCTTTCCCCGGACTCCCCACTCCCTTCCAAGGCCTTCACGGGGCCTCTGGAGACCCTCCCAAGGCCCTGTGGATGCCTCCCCAGCCCTCCCCCTCCCTCCCAAGGCCTTCACGGGGCCTCCGGAGTCTCTCCGGAGGCCCCGTGGATGCCTCCCCGGCCCTCCCCCCTCCCAACCCGGGCCTCCCCACTCCCACCCCGGGCCTTCCCCCTCCCACCCTGGGCCTCCCTCCTCCCTCCCCGGGCCTTCATGGGGCTTCCAGGAGGCCCCTTGTCGCGGTTTTGGGAGGGTGGGGGGGCCCTCCCAAAACCGCGAATAATCAAAACCGTGAATGCTAAGTTCGTGAATGTGGAGGGGCAACTGTACAGTACTTGCTTTCAATAAAGTGTTTGCATGCATTGCAAGAAGGGCATTGCAGTTTTAAAATTGTAAGAATAACCTTAATTTGCAAAGAGTTTACAATATCATGAGAAAGATGATGGTTGGATACAAAATATTTAAACAAAAGTAGATCAAATATTTTTCTGTAAAGGTGTTTTTAATACATATGAATTTCTGAATTGTATTATGTGTGCAGTACAAATATGGGCATTGTAGTTTTAAGATTCCATCAATAGAATTAGTTCATAAGCAGCTTAAAATATCACAGCAGGAAAGATGGTTTAGTACAGTTACATTTTAACATTTTAAAGAACAGCTTGCTTTAAAAAAATTAAACTACTGTATTGCAAAAATGTTAGGGAATTTCTAAACAGATAGCAAGATTCAAGAATCAGAATTCAGAAGTCTCTAAATAATTTTGGGTGTGTTTGTAGGGGTGTGTGTGTAGAAGAGGGAAGAGAATGAATACAATTTTTTTGTATGGAAAGTCCACTTAAAATACAAACTGTTCTGTTCCAATTCCTCATAATGTCTGAAGCTGTCAAATAATCCATGAATCTCTTATGTGCCTCAACATATTCACAGAATGATAGAGTTGGAAGAGACCACACCAGCCATCCAGTCCAACTGCCTACCATGCAGGATTACACAATCAAAGCACACCAGACTGATGGCCATCCAGCCTCTGCTTAAAAACCTCCAAAGAAGGTGGGTCCACCACACTCCAAGGAGTGTATTCCACTGTCAAACAGCTCTTACCCTCAGGAAGTTCTTTCTAATGTTTAGGTGGAATCTCTTTTCCTGTAGTTTGAGTCCATTGCTCTGTGTCCTAGTCTCTGGAGCATCAGAAAACAAGCTTGCTCCCTCTTCAATATGTCATCCTTTTAAATATTTAAACATGGCTATCATGTCATCTCTTAACCTCCTCTTCTCCAGGTTAAACATACCCAGCTCTCTAAGCCACTCTTCATGGGGCATGGCATTTATTAATTTAACTATATATTTATTTAAAATATTTCCAGTATATATCACCTCCAAGCCTACCTGGGGCCCTCAGGTGATGAACAAAAACTAAACATATTTAAAAACAATACACAGATGAAAACTTTAATAACAAAAATTAAAATACTCTTTAAGAAGTAAAAAAACTGTATAGGTCTCTAGTCATTAAGAGCTGGCTCAGAGTATAGACTTATACTATACTGTATGCTCCTTCCTTGAAAAACATCCACTACTCCCCTGCTAAACACAAGGAGCTTTATAGAGATTTTTTGGGTATTATTTTATTTGATTAATATCCTGCTTTTCCCCTGATAAGGGACCCAAGGTGGCTTACAACAAATTAAAATAATGTATAGTTGGCCCTCTACATTTGCTGGGTTAGGGGAGCAGGACCCCCATGAAAGTGGAAAAACATGAATATTTCTAGGCCCCAAAACATATTTAAGACACAAAAGAGTATGATCCACAGATTCAACCTGCCATGGATGCCTTCAAGCTGGTGGAGTTCCTTTGCAAAGCAGAAGCAGGCAGCTGGTGGGGCTGGCCACCGCTGCTGCGGCTGCCCTGTACCATTTTTATTAGGGATTTACAAGCCTCACTACACATTCACAGTCCCTCTCAGTCTCGCAAGGCTTGTAGTCCCTATTCAAAACAGCATAGGGCAGCAGCAGAGGTTAATCTGCGAATAATCAAATCTGCAAAAGTTAAAGCCGTAAATGTGGATGGCCCACAGTACAGCTAAAGCCTATCTGATATGAAAGTTCAAAAGCCATTCATTAAACCATTTTATTTAAATACTGAATTAAAGAGAGGGGTCCTGAGGGGCCTCCCATGGAGGGGAGTTCCACAACTTGGGAGCAGCCACTGAGAAGACTCACTCCTGTGTCTCACCAAATCCATCTGTGATGGTGGTGAGATAAAGAAAAAGCCATTCCCTAAAGATAATAAACATTCAACATGAAGTCAAAGGCTTTCACGGCCAAATCCATAGATTTTTCTTGGTTTTTTTCCAGGCTGTGAGACCATGTTCTGGAAGCATTTATTTTTTACATTTTGCCTGCATCTGTGGCTGGTATCTTCAGAGAAGATCTTCTCAGAGAAGATGTAGAGGGCCAACTGTACATTATTTTAATTTGTTGTAAGCCATCTTGGGCCCCTTCAGAGAAGATCTTCTCTGAAGATGCCAGCCACAGATGCAGGCGAAACGTCAGAAATAAACTCTTCCAGAACATGGCCTCACAGCCCGGGGGGGGGGGGGGGAAACCACACACACACAATAAAAATCTATAAACATTCAGGCAGTCTTATTGAGGTAGAGAGAATGAAAATAAAGATCTAGAGCCTGCTTCCATGGCTATTCTGGGACTGAGGGCGGGGTGTATCCAAGCAGCATCTGGTCCTGGTTGCAACTGTGCAGCCAGGAAAAGAAAGCTAAGCTTCTCCTCCCACAACTCCAGTGAATCACTGGAGATCTGGGAGGATGACCTCAGTTCTCAGCTGCAAACTGCAGCTGGACAGAAGATGGTTGTGGCAGTGAACTCTGGCTCTTTCAAGTTGCCTTCCAGAGGCAGAAGCTGCACAGGTAGACCACTCCACTCATCCAGCACTGAATTGTGGTCTATGTGTGTATAGAATCATAGAATCTTAGGAGATTATCAGACAGGAACAAAAAAAGCGTTGCTATCCCACAATCTCCTCTCCCACCCCTCTCCTGTCCCTGTCACACCACAATAATAAAAAGTTTCAGACCTACCTTTGTAGTGTCGACAGGCCCAGAAGTGAAATCCTGCCTGTTCTCATGAGAAGACATGAGCGTGGGAAATCCAAAGTTTAAAAGCAAAATAAAAGAGAAAAAGTGACAGCAAGCACAAAAACACTTAAAAATTTCCAAGTAAACCAGGGAAGTTTTTAAAAAGTGTGTCACTTACCTGAATGTCCCGATCTCACAAGGAAGTGTTCTGGCAGGGATCTCCCATTGGCACTGGGATCTCACTAGCAAAATGGGGCCTCTTTTTAGTCGCTGTCAAATCTGTGACAGGAATGGAACAGAGGATGTATTGACAGCTTCTCCCGTCAATAAAAAGCAGCACTGGTGGAACGGCAGCAGAATGGGTGCATTATGAGGACAGAATAGCGTCATCTGAAAAGGAAGTCCTTTAGCGATCTCCTGGCATCATTATAATGCCATTTTTAGTTCATCTGATAATCTCCATAGTTGGAAAGGACCACAAGGGCCATCCTGTCCAGGCCTATGCAATGCAGGTATACCCAATCAAAGCACTCCCAACAGATGGCCATCCAGCGTCTGTTTAAAAACCTCCAAAGAAGGAGACTGCAGCACACTCTCAGTGTGGTACAAACTTCCCTGTGAAAGACAAAGGAAGAGAGAGTGAATGAAGTCGGGAGAGGCCACATATATGTTTAAACATTCAAATTAGGTTCCATTTTGGAGGAGAAAAGTCAAGGTTGTTGCTCCTAGGTGTGGTTTTGTCGAAGATAATGGGTGTAAGTAGGCAATTCGAAGAACTATAGCTCACTTTACAAGCCCATTGGAGCTCTAAGATCTTCAGCTGAGGCCCTTCTTTCTCTCTCTCACCATTTTCTCAGACTCCTTTGGTGGGAACAACGGAGAGGGCCTTCTTGGTGGCTGCTCCCAGACTCTGGATCTGCCTCCCTACAGAGACTACAGTAGGACCACCGTATCCACTGATTCATTATCCACTTATTAAATTATCCACGGGACACAAAGCAGCATACCCACCATAGAGTCTTCCTAGAAAATGTGTCCTTTCTAGCCATTTTCTAGGTCCTCCAAGGCAACTCTATGGTATTTTAAACCAGAAATCCCATTATTTTCAATGGCGTTCACTATTATCCACAGTTTTTGGTATCCATGGGGCCCCCCAGAACCAATCCCCAGTAGGGTCCTACTGTACAATGCCCCCTGACCCCCGCTTTCCTTCTTCCAGCAATTCAAAACATTCTTATGCCATCAGGCTTTTAGAAACTGACTGGGATGGGCTTTTAATGGAATGCTGTGCTATTCTGTTGGTTTGTAAAATTTGTTCTTTTCATTGATGTTTTTGTTTTTAACCTGTATTGTTCCTTATCACTTATAAGCCGACTGAGTGATAAGGAACTGGGGAAAAGGCAAGATATAAATGAATTCGATAACATGGGTCTTAGCTATTAATTTTTACCTTATGTTTCTGGAGAAAAGAGTTCCTTTAAACAATAGGCCCTAGTTCAGTTGGCTTGACACATGATGATTTCACATGATGAAGAACTCTGAGGCAAGACCTTCTCAAGTTCTGTCAGCTCTTTCAGGATCAAAGAAGCCCAGGGAATCTAAGAAAATTATTATTGTTACCATAGTTCCTAAAGCTCCCTTGAGTTTCCCATGCAAAGCGGTGGGGAAAGGTGGGGTGGGGTGGAGAGATATAATTTGAGAATTCAGTTTAATGTTTACTGAGAGCTAACAGATGCAATGACAGGCCATTTATTATTGCCTTTAATTATCATCTACTGAGGGAAAAGGAGTTTGAACCACTGGAGAAGCAGAAATGAGGTAATTTGATCCCCCTCTTAAGTGTTATCTGAAGAAGAACCTCACACAGCAGTGGGAAGTAGTGATAAAAAAGAGCTGGTGGCAAATTGAAATTCCTTATTGGGTAGGTGAACAAAAGTAAGGCTTGTAGCACAGGATGGAGCATCTGAAGCACCTGCTTTTTCTTCTTCTGAGGTTCTTCCTAATATGAGACTGTTCTCCATTATTGTTTGACCCAACTCCTCTTTTCCTTGCATAATTCGTTCCTGGTCCACTACAGATTTATGGTCAGAAACAGCAAGCTGGGTCCCTCACATCATCTCAGCAGGGACAAAAATTAATTCTAAAAAGAAAGGAGAAGAGAGAAAAATGAGATGATGCCTGTATGGTTTTGTCAATATTGTAAACGTCTTGGGTCCAGACTATTTGAAAGACTGGATCTCCCAATACTATCCTGCCAGAGCCCTAAAGTCATCAGGAGGAGGCTTTCTCTTGGTCCCACCTCCATCACAAGCTCACTTGTTACCCAAAATACTCCTTGGAAAATTCCAAGACAATATCGAGTTTCTAATATGTTTGGGAAATTAGCTGCAACTCGACTTTAGCTATGCAAAAGGGGGTAACCAGGGAATCTTTTAAACCTTTGTATACCGGTAATAGCCTGGATGGAATACATACACATTTTACAATTAAGTATGGTTTTTATTAAAGAGTTCAAAAGTAACACCAAACATATTCATCCAGAAAAAGCATTCACACGAGGCTATAGGAAAAACAGTAGGAAAACTTGGATAGGGGGTAGCAGGAGTATTTTGTTGAGGTGATACAGATCTGTTCTGTAGTCAATCTGGCAGAGTGGATGGAGGAACCTGGGTTGGCTAACACAGAGTGATAGGGTGGGTCCCCTATTACTGACTGTGTGCAATGAGGCATATTTTGGGGGTGATATTTATACCTCCAAATACACCTGAGGGGATTGGTTGCTTCATGGGTTGAAATAATGAATTCCATGAGCCTTCGTGGATTGCACAATGAGTTTCCTGGTCCTGACAAAAGGTGAGAGCGATGCTAAATCTGTTTCTTAATGTCTAGTGATTGAATTTTAACAGCTTTTAGCAGCAGCTTTAAGGGTGGGAGCTGAGGAGAGGAAATTTCACAATCAGCAAATACAAAAGGGTTTCTCCATCCATCAACCTCCCATTTATGTGGAATGTGTCTTCTTTTGGCCTTACAGCCCCAGGTCTTAAGCGTTGCAGGGAAAAACATAAATGATCTTTTGAGACCATCCTGTCTTTTTCCCTTTGTAAAATGCCACATTAATGAACCAAACTTGACCAGTTTCTGAGGCCTGTAGCCAATGCTAACACTCCAGGAGTGGGGTGCCTTGGAAGTGGGGTGCAAGCTTGTGCTTACACACTTGGTGAGGACTTGAGAGAGAGACTTCTCAGTGGCTGCTCCCACCCTTTGGAACTCCCTTCCATGGGAGGCTAGGCTGGCCCTTTCCCTGATTTCTTTTTGCCAGCATGCAAAGACTTTTCTTTTCAAGCAGGCTTTTAATGTTTAGCAGCAGAGCTTGTTTTATCTGGTATGTTTTAGATTTTATACGTTTTAAACCGATTTTATAAATTTTAATTGTTTATATTGTATTTTTAATCTGTTGTTTTATGGAAGCTGCCTTGGGTCCCATCTTGGGAGAAAGTTGGCATACAAATTAAATAAATAAATAAATAAATAAATGCCTCTTGGCAAATGTATGGTGCAGCCATTCTGAGAATACTGTGGCAGCACATGATATTTTACGTGGTATTTTAATAATAATAATAATAATAATAATAATAAAATTTATTTATACCCCGCCCCTCTGCTAAAAACAAACTCATGCAAAAATTTCCCTACGGAAGTGGGACATTTTTTTTTTTGTCCAATGCAGAACACTGTGTATCACTCTGCATTCTGTTCAAGATGGAGGAAGCAGAGTGATACACAGTACCATTTAGGGATGTAATTTCTTGACTATTTTATTCTTGTCTGCGGGGACAAATATTGGGGTAGTTTTCTCCATCCTGTGAGAAGAAAAATAAACATTTACCCATAGTATTTGCTTTGTAAAGATTTCCTGCTTAGGAAACGATGTTTGCTGTGTAGAGAACAGATATTTTGTGTAGGAAACCTCATTTCTATGCAAAAAGTAGGGTTTTGTGCACTCCCCACTTTTGCAGCCCTCAAACTAGTCTCCCAAAGCCCCCCACCAATTTTTTAAACAGTTAGCACAATTTTAAGGCAGACCCCTCACCACACAGGAAGCTCCCAAATACATGAAAGCATATGAAAACCCCTACTCCGCCCCAACGTGAACCCCAAATGCCTCTCTTTTAATCTGCAGTCTCTCTCAAAATGGTGACAGGAACTGATGTGACATCACTTCCTGTTGCTATTTTGAGTGGGATTGCAGAGGAAAATTGAGATATTTGGACTTGTTGTGTGTGTGTGTGTGGGGGGATGCAGCATGTCAAGGGGGGAGATCAGGGAAACTAGCCCCTGTCCCCCATGCAATGGTCCACCCCTGTCCTAAATGAACCATGGACTTTATCAGACCAGGAAAATATGGTGTCATAACAATGCCTAATGAACACGAAAGGGCATGAATATCAGATGATGTCATCCTTTCGCGATCATGTAATGTAAATGAGCTGTTCTATTTTATTGACAGGCCAAGCTGTCAGTAGATCTCCTGTGGTGCTTTTTTGCCGACATTGTTAGTGTTTGAAACCTTGCACCATTGCACTCACATGAATACAACGTCAATGACAGAACACTTCCAGGTGAGATCGCAACAGCCAGGTAGAGGAAGTTCTTTTTATGAACTTCCCTGGTTCTCTTTGAACCTTTAAAGTATGTTTCTGTGTTTGCATTAACGTTTTATGTCTTAATTTTGCTTTATGTTTTGAATTTGCTGCACTCACATCTTTTTGCGAGAATCAGCGAGATCTCAAACCAGGAAGAAAACAGAGCTCCATTCATGCTCCATTTATGCTAGGGCTGCCTCTTTAACACCGTTCAAGGTAGGTCTGGTAAAGGGGGTTCTTTTGCCAGCATAAAAAAATTTCAAAATATGCTGGTAAAGGAACGTTTCTGGAGGGTGGTCTGATAAAGTCCCATATCTAGTTCATCATACAGCTATGTTCTGAATATGATTTTTCTTCTGTCTGTCACCACAGAATTAGGAGTGCTTGAGATACACTAATTGAGTAATTGGCAAGATATCAGTTGTAGAAACTATATTTGCAGTCGCTTGAATGACTCACTAGCAAAGATTGCCAATGAAAGAGTGACAGAAGGATCTCATCCTCCAAAACTTGCAAACTTGCCATTTCCAAGATGCCACTCAAATGCTTGCAGACAATACAGAACTGTGATGTGTTGGATATTGGTGGCTTTTGTGATTAAGCTAAGGAGAGGCCTTTGAAAGCTCCTTCTCACACACAATGAACCTTGTTGTCAAATTTACATGGTTGCTTTTTTGCACCATTGTGGTGTCTCCTCCCTCTTTGACAGACCAGACATCTCAGGTTCAGCATCGCATCTTCTCTGTGGTTTGGTTGCATGCCAGGTGCTGAAGTAGCAATAAAATGGTCTCTATAGTAAATATTACTTCCATGATCACCCCTGACTCCCAAAAGGTGTGGGAAGAGCTTGTTAGAAATGAGAGAGTGTTGGACATGACTTGTGCTGATGGAGAGAAGGGAAAAGACAATTTCCTGGGGGATGTTTGGGTTCCTTTTGGTCATGCTCTATTAAAGCCAATAACACTAGCATCCCGCGTAATCATGGCAGCCTTTAATAATGCCCAATTGGCATTTAATGAAAGCAAGCCAATGGAAGGGACATCACCCAGAACTTTGAACTAGTACTCAGTTGCTCTGAATCACTACTTTGTCAGGGTTTTTTTTAGCCCTACATCTCCCTTAAGAACATAAAAAGAGACCTATGGTATCAAATCAAAGGCCTATCTAGTCCAGAATTCTGTTCATACAGTGGCCAGTCAGTTGTCCATAGGAAACCTACCAACAGGACGTGAATTCAGCTGTACCCTCCATCTTGTTCTCCCTGGGAGCTACTGCAGAGGCGTATTGCTTCTGATATTAGGGGTGACACATTGCTGTCCTGTCCAATAGCCATTGATGGATCCATCCTCTATGAATTTCTCCAAATTCCTTTTAAAGATGTGCAAATTGGCAGCTACAGCTATATCTTGTGGCAGTGAGTTCCACAGTTTAGCTTTGCACTGTGTGAAGTGTGGTCTGTGGGGAATCACAAAATCCAAAGCTTAATACTGGGGTGACTGGGACCAATGTCTTACCCAGCCTAAGGCATGTTTCCATTTTTTTTTAATGTTCAGTACCATACTTTATTTAAAAATGAGCTGAGATCCTACATTGTGCTTCTGTAGTATAAATCTACACTCACATAATTAAGTGGTGGTTATGCTTCACCACCTTTCTGCTGAATACTGATTTTGTGCAACCAACTACATATTTGGGAACGTGCTTGCTGTTTTTGCAGTCCCAGTGAATCAAGGGGTACACTGAAATCACTTGTGTGTAGGTATGCACCATCCAAGAATGCACATCTGCAGAGCAACAGTTACACTTGCAAAACTCTGCTTACGTAGCTGTAAGCTTAATATGGATGCTATGCCGTGACTAAAAAAATTAAATTAAAAATATAGCCATACGGATAAGGGAACTTACATACGTGTCTAACAGCAGGATGGCAGCCATGGTTTTTAGATCTGGATCCTATGGACAACTAACTGGTGATCATTGAACAGGATGCTGGATTAGTTAGGGCACTGGTCTGATCCCACATGTCTCTTACTGGGATCTCTGCCTATAATTGTGAAAGACCCACCTTTTAAAATTGAGATTTGGGTTATCTATCTATCTATCTATCTATCTATCTATCTATCTATCTTTTAAAAAAGATATCAACAGAGGTGGTCCATGTAATCTACCTATTCTCCCTAATCCACCCCTTCTCCATTTGCAATCCTAGCTGAAGGACAGAAAAAGGAAATAGGACAGCCAAACAACCACTAGAGGTCATCAAGATGAAGAAAAGAGAGGAGGCAGATGAGTGCAAGAGAAGGGATAGAGAAATGAAGGAAAAACAGGCTGCAGAGTTGTGTTTGCAGAGGAATTATTTGGGTTACAACTCCCAGAATCCCCCAGCTGAAATGGTATGTCAAGTCGAAGATTCTGGGAGTTGTAGTTCAAAACAAGTTACCTTCCCAAGCGCTTTTGTGATACTAGAATCTGGAGTAATTCACTGAACTGGATATTGTACAGCAGATCCAGGACAGAGAAAGGTAGGAACGTCTTTACATAGTTGTGTGCCATTAAGTCTTTTCCAGCTTATGGTGATCCTAAGGTAAAACCTATCACCAGGTTTTCTTGCCAAGATTTGTTCAGAAGGGTTTTTGCCTTTGCCTCCTTGAGGCTGAGAGTATGTGACTTGCCCAGTGGGTTCCCATGGCTGAATAGGGATTAAAACCCTGGTCTCCAGAGTCGTAGTCCAACACTGAAACCACGGCACCATGCCACATAACATGTAATTTATTAATGGTATTTGTTACCAAAAGAGGTGGTAACGTCCTCTAACTTGGATAGCTTGCAAGCAGGCTAGACATATTGTGGAGGCCAGGCTTATCAATGCCTCTTTGTCATGGTGGCTAGAGGGATCACGGGGCAGTATGCAACTCAGTGCTAGGAATATGGGAAACTGTCTTGGGCAGGTCAGGCATTCATACAGCTAGCCCAGCACTGGGCCTGTTTTGATTGAGAGCAGCTCTCAATCTCAAGCAAAGGATCTTTTCCATCAAGTGGCTCTGTTGAAAGAACAGCTCCATTCAGCAGCCATTCCATCAGGCTGCCTCCTCATAGTCAGATATGAAGCAGAGTCATTCCATCCGTTCTGCTTAAAGATCTGCTGTACTAGTCCTCCTCTTAAAATGTTTCCAGCTGGTTATTATAAGAAGATTTACTGTTTTACTTTTAGAATTGGCATCTCAGTTTGCTTTTATTAAAAATATTGACAATATTTTTAAGTAAAATTTGAGTAAAAATACATGAAATGAATGAATGAATAACTGAGGACTTTATCAGATTACCTTCCCTAAATGTTCTTTTGCTGGCATATTTTGTGGTGTTTTTATGTCGGCAAAAGAACCCCCACTACCAGACTTACCTTTAGCAGCAGTGATGAGGCAGCCCCGGCATAAATGGAGCATGAATGGAGCTCCATTTACTTCTGGGGTTAAGATCTCACCAATGCTCGCAAGAAGATGCGAGCATGGCAAATTCAAAAAAATTAAGTGAGATAAAGACATAAAAAGTACACACAAAGAAACACACTTTACAACTTGCAAGTAAACTGTGGAGGTTCATAAAAAGAGTGTCCCCTACCTGGCTGTAGTGATCTCACTTGCATGTATTCTGTCATTGACGCCATATTCATGTGAGCACAATGACATGGGGATTCAATGCCAGAAACAAAGTGCCACAGCAGATATTGATGGCTTGGGCGGTCAATAAAATAGAATAGCCTTTTGACAATACATGATCGCAAAAAGATGACATTGTATGGGATTTGTGCCCTTTTGTGCTCATTAGGTGTTATTATGACACCATATTTGCCACATCTGATAAATTCCTGAGGATGCCAGAGATTAAAACTGGGATCTGGGGGACAAATTCTGCACTACCAAGCTATGATTTCTCCAAAGTATTAGGTGACAGAAGAGCAGTTGAAGTAACATTGCTTTCATGTTGTTATATGAAAAGAGACATTTTCTGAAGACAAACAAACACTGAGGAATGTTTCTGTGTCTGCCTTGAATAATCCTGCCCCCTGCCCCTGCTCATTTTTCATCTGTGACTGAAATTGGATTAATATGATAATATGAAGAAACACTACGATGGAGGATGACATGTCCTTTTGAGAAGGTCATCAGGTCAAAGGCAATCATCAGCATAATATAATGATACTTCTGAGGGCACTGAATAACCTAAGAAAGGAAGACAGATGTTGCCTTTCTAGTGTTCCAAATACTATGTAACACCAGCTAAAAAGAACAAAGGGTTGGTTTGGATCCAGATTTAGTCATAGGAGACTCGAAAGCCAATGTGATGGAGTGGTTTGAATACTGGACTAGGACACTGGGAGACCAGTGTTTGAATCTCTGTTTGCCATGGAAACCCACTGGGTGACCTTGGACAAGTCACATCCTCTCAGCCTCAGAGAAAGCAGTGGCAAACCTCATCTGAACACATCTTGCCAAGAAAACTGTAATGGGTTACCATAAGCAGGAGTCAACTTGAAGGCACATAACAACATCAGACAGTAGATTCACTGAAATCAATGTGGATAAAGTTCCTAGTGACTGGCTTAAGACCTATTGATACCAGTGGGTCTCTTCTAAGCATGAGGGAATATCCATCCAACTAGGCGCATTCAAAATATTCAGAAAGAGAAGGTTATTGGAGTTTGGAAGGAAGTTGCTAGGATAAATAAATGTATTGCAGTTTAATTAGAACTATGTTTTTTATTTATTTATTCAATATGTCTAACATTTATAGACTGTCCAATAACCAAAGTTCTCTGGGTGGTGTACAGATAAATTAAAAACAAAACTTAAAAGGTTTATCAGAACACCAATAAAACAGCACAATATAAAAATCGAAATAAAGCCAGTGGCAGCGGTAAAGATTGTTCAGCAAGTAATACAAACAAATACTGTATTAGAGAAAGTGTCTTTGGAAAATCTCTCTCTCTCTCTGGCTTTTCTTCGCAAACGAAGATTCAGGAAGGACTCATCCCGCGCCTTCTGCAAGCGCGCTGATGACTAAAAAGGCCAATCCGAGATAAACAAGTCCGGTTGCAAAAAGCGCAGCAGAAGGTCTCCTTGGGTGATGTTTTTGGGTTGTGGTTCTTTCTGCGTTGTCGTTTCTCTTCAAGACTTGTTCGTCGTGAGTTCTCAAATAAGGCTGCAGCATTGTGGATATTGCGTCTCCATGCCTCCCGATGTGAGGCCAGGGCGGACCACTGTTGGTGATCAATTTGGCCAAGCCTGAGATGTTGTTTCAGGGAGTCTTTGTATCGCTTTTTTGGGGCGCCCCTCTTACGCTGACCCGTGGCGAGTTCACCGTAGAGTAGTATTTTTGGGAGGCGATGCTCCTCCATCCTAGAAACGTGCCCTGCCCAGCGCAGCTGTGTTCTCAATATCATGGCCTCAATGCTGGTGCTCCCTGCTTGTTCAAGGACAGCAACATTCGTCACATACTTTGGTCTGAAATGGGCCTATTGTTATTATCTCTCTCATGCAAGTTGAAATGATGTCCCATGTGGTCAAAGGCCCCTGTTTTCAAAAAGTGCTATTGTTTGCTTCTCACTTTCCAAAGCAGTGAAAAGTTCTAAGGACTATGTGTGATCCAAGCTTGAGTTTCTTTTAGTGTAGAGAGTGCCCAAGGTATTTGGAGTCTTTATTTCTTTATCTACAGTAAACAAGCAGAGCATAATTGCAGATACATGTCAGACACTTTTACATAGTAATAAATTTGCTACCCCATCAGATCTCCAGAGAGCTTTGAAAAACTTACTTTTTTGGATGACAATTCCCAGAATCCATCAGCTAGTATAGCCAGTGGCCATGCTGGTGTGGGATTTCTGGGAATTCTTATTAAAACATTTCCAAGCTCTGGTTCCATAGAGGCCCTGAATGAATCAATACATTGGTTTTTTTTTACTCACAGCCCTTTCATACTATCTCTCTGGCTTTTCTTCCCAAACGAAGATTCAGGAAGGACCCATCCCACGCTTTCTGCAAGTGCGCGGATGACTAAAAAGGCCAATCTGAGATAAACAAGTCCAGTTGCAGAAAGCACAGCAGAAGGTCTCCTTGGGTGATGTTTCTGGGTTGTGATTCTTTCTACATTGTCGTTTCTCTTCAAGACTTGTTCGGCGTGAGTTCTCAAATAAGGCTGCAGCATTGTGGATAGTGCGTCTCCATGCCTCCCGATGTGAGGCCAGGGCGGGCCATTGTTGGTGATCAATTTGGCCAAGCCTGAGATGTTGTTTCAGGGAATACTTGTAGCGTTTGCAGAAAGAGCGGGATGAGTCCTTCCTGAATCTTCGTTTGCAAAGAAAAGCCAGAAAGAGAGAGAGAAAAGCTCAACAGATGAAGTAAAAAGAGGAGAATTTTGGGGAATGTGAGAATGGGGAATGTGTGTCGTACAAGCAGAATAAATAATAGTCACAAGCAGAAAATGAACAACAACCAGTCCCACGTCATCATTCCACACACACAAGGCTGCATCTGCAATGCAGAAATAATCTAGTTTAACATTGCTTTAACTGCCATGGCTCAACGTTATGGAATTCTGGTGCCTCTACTTTTGTGAGATATTTAGCTTGGTACTACAACAAACTAGTTAGGACTAGGAATGGCACTTAGGACATGATGAATAAACACCAGTGTGTAGACAACTTTGCATCACTTTATTTATACAAATGATGTAAAAACTGGAACAGCATTAATTCAATACAATTACCATACTTTTTTAAAAAATTACTGGCTGCAATCCAATGCCTTTAACATCAGTCTGAATCATGACTAGCATTGCCAAAATTATCGATGGCTTCTGTACCTTTAATAGTTGTTTAGATGAGGGAATTCCCATAGATGTTACTTGCCACACAACCATGTAACAAGTAACACCTGCTGGAATTCCGTCTTCTACCCATACATTAAAGGTACAGGAGCCTTCTCCAGTTTTCACACTGGCCACCCTACTACAGTTCTAATGAAACCATCACCACCACCCCCAGCATAGCTCAGTATTGCATGGGAGGAAGTGCTTTGATAGCCTTGGATGAGGAGAGGCCACCTTAATTGTTGAGTGGTGTACTGCGTCTTGACATGTGGGTCTAAGGTGCGGAGCATAAGCTACCGGTATTTATTGCCATGCCACCCCTCAATCTTCGTTTGTGAAGAGAAGCCAGAGAGCGAGAGAGAGACAACAAACTACAAATCCCAGGATTCCAGAATCCCCAGGACCCTCTTTCCTCTCATTCCCATTCATCCCAGTTTTGCTGCATTCTAAAAGGCAATGAATGGTTTCAGCATGTCAGGCCAAAGTGCCTTTGAAGTATTGACCAAGTATAATTTGATGGTTAATTATCACTTCTCAGTCTCTTGGCCAAAGGAATATGTAATTTCGCAAGGTAATCGAGCCAGAAAATCAGAGTCTCCATTACTAGCTCTGAGTGGAAATCTATACAGCATTGTTATGGAGGAGAAAGGCAAATATGGACTCATCAAAAGATAGCTGCTTTCAGCAGGCTTGTATTATTTATCAATAAATGGGTGCAGTTTTTAGTCTGATATTTAAGGATGCTCATAATTCAGCAACTTTTCTATCAGGTATTATTTCCATTTTTCCTGTCATAAATATTTATCCCCCCAACCATAAGCACTTAAGTGCCTTTAAAAATTATATACAAACCCTTGCACCCAGTTCATGCCTGATGTAGGGATCTTGAAAACGTGGTGCTTAGGAACATAGGCTGGACGTATGTCTTTGGAGAGTGTCAGAGGCAGCAAAAACCGTATCAAAGGATCACTAGAAGAACAGGAAGGGGCAACCTTACCAGACAACCTCCTGCTCCTGCACTCTGGGGGCATAGCGCAGGCGTCAGTAAAGTGTCCCTTTTTATTAGCAGCTTATCCCTGTCACTGCAAAAGGGAAGCCTCGTCTGCAGCAGCGCTATGCTCCTAGAATGGCAGAAGGATGCGGGCATCTGGTAAGGTCATCCTTTCTGTTTTCATAGCGATCTTCTGATATGGTTGGGAACATGATTTTTTGGCACACTCCCCCACATCTAATAATCTCCCCTGCAAGTGGACTTACATCTGCACAAAATTGAATTGAGCATTCTAATAACAATGGTAACATGACGTTACTACATAAGGGAGCCAGCGAAATGACTGTTGCTCATTGGGACCAACACACAACAGGGCTGATGCACATTGGAACCAATGAACAATGGGCACCAATGTGCATCAGGCACTCCTGATGTGCATCAGGATACCAGCTAGGGAGTGGCGATGCACATTTGTTGAGCCTGGTGAGCACCAGGACACTCTTGCCTGTGCCCTGATGCCCATCTTCTCAATTCGCTAGGGACTTATCTACACCAGCCAGGATACACCTGGAAAGTGGGGAAAAATCCTACCTGGCCCTGAAAGTGATCAGAAAACTCATTGTTAAAGAGGTGGGTGGGTGGGCTGAGAAAAGAACAAGAGGAAAAAGCAAGGGGTGGCATGGCAATAAATACCGGTAGCTTATGCTCCGCGCCTTAGCCCCACATGTCAAGACGCAGTACGCCACTCAACAATTAAGGTGGCCTCTCCTCATCCAAGGCTATCAAAGCACTTCCTCCCATGTAATACTGAGCTATGCTGGGGGTGGTGGTGATGGTTTCATTAGAACTGTAGTAGGGTGGCCAGTGTGAAAACTGGAGAAGGCTCCTGTACCTTTAATGTCTGGGTAGAAGACGGAATTCCAGCAGGTGTTACTTGTTACATGGTTGTGTGGCAAGAAACATCTGCGGGAATTCCCTCATCTAAACAACTATTAAAGGTACAGAAGCCATCTATAATTTTGGCAATGCTAGTCATGATTCAGACTGATGTTAAAGGCATTGGATTGCAGCCAGTAATTTTTTAAAAAGGTATGGTAATTGCATTGAATTAATGCTGTTCCAGTTTTCACATCATTTGTATAAATAAAGTGATGCAAAGTCATCTACACTCTGATGTTCATTCATCATGTCCTAAATGCCATTCCTAGTCCTAACTAGACTAGAACCATCAAACCAATGGGAACTTGGTAAGTCAACACTTGTGTAAGCTTCATTGAGTCAGCAAATTTATTTCATTTGGGAGTGTGTGTCCCCCCCCCCATTGTGTAGATGAGCCCAGTGTTCCAGGTGAGGTCTGACCAAAGCAGAATAGAGTGGCACTATTACTTCCCTTGATTTAGGGACTGTAGCTCACTAGCGGAGCATATGCTTTGTTTGTAAAAAGTCATAGAATCATAGAATCATAAAGTTGGAAGAGACCTCAAGGGCCATCCAGTCCAATCCCCTGCCATGCAGGAATACACAATCATTTGGAGTGTCCCTTTTCTCCATGGTTAGACTATGCTTTTATTGGGACCAACAAAATATGAATAAAATTGTAGTCAAGAGATCTCCACATCTCTTGCACAGTCTCAGGTTTAAATCCTAATATCTCCAGGTAGAAGGCTTACAGATAGTTGGTGATTTATGAGAAAGACTTCTGCCAGAGGCTCCAGAGATCTCCTTTCAAGAGGAATTCACAATAGTGGGCTAGATAAACAAACAGTCTAATGGAATATAAGCCAAGTTCCTATTATCATATAATGTCCTATGGTTTTTAGTAGACCATAAGGGAAACATGAGTCAACAGTGTTGAGGCAGCAGTGAAAAAAAGCTAATGTAGTCCTAGGGAAGCAATGGTATTCTGCTTTTATTAGACCTCAGCTTGAGTTGTGAGCCCTATTCTATACAGTACATCAGAGTTTAAGAAGGATATTAGAAAGTTGGAACATATGTGGAAAAGGGCATCAAAAATTGTAAATAGTCTAGAAACCAAGTCCTATAAGAAATGGACGAGGGAACTGGGACTATTGCAATTTAACTATCACTTTAACTATCATGGCTCCATCCTATGAAATCCTGGGATCTTTAGCTTGTTGAGGCAGCAGAGCTCTCTGACAGAGAAGGCTAAATATCTCACAACACTACAAATCCTAGAATTCCATAGCATTGAGCCATGGCAATTAAAGTGGTATCAAACTATTATTTTTGCAGTGTGTAAGCAGCCCGGGCATGTTTAGTCAGGAGAAAAAAAAAGATGGAGAGTTGAGTCAATAGCTATTGTCAGGTATTGGAAGGCCTGTCATATTTCATGTGATTACATGTGATAGTAAGTGTAATAATGCCACAATGTTTCTGTCATCCTCATTTGTGGAATTACAGTGTTTTTAGATGCTAGTCTGATAAAGTCCTGAGTCTACAGGGAACGACAAGATTCCACCCCTTCTTTTTCTCTTCCCTGCTGGGTTAACTGAATGCAAACTATTTTTGCTCTTTAAACTCAGGTTTGCAGCAACTGAAGTAAGCTGAGGACAAAGGGGGAATGTGGGACAGAGGCATTTTAAAAGGAGCTGAAAATGGGATGACAGAGGATTAATAGGGACTTTCAGCCAAATCAGGACAGTTGGGAGAGTCTCTAACAAGGGCTTACAAATCACTGAAAATGTTTTAGTTGCTCATGGAAAAGAGCATGAACTCAAATAAAGTCATTCCTCATTTTGTGTCAATTTCTCCGTTTAAAAATAGGAATGGGTGTTCCTTTACAGTTGTGTAAGCCCCTCATCCCTGTGGAACCGATTACAAATGGCTGAGTGTAAACCTTGCTCCCTCCTTACCTATATTAACTGCTGCAGAATGTCTGATCTCAGCATAATTTCATGATGAAAATACAAGCCAGCACAGCATGCTTTACTGGAAGATGTCAGATGCTTGAATCCATTATTTATAGTACTGTGCTTTATGGCTAAGCAGTGAGCAACCGCAGAGCTATAATGACAGTGGCAACCTGTCTCAAGAAAATGTGCTCATTGGTGAATCCAGAATAAACATGCATCCCCAGATCCAACCACCCAGTTAAAACAGATACATAACCCACTCAGAGAAGGACTGCATAAGATTAACCGTAATCTTGGAAGGTTATAATCCAAGATTAAATGCTTGACTTCTATCTCTCCAAACAAAGACTCGTTAAACAAGAAAGGCTGCGGGACTTACCCCGCGGCTCCTTTTGCGCCGGGGGAGCCTTCCGCAGCGCCTACCTTGTGCGGCGACATGGGCGCCACCATCTTGGACGACCTTCTCCCAGGCAGCTTTGGCTGAATGGGAGAAGGATCACAGGGCGGCCAATCAGGTAGAGGCTCCCCCTGCCTGATTGGCCGCCCAGGAGAGCTCCCAGCTAATCAGAGAGCCGGAATTTCTGGCTCTCTGATTGGCCAGGGGGCGGAGACTGCAGCCCGCAGTCTCCTTTCTGGTCCGGCAACTGGGGATATAATCCCCAGCGCTAGCTGGGGCAGAGCAGTTGGCTCTGAGGAGCTGAAGACCCAACCCACCCACCCTAGGTAGAATCTTTTTTCTGTATTAGCTAGATATTGCATGAGTTGTATGTTTATTGTCACAGCTTGTGTGGAACGGCGGTGAGCATGGGGGAGGACCAGTTTTTTTGGGGGAGTCTGGGGGGGAATGGTACCTCCACCTTTCCGAAAGGGAGGGGCCTGGCCCCCCCTCTTCCCCTCGCCTGGTAGCCAAGTGACCCAGTCACCTGTTCCGGTTATGTGTTTCCCGGGCTCGGGTCTCACGGTCACGTGTCTTCTGGTCACGTGCCTTCCGGTCACGTGACTTCCGGTTGCTGGCCACGTGCTTTCCGGTCACGTGTTTCCGGTCACGTGACCCCCATTTGCTGTTTAAGTATGGTTGGTCCACCCTCCATGCTCATATGCCAACCAGGCAACTGACATCCACAAGTTGTGGCCCTTTCTGCCACTTACTTCTCACCTGTACCAATACATATTGTGAATACTATGTTGTTGTAGTGTCTTTATTTCTGGGGGGAGTTTGGGTGGGGAGGGCTGCCAGAGGAACCGTCTCCCTCCAGCACGCAATGAGAAAGGCAGATGTGCATCTAGGCACTATAAACCAGTCCAGGTTTACCCTGGAAAGCCTTTTGTTATGTTGTGGCCAGGGTGGTTGATTCTGTAAAGGGGGAACATTTATGGCTCTGCCCAAATGGATGCCAGAGTTCTCACTGATTTCCACCTTGTTTTGGATGGAAGGAAGGAAAGGTGAGGCCAAGGAGTTCATACACAACACTAAACACAGCTAACTGGCCATACCCAATTGGATACTGATATAGGCAGATATTGAATCATAGAATCATAGAGTTGGAAGGGACCACAAGGGCCATCCAGTCCAACTCCCTGCCATGCAGGAATACACAATCAAATCATTCCCAACATAGGGCCATCCAGCCTTCAGACTCCACCACATCCTGAGGCAGTGCATTCTTCTGCCGAACAGCTCTTATTGTCAGGAAGTTCTTCCTAATGTTTAGGTAAATCTCTTTTCCTGTAGTTTGAATCCATTGCTACCTTGCAAGGCCTTTTCCTGCCTCATAAATGCTTTCCTGAGCATGGCCCCTAGCTCCAGAGTGTAGTATTTTTCCCATCAGGCTGTGAAAGGCCCAAGTTTGGCCAAGTTTGGCTAGTTCATAGAATCATAGAAGCATAGAGTTGGAAGAGACTACAAGGGCCATCCAGTCCAACCCCCTGCCATGCACAATCAAATCAATCCTGACAGATGGCCATGCAGACTCTGTTTAAAAGCCTCCAAAGAAGGAGGCTCCACCACACTCTGAGGCAGTGTATTCCACTTCTTAACAGTTCAAAGAAGATTATCAGACATGGCAAATAAAGCGGAACAGGGATGCCAGAGTATCGGGAAAGGTGTTCCCTTTCACACGATGTTCTCCCTGCTCTCGTTCTGCTCCAGTGCTGCCGCTGTTTTTTTTATTCATGGCTTAAGCCATTAATAGATCCGTCATTCTGTTTCTGTAATGGAATGGCAGGCATGTGAAAAGGTACCCATTATGCTGGCGAGATGCCAGTGTTAGTGGGAGGTCCGGAGTGTAAAAACACTTCCGGATGCCTCCTCTATGACAGGCCCCTGCTGCTGCCGACCAGATTGCCCCTCCCTTCATGCCAGCCCTCCACCCCCGATTGCCAGCCCTCCACCCCCCATCGCCAGCCCGATTGCCCTCCACCACTTGCCCCTTGATTCCCCCAACCTTGTCCCCAGCCTGTCCCTTTAAATCCCTGCTCTCCTCTTCTCATGAGAGCAGCAGCCAGGATTATGAACAAGGAAGTGAAAGGAGCTCTAGAGCTGTTCAGTTTATGGTCCACTAAGACTCCTAGATCCCTTTCGCATGTACTGCCATCAAGCCAGGTGTCAACCCATCCTATATCTGTGCATTTCATTTTTACTGCCCAAGTGTAGTATCCTACATTTCTCCCTGTTGATGTTAATTTTGTTAATTTTGGCCCAGCTTTCTAATCTGTTCAGGTCATTTTGAATTCTGATCCTGTCCTCTGGGGTATTAGCTACCCCTCCTAATTTGATGTAATCTGCAAACTTGATAAGCATACCCTCTATTCCTTCATCCAAGCCATTAATAAAGATGTTGAATAGCACTGGGCCCAGGACAGAACCCTGTGGCACGCCAATAGTCACTTCTCTCCAGGATGAAAAGGAGCCATTGGTGACTACCCTTTGGGTTCGGTCAGTCAACCAGTTACAAATCCACCTAACAGTTGCGTTGTCTAGCCCACAGGTTACTAACTTTTTTGTAAGAATATCATGGGGGACCTTGTCAAAAGCCTTACTGAAATTATGATACACTACATCCACTGCATTCCCTTCATCTGTCAAGTTTGTAACTCTATCAAAAAAGAAAAAAGAAAGAAAAAAGAAATGAGATTAGTCTGGCATGACTTGTTTTTGAGAAAATCCATGTTGACTTTTAGTGATCATGGCATTCCTTTCTAAGTGCTTACAGACTGTCTGTTTAATGATCTGCTCTGGAATCTTTCCTAGTATTGATGTCAGGCTGACTGGGAAGTAATTATTTGGGTCTTCTCCCCCACCCCTTTTAAAGATGGAGGTAACATTAACCCTCTTGCAGTCTGCTGGGATCTCTCCTGTTTCCAGGAATTCTCAAAGATTATTGACAGTGGTTCTGAGATTACTTCTGCCAGTTCTTTTAGTACCCTTGGATGAAGTTCATCTGGCCCTGGAGACTTGAACTCATGTATACTGAACTACCCCTTTACCAATTCTGTGCTGTATTTCCCCTACTGCATCATCTACTCCATTTCACCAAGTTGAGCACTGTTCCCCCTTTGGGAGAAGACTGAAGCAAAGAAGGTGTTAAGTAGTTCCGCCTTTTCTCTGTCCCCTGTTAGGATTTCGCCATCTTCTCCACGCAGTTGCCCTACCATTTCTTTGTTCTTCCTTTTGCTACGGACATAACAAAAAAATTCCCTTTTTATTGTTTTTAACCTCTCTAGCAAGCCTGAGCTCCATATGTACTTTAGCCTTTCTGACTTTCCCCCTACATGACCTGGCTATTTGTTTGAATTCTTCGTTGGTGATTTCTCCCTTTTTCCATTTCTTGTACATGTCCTTTTAAAGTTTTAGCTCAGTTGAGAGTTTTTTCGACATCCATCCTGCTTTCTTTAGACATCTCCATGTTTCCTCCTCATTAGAACTGTTTGAAGTTGCGCCTTCAATATTTCACTTTTAAGAAACTCCCATCCCTCATGAACTCCCTTCTCTTTTAGTATTCCTGACCATGGGATCACCCCCAGTAATTCCCTAAATTTTCTGAAATCAGCTTTCTTAAAGTATAGAATGCATGTCTGACTATGCTTGGCTTCCCCTTTCCTCTGTATAACAAGCTCCAGGAGAACATGCCATTGCCAATTATAACTGAAGCAAGCTGGGGGATGATAGGTTTTTTAGTTGGGGATAATAGACATTGTTATAGTTTCTAAGAGATTATCAGATGGTAAAAATATCCCAGGACAGGGACGACAGGAGATCGCTAAAAGGATTACCTTTTAGATGATTGTCCCTGTCCTGGAATGCTCCCGTTCTGCTCCCGTTCCTCTCCCGTTTCCTCTTATTCACAGAAAAATCCATGAATAAGAGGCCTGTTCCATTATTATAATGGAACGACTGGCGAGTGAACAGGAGCCCTGTTCTCCTCCTAGGATCACAACAGATCGTGACGCCACCGGGAGGTCTGTTCCGGACACTTCCAGGTGAGATCAAGAGGATAAGGTAAGTAAAACCCTTTATTTTCACCTCCCCGGGTAGCTTTTTATTTTTTTAACGGGGTTTTCTGCTTGGTGAAGTGTTTTGACAGCTGCGGGTGAGGGGGGGGGGAATAAATTTGAATTTGCTGCCCGGCCATTCTCTTGGGAGAATGGCTGGGATTTCAGTTCCCGGTCGTAAAAGCAGCCTTATGATGGCTGCATTTACAACCGGGCAATGAAGGGGGAGCCCGTTCCTGTCACTGAATGAAGGTAGGTCTCTGAAAACTTTTACCTTATTTCATGGCAGGAATGGGAGTGGAGCAGGTGGGGGGGGTAGCAGAACTGAAACGGGCTACAAAGGCCCATCTGATAATCCCCTTAGTCTCTTGGTCCCCCATGGCAACTTCTTCAGCCCTGCTGAATGGGGTGATCTGTGGTGCAGGTGAAAAGGGGGATGCCTCCAAATCAGGTGGCTATGCATACTTCCCATCAGCAGATCCCTTCTTTCAGCAGAAGGCACAGCCTGGATCCAAATCAATAAGGGGGCAGGTTACAGGGGCCACATAACTCCCTTGGTACAACCCCTCCACAATTCACAGTGCTTGTTATAACCCATAAAACCTTATATGGCTTCAGTCCAGGCCATCTGACAGATTGTATGAGCCTGCCTGAACCTTGAGATCCTCAGGAGAGGCTGTCTTTCATTCCCAACACCTTCACAATTACAGTGGGTGGGGATGTAAAACAGCGGCTTTTTGATGGCTGCTCCTAAGTTCTGGAACTCCCCTTCCTTGGGAGGATAGAATGGCTCCCCTCTTTGCTGCCTTTCTGTTGGCAAGGATAGGATTTTTAAAATTTTTTTAAAAAATTCTGACAGGATTTTGAGAACTGTCAATTTTTAGAGAAAGGACTTTTAAGAGGCTGTTTAATTGTACTGTTTTTTGTTGTGTACCTTCAAGTCAGTTTCAACTTATCACAATCCTAGAGTAAACTTATCACAGGGTTTTCTTGGCAAGGTATGTTTGGAGTTGGTTTGCCTTTGCCTTCCTCTGAGGCTGAGAGTGTGTGACTTGCTCAAGGTCACCCAGTTGGTTTCCATGGCTAAGCAAGAATTCAAACCCTGGTGCAGTGAACAAACTGTTGGCCTCACAAAATTCAGTCCATCGGTCTCCAGTTTCATTTCTTGATCCTAGACCAAATTTTCCTACAATCTTTGATTCTGCTCTTTTCCCTATTTTTGTATTCCAATCGCCTATGGTTAACAAGAAGTCTTGTTTGGTGTGTGATCAATTTCCTCCTAGACTCCTGCATAGAATATTTTCATTTATTCTTCTTCTGCCTCTGTAGTTGGAGCATAGACTTGGATTAAAGGTATATTGATGGGGTTTCCCGGAAGTCTTTCTGACATGATTTGGGGCTTATCGACACTAGCCAGGATATGCTGGCTCCCTACTGGTGTATCCTGGCTTCAGATCTGGCCCGTTCTGCCCCTGTTACTAAGAGGAAATGGGCCAGTGTTCAAACAGAATGCCGGCCTTTTACTGCAGCCGCTGCCACCGCCATTTTCCCTGCTGCCATGTAAGCCAGGAAGGGGGCCTGTAACATGTGACTGCAGGCCCCCTACATGTGACCAGCCTTGGTCGCATGCTGAGGGACCTCTGCCTAGCTTCTGGGACAGCCATGGAGCTGGTGGCAGCAACAAGAGATGGCATGATCGGACAGGTTTCCACAGACACATGGGCCCAATCTGGCGGTGCTGGATTTAGCCAGGTATTATCTTAGAACAGTTTATCTGGTCCTGTCCCAGCTTGTTCCCATTCTAGTCCCGTATCTGGCCTGGGTGTGGTGAGGACTGCCCAGGGGCAGATTGGGGTAAATGCCCTGCATCTTGTGGATTACAAGGCTCTGGAACAGGGCGAGCCGGAGTATTTGGCCCATGTAGATAAGCCCTTGGTCAGACTTTTGCATTATATCCTTGACTGCTTTTGCTACATCTCTCCTCACTATAAATGTCACAAGATTTTTTAAAAGATTTTCTTTTCCTAAGTAAAACACTGTGTAATTATCTGACTCAAAATGTCCGATTCCTGCCCACTTTAGCTCAATCACCCAAGTATTGCAATGTTTATATGTTCCATTTCTTTTTTGACTATGTCTAGCTTCCCCTCATTCAAGCTTCTCACATTCTATGTTCCTATAATATGTGTTGTGCTGTTTTGGACTTCCCTTTCACCTCTGAGAACATCAGCAGGTGAACATCCTTTTGGCTTGAGTTCAGTTGCATCATTAGCCACAGCGCTACTCATATTTGTACTTTGCTGTACCCCAGTAGTTGGTTGAGAGCCATCTGACCTTAAGTTTCATCTCCTGGCACTCTCTCTTGTTTTGCTTTGGATTGTCTCAATGTAGGGTTTTGGTGGTAAAAGATCTTCAAAAGGAGGTTTACCATGCCCCCCTCTGTGTAGTACTAACAAGTGTTAGCTATGGTGCCACTGCTGTTGTCTCTGAGAGCTCCTTTGCCAGTGCCACCCTCCACGACTGCTGCTGTTCACCCCTGCTATACAAGAACATAATATCCATACATGGCCTAAGTATCATTGCAAATACTGCAATGTATGAAATATTGCAATTCCTTTTTCTATTATTAAGGCCACTAATAAATCTAGGCTCTGGTACTTTCCTTCTTTCTTAGCTTTCCACTTCAATGGTGTTTGGAGCTGGTGAGGAAATTCACCATTGACCAAATTCCAAGGAGCCAGCTGATGACTACAGACCAGTATTTGGAAAGGTTGTTTCTTTGGCTTGCCCTTGGCCATGCAAGCTGCGAACTTCTGGGATTTGTAATCCAAAAAAGTAACTGTTCCAATCTCTGACAGGAAATAATCTCTTATGAATGAGTTCACACCCATGTCCATTTAACACAGGTTCATGATGCCTTAACACAGGGATGGGAAATGCATGGCCCTCTAGGTACTGTTCTGATTTTCAAAAGCCTTAGCATAGCTAATGGTGAGGAATGATGGGAGCTGCAGTTCAGCAATATCTTTAGAGGATTACAAGTTGTCCTTTCCTGGCTAAACTATTAAGAGATGCTACGATGTATTTTGGCCAGGGATGGGAATCACGTGCCTGTTAGATGTTGTTTGAATGCAGCTCCCATCAGCCATAGCCAGCACAGCCAATGGACAGAGAGAATGGGACCTGCAGTCCATTCATACCTGGGAGGGGCACCTGATTCTCATTCTTGATCTAGGCTATGTTAGAATCATAGAATCATAGAATTGCAGAGTTGGAAGAGACCACAAGGGCCATCCAGCCCAGTCCCTGCCATGCAGGAAATCACGATGAAAGGATTCCCGACAGATGGCCATCCAACCTCTGTCTAAAGACCTCCAAGGAAGGAGACCCCACCACGCTCCGAGGGAGTGTGTTCCACTGCCGAACAGCTCTTACTGTCAAAAAGTTCCTCCTAATGCTGAGGTGGAATCTCTGTTCCTGGAGCTTGCATCCATTGCTCCGTGTTCCAGTCTCTGGAGCAGCAGAAAACAAGCTTGCTCCATCCTCAACGTGACACCCCTTCAAATACTTAAACAGGGCTATCATATCGCCTCTTAACTGTCTTTTTTTCCAGGCTAAACATACCCAGCTCCCTAAGTCTCTCCTCATAAGGCATCGTTTCCAGACCTTTCACCATTTTAGTTGCCCTTCTCTGGACACGCTCCAATTTGTCAATATCCTTTTTGAATTGTGGTGCCCAGAACTGGACACAGTATTCTAAGTGAGGTCTGACCAAGGCAGAATAGAGTGGCACTATTACTTTTCTTGATCTGGACACTATACTTCTATTGATGCAGCCCTTAGGCTGTGATATGTCCATTTATGTGGGAATAAGTTCCACTAAAGCCAGTGGAACTTTCTTCTGAGTAGAAAATAAGTAGTATATACCACTACTTATGGAACTTTCTTCTAAGTAGAAAATAAGTAGTATGTACCACTATAAGCACACCTTGTGGCCCCTTGGGTGTGGTTGAACTGAAAGTCCCATTCGCCCTGGACAGCACAACTAATGGTGAGGGATGATGGGAATTGTAGTCCAACCACATCTGGACAGGCACAATTTGCTTATCTCATTGCCATTGGATTGTGCTGATTGTGTAAGTATAGTGGGACTAAAGTGTGCCTAATTTTACAGTGCAATCCTTTACCTTATCTCCTCAGAAGTAAATCCCATTTAGATGTTTGTGTATGCTCTTTTCCATTTTAAACACCACAGTGGATGGCCAGGATTCCCATAAACAACAAGAAGACCACACAAGAATGAAATTAGCCTTATCATGATGTATTTAACCTATTCTAATTCACAAAGCCAGTCCCATGACATACAGTACACTCATTTTTAATTCTACACTGGGAACAGACAACTATGATCACATACAATCAAGACATGTGGGCAACTATGGGCATGCTCTTTGCATGTATAGACAAGTAACATCTTTTTCCACTTACTGCCAAGAAAGCTGAATTTCTTTTCTGCCAAACAATGTCCAGTATTGTTAGAGCATCAAGACTTTCTTTATGTAAACAACTTTCTTGCTTTGGTCCAGAACAAAGCTCTTCAGTGCAGTATCATATCCATTCTAGTTATGACATGATAGCAATTTTCTGCTTTGTGGCTTTTAAGCCATTTAATTTTACCCGTTAGGCATGAGTGGCTCCCATGCTAGTGGGATGGTGAGTGTCCTGGAACTTTTAATCTGAACTTTAAAGAATCATAGAATCTTTGAGTGGAAAGTTACCCCAAGGGCCATCTAGTCCAACCCCCTGAGAGATGGCCATCCAACCTCTGTTTAAAGCCCTCCAATGAAGGAGGGTGTGCCGTACTCCAAGGACTTTATAATACCAAACTGCTAAACCCCGTTCTTTTGCCAGCATAACTTTTGGTGAGCTTTTTTTCCCACGGCAGTTTCCCAAACAGCTCTTACTGTCAGGAAGTTCTTCCTAACCTTTAGGTGGAATCTCTTTTCCTGTCATTTGGGTCCATTGCTCTGTGTCCTAGTATTTAGAGCAGCAGAAAACAAGCTTGCTCCATCCTCAGTATGACATTCCTTCAAATATTTAAACATGGCTATCATGTCTCCTCTTAACCTTCTCTTCTGCAGGCTAAACATGCCCAGCTCCCTAAGCCACTGCTCATAGGGCATGGCTTCCAGACCTCCCACTGTTTTGGTCACTCTCCTCTGGACACACTCCAGCTTCTCAATATCCTTCTTGAATTGTGGTGCCCAGAACTGGAAACAGTATTCCAGGTGAGGTCTGACTAAAGCAGAATAGAGTGGCACCATTACTTCTCTTGATCAAGACAGTATACAGTTGCCCCTCCACATTCATGGGAGGCCCTGGGAGGGAGCGGGGAGGGCTGGGGAGGGCTCCACGGGGCCTTTGGAGACCCTCCGGAGGCCCTGTGAAGGCCTTGGGGGTGAGGGGTGAGGGCTGCGGAGGCCTCCACGGGGCCTTGCGAGGCCCTGTGAAGGCCTTGGGGGAGGGAGGGCCGCGGAGGCCTCCACGGGGCCTCGCGAGGCCCCATGAAGGCCCTGGGCGGGAGGGGGGAGGGCTGGGGAGGCCTCCACGGGGCCTCGGGAGGGTCTCCGGAGGCCCCGTGAAGGCCTTGGGAGGGAGTGGGGAGTCTGGGTAAAGCGACTATGGGGCCTCCGGAGGCCCCGTGGTCGCTTTGGCGGGGGAGGGGGGCAATCAATATTCACGGATTTTTCACATTTGCGGGGGTCCGTGGAACCTAACCCCCGTGAATGTGAAGGGACAACTGTACTCCTATTGATGCAGCCTAGAATCGCACTGGCTTTTTTAGCTGCTGCATCACACTGCTGACTTATGTTCAGCTTGTGGTCTGCTAAGACTCGATCCCTTTCGCTTGTACTGCCATCAAGCCAGGTGTCACTCATCCTATATCTTCACAGACAATCAGGCAAAAAAATAAAAATAAAAATAAAATAAAATTAAAAAAAAATGGGGAGGGAGAATGAGTGAATAGACAGAGTTTGCAAAGTAACTTTAAAAATTGTTAGTTACTGTTACGGTTCTGACCCACATAGTTATATTCAAAGACATAGCCATGTTAGTCTGGAATATCAGTAAGAAAAGGGATTTTGTAGCACCTTTGAGATTAGATGAGATCAATAAGTTCATAGCAGAAGCTTTCAAAAAGCTTATGCTACCAACTTCTTTCTCTCAGTCTCAAAGGTCCTACAAGATCCCTTTGCATATAGTTATAGTTATAGATTTTAAAAATTAGTTCTTCATTTTCCTGTTTCTCAAAAGTAACTTAATAGTTTATTTTAGTTACTTCTTTGTTAAACAAATCTGGATACTATAAGCTTCTGTTCTATAGTCTAAAACACACTCTCATCTCATCTACCTCATTGTTACATCAACACCAACAACAGAGCATGAGGTAGCAGCATAAGACACAGCATAAGCCAACACACGAGCCATGGGATATTCTTTCTCCACCATTTAGTGCAGCTCCACCCCATAACTCTAACGGTAAATAAAAATCAAAGTTTGCACCACAGAAGATCATAGAATCATAGAGTTGGAAGAGACCTCAAGGGCCACCCAGTCCAACCCCCTGCCATGCAGGACTACACAATCAAATCATTCCCAACAGATGGCTATCCAGCCTCTGTTTATAAACTTCCAAAGAAGGAGACTCAACCATACTCCGAGGCAGTGCATTCCACTTCCGAACAGCTCTTACTGTCAGGAAGTTCTTCCTAATATTTAGGTGGAATCTCTTTTCCTGTAATTTGAACCCATTGTTCCGTGTCCTAGTCTCTGGAGCAGCAGAAAACAAGCTTGCCCCATCCTCAGTATGACATTCCTTCAAATATGTAAACATGGCTATCATGTCCCCTCTCAACCTTCTCTTCTATAGACTAAATATACCCAGCTCCCTAAGCCTCTCCTCATAGGAATGGCTTCCAGACCTCCCACCATTCTGGTTGCTCTCCTCTGGACATGTTCCAGCTTCTCAATATCCTTCTTGAATTGTTCTGCCCAGAACTGGACACAGTATTCCAGGTGAGGTCTGACCAAAGCAGAATACAGTGGCAATATTACTTCCCTTGATCTAGACACTATATTCCTATTAATGCAGCCTAGAATCGCATTGGCTTTTTTAACTGCTGCATCACACTGCTGACTCATGTTCAGTTTGTGGTCTGCTAAGACTCCTAGATCCTTTTCGCATGTACTGCCTTCAAGCCATGTGTCACCCATCCTATATCTGTGCCTATCATTTTTAGTTGCCAAGTGTAGTATCCTACATTTCTCCCTGTTGAAATTCATTTTGTTAATATTGACCCAGCTTTCTAATCTGTTGAGGTCATTTTGGATTCTGATCCTGTCCTCTGGGGTATTAGCTACCCCTCCTAATTTGGTGTAATCTGCAAACTTGATAAGCATACCCTCTATTCCCTCATCCAAGTCATTGATAAAGACGTTGAGTAGCACTGGGCCTAGGACAGAACCCTGTGGCACCCCACTGGTCACTTCTCTCCAGGATGAAGAGGAGCTGTTGGTGACTACCCTTTGGGTTCGGTCAGTCAACCAATTACAAATCCATCTAACAGTTGCATTGTCTAGCCCACAGGTTATTAACTTTTTTGCAAGGATATGTGAGGTGAGGTTATCCCTTGTTAAGTTACAACTGTGATGTAACTTAGGGCCATTTCACACTACTCAGTTATAGCATTATGATTCCACTTGAACTGCCATGGTTCCATACTATAGAATTCCTGGATTTGTAGTTTCATCAGGCACTAAAGCTCCTTGGTTGAGGATTATAAATACCCTTCCCTAGACTTCAAATAATTCAAATGGCAGTTGAGTCCATTACCTTCCAAAGCAGTCTACTCCGTGGTCAAAAATATCTTAGTATCAGGAGGTTCTTTCTAATGTTTAAACATAAATTCTGTTCTCACAATTTGAATCTGTTATTTCATGGCCTAGGGCTTGTCTAGACAGGCTGCTTATCCTGTCTTGCCCCTGCCATGAAGCCCTGAAGACCAAATGATCCAGGGCTCTTGCCCCATTTTGGTCAGGTAAGGTGCGGCATTTAACTCCAGGCCAGAATAGTCTGAATTTCATCTGGTTTTTTACCCCAAGTGTAGACAAGCCTGTAGTCTGAAAAACAGAGCCAGCATGGTGTATTAGTTTGAATGTTGGACTAGGATTCTGGAAGGCCAAGGTTCAAATCCTTACTCATCCATGGAAAGCTCTCTAGATGATTTTGGGCAAGTCACACTCTCTCAGCCCAAGAGCAAACTGATCTGAATATGTCTTGCAAGAAAACCCTAGGACAGGGCTGCTGTAAGTCACAGTCGACCTGAAGGCACATAATAACAAGAAGTTTGAAAAGTAACTGTTCTGTACCCTACTAATTTTATATTTTAATTGCATATGTTTTCAAACACTAAATGGCACCCAGCATTTGGCAGTTGGAATATGGCAGGGTTTGATAAAGCTCAGTGTGACTGATGCACCATTTCAATGTTCTTAACATTTTACAGCAGAAAGGTTAAGTGATTTCATATTTGACAACCAACAGCATATTAGATTTCACAGAGCTGCCAAAATCAAAGTGAGAGATACCGTCAAGTCTAAAACACAAATAATCCAAAAACAGACAAAAATTCACAAAAATATCTCTCTTATCTAATGCTGCATCTGAAAGGTTGCACACAAAATATGAATGACAAAATCTGAAGTATGGATGCCATGAGACAGGGATCTGCTCCTTTTCTTCCCATAAATGAATTAATGTAATTTAGGCAGACAGGGGCCAGTGATTTGCCATAATCAGTAACATCCCAAGGGGTTGGGGAGAGAGGTTCAAAAAACATGGAGAGCATGTTGTGTGTACTGAGATGAAGAGCCTTGCCACACTGCCTTATCTCATGACACCAGCGTTCATTCATTCCCATGGGGGACCAAAGTAAAAGCGTGTCTTTTTGCGAACTGGAAAAATCAATTTGCAAAAAGACACACTTTTACCTTGGTTCCCGGGGACCGGAACAAAAGAACACTGGAAGAATGTTGACACCATGTGGTAAGGCAGCAGGAAAGACAGAACGTTCCTGCTGCTTTATAATTTTTCTTCAGAGTGCGGTAAGGCTCTACGGCTGCATCTGCACTGCAGAAATAATCCGGTTTGACAATGCTTTAACTGCCATGGGTCCATCCTATGGAATCCTGGGTTATGTAGTTTGTTGTGGCACCAGAGCTCTGACAGAGAAGGCTAAATATTTCACAAATCAAACTCCTTTCAGAGTGTGATGAAAGCAATGGAACCTCCCCACTCCCCAGACCAATATATATAACCATCTGCACATAAAATTTTGCATATAATTTACTTTATTGCATTGGAAATTGATTTGTTTCACATAGACTAGTCTGGGAATTTAAAAAATGCAATGAACATAGTAATTTTTTATGTTAAAATTCACTAGGAGAGGAAACATTCAAAGTAGCAGGAAGGAAATTGGTGGGGGGGGCAGGAATAATTTTTTATAACTAGTTTTTGGACTGCAGTTTAAAAAAACCTGCTCTAGACCCAACCACTAGTTTCTTGGCTTGATACACTTGACAGAATTTGAAGGGAAATAGAGAAAATGGAGAAATATACAGAAAATGGAGCCATCTGCTGGGTACATTGAGTCACTGCATTTCTGTAAGTTTAGATATATTGGAAGAGATAGGATCAACTCATTTCAAATGAAATTTCAAATTCAAAACAACTCATTGGAAATGTAGTGCTGGAGGAGAGTTGTATGGATACTGTGGACAGCCAAAAAGACAAATAAATGGGTCCTAGAGCAAATCAAGCCTGAACTCTCCCTAGAAGCCAAGATGATTAAACTGAGACTGTGGTGCTTTGGACATATTATGGGAAGACATGACTCACTAGAAAGGGCAGTAATGCTTAGGAAGGTAAAAGGCACCACATTGTAAATGGATAGACTCAGTCAAGGAAGCCACAGTCCTGTGTCTGCAAGACTTGAGCAGGGCTGTTACGGATAGGGTGACTTAGACGTCTCTCATTCATGCGGTCACCATAAGTCGACTTGACAGCAGTTAACAACAACAAACTATCTCGGCTAGATTTTCTTTGGAATGTGTGTTGGTGGTTGTCCAGTGTGTTAATTGGGACACCAACAAGAAATCCGAGATCTTAACTGAAAACCTAATTTTCCTGCGGTTATAGGTGTCCGGGAAGCAATTCGAAAACAGACAAAGCACCTGTATGAAATAATCCTAGATAGGATCACAATGGCAATTCCAAAAAAAGGACACCACAGTTGGCCCTCTGTATCCATGGAGTTGGTATCCATAGATTCAACTATCCACAGCTTGAAAATATATATTTTTTTAAATAAAAAAAATCCAAAAAGCAAACCTTGTTTTTCCATTTTATGTAAGGGACACCATTTTACTGAACCATTGTATATAATGGGGCTTAAGCATCCAGAGATTTTGGTAGCCATGGGGGGCCCTGGAACCAAATCCCAGTGGATACCAAGACCCCACTGTACTTGCAACAGGCTACATTATCCTGTGATACTAACATGCCAGTCGGTAATGCAGTAGCTGGTAGACGTGAAACCTGTGATGATGATGTAGTATATCCATATCCATTTTTTTTAAAAAAAGTACTTTTTAACCATATGAGCTGTTTGACAATGGAACAGATTGCCTTGAGGGTAGTGGGCTCTCTTATCTTTGGAGGTCTTTAAACAGAGGTTGGATGGGCATCTCTCAGATGTGCTTTAGTTGTGTGTACTTGCATAGCAGGGATTGGATCAGATGGCCCATACGGTCTCTTCCAACTCTAAGGACTTTATCACATTACTCCTCCTTAATGTTCTTTTGCCTGCATACTTTGTGGCATTTTTATGCCGGCAAAAGACACCACCACCACCAGACCTGCCTCTAGCAGTGTCGATGAGGAATCCACAGCATAAACGGAGCATGAATGGAGCACCGTATACTTCCAGGGTTGAGATCTCACCAATTCTCGTGAGAAGACGCGAGTGCAACAAATTAAAAAAGATTAAATAAGATAAAGACATAAAACGTATGCACAAGCACAGAAACACACTTTAAAACTTACAAGTAAACTGAAAGGTAAGAAAAAGAGTGTCCCCTACCTGACTATCCTGATCTCACCCAGAAGTGTTCTGACAATTGACATGGTTTTCACTGAGCACATAGGTGTGAGGATTCAAATGCCGGCAATGCCAACAACAAAGTACCACGGCAGGTCTATTGATTGCTTGGGCCATCAATAAAAAGGAATGGCTTTTGACAGTACATGATTGCAAAAAGATGACATTGTATGGTATGTGTGCCTTTTCAAGATCATTAGGTGTTGTTATGACATCATATTTGCTACATCTGATAAAGTCCTAAGATTCTATGATTCTAGGGGAAATGATCCTCTGTTAATTTATTTTTTTTGCCTGGGGGTGGAGTGGGGTGGGTGGAGGAAAAGGTTCTCAGAAATATTCTCAGAAAACGTGTTCTAAGATTTGTTGGCTGAGTTCTAAAAGAAACTGTGGTTACAATAATCTGATGTGATATCACAACGTACCAGAATCATTATAAAGTTGCCTCCATACTAGAGAAATGGGAAAAGGGAAGCATTAATCTACTATTAAACTGCCAGAAATCACATCTTGTATTGTCTAAGCTATGGCTTATTCCCTGCCCAACCCCAAGGATAATGGCAATAATTTTGTCTGTCATTAAGAGGTACTTTGTGGATTTTCCTTCCGGCTCCATGTTAGAAAGTGATTTATTGTGCTGTTTATTGCTTTTTAGCAAGAATGTCAGGAAATCAGGTCACAGAGCAATCCTTTGGAGGTTAGAGGGGGAAAGTCATTGGTGGAGAAAGCAACAATTCCTAAATCCTGTTGTGATTGTGATGACTGGAGGACAAGCTTGGGAAAATTTACCAGTTTCATAGATTTTCCTTGGGTTTTTTTTCTGGGCTGTGAAGCCGGGTTCTGGAAGAGTTTCCTTCTGGCGTTTCGCCTGCATCTGTGGCTGGCATCTTTAGAGAATGGTTGGGTAGGAGTGTGTCTGGGGTTTATATACTGTGAACCCCTGTTGGGGAGGATATGTGAATTTGTGTATTTGAATGGGTGGAATTCATTTGCAAGTGTTGAGTTTTGATTCTATTGTTTTTCAAAACTGGAAGCCAGATTTTGTTTACTTTTTGTTTACCCTAAAAGTAAACAAAATCTGGCTTCCAATTTTGAAAAACAATAGAATCAATAGAATCAAAACTCAACACTTGCAAATGAATTCCACCCAGGGACAGGGGGATTTCCAGCAGAGAATGGGCCATCAACCAACCATTAGCCAAACAGACACTAATCCCCTTTGCATATCTACACCCAGAAACTAACCATTCAATTACACAAATTTACATATACTCCCCAATATGGGTTCACAATATATAAACTCTACACACTCCTACCCAACCATTCTCTGAAGATGCCAGCCACAGTTGCAGGCGAAACATCAGAAGTAAACTCTTCCAGAACACGGCCTCACAGCCTGGAAAAAAAACCAAGGAAAATCTATGGATGTTGTCCGTGAAAGCCTTTGACTTCACATCTATCAGTTTCATTTTCTCCTGCATTTGACTATTTAAAATATCAATTCCTTTCTGCCTTGAGTATGATGTAATCTGGGAATTCTGGTATAAAATTCTTCCTCTTTCACAATGGTCATATTCAATACTTCCAGTTTTTCCCTAGATGCAGAGGTTCATATTGTACCTGCCTGCTATGTAGTTCTTAAAGACGAGGAGCCTTTCAGAGGGTGGGGGAAGCAGCAACATTAACTTTGCATTAACTGGGTTCAAGTCAGGATTTCAAACGTAGACACTTAAGGATTAATCATTGAATGTCAAGCCGGGATGTTAACTTTGGTTTTTCTCACATTCAGGTTTTTTTTTTTAAATAAGTTCATTCCATCCTGAATATGAAGAAAAATGTACATTTTAGTAAATTCTTGCAAAATACAGAGATATTTTTTTCCTCCATTCCAGTCGAAGATTGGTGTTGTTTTTTTAACATTCTCCTTTTAAAAAAATTATTAAGTTGTTGAATGTATCTACTCAATAGAGTTTTATTAGTTTGATCTCTCTCTGGCTTTTCTTCGCAAACGAAGATACAGGAAGGACTCATCCCACGCTTTCTGCAAGCGCGCTGATGACTGAAAAGGCCAATCCGAGATAAACAAGTCCGGTTGCAGAAAGCACAGCAGAAGGTCTCCTTGGGTGATGTTTCTGGGTTGTGATTCTTTCTGTGTTGTCGTTTCTCTTCAAGACTTATTCAGCGTGAGTTCTCAAATAAGGCTGCAGCATTGTGGATAGTGCATCTCCATGCCTCCTGATGTGAGGCCAGGGCAGACCATTGTTGGTGATCAATTTGGCCGAGCCTGAGATGTTGTTTCAGGGAGTCCTTGTATCGCTTTTTTGGAGTGCCCCTCTTATGCTGACCTGTGGCAAATTCACCACAGAGTACTATTTTGGGGAGGCGATGGTCCTCCATCCTAGAAACGTGCTCTGCCCAGTGCAGCTGTGTTCTCAATATCATGGCCTCAATGCTAGTGATCCCTGCTTGCTCAAGGACAGCAACATTCGTCACACAGTCAGTCCAGTGTATATTTAGGATTGTGCGTATACGGTGCTGATGAAAGCATTCGAGGAGTCATAAGTGTTGGCGATAGGTGACCCATGACTTTAACTATCATGGCTCCATCCTACAGAATTATGAAAGTTCTTATTTAGTGATATATTTAGGATTATCAGATAGCCTCAGGACACTCCCCTGAACTACAGCACTAGAGCTTTCTTGTAGATACAGGGCCAATGGGAGTGGGTGAAGAGCCAGTACAGATAACTGTGGCCCAGTGGCTGGAGGCCCAACCATGTTGCATATATTTTTGTCTTTCTTAATACAGGTTGAGTATCCCTTATCTGTAATGCTCAGGACCGGAAGTGTTCTGTATTTTCAATTTTTGGGGGGCGGGGGATTTTGGAATCACACACACACACACACACACATCTTATAGATGGGAACCAAGTCTAAACACGAAATTCACTTTTATTTATTTATTTATTTATACCCCGCTCTTCAGTCATAAGGCTATCAGAGCGGCTTACAAATTGTTTTAAGCAATAGCTATTTACACATCTACACTGCATTAAACAGCTTCCAATGTTACGTTTCATGTACACCTTATACACATAGCCTGGAGGAAATTTTATACACAATATTTTAAACCTGTCGGGAGTGCTTTGATTGCGTATTCCTGCAAGGTTGGACTGGATGGCCCTCATGGTCACTTCTAACTCTACCAGTCTATGATTCTATAAATAATTTTATGCATGATTTTTATGTAGGTGCCTCAGAATTTCTCTAACTACTTCCAAGTAAAATTTGCGTTTGCAATGCACAATCTCATTCCAAGGAAAAGGAAAACTGAGTGTGCTTTGTTTCCTAAAATTTGAGCCCTCTGGTGGCTGGATAATTTTATTGCAAGTAGGTACCTCTTCAGTAAAGAATAAAAACTCTGTAATGCAAAACCACCTCTAAGTATTCCTTGTCTAAGAAAGCCCTATGAAATTCATGAGGTTGCCATAAGTTGACAGGCAACCACATATGCGCGCACACACACACACGCGCACACACACACATACTTTAAAAACCTATGCCTTGAAGCTCAGAACAAAACAGTAGATTCACTATTCTCTTTGTGATTGTTGATTAAATGATTTTTTTCAAGCTGCTAACAGTGAGTTACCGGTAAATACAATTTTAGTTCTAGTTAGAGTAGGGCTATTCAAATTTAAATGGAACGTATTAGTTACAACTACAAATTTGGCCCATTCATTTCAATGGATCTACATTAAGAGGGACAAAGGTTAGAGTTAGTCCAGTCTGCTTTACTTGCCAACGGACAGTATTTTAATCCAGGGGATATTCCTGATATAGAACCTCTAAATACAGGAATGATTTACCTCAACACTACATTCTAAAATACAACCCTAATTTTGAAACTGAATGTGATTTTTAAGAGATGTTTATTAAATGAGAATAGACAAGGATCTTCAAAGTCAGTTCCCTGGATGCCTCATGTATGAAAATTTATCTGCTAATGACATGTTTTTTATATATGTTGAAACACGTTTTTGTCTAGATTGTTAAGAAACCTAGACAAAGAACCCAGAGTGGTTAATCTGGAAACAGGACATATATATACTAGATTATAGAGCTGAAGTCGTTATCACTGTGAAATTATTCCTAGAGTTCAATTTACTTCTGCAACTAGCATTTTTGGTCTGTTTTGTGTTTGCAGTAAAACCACAATGCCACACTTATTTAAACTATGAACCCCAGTAAGAACAGAATAAAAAAGTTAAGTATCAATCTGGCATTAGGGCTTAATTGTGCTACACAAGTTATTAATTGTATTTTAGCCAAGACAGAAGCAGCTGTTGATAAGTCTTACTCAGAAGCACTTCTGAGCTGGAATGCATCTGATGCCATGGACCATGCAATGTTTATAGATGCACAACAGCTTTGACATGATGGATGGAACACCAAGTACAACAACAGGGAGGCACAGAACTGCAGCCATGCAGTGGTGGCTGGAGACTCCCATGTCAGTGGGGTGGTGAATTCACTCCAGGGGCTCAGTTACACGGCAGTTTTTATTGAGATAGTTTGCACTTTAGTGCATTTTCGCACCAGTGCTGCATAGTTTACATGATTTAGTGCGAAATTGGTTGATCTGTTTAGTTTTTGGTTTTGTAGTTCACACAGACAAAGGTGGGGGGCATGGCCTTCCAAGCACATCTGGGGGAAGATGCTGGGTAGATGACAGGGAGGGAGGGAAAGAGAGAGAGCGCTGGCACCTTTCCCTCCCTCTTCTTCCCAAAGTGAGAAGGGTGGGAGGAAGGAGGGAGCCTTTCAGACACCGAGGAGCCATCCCCTGTTGCTGAGAGCTGGCAGGAAGGAAGACAGGTCTTGGGGGGGATGATCACCCATCCGCCAGAAACAATAAAGTCACCAGCTCCCCCTTTGCCCTGCTTCCCTCAAGCCCCCCTTCCCATCACTCTCTCTCTCTCTCTCTCTCTCTCTCTCTCTCTCTCTCTCTCACACACACACACACACAAGAACGGGATCACAGCAGGGCGAGGGAGCAAACGGCTGGCAGAGCAAATCGCTACTCAATCTCTCTCTCACACACAATACACACACAGAGGAACAGTAATTAGTGGGGATCCCTCAGCCGCAGCAGCCAAGCAAGCCGGGAGGCAGACAGCTGGGCGATTGGGAATAGCACAGGTATAACAACAGTGGCTGGATCTTTTCATTTAAGGCTCCTCACATCTCTTGAAAGTCTGCCCCCTCTGCAGTGAGTCCAAACAATCACGGCTCAGCTCTGCTGTGGCTGTTTCAGGAAGATTGCTGGTAGTTACCACAGACTTTTGTGAAATGGTAGTTCCTCAGCAGTGGCTTTTCTTCGTCTTGGAAAGATGTGACCAGTGGGGTGCCCCAGGGTTCTGTCCTGGGCCCAGTGCTATTCAACATCTTTATCAATGACTTGGATGAGGGAATTAGGGGCATACTTATCAAATTTGCAGATGACACCAAATTAGGAGGAGTAGCTAATACCCTAGAGGACAGGATCAAAATTCAAAATGACCTGGATAGACTGGAGAGCTGGGCCAAAGCTAACAAAATGAAATTCAATACGGAGAAATGTAAGGTACTGCACCTAGGGCAGAAAACCGCAATGCATAGATATAGGATGGGGGGGACCTGGCTGAATGAGACTACGTGCAAAAGGGATCTAGGAGTCCTAGTAGACCACAAGTTGAACATGAGTCAACACTGTGATGCGGCAGCTAAAAAGGCCAATGCGATTTTGGGATGCATCAATAGAAATATAGTATCTAGATCAAGGGAAGTAATAGTGCCACTCTATTCTGCCTTGGTCAGGCCTCACCTAGAATACTATGTCCAGTTCTGGGTACCACAGTTCAAAAATGATATTGACAAATTGGAGCGTGTCCATAGGAGGGTGACTAAAATGGTGAAAGGTCTGGAAACCATGCCTTATGAGTAAATACTTAGGGAGTTGGGTATGTTTAGCCTGGAAAAAAGATGGTTAAGGGGCAATATGATAGCCCTGTTTAAGTATTTGAAGGGGTGTCACATTGAGGATGGAGCAAGCTTGTTTTCTGCTGCTTCAGAGACTAGAACACGGAGCAATGGATGCAAGCTCCAGGAACAGAGATTCCACCTCAACATTAGGAGGAACATTCTGACAGTAAGAGCTGTTCGGCATTGGAACACACTCCCTTGGAGCATGGTGGGGTCTTCTTCCTTGGAGATCTTTAAACAGAGGCTGGATGGCCATCTGTCAGTGATGCTTTGGTTGTGATTTCTGCGTGGCAGGGGGTTGGACTGGATGGCCCCTGTGGTCTCTTCCAACTCTGCAATTCTATGATTCTATGAACATTGAAAGTTGCACAATAGTGCGCTAAATTGTGCAACTTTTTTAAAAAGTCAGGAAAAGTTGCTTTAGCCTGTAGTATGCTACTTTTGTGTTGTTTAGCTCCCCTCTTCTGAATGAGGCAACTTTGTGGTGCAATGTGTGGGAACTATTAGGAGTCTTAGCGAATTCTTCACAGACTTATTTTGCTGTGTAATCGACCCCCAGCTTTTATACTCAACTTTAAAGGAGCTATTCAAGATGATGAACCTTATTCCCAAAATAGGATGAGCATGATGAATAGGTTTTTAAAAGCTTAAACTAAAGCCTGGAATGGAATCACTACCTGAATGACATGACTGAACTGACATTTTTACAGGGTATACGGGAAGCAAGGGTATACCCATGGGGAGAGGATGCAAAATGAGGGCATGGTTCCCCAAATAAGAATTCTGCCCCCTCAATGAAATTTTCCTTTGGTCCTCACATTTCTAGCATTGCTAGAATGGTATAATGATGGTATAAATATTTTTGGAGGGAATAATTAAATCTCAGTAATTTAAAATAGTCTTTCTGTTATGTAGTTCATTAATGATATGTAGTTACAATTAAAAGAGCAATACAGGAATGACAATATAAGTAATAATTTAAAAATCCAATGCAGTTGAGAAAGGAAGATAGAATAAACAGAGGCTGGATGGCCATCTGTCGGGGATGCTTTGATTGTGATTTCCTGCGTGGCAGGGGGGTTGGACTGGATGGCCCTCATGGTCTCTTCCAACTCTGCAATTCTATGATTCTATGATTCTATGATCAATGTTAGGTTTTTGTGGGTTTTTTTCTGTGGCTGGCATGCAGGTGAAATGTCAGGAATAAACTCTTCTAGAACACGGCCTCATAGCCCGGAAATCCACCACAAAAAACACCTATGGATGCCGGCCGTGAAAGCCTTTAACTTCACATATCAATGTTAGTTTTTAGTTTTTGACTTAGAAAGATAGTAATTAGGTAAATTTCAGTTATATGATGGGAAAACCATGTTTTCTTTACTTTGTATAAGCTACATGTTTTGCTTTATTTTATTACTTGTATTGTAAATAAAATAAAATAAAAATTCTAGCATTGCAGTGCATGAGACACTGAAAATAATTCACACCTCAAACTCATATATTCGCTAAGCTTGGTATCTTTGCCTGCCCTTTTTCTTTGAATGTCTAAACTGTCTTTTTTTAAATATTCGACTGATGTTTTAAGTTATGCAATGCTAAAAATATGGAGACTGAAGGACATTTTCAATGGGAGGGCAGCATTCCTGGGGGCAATACCCTTATTAGAGAGCCAGCATGGTGTAGTGGTTTGAGTCCTGGACCAGGACTCTGGGAGACCAGGGTTCAAATCCCCGCTCAGCCATGGAAACCCACCGGGTGACCACAAGCAAATCACACTCTCTCAGCCTTGGAGGATGGCAAAGGCAAACACCCTCTGAGCAATCTTGTCAAGAAAAAAACCATGATAGATTTGCCTTAGGGTCACCATAAGCTGGAAAAGACTTTAAAGCACACAACAGCAATGTCCTCATTCCTTCCTCCCTGACAGCTACACCTTTGACTGAAAACGAAGCTTCTACTCTAGTGAGAGAGAACTTTATAGAATCACAGAATCATAGAGTTGGGGCAGAGACCACTGAGTCCAACCTCTCACTTAATGCAAGAAATCCAGCTAGAACATCTCCAGCAGGTAGCTGTCTAGACTCTTTTTGAAGACATCCAGAGAAGGAGAACCCACCGCGTCTCTAGGCAATTGGTTCCATTGCTGTACTGCTTTTATAGTCAAGAAGTTTCTTCTAATGTTCAGTTGAAATCTATCGTCCTATAACTTAAACCTATTAGACCTGGTTCAGCCCTCTGGGGCAGCAGAGAACAAACCTCCACCTTCCTATCTGTGACAGCCCTTGAGATATTTAAAGAGTGCAGTCATGTCACCTCTCAGTCTTCTCTTCACCAGGCTGAACATGCCCAACTCCATCAACCTTTCTTCATATGTTTTGTTCTCCATACCTCGTACCATCCTTGCTGCTTCTCTCTGAAGCTGCTCCAACTTGTCTATATCCTTCCTCAGATGAGGTGCCCAGAATTGAATGCAGTACTCCAGATGAGGCCTGGCTAGTGCAGAATATAGTGGGATTATTCATTCCCTTGACTTGGAAACTAAAGCTGTACTTATGTTGGATTAACATCATTCATTTTATTTGGAATTTTCTCTGTTTATGGTTGTCACTTTCAAACCCTTACCCAGGTTAGGTTGCACTTCAGACTTTTACAAGTTTTTCACCAAGTTCTGTGTTCTGGGTACTGGAGTATGAAAATCAAATGGACTCATAGGATGGACAGTCATCATCCATTCCCAGATCCATAACAGCAATACAACTGTTCGCTGACCTGGAACCTAAAAGAAATTTCCCTCAGCTCAATCGAGTGTAGCTGCAATATCCTGTTTGAATTGTGACAGCCACCAACTTCTGTCCTTGATGTATGTGCTGAAAATTAGAGGGAAAAATGTTTTCTACTTTTAAAGAATCTTTTACAATTGTGAATGGGTCAGGACGGTCTGTCTGTTGCAGAGGATTCTGGGACCCTCAGTGCAGCTGGGCACCACGTAGGCAAATGGGTATGTCTATTACATTGTGCGAATTGAGTGCAGGCAATCAGAACTCATGCAGTCCTCTTCTGTGTTATGCACTGCAGAAGAAGACTAGCAATAGTAGCTAATAGGGTTTCTAGGGAATACTGAAAGAACCTCAAAACACAACCTTGCTTTAGACAAGAGGAACAAGCCCGATATAATTTTTAGACATCCCAGCATTAATTTCATGCAATTCTTGTGCATTTTTTTTAAAAAAGGCCAAACTGGAAAGTTTATTAAACATGAGCAAGTTTATTACACTCAGGTAGTATACATATGCACAAAGTTGGAGACATTCTGTTGTGAAATTATCACCAGTCCATTCAGAGCTAGCAATGGCTGTTGTTACCTTTATGAACCAGGACTCTCAAAACATATTTTTAAACAAGATGACAATAAATTCCAATTGTTTGTAGCTGGCTGCAGCTTGACATGCAGGTGTAAAAAGTGTCAGCTACACTTTCTTCTGCATATAACTTAAAGGTATTCTCCCTTTACATCTGATTATCTAAGGGAAAATGGCAGCTAGAAACCTACTACCGCCATGTGCAGTGAATGCTATTCATTCTACTAGGACACACTCCAGTTTCATAGCTTTCACCACTGTCACTGATTGAAGATGAGGACCAAAGAAGGAAGTCAACACACACCTAAAACCAAATTAACACCAAAACTATAAATATAATATAATATTACTGTACTATATACAGGTGGTTGCCATTCAGCATTGTTGAGTGCTTACATGTGTTTTGTGCTTCGTGGTACAGGAAGCTCTCACTTATCTGATGGGTTAGGGACCGCAGCACTGTCAGAAAGTAGAATCGGTTGAAAAGTGGAACCCAGTATTTTTTTTAGCTTGCAAATGCAAGACTGAACACTAGATGGCGCCAAGTCAACTGAGAGAAAAAAACAACAGCAGGCCAAGTAGACTGAGATACCCCCCCCCCACAGTATACCAAGTTGACTGAGGGGGTGGGAAGCAGTGTGTGGTTGAAAGAGTGGGCCAGGTGTCGAAAGTGCAATAATTTAGATCTGTTGAAACGGTGGAATGTTGAAAAAAATGTTGAAAAGTGGGGGATGCCTGTATTACATATTGGTTACATTTTAAATTTGGGTGTGAATATAGTTTGAGGTGTGTATTCTTTTCCTTTTTTGATTCTTTTCTTTGGAGTGTCTTACTTTTTTTGGAGAACCTCTCTTTTTTGTTTTAGCATATTGATTCATACCCACCCAGCATTTATTTGGCTTCTCAGGTGCAACATTAGTTTGCTACTATTTCCTCCCAAAGGTCTCTTTTTGCTCAAGCTTACTGCAGGGAGGAAACCCCTTCCCTGACTTTGGTGTTCTGCTTATGTGGCCATAGCTGACCCTGTGGACATGGCTTCCCAAGAGAAAAGCCATGATCGGAAACAGATACTAAGATATCGCTCACAAAACCACCCAAGTGGATTAGATGATTAAACATTTTAACACACACTAGCTGGCATCCTGTTATGGACATATGCATACAAATGTTTCCTTAGTTGTTAACTGCCATCATTGACTTTGACTTATGGCAACCCTATGAATGAGAGACCCTCCAAGTCACCTTGCTCAGGTTTTGCAAACTCAGGGCTGTGGCTTCTTTAATTGAGTCTATCCACCTGGAATATAATCTCCCTCTTTTCCTACTGCATTCCACTTTACCAAGCATCATTGTCTTTTCTAATGAATCGTGTCTTCTTATGAAATGTATGACAATCTCAGTTACCCTTATGCATGCATATGTCCTTTTTTGGATGCTTCAGGGGTTGGTATTTCCTCCCTTCCTCTACAGTACCCAAAGCCCCCACCCCCACTTACTGAACAACCTTGGACACCCCCACCCCCAGCCATTCCCTTCTTTATCAGGGGAGGACAGGATCATGGAAGTGTCTTCCTGTAGCCAGATGGGAAATGATTACATCGGTGCTGAAATCCACCGGGTCCTCTGGGGAGGGGGAGGATCTCAGAGTTGCTGCAATCATTTTGCATCTGCTATGTGGACATAGCCAGATGCTTTTGTGATCCTTCCTGCTCCCATGAAGCAGGGAATGGCTGTGCTGGAGGTGGCTTCAGAGGCTGTTCAGTAAGTTAGGGAGGTGGTGGTATATGGCTCAGCCTAGTGTAGGCCTGTATGCAGACCTACTCTACCTGCTACACTACGTTGAGCCATATAGGATTCTTTGGACCTTTTCAAAAAGTCATCCTTATGGAAGCTATTGTCCAATGTAACTGGAGGCCACCAGCCTGCTGTTAAAGCCAGTTCTAAGAAGAAAGAAACCACAATACAACACATACCTTCCCTTGGTCAGAAATTTGTCTTTTTGATATTGTTACTAAGCTCAGCTTATGAAATTATTTAATAATATATCAACATTATCTAAGTAAATATATACAAAATTGCAGCTATATCCATGTCTCTGTGTTTCCTGACAGTAATTATAAACATTGAGAGAAATACTTAAGCTATTATAAGCGTACATCTAGTTCCTGTTATGAGTGCCCCAAACTGTTTAATTCCATTAATGCTATAGCCTGTATAGCTTTCTTTCAGTTTAGGCAGAAAACAAAACAAAAATTAAAAAGCATATTTGACTCATCAAGAGATTTCTTGCAGAAAAAAAGTTTTAAGTAAAAGAGTTTTGGCATTGACTGTACTCTGGCAGCAGCTGTTCTTGCAAAACTGATGGAGGATTTTGAGAAAGTGATGCTGAATTGTGAGGGGGGAAATGCTGTTAATTATAGATTTCATGAAAAGTAAGGTCAGGAGATCCCTCTCGCAAAGAATTTTACTTGGTTTACATGTATCGAAGATGGAGGTGGCAAAAGGACTCAGAAAGCCAGTGTGGTGTAACAGTTTTAATGTTAAGAGGACTTGGGAAACCCATTTCTAGTTCCCTCAGCCTAACTTACCTCAGAGGGTTGTTGTGAGGATAAAGTGGCAGGGCAGGAGGCTATGCATAGCCCTTTGAACTGATTGGAGGAAAGACAAGGTATCAACATGAGTAATCAATCATTTTAACTGACTGATGGTATATTAGGATGCCTTTAAGGGTCAATTCCTTGTTCAGGCTACAGAAGGGAAATTGTGTTTTTGACACACACACACACCCTTGTGTGAAACAACAGGCCTATCAGGAGGAAGTTTTAGGCCTGCCGGTTGAGCTGTTTTGTTTTTTTTAAATAAGAAAACCTTTCAAATTATTGTTGTTTCTTTTAAATACAAGGCAGCATTAAAAAATGTCACCCACACTTTACTAGTACAATCTGTTCTATCTTCTCAGAAACTGGCCACCTCACTCTGAGGCCTTTTGCTGCTACTGCTGGAGTCAATTTCATGTCAGGAAATGCCAAGACTAGAAAGGAGTCTCTTTGTGGCTACCTTCCATGTTGAGCGACTGCCACTTGTATCATCTTCCCAACAAAGAAATTTACTAGGTTCTGGACTCAGGCTTGATAGGAAGCATTGTAATGGGGTTTCTGTGTTTATTGCTATTGGTTGGTTCCTATTTTCTGGATTGCCTCGATGCTCAGTTCTGATAGCTGTCTACAACTTGTCCTTGATCTATCAGATGATGTGGCTAGAAGACTATACAGATGTATGTTAAGCTTGTGTGGACATTGTTATTGTATAGTTTAGTCCTTAAGTGGCACAGGACTTAGCTGTTTAAAAATGAGACCTCCATGTGATGTGGTACTTTTAGGATTTTGAATGAGTGAGGTGAGTTAATAGGATAATTGGGATTTTTTTTTACCCCACTGCAATCTGCAGTATGCCTTCATTCTTTAGCCTACGACATCATCCAAGGTGCATCTACACTCACAATAGGAATTACGGTGAGCACACATCCTATTTAATAGCCGTCTATTCAAAGGGAGATTAGTTCTCTACAGAAGAGAATCCTCTGTTTGAAACCAGTCCAAGTCTGGTTTGAAGAACCATAAAAAGGATGGCTAGAGCCCAGCCTCAAAGTTAACCATCAACATTTAGCATTTGGATAGCAGACTGAAGAACATTGAAACAGGTCACCTGGTTACAGTCTTCTCCCTTATACTGAAGCTCTTTTGTATTCCTGTTTAAAGTAATTATTTCTCAGTTTGTGCCTATCCACATAAATTGGGCAAATGTTACACTAATCTGTTTCCTTTTTTCTGCTGATACAGAAGCGGCCACCCTAACAGGTCTTTGCAAGAACAGGTGGCCACTGGTCACAAAGCTGAGGATTTGCATTTCCTAGAGTGCAGCCATACTATTTAAACACAGAAATTTGTAACTTGGTCCCACATAGCATTCAACAGTCAGTGGCCTGTTGGGTGCCTAGTTAACAGAAGAACATCCAATCAGATGATAACAGTGGTGGCTTAAATTTCCCTGCCATTTGGTTTCAGAGGTACCAATTAACCCATACTTCCCTTTAGCTTCTGCAGGAATTTGGTCTCTGGTTATTCAGAAGAGTTTCATCCAATGTAAGCTTGACCCAAGGCCTTTCTCCATGGCATGAAACCTGAAGCAAATTTGTACAGAACTGGAACTTTGCATAAGGCACATCTCAACGGTGCTTTGATGCTCGGATTTTTTTTTTTTTACATCTGGGTGTCATCTGCTATACATCCAAAGTCTCCCCCAGACAAAATGAAGCCACCACCCCATTACCATGGCTGTTTTCCATAACAGATGCTGGCTGTTGCAGTACATGCATCAGGGCTTGGGTTTTTGTTTTTATTTTTTCTGTCTTGCAGTACCACCTGCAAAGGAAAAGCAGAAAACAATTGCCTTAGTGCCATTTTAAAAAACTAGGTTTGTTAACCCAGGGCTTGCACTTGGTATGAATTTTGTCCAGGCTGCACTCTGCTTAGCTTTAACACTATGCCCTTGCACCATTTTCTGGGGCAACATCTGAGAATTACTTCAGTTTGCACATCTTCCCAAATGAAGGTGGTAATGAAATGTCAGTAGATTTTACCTTGGCTTCTGTTTCAAAGGAAAGAGACTATCTGCAAGGATAGGAATGTACATTTCTGGGACCCACCATATAATAAGCCACAAGGGCCTTCACACAATTGTTTCTGACCCAAAATTGCTTGTATATTCAATCTTTAGGCATGTATATATAAGCCTATATTAATTGTCTTGCTGTTGAGATGGACATTTTAAAATTATTTGATACTTCTTTTTGAACTCTGGCTTCTAATTTTCTTTTTCATTTAGACCAAGTGTGGGCATCATGTGGCTCTCCAGATGTTGCTGGACTGTATCTCCCAGTATTCCCCACAATTAGCAATGCTGGCTGGGGGCTGCTGGGACTTGCAGTCCAAAACACCTCAGAGTTGCATGATTATCACCTGTGATCTAGAGCAAATATGGGTGCTACACAATCCTTGGGACAACTGGCCTGCGGGTGCCCTGCCTTGACCCAATTAAGGATGATGATAGCCACTCTAGCAGTGGTGCTCTCTATGGTCAGTGCTCCAAGCAATGTTCCTTAAGTATCTGCTAATAGGTGACACTTTGTTGCACTCAGAGGGCTGACTAGAGAGAGGTGAGGAACCCTCTGTCTTTTTGGGGCTTCTTGGAAGTGGGTGGATGAAAGAGTCTTAAACTCCCCTCTGCTGGCTCCTGGCTTCTAGATGCTTTTGTCTGGGGGATGATTGGGAAGATGAAGGAAGTCCTAGCTGAGCAGAGGTGGGAGGTGGTCTTAGCATCCTAGCTGAGAAGGGGTGGGGTGGGGGCAGTCTTAGTCTATCCCTTCCTAAAAAAATAAAGGACAGTTGCTAGAATCACACTCCATATTGTTTCCCCTGCTGCTAACACACAGAAAGGGGAAAAAACTCTAAAAAGTTTGGTAAAACAAAGACATTGATCATATAAGAAGATGCTTAGAGATCACTTGATTCATTTGGTTATATTATGGCTGCTTGTAAACAAAAGGAAAAGGAAAAATTATGCAACTTCAGGGATGGTCATCTTCTTGCTTCAATACAGATGAAATCTGAATATCTCATTCATCAGTGGAGGAGTACAGGACTTCTTTGGGCACCAAATAGCTAAAAGTCCCATAATAAGATTATTAGGACTAAAACTGTTCATTAGGTCAGGGCTCCAGTTAATAGGGCCTTGGGGGCCCCACCCCATCAGGGCCATCTCTTCCTGCGCACTGAGTTCACCTGCTGATGTTCTCCTCTATATACCCCTACCATCCCAGGGCATTTTGGCAGAGGGCATTTTGGACTGGCACATTTCCTCCCTGGAATTAAGGATGATATTCAGCTGTGTCTGTCCACCCATGGAACATACCCAACCTATGGAACAGATTTATCCTCCCTGCTACAACGCCATACATGCCTCCAAAGGGAATCATAGGGTTGTGCCATTTATACACAAACTGTACGTAATGTTTTGGTTTGGCCCTGGAGATTTGGAGTGCAATGTTTTGTTCAGAACCCTGTTTAGCCAGTATGACCATTGACAGTCTTACTGCGTTACTTCTAAGAAGATGAACATAACTGAAGTAGCATTTTTACGAGATTTTAGGGAACAGCAAACAGGAATTGTATAAAAAGAAGGACATCCGCGATTACCCCAACATATCTGACAACATTAAACAGTTTAAACAAAAGACAACGTTTTCCTGCAAGGAAATGATGATTGGCTCACACAGAAGACTCATATCCTGGGCCCAATACAGAGCAACAGAAACTCTTGCTTGCAAATCCAGTAGCTGTAGGAATTGAGCCCGGATAGCAAAAATCATCAAAAAAAGAAGAAATAATAAAATAGTGCATATAATTAGCTACAGAGGCAGAAGCACAGCTTTACGTGGTGATGATCAACAGCAGCATTAGGTGTGTGTCAGTCCCAACATGACGGTTAGTTTACACAGAGAAGCACCCCTGACGATTTACATACCTCACTGTATCTCACAACCTCTTTTTGTTTTATTATCTCCAGTATCAACCACCGCTTTTAAATCAGTGTCAACCACTGCTTTCAAATAAAAGAGAAGACACTGAATGTAGCCAGACAATATTAGCAATTATCAACTGTAACAACATGTTGATGGAGTTAAAACCAGTGGGCAAGGGAACAGGGATGTTGGTCAATGAAAGACATCGGAGCCAATTAATTATATAGGTTCCAGTTGATTAATAGATTAACTGAGTACATTTGAGCATGAGTAAAACAGTTTTAAAGCAGAAGGCAAACTTTGTTTTTCTACGTGGGATGCGCTTGCCAGAAGTTGGCCGAAATTGAAAAGGGCTGCTCCACTGATAAATCTCCTTTGGTCAACAGATATGGGAGATGAGTGATTCCCTCCTCCCTGTGCTCTTCCAAAACTTGCAGTGTGTGTGTGGAAAACCTCCAAATCTTTTTTTTTTTTTGGGTGGTGGTGGTGGTGATGGCATGGAGCATTCCAGGGGGGAAGGGGGGAGAAGGTCAAGTTCTTTAGAAATGGTGTTCCACCACAGGTAGAAGAGACAGGGATCATGGGGAGGAATATCTTTTTTAAGATGGTGCTTGCCATTTTTGCAATTTTTTTTACAGTTCTCTAGTTTTTGCAGAAGTTGTTGCATTAAAATGATAGGTCCAACATAATATCTATACTGATCTGTTGACTAGTTATTCAGTTAAATAGTTTTTAAAAATCCCTCAGCCTGTATCTCTGATGAAAACTGACCACCCTGGAGCTGCTATTGGAAGTAAGGGAAAACTACAGATTTGTGGTGGCCGGAACAGGTATTTTGATTAGAACCATAGTGCAAAGATAGGGAAAGGATTTAAAACCTTTCTGCATCTGCTGCTTTCCCATAGCTGTTATTTTGATGTGTAATTGAAACTCAGGTTATTAGGGAAAAGGCCAGATTAATGAATGCAACAGGTTTTGGAGGATAAAAAATACCAACTTCAGATAAACCTTTGTTATTCTAGACACAGATCCAATTAGAAGACAAAAATGAGAAATTTTATTTCTCCTTTTGCAAATTTTAATAATAATAATAATCAAAATAAAAATTATTTATATTCGACCCTTCTACAAAATGCAATTGGGGCAGCTTACAACATACAATTTTCCAACAAAGGAAAAATATTTCATCTAAATATTTTTCCTTTGTTGGAAAATTAAATGTTGTAAGCTGCCCTGATTGCATTTTGTAGAGGGGTGGGATATAAATAATGTGCCTTGTTTCAAACAGTAGTTTTTGTTGTGGATAAGAATATTTAATTTCAAGACAGCATTGTATTAAAATAGATTACATTACATTGCTTGTTCTGCACACTGATAATTAACAGTGAGGCAATAGTTCTCAAAACTTTCTATTTTGAAAGTGGCTTCTGATAAAGTGGGGTATATTTTGCCATCCCTCTTTTATTCAGATTTTTTCACCCCCTTGTTCACTGCCTAGTAATGGCCCTTGCACCTGCTGTAGCCCATTCCCTCCTGCCCCACAAGATGTCAGGAGGGCAGAAAGTATTCTCCTTGGGCTGAGTTGACTTCAGATACCATAATATAGCCAAACCACATTGCTTTTATCACAGTCAATTCAGAGTGATGGGTTCCTATCCATACTCTTGTGTTTTTTTAAAGGAAAAATGGTGCCCAGCAGGAGCAAGGAATATGGTTGCCATAGGCAAGTGGGACAAGCACTTTGCCCCTTTCCTCCCCACACTCAAATCTCCAGAAGGGAGAATAGGGCCTAAATCTAATTATAGTCGGCCCTCTATATCCATGAATTCTGTATTCATGGATTCAACAAAAACAAAACAAAACAAAACACACAAACTCAAAAGCAAATCTTGATTTTGCCATTTTATACAAGGGACACCATTTTACAATGGCATTGTATACAAGGGGATTTGAGCATCCACAGATTTTGGTATCCATGGGGGGTCCTGGAACTAAACCCAAGCAGATACCAAGGGCCTACTCTATTTATCTCAAATAGAATAGAACCATGGAATCAACTGAACTCTCATTATGTGCTGACTTACTTAGGGCCTTACCACACTCCAAAGAAAAGTGGCAAGGCAGCAGGAACGTTCCATCTTCCATGCTGCCTTACTGCATGACACCGTTGTTCTTCCAGCGTTCTTTCATTCTGGTCTCATGGGAGACTGAGGTAAAACCATGTCTTTTTGCTAACAGGATTTTCCAGTTAGCAAAAAGATGTGGTTTTACCTCAGTTCCCCACGGGACCAGAATGAAAGAATGATGACATCATGTGGTAAGGCAGCAGGGAAGATGGAAGGTTTCTGATCCCCTGCCACTTTTCTTTGGAGTGTAGTGACCTCCTAATTTTCCCACCAATGCAATGGGTCTAGATTGGTTAGGACTAACAATTAAATGTAGGCCTCATTCTCTTTAAAGTCTGAGACATGGTGGTAAAATTTTGCTGGGGAAGATCTTTTGGCTCAGCCCTAATCTTCAACATCTGCAATTAAAATTACTTACTTGAATGGCTCTTGCTGTGCCTCTTTTTCTTTCGTCGCTTGGCTGAGCCTTTTTGGCTATCTTTTTCAACCAGGGCTTGTTCTGAAGGGACCATCGCTGAACATGTAGAATCAGTCAGTGGCTCTTCTGAAAAGGACTTCTCATGGGAGATATCAAGCAAGGAGTCTATGGAAGGCTCATCGTTTTCTTTCACTGACTCCTTTGTTGCCACAATCTTAGGGACCATCATCTCAGGAGTTGGCAATTCTTTGGTTTTCCCAGACATTTTCTCTATGTCACTGCCTTTTCTGATAGTGCTGCTTACCTGATCATCTAAATGTAAGCTGTTCTGTGAACAAACAAGTTCAGATATGGCACCTGAGTCTCCTGAGCCAAGTAGATCACCACCACTCTTGAAGCTGGATGAATCCGTGCTCCCAAACTTTATAAAAGAGGATGAATGAGATAATTCTAAATTATTATAATTCACATCCTGGATGCTGTGGGAGACAGTCCTCTCTTGCAAGTTTGTTCCGTTGTTGGGTTCCATGATTCCTTCCAAAGTAAAAGAATTTAAGGAGTTCTTCTCAGGATCGGGTTGAGTTGGAGAATGCCTGCCATTTCCAACATCACCAATGGATTTGTGGGAAGCTGCCGAGTCAACAACATCCTCTTTCTTATTGTTTGTAGTATCAGCTCCTTTAACAACTGCTTTTTTGGGTGACCCTTGCAGCTTATTTTGTATGATCACACCATCCTCCTCCTTCACTGAGTTTTTTACAGACTCAACATTTGGGCCTGAAAATCAATAAAATGCAAGAAGTTCAGCCCTGTTTCTGATACTGGTATCTTATGAATGACAAATGAAGAGATGCTGTCAGAAGAATATTCACACAAACTGTTACTTATTTGTTTTGTCTCCCCCCACCCACACGCACAAAGGGGAAAGAATTAGAATTCCTCCTGTGTACAATCATAGTTTGCAATTAAATGCTTATTTCACCGACTTATTAGAAGTTATATATTGCACATGCATGAGTCCCGGCCAATGAAACCAAATTGCATCTGGGAGTGGTAATCTCTCCTTTGTTGGAGGTCTTTAAGCAGAGGTTGAACGGGCATCTTTCAGGACTGCTTTAGTTGTGCATTCCTGCATGGCAGGAGATTGGACTAGATGGCCCTTGCGGTCTCTTCCAACTCTAAGATTCTACAATTCTGTGATTCTAAGTAAGGGCTGTTTGTTTATTTAATATAAGTAAGGGTATGTAAGTGACCTATGCATGCTGTAATGCAAGTATGTCCTTTTTTGAACAGGGCAGAAGGAGTTGTTCTGTAGTCTTTTGTACTCCATCCAAAACCTTCATCACCACTCCCTGCAACAACCAAGCTCCCTGGGGCTGCTACAGGGGAAAGGGATGAATGGAAGTGACTGGGCAGCAGGGACAGCCTCTCCTTGCCCTGCAGTGTGTGTGTGTGTGTGTGTGTGTGTGTGAGAGAGAGAGAGAGAGAGAGAGAGAGAGAGAAGGAGGGAGGGAGGGAGGGAGGGAGGGAGGGAGGGAAAGATGAACAATGTCATCATTTATCTGCCTCAGTCTTTCTCTTGTAAACTGCAGGGGAACAAAAGGCAACTACAGCTGCCCAGTTGCCTCTATGGCCATTTAGTGGCCAGAGTAGTGGCTCAATAGGGCTTACCTATTGCTGAGCACAGAGCTCACATTCAGAGTAGAGTGTGCAGGAACATGAGGTTTTACTATTCTCTCCCCGTTTCGTTATTACCCATGAAGATAATTCCCTGCACTGCAATTAGCAATAGGGGAAAAATTATTTTGTTGCCCGTGGGAGATTTATTCCTGTTATTGATGGCTGCTGTATGTATTTTGGGAGGAGTGTTTTTTTTAAAAAAATATTATTTGCTTATATTGAAGTTGAGCAGGGAAAAATAAAACCCCTCCTGAGCTGTTGTGGTCTTGATAAAAATCAATTTCCTGTGCTTACTATGAAAACAAGAAAAACTCCCTGAAGCCACACTGCCCCCACAGTGGACCTTGGAAGGCCACACTTACACTGTATCTCCCCCTCACCCCCCAAAAAGTTATGGCTGAGATCTTGCATCAGGAGACATCAAGTTCCACCATGGCAGAACTACAAAGCATCTCCTCCACTAACAAGACTCACCTTCCTCCTGGGTCCTCCCCTGGCTATGTAGTGGCCAGTGGAGAATCAGGGATAACTGAGACCTTGTCTATATAGGCTACTTACCCAATCTTGGCCCCATCTTTGAGCCCTGCACTTCAGATGACATAGGGCATATTCCCTGTTTCGTCCCCGGGCTGTCTGCACAACCCTCAGGGCTAAGACGGGGTAAAGCCCACTACACTGCTTTTTTAAAGAAAAACTGCTTCAGCCTGCAAAAAACAGATCAGGCCCCACGTGACCACAGGGACCCACACTGCCATGCCAGTCTGTCGCCACAGCTGCCATCTGCCGTTGCTCTTCTGAAGCCAGGAAGCAGGCCTGCAGCATGTGATCAGGCTGGTCACATGCAGGGCGCCTTGCTCATGTGCTGCGGGATGGCTTCCTGGTTCCAAAGAGTGGGACACAGGCAGAGACTGCAAGGATGGGCCAGCACGGTGGTCTGGACTCCATACTGTTTTGTAATGAATCACAGAATTGTAGAGTTGGAAGAGACCACAATGGCCATCCAGTCCAACCCCCTGCCACGCAGGAAATCATGATCAAAGCATCCCTGACAGATGGCCATCCAGCCTCTGTTTAAAGATGTCCAAGGAGACCCTACCATGCTCCGAGGGAGTGTGTTCCACTGCCAAACAGCTCTTACTATCAAAAAGTTCCTCCTAATGTTGAGGTGGAATCTCTGTTCCTGGAGCTTGCATCCATTGTTCTGTGTTCTAGTCTCTGGAGCAGCAGAAAACAAGCTTGCTCCATCCTCAATGTGATACCCCTTCAAATACTTAAACAGGGCTATCATATCGCCCTTTAACCATCTTTTTTCCAGGCTAAACATACTCAGCTCCCTAAGTCTTTCCTCATAAGGCATGGTTTCCAGACCTTTCACCATTTTAGTCACCCTCCTCTGGACACGTTCCAATTTGTCAATATCCTTTTTGAATTGTGGTGCCCAGAACTGGACACAGTATTTTAGGTGAGGTCTGACCAAGGCAGAATAGAGTGGCACTATTACTTCCTTTGATCTAGAAACTATACTTCTATTGATGCATCCCAAAATCGCATTGGCCTTTTTAGCTGCTGCATCACACTGTTGACTCATGTTCAACTTGTGTTCTACTAGGATTCCTAGATCCCTTTCACATGTAGTCTTGTTCAGCCAGGTCTCCCCCATCCTATATCTATGCTTTTCGTTTTTCTGTCCTAAGTGGAGTACCTTACATTTCTCCGTATTGAATGTCATTTTGTTAGCTTTGGCCCAGCTTTCTAGTCTATTCAGGTCATTTTGAATTTTGATCCTGTCATCCAGGGTATTAGCTACTCCTCCTAATTTGGTGCCATCTGCAAATTTGATAAGTATGCCCCTAATTCTGTCATCCAAGTCATTGATAAAGATGTTGAATAGCACTGGGCCCAGGACAGAACCGTGTGGCACCCCACTGGTCACATCTTTCCAAGACGAAGAGGAGCCACTGCTGAGCACCCTTTGGGTTCGGCTGGTCAACCAATTACAAATCCATTTAACAGTTAATGGAGGAGGAACAGGCCAGATCCATGGGCAGCTATGCCGGCAGGAAGCTGGCATATTCGGGCCCATGTAGATGAGCCCTGAGAAACATCTGGTTATGTTACTGTCATCAGAAACACAACTACAACATTCTTTTCCTGGACCCCTGGTGAACCTTCAGAAAGTCCTGGAAGATTCCTTCATTGTTGTGCACCTGGCTACACTGTTAAAGAGAGAAAGAAACAATAGCTGAAGAATGTCTTTTGACTGCCAGCACCAGGAGTTGTCCCTCAGGAATCAGTCTGGGCTAGGACGGCTCTCCCTTACATGCTAGTTTTCTGTGTGCAGATTATTTTATTTGCCTGTATGCCTTGTTTGTATGGTGGGACATTTCCCCATTGAAACCTGACATTCAGTCTGAAGCATCACAATCCCACAAACATGTTTGCTTCCAACATTTTCTGTCCATTTATTTTAGAGCTTAACCTACATGTAAGGGTAAATTCATTGCTACCTCTGCTAGGAAGCCTTTGTGTGTGTGTGTGTATCAAAGAGGGGAGGCTGGAATTGGACGGTTTTTCATTCTTACCGGTATCTTTCCCTTTTTGAGGCTGACCGGGTGAGCCTTTGGCAGGAGTGTCTGGATCACCTTTGCTCCTGGCAGTTTTCCGCAGCTGGAAACCCTTCCTTATGTCAGCCAGTAAGGCGTCGATAACACACACCTCATCTTGCTTCATGACACCTTTCTTAACTGTATTTGGAAATCAAAGAGAAACTTGACTGAGTAATCAGGCTGATCGGGTTAACACACTGAAACCACTACATTTTATTTCCATTGGGAGTCACTGCCTCCTTTTGACTTGGACCTACTTGTAGAGGTATGTGAACTGCACCGAAAACTTACTGTGGTTGAAGTGGGCTTAAAGCAAGGCTATTCACACTTGCTTGGAATGTTTTATTTCCCTTCTGGCTGCTTGCTGCCTTGCTGCTCTAAATCTTGCAAACAGCTTCATAATCATTCCTCCTTTACCAGAAGGTCTCCCAAAATCCCCCAATCCATTTTATATTATAAAGGGATAATATGAGGAATGATGGATCAGATTTACACAAATATAAAACTAAAGATAGCATGTACTTTTTTTTTACAATGCAATACTATAACTGTCTGCTCAGAAACAAAGCCCATGAATAGATTTTCCTTGAGTTTTTTTCCCGGGCTGTGAGGCCGTGTTCTGGAAGAGTTTACTGTACTTCTGACGTTTCGTGTGCATCTGTGGCTGGCATCGTCGGAGAAGGATTGGGTAGGAGTGTGTGTGGAGTTTATATACTGTGAGCACCTGTTGGGGAGTATATGTAAATTTGTGTATTTGAATTGTAGATATGCAAGGAGGATTAGTGTCTGTTGGCTAATGGTTGGTTGATAGGCCAGATAACCATTAGCCAAACAGACACTAATCCTCCTTGCATATCTACACCCAGAAACTAACTATTCAAATACACACATTTACATATACTCCCCAGCAGAGGTTCACAGTATATAAACTCCACACACTCCTACCCAACCATTCTCTGAAGATGCCAGCTACAAATGCAGGCGAAATGTCAGAAGTAAACTTTTCCAGAACATGCCTCACAGCCCGCAAAAAACTAAAGGAAAATCTACAGATGCCAGCCGTGAAAGCCTTTGACTTCACAAAGTCCATGAAATTCCGTGCATTTTACTCGCAAGTAAGTGGGTAGAGAACTGCAATCTAAATTATCTGGTAAGTCCCAGATCATTGGGCCTTCAAGTTGCATGAACAATGGAACTCACTCTTGAACACCCGCTATATTAATGATGCACTATGTGTAGGGCACGGCCTAAGTACCCTGAAGGCACCAGATCCCATCTGATCTTGGAAGCTAAGCAAGGTCAGTCCTGGTCAGTCCTTGGGTGAGAGACCGTGAATGAATACCAAGTGCTGTAGACTATATTTCAGAGGAAGAAACTGGCAAAACCACCTCAGAGTATTCCTTGCCTAAGAAAACCCTATGAAATTCATGGGGTCACCATAAGTTGACAAACAATGTGAAGGCACACACACACACACACACACACACAGAGTCGCACACATACAGGGCCTTCTCTGCTATGGTACCTCATTTGTGGAATGCCCTCCCCTTGGAGGTCTAACTGGCACTGATGTTGGTTTCCTCCATTAGTCAAGTCACAACATGGATTTTTTTTATCAATTAGACTTTGGGGGCCTTATTTATTTTTCAAATGGTGATATACATGGTATTCAGTGTTGTAAATATGAAAGGAGGAATTGGACAAGCCTGGTTAGAGCCAGCCAATCATAGCTCAGGGAATGTTGTGAAGTGGGGCCTAGGGGGATGATTGTGGGAAGGGATACAAAAAAGGAGGCATGTCTCTGGCAGAAGGGAGATAGGGGAAAGATGACATAGAGATAGGGAAGAGTTGTAATAGGCACGACAGTCAGCCAGAATAGGATTTTAGGTAGCTGCAAATGATTAAATATTTCAGGGGTTAATATGTTATCTAAATGTGTCTTAATAAGCTTCTACAGTGGGCCCTCAGTATCTGCTGAGGTTTGGTTCCAGCATCCCCCCATGGATACCAAAATCCATGGATGTTCAAGTCCCATTATATACAATGGTGTAGTAAAATGGCATCCTTTATATAAAATGGCAAACAGCAAGGTTTGCTTTTTGGATTTTTCCCCCTGATATTTTTGGTCAGTGGTTGGTTGAATCCATCGATGCAGAACCCGTGGATACAGAGGGCAGTCTGTATTTGTTTGTTCTTTTTTTTAACAACTGTGTCTGGCTGCTGCTATTAAGTTTGTTAGAGAGTCTGGTCATGGTTACAACAGCCACTGGTCCACATAGAAATCATCTTAAGGCCCAAGTACCCAATCCAGGGTGGGATCTTGAAGGGAAAAGGGGCAAGGTAAGTGAAAGGAGCCCAAGGCTTGGAACTGCAGGACCAGCCTGGAGAGGTGATCTGTCACAGTAACCTTTAAGCTGTTTCTTCCTGTTAAATTGTTTAATATGTTTTTAATTTGTTTATTTTATTGTCGCTTAAAATTGGGATTGTTTTAAACTGTTTACATTTTTTTAAACTTACATACCACCCTGAAATCTCATGATATAGGGCAGGCTATAAATATTTTAAACAAACAAATTAATTAATCATAAATAAATCCTGATGAGTTCAGTGGGGCTTAGAACCATATAAGCATGGATAAGATTTTAGGCTAAGAGAAGAAATCCCTTCATCCACTCACTGATCTTCCCATTTTCTCCTTTTTGCCTCTTAGCCTCTTCCTCTTCTAGCTGCTTCTTCCTCTTCTCAGCTTTTGCCACTTGTTCCTTTCGGTCCTTGTTCTCCTAAGGGTGAGGAATATCAACATGTCAAAGAAGCATCTACAGCAATAAATCCTGCTTTGCAAACCAGCATGAAACCAAAATATTTATTTGAGTGAATTTATAGCTCATCTTCCTACTGTAATCACAATACCTGGGGCAGCTAACCATTGAATTTAAGCAACTTGGGAAAAAGCTCCAATATGTAAAACTTAACAATATAATAAAAGAATAAAGACAGAGAGGGAAAAAGGGAGAGAGAAGCATAATAGAAATGGCATCCAGATCAAGATGAACAGAAAGTCCCAGATTTTCTTCCTGTTCTTTCCTATTTTATTTTGGAGATCTATACACATTTTGTTTATCCCAGAATATTTTCTGTCAACTCCTGGTATGATCAGAGACTTTTTATACCAGCTCCCCAGGTTGGTATAAAATTGGAAAGGACAGGAACATAATCAGAGACTTTTCAGTCTGTCTGGATGTGCCCATAAAGAACTCAAGGGAAGGGTATGTGTACATCAGGAATGAAAACTCAACATAGGGCCTTTAAATACTCCACAATTATAGCATTATGGTTCCACTTTAACTGCCATGGTTCTATCACATGGAATCCTGGGATTAGGAAAGGGTATTTAGAACTCTCAGCCTGAGAGTGCCTCACTGAATTACAAAACCTAGGATTTCATAGCATGTTGCAATGGCAAACTGGAAACATAGCACTATAACTGTGTAGTGTGATAGGGCTGATAGCCAAGACAACATGAAGATTGGTGTGTTTTTTTCAGTTTTAAGGGGCAATCGGAGTAGCTCTGTATAGCTGTTTCTCAGCTAACAAAATGGATGGGGTGAAAAGACTACAACACTTTTCTAAAATGAAGAGCTGAAGATTAGTGCAAAAAGTTCATACTTCTTGGTTGTATGAATGATTTCCTAAGAGTCACTCTGTCTTATGAAACTCACAGAGGTTTTTACCTTTCTAACACCTGTACTTTTTTGCTGAAAATGAATGAACTGGGGACTAGAAGAAGAATCTGAAAAAGCTTGGAAACCTATCTGTGAACCATGGCATTTCAGAAAGAAAGCAGATGTCATCAAACAGACAGGTTCTGTCCTAGCCAATTGCCATTCTAATTTTTACTTCTTTAAAGGTGTTTTTCTCCCACCTGCGGGGGAGAATTAAATCATATGAGATGTTACCTGCAGTTTACAATGGTCCACTCCAGAAACTGATTTCCCACCCCCTCTGTTATGTGAGAATAAGTCATCACAATAATTAGGATCCTGCTATTTAATCGTCTTAAATTTTAACCTTTAATGCCTTGATGAAGAGGTCCCTGAAGGTTTTCATGGTGTTCAATATTTCTTCCAAAGACAATTTGTTTGGGTCCTCACAGAGGTAATTGGCAAGCTCCACCTTCTTTGCTTCAATTATTTCAAATTCATCTTCTAATTTCCTGTTGGCATTTATGCTATCCTGAAAGACATTGCAGTAAAAGTTTAATAATAATAATAATAATAATAATAATAACAACAACAACAACAACAATAATAATAAGGAATGGCAGAATGAAGACAGCCCCAGTGGCAATGGGACCAAAGGAGACTGTCTCCAGGACCAGATAGCACTGATCTAGGACCCATCGGTGAAAATACCCCTCATGGAGTTTGCTGGGAATCCTACCTGTCTAAACAGGATCCAGTGGCAATCCACACTATTCGGAAGGAGGGGGCCCCCAAACGGCCAGAACAATGGGGTAAAAGCTTTCACAGATTTCCTCGTACTTTTTCACAAACCACAAGGCAGGTGTGTATTTTTGCTCGTTTGGACTATAGAACAATAAAAAACTTGAAGGGAAGCACACTGCTGATTGGCTGGGTGAGAATGGGGGCGGGGCTTGCTAAGAGGGCAAGCACCTGCTGCTGCCATGTTGGATTTTTGCCTTAGAGATTGCTCGCTAAGGTGATAGAACAGGATGAATATTTTCTGTTTTGATTTCCTATAAAACCAGAAAATTGCTCTGTCACACCAGTGCACCTTGGACGACATTAAAAAACCCTGGCAGCAGTGAAGAACTAATGCAAATAAATAACTTATGGCCACCATCAGGAATGTGAGGCTTATGGGGGCTTCCGAGGCCAGAAAAACTGTTTAGTCATGTTGCTGCTGCTGTGAGATGCCAATACTACGAGGTATTTTAGATTCCCCTCCCCAATGTAGATGGGCCCCCACTGACACCAGGACCAGCATTATTTTGTTCCCTAGGCAAAGGGGACTTGGAGGCAGCTCATGAGCATCCAGTTCCCATCCCTCGTGTGCCACTGTGAGGAATGCAGTGGGACACATCAGGGCAGAGAAGACCGTGAATAAGATCACTTCACTGGCTGCCCATTAGTTTCCGGGCCCAGTACAAAGTGTTGGCTATCACCTTTAAAGCCCTAAATGGCTTGGGTCCAACCTATCTTCAGAACTACCTCCTTCCATATAATCCTCCCCGTGCACTCCAGATCTCTGGGAAGAATCTGCTGCAACCTTTAAATACTAGGCTCTTGTCGACCTCCCAGAGGAACTTTTCATCTATTGTCCCCAGATTATGGAATGGCCTGCCGGATGAGATCTGTCATATTACCACCTTAAAAAATCTTATTAGTCTGATCCCATCCAGCTTTTTATTGTGTTGTTTTTAGTATTTTTAGTAATTATTAAGTATGTTTTAAATGTTTAATTATTTAATTGGATTTTAAGGGGTGGGTGGGATGGAGGGGTTTGTATGTATATTTTAATGCTGTAAGCTGCCCTAATTGCATTTTGTAGAGGGCTAGGATACAAATTATTATTATTATTATTATTATTATTATTATTATTAATAATAATAATAAGGACCCCACTGCTCCTGGCAGTTTCAGCAACAAGATCCGCATCCAACCTTTTAAACTTTCAAAAAATAAGAATAAAAGAAACCCTTGACTGAAGATGACAATTAATTTCATTCAACTAAAGACCTCTTCTAGCATCTGAGTGATTTAAAGCATTTATATTACCTGTGAGAAGACTACAGGGCTGTGGGAAATCAGCCAACTGTATTAACAAAATGTAGCAGATTTTTAAAGCACAACATAAAGGAACTTTACTCCATCTCAGACTAACCTGAATTGCTTTTTCGTATTGGGCTTTCACCTCTTCTGTTGATGATGACAACTTCCGCCCAAGTTCCAGAAGTTTCTTTATATTGGAACTGGATTCGGAATGTATGATATCCAGGTTGATTCTGGGGGCGGGGGGAGGGGAGAGAACAAATCACAAATCCTGGTTACCGCATTTGTTAAATAATGAGAAGCAGTAATGGTTATGCAAAGCTTTTGTGGCAGACCACCCTATGAACTCTGCCCTAATTTCATAGAAAACAAATTTTATGCGTGGGCACTTGTCTTACAAGGGTGGCTCAAATGAAAGTCTTTCATGAGAAATGTAAGAAAAGCTGTGTTAAACAGGCCAGAGGTTTGTCTTTTCCAATATTCTGTTCATAGATGCCTGTTAGAAACCCAAAAACAGGAGTGCAATTGCACCCTCTTGCTCATATTCCTCAGCAGCTGGTAATGAGAGGCATACTATCTCTGATTTGTTGTTGTTACTTGTCATCAAGTTGTCTTCAACTTATGGTGACCACGTGAATGAGAGATCCCTAAGACACCCTGACTGAGATCCCGCATTGTCATTGTAACTGTGATGATGGAGCGTCATCATCTTAGTTATGACTGACCATGCCCTGCTCCCAACTTTCCTGGCAGTGCCCTTACCAAAGCCAAGTTTCTGATGCATTGGAGAGCAGGGTGCTGGGAAAGGATATCCACAATGCTCTTCAAGTCATGCAGTGCCTTCAGAACAGGCAGATGGAGACCCCTTGGGGTCCTGCCACAACTGCTTGTCCGAAGGCACCTTGCAACCAGGAAAGTGCTGCAGATGTCATTTCTCAGTGCTCCAATCACTAGTGCCTCAGAAATGTTTCTGTCAGGGCTCTGCCAGTTTGCAAAGGTAGGTTTTTGGGATCACATTTGGTTGTTCATGACTAAATGTGAATCCTCAGCAGTTAGTACAGTGTAAATCCAGTGTACACTACAGTGTGACCCCCGTATCCACAGGGTATACATTCCTGGACTTACCATGGAAATGCAAAACCATAGATAATAGTGAACCCAATTGAAATGAATTACATCTGGCCCAAGCATACCATGGAGTCATGCTTGAGAACCTACAGATTCCTAGAGAGAACATGTCTCTAGGCATTTTCTAGGTCCTCCATCGTGATTCTATGATTGATTTCTGGTGGAAGCATACCATAGAATCATGCTGGAGAACCTAGAAAATGCCTAGAGAGAACATATTTTTTTCAGATGCAGGTAAGTGAAACCACAGGTACCAGTCCTGTGGATATGGGGATTGTACTGTATCATAACTGCTAAACAGGATGCCAGCCCTTGTTATGAACAGCCCTATGAAGGTTTTACAAACTCAAGACCATGGTTTGACTGCTTGAGTCAATCCACCTATAATGTGGTCCTCTTCTTTCCCTACTGCCTTCATCTTTACCAAGCATTATTGTCCCACCTTTCCATGGTGATGGGATAGTGTGCTTCTGTGAGGCAAGAGGCTATCCTGCTGGTAGCACAGCTACTGGTAGGGTCTCCCATGTCAAACAGGCAACAGCAGTGGCACCTTTAGCTAATTCTTGTTAGTACTACACAGAGGGAGGCACTGGTAAACCAGTTCTGAATGACTTTTACTGTGGTATGAGATTGCCTCTGATGCGGGAGGTAAATATAGTCACTGAAGCCATTGATACGTATCCTCCTTCAATTTGTCAAATTCTCTTCTAAAGTTCTCCAGGTTGGTGGCTATCATCTTGTGACAGTGGATTCCTTAATTTAATGATGCATTGTGTAAACAGTATTCCCTTTATCTGTCTAGAATCACCCACCTTCACTGGAGGACTCTGGGTTCCAGTCTTATGAGAAAGGGTGAGAAAAAATGTGTCCCCATCCACTTTTTTTGTATCATGTATAATTTTATCCACCTCTCTCATGTCACATTTTCCTTGCCCTTTCTTCTAAAGCTACAAAAGTCTCAACATTGTAAAATTTCCTCATCAGGGAGTTGGGCCAGTCCACTGCTCATTTTGGATGCCCCTTTCAGCAACTTTGGAAGCCTGTAGTCTAAATCAGGGGTGGGCAAAGTGTAATCTATGGCCCACATGTGGCCCCTGGATCCCACTTTTATGTCCTCTGAAACCCTCTGCCAGTCCCCCAAATCCCCCATTTGTCTAAAAGAAGAGATTGGCATGACTTACAGGTGTTTTTTGCCCAAAGGCAGCCCAAGAACCAGACAGAAAGACCTCAAGAACAACTCAGAACCCCCAAATACGTCTGTTTTCACCAGAGGGTTTCTCAAAATTATGACAGGAAGTGACACAACATCACTTCAAGTCACCATTTTGAAAAGGTGTCAAATGAAATCAGGTATTTGGGAGCACTGTGGTGAGGTGGAGGGGAGAAAACTGGCTTCTGGCCCCAGTGTGGTTGCGTGTCCGTGCCTAAACAGATCTGTTTAACTTTTCATTTTATTTTCCAGGGTTTTAATTTTTAATTTTTAAAAATGTGAACACACACATAAACATAATCCATTTTTACCCAGCAGCTTTTGAAACGCATTCAAGATCTTTGGGAAGCTGCAGTAAATCTGTGTGATTTTTTTCTGCTTCCTGAAAAGGAAAAAAAAAAAAGTTTTCCAGTTATTTGTTTGCAATAGTGAAGGCGGCTTGCACTACATTTGCATGCTAAACAGTTAACCAGTGATGGCTAAATGTGCAATCTTAATCTTTGGCAAAAGCTAGCTGAATGGAGTTCAGGCAAAATTGGTGGTTTATCCACCTCAGTGGTCATTGGCATGACTATGGAAATCCTTGCAAGTGCAGTAGAACAACTAGTAATGTTTCTTTTTTAAAAATGCATTTTTTAAAATAGAATTTTTAGCATTTAAAAAAAAAATAGAGCAGTGGTGAAATGCCCACCCCACCCTACAGTTTCTAAGCCTAACAATTTGGCCAGAATCCACAGAAAGTTAAATCATTTTAAAATATCTTGAACATGTTATGATAATCTCCACTGGAATCTAAGTGTGTCCAACATTACAGGTTGTCCTCCCCACATTTACACAGGGGATACATTCCCCGGACTTGCCACTTCCAGCGCAACTCTATGGTTTTCCAGATGCCCAGAGAGACCTTTCCCCTCTGACTACAGGTAAGTGAAACTGCAGGTATCAGTCCCACGTAAACGGGGGGTGACCTTACATGCAAATGAATTATGAACTAAAAGAATACAGTAGGACCCCTGTATCCACTGATTCATTATCCACTGATTCAATTATCCACGAGACACAAAACAACACACCTTCCATAGAGTCTTCCTAGAAAACATGTCCTCTCTAGCCATTTTCTAGGTCCTCTAAGGCAACTCTATGGTATTTTAAATGGGAAGTCCCATTATTTTCAATGGCATTCACTATTATCCACAGTTTTTGGTATCCACAGCCCCCCCAGAACCAATCCCCAGAGGATAAGGGGGTCCTACTGTATATGCTGATTTTCCCAGTGAGAAACAGGGGAAAAAATACCTCTAAAATATGGTGCAGCAATGTAATACGGGTCTGGTTTGCTTTAGTTTCCGTTAGTTTGAGTAAAGTGCCAATCTTAAAGCCATCCGCATCTCCTGTATGACTTCCCTAAGACAGAAAAGCACACACCCAAATTAAAAAAAAAAACCATGAACAATACTTGCTTCAATCATAATACAACATTAAGCAATTTATTTTGTTTATCATTTATTATTGTTGCAGGGTTAAATTTTGATTACTTACATAGTTCAAGAAGTTTCCAACTTTGAGAATCAACTGACAGAAAATGGGCAACCGGTGGCTAGTGAGAAGATCTGGGAGGGGAAGAATTTTTTTTAAGTAAAGGCAGTCTAAGCAGCTTGAACATGGACGGCATGGTGTAAAAGTCAAAAGCGGTAGAACTGAATGAGTTTTCATATTTGCTACTAAACCAACCCTGGAGCATTGGAAGTACAGTTGTCCCTTTGTATTTGCTGGGGTTTGGTTCCAGGACCCCCCCGTGGATACCAAAATCTGTGAATACTCAAGTCCCATTATATGCAATGGCATAGCAAAACGGTGTCCCTTATAAAAGATGGCAAAATCAAGGTTTGCTTTTTGGATTATTATTTTTTTAATAGTATTTTCAAGCCGTGAATACTTAAATCCATGGATACCAAATCTGTGGATACAGAGGGACAACTGTACTATTGGACACATAGGTAACAAAGAGAAAAACTACATACTGTATATTATAAGTGATGCTATCACCAAAGACAGGGTCTAAAAAAATAATGCCCACTAGTACTTAGAACCACAGGACCATAGAGTTGGACGAGATTCCAAGGTCTATTTCATCCAACCCCTTACCAGTGTAGAAATCCACTGTTAAAGCCACCCCGAGAGGTGACCATCTACCCTCTGTTTAAAAACTTTGAGTAAAGGAGAACCCACCATCTTCCAAGGTAATCCATTCCACTGTCAAACAGCTCTTATTCTCAGGAGGTTTTCCCCAATGTTTAGTTGGAATTACCTATCTTAACTTACCTACATCATGATGCATTGTGCTTCCCTGGCCTTGCTGCATACCACTGCTGCTGGCAGGAGTGTGGGGAAAGGCACAATACTGTGACATCAGGACATGGGCATGTTCAAGCATGTGGGGAAGAAGGTAGGGTGGAGTGAAGCTAGGATCAGTGATAGCGATGGACAGTGATGATTGCCTTAATGATAGGATGAAGAAATAGGGCTTGTGGTAGATTTTGACTAGAGACCTCCACAGGACAAGTGGGCTCCTCTGTTCTAACAGATATTATAGAGGTGGGAGAAGTTTTAGATACCTGTCTTTTACTTAGTTTGACATGCCCTTTTGGTCCTAAGGAAAGCAATGCTCCACAATCCAGATTTGCATTTCTAAGCATAAGATAATCAGTGAATAGAAGTAATGATGTGCACTGCCTCAGCATGTGGTGGAGTCTCCTTTGGAGGTGTTTTAACAGAGACTGGATGGCCATCTTTCAGGAATGTTTTGATTGTGTATCCCTGCATGGCAGGGGGTTGGACTAGATGGCCCTTGTGGTCTCTTCCAACTCTATGATTCTATGTGTATAGGGAAGGAGTTGGCAAAATGTGACCTGTAGTCCCCCAGCATAATCCAGCTTCCCCAACACATTCCAGGGGCCCACAGACTCCCTTTGAGTCTCCATCCTGAACCTTTTTCTATTGAGTCTTCCAAAAGGCAAGACATGAACCCCAGATGCTCTTCCTTCTAAATGCAAATTTTGCATCTCTTGAGCTTTAGAGGGGCAAAAATGGCTTTTAGAAAGAAATGCAGTCTCTCTCTGTTTTTTGGCCATGAAAGTGTTTGGGGTCAGGGCCAACATTTAGAGGGCTAATCATACTCTCTAGAGGTTTCTGGGGGTACACATTGCCTTTTTGGGACTCAGTGCGTTTTTGGGAAATTGTTGTCTCTGTAAAGATCCAGGGTAGGCCCAAAATGTTCCCTGGCCCTTCAGATGTTGCCCACACTTGGCACATACCTTCCCCAAAACGTGGGAATCACTCCATCAAGTGTGTAGGAGTCTGAACATCTTTTGGGATTGGTATCAGAACCTGAAAGTCAGTCTATCCATACCAGGGTTTAAAAATTATGGGGAGTCGTGTGTAGATGGTCCAAGATCAGGCTTTCATAGAATATCCTGTCATGTAATGTAATGGGATATCGCTATTTGCCTTAGGAAGGTATTAGCTCTTTCTCAGATTGCTCAGGATGCCTTATTTACCTTCACAAGCCCTCCTGATTGTTTCAGCTTTAGGCTGCAACATCTCCAGCAGAACAGCAGTCTCTTCACACATCAGCATACACTCAATCCGCAGCTGGTAGCTAGAATGGAGAATCAGTATAAACGCTGTGCTGTGCATTCATGAGCGCTACATATAAGACCTTTGAGGTTAGTCACTGTTACGGATAGCATTATGAAACTGAAATTTGGAGAGGCTTCCTATCCCTTTAATGGTTAATGTAGAAGACACAAATGCAGCAGGTGCTGCTTGTCATGCAACAAGGTAATAATCAACACCAGCTGAAATTCCCACTTGACACAACCACTAAAGATACAGAAGCCTGCTCCAGTTTTCACTCTGGCAAACCTAGTTAAGGTGTACGAGGTTAAAGCTACAGTTATGAATTTAAATGCTTCTAAATCAGGACAGTCAAACTGTAGCCCTAAATGCCCTCTGGGGAGAATGCGGATATTTTTTCCACACTCCCTCTCCAGGTCATTTTAGGCTCAGGAGAAGCCCCTTTGAAAAACAGGAAGGGAACTGGAACTTATGGTCACTTTAAAAAAAGGCCTCTCCTGGGCCTAAAAACATGGCAAAAATGTTCTAGGCACAGAAGGCATTGGGGGCATTTAGGGCAATTTAAAGCCTTTCTTTGCAGCATATGCAATTGGGGGTGATGCGGCCTTCCAAGTTCTCCTGGTTGGGGAAGTCTCCTACAGTTTCCCACCCCAATTGAAATAATGAAATAAATATTGAGTAGGAGCCTGTTCCTGCTACCTCATCCTTTTACTTCGGGGTGGGCAAACTCTAGACATCTGGGGGCTGCAATACCTTCCAATGGACCTTAAAGGCTCCATGCCCCCTCATGCTAACCCAACACCCCTCAATTTTTTTCACTCAAAAAGGCTGCTTGCACTCTGTAGTGAGCTTGTGGGTAATTCTGCTATTATTCTTTTTTTGACCCATGAGAGATTTTGGGCCTAAGAGGGGCCTTTTTTCAAAAGCAAAAGTGACCAGAAATTGTGGTGAAAGACAACCTACTCCCCTTGGACGCTTCAAGGGGCATGAATGGCCATTTTGGGGTATGACTTTTTTTTTTTTGCATTGTGTATGTGTGCGATGAGTTGGGTGTGTGTGCTGAAAAACTAAACTTGGTGGCCACATTTGGCCCACAGGCCATATTTTGCTCATCCCCAGTTTTAGCTGGAGATAGAGTAGGACCCCTGTATTTGTGGGGGGATTGGTTCCAGGGGCCCCTGCAGATAATGAAATCTGTGGATAATAGCCAATGCCCCTGTCACCATTCTTGCCATGGAAGTGATCCCAGAGGAGAGGGGAGAAGGGAGGCAGATCTACTCCTCTCCTCCCTTCACCCCCGTGTTGCCATTCTTTTCATGGGAGCAATCCCAGGGGGCAATCCTGGGGGCAAAGGGAGGCATATCTACTCCTTCTCCCCTCCCTCCCCCATCCACCCCCTCCCCACTGTCGCCATCCACAGATAATTGAATCAATGGATGCAGAGGTGCTACTGTACTGGGATGGACTGCCAATACAACCCCTTAACTCAGCTTCTATCTGGGGAATTTCATTCATCAACACTCTATTTTCTTTCCTTCACATTTCTTGGCAGTCTCGCTCTCAACAGGAGCCAAGGCTCCTGAATATGCCTCAAGCTTTCAGTGAAACTCAGTGGCTTAATTGACAATAAGGTCAGCGGTGTCATCTTGTTTCAGAATTAAGCTCTGAGATGTCAAAAGTACTTGGGAGAAATGCAGGTTATACAATCAATCAATCAATCAATCTAATTTAGAGAGAATTCCTTTTTCTCCACCACACAGTGGAAATGTCTCTTCTAAGAATATAGCTACTAAAATGCATGTATGAATAAAGATCCTATGCATATACAGGTGGACCCCATATAACATGAGCTCTTAGTACACAGTTTTAGTTATACACAACCAAAAATATATATGTTCTCTCTAGGTATTTTCTAGGTCCTCCAGTGTGCTTCTATAGTATGCTTCTGCCAGAAGCTGACAATAGAGTCATGCTGGAGGACCTAAAGATTCTTATAAAAAGACTTCTCTAGACACTTCTAGGTCCTCCAGTGCAACCATGCTGGATTTTCAGCTTAGCAATCTGTGGTCAACCTCTGGCAGAAGCATACCATAGAATCACACTGGAGGTCTAGAGAGAACACTTTGTTATTTCAGGTAAAAAAATAGCGCCCCAGATTATACATATTTTTCATATTATGCAAAGGGTCCCAGGATGGATCCCTTGCATAATACAGGGTCTGACTGTACACATTTTAGTTGATAAATTATTTGACTAAAATATAAGATTAATTTTATTAACTGAGAGACAGGCTTAGTTATAAGCAATAAGGATTTCTCTTACCTTGGAACCCCAAGGAGAAGAAGATAGAACTGATCTGCATTTGCTAATTTTTCCTTCTCTTCTTTGAAGGATTTCAAGTTTTCTATCTAACAAGAAAGGAGAAATGTCATGTACCAACAATACTGCTTTTACATACTTAATGGATGTCATAATAAACCATGGTTTATCTTGGTGTGAATGAATACAACCTCTGTTTGAGCTCATATACTCCTCCCACTCTGTTCTGGCTCTGAGATGCTATTCATACATTGTTGCTTTCACTTTTGATTAAACACAGTTTGAATCACCCAAGCCCATGGAACTGGGTTTAATATTAACTATGGTTTAGTTGAAACTAGCCAATAGCAAACCAAGTTGTATTGTTTCAACGAACCTCAGTTAAAATTAACCATAGCTTATGGTCTGAATGTAACACTAAACTGTGGTTAACTGAAACTGGAAGTGAAAGCTTTTGAGAAGCATCCAGGAGTGTAACTCTTGGAAGGGGGATTAGGGCCTTGTCCTCCAATAAGAATTCTGGCCCCAATGAAATTTTCCTTCAGTCCCAAACTTCTAGCATTTCAGAGAGAGAGACACTGAAAATAGTTCACACCTAGAACTCTTATATTTGCTGTGTTCACATTCCTTTTTTTTCCCGCATGTCTCCACTGTATTTCTAAATGGTCAACTGAAATTTTAAGTTACCGCAATGGTAGACATTTGAGGACTGAAGAAAAATTTTATTGGGGGGGAAAGAATTCTTATATGGGGGCAACAGACTCATCCCCCTCCCCCACAGCCACACCATCTCATAGCTGCACCAGAGAAGAAAAGGGAAAGGGAGAACCTGGGCAGAAGCTATTGTTGTGATAAACTATAGCTGTGTTATTCTGTTATAAACTATAGTTTAATCTTTTAAAATTAATTCGTATTAGTTTACTTGCAGTGTCAACAGAAAATACCAACTTAAAACACTAAAACCAAAACATAAAAATAAACATGAATACATCACTACAATCAGTCCTCCATATTTGCAGGTTTAATTTTTGTGGATTTGATTATTCGTGGATTAATTGCTGCTGCCTCCACTGCTGCCCAATGTCATTTTTAATAGGGACGGCAAGCCTTGTGAAACTAAGGGCCCATCTAAACAGTGAAAATACATTTCATGGAATTCACTGGGAATCCTACCAGTCTAAACAGGAACCAAAATGGCAAAAACAATGGGGTAAAAGCCTTCACAAATTTCCCTGTACTTTTTCACAAACTGCGAGGTGGGTGCACATTTTTTTGCTCGTTTGGACTACAGAACAATAAAAAACTCAAAGGGAAGCAAAAAGCTGATTGGCCGGGCAAATGCGGAGGGGGGACTTGCTATGAGGGCAAGTGCCCACTGCTGCCATGTTGGATTCGCTTGCTAAGGTGATAAAAAGGATCAATATTTTCTGTTTTGCTTTCTTGTAAAGTTGGAAAATTGCTCTATCACACCAGTGCACCTTGGGATGCCTTTAAAAAAAACCCAGAAGTGATGAAGACCTAATGTGAGTAAATCACTTGTGGCCACCATCAGGAATGCAAAGCTTAATGGGGGCTTCCGAGGCCAGAAAAACCATTTGGACATGTCGCTGTTGCTATGAGATGCCAATACTGCGAGGTATTTGGGATTCCCCATCCCCCATGTAGATGGGCCGTAAAAGAGACTGTGAACATGAGGTGAGGCTTGTAAGTCCCTAATAAAAATGGTGTAGGGCAGCAGAAGAGGCAGTGGCAAGCCCCACCAGCCACCCATTTCTGACTTGCAAAGGAACCCCTCCACCTTGAAGGCATCCACAGTGGTTTGACTCTATTGACTACGCTTTTTGTGGTTGAATCTATGGATCGTACTTTTTGTGTATGTTAAATATGGTTGGAAGGGCCTAGAGATATTCACAGTTTTCCCACTTTAGCGGGGGTCCTTTGCTCCTAAGCCTAGAAAATGTGGAGGACCGACAGTATATGACAGAACAATTTATATTCAAAAGAAACCCACTCAAAGATAGAATCAGTTTTCCAGCAGAGTAAAAATGTATTTTCTTTTCTTCTTTTCCAGTGAATAATCCAGAATCTTCATTTCCCAAAAAGTAAGGTATCAGGGACCCCATAACATTTTTTTCCAATATTTATGCTGAAATGCAGGTGGATATCAGATATATTATTTACAAAACACAATGAATGGCTGCCGTAGCTTGTCAAACTTGCCTGTCCTAGTTTGCTCTGGACAGCTGTTAACTTTTCTTTTAATGTCAGATCCCACAACCTAAACTATACTAAATAACCATACACAATAGCTTATCATGATGTCTGAACACAGCCATTGCAACCCTAAGAAGAACTGTTTTTGTTAAAGAATTCTTACTTCATGCTTTTCTGGCAGGAGTTTCAGCAGTTGCTTGAGAACCTCAACGTCAAACTTGGTTCGATCACCTTTCTGAATCATGTCAACCACTTCTTCATTTGAGCTACAGAGAAGAACCAAATTAGCAAGGCGTTACACCCCTAATACATAGACAGTTTTCAGTGTGTTTCAAAACAGAGGGCTATTCTATTGGTGAAAAGAGCTGTTCCCATCATTTAACTCAGGAGCAGGCAATTTCTGGTGCTGGAACTCGCTGAATGCCTCACCACTGCAATTTCATGGAAGCCACACATTTTGCTTCTGCCACCATTACAAACCAAATTCAGTGGCATGTGTGGTGGCTTCCTCTCATGCAGGAGAATGCCAAAACACCCTTCCATACCATAGAGCTCTGCCAATGTGCAGGGCAGAGTGTCTCCTTTGCTTCTGAAAGAGAAAAGGAGGGGATGGTTTTGGAGTGTGCTCCCCCACCACCCGTGGTAGCACTGTTGTTGGTATTTATATTAATCAGATTGCAGCAGACCCCCAGTGCTTCATGAGCTTCTAGTACAAAATGGGAGATAAAACATGCAGGATTCTCCAATAAAGTTATAAAGCAGAACTTATGTTTATTATGGCAGAGAATACATCTTGGATAAAAAAAGTAGATAGAAAAAAGTTACCTAACTTAGATGAAAGAGTGCCTAAAGGCTGACTCTCGTGCGTGTGTGTAAGAAATATTGAGGCTCATCTGCCTCATGTTGCTGGTTGATAGCTTCTGTAACAAAGGGTTGTAAAACACTAAAACTACTTGGGGCAAAGAAGGGGCGAAGTGATCTCTGTAAGCAGGAAGTAAATACGGGTCAGAAACACGCCCAAAGAGTTGTAAACAAGCGTTGATGCTTCTTCACTTCCAACACCCCTTCTCAGTGATGCTTGTTTAAGTCCACAAGATTCATCTTCTCTCTCAGGAACTGGAAGTGGTCTCTAGGGAGTGACTTGGTGAGAATGTCTGCTATCATTTCTCTAGATGGACAATACTTCATCTCAATAAACTACTTCTCTTGTAGATCTCCCAACAGGTGATGCTTCACATCAATGTGCTTCATGCGTGAATTGACTCTCCCAGTTTGTGAGAGTTTTATGCAGCTTTGGTTGTCTTCATGAAGCTTTACAGGCTTTGGTTCAATTATTCCAAGTTCCTCTAGCAATTGGCTTAGCCACATAAGTTCCTGACATGCTTGAGCAGCTGATGTATGTTCTACTTCAGTAGAGGAGAGTGCTACAGCCTGTTGCTTCTTGCTTGTCCAGCTCACCGCTCCATCTCCATAGAAGAAAAGGTTTCCACTGGTGGATTTACAATCTGTAAGGTCTTCAGCCCAATCTGCATCTGTGTAAGCTACTAGTCTGGGACTGCAAGCATTGCCACTGATTTTTGACAGGATAGTTTGCTAGTGGCAGATGTGAAGCAGAAGAGAGGTCTACTCCTAATTGCTCACTCCAGATATAGTCTAAATAAAGCTGGTTGCTTGTAGATGTTCCTTGTGTACATCTGTACACATGAGATTCTGTACAGGGCAATACTGGTTAAGTATCCTTTATCTGAAATGCTTGGGACCAGAAGTGTTCTTTATTTCAGTTTTTTGGGGGATTTTGGAATACTTGCATATACAGAGTGAAATCTCTTGGAGATGGGACCCAAGTCTAAACATGAAATTCATTTATGTTTCATATACACCTTATATGCATAGCATGAAGGTAATCTTATACACAATATTTTAAATAATTTTACACATGAAACGAAGTTTGTGTACACTGAACCATCAGCGAGCAAAGGTATAACTATCTCATGTGGACAATGTTGGATTTGGGAGCATTTCAGATTTTGGAATTCTGGATAAGGGATGCTCAACCTCTATTTGCATAATGAAACATCAGTGGGAATAGAACACTTGCTAAAACAGGAATCTTTTTTTTTTTAATTCCAATGCTTGACAAAAAATGGAAAACATAACTTTTTAATTAAAAGCCCCTCCCCCCCTTTTTTTTGTCCAGCACTGGAGTTTTGGTCTTCCTTTTTGCAGGAGTTTTCATAAAACCAAAGATTATAATCTCATGCATAACTATAGTTTGCTTAATGTCACCTAAATTTCCAAGGGTCCCTCATACTACACAATAATAGCAGTTCAATTCCACTTTAACTGCCATTGCTGCATCTTACAGAATACTGGGGTTTGTTGTTTAAAGAGATACTAGAGCTCCCTGGCACAGAATTCTAAATGCCTCATTAAGCTACAGATCCCAGGATTCCGTAGCATGGAACCTTGGCAGTGAAAGTGGAATCAAAGTGCTACAATTGTGTAGTGTGAAAGGCCCCTGTGAAAATTTCATGGAAAAAAAATATGCCCAGGATGATAGACACCATTAGCTAGGACGTCTTTGGGTACAATTTTTCATAAATGGCTGATCTTGTAGCTACTTCCACAAGCCCAGAAAACCTTCTCACCATTTGAACTGCTTCAGGAAGATGTTCAGATTGAGGCTTTTCTTGGAATCCAAAAACGTGATCTGTTTTAGAAAAGTAAAGCACTTTAGGTCAAGTTTTCACATAAGTATGCAAGTTACTAGAGCACAATTTTCTTGCCTTTATCCTCATAGGTACATGGTGAAACAAGTAGTGGTTGCATGGATGGCACCTTAAATGGGCTAGGTCTAGTTTTGTTAAGGTGGTGCACACAGGTTTCCCAGAGATCTCTGGGACCCAGAGCTGTTTTCTTCAGGAAGATTGCTGCATCATATTAGTAAGGCTTTGAAAAATTCCCAGTCTTGATTTTGTTGCATTTCTCTAAAGTGTCTTTTGCACTACACAGTTAAAGCACCTTGCTGCTACTTGTAACTGTCATGGCAGCATCCTGTGGAATCCTAAGGTTTGTGATTTTTTCAGGCACTTGATCTCTCTGGCAGAGAATTCTAAATGCCTCATAAAACTACAAATTCCAGGGTTCCATAGGATGGAGCCATGGCATTTAAAGTGGTATCAAAATATAATAGTTGTGTAGTGTGAAAGATACCTGGATAGTTTCCTTTATTCTCATCCCATCCATTGGTTGCATCAAGTTGTGAGACTATGTTTTAATTCCCACATGGATATTTGTGGGAATTTTACACAATGTGCATTTATTTACACACAGTTCCTTACATACTTGTTTTTGTGCAGATTTCCCCCACACTGACAAAAGCATCTTTGCTCCTATTTTTCAGTTATGCATATTTGTAATTTTTGCAGATATAAAATATGTGCATTACTTTGTGCATAAGGAAGATATTGCAAGCATCATAAATGTGCAAATTTCTGAGGCAAGGCACAGTTTGTCTTGTAATAAGTCTCAGGAGCTGCAAAATGGTATAACCTCCAACTGTCCCAATTTGACAGGGACAGTTTTGACTAATTATCTGTTGTCCCTTATTTAGTGGCTTTTAAAATGTCCCAGTTTCTCTCCCCTCCTCCTCAGCTTACTTCAGTTAGTGCAAACTGATTTCAAACTGCAAAAGTAGTTTGTACTCAATTAACACAGTAGGGGGGAGCGGAGATGAGGGGGTGAAATATCGCCCTTCCCAGGAGCCTCAGGGAATAGCTAATTGCTAAAGCATCTCCTAGCTTGTGTGTTCTTTCTCATTAATAATGTTTGCCATCTTCATGCATGAAATGTTGGAGGGCGTGAAGGGTTGCCATAATTCTCTGACACAAAACTGAGACAGAGCACCCATGGGGGGGGGAGGAGGGAGCCCTCTTCTCTTCCCCCCACAGCAGAGCACCCGGAGCACCTGCTTGGGGGGGGGGAGAAGAAGGAGGGCACCCAATTCACCAGAACTCTGCAGGAAGCATGCATGTGGGCAGGGACGTGCAGGGGAGTGAGGCAGGAGGGAGTGCCGCCCCTCAAAAACTGCTGCCTGGGGAGGACTGCCCCCTGCCCTCTCTCCCTCCCTCCCTCCCACCCTTCCTACATCAGCCCGCTGGGCTGGGCTGCTCGAAGCAACAGACAGATCCCGGATTCCTCCAGCTCTGGAGGGAAGAGAGACTCTCTTCCCTCCAGAGCTGGAGGAATCCGGGATCTGTCTGCTGCTTCGAGCAGCCCAGCCGGATGGAACAATTTTAAGTCCCTTTAATCCAGGATTTCCCCAGATTTCTGGGACATATGGCAACCCTACATGGTTCGAATAGGTATTTTACTATCAGAGTGGCCAAATGTATAGTAAGTACTGGTCAACTGAGGAAACATTTTATGGAAGAAAATGGGGTTGTCTGTAAAGGTGATATATTTACATTTCAACTTAATCCAATTCTAAATGTATAGAGTATTTGCCCTCCTGTACTTTAATTTGACTTAATACTATTATTTAGGGCTGTGCAGTTATTATTATTTTAAATAGTTTATTCATATTCCATTAAATTACTGTTATCTATTTTTATATGTTAGATTATATATATGAAATTTTATAGCACTAATAGATATGATGCCTTTTAAAGGTTTTAGTAGTGTATTTCTGCTCATTTGCTTTTACAATTTTATATTGTGTTGGAACTTAATACCCTTGATATGGCCTAGCGACTAATCAATAAGCTATGTTGTTGTTATAACCCTACATGAAACGGATTAATTTTGGTAGGAACAAATGAGATTCTTTTTCATGCCTAATCATTGATTCTATAAACAGGAAAAAACAACAACTGGCAGAATCCAAAGGCTTATATTGCAAAAATCATGCTTCATTAGACCAGTTTGGAAGAGCCCTGATGTGGTTATGACAGTGGCATATTCAGCAATATTAATAATCTATGGTGTACAGTATTAACGTTTCCAAAAGGGAAAGAAAGAAAGAATTAATTTCCTTCCAATTTCAAAAGCTCCCCTGACTGGTCACCTAGAAAAGATTTCCTTCACCACAAGCAAAAGGGGTGTGCTAGTTACATGGACACTGACCATTCTGACTGGAGCATTCTGGAAGCGGCTGTCCAAAACCATGAGTTTTGCAGACCCTACAAATAGCCAGCTACACACTTCATTTATTGGTATTTTTTAATGAACTAAGCAATCACAAGATGAAACAGGTTTGGTGTAAAGAAAAGGATCTTCCTACCTCTTTTGGTTCTGTCTTCACCGGGGCTGCTTCTTTTGACTTGGGCTTTGCTTGTGGAAAACAAAACAACTGCTCTATGCTAGTATAGTCTGGCTCAATGGTCTCCTCACTACTGCTTGTCACTGAAGCCCACATGGAGTGTCCCTCTGGAAGACAAAAGGCATGGAACCCCTTTATGTTGAATATTTTCTTCACAAATGAAAATACTGCCAGACTCCCGAATCCTTGGAACCAATATCCATGGTTTCAGGTATCCATGGAACACAAAATAGGGGACACGTACGATAGAGTCTTGCTGGAAAATGCCTAGAGAGACATCCTCTCTAGGTATCTTATAGATCCTCCAACACAACTATGGTATGTTTTTACTGAAAGTCCTTTATTTTAATAAGGTTCACTGTTATCTGTGCTTTCCGGTATCCACAGTAAATCTGAGAACCAAAACCCCACAGATATGGGGTCTGACTATACCTACTCATGCATTTGCATTGGTAGGGGGATGATTAACAGATATTTAAATAAGAAAAAAAAAACCAGAAGAAAATTACAGAAGCTTATTCCACAATAAATTTATCTTTTTAAGCTGTCACTGGACTTAAAAAACAAACAACCACTGAGTGAGCATATGAAGTTAGTGTTTTTGAGGGGGAATACTGTTTTGGACTACAAGTCCCAGAAACTTCCAGCCAGAATGATTACTAGCCATGTGGGTTAGGGAATGCTGGGATTTGTAGTTCAAAAAGCCCTGCTACCCAAAGTTCTTAAATTTGGAGATGACAGGGATCAAAGCTCTGTACCAGGGATAGGAGACATGTGGTCCTCCATATGTTGTTGGATTGCAGCTCCCATCATTATTTACCATTGGTTATGGTAGTTAGTGCTGATGGGAACTTCAATCCAACAATATCCAGAGGACTATACATCCCCCCCCTGCTCTACTTCACCCTATCCAGCACCAACTGGAGAATGGCCCACCCATGGCACAGAATATGATGCTCACCATCCACAGTGGAGCTTCAAAGTCCAAAGCTGGGATCTAGCCTACTGGAGGTTAACCTATGAAGCTTCCAAAAGATTTCTGGGATCTCATATCTGATGGTGTGACTGAAAGATTGCTTTCATGACTATGCTGATTCTCTTTATGCCTATGCCTGCTCTGTGTAATGCATTTGACTTAAAAGCCCTAAGCAGCTTTCCAAAAAGCAATTCTCCTCTGTGATGAATTATGCAAGTATAATCCAGACACTTAAAAGGTTTTCATTGGAAGGTTAAAAATGCAAAATATTTCTGATTCAAGAAAGTATCATGTGAGGCATGGGATAACACAATTCATTGAACCTTTTATTTTTAACAATTCTAAGTAACTTGGTCAAACGTCATCCCTATTTATTTATTACAATATTTATACCCTGCCTTTGTATTTAGAAAAGGAAAATAAATAACATTAAAACGACTATATTTGTGCCACTACCAAGAAGGCCCTACTTTGCTTTGCCATCCACTGTATTTCAGGTGAAGCAGACACATGGGACTGGACTGTCAAGGAAGACCTTAAGGTGAAGGGTAAGCTCTAATGGAGGTGAAAATCATCCAAAGCTTCCTACCTCTTGCCACATTGGAAGGGAGCTTCTGCCAATTCAGTTTCTTCATCCGTAATGTTGGAGGCTTCACCCTCTTGTGGACAGGTCTGGCACATCCAAGGGAATAGTCAACCCGTGCGACAATGATCTCCTCCGCGTTGCCTCCTAGGGGTGGAGGTGGTGGGATGCCTGCCATACCAGGCAATGGTGGAGGGGGTGGCACCCCTGCCATGCCAGGTAGAGGGGGAGGAGGGGGTGGCATACCTGGGAGTGGCGGAGGTGCAGGGATCCCTGTCATTCCTGGCAATGGGGGAGGAGGGGGTGGCATGCCTGGGAGGGGTGGTGGTGGAGGAATCCCAGTTCCAGGCAGAGGAGGTGGTGGGGGCGGTATACCTGGCAGTGGGGGAGGTGGAGGGATTTCTGCCATGCCAGGCAGAGGTGGGGGAGGTGGGGGGATCCCTGCCATAGGAGGTGGTGGGGGAGCCTGAGGTGGTATCCCTGTCATGCCAGGGAGAGGAGGTGGTGGAGGTGGTGGTGGCGGCGGTGGCTGTTGTACTCCAGGGAGTGGAGGAGGTGGTGGTAGAGGAGGAGGAGGTAGTGGTGGTGGCAATGGAAGATCACTAGATGGAGCTGAGCTTTGCCCTGGTGAAGCAGAGTAGGGCAGTAGCTGGGATGGTGTCACATTCTCAGGCCCATTTGAAATTGGTGGGACACCAGAAGAGCAGATCATAGCAGGAGAGCTCTGGTTGGCCCTTTGAAATTCCCCCAAATCTTCACTGGTCTGAGTGCTTTCATTCACCTTGTTGGCGGCTCTTCGGGATTCTGAATTTCTTTTCTTTGGGTGCTTCTTGATGGACAACAGTCTCTCCATGACTTCCTCCACACTGTTGCCTTGTACTGTAAAACAATTCACAGACGCTTATGTGTGTGGCAGGGGAAGCGGTTCAAAACATACTTCAAACCAGGGTGAACAAGTGTAGCCCATAAGCCACATGCAACCCCACCCCAGTTCCTAATATGTTGCCCCTAAATGCCTTCTAGGGTGCATAAAACAGGTAGCAAATGGAAAGTGACTACTGATCATTTCCTGTTGCTAAAAAAGGCCTCTCCTAGGCCAAAATAGCCTAGTAGGGCCCCAAAATGTGATTAAAATATTCCTCATGCCCTCTAGAGGTCTTTTGCAGTGGGGGTTTGCAGCCCTCCAAGGTCTCCTGGGGCCCCAATGTGGCCTCCTAGTCTCCCACAGTTCAGTCCAAGCCCTTTTTCCTACAGCATGCTTAAAACTTACCGTCATTAGCAAGCAAGATGGCTCTATTTACTAAGATTTCTAAGGCTTCCCACAGCAGTAGGCTGGAGCGGTGGGAAGGTTCAAGATGCAAGAGACTCTGGAGAATGGAGAGTAGTTGGACAGAAGCTGGGCAGCTGCTCACCTGAAAGATAAAAAGGCCATTTAGAAATTAAACTGTTTTCTGTCTCAGTTTTACATAGCACCAAACCTATTATAAGAGCAAATGCTATTATAAGCCCAGAGCTGCAAGGTTAATCACCACTGATATTAGTCATAATGGTCAATCAGATTGTGGAAGGAAGCCACAGGATATGTGGTTGAAATTACAATGTTCACCCATGCACTTGTGTAGACAAAACATGCATGTGTATAGTAGTGCCATGTCTGCACAAAGGATGTGTGAAACTCCCAACATAAATTCCCTCCTTGTACCTACCTACATACAAGCCCCATGATGCAGTGTGACTGTCAGCAAAACAAAAGAATGTATTTTATGCAACCTGTTTGAACTGTGGATGCAATGTGGTGGATTAGACTGAAGCAATCCAGACTTCTTAAGATACCTTCCAGGTATTAATTATTATTCCCTAACGGCAAGACCCCAAATTTCAACTCAGATTCTAGTTTTGTGCAGTACCTATTAGCAAACCTTAATCCAGGCCATGTTCATTGCAGAACTGTATAGGATTGTCTGATGCTACTTTTATTCCCAGCCCACAGGCACCTAAAGCCTCACCTTGCAGAGTTCTCTGAACTGTCTATACACAACAGAATAACTGCAGAAACCTAACAAGCAGTCCTTCCTAATATCAGTGTGGGTAACTAGATTCCTATTATTATTGTTGTTGCTGTTGTTGTTTATTTACACAGCGTCGCCAATGTACATGGCACTTTACAAGTAAAATAACAACAACAGTCAGCCCAGCGAAAGGCATACAATCTAAAATACATACACAGGAGGATGGAGTATGACCAAAAAAACCCTCTATACAATACATTTATAAAAAGAGATTATCCAAATATAATACAAAAACCAATACAAATAAGTAAATCAAAGTGATAAATACATAGCATTAAAATATATAGTAGGATAGAACAATATTAAACTAAAACTCCGAAAACTTTAGAGAACAAGAAAGTTTTCAAATTGGGATTAAAAAAATCAATGTGATTTAAAAACTATGTGAGAAATATGTGAGAACTATTGGCGAAGGAAGCACCTACAACCTCTAGGAAGGTTTGCTGTTTTTGTAGTCCTGCAGAAAAACGAGTAGAAACAGCTGCCACTAGGGTGCATCCTTCATATATGAAGATAGATATGAGTGGAGTTTGGAATCTTGTTGTTTTGGAATAAGGGAGAACCAGAGATGGACAATTCAGGGGGCCTAGGGGTTAATTCTCTTCACCAGGACCCACTGTAAGCCACACAATTCCTGCAACTGAAAGTGTCCAGAAGTCCATCAATAAAAAAACGTATTTTTGATCAAAACAAGGTGCAAGGGAAACACATGTTTTAAAGGAGAATTACACAGCCTGGAGACTTTCAGGAGTATGGTTTTGCTTTCTTAATGGGAAAAGATTTGGAAGAGGTCTTCTGGGGGTACACAAGCATCAGTGGTGTACACAACCAAGAAATGCTATGCTCAGAGAAGGACAGAAGAGACCTTTTCACAGCTGCAGGAGTTTACCACATACCATGCATCTGTGGGCAAGTTTACATATGGACCACTAAACACAGTGTACAAAGACGAATCAAGGAACATGAAAGACACTGCAGTCTGGGCCAGCCAGAAAAAGCAGCAGTAGCAGAACATGTTATAAACCAACCTGGACACAAAATGCTATTTAAAAATACAGAAATTCTGGACCAGGCCAACAACTATCATGTCAGAATGCACAGAGAAGCTATTGAAATCCACAAATACCTAGACAAGTTCAACAGGAAAGAAGAAACCTTAAAAGTAAACAAAATCTGGCTCCCAGTTTTGAAGAACAATAGAATCAAAACTCAACACTTACAAAGGAATTCCACCCAGGGACAAGGGGATTTCCAGCAGATAATGGCCCATCAACCAACCATTAGCCAAACAGACACTAATCATCCTTGCATTTCTATACCCAGAAACTAACCATTCAATTACACAAATTTACATATACTCCCCAACAGGGGTTCACAGCATATAAATGCCACATACACTCCTACCCAACCATTCTGTGAAGATGCCAGCCACAGATGCAGGCGAAATGTCAGAAAGAAACTATTCCAGAACACGGCCTCACAGCCTGGAAAAAAACCCAAGGAAAATCTATGGATGCTGGCCGTGAAAGCCTTCGACTTCACATCAGCGGTGTGTTCATGAGGCCTGAATGTCACCAACCCCTTCTTGGAATACCTTTTTTTTGGGGGGGGGGGTGACAGATCTCTCTCTTACCAATAGTAAAAATAAAGTAAAATGACTGAGGTAAAAACAGCAGGTCCTTTTCTGTATTGGCATCAACTTTGTGCAACACCTTCCCAAAGAAGCCTACCCAGCTTCAACACTGAGTGTCCAGATAGCTAGTTTATACATGGCTTTTTAGAAAAGCCTTTGATATTGGCAGATGGCTGGTACTGGTGTTTGCTATGCTTTCTAAAACCTACGTGCTGCAGTCGTTTCTGCTCTGATGAATCTTTCCCTTTTGTTTAGTTTCAATTGATTGTGGATTTTGCTTTTGGGTACTTGGATGGGGAGATCACCAGGGAACATCAGGTGCTGTAGGCTATAGTTCAGAGGGAAGCAATAGCAAAGCACCTCTGAGTATTCTTTGCCTAAGAAAACCCTACGAAATTCATGGGGTTGCCATAGGTTGACGGGTAACCTGAAGGAACATACACACATACTGCTCATTGTTTGATATGTGGTCTTTATAGCTTTCAATGAAGTTGTGTTGTTAGCCAGTTCGAGGTCTTTGGGAATTAAAAACTGCATTAAAAGATGATCCCACTCACTTTGTTGAACAGAGAAGAAAAAACTTCTTGATGATCACTCATGTCAATCCCATCACATATCTTCAACAACTCCTCATCATCTTCAGACTTGGCCTCTTCGAATGTCTCACACTGGATAAGCAGGTCGTCATCTTCTATGTCTCTGAATGGAGCCAACACTCATAATATTAGCATAATCATAATATAAAAAATTAATTTCAGTTAACAGACAGATAGAAACTGATATCCTCAATTTGTTGACTATTCCTAACTATTCTTTGGGTCCCATTCTGGGAGAAAGGCAGCATATAAATCAAACAAATAAATAAACTGTACGGTACAAAGGTGGAAATGATGTGGCCCTCTAGACGTTTTTGAACTGCAACACCCATCAGCAGAACCAATGATGGAGAATGCTGAGAGCTACAGTTCAACAACAGCACTTCGAGGGCTGCATGGTTCCCATTCTACTGTAATATTTGTGCATCTATATTTGGCAGATGGGACACATATTTGTAAAGAAATCTCTTTATAGTTCAACAAGAAAAGTACGTGAGGAGATATTTGCAAGTTAGGATACAGTGTGGTTTCCTCCACACTATACACTCTTAAAGCAAATGGTAAGCCTAATGAGGAACGAATGGGGGTGGCCTGCTTATGAATTCTTCAAGTTGCAACTTTGTCAGCTGGGACTAAGTTTATCTTTACAGTGAGAAAGTACTATAGAGAATCTCTGCAGAATCTGATGGTATCAGTAGAATATGGAACAAATCAGACTCCCAAACTGGTATGTTTCTGCATCTCACAGTGGTAGAAAACAACTGATGTCTTATCTAGATTTTAAAAAAAAAAGGCCGAAGGTATTTAAGAATATGATGGAGTGGGTACAGCTAGAAAGTATAGGGATCAGTCAGACTCTGTTCCAGTTGTGGAAATATTATTGTGGTTCAAGCACAGATCTGCTCCTACCATGTTGTTCTTGGTGTAAAAATAAGTCATACAATGTGGGTAGAGCTAGAAAGAAATAACTATGATGGAAAGGTTGATAACAGCATGGCCTCCCAACACTATGTGATACATTTGTACTGCTGCAAATAAGTCTCAATTACATGTTAAATATATAATCTTGAACTCACCTCAGCTTGTTTAAAATATCCAGCAGTTGGAGACCTGAGAGGAGGGAATGAAAAGAGGGTTGATAATGTGGTCTGCTGAACATAAAATCATATTAGAACCCATTAACAGAATGAAACATACTCTCTGGAAAATAATGGAAATAACTGCACAGAAGAGCAATGGTAGCATTTTCTGGAAAAGCAGCAGGTCTTTTTTCTGTAGTGCCACTGACTTTATGCAATACCTTCCCAGATGTGTTGGAAATTGCCAAATGATGTACAGAAATTGAATCAAAGATCAAAAGTTAATAGGGGTTGATAATCAAGAAAGATAGGTCACTTAAATGAATGAGAGCCTGGTTGGGTTAATGGAGTAATTTGTGCTGAATGTAGATTCAAAACAAGAGCTTGAAAAGGAATGTTTTACACTATAACTTCCAGAATCTCTCTAACATGGGCTCTGGGAACTATGGTCCAACAAAATAACCTTCCCAAGCTCGTTTCAAAACTAAACTCAATTAATGGAATTATTAAATGGCATCAGTTGTTGTTGTTTTCCTTATTTATTGTATAAAAATAAAAAAGTCTAAAAGGTAATCTTCAGTGAGACACCCACTTTAAAGAAAAAAATAGGACTGTAGCTTTAACCAATGTAGATAAAGGGGTGTCATGTTGAGGATGGAGCAGACTTGTTTTCTGCTGCTCCGGAGACTGGAACGCGGAGCAATGGATGCAAGAGATTCCACCTCAACATTAGGAGGAACTTTTTGACAGTAAGAGCTGTTCGGCAGTGGAACACACTCCCTCCGAGTGTGGTGGGGTCTCCTTCCATGGAGGTCTTCAAACAGAGGCTGGATGGCCATTTGTCGGGGATGCTTTGATCATGATTTCCTACATGGCAGGGGGTTGGACTAGATGGCCCTCGTGGTCTCTTCCAACTCTGCAATTCTATGATTCTATGATTCTAAAGCTTGTTTGATTTTGGTCCGGTGGGGAGGGATTTAATTGATAGGGACTCAATATTCCACTTACTTATTTTTAAACTACTTTTTATTTTGGTGTGTTAGTATAACATGGAATCAGGATTGGAAGAGAATATACAAAATATGGCCTTCTTTGAATGATCAGTAGTAGCCATCTCCATTATTTTGGGATGCATGCAATTGTGGCTCTTGCTAGCAGAAAGAGCTTCTGTTTGCTGAAAACGGAGTTTTTAAAAAATCTCTCACAATCTCTTCTATGTACTGCAGCTTTCCAAGATACATCTCATACTCCTCCCAGGGGTTCCACCACCCACAAGAGCAGCTTTTGGGGAGATGGGGGAAGTTCAGTGACTAGGGAGGGTCTGCAAAGATGGAGTGCTCCATCTTTTGTAAATAGGCTACTGTAAGGCCACTGTTGGATACAACCCTCAAGGATAACTGAAATAAAATAGAGGATACTTAAAGTCACACAAGGAGGAAATGTTACACACTGATCTCCCAGGGTGAAGTACTTTGCAGAATTTACTGGGCTAGGGGCCCAGTCACACCACAGAATTACAGCACTATTGTTCCACTCTAACTGCTATTGTTCTCTCCCATGGAATTCTGGGGGTTGTGGTTTGGTAAGGCACTGGAACACCATCTGAGAATTCTAAACATCCCTCTCTAGACTGCCAATCCCAGGATTCCATAGGACAGAACCATGGCAGTTAAAGTGGAATTACTGTATATTGCTATAATTCTATAGTATGAATGGGCTCAAGATTGTTTCCATTGCATATGAAAAAGCTGAACTGACAACCACTCTTACCGATGAACTCATTTCGGAGCTGCGTCCTTGCTCTTAGTTCTTCTGTCCCCAATATGACTGCATTGATGGCACTCAGGAGCGTGATCATATATGGCACATTATCTGTGGCTGAGAGTTCATTCATGATGACACTGAACCGGTACTGTTGGTTTTTCACAGTCTAGGACACAGAAGGCAAATCAGTTATGTGTTAAGTACACTCCCAATCAAATTTAAAATCATAGAATCTTAGAACTGGAAGGGACCACTAGACACTTCGAGTCCAACCTCCTGCCATGCAGGAATACCCAACTAAAGCACTCCTGAAAGATGCTCATCTTTCTGCTTAAAGACCTCCAAAGATGGAGAGTCCATCATCCTCCAAGGCAGTGTATTCCACTACTGAATAGCTCTTACAGTAAAAAAAAAGTTCTTCCTAATGTTTAGATGGAATCTCTTTTCTTGTAATTTGAATCCATTGGTTCGTAATCTAGTTTCTGAAGCAGCAGAAGACAAGCCTGCTCCATCTTCTACATGATATCCCTTCAGATATTTAAAGATGGCTATCATATCTTGGTCTTATCTTCTCCAGACTAACCACACTCAGCTCCCTAAGTCGTTCCTCATAAGGCTAGGTTTCCAGATCTTTGATGAAACACAGAAAACTGCCTTATACCAGATTAGATTACTTGGTCTTCTAGCTGTAACCAGTATTATCTATTGTATCAGCAGCAGCTCTCTGGGATTTCAGCCAGAGGTCTTTTCCTGTTGCTACTTGATTCCTTTAAACTAGAGATGTCAGGGATTGAATTTTGGGAAGTTTTGGAATTGATGGCATCTGTTCTACTACTTAGCTATACTCAGAGCATGTAAAATTACTTTTCTGAACTGCACCTCCCAGAATCCTCTAGCCAGAATGACCACTGGCCATACTGGCTGGGGAATTCTGGGGGCTAGAGTCCAAAAAATAACATTTCCAATGCTGGCAATGGTCCCTTTGTGAAACAAAAAGCAACTCAGTTCACACTAAGAGAAGCTATAACTTCTATAATAACGCCTACAACTTTATCATTTCCCTTCTTGCTGCTACAGTGTAGGCAGTACTTTCTATAACGTTAGCAGCTGGGTGTCACTGAAATCGATTGGCATTTGGCAGCAGATTCAGTATTTAAAAAAGAAAAGAAAAGAATTTCTTCAGACAGTGCGTCATACACTGAGGGGATTCCTTGCCAAAAGATGTGTTACCGTAATAATGGCCACAGACTTCAACCTGGTTGATACATGCAGCAGAAGGAGGCAGGAATGAGGTGGGAGAATGGAATGCAGGTAGAGGGATGGGTGTCAACTTTTTTAGATTGCTTCCGTACATGGGGTGAAAAATCCCTTTGCAAGTTGGAAACTAACAAAGGGTGGATTGGAAATCTATCAGTGATTTGGGCTTTTTTTAAATGCAGGAAGGGATTTTTAGGAGGCAGGAGAATAGGTGGTTAAAACAGCACCTCACTTTTTCAATCTGAGATTTCTATGGTTTACTGCACTGAGCTTGGAACAGTCGCTTTTTTAGAATACAACTTTTGAGTATCTCCTAGCTAGCTGGTTGGAGAATTCTGGGAGTTGCAATCCCAAAAGTAACATTTCCAAGCTGTGTTCCTGCTGTATGTGTAATTCAGACCTTTGAAAGCTTTAAAAGGGGACTAGATCACCAGACAGAGGATAAATTGATCCATGGCTAATGAACACAATTGTTAAACTGAATATCCAGGTTCAAAGGTAGTATGATAAATGGATTATCAGATGCTGGGGAGCAACAGCCGGGGGTGACTATTGTCTTCATACACTGCTGGGAAGCACTATATAAATACTTTAAATAAAGACAAACATACATATTGCCTCCCAGCCCATCAGAGTTCCTAGGGTAATGCTCAACAAATAAAAACATTTAAAACAATTCAGAGATTATTAATAGCTGCAAATTGGAAAAGTAAAGAAGCTCCGGATGTAGAAACCTGGCTACACAAATTGTTAGAGATGAAAGATAATGACAAATTAACTCGAATAGCGAATAATGGTAATATCGAGAAAATTAATTCGGACTGGACCCCAATAGTAGAATATTTAAACATACGATGGAATACTCAAATGATGAAGGTTTAAATTAGTGAGATAAATTGGTGTATCAGGGAGCCTTAGTATACTACAATTAAAAAAAAGTGATATTGGAAAGTGGCAAAATGCAATTTTAGGAAAAAGACTATGGTTAAAAATAACGGGAATGTGAGTAAAGTTATTTTGATAAGATTGAAGAAAAATTGGAGTGATGTGTAATTGACAAAATGTTGGAATAGAAGGATAAGGATTAGTTTAACAGTTTATTACAACCATATTGGGCAAACATAACAGTGGAAGTCAATGGAGATTAAGTTTTGAAACTGTTTGTGACAAAGGTTATGTAACAATATTTTGATTACATGTAAGATTATATGTGAAATCTAAAATAAATAATTTAAAACAGTTCAGAGATTTAAAAAAACCTTTTAAAACACTTTTTAAAAACCTCTAAAAACAATTCTTAAATATGATTTTAAAATTACTTTCCATCTATTGCTTGTTAGCTTTCTAGTTTGCCATTTTGGGAAATAAGAGCTGGACCTCTGCCCTAATTCAATAGACTTTACAAAGCCATCGTGGTGTAGTACTTTGAGTACTGGAAAATGACTCTGGAGACCTGAGTTCAAATCTCAAACCCAGTGGGTGTCTTTGAGCAAAGCACATTCTCTCAGCCTCAGAGAAGGCAAAGGCAACACCCCTCTGAACAAATATTGCCAAGAAAACCCTATGGTAGGTTTGCCATAAGTCGGAAACAACCTGAAGGCACACATCACCACCACCACCAACAGCAACAACAACATATTGCCTCCCAGCCCAGTTCTTTATTGTGCATTTGATTTTCTGCTTGCCTTGTAATGATCCAGAGCATCCAAAGCCAAAGCATGTCCATCCACTGAATAAATACAGAGAGCAGCCAGGAGTTCAAAAACTTGCTTCTTGACCATGACATTTGAAGTATCAAGTGCTGCAGAGAGAAGAAATCCAATGTCAGAAGTCCAACTGGTAGTTTAGTACACAGGGTTGAGTTTCCCTTATCTGAAATGCTTGGGACATTTTTGGATTTTGGAATATTTGGGATTTTAGAATACAGGTCGCCCTCCCCATTTATGTGGGGGATACATTTCCCAGATTTGCCATGTATAATAGCAAACTGGTACTGGAGGACCTAGAAAATGCCTACAGATGATGCCTCTCTAGGCTTATGGCACAACTCTATGGTCAGCTTCCAGTGGAAGTTGACCATAGGGTTGTGGAGGACCTCCTGATGCCTGGAGAGACCCCCTCTAATGCCACTCTATGGTTCTATGGTTCTCTAGATGCGTAGAGAGACCTTTTCCTCTGATCGTGGGGAAGTGAAACCACAGGTACCAAGTTATCTTGGAGATGGGGCCTAAACACGGAATTCATTTATATTTCATATACACCTTATACACATAGCCTGAAAGTAATTTTATATACAATATTTTAAATAATTTTGGGCATGAAACAAAGTTTGTGTACATTGAACCATCAGAAAATACATAAAACATAAAATGACCTTTCATGTTGGTGCTCAAAAAAGTTACGGATTTTGGAATATTTTGGATTTTGGAATTCTGAATAAGGGAGACTCAACCTGTGCAACCTTCAACACCAAATTATGAGGAATGACTTAAGGAGTTGGGTATGTTTAGCTTGGAGAAAAGAAGACCGTGAGGAGATATGATACCTGTCTTTAAATATCTGAAAGAATGTCATGTTGAAGATGGAGCAAGCTTATTTTCTGTGGCTCCTGAGACTAGAACATGAAGCAATGGATTTAAATTACAAGAAAAGAGATTTCATCTAAACATTAGGAAGAACTTTACTGTAAGAGCTGCTCAACGGTGTAATAGACTGCCTGATAGGGTGGTGGACTCGCCTTCTTTGGAGGTCTTTAAGCATCTTTCAGGAGTGCTTCGTTGGGTATTCCTGCATGGCAAGGGGTTGGACTGGATGGCCCTTGTGGTCCCTTCTAAGTCTAAGATTCTATGAAATTAAAACTAACAACAAGGTAAGAGTGTAAAGGTGAAGAAGAAAGGTGAAGAAGCATGAAGACAATTCTTAAAATATCTGGGAAAATAATAATAAAAAAGTCTTCTAGTGCCAAGAACACCATAAAACGTAGGTACTAGGCAAGCCTCTCTCCCTCATAATGTCACTAAAGTGTTACCCCAGGGCACAGTGGGAAATTAAAATGCAAATGCATCTGCTCCTTACTGCATCAGTGCTGCCTCCTGCCTCCACTATCAGGCATGGCATCATAAAAGGGTGTTTCCAACCCAGATTGGCCCCAGACAGGGATATACCTATAGGAAGGGAGGCAATGTGAGGGTTTTGCCCCACCAAATAAAGATTCAGCCCCACAAATGAAATTATCCATCAGTTCCTGAACTTCTAGCATTGCAGAGTGGAAGATTTAAAATTAGTAGTATCTAGAAGTTATAGAATTGCTTTGTTCACATCCCCTTGGTAACTTTTACTGTTCCTTTTCTTTGGATGCCTAAACGGTATTTCTAAATGTGAAGTCAAAGGCTTTCATGGCCGGCATCCATAGATTTTCCTTGGTTTTTTTCCGGGCTGTGAGGCTGTATTCTGGAAGAGTTTATTTCTGACATTTTGCCTGCATCTGTGGCTGGCATCTTCAGAGAATGTTTGGGTAGGAGTGTGTATGGAGTTTATATGCTGTTGGGGAGTGTATGTACATTTGTGTATTTGAATGGCTAGTTTCTGGGTGGAGATACGCAAGGAGGATTCGTGTCTGTTTGGCTAACAGTTGGTCGATGGGCCAGATAACCATTAGCCAAACAGACACGAATCCTCCTTGCATATCTACACCCAGAAACTAACCATTCAAATACACAAATTTACATATACTCCCCAACAGGGGTTCACAGTATATAAACTCCACACACACTCCTACCCAACCATTCTCTGAAGATGCCAGCCACAAATGCAGGCGAAACGTCAGAAGTAAACTCTTCCAGAACATGGCCTCACAGCCTGCAAAAAACTAAGGAAAATCTATGGATGCCAGCCGTGAGAGCCTTTGACTTCACAAAGCCCATGAAATTCTGTGGGTTTTACTCGCAAGTAAGTGGGTAGAGAATTGCAATTTAAATTATCTGGAAAGCCCCAGATCATTGGACCTTCAAGTTGCATGAACATTATACCATTAGCCAAACAGACACTAATTCTCCTTGAATATCCTCACCCAGAAACTAGCCATTCAAATAAACAAATTTACATATACTGCCCAACAGGGGTTCACAGTATATACCCCCCCACTCCTACCCAACCATTCTCTGAAGATGCCAGCCACAGATGCAGGCGAAACGTCAGAAATAAACTCTTCCAGAACACGGCCTCACAGCCCAGGGAAAAAAACCCAAGGAAAATCTATGTATTTCTAAATGCTCAACTGAAGTGTTAAGTTACTGCAATGCTTGAAATCTGAGAACAGAAGGAAGATTTCTAGGAGGAGGGAAGAATTCCTATTTAGAGGGGCCCTGGGTTAGACTACCTGATTTATTTTTTAAAAAATGCACAATTGTGCTAGATCCAGTTTTAAACAAACAGGTTTGTTAACATCATGCCTAGTTTGGTGATTAGTTTTACCAGTGATAACAACCAAGAGAAGACTGGGGTTAAAGGGTAAAATGGAGGAAGAGGGACCAAGTCTTGCAAGCATTTGATAGTATAGTCGGCCCTCCATATCCACAGATTCTGTATCCATGGATTCAACCAACCACAGCTTGAAAATATTCAGGAGGAAAAAAAATCTCAAAAGGTAAACCCTGCTGTTTGCCATTTTATATATGGGACACCATTTTACTACACCATTGTATATAATGGGACCTGAGCATCCATGGATTTTGGTAGCCACGGGTGTATGTGTCCTGGAACCAAACCCCAGAGGATACCAAGGGTACACTCTACAGGCTTGATCCTCGGATGAGTATCCAGAATCTGCTCCCAGCTAAATCCCTTATCTAGCTTTCTCCTTCTCTTCTAATCATTGTGGCACCAGGGCTCACCCTCCACTCTTCTCTGCATCCATCTTCTGCCTGAAAGCAAGTAAGCTAAACTCGGTGTTCTTTACTACATCTCACTAAGTAAGTAAAAAGGAATAATCCCCTCATTTCACCTTGATGTGAGAACAAGCCCTTCACCTAAGATTTCTGTCTTTATTTCCAAACAGGAAAACATGTTCCCTCTCTGTGTGGTGGGGTATCTGTGTTTGAATGACAAGCTGTGAGCAACTGTGGTTGGTACTTAATGTGTAATGCTTAATGATATCACCAGACGCCATCCCTGGTCTCAGGCTTTGGACTGGAAACCTCAAGGCCTGGGATGATCCTGAACTGTCAACCCTACTCCCTAGTGAGTTTAAAACTCAGCCTCTCTTCACATGAGTTTCCTATGGGTAAAATGGGAATAATACTGGCACACCCTAAGGTAGGGATCAGAAAGATGCAGCCATCCGGATGGTCTTGGAAAGCAACTCTCACCAGCTTTAGCTAGCATAGCCAATGCTGAAGGATGATAGGAGTTGCAGTCCAACATCTAGAAGACTAAATTTTCCACAAGCCTTGATACTGGGGGAGAGAGAATGAATTAGGCAAAACATTGTATAGCACTGTGCATATTTATGACTGCCATAACATTCAGGTTCAATCAGAAGTAAGGGCCACTGAATTTAATGGTAATTTTGTCCTACGGAAAGCTAGGAATTCTTGCTGGACAGAGGATTCTGGGAGCTAGAGTCCAAAAATATAACTTTTCAAAACTCTGATCAGAAGAAGGGAATGCTTAAGACTGGAACCTTGTGTCTTGCTTCTTGAGTGCACCTATTCAGAAGCTGCATGGATTGATTTCAGCAGATATTATATCCAAGGAAATGGGACGAAAGTTTAAAGCATCATAGAAATGGGCCCAAAGGACAGTGGTGCACACACATGCCACTGCACGTGCACACAAAAGCATGTGAAAAGAATGAGCTCTCACCTTGAGAGAGTTTCCTGACATAGCCTTCATTGCTCACAATGTACTCAATGCCTTTCTGAGAGTTCATTACTGCTCGCACACAGTTAATGCATGTCAGCTGCAGCAGGGCATCAGCAATCCTGGAGACTCCTCTCCCAGAGAGTCGGTCCAAGGCTTCCAGCAGAAGATCGAGCCCACAGAGTTCCAGAAACTGGACCATCCAGCCATCATCACTGCTCTCCAACCGTTTCTTGAGCCCTGAGTAGTTCACCACAGAAGGGATTTGCAAGAGGCGGATGCAGAGCTCTGGTTCAGCATTTTCCAAATTGGCCTCTGTTTGGTCAGACTCCTGGGACCCCAGCTTTTCCTTCAAAGCTGCCCATTTCTTGTGTGCACCTTCCTTCTTGGATGACATTTTGGATGGGTGCTCCTAGAGGTGGGAGACAAAAAGAAATGAAATGGAAGGCCACCTGCATTTTCCAACAACACAGTTCTACACTTTAGAGATAAGGGCTTCCCCACAAAGACTGGCAACCCAATCCACAGATAGATCAAGGCCTTTACTCCATCCAAGGCCAACTCTTAACTTCCCAGAGGAAATATTGATTAGTGTGTTTTCTGTACATATATTCCTGCTGTCCCAGTTCCATGGATGCTGCCCTAGACAAGAACCCCATCAAGGCTCTCTAGGAAAACCGCTCTGCTCTCCTGTGAGACTACTTTCCCCCACCCTCATACCCAAGGTAAAACCCATCCATGAAGCATCTTTGGTCACCCCAAGACAATGCCAGATTACAATGAGGTTTATGTTGGATATACATGGAAGCTGGTGCTTACAGGGCCGGTTTAAGGCACCAGTGGTGTCAGCATCCGCAGGGGGGCCCATCATTGTGGGGGCCCCAGTAGTAACCCTCCTCCTGCAAAAACATTATTAGTAATAATCTGAATATCCTGTACTGTGAATAGCTTAGGTTGGGTTAGGTTACATTGACCTGAGATAAACATATGGGCCCTCCAAAATAAAGCATTGCAGGGGCCCTCAATATTCCTTAAACTGGATGCTTGGAATAAAGGAAGAGAAATATATTTGTTATAGGGACCACTTCCAGATATAAGAACGGTAAGGTTGGGATGCTACATCTACCTACATGACTAGGAAAGAGAGAGAGTTTGGACTGAGAGAAAGAAGGGGGGAAGTGATCTTGTTGGTAAGGAAGGGACAAATTAGGCAACATAAAGGCAGGACACATCATGTAAACTAGCTATCAATCTCTACTTTTATTGCACACTTGCCAACTGTCCCGATTTGGCAGGAACGGTCCCGATTAATCCTCTGTTGTCTTACTTTCTCAGCTGCTTTTAAAATGTCCCAGTTTCTCTGTCCTCCTCTCACCTTCTCCCTTTGCCTTCAGCTTAGCTCCATCTGTGCAAACTGGATTCAAGGTACAAAAGTAGTTTGTACTTAGTTAATTCAGCGGGCGGAAGAGGAGAGGAGGGGACAGAATAATACCCTTCCCAGAAGGCTCAAGGAAAAGCAAACTGCTTCATTATCTAGTAGCTTGTGTATTCTTCCTCATTGATAACATTTGCCATCTTGACCACACTCTGATGTTGCTTGGGCACACATGACCTGGTCTTTATCTGTCAAATGTTGGAGGGTGTTTTACTTCCCCTCTATAGGCCCAGAATAGGCTTTTCAGGTGTATAGACACTCCACTTCCAACTTCTTGATGACTAACTAGCATGAGTTGAAATTTTCAGGACACCGATTTGGGGTGGCAAACCTCGCTATTTAAATAATATCCAACACCCGGCCTTCAAAGGCTCTGCCTGGAGATAGCATAGCTTTTTTGTTCAAGCATCACACCAATTCATTTAATCTGGACATTGAATCATGTTATCTTGATAGGCCTAACTTTCAGTATCTTGCCCTGAAAATGCAGCAGCTGAATCACATCAGGCAATGAACACAAGCTACCTTTGAAAAAACCTCAAATGCAGGGAAAGCCTTGGCAGCCTATCAAGGTATCATCTCATCTCTAAATGAAAATGTTTGGAAAACAGGCCAAAATGTTTTTTTCCCCCAGTCAGTCAGTCAAAATGCATTATAATTAGCAATCAGCTGTTATACAAATATATTACACACTATCGTTGGTCTTTGTACACAAGCATAAGGACAAAACCAAGAATCTAGGAGTTCTAAAAGTTACATAGGGTGTAATATCCTAAGGCACCAGATCCTGTCTGATCTTGGAAGTTAAGCAAGGTCAGCTCTGGTTAGTAGTTGGATGGGAGACCATCAATGAATACCAGCTGCTGTAGGTGATATTTCAGAAGAAGGAACTGCAATACCACCTCTGATTATTCCTTACCTAAGAAAACCCTATGAAATTCATGAGGTCACCATAAGTCTAAAGGCGACTTGAAGGCATGCCTACATGCACACACACGTTGCATATCTGTCAAAAATAGTTAGTTAAAAATACATCTTTTCAAGGGGTGACCAACTTAACATTTGAGTCAGCAGTGGAGAGATGTACTTTTCCATAATATCAGAATAAATATTACCTTTTAGAATAAAATGGGTAATATCTTCCATAAATTAAAGAGTTACAAAAGCAGACTCTAGCTTCCTTAGGTGTACCTTGGATGCACATGGTAAAATTGGCCAAGAGAAGAACGTTTAGCCTTGCTCTGGTGAAAGCAAATCTTATTTTAATGAAAGGTAGATCAACCAGACATTTTGAGAGCTTAAAGGAAGGGGGGGGGGAGGATGCACATGTAGGTTTTTTTTTTAATATAATCAGCTTGCTACATGGGACATTTGAGACTGTAAGTCTGTATCTTTAAGGCACTGCAGCAAGGTTAGTTAAAGCTCTCTCACAGCCCAGAGGAAATTCTAAATGTTTTCAATAAATAGAGATTCAGCTTGTTCCAAAGGTGAATCAGAAAGTGTTGAAGTATATGGCTGGGATGATGCATTGGAATTCCAGGGCCTCAGCGTGGGCAACCTGACAGTATTTTATTCTGGGATGCAGAAAGAAACCAGAAAAAAGAAAAGAAACCAATGTGTTTTCTGTACATATATTCCTCACCTTGGAACAGTGAGCTTGATTTAGTACAGATCTCTGGGTTCCTTCCCTGATATTTCCCCAATGTTTATTTATTTATTTCAACCTTCCTCAAACTGGTAAGCTTCAAATATGTTTGATTACAACACCCTTCTTCCACTGCCAGCATCCCAATAGTTGAACACATCATGTCATGCTGGTTACACAACTGGAAAGACACTAGACTGGGGAAGGCAGGTGGGATGAAATGGATAGTGTTATTGGTTGGCTGGAGATGATGGGAATCACAGGACAATGTATCTGGAGAACATCAGGCAGGGAAGACTGGTTTGTAACATACAATTTATATCCTGCTCTTCTTTCCAGGACTGCAGGGTGATGTAAATGCCCCCAAGCTCCAACTCTGATCATGATAAGTGCCTATATTTATACCAACAATATTCTGAAAACACAGGTCTTCAATTGTGTTAAAGCTTTTACAGCTAAACTCAGCTCTCACAGTAAAAATCCTCCCTTCACAAAAGAAGTGTGTCACCAGAAAGGAATGTGCTATACTTCCAGTTTCCTCTGTTGAACCATATGATGTTCATGTGATCAGATTACTGGACTGTAATCAAAGCACATCAAATCAATTACACAGGTTTCTGAATAGAATTACAGAGTCATAGGGCTTGTCTACATGAGCTAAATACTCCAGCTTGCCCCTGTTTCACAACCCTGCAGTCCATACAATGCAGGGCTTTTGCCCCGATCTGCCCCGAGGCAGTCCTCACCATCCACAGGGCAGATACGGGGCTGGAACGGGGGCAAACTGGGGTAGGGCCTGATAAACCATGGTAAGAAAATACCCTGTTTAATCTGGTACCACTGGGATGGAATGGATTGTGCCCATGTATCTGTGGGAGCCCATCCTGGCAAGCCAGCCCTTGATGCCACCACCAGCTTCTTGGCTCTCCGGGAAACCAGACATGCGTCTGTCAGCATGTGACCAAGACTGGTCACATGCAAGGGGCCTACAATCACATGCTGTGCACCCCTTCCTGGCTTCCCTGTCAGCAGCAAAAACGATGGTGGTGGTGGCTGCAGCAATGGGCTGGCATCCCTGTTTGGATGCTGACCCATTTTCAGCAGGTAATGGGGGCAGAACGGGGCAGAACCGGACCCAGGATACACCAGTGGAAGCAGGCATATTCTTGCTGGTGTAGATAAGTCCATAGATTCCTAGAGCTGGAAGAGATCACAAGGGCCATCCAGTCCAACCCTGTGCCATGCAGGAATACACATTCAAAGCACTTCTGACAGATCAACATCTTTATCAATGACTTGGATGAGGGACTAGAGAGTATGCTTATCAAGTTTTCAGATGACACCAAATTAGGAGGGGTAGCTAATACCCCAGAGGACAGGACTGGAATTCAAAATGACTTGAACAGATTAGAAAGCTGGGCCAAAACTAACAAAATGAATTTTAACAGGGAGAAATGTAGGATACTTGCCAACTAAAAATGATAGGCACAGATATAGGATGGGTGATGCATGGATTGAGGGCAGTACATGTGAAAAGGATCTAGGAGTCTTAGTGGACCACAAGCTGAACATGACTCAGCAGTGTGATGCAGCAGCTAAAAAAGCCAATGCAATTCTAGGCTGCATTAATAGGAGTATAGTGTCTAGATCAGCCTTTCTCAACCTTTTTATCCTGGAGGAAACTTGAAATAATTTTCAGGTCTCAGGGAACCCCTGCATAAACATCTATATACTGCTATTGCTTTCCCCCCACACTCACAATCTCTTGAGGAACCCCTAGCAACTTCTTAGGGAACCCTGGTTGAGAAACACTGGTCTAGATCAAGGGAAGTAATAGTGCCACTCTATTCTGCTTTGATCAGATCTCACCTGGAATACTGTGTCCAGTTCTGGGCACCACAATTCAGGAAGGATATTGGAAGCTGGAATGTGTCCAGAGGAGAGTGACCAAAATGGTGGGAGGTCTGGAAGCCATGCCTATGAGGAGTAGCTTAGGGAGCTGGGTATGTTTAGTCTGGAGAAGAGAAGGTTGAGAGGGGACATGATAGCCATGTTTAAATATTTGAAGGGATGTCATACTGAGGATGGGGCAAGCTTGTTTTCTGCTGCTCCAGAGACTAGGACACAGAGCAATGGGTTCAAACTATAGGAAAAGAGATTCCACCTAAACATTAGGAAGAACTTCATGTAAAAGCTGTTCGGAAGTGGAATACACTGCCTCGTAGTGTGGTGGAGTCTCCTGCTTTGGATATTTTAAAACAGAGGCTGGATCGCTATCTGTTGGAAATGATTTGATTGTGTATTCCTGCAAGGCAGGTGGTTGGACTAGATGGCCCTTGTGGTCTCTTCCAACGCTATGATTTTATAGTGTCTCACCAAAGTACCTACCTCAGAATTCCATAGGATGGAACCACAGCAGTTAAAGGGGAGTAATAGTGCTATAATTGTGTAGTGTGAATGGGCCCCAGGTGACAGTCTTACCCACTGTGATGTGATGTATTAGGTTTCTATTTAAACTACAGAAACTATTTCTAAATGTGCCTCTATAATACAAATTAGCATATTCAAATATTATATAAATATATGCCTCTCGTCATCTTTTTTGACAAATGCATAAACGGCCACCCTCACTTGACCATGGAACACACTGAGTGTGACCTTAGGGCCAGTTACTCTTTCCCAACCTAACATGCATCACTGGGTTTCTTGTTAGGATAAAATAGAGGCATGGAGAAAAAGAACCATTTATGATATTTTGAGGTCATTGCAGGGAAAAAAAGGGATGAGAATGTGATAAATAAGAGCAAGGGTTAGTGTTGGTCTGTTGGTTTCTGTTTTCTCTGTCATTCTAGAATTCTTAATGGTTTGGATAACTGACTGGGTGCTAAAGAGAAAGAATTTAAACACGCACATACACTCACTGGTACAGCTATGGTAGGAAATGTGCAATAGTGAATAAGCTTTTTGTGCAGATAATGTGACACAAAGGGGAATAATACACATACCAAAGTACAGTAATGACAGCAGGGAGCTTTTGACAAGCAACTATTTCCAGCCAGAATTCTTGGCCTTCATTTGCCCCTGACTTGGGAAAAATTCCCATCAAATTCTGAAAACTGCCCCCTTTGCCATATGATGCCTTCTAGGCAAAGGCCAAGAAACTAGATTTGGCAGCAAGGAGAACTTCGTAAGCAAGGGGGAAAAATCTCGCTTCTCTTTCCCCAAGGCATTTCATAACTCTGTTATGCAATCATTTGAAGATGACCTTCACATGTTTTTAATTCCTCTGACAAACTCAGAGCTATTGGAATATGAAATTATTGTTTTGTGCTTTCCAGTTTCCTGAATGATAGAAGACTACAAGGCAGTTTTACAGTTTTCCTGCAAATGAGAGGCCAGGCAACCAATCATAAGATTTCTTTCTTTTTCTTTTTATATGTGTTTACTTGCAATTTTATATATAGTTGTCCCTTCATATTTGCTGGGGTTTGGTTCCAGGAGCCCCCGTGGATACCAAAATCCGTGAATACTCAAGTCCCATTATATGCAATGGTATAGCAAAATGGTGTCCCTTATATAAGATGGCAAAACCAAGGTTTGCTTTTTGGATCATTATTTTTTTAAATAATATTTTCAAGCCGTGAATACTTAATTCTGTGGATACCAAATCCGTGGATATGGAGGGACAACTATAGTTCATTTCACTTCTTTACTTTACTCACTAGCAACAGGGCTGATATTTATATTAACTATAAAACAAAGTTAATTTACTCTTATCCTGTTAATAAAGTTTCTCGACCTCTGTGGAACCTTCTCAAGATCTTTGCAGAGGAGACAGTCATATCATATGGAATGGGTCTTCCTGGTCCTACAACAAATAAAATGGAGTCATGGGAGGAGCTAGGCCGTTGCCATCAACGCCTATTTCAAGATGGATGCCTACATTTAGGATGGGAGGGAAATAGTAGGAACTTTGCTCTGCTGATAAAGTTTTCCCCCAACTGTGGTGGGGTTGGGGCAAAGAGCCTTATTTAGGGATGTAATTCTTTGATTACTTTGTTTTTCAACGATGCAACCAGTAATTTTGGGAAATTTCTTTTCACTTCAAGAAAGTCATCAAAAATGGCAGAATTTGCAAATATTATTCATACTTTGGGACTTACGGTATTCTGTAAAAAAATTTCAGGTGGTATTTTTGCATAAAAAGCAACATTTTCTGTGCCGGAAACAGCATTTTTTTGAAAAATGCAAAATATTTTATGCCCTGGAAATACTGCTTCCTGAGTAGAAAATGCTGTTTTCTGAGCAAAAATACCACAAGTGAATTTTACAAAGGCTAAGTCCTGAGCTATGAAGATTCTTATCAGCCCAGGATTCGTCGTTATATTTGCTGCATCTGATAAAGTTTTCTGTGTGCGAGTGTGTCCATTTTCTCATTTATTAGACTTGTTATTGATTTGAATGGCATACTCTGTGCAACTGTGATTGATGTTTATTGTACCATGTGTAATGACATCACCAGGGCCTGCCCAAGGAGTAATTCGTAGGTCTCAGGTTTTGGTGCTGAAATCTCAGGGCATGGGACAGACTTGACCTGGCATGCCTTGTCTAAATCTGGATCCACCATACTGTAATTCTTATTCATTTAACAAGCATATGCTGGTTAGTGTCAAAGTAAGTCAGGAAATCCTAGGGACAGTTTCCTGTTTGTGAGTCTTTTTGAAGCAAAAACATTCACGTAATGTGTTTCCTCTCCACCTGTACATAAAAGATCTCAACAGAGACAGCTCTTTGGCACAAATCCAGATGAAATCTATCCTTGGGCTATTTCATAATGCTCTGTTGAATAGCTACTGCCTTACAGCGGTTTTCCTAAACAATTCATATGTATTATCTCAGTATGATTGCAACAAATTCTTAAAGGAATACCAACAGAATCCTATGTGCTAACAGCAAATCCAAGTCCTTACGACTCCAAAATGGTACCTTGTGAGTTCATAAAGGGGCAAGAATTAAGAACCTTGCCCAAAGCAATAGACTCAGGGAATTGTGAATATCCATGAAGTAAGATACTGTTTAAAACAAACATGTCTCTTAACACACCAGCAATCCATTTAACTTCCTTTTTCTTTTCTTTTTTCTTTTCCATTTTCAAACAGGATCCTGGTAATCTATTTTAGAGCTAGCCAACAAACGAGATTTAACAGGTAAATGACTAAGTGAATGAATTGTGTATAATGGACCATTAGTAGATTGGGCGGGGGGGGGGGAATGAACCTTTGCAGAGCTGTTGAAACAAGAGGCAGTGATATGGTAGCTAAATGTTCTTTTGTTTGCAAAAGCCCCAGACCTGATATATAGAGCTGAGTTCTGCCACTGGAATGTAAATAGAAATTCTGCAGCTTCTTCTTCTTTTTGCTTAACAACATGTTCAACAACCAAGAAGCAGAAAGTTTCTTGATAACGTGTTGTGTGTTTGCGTGAAATATGTATTAGGTGTGGCTCCTACTGCCCCCACTTCTTTCTGTCAAAACAGCACCTCCCAAACTGGCAGTGCTGCCAAACTGACTGAACCATGCCATCAGAACTCGCTGACAACACAGCGCCACCAAAATTGGCACTTTCATTCCCAACTGACTGTACAGTGGAACTTCTGAGATTGCAAAATGAAACATGTTTGTGACTGCTGTGGGATATAAACCCACTTTTGAGCAACACTTCAGCCACTGAAATGCAATCTTACACATTTATCTTAGGAAACATCATGTGATATAGTGGTTAAAATGCTGGACTGACTTCACAGGTCCAGTTCCTAGTGCCTATTGAGCCAGGAAGCCAACTGGGTGATCTTGTATTAGTGATTTTTGCGCAGCCCGTCCTGTCTCACATGACTGTTCTAAGGCTAAAGTGGGGAAGAGGAAACTCATGTATCCCCTCGAGTTCACTGGAGAACATGTGGGATATAAGGACAAGATCCTGCATCAAGGAGACGGAATATAGCTTTACATTCATGGAGTTATATGGCAGTTGTGCACTGTGATACTGTGCAACAAAATGTACCCTGCACATTATCATGCGTGTGTGATGAGCATCCATGCTCAACGTGCAATGCAAATATATTTCCAAATGTGTGCATTGCATACCAATGCATAACACACATCAGTGCACAACAGTGCTGCATGTAGAATTTTGCTTCTATGCCCAAAACATGAATACCTCCACTGTGCAACAGTGCAAAAGTTCAGTCTGTAGGCATAAGGGAATGTATGCTTGTGGATGTCACCGACAGGATGCCAGTCATAAATGTAACAAATAAGCAGACCCCCAATGAATTTGAAGGGTCATCCTGTCCATGAAATATGTGTAGAACACAACCTGAATCACACAGTATAGTGTGGTGCTCTTTCTTTCTTTCTTTCTTTCTTTCTTTCTTTCTTTCTTTCTTTCTTTCTCTTTTTTCCTGAGTCTACTTTTGCCACATGTCCACACCAACCCAAAATCTGAGCCTTCCAAGAAGATTGATCCTGTGACCTGGTTAAATGATGCAAATCATGCATATTCATCAGTTGTGCAGAATTTATTCTGCTTCTATTCACCATGCGGGTGGTGGGAAGTGGGAGAGATGATGCAGCTATTCCATACAATGTTCTGAGCTCCCTGTCCCAATGCAAGCTCTGACAACAATGTGAAAGCTTGCATGTACTCTCCAACTGAAATAGCCATCCCTAGTTTGTTTCTTTTTTAGCTAGGAGGATATGCACAGACTGTCCTCAGTACACTTGTCCTTTTTCCCCTTTTTCTTTTTTTGATCTTGTTTAATATCAGCGTTCATCCGAATTCAGGAAGCATTTCTGAGACCTTCTGTTTTACTGCAAGGTTTAAAACTAAGCATACAAGAACAGACCAAAGATATATCTAGGCCAGCACTCTCTTTAGAGCTTGGATAATAACAATAACAATAATAATCTACAACTACAGTTTCACTGGTCATGCTGATTGGGGGATTTGGGGAGTTCTATTCACAAAAAGTAACTTTTCCAAGTTTGGACCCTCTTTGCCATTGTGACCAGAGAAATACTACTGCAAGACAACAAACAAGGCAAGAAGACCCAGGGCTGGGGAAAAGGTGGGATAAAAATAAATATAATAGTCACATCATCATCATCACCACCACCAGAACAAACCACATGAATGTTATTATGACAAACCAGTCCATGATCAGTGTATTAAAAGCAGAGAAGGAAAAACTGAAGAGGGAAACATTTGGAAATGGTTACAGAACAGGACACTGTAAAAAGAAACTTTGTGGCTCAGGGAAAGGCATTTCAGACAAATATCATCAAGGCAAATACTGGGAAAAATACACATAATAAATGTTGTTTGTGTAAAGAAAGAGATGAAACTGTTGACCACCTTATTAGCACCTGTAGCAAGATCACATGGGCAGAGTGTAAGAAAAGCCATGATAAAGTGGTGGCAATGATACCTTGAAACCTATGTGAACAATATGTGTTTTATTCCTGCAAGGCAGGGGATTGGACAATGTGAGATGGAGAAATTTCAAAGAATTTTGCAGGGTCCACATTTCAGTGATGGACAGGGCCAAAGGCAAAAACGTAGGACAAAAACACCAGCATATTATAACTTCAAGCTCTTACTGTCAGTAACTAAGCCTTAAGAGAGGCATTTGAACCTTTTACAATGTGAAAAAAATGTACACAGCTTGAAAAACAACCAAATGGTGATGTCATAAAGGGGATATGGCCATCTGAAGAACCCAAGAGGGCCAGGCTGGGATTTCAGGAGGGTCCCTGGTATGAGGATCTCTAGTCTTTCCTCAGCAGACCCAAAAACGAACATTCTCAATTTATGCTTGCTTAATTGGCATCCATCATGTCATTGGCTGTTCTAGCCCATGAAGGCTGTGTGCCCCAGTATATTTGTTCATTTCAAAGGAGTCGTGGGCTTTTTGTCATTTGCAAATTGAATAATAAGAAGCTGGGAACAGCGGAAAAGCACACACAATATGGGCTTGGCAATCATTTGTCAGTTTATGGAGGTGACACAGCTCAGCAGCCAAGCAATGCTTTGCTTGGAGAAGGTCCAAGGGTCCAATTGCTGAATGAATCAAGCAGCAGGTGATGGGAAAGGACTTCTGCCTGAAAAACTGATGAGCTGCGGCCAGGCATAATAGCACTGCAATGGTCAGACTCATCAAGGATCTACAAATGCACTTACTGGTTTGCCATAGGAGGGTATTTTTATTGGATTTATATCCTGCTTTTCTCCCAAGATGGGTACAACTTTTGAGCTGGTATGAGCAGAAATCAAAGAGATCCTCTGTCCTTCCTCTGTGCCCACAGAAATATGATGCCACACTGATTTTAGGAAGCATAGAACAAATACAGGGACTATCACTAATGCTGTAATCCACTAAGTTACATGGAGAGACTTTGTGCTACATTTTGAGTATTCTAGGCTTGGTGCCATGAGACGAGTTCTCATCCTCCTCCCTTCTCCCACCCAACAGCTTTGCTCAGTCTGTTACACAAGATAATGTCAGAAATTGGGGTAAGTCATGGTTGGCAGGGAGTGAGCTGTCCCCTGCTTCCACCATAGGCTGTCCAGATTGTTCACCTTCCTCTTTGGAAGGGAATATGTTCATGGCAAGAAGACATTTTTGTTGGCTATTGAGATCTGTTGATTCCTGCAGTGCAATAGAAGGCAGCTTTGTATGTTTGTGGTCCTGTTATGGGAAGAGGGCAGGGCATTTGACAAACATGTTGAACAGGAGATGTGTCTTTTGCAAGACTTATGAATTTAAAAAGCAATTATATACATGCTTATTCATAAGTAAGACCCATTAGGTTCAATGGGGCTTAAAGGTACTTAAAGGCAAGTGAATATAGGATTGCAAGCCTGACTTTCTTCTGCTCTTTCAAGCATTATTTTTTTCCTGTTCTTTCAGGTGTTTCTCTCTCTCTTTCTGTCTCTCCCCCACATGGAGAAAATAACCTGACATTAAGGAGCAGTGTAAATTTTTCACTTCCATTATTTTTTATTGCTTTGCAAAGAGGAATCATTTGCCAAAAAGAAAGGAGGGGGGAGCTTTTAGTCCATTATCCTGTCAGCAAATTGTGCTGTATCAGAGAGCTCAACAGGATGTCAGGGTTAACATTATATAAACATCAACTTTATAACGTCTCTGGTGAGAGAAAGCAAGTGCTTGTCAGATACTCTACAGGAAAGAGTCAGCTGCACCTCCTGATGCACATCATGAACTTAATAAAATCACAGTTAAACTTGGTGTCAGTGGATGTCATCCTTCTTTTCAAAATAAAACAGCAGGAACAACTTTTATAACCGTGCTGCTTCTAAGGAAGTGTGCATGTTTCCCAGTAAATGACTTGATGCAAATGCTTTTGGGTAGTCGACCTTATTTATTTTATTTATTATTAGTTATTTATACCCCACTCTTCAGCCACAAGGCTATCAGAGTGGCTTACAAATTGTTTTTCAAGCAACAGCAATTTACACATCTCCACTGCATTTAGCAGCTTCCAATGTGTGTTAGCTAATTGCCCCCACAAGCCAAGTACCGGTACTCATTTTACCAACCTACAAAAGGATGGAAGGCTGAGTGAATCTTGGAGCCCAATGGAATCGAACTTGCAACAGGGTGACTTGCAGTACTGGCATTTAACCACTGTGCCCCCAGGGCTCCCTTACAGACTGAGGCACTAGTCCTTGTTGTGACATTGAGTAATTTCTCCCACTTTTCTTAAGGTTTTATTTTCTCATGTGTGAATAACACTGGGCCATCTTTTTCCTGCTAACTTTATGAACAGAGCTGCTGAAAACATCTATGTTTGAAATCAGGGATGGGGATCCCCCCCATCCAGATGTTTTCGCTTACAATTCCCAGAAGCTTTACCCACTATAGCCTTTCTTAAAGGACTGTGGAAACTGCAGCCTAAAACTTTTAAAGGGCCTAAATGTCCCCAGGTCGAATTTTAAAATGTAGACTACAATTGTAGCAAAATACTACAGTTCCAATGTTGATAGTTTCTTAAGGGGAATCATCTAAACATTTTTGTCATTGCAATTTAAATATTACAAATACTGTGAATACATAATAAATAGACTGCCTATTTTTTTAAGCTGTACCTCCAACTGCCCTGATTTGTGAGGGACACTCCCAATTAATCCTCTGTCATCCCACTTTTCAGCTGCTTTTAAAATGTCCCAGTTTGCCCCTTGGGCAAAAGCAAATAGCTTTTCCCCTTAGGCTCTGGCAAAAGCAAATAGCTGCAGCCTCTCCTAGCTTGCCTGTTCTTCCTCATCAAAAACTTTTGCCATCTCAATAACACTCTGATGTTGCTTGGTGTCCCAGTTTTCATCTGCGAAATGTCTTGGGGTGTGTAAGCTTACATTGCTGAAAAAATTATAGAGCAAAATAAAATAAAAAAACATTGAGTGCAGGAAGTTAAATATTCCATAAAGCTAAGAATACCTTTATGTATGTAGGTGGTAGCCTTTGAACCACATCTTGATTTCTTCTGACAGCAAAAGCTATGGTTTACTTTATAGATATGAATTTGAGCACAGACCAGGAAACTGAACTGGTCCCTTTTGGAGACGTTTATCTAGATACAAGATTTATTTTGTTTACACACCTCAGAGGGCCCTGGCATTAGAAAAGGCAATAGCAGCCTTTCTCATGGTATAAAGGCCAGTCTGAAAGATGACTGATGACTGGGAAAAAAATGAACAGAACACAGGGCTGAACACAGAACATTAGGCAGTTCTGAGGTGACAGTCTCAGGCAGCAGATTTTGAGCATGTTAGAAGGGCAGTAAAATGTTGGTTATTTAAACTCTTGTTTGTATTTTTACAGGGCTCGGGAAAGGTACTTACTGATTTTCTGCCTTATAACTTGCTTTGGATACTAATAAAAAGTAAAACAAAAACTAGGGAGCATCCAATGATATCTGTAAGAAGAAAGACACATCTTGGGATACTATAAAGATGGGCATTATTTGCTAAAAAAACAAAAACCTAATGTGTTTCAGTCTGCAGATGTTCTCAAGGACTTATTCATATATATATATATATGTGTGTGTGTGTGTGTGTGTGTGTGTATATATATCAAAGACACACACACACACACACACACATATTTCACAAAGGCACAATACATAATACACATGCTTCCATTCTGCCAGTAAGTGGTTTTGGATTACCTGCTTCAGAAATTTCTCTCACTTTAATTTGAAGTAGGCATGTACAGGATAAAAGCAATATACAGATATATTAATGGTATTATGTAAATGGTTGGCGTGTATTTATGTGTTGTCATTTTGTGATTTTTTTTATATAGACCCTGAAGGTTTAAAAGCATCTGCAAACTTTTTCACAAATAAAGGCCATCTTTTTTAGCACCCTGAGATATATAGTAGGACCCCCCCCCCATATCCATTGATTCATTATCCACTGATTTAGTAATCCACGGGACACAAAAAAGCACACCTATCATTGAGTCTTTCTAGAAAATGTGTCCTCTCTAGCCATTTTCTAGGTCCTCCAAGGCAACTCTATGGTATTTTAAACCTGAAGTCCCATTATTTTCAATGGTGTTCGCTATTATCCACGGTTTTCAGTATCCACATCCTCCCCCCCCCGAACCAATCCCCAGTGGATACAATGTCCTACTGTATCTCCTTTTTCTTTTTGGGTACTAGCAGGCATCTGTTTCTCTCCAAATAACACATTTTGTTTCGTTTATTACAAAATGTCTGGTTTTTGCATTCATTTTCCTCATCTGCTTCTCAGAGGGTAGAACTGAGATATGTATGCTCAGATAGCATAGGCTGCAGCTTTTCCTTAGCTCTCTACTTAGTAGAGGATATATCCACAATTTTGCTTGTTTGCATAACTAAGGCTTTTATATTTTTAAAATTCAAACATATGCCAAACAGTACAATGTTTACATGCTAACTAAGTTATGAAGCATTTTATACTGTCAAAGCAGTAAAATAACCCAAGAAAAAAAATACTGGACATATTTCAAATCAGTATCTCCACATGTTGTTTTTCTTTCCTGGAAAAGAAATTTTACACCTCTATCATTTCACACATTAAAAGAACACGTGAAAAGATCACAGGATCAGCCTGTATAGCCCGGCCCCATGATGCAGGGTGCATACTCCCACTGAATGAGTGTGCATTCCGTGGCCATATGAAGGGCCTTTTTATGTATCTAAATATCACTGTGCATACCCTCCAACATTTTACAGATGAAAACTGGACAAATGTGGTCATGCAACAATCAGCATGTTTTCAAAATGGCAAAAATTATTAATGAGGTAGAATGCACAAGCTAGGAGAGGTTGCAGAAGTTTAAACTTGCCTGAGCAAGGGCAAGATTCTTTTCTCTCTTCTCCTCTGCTGTGTTAATTGAGTGCAAACTACTTTTGCACTTTGAACTCCTTTTGTAGCAACTGAGGTAAGTTGAGGACAAAGGGGGAGGAAGAGAGGGAAACTAGGACATACCCCCATGTAAGTCTGACCCACGTGCTGGAAAAGTGACTTTTTTGGATTTCTGTACAACTTCAGGAATTATCTATACTGTGGGCATGCTGGGAGTTATAGCTAAAAAAAGAGTCACTTTTCCAAGCTCTGATCAGTACATATGTATGACCACATGGCTGGCGAATGTATGGCCTGTATACGCGTCAATGGATAAGGTTGCCAGGTCCCTATCTGGCCCCTCTTGTCTGGTCAGAGCAAAGGGGAGGAATCTCAGAGCAAGGGCACTGCCCCTGATAGTTCCAGTATGTACGGTACATTTGACTCATACATTGACCATGATCCATTTAACATCAAGCATAGTTGCAGATGAAGTTGCAGTTGCAGATTGTTGGAAAATATAGTTTGCAGTCCAATAAGTGGAAATGGTTTTGCTATTGAAGGGTTAACTGAGAAGGCATATGAGATGAGCTGATGTAACTTCCTGAAGTTTTGCTATTGGGTAATCTGGGATGAAGGGGAGTGTCTGAGTGTTCTTCTTTGTTCCAGAAGCCATGATCTTCAACAATCCTCATGGACCTTTGAAGTCAGAGGACCCCGAAAGGGGTGTCCTGAATATAGTTTTGCAACAATGTAGTTTTTAAGTATTTTTAACTAGTTTTAGTCTGTTTCCTGCCACGAATGAGCTCTCTAAACTGTGGGTAATGAAGCTTTTGTACTTTTTAAATAACTTTTGTCTTGAGTGGTTATTTTGATAATTAAACAACTTGGGAAAAGACAAAGGGTGTTTAGTTATTAGCTAAGCAGTGTTTTTACAGGTATGCTAACATTCTGACGCTAGATGCTGCTGGGTTAACTCTAAACTCTGCTAAAGTTGGCTGTATTCTCCATTAACGTGTGAAGTACAGTGTGGATGTTTAAACAGGGACAAAATACCCTGATATTTTAAACAGTGTATTGTTACACATTTCAATACAGATAAATGTTCAGATGAAGTTTTAATTTACTGCAGAGACAGAAATTTGGGGACTGAAGGGAAATTTCATTGGGTGGGGCAGAATTCTTGGGGGGGCAAAGCCCTCATTCCTCATTTGGGGGACAAAGCCCTCATTCCTCATCCCCACCCCATAGCTAGACTCCCATAATACTTGGTATTTTTTGTCTGAATGGCCCACTCTGTGCAACTATGTTTGATGCTTAATGCATCATGCTTAATGCCATCACCAGGGGCATGTTCCCAATAACTTCACCCTTGTAACATCAGCAGCATCTACCTCCTATGACATCACAAGGAGGCCATCCCTAGATCTCAGGTTCTAGCCTGGAAATCTCAGAGCCTGGGCTAATCCTGACCTGGCAACCCTAGCAGGTCATGCTACATAGCATGGTATCCCCACAGATTTGAGGAATATAGGTGTATGTATCTGTGTATCTCCCTAACATTTATTCATGTCATTTCTGGGGAGCAGAAGGGGTGCATAATCTTTCTGGGGATGACTAACAGCCTCCCCCAACCTGGCAGCCTAGAAATATATTAGACTACAAGGCAATATGGTGTAGTGGTCTGAGTGCTGGACTAGGACTCTGGGACCTAAGACCTCTTATGAACAAATCTTGCCAAGAAAACTCCACGAGACATTTGCCTTATTGTTGTGTGCCTACAAGTCCCTTCCAACTTACGGTGACCCTAATCACAGGATTTTCTTGGCAAGATTACTTCAGAGGAAGTTTGCTATTATCTTCCTCTGATGCTAAGAGACTATGACTTGCCTGAGAGGGTTTACATGGCTGAGTGGGGATTTGAACCCTGGTCTCCCAGAGTCTTAGGTCTCGTGTATAGGAGGCTGAAAAAAACTGATTGCTCCACAGTAAAGACAATTCACAGGAGCTGTGACTTCTCAGTGGTTTTACAGCCCCCATAAACTTTGCACACCCTGTAGCCAAAATGGAAGCCACGAGTGAATTACTTGCATTTTTAGAACCGTCGCCGCCATTTTTTTCTTTTTTAAAAAAACCCTATTTCCATTGTGTACACAAGTGCTATTTCATGGTTACAAAATGAGAGGGAGAAACAGATAATACAAATCCCCATTTTATCACCTTAGTGATTGCTCACTAAGGTGAAAATCCAACATGATGGCAGCGGGCGCTTGCCCTGTTAGCAAGCACACACACCCCTGTGCTCATCCAGCCAATCAGGTTTGTGCTTCTGCTCGTATGGGAAGGTGATTCAAATTGAATTGCTTTTCCCAATGCGTGGAAATACACATTCCCCACGGAGCTTTTTTAAAAATTCAGGAAAAGCTGTGAAGGCCCTCCCTGGCGTAGGTTTTAAGAGTTTTTTGCTACTCCCATTCCGAATACGGTGCATTGATGCAGGTTCCCATTAAGACAGACCCGTATTCCCAGTGAATTCCATTAGGATTATTTTGACCATTTAGATGATCCCTTAATCCAACTCTCAAACCACTACACCATACTGGCTCCCTGCATTTGCCTTAGGGCCCCCATACATTGGAAACAACTTGAAGGCACACAACCACAGCAACCACCACCCTCATCACACCAGCCATTAGCCATACTGGCTGGGAAGGGTGATAGGCACTGTAGTCTAACTCTTCTTGAAGGTCCCTAAATTGCAGGATGTCTGGAATTTTAAAAAGACATAAAAAGTGTCATGGAAAGCATCTGGGCAAAGAATATAAATACAATCATTTTGCTCTTGCCATGTTTGAACTTCCCCCATGGACTTTTTCAATAAAAGAGTCAAACAAGAGTTCATTCTGACTAACTGCTGTGTTCATTGTTCTGGGAAATGTGTTGGCAGAAAGTACCTCTCCCCTCCCCCTCCCCTCTCTTCCTTCACCCCCCATGGAGAAAGATGGAGGGTGGGGAGCTATTTTTGTAACATAGGAGGTGTGATAATCCATTATGGATTTCACAACAGTAACCACATTTTAATGTTAGGCTTATTTTGGAGGTGTAATCCATAAATCCTCATAGAAAGTGAGCTGCTGAGCAAATTCTTAGAACAAAAAAAATCTATTCAGTACACTGTCTGTGAACAACAGCATAAAAGGATGCTCAGGAAAGAAAGGCGCAGATCCATTATGAGAGGGAGATGGAAAGGACCATTGAAAACCAGCAGGGTTTCCTTTCATTGCTGCATTTGATGGGAACATGCATGGCACATTATTACAACAAATAATGCATGCAATCTAATCTAAGACAATTTGGCTCCCTGCCTTATAGTCAATTAATATTAACTATGATTATTCATTGTAAGTATTAGGAACACAGGAAACTATTTTATACCAGTGTAAACAATGGTCCATCTAATTTAGCATTGTATATACCAGAGGTGCAACTTCCCCAGATTTGGGGACTACTCTGAGAATGATGCAATTCCCCCCATGCAATTCTCCCTGATTTTTTAAAAAAAATAAAAAGTCTCTAGGGCCCACATAGGGAACCTTTTGCCAGATTTGGGGCCCAATTATCCAGATTTGGTAGGGACAATCACTATTAATCCTCTGTCATCCCACTTTTCAGCTGTTTTTAAAATGTCCTAGTTTCTCTCTCCTCCTCCTCCTCCCTCTCTTTGTCCTCAGCTTACTTCAATTGCTGCAAAATGATGTGAAATTGCAGAAGTAATTTGCACTCCATTAAATGAGCAAGGGGGAAAGGAGATGAGGGGATGGAATCTTGCTTTTTCCTATAGATTCAGGCAAAAGCAAACTGCTGCAGCCTCTGCTAGTTTGCCTGTTCTTCCTTATTAATAACTTTTGCCATCTGGCCTGGTCACAGCTTGAAAAGATACTTTCTGGATTACAATTCCATTCGTTGTTGTGTGTGTTCAAGTCATTTCTGACCTATGGCAACCTTAAGGTGACCCTATCACGGGATTTTCTTGGCCAGATTTGTTCAGCTGGGGTTTGCCTTTGCCTTCCTCTGAGGGTGAGGGAGTGTAAGACTTGCCCAAGGTCACCCAGTGGGTTTCCATGGTCGAGCGGAGATTTGAACCTTTGTCTCCAGAGTTATAGGCTGACAGTCAAACCACTATACCACGCTGGATCTTACAACTCCACGCATCCACCCAGTCCAACCAAAAAGTAACATTTCCAAGCTCTAGACCCGAATAAATGGTGCCAAGAGCAAATCAAGCCTGAATTCTCCCTAGAAGTCAAGATGACTATTATTTATTTATTTATTTATTTGCTGCTGCTGTGAACCTACCTGGGAAGCATCATCTCCTCAGTTGCCAAGATTGACAAAGAGATCGATCACAGATTAGCAAAGGCATATAGTGCATTTGGAAGACTTCACAAAAGAGTCTGGAGCAATAAACACCTGAGGCAAAGCACAAAAATCAGTGTGTATAGAGCCATCGTACTGTCCATCCTCCTTTATGGATCTGAAACATGGGGCACCTATCGCCACCACCTACGACTCCTTGAGCGCTTTCATCAGCGCTGTATACGCACAATCCTAAATATACACTGGACTGACTATGTGACGAATGTTGCTGTCCTTGAGCAAGCAGGGATCACCAGCATTGAGGCCATGATATTGAGAACACAGCTGCGCTGGGCAGGGCACGTTTCTAGGATGGAGGACCATCGCCTCCCAAAAATACTGCTCTACGGTGAACTCGCCACAGGTCAGCGTAAGAGGGGCACTCCAAAAAAGCAATACAAAGACTCCCTGAAACAACATCTCAGGCTTGGCCAAATTGATCACCAACAGTGGTCCACCCTGGCCTCACATCGGGAGGCATGGAGACACACTATCCACAATGCTGCAGCCTTATTTGAGAACTCACGACGAACAAGTCTTGAAGAGAAACGACAACGCAGAAAGAATCATAACCCAAAAACATCACCCAAGGAGACCTTCTGCTGTGCTTTTTGCAACCGGACTTGTTTATCTCGGATTGGCCTTTTTAGTCACCAGCGCACTTGCAAAAAGCGCGGGATGAGTCCTTCCCGAATCTTCGTTTGCGAAGAAAAGCCAAAGAGATTTATTTATTTATTTATTTATACCCCGCTCTTCAGCCACAAGGCTATCAAACTCAGACTGCCATATTTTGGACATATCATGAGATGATGTAACTCATTAGAAACAAAAATAAGGTCAGGTAGAAGGTAGTAGGAAAAGAGGATGAATGCATTACAGGTGGAGAGACTCAATCAAGGATGCCACAGCCCTGAGTTTGCAGAACCTGAGCAGGGCTGTTGGTAACAGGGTGACTTGGAGGTCTCTCATTCATGGGGTTGCCAGAAGTCAAAGTTGACTGGACTGCAATTAACAACAAGACTTGAAGGGAGTGCTCTGGTGTGTATGTATGTGACTTCAAGTTACCTGTCAACCCATGAATTTCCCAAGGTTTTCTTTGGCAAGGAATACTGATAGGTGGGTTTGCCAGTTCCTTCCTCTGAAATATAGCCTATAGCACCTGGTACTCATTGGTGGTCTCCCATCCAAGGACTAAGCAGAGCTGACCCTTCTTAGCTTCCACGATCAGACAGGCTCTGGTACCTTTAAGGTACCTTGTGTAATATATACTTTCATGTTGAACCTGAAGTAACCCTGGGCACCAAGCCTATTAGAACCCTGAAGTAAGAGTATCAAGTCTATCTCATCAACCTTATTTATGTGAGAATATGTTGCAGTCTTGGCTACACTAGGCAAGAGCACTAGATGAAATCTTAGGAATGGAAGAAATTCTCAAAGCATTTCTAAAAAAAAAAAAAAAAAAGTCTAACAGAAGGTGTTCAGCATTCTCCAGAAAAAGCTAAAGGTGAGTGAATGTTGGGTTGGAGAACAAACAAGAGGGTTTTGCAGTGGGTGGGTGGGGGCTTGGGCATAGCAAGGGAGTGTGGCCACTGTGAATATGCAATATTTTATACGTGGGCTGTTGAAAAGAGATGGGGGACAGGAAACAAACAAGCAGCAGGCTGGTGAGAACAATGCAAGTCCAACTGAGATGTTGATATATTGCTCTTGGGACTAGATTAGGAACGTGAAGCTGCAAGTGTTTTATTTATTCATCCCACCCTATAGAATGGAGACTTGTTCTTCCATTTGGATGCACTATCAGAGAAGGCAAATGCAATGCCACACTGAGTGGGGTGGGAGAAGAGAAGAACACATGCCCCCTGGCTGGTTGCGCATGACTTAGCAGAAGAGAATAGCCATCCCAGAGAGATAAAAAGGAAATAAAGCATAACATGATTCCAAGTAAGACCCGTAGTGGAGGAAAGAGAGTTGCCTTGCTTGTTAAAAATAATTCATTGTAACTGACAGCAACCTGGTTATTTCCCACTATCACAAGAAACAGACACAGCTGAGCCAACTAAAATGTATCCGGACTTATTATGAGCCAACTTTAGCATTTGTCTATACCAGGGGACATTAAAATACATGCACATTAAAAACAGCACAGATCTTGGAAACACATACTGTATTAAAAGTTTAATGTAAAATAAGTAAGGTCAGATTTCCATTTCATCATTTAGTAATCATGTTGTGGTAAATTTTCCCTACCCTGTTTGAAATTTTACATTCCAGTATGCCATACTAAGATTTACTCCAGTCCTCTCCCTACCCAGGTAAAATACCAAGGCTATCTACATGCAAGATCACCAGATTGTAACCAAGTCAGCTTAGAGAAAGGATCAGCAACTAGCAAGTTTGTGTTATATCAGGCTCCCACCTGCAAAGCCATCTGTAAGAGGAGTGTGTGGGAGAATGAGAAATGCTATCTAGATGCAGCCTTGCTGCTGTAAAAAAAATCTGTTTGGAATAATGCCAATATTCACCAGGCATTCTCTACATGAGCCATAAGGTTGACAGCAAATAAAGAGAAATGGAATGCCTAAGTATAATGAATTCTGCATCAAATGAATGGCAAGCGTGCGCTTGAGAAGAAAATTATAAGAAAATATAATAATTTTGAGGATCCTATAAAAGGGCACAGCTCCACAAGATTATCAGGCGTGCATGGAATTTCATAGAATTTAGTAACTTAACCATCTTAGAGGCTTTTGGGTTTTTTAAAGCAATTTCCTCACTCTTAAAAATGTGGTAATGGGCTTCAAATGTGTTAGCCAGTAGTTTTCCAGTTTCCTTCCATAGCTTCCTGGGTGTTTCTCAATAATAATTTTTAAAAGGTCTGTTGTTATTTGTTGTATCATATCATGTACATAATACATTCTATGTTCCTAAAGGAACAAAGTGATTTTCAATCTGTTAAGAATGCTAACATCACATTTTTCATTTTCTTTCTGAAAATTTTCAATTATTTTTCTGAGGAAAAATGTCCGCTCCCCCTCCCCCTCCCCCCTGACTTCAAAATTTCTGGAAATTTTACATCTCTAGTTGAGCACATGTGGAGAGCCATGGCGAATCTCTGTCTTCCAGGCCCAGTTCCAAACTGAAGGAGGGAAGTGGAGGCATCTGATGTTGTCTTTGTTGCTGATGGTCGCTCTAAGCTGACACTACTCATTGTGAGTTTTTACTGCTGAAGTGTCTCTACCTTCGATTCTAGCACACAGCTGGAGAGGGAAGGTAGACATGGGTAGCTTCCCTCTGGACTTGACGGATACTCCAAGAGCCCAGCAAGCACAGAGTTTAACCAAGTTTCTGCCCCCACCCCACCCCCCACGGTTCAGAGTTCTGGAGGGTACAGCCTTGGTTCCACATTGGACAAGATCCCCCCTCCATCTCCAACCTTAGAGATGATAAGATAGAAAAGTGAAGGAGATTTTCCTTTGATGTCCCACAGCTTTGCAGAACCACCGCAAGTGGACAAGGACAACAACCTGAAAGCCACCCAAATTTTATCTACCTTTGCAATGAAATAGCAAATATAGCTGGGGAGCAGTATTCTTCTACTTTAGAGTTCTTTGCCCAACTTATTGGCTTGTACTAACCCTCCTGTACAAATGTACATACATCATATAATTTCAATCAGTTGCAGAATTTGGCTTTCTTGATACAGGATTGATATGAAAACTTTCCTCTGCTCCATTCAGAATCTGCTTAGTATTCTGAAGCTTAAGCAGCTTCCTAGAAAAAGTGTGTTTGTTTTAGATTTTTCTTTTCCCCACTGGTAACAACACTAAACACATATGTCTTCTCCTCAGAATGGTGGTTCACAGAACCAGTTGTGGTTTAGAGTACAAGGAAATTCAACTGTTCACCACAACTGAACTAAACATGCTCACCAACAAGAGATCTGTGCTTTAGATCTGGATGAGAGAACAACAACATACATTTGGAATAAACTAGGGACCTAAATTGAGAAAGTATTCACCCCTTCCCAAAAAAGGTTACTGGCTGGGTGGTCTGCTCACATAATTCTCAGCATTCAAGGAATTTCATCCAGAATAAAAGTCAACATTAAAGAACTTTTGAACATGTTGCACTATTAAATGGCTGGCTAAGCCTGACCACACATGTGGAGAGACTCATTTTGTCCTAAACTGATGAAGGACTTCTGGGGGAAACAGTGCTCAGTTCCTAATGCACACATGCACAGAATCATCTGACAGTCTAAGTTAAGTGCAGAATTTCTTGGCAGTGGAGGCTGGTGTCTTCAATGCCAGTGGAACAATCAATTTGCTACAGGTTTTGGTCTGAGCTATCCAAGGTGCTGAATGCTATCCTCAAAATAGGTTCAGCACCTTGGATAGGTTATTTTAAAGTTCAGACTAAAACCCAGAGCAGATTTACCACCCCACTGATATGGAAGCCACCAGTCACTACTGCTTCTGGAAGAAATCCATCTATCCCTTTATTTGTATCCTGCCCTTCCCCCAGACTGGGACTCAAGGCAACTTACAAAAGGCAGAAAATTACAACAAAATCACATATAGTTAAAACATACAAACGTTGGGATTAAAACAGTATTAAACTAACAACAGCATTAAAACCATCTAAAATTTTACTTGAAAACAAAGATTAAAAAGAGTACCACAGCATATAAATCCCTTCTCTTGTTAACAATCAGTTTCCAAAGGGTTGCTGAAATAGAAAAGTCTTCACCTGCCACTGAAAAGACAGCAAAGAAGGAGCCATCCTAAACGAGGGAGCTTGGAGGGAGTTCCAAATTTGGGAGCAACCACCAAGAAGGCCCTCTCTCATGTCCCCCCAAACATACCTGTGAAGGCAGTGGGATAGAAAGAGCCTGCCTCCCCTGAGGAATTTAGAACTTGGGCAGGTTCATATGGGAAAATATGTTCCTTCAGAAAGCCTGAAAATAATACTTGATCTGAAATAATCCCCAACATTATCAGCTGGACAAACTGATATTCAGATTTGCACAGCTACCAAATTTGGTGATGTCTTTACTCAAGAAGTGGATTACATTTAGGACAGAATCTTCTTTTCTTTCTAGAGCAGGATACATGCAGCTCAAGATACTATTTTTTTTGGAGGGCAGAGCAATTGTTGTTTTGTTTTTGCATTTACCACGCTAGCTGTTTGAGTCTTTGGTCTAGGATGGAGGACCATCGCCTCCCAAAAATACTACTCTACGGTGAACTCACCACGGGTCAGCATAAGAGGGGCGCTCCAAAAAAGCGATACAAAGACTCCCTGAAACAACATCTCAGGCTCGGCCAAATTGATCACCAACAGTGGTCCGCCCTGGCCTCACATCGGGAGGCATGGAGACGCACTATCCACAATGCCGCAGCCTTATTTGAGAACTCACGCCGAACAAGTCTCGAGGAGAAACGACAACGCAGAAAGAATCACAACCCAAAAACATCACCCAAGGAGACTTTCTGCTGTGCTTTCTGCAACCAGACTTGTTTATCTCAGATTGGCCTCTTTAGTCATCAGTGCACTTGCAGAAAGCGCGGGATGAGTCCTTCCTGAATCTTCGTTTGCGAAGAAAAGCCAGAGAGACTTAAGGAAGCATTTTAATATGTTGCAGGGGCTGTTTTGCCAGGTGTAGGAGCAATACTGATCTCACAATCAAGCAACTGTTTGCACAATGAACTAAGAACCTCATTTGCTTTTAATCTTCCCATGGAAGTAAAAAAAAAAAAAAAGGCTGAGAAATTGCTGCACATGCGCCTCCAACAGATTTGCACTGACATTCAGCAGCAATAACTCTTATACTTGCATATGCTAGGATGACTCAACAGTAGGTGAAAGGAGAGACAAACAAATCCTCTTTTATTCCTGCTTTATAGCTGACTCCATCAAACGGGTCCCTCATCCACCATCATTGGCATCTGGAAACAATTACTGAGAAAGTCTGTTATATTGCAGACATTGCTTTCCCTTCCTCAGGAAGTTTTTCTTTATGCTTTTCAGTCCATTGTCAACAGGATAAATCACCCAGGCCTACTGTGCCCTCCTCTTGCAAAACAACTTGAAACTGCTGCTCTTCATTAACATTCCTGCTGTGTTAACTTCTGGAAACCAAAGTAGAACAACAAGAATGGGGTGTCAAAAGGCCACACCCAAATTCGCAACATGACCAGCTAGGGAGCAGGCCCGCTTAATTAAGTGAAAGGAAAGGAAGAATGCTAAGGTTAGGAGATGTGTCAGCTCTGACCTAGCTTTTATCTTCTATGCTAATCGTCCATCTTCTCTAGGCTTTCATGCCTCCTGGCACTGCCCTGCATGAGAATTTCCAAACAATTTCAAAGATGTTTGCAATTCCAATCCTCTTTCATACACTTCGGTAGGCGGTAGCAGCAATAGCAGCAATAGTGGAAGAAACAAGGAGTCTAGCTAGCAAACAAGCTATTTAGAACCCTACAAGCTGCTTCACACATTGCATTTTTAAATGCTTTATGCATACACATAAATATGCATCTGAAAAAGTGGATTCTGATCCCTGAAAGTTCATATTATAAAACCAAACCAGTTACTCTTAAAGGTGCAACAAGGTTCTTTGTCCTTACATCTAAACAGGATGTGAAGAAAATGTACTAGAGGTTTCTGTTCTGTCAGAGGGTAGGACTAGGAAGTGAAAATGACAAGGAAGCAGGGAGGTAACTGTTGGGAGGGGGAGATTGGATGAGGTCATTGCCCCTTCACATAATTCTCCCCCCTCCCATGAAGTGTTCCTTCAAACCTCCAATTTCTAGCATCGCAGAGAGTGAGAGACTGAAAACTGTTCATATTTAGAGGCCTTATTATTTTCTGTGTTTGAACTTCCTTGATAACTTGGTGGAGGGGTCTGGAAGCCATACCCTATGAGAACCAGCTTAGGGAGCTGGGTATGTTTAGCCTGGAGGAGAGAAGGTGAAGAGGTGATATGATAGCCATGTTTAAACATTTGAAGGGATGTCATACTAAGGATGGAGTAAGCTTGTTTTCTGCTGCTCCAGAGACTAGGACACGGAGCCATGGGTTCAAACTACAGGAAAAGAGATTCCACCTAAACATTAGGAAGAACTTCCTGACAGTAAGAGCTGTTCGGCAATGGAATGCACTACCTAGGAGTGTGGTGGCATCTCCTTCTTTGGAGATTTTTAAAAAGAGGCTGGATCGCCATCTGTTGGGAGTGATTTGATTGGGTATTCCTGCATGGCAGAGGGTTGGACTAGATGGCCCTTGTGGTCTCTTCCAGCTCAATGATTCTATGAACTTTGCCTGCCTCTTTTCTTTGGATGCCTAAACTGTACTGTATTTCTAAATGTTCAACTGAATTTCTAAAAGAACATTTATGGGAGAGGAAGAATTCTTATTGGTGGGGCATGCCCTCATTTTGCCCCCATAGCGATACCACTGCAAGGAAGCATATTTCAGAGAATAATAGGAGAAGTTTAACACCAAAGAACAAAATACAAAGGGAAATGGGCGGGCCTCTTTCACTGCAGGTATCTAATCTAAGCAAAGGCTGGTTGGCCATCTGTCTGGGATGCTGCAGTTATATGTTACCCATACTGCACACAGGATTGGATGGGATTACTTTCAGGGTACCCTCCAAATATAAAGATTCTGTAAATCCACCCAATGTGTATATGTGACAAACATAAGACTGACAGCTACTCTAATTAACTTCCTGATAGAGGCAGTGGTCAATGGTGGCTTGCATATCTGATCCAGCTTTTAGTTTGAACTTTAAAGATTAACACCGCCCCCAAAAAAACAATCCAAGTCAGCACTTTAGACATTTCCCTTTAAAAATCTGGACTAAAGTTCAAAAGCAGGTTCCCAATGAGAATGGAGATGTCTTTAGTTCTCTCCCCGGCCCCAAGTAACTCTTCCAACCTCTAGGACTGTAGTATAAAAATACACACTGTGCCCCAACAAGCCCTCTTGGTAAGAAGCATGGAAAGAGTAAAGACAACCTCATGTTAAAGGAAAGCCAAACTGATGAGATGTTTAGCTTTCCTGTACCTTTAGTAGATGTTAAAGGTACAGGAAAGCTAAACATCTCATCAGTTTGGGTCAGTGTAAGAGGGGCGCTCCAAAAAAGCAATACAAAGACTCCCTGAAACAACACCTCAGGCTCGGCCAAACTGATCACCAACAATGGTCCGCCCTGGCCTCACATCGGGAGGCATGGAGACGCACTATCCACAATGCTGCAGCCTTATTTGAGAACTCACGCCAAACAAGTCTTGAAGAGAAACGACAACGCAGAAAGAGGTTTCAACGCAGAAAGAGGTCACAACCCAAAAACATCACCCAAGGAGACCTTCTGCTGTGCTTTTTGCAACCAGACTTGTTTATCTCGGATTGGCCTTTTTAGTCATCAGCGTGCTTGCAGAAAGCGCAGGATGAGTCCTGCCTGAATCTTAACATTTGCGAAGAAAAGCCAGAGAGGGAGTAGATGTTAGTTCCTGTACCTTTAATAGATGGAGAGGAGGGAATTTCAGGCACACTTGTCTTTACCTCATGCAACAACTACTTAAAGGTACAATATGATGGACCTCTCTTTAGTTTTAAGGACTATAGCCAACATTACCTCAGTTGCAGGAGAGCCATTACACACATCTTCCCTTGCCACTCAAGTACTGACACCTCATGCTATGCAAAAGAGAAGTCCTTTCCAAGCCAGCATCATCCAATTCCTAGGAGAGCCAACCCTGGCCAGGAAACGAGCCACATCTTGGACATCTCCCACATCAGCTGAGACTCCCAGTGGTACAGGAACTAATATGACAACATTGGAAAGGTCTTAACACAACTTCTGAAATGTGTTTACCTGACTGCCCATAAGGCTAGAATGCAGCTCCAAGTTTGCAGGCTAAAACTTTGTGACCATATATTTAGAGAAATATGCCTAGAGAGCTTCACCTCACCTTCCTGGAAAAACTGCATAATTTCTCAGAGGTCTCTGAACCAGAGCCTTAGTAACTATTATAATGCCACCATTTTCAAGTACAACCAGTTGAAATCAGAATGATCAAAGTCAGCTCATTATCTAGGTAAATGGACTGAGCGTATGGTGTACTGATCCCAGCTTTGGAAGAGCTACTTTTTGAAAGTCTGAAGAGCATCTTTTTCAAAGCCTAATGAACTCCATTTACTATTTTTAAACTTGGTTTCTCAAAATTTACCATTCAGACCTTCCATTAATCAAGGGAAAGGGAGCTGGAATCACTCCAGGATTAACAACAACTATTTCTACTACTACCACCACCAGTACCATCATTATTAGTACGACTTTTCCTTTTTAAATAATAAAAAAAGCATTTTTAAAGGGCAATATACTTGTTAAGTAATTAGACCCATTTCCCCTCCTTTTTACAGGTGAGGAAATGATGGTCATCATGGGCCATCCAACAATAAGTAGAGCTGAAGCCAAGTCTAGCAACCTGTTACACTGCAATACTGTTTGTGACTTTTACAAATAGGAAAAATTGTTGCACTTTCAACCTGCTGGTCCTTTTCTTCATTATCCTCTGCAAGTGCTGTGGCATTTGAGTCGTGTGTGCATGCAGATGTCTGAATACTTGCTGTTGTGGTATACGGACAGGAAACATGGTTTGAACGCTTGATAAAATGCTATTCCATATTAACCACGGAGGTCTTTAAACAAAGGTTGCATGGGCATCTTTCCAGAGTACTGTAGTTATGTATTCTAAATTTTGTAAGCCGCCCCGATTGTTTTAACAGAGGGGCGGGGTATAAATAAATTTTTTATTATTATTATTATTATTATTATTATTATTATTATTATTGGGATGTCAGGCCAGGCGATGTTACTTAGGCCTTGTATAGAGGGGCTATTTACACCATCTTGGCCCCGTCTTTGAACCCTGCAATCCTAATGATGCAGGGCTTTTGCCCCATTTTGCCTCTGGACAGTCCTCATGACACCTGGGGATAAGACGGGGTAAAGTCCAGTGAACTGGACCTGCAGCTGCAGGAATGGGAAAGTGTGGCAGTCTGGACTCTGTTCTGTTTTGTGCCAGTAACGGGGGAAGAAAAGGCCATATCTGTGGCCAGAATACTCTGGTGAGGCCTTAGTTAAGTACAATCATCATCATCATCATCATCATCATCATCATCATCATCTTTATTTATAGCCTGCTTCTTTCCCAAAGCTGGGACCCAAAGTGGCTCACAGTTTTAAAAACACACAAGTAAAACATATAAAAAGTGCACATTAAAACAGAATCACATCATTAAAACAACATCAAAATATTTAAATAAAATATACTTAAAAGTATTTAAAACTTTTTTTAAAAAGATAAAAAGCTTTTAAAAAACAGCCCCCCCAAAAACCACACAGTACCCCCACCCTGTTCTTTAAAAAGCCTAACTGAATAAAAAGGTTTTGGCCTGCTGCCAGAAGGACAGCAGGGTTGGGGCCAATCTGGCCTCCCTGGGGAGGGAGTTCCAGAGTCTGCGGGCAGCCACTGAAAAGGCCCTTTCTCATGTCCTCACCAGCCGTAATTGAGATGGTGGTGGGACTGAGAGAAGGGCCTCTCCTGAAGATCTCAGGCCCTGGACCAATTCACAGAGTGAGATGCGGTCTGTCAGATAGCCTGGACCTTAGCCATATAGTGCTCTATAGGTCATAACCAGAACTTTGAATTAGTTAAGCTTACAAGTAGCTAATATAGCAGGGAGGTGGGAGTACCTGGAAGTTGTAGTTTTCCCAAATCCTAGATTGTGGGAAGGGATCACAAGAGCCATCTAGTCCAATGCCCCAGCATACAAGTATCTAATACAGAATTCCAGACTACTTTTTGTGGCTCCAAAGTACAGCTGAAACCTGGCATAGCAGAGAACATAGAAAGCTGCCTTATTCCAAATCAGACAGTTTATTCCAGGTCAGGCTGGGAAATAACTCCTTCTTCCAGGTCAGTGGCCTATTCTGATTGACAGGAGCTCTCCTGGGTCTCAGGCAGAGAGAGCATTCCCTTTCCTGCCACTTAATCTTTCTTCTGGGTTAGAGTTGCTGGAGATTGAAGCTGGAACCTTTCTCCTTGCAATGTGGGTGTTCTGGTAGTAAACGACAACATCACTTCCTAATCTTCTTTTTATTTACTTATTTACAATTTCATACCCCATTTTTCCATGACAGCCACTCCCACCCATTGGCTGCTTGTAGGATAATGAAGACAGATACAAAGCCATGAAATTAAAATCCAGCCATAAAAATGTAGAGCAACTGGCATTTATCTGGTACTAAAAACCTGAGCAAGAGCAAAATCATACCATAGCAACATTGAGAAAATTATAACAGCTCAAAGACAAAATTCAGATAACTCAGCCTAAAGGGCAAAAACACAGCTTGGGATAGTAACGTTATTGGACTTTGTCGTTGTTGGTAACTGCTGTCAAGTTGACTTCGACTTATAGCGACTCTATGAATGAGAGACCTCCAAGACACCCTATCATCAACAGCCCTGCTCAGGTCTTGCAGACTCAGGGCCATGGCTTCCTTGATTGAGTCGATCCATCTGCAATGTGGTCTTCCTCTTTTCCTACCACCTTCTACCTTACCAAGCATTATTATCTTTTCTAGTGAGTCATGTCTTCTCATGATATGTCCAAAATACGACAGTCTCAGCTTAGTCATCTTGGCTTCTAGGGTGAGTCCAGGCTTCATTTGCTCTAGGATCCATTTATTGGTCTTTTTAGCAGTCCACAGTATCTAGAGAACTCTTCTCCAGCACCACAGTTCAAATGAGTTGTTTTTCTTCTGTCAGGTCTCTTCATCCTCCAGCTTTCACAACCACACAGAGAAACTGGAAATACGATGGCATGGACAATCCTAACTAGTATTCAATGGTATATCTTGACACGTCAGGATCTTGTCTAGTATCATCATAACTGCCCTTCCAAGTCCTAGTCTTCTTCTGATTTCTTGACTGCAGTCTCCATTCTGATTAAGGACTGAGCCAAAGTATGGAAAATCTTGAACTATTTCAAAGTCATCATTGTCTACTTTAAAGTTATATATATCACCTATGGTCATTATTTTGGTTTACTTAATGTTCAGTTGTAAACCAACCTTAGCACTTTCTTCCTTGACTTCCTTTAGTAATCGTTCCAAGTCATTTTCCAAATCTGCTAGCCAGCAAGGCCAGACTACAACACCCAGAGTCCTCCAACCATTATGGCCAGTGACCTTGCTGGCTGGGGAATTTTGGGAGTTGTACTCCCCCATCCCACAAAAAATCTCCAAGATCATCCATGAAAAAAAGAGGGAATTAACTGGGCCTTCAAAGAAAAGGCATCCCACAATCTTGGCGCTACTGTTGATAAGGACCTGTCCAATATGCTAGCCAGACAATGCTCTGAGGTCAAGTGTTGGACTGGAATTTGAGATATCCACCATCTGCTTCCCACTTAGCCATAACATTCCCTGCGTGATCCTAGGCCAGTTATTCTCTTTCAACCTGACCTACCTCACCAGGTTGTTGTGAGGATAAAGGATGGAGGAGAGTCATGTACAGTCAGCCCTCCATATCCAGAAATTGAACCAACCATGGCTTGAAAATATTTTGGGGGGGAAATTCCAAAAAGCAAGCCTTGATGTTTGCCATTTTATATAAGGGACACCATTTTATTACACCATTGTATATAATGGGCCTTGAGCATTTACTGATTTTGATATCCATTGTAGGTCCTGGAACCAAACCGCAGTGGATACCAAGGGCCCACTGTATACTGCTTTGTCATCACTGGAGAAAAGATGGGATACAAATATTAACTGATAAGAATTAAAGTCTATCTCCTTGCTTTATATTTTACACATATTCCTCTGCAGCTCAACTTTAGGATTTAGCATCTGATGACACCTGATATCAATATCTGACATTGTTCATCAGTTGATATGCAGTGCTGCTTAATAGCATTTGTCTGTATATGATTACTGGTTGAACAGAGATAATCAATTATTACTAGATGTAATTTTGGAAACTTCATTATCAAGCACCCAAGGAGAGTTTCATGGCTCAGTGGAGATTTGAATGTGGATCTCCCAAGGCCCAGACCAACACTCCAGAAAGTACTGAACCTTTTCTAATGTATGGATATAATTTGATCACGATCTTGAGGTAAAATCTTTAATTTTGTGTGAATTAATAAAGATTTTGTGACAAAAACAGAGAAAAATGAAGTCAAAGGCACATGGAGCAGAGCATCCATCCGTGAAGGGTAGGCATACACCCTCCTTCAAACAGTCTGACCTCAGATCATTTAGGGCAGCCATGAGTTTACTGTTTGGCTATCAGAGCAATAGCCTTCTCCAGGAACTACTGCTGAATGGCAGAATGTTACTGACAGAGGTAACAATCTCTAGCCATAACTGGTTGCTAGTGATAGCCTTATCTTCCATGTCTATAGCTACCAGCAAGAGAAATAACTGAGGCCAAACTTTCTCCAGCTTCATGGTTTATATTTCTCTTTTCTAGAGCTTTTTGTATTACAAACCCCAGAATCCCCCAACTAGCAGGACCGGTTCTGAAAGTTATAGTCACAAAATTTCCTTTTCAAAGCTCTGATGTTTTTTTCTCTTCTCAAATTTTGCAAGACTCCCAGAAAACCAAGATTATGGGAAGCATCTCCCTTCTGCTGGTTTTGATTTACTCTTATGAGCTACTTTTAAAACGTGTGAAGGGTTAGGACTTTGAAGAAACCACCCCATATCCATTTTTCATAGCACAATATGCAAAGGTATCATAGGTGAATAGATTCTCAGGTAAATTTACTCATCACTGTGATCCTCAAGACAGTAGCTTCTGTTTCTTTAAATGGGGAACGAAGGAGGAAGATTGTTATTCATGATGCTAGTTGGACACTTGCTCTATTTTTTTTAAAAAATAACTTACATGTTGTGATCACATTGATCAAGAGTATTTATTACATTTTTATCACAACTCTTCCAAGGAGCTCCAGGTAGCATACATGGTTTCCCTCCTCTAATTTTTAATCCTGCAATAACCAATTTAGGCTGAGGGGCCGTAACTGGTTTCAAGAGTCAGTTCCACAGGTGAGGAAATTTGAACCTGGGCTTCCCCAGTCCAAGGCCCACACTCTAACCACTATAACACACTGGCTCTTATGATATAGTATGAAAGGTTGCTTTAAAATAGGTCAGACTATTTGTCCACCTAGCCTACAACTGTCTTCTAAGATTGTCAAGATCACTCTAGGGCTAGAGTGGGTAGTTCTTCTAAACCAAGGAGTGAATTCAATTTCCGGCAAGTTTCCAAAGGCTTCATTTTAGTGTAAAGTTTGTACCATACTGTAACTAAGCAACTAAAGCTTTGAAGAGGCATATCAACCTTTTAAAATGGGGAGAAACCCTCACAAAAACTTGGAAACCACCAAATAGCAGTATTATCAGGGAAAAGAACATAGGCACCTGGGAATCCCAGAGGGCCATATTGGTCACATAAGAGGGCTGGATTCAGCTCCAGAGCCTGAGGTTCCCTGACCTTGTTCCAGAGCCTCAGCAAGGGTCTTACCATCTACCTGATCCTCGTTCAACTGGAAATGCTAAGAACTGAATCTGGGACTTTCCATAAGCAGACCATATGCCCTACCATTAACCATAATGTGCTGACTTAAGCTGAGTAAGGTACTATACACACAAGTTAAACCATGGTTTAACATGCCTAGCTAAGGTGTGCCCCTGGAAAGCATGTGTGAGAAGAAACTAATAAAACTGGAATATCACTTGGCAAACAGCGAGGCCTGTGAGAGAAACTTTAAGCCTAGAGTTGTTCAGAGCAGCTATAATACTTTATTGTATTTTGCAAACCAGTTCAAGCCATGATTTGTAGCTAATTTTTAACCATGGGTGTAGCTTATATTTATCTGCATTATCTATACATATATATCTGAGCATGATTGTGCCTGCCCAGAGGGCCTGGCCCTCCAGATGATGCAACTACTACAATCTCTCACCATGCTCCATTGGCAATGCTGGTGAGGCTGATGGGAGCTGCAGTCACACATTCCCTACTCTTGGAATAAGGTACTGAACATCACTAGCTCCTTATAATGGGTCTGTCCATTGACCAACATGAGCAATCTACACCAAGGGTGGGTAGATTTCAAGCACTGAGGATTTTTGCCTTCTTTTATGATTTATTTTTGGCTAGAACATTGAGATCTACCAATTAGATTGAAACCCAGAACTCAGCAGCTTGGGAAGCCTGGTTAGAGATGTAATGAATATTTGAAAATGTTCTCATCCACAACAAGAAAGGGTGTCTTGACACATCAAGGGATCCCAGGGACAAAATGGCCAGCTGCCTTGAGCCCCCCCCCACACTTTTGGTAATTTGGGATAACCCCCCCCCTTCAAAACATTGTTTGCACAAAAAACAATGACCAAGATCTTGCACTAGGAGATATATGTGTATCATGTACCGTAGCTATTTCTCTTTCCCTATGGGCACTTTCACACTGCACAGTTATAGCACTATTATTCCTCTTTAACTGTGATTGTTGCATCCGATGGATTCTTGGGGTTTGTAATTTGGTGAGGCACTGGAGTTATTTGGCTGAGAATAATAAATAGCCCTCCCTAAACTGCAATTCCCAGGATTCCACAGGACAGAATCATGGCAGTTTAAGTAGAATATAATTCTATAGTGTGGATAGGCCTCCAGCCTTCTGATATAGAAGTCCCTGCAGATGCCTGCCACAGCACATCCAGCTACAGGAAAATAGCTGGATGCATCCCCACTGATCCTCCTGCTCTCCAACAAGGAAATGGCCATGGAGGGTGGGTGGGGGCTGCAATGCTTACAAGACAGACTTAGGGAGGGGATTTTGGTTATTCATAGAATTATAGAGTTAGAAGATACCACAGGGGCCATCTAGTCCGACCCCATGCCATGCAGGAATACCCAATCAAAGCATTCCTGACAGATAGCCAGCCTCTGTTTAAGAACCTCCAAAGAAGGAGACTCCACCACACTCCAAGGCAGTGCATTCCTAATGTTTAGGTGGAACTGTTTAGAGGATTCCGACCACCTCAGTGATAAAAGAAGTGGGTTGGGTTGGGATAAGTATAACTTAGGGTCACCATAACTTAGGGTCAGAAATGACTTGAAGACACACAACAACAACATATAACTTCTTGTTGTGCCTTCAAGTCATTTCTGACTGATGACCCTAAAGCGAACCTGTCATAGGTTTTTCTTGGCAGAATTTCTTCAGAGGGGTTTGCTTTTCTCTTCCTTTGAGGCTGAGAGACTTGCCCAAGGTCACCCAGTGGGTTTCCATGGCCAAGCAGGGATTTGAACACTGGTCTCCCAGTGTTCTAGTCCAACACTTAAACCACTATACTGCACTGGCTCTCAAGAAAAAGTTATACCATCATAATTCACCAACAATATCCCAGCCAACATTTTTGTGCAAAAAACTCCAGGGTATTTTGCACAAAACACACAGATGAATTTTGGGGGGGAAAGTCCTGAAAGGCAAAAAAAGGAAAAAAAAAATTTTTTTAAATGTGCAACACTTCTTGTAATCTCACTCAGCTGAGAGACAATTTGTGAAATTATTCATTCTTGAAAGTAAAGATGAAACAAATGCAGATTTACATCCTTCAGTCAGACACATACTTAGTATTAAGAACCAAGTACAGTACCCCTGAGCACATAGTAAACACAGTAGTTTATTTTCTGTACTATTCCTTCCTGCTGTTCTTTCACCCTTAAACAGACTCCTAGTTTTTTCCCAAGCTTTCCTCATCTCAATGTTCTAATTTGGGATGGAAAGGCCCTTTTCATCGGCTGTTATTATTAAATAAGAAACTCTTGCTGATCTACCAGAAATAATTAACAGAGATTTTTCTTCTGCCAACCCATCTGCTTTCAGGTATATATTGGCTAAGAACAACTATCCAGGGTTTCAAGCAGAAATCACTCCCAGCTAGGGTTGCCAGAGTGAAAACTGGAGAGGGCTCCTGTACCTTTATTTGCTGCCTAGACAAGGGAATTTTGCCAGCCTCACTTGATTTTTCTGTGCTTAATTAGATAAATAGCAGTCCACTTCTGTTGAAAAGTACAGTTTATGAGGTTGTGCCAGATGATATGAAGAGAACCAGTGGGGCATAAAGAGAGGTTGTGGTTAGTGTAAATGTATGTATTTATATTCCACCTCCTCCCCACAAAAGAACTGGACCTATAGGACCTTTCAAAATCCATATTTCACTTTCCACTTACCTATGAAACCCACTGGGTGACTTTGTTCTAGTCACTCTCTCACAGCCTGACCTACCTCACAGGGCTGGTGTGGGGATACAGTGGAGAAGGAAAAGAGCCATGTGTGGCATCTTGGACTCACTGGAGGAAAAGCTGGATATAAATGTAACAAATAAATGAATGCATAAAGACATTTACACCATGAAAGATGAAGACTGTTCTGCTATCTTGCTACTTCTTTGCTCCAGATGCCCTCTGCAATAGACTAAGCAAAGCTTAGACCAAGCAACCGAGGATGGTGGAGCTCCCTGGATCTTCTTCTACATTGCACATCATCATCACCATCAACATCATCATACCACCTTTTCCCCATTTTGGGACTGAAGGTGGCTTACAACAGTTAAAACAAACATAGATAAAAATTAACAGTATACTAACATTAAAAAAGCAATCAAACCATCATAAAAATAATACCAGTTAAAACTATTTTTAAAAACCCTCAAATAAAGTCCAGCACATTATACAAAGGCTGTTTCTCCTCGGAGAGAAAAATAACTTCTCAAAGGCCAGCTGGAATAAAAAGGGTTTTACCTGCTTGCAAAAGATAGTATAGTAGGACCCCCATATCCACTGATTCATTATCCACTGATTCAGTTATCCACGGGACACAAAACAGCAAACCTACCATAGAGTCTTCCTAGAAAATGTGTCCTCTCTTGCCATTTTCTAGGTCTTCCAAGGCAATTCTATGGTATTTTAAACTGGAAGTCCCATTATTTTCAATGGTGTTCGCTATTATCCATGGTTTTCAGTATCTACGGGGCCCCCTGGAACCAATCCCCAGCAGATACAGGGGTCCTACTGTAACGAGGGTGCCAGTCTAGCTTCTCTGGAAAGGGAGTTCCAGAGCCTAAGGGCAGCCACAGAGAAGGTCCTCTCCTGTGTACACCTCAGATGTACCTGTGAGAGTGGAAGTGAGAGAAGGTCCTCCCCAGCAGATCTCAAAACACGTACAAGTTCATATGGGAAAAGACAGTCCTTCAAATTTCACAATATGTGTGAAATCAAACCAAGAAATGAATCTGGAACTAGCTTCTGTCCACTTTTTATCTTAGACTAGAATAGGGAACAGGTGCTGTGACCCTGCAACTTGCATCAGTCTTAGCCACCATAGGCAATGGTGATGAATGATGGGATTTGCAGTCCAACAGCCTGTGGAAGGCCACATGGTTTCCACCTCTGCTGTATGCCATGGATTAAATCCAACATCTGTCCTACTTAGTGTAGGTCCCACTGAAACAAATAAAATTTCTTAGTCACAACTGACTGCAGTCCTAGTGATTTCAATGGGTTACTTACTCTAGGGAGGACTAACATGAGATTTAGCCCACAAGATTTTGGTTGTATATTTAGGGATGGGGGAAGGGATGGAGTGGAGAAGGAGTTATCTAGCTGAAATAAAAAAGTAACCAGGAAATAAATAGGCTTTAATCATGAAAATCTTGGATGATATTTCTGGCTTAAATACTGTACAAAGCTAATGAATGCAGTTTGGGACATGTACTAAGCACAGATCAGATTCAAAGAGAAATAAACTGAAAAAGGATCTGAGCTTTTATTTAGGGCACAAAATAATGTGTCAGCCCAAACTGGAAGGAAGAGATAACACTCTTCTTAGATTACATTTGCGTCTCTCAAGAAGAGAGGGCAGGGATGAGAAAACCTGCTGAGGCAGTTCATTATTTTGGATAGGGCGCACTATTGATTACATCTGTGCAACTTCAGAAAACATTATGTCAACATTGCAGCAATGTCCGGAGACAGGCAACAAACTTAAACCAAGTTGAGAATGAGGTGTCTGCTACCTGAGGCCAATGACTGACAGTGTTTGTTGGAAGAAGCATCTAGTACCCAATAATTAGTGACGGGAATAATATTTTTAGATTTTCCTTGGTTTTTTTCCAGGCTGTGAGGCCGTGTTCTGGAATAGTTTCTTTCTGACGTTTCGCCTGCATCTGTGGCTGGCATCCTCAGAGAATGGTTGGGTAGGTGTGTGTATAGAGTTTTTGTGCTGTGAACCCCTGTTGGGGAGTATATGTAAATTTGTGTAATTGAATGGTTAGTTTCTGGGTATAGAAATGCAAGGCTTGTTAGTGTCTGTTTGGCTAATGGTTGGTTGATGGGGAGTTTACCACATACCATGCAGCTGTGGACAAGCTTACATAGGGACCACTAAATGCAGTGTACAAACACGAATCAAGGAACATGAGAGACACCGCAGATTGGGCCAGCCAGAAAAATCAGTAGTAGCAGAACATGTTATAAACCAACCTGGACACAAAATGCTATTTGAAAACACAGAAATTCTAGACCAGACCAACAACTATCATGTCAGAATGTACAGAAAAGCTATTGAAATCCACAAACACCTGGACAACTTCAACAGGAAAGAAGAAACCTTAAAAGTAAACAAAATCAGGTTCCCAGTTTTGAAATACAATAAAATCAAAACTCAACAATTACAAAAGAATTCCACCCAGGGACAAGGGGATTCCCAGCAGATAATGGCCCATCAACCAACCATTAGCCAAAGAGACACTAACAAGCCTTGCATTTCTATACCCAGAAACTAACCATTCAATTACACAAATTTACATATACTCCCCAACAGGGGTTCACAGCACATAAACTCTACACACACACCTACCCACCCATTCTCTGAGGATGCCAGCCACAGATGCAGGCGAAACGTCAGAAAGAAACTATTCCAGAACATGGCCTCACAGCCCAGAAAAAAAAAACAAGGAAAATCTATGGATGCTGGCCGTGAAAGCCTTCAACTTAACAATATTTTTGTTTTTATAAAGAGATAATAATTGCATCACAGCAATATTGCATTGAGCATAAGAAATGCAGATGCAAAGAAAATCAGGCATCGTATTCTATTAGATATAGGAGATTTTCAGACAGGCAAAAATCGCCCCTTGCCGCGCGAGCAGCCTCCCGAAACTGCTGCGCGGCAAGGGTCTTTTTCGGACGACGCTGTGCCTCTAGCGAAGCCGTCCGTGTCACTTCCGTGAAGCTTCGGACGGCTCCGCGCCATATTTCAAGCACGGAAGCTGCCCGTGCTTGAAATATGGCGCGGAGCCGTCCCAAGCTTCACGGAAGTGACACGGACGGCTTCGCTAGAGGCACAGCGTCGTCCGAAAAAGACCCTTGCCGCGCAGCAGTTTCGGGAGGCTGCTCGCGCGGCAAGGGGCGATTTTTGCCTGTCTGAAAATCTCCATAGTTGTGGTTGCTTTGATTTTTTTAGAGCAGGTACAGAAAGAATGAAAAAGACTCTTGTGTTATCTTAAAAACTTAACAGTTCTTCATGGTCTAAGGTCCACTTCGGACTTTTTCGGACAATGTAAAAATAACGCTAGCAGTGTCGTCAGGTTGCGACTCTGCAGCGCAAGAGGGCGTCAGTTTCGTACGATGCTCCTTCCCAGCGGTACTGTTGCAGTACCACTGGGAAGGAGCATCGTACGAAACTGACGCCCTCTTGCGCTGCAGCGTCGCAACCTGGCGACGCTGCTAGTGTTATTTTTACATTGTCTGAAAAAGTCCTTCATCAGAATAATGATGGCTAGATATACAAACTGGGAGCAGGGAGAGGGGAGAGAGTCAAAGGGAAATGAAACTGTATAAATTACCAATAAATAAATATTTAAAAATACAGAAAGGGCAGTATGCTCCATATTATGAGCAGTGGCCAGTTGTCTCAGATAACACAAATAGCCACCAGGCCTTGAATAACAGGGCTAGCCCAATATATTCTCCTACCTGAGGCAAAGGAGACAGTATCACTCCCCATTCCTTGCAGAGAAGCTAACCAGACTGGCAGTGAAAACATACTTTAATGAAAGAAATGGGACAGCGTCCTCCATCAAACTGGATGGCATCAGGCTTGGTTAAGGAATATAGAGCAGCCTGCCTGGTTCAGACAACTCTAATGCTTTGCCACCATTCCCCAACCCTCCAGATCTGTTGTCTAAAGTACTTCATTCTGCCTAATAGTAGGACTGGCCCTGTTCAATCACTCAGTGAACACATATAGAGTGATTTTAAAACAAACAAATCCCCTTATCCTGATTTGAGCCAAAACCACAGGAGACAAATTTAATCTCTTGATGAATTATAACTCAGCAGCCAATTATTTATATTATCACATTGTGATTTCTAAAACTATTAGCTGCTTTGCAAATCAGTTTTGATTAAGAGAGAGGATACGAATATTTAAAGGGGATCATTTGCTCCTGGCAGCACCAGCAATTTCTGCCCATGTGATCCCATGGGGGTTACACATAGCAACTATGACATGAACCACACTAGGAATGCTGCATAGAGAGTTATTCATTTTGGCCTGAGCAAGCAGCCAATGCTTAGTCAACAATGTAGGCTGTTTGGGCACAACCAGAGTATGGTATCTGGCATCATACCACTCCCAAAAGGATAGACACAAGGCCTCTGCCTCACCTTCTTGAAGATATTTATACAACCTACCCTTAAGGCAGGGTGGGAAAGAATTTGAAGGCTGCAGTCCTGGGAGGGAGTAGGTCCAATTATCTCAGTGAAACTTATTTCCAGTTAAGTACACAAATGGAACAGCACCAGGAAACAGGGGTTTGAATTCCCACTTAGCCAAGGAAACCAACTAGGTGACCTTGGCAAGTCACACGCTCTCAGCCTCAGAGAACAGCAATGGCAAACGTCCTCTGAACAAATCTTGCCAAGAACCCCCCACCCAATGATAGGTTCACCCATGGCCCCCACATCCTGAAGCAGGCCCCCAGGCCAGGATCTTTGACGGGGCCACTACCTACTGCTAAGGTTAAGGGCAGCGAGATACTCTACAGGATTTCGGATACAAATTAAAATAAGTTTCAATGATGACACCAAAGTAATATTTATACTAAATGGATTTACATAATAAAAATTTACAATAATATCACATGGAGGGGCTCCTAATCCCAGGCCTCCAGGCTAGAGCCCTGTCAGCCCCCGCCTCATGGGGGCCATGGGTTCACTTTAGGCTCACCATAAATTGGAAATCACTTCAAGGCACACAACAACAACAACAACAACAGAGATTAGGGTTGCACATGTAGTGGTGATAGAGAGTGCATTGTACTTTGCACTGCGCACACAAGGCTACATGCTTCTGCCCACTGTAATGAACACCAACTAACTGCTGCCCACCATCTGCCAACAATGCCCACTGTCCCTTAACAGACAGACTCACTGTCACTTCAAATGCCCATTTTCCTTTCACATACCGTACATACAAGGAAAAAGAGAGAAGGCAATGCATCATTTCCACCCCCTTAGGAGAGTGTCAGAGTGGTATATGTTGAGCCAAGTGCAGGGCACTTCAGTGGTACCTTGGAACCCATCCAGGACATGGGAGTCACTGTGGTTGTCAGAGTGGAAAAGAATTGAAACCGTACCTTTAGTTTGTTTGTTTGTTTATTTATTTATATGCTCCTTGTCTCCCTGCCCATGGGATCAGAGGCAGCTGCTCACCCCTCACCAGTACGGCTAAATTTATGCTCAAATTTAAAGCCCAATCCACACTACACAAATAAACCAATTTGAAACTGGATTATTTGCCATGGTCCCTTCCTATGGAATCCTGGGATTGGTAGTTTTACAAAGCCTTTAGCCTTCTCTGCCAAAGAGTGCGGGTGCCTCACCAAACTACAAATCCCAGGATTCCAAAAGGAAGGAGCCATGGCAAATAATCCAGTTTTCAAACTGGCCTATTTGTGTAGTGTGGATGCACCCATAGAGGAGGAGGACTATGGAGAAGGAGCTGAAGAAGATGGGGAGGCGTGATAAAGGGAAAAGGGCTGAGGGATGCAACTGAGGTGGGTTCCATCTTACAGAAACTTCAACAACTTATTTATTTTCCCATCATCAGGGCTGGTTTAAGGAATTTTGGGGCCCCCTGCAATGCTTTATTTTGGGGCCCCCATATGTTTATCTCAGGTCAATGTAATCTAACCTATTGACAATACAGGATGCTCAGATTACAGTAGGACCCCCGTATCCATGGATTCATTATCCATGGGACACAAAACAGCACAACTACCATAGAGTCTTCCTAGAAAACCTTTGTCAGATAAGGAGGTCAGCAGGGGGCCCCCTTGACCTTGGGGCCCCCTGCCAATGCTGATTTGGCAGACTGGTTAAACCGGCCCTGCCCATCATCACCATCCTCATCACTTTTAGGATTTCTTGGGTGCCTTGTTCTCGGAAAGACTTATGGCCTTTTACAATTAGGCTATGCTTTAAGAAGTGACTAGCCCGTTGGAAAAAGAAGAAAAAGAGATGAGAAAAGGGAGGAGATGACTGATGAAGTGGGCTCCCCTCCCAAACTTCCCAAACTTCCGAATCATCATCATCATCATGAAAATGTCTTGGGACGCCTTTTTCGAAGAAAGCCTCCAGGTGGCATACAATTTGGCTAGTCTTTCCTAGATGCTAAAGAAAAAAAAAGGGGGGGGGATGCCAGGCTCCATTGCTCCATTTCACGGGTTGGTTCCCTGCAAGAGATTCAAAGCTCGACCTCTGGCCAGAAGCCACTTGGTCCCGGGGGGGGGGGATCCCTCCGTCTTGCTCCAGCCTCTCCCTGGAGAAACAGGGCGCGATCTTACCCGGGGGAAGGGGGATCCTCCTCGCCCGCTTCTCCTTCTCCTGGCGTCTGGCCGGGGGATCACAGCCCCATCCTTCGCCCCCCGGCTCCTGCCGCCTCCTCTGCCCGGGATCAAGCCGCTCTCACGCCGGAAAGGAGCCGCCCGATCCCAAAGCGCCTTCGGAGGGGAGGCAGGCTGCGTCTCCCTCTCCCCTGGCCGGCGCCTGCTCGCTCCTCTCCGCCCGGGCAGAAAAATCGCACTGGCTCTCCGAGGAGGAGGAGGAGGAGGGCACCGACCACAGCCCAGCCCGCGATCCCACGTGGAAGGCGTGGGGAGCGGGGGAAAGGAGGGCCGGGCCCCGGGCGGGAACACCGAGGCAGGGCGGAGCTCGGAGGCCGAGGCGGGCCGGGAAGAAGCGCCGCGGATGGAAGGGGAGGGAAGGGAAGGAAGCGCATTCCGGAGCAGCCATGTGGTGGTGGTGGTGGTGGTGGTAGGGCTCCCCCTTTCCAGGATTAAGACCAATGCCCCTTCCCAGGTGGCGATTTCCACGCGTGGGAATCCCACGCAACTATTTCCACGCGTGGAAATCCCACGCGGGAGCGCGGCGGCGGGTCGCCCGTGGGAGTTCGCGGCCCACGTGCACCGGTGGGTGCCCACCAACCCCTTTGCCTCCTGCCGGCTCCCCGCTGGGAGGAATCAAGAGGCCTTGAAGCTGTTGCCTAGTGGGTGGCATGCCGCAACCAGTTTGGGTTCAAATAGGGATGCCAGGTTGAAAACCGGAGCAGCCTCCTGGCCCTTTCATGATTGGAGAGAAGAGGGGAAATTCAGCAGGTCTTGCGTGTCAGGTAACCAGGTCGCCTGTCTCCAACCTTGGGGAACCTTGTTGCATGAGTGTGTGTCTTCAAATCACTTGTGGACTTCTGGCAAACCCATGGATTTCATTGGGTTTTCTTAGGCAAGGAATAGAATCATAGAAGCCATTCAACTATTGATCCAGTGGGTTTACCAAGAAGATTCCGGCCATTCTATTTCCATATGAAGAATCATAGCATCATAGAGTTGGAAGAGACCACAAGGGCCATTCAGTCCAACCCCCTGCCATGCAGGAATACACAATCAAAGCATCCCTGACTGATGGCCATCCAGCCAGTGTTTAAAATCCTCCAAAAGAGGAGGCTTCAGCACACTTCCAGGCAGCGCATTCCACTGCCAAACAGCTCTTACTACTAGGAAGTTCTTCCTAATGTTTAGACGGAATCTCTTTTTCTGTAGTTGGAATCCATTACTCTGTGTCCTAGTTTCTGGAGCCGCAGAAAACAAGCTTGCTTTATCCTGGGTATGACATTCCTTCAAATATTTAAACATGGCTATCATTTCACCTCTCAGCCTTCTCTTCTCCAGACTAAACATGCCCAGCTCCCCAAGCCACCCCTCATAGGGCATGGCTCAGAGGTGGTTTTGCCCTGCATACCTTCCAACAGTTCACAGGTGAAAAAAATGGAGACACACAGGGGTGAAAGGAGGGTGCGAATCTCCCAGGCGCAAGGAAGATATTTGAATCCCAAACCATGCCAACATTTCACAGATGAAAACTGAGCCAAGTGCAGCCAAGCAATATCAGAGTGTGGTCAATGAGGAAGAACACCCAAGCTGGAAGAAACTGCAGCTGTTTGCTTTTGCCAGAGTCTCCAGGGAAGGGCAAGATTCCCCCTCTCCTCTCCTCCATGCTGAACTAATGGAGCACAAACTTCTTTTGCACTTTGAACCCAGTTTGCAACAGTTGAAGTAAGCTGAGGATAAAGGAGGAAAGTGGAAGGAAGAGAAAGAAAGGGGGATATTTTAAAGGCAGCTGAGAAAGTGGGACTGCAGAGAATTAGTCGGGACTGCCCCTGCCAAATTGGAATAGTTGGGAGCTGTGCTGCTGCCAGTCAGAGTGAGCAAGTGTCAGCAACCATGCCAGTCCCGGGGTCAGTTTTGTGTCCCAAAATTTTGTGGCCAAAAATTCCATAAAACAAAGCAATGCAAATGGATAGAAGTCTACTTCTAGTTTTTAAAAAACCTGTCATTTCTCTCTTTCTCTCTCTGGCTTTTCTTCACAAACAAAGATTCAGGAAGGACTTACTTGTGGTGTTCCACAGGGTGCCATCCTGTCCCCGATGCTGTTTAACATTTATATGAAGCCGCTGGGTGAGATTATTCGCAGTTATGGGGCTGGGTGTTATCAGTACGCTGATGACACCCAGATCTATTTCTCCTTGCCCCGATCATCGGCCTCGAATTCCGATGGCGTCTCTCCTCTTAATGATTGTCTTAAAGCAGTAATGGGCTGGATGAGGAAAAACAGATTGAGATTAAATCCAGATAAAACGGAGGTGCTCACGGTAGCGGCCCCCAAACCAGGAGTTGGGTTGCAACCTCCAGTCCTGGACGGGGTCACACTCTCCGTTAAGGACTGTGTTCGCAGTCTGGGGGTGCTCCTTGATTCATCGCTTCAGATGACGAGTCAAGTGAATGCGATAGTCAGGAGCGCCTGTTATCAGCTTCGGCTGATACGCCAGCTGCGCCATTTCCTGGAAGTAAGGGACCTCGAGACTGTGGTGCACGCGCTGGTAACCTCCCGTCTAGATTTCTGCAATGCGCTCTACATGGGGCTGCCCTCATGCTTGGTCCGGAAACTTCAGTTGGTACAAAATATGGCAGCCAGAGTGGTCTCAGGAACATCTCGGAGAGACCATATAACTCCAGTACTAAAATCTCTCCACTGGCTGCCAATCAGTTTCCGGGCCCAGTATAAGGTGTTGGTTATTACCTTTAAAGCCCTAAATGGCTTGGGTCCAACTTATCTCCGGAACCGCCTCCTCCCATACAATCCTCCCCGCGCACTCCGGTCCTCTGGGAGGAATTTGCTTCAGCCACAAAAATCTAGGCTGTCTGCAACCTCCCAGAGGGCCTTTTCGGTAGTCGCCCCCAAATTGTGGAATGACCTGCCGAATGAGATCCGTCAGATAACGAGCCTGAGTGGCTTTAAAAAAGCACTAAAGACGGATCTCTTTCGGCAGGCCTTTCCTAATTAGATCCCGGCCTCAGGGGATCCTGGCCTCTTCTAGGCTGCTGGCCATTTATTATATTTTATTGTATTTATAGTTTTAAATGTGATTTTAGATTAGTTGTTTTTAATTTATATTTGTTTAATGTTTTTTTATGGGGGAGGGTGGGAGTGGGGGTGTTTAGGGATTTTATTTGTATTGTATTTTAAATTCTGTAAGCCGCCCCGATTGTTTTAACAGAGGGGCGGGGTATAAATAAATTTTATTATTATTATTATTATTATTATCCTGCTTTTACTGTGAAATCGTATGGAGGGGGTATAACCTATTGAAGAGGTGACTTCAGACTTTTTGATGGGACTAGATAAAGGACAGTCATAGGAATTTAAAAGGACCAATATTGCAAACAAACAAACAAAATCTTTCTTTCTTTTTCACTTATAAAAATATTTCCATCCCACCTTATGTCAAAAGATCTCAGGGCAGCATTCAAGAAAGATCAAGGCAAACTAGCTAAAACCATTTAAAATAGCAAGAATAATTTAAATAGACTAAAACCTTATTAACTAGAGTTAACCAGTTAAAACAAGTTTTAAAAGATTAGAACAGTTTTAAAGCCATGTGCTTTAGTACTGTATTATGAGATAAATCAGTGAGGTCCAAAGGGCTTTAATAAACAGGCATTTTTTACTTGGTGCCCAAATGAAACCGATGCCGGTACCAGTCGGGCCTTGAAGAGGAGAGCATTCTGTAGTTGTAGTGTCATGGCCAAGGCAGTCTCCCACACCTTTACACAGTTTATTGACCTCACTGGTGTAACACAGAAGAGGACCTTGCCCAGCAGACCTCCATCAGAGCTCTTGCCCCCATTGATGTTGACAATGGACCAGTAGTCTACTTTGATATATAAGATGTGGTGGGGTCTCCTTCCTTGGAGGTCTTTAAACAGAGGCTGGATTGCCATCTGTCGGGGATGCTTTGATCAAGATTTCCTGCGTGGCAGGGGGGTTGGACTGGATGGCAATCCTCGTGGTCTCTTCCAACTCTACAATTCTATGATTCTATGATGGGTTCCTCTTTTCCTACATCTTTCTGCATCCTTTGACTTCCAAGGAAAACTAAAAATAAAATAAAATTACAGTCCAAGCCAAGGGTGAGGAATGTGTTGCCCTCAAGATGTTACAGAGCCTGGAGACATTACAGTTTTGCACCATTGGCAATGCTGTTTGGAGGATTCTGAAAGCTGTAGTTAAAAGGAAAATGTTTCCAAGCTCGAAAAGTTGTACTACAACACCCATCACCCCTGACCATTGCCCATGCTGGCTGATGGAAGTTGGAGTCTGACAGAAGCTGGAGAGGCAACTTGTTCCCCTTCTCTGTACCTGGGCTTAAGTCCTGTAGACATAATGTGTTTGCGAGGGAGCCATGTGTGCTGTTTTATCTTTGTGACTATGTTTGGCTTGGATTAGTGTTTTACAGCTTCTGTAATGTTCGAGGAGCTATCTGGGGTGACTCACTGTAGGTTTCCATTCCAGGTTTTTCATTTGGATTGGAATTTAGCCCTGGAGCTTGTGTCAAAGAATGCAAGGCCTCGCCTTGAGCTGGCTTCCCCAGTCTGGCATCCTCCAGCTGTATTGGACTACAGTTCCCATCACCCACTGCAAACAGGCTTTGGGTGATGAAGGTTGTAGTCCAGCACATTTGGAAGGCCCCAGACTGAGGAGCCCCATCTTGGAAGATGTGAGAATTTGAGAAATCATACAGGGCTCCTTTCTCTTCCCCCTGAATAACCCCAAGCAGTCCTTATGCACCAAGAAGCATGGTGTGATGGAGAACGATGGAAGTTATGAGAATGCTATTTAGTTGTCTCAGACCAAATGTTATCAGGCAGACAGTAGGGAGAGCAATAAAGATCAGGGAGTCGCTTACTTACCAGACATGATCACTCCATCTTCTCCTGATGTACAGTCCTCCCTCAACATTCACTGCCTCCACACTTGCGGTTCCGCATATTCACAGTTTGCTGTGAGGGGAGGCTGAGGAAAGTGGTGACGGGGCCTCTGAGGCCCTGTCGTTCACCGCTTTCAGGAGGGAGGGGGAGGCGGGGCGAAGTGACTACAGGGCCTCCAGAGGCCCCGTGGTCACCTGGGGAGGGAAGGGGGAAATGACTATGGGGCCTCCGGAGGCCCCGTGGTCGCTTTGGGAGGGAGGGGAGGGCTGTCTTTATTTGTGGAATTTTCACATTCTTGGGGGTCTGTGGAACCTAACCCCCGCGAATGTGAAGGGACGACTGTATGTTTGTGTGTTTCCCCCACCCCCAAAAATCTTCTTTGGAAATGCCTATCTTTTGGAACAACCGAAGTTCTCTCTATACCTCCTTCCCATACTCGATCTTATGGAACTTTGGCATAAGATAAGAGAAAGGGTGCATACCTAGGTGGCATTAAAAGGCAGATGAGAGCTTATGTGAATAGTGGTTTGAGGGCTGGGCTAAGATTTAGGTCTAGCTTCTAGGCCCTGTTGAGATACAAAACCCACTGAGTCCCTTTCTCTCAGCCTGACCTACCTTGTTCTGAGGATAAAGTGAGGAATGGGAGAGCTATGTGTACCCTCTTGAGTTTCCTGGAGGAAAGGCAGGACAGACATGTAACCAACCAGCTAACTCCACCCAGAAACTAGCCATGCAAATACACAAATTTACATATCCTCTCCAACAGGGGTTCACAGTATATAACCCCCCCCCCACTCCTACCCAACTATTCTCTGAAGATGCCAGCCACAGATGCAGGTGAAACGTCAGAAATAAACTCTTCCAGAACACAGCCTCACAGCCTGGAAAACCCCCAAGAAAAACCAGCTAACAAACAAACAAACAAACATTTGGAACTTGCTGATTTAGAGGTAGTATGTCGCTGCATGCTCAGTTGCCAGGGCTGTTCCCTTTATACCCTTGTGGCATTGACAGGAAGTGGCATCCATGTCAGTGGGGCTGTGAATCTGCTCCAGGTTTTATGTTGGACTTTGCAGGAGCTATCCAAGGTGCTGAACTCAACCTTCATAATTTGTAATCCAAAATGTAACTGTACCAAGTTTGGATAGCTCATTTAAAGTTTGAAGTGGGAGCTACCAGCTACCATTGATGGGGAGTTTCCCAGAAGTCTCTGCTCGGACACTGTGAGGAAGAAGACATATGATTCACCTACAGGAAAGCTCTTCCTGCATTTCCTTTAGCACCACCACCACCGTGCAGTGTAAACTTCCAAGGCTGTTTTGATCCATGCTGCAGGATGAGCGCTGGAATTCGGAGAAAATACAATAGGTTATGCCATCTACCCATCCATCCATCCATCCATCAGGTGGCCACTTACACGTTGCTAAGAAGGACAACCAAAAAGGAAGACAAATGAGGACACAAACTGGGCACAAAATTGGCATGTGCTGAGTTATATGTATGGATGCAGACTTCAGCTGGAATCCTGTGCATGTGCTATGCAAGTGTAAATGTCTGCACTTTTACCTGAGTGTAACAGCAACTATGAAAGAAGATGGGAAAAACCACCATCTTTATCATCAGAAGTCTACCAGCACTGAGCAGCCTGTTTCTCCAAGGTCTGGTTTCCAGTGGGGACTTTGAAGAAAAGGTGCTTGGGAAGGCAGGCCTGGAAAACTACCTGTGCCATGGCTGATGTTCAGCTTCAAGGCCCTGCCCATTTCTTAAGGTTTAAAAAAAAAAAACTGGCCGGACAGCCCTTCAGATGGGTGACACGTCAAGTGGAGGACTGCCCTCTGTAAAGTAGGACACTTGGTCACCCTAGCCTTCAAACTTAAGTTTATTGGCACTGGAGTGAATGAGCACCAGGATTCTGCAATTTAAAATAGTAGACACCCTCCTGATCCATTTGACTTTTACTGAGATGACAAAGAGAGGCAAAGGGTGAACCTCCCCTTACCCCATGGCAAGGCCACAGTCTGGATCATACTTTTATAAGAGTAATTTAGGGTGTTTTTACTTTAAAAAAAACACACCAAACACCCAATTCATACAATTACTAATTATATGATTGGCATCTTGTTTAGTTGGCCTCTATCATGTGCTTGTTTTGCTGCACAGTGGGTGAACACAGTATGACCTCACCTGGAATTTTGGGTCTAAATCCTATTCTTAGTCCAAGCATTGCACATAGTACGTGCATTGAATCAATGGGAACTTGGTAAGTCACCAGTTTTTACAGTTGACCCTGTTGATTCAATGCACGTACTATTTGCTGGGGTTTGGTTCCAGGACCCCCGTAGATACCAAAATCTGTGACTACTCAAGTCCCATTATATGCAATGGCATAGCAAAATGGTGTCCCTTATATAAGGTGGCAAAATCAAGGCTTGCTTTATGGATTATTATTTTTTAAGAATATTTTCAAGCCATGAATACTTAAATCCATCGATACCAAATCCATGGATATGGAGGGACAACTGTATTTACAAGCCTTGTCTAATTGGGACTAACAATAGCATTCAGGTCTATATCAAATGCTCCATTCTGACCAACATTTCTGAGGGTCAAATTTCCTGCAATGAACACATTTTCCTTCTCCTAACTAGCTTTTCTCAGAGATTTGTCCCTCAAGGATCAAAACAGAGAGCTTATCTACATGACCCAGAATACACTGGCTTCCTGCCAGCATATTCTGGCCCTGGATGAAATGGGATGGAGTTTGCACAGACACACCAACCTATCTCTGTAGCTGCGACCACCACCGTCTGTGTCACACTCTCCAAAGCCAGGAAGGGGGCCCACAGTATGTGATCAAGGCCCCCTGCATGTGACCAGCCTTGGTCACATGCTGTAGGCCTCCTTCCTAGCTTCGGAGAGTGTGACACAGGCGGCAGCTGCAGAGACAGGCCAATTTTTCCTAGACAAGGCAGTTTTCCCTTGGGTATTTTGTTGAAGCAGTTTAATGGGCTTTACCCCATTCTGTCCCCATCTTTGTCCTGGGGATTGTCAGGACTGCCTGGGGGCAAAACAGGGCAAAAGCCCTGTACCATATAGACTGAAGGGCTCCGAGATGGGGTAAATAGCCTCTTTAGGCAAGGCCTATGCCTCCATTTACCTTACAGTAACAGATCACAAAACAAAGCATGCTACATGCAAGATATATAGGTGAGGAAAATCACACATATGACAAACAGACACCTTTCATCACAAAGAGAGCACTGCTTTTCAACACATGCTAAACATAGCATCTAGTTTCATCCTCAAAACACACAGATGAATGGGTGAAGCTGCCCGGTGCTACAGAGTCTCCTATGCTGTTGTTGTCTGCTTAGACTGAAAATTCTGAAAATACTTTGACAGAAAAGTGTCATGTGAGGATTAATGTACAAATGTATACCACTTGAATGTGAACATGCATTTCCTAGGTTTTAGAAGAATGTGGATTTTGGACTTAACATTGGCAAAACCCTCTGGACTGGCAGCTCTCCAGGTTTCTTGGCAGTGTCTCATTCATTTGGCTTTCTCTCCACAGTCTATTTCTTGCAATGGCCTAGTTCATTTTGCTGAAGTACAAAAATGTCAGACAAGCAATCAGTTTGTGGCACTGGTAACAGCTGCGACTTTGCAAATTGGAATTTCAACTGTGACCTGCAACAAAATGTTGCCGTGTTGAATCTTCATGTTCAGGCCAATCCACTCCATTCCCTTCCCCACCTGGTTTAATAATAATAATAATAATAATAATAATAATATTAATAATTTTTTATTTATATCCCGCCCCTCTGCAATGCAATCGGGGCGGCTTACAATATAAAAACTCCATAATCACAATACCCTAGCCCACCCACCCCTTAAAATAATATTAAATTATGATGGATTAAAAACAGACAATAATTAAAAATATATATAAATTAGAAGAAAAAATTACAACATACAATCACAGCCTAGAAAGAACAGCTGAGTCTTGGGCCGGGATAATTATTCAGGAAAGGCCTGCCGGAAAAGATCCATCTTGACAGCTTTTTTAAAGCTGTCTAAGGTGGTAATAAGACGGATCTCGTCCGGCAGGCCATTCCATGATCTGGGAGCAGCAGCAGAGAAGACCCTCTGGGAGGTCACCAACAGCCTTGTTTTCATAGGCTGTAACAGATTCCTCCCAGAGGACCAAAGTGTGCGGGGAGGGTTGTACGGAAGGAGGCGGTCCCAGAGGTAAATTGGACTCAAGCCATGTAGGGCTTTAAAGGTCATAACCAACACCTTGTACTGTGCCCGGAAACTAATAGGCAGCCAGTGGAGAGCTTTTAGCACAGGTGTTATATGCTCTCTTCTGGAAACGCCAGAAATCAACCTGGCTGCCATGTTCTGGACTAGTTGAAGTTTCCGAGTCAAGCACAAGGGTAGCCCCATGTAGAGCGCATTACAGAAATCCAGACGGGAGGTTACCAGTGCATGTACCACAGTTTCGAGGTCCCTAGTTTCCAGGAAAGGGCACAGCTGGCGTATCAGCCAAAGTTGATAACAGGCACTCCTGACCGTCACATTAACCTGATTAGTCATCTGGAGTGACGGGTCCAGGAGCACCCCCAGACTGCGAACACAATCCTTGGAGGAGAGTGTAGTTCCATCCAGGATTGGAAGTTGTATTCCCAGACCTGGTTTTGGGCCTGTAACTGTTAGTACCTCCGTTTTGTCTGGATTCAGTCTCAATTTGTTTTTCCTCATCCAGTCCATTACTGCTTTAAGACAATCATTGAGAGGAGAGATGCCATCTGAAGTCGAAGCTGATGACCGAGACATGGAGAAGTATATCTGGGTGTCATCAGCATACTGATGACACCGCACTCCATGCCTCCGAATGATCTCTCCCAGCGGCTTCATATAGATGTTAAATAGCATCGGGGACAGGATGGCACCCTGAGGAACGCCACAGTTAAGCTCTGTTCTAGTAGAGCAACTGTCCCCGAGCCTCACCCTCTGGGATCTGCCCGAGAGGAAGGAACAGAACCACTGCAAGGCAGTGCCTCCGATTCCTAACTCCCTCAGGCGATCCAAGAGGATGGAATGGTCTATTGTATCAAAGGCCGCTGAGAGGTCCAAGAGCACCAACAGAGTCACACTACCCCTGTCAATCCCCAAGCGGAGGTCATCAGCCAGAGCAACCATGGCAGTCTCCACTCCATATCCCGTCCTAAAGCCAGTTTGAAATGGATCTAGATAATTGGTTTCATCCAAGACAGCTTGGAGTTGGGAAGCGACTGCCCTTTCAATCACTTTGCTTAGAAAAGGCAGCAAAAAGACTGGCCTATAGTTGTTCCTGTCCAAGGGGTCCAGGGAAGGCTTTTTCAGGAGTGGCTTAACCACCGCTTCCTTCAGACAAGGTGGAACGGAACCCTCCCTGAAGGATGCATTGATAATATCCCTAAGGAGTACTCTCGATGCGTCACCCCCTTGGGTGGCCAGCCAAGATAGACAAGGATCGAGGGGACAGGTCGTTTTCCTCACTCTACCAAGGAGCTTGTCCACGTCATCGGTACTCACAGTTTGAAGCTGATCCAATAAAATTTCATCAACGGAGTTACTGGACACCTCGTCTATAGATTCAGTCATAACACTGGCATCTAAGTCGGCTCTTATCCGAGAGATTTTATCTGCAAAGTGGATGTTAAATGCATCGCAGCAGGCTGTTGTCGGGTTGAGTAAGGGGTTCTGCGCAGGTGGAATCTGCGTCAGCTCCCCCACCACCCTAAACAGTTCTGCTGGATGGGACTCTGCAGATGCAATACGTGCAGTGGAGAAAGACTTCTGCGCTGCACGTATCACCTCTCGATAAGAATTAAGGAAATTCCTATGATGAGTCTTGTCGGCTAAGAGTCGAGTCTTCCGCCAGGTGCGCTCTAGTTGTTATCCAGCCTGCTTCATCTTCCTAAGCTCCTCTGAGTACCAGGGCTTACGGTTAGGAGCAGGCTGGAAAGGACGCTTGGGAGCGATTGTGTCAATAGCCTTGGTGAGGTCGGTGTTCCAAATATTAACCAAAGCTTCAACAGAATCACCGGCGTTACCAACCATTAAACCCTCCAAGGCTTTCTGGAATCCAATTGGTTCCATTAGCCTTCGAGGGTGGACCATTCTAATGGGTCCACCATCCCTGGTGGGGCAGTCAGTGGCTCTTAGCTCCATCTTGACCAGGAAATGATCCGTCTATGACAATGCGGAGGTTTCAATAACCTCCGCCCACGGATATTCCTGTACCGTACTAAAGGCCGCATTGAGGGTATGACCTGCACAGTGAGTAGGCCCGACAACCATTTGGGATAGGCCCATGTTTGTCATGGATTCCATGAACTCCCGAGCTGCGCCAGTTAGATTTAGCAAGCTGGTCTCAAGTGGGATGTTGAAGTCGCCAAGAACTAAAAGTCTGGGCGACTCCAGCAGCAACTCTGAGACCAGCTGTGTTAGCTCGGTTAGGGAGTCTGTTAGACAACGGGGTGGCCGGTATACTAACAGAATCCCTAAGCTATCCCTGGACCTCAGGCTTAGGTACATACACTTGATGTGGACTGTGTTCCGGATAGGCTTCCTGGTCAAGGTTAGATTGTTTTTATGAACCAGAGCCACTCCGCCCCCCCGCCCACTTTTCCTTACCTGCTCACTAACTGAGTACCCGGCCGGGAGTGCCTGCGCCCAAGTCGCAGCACTGGCCTCTCCCAGCCAGGTCTCCGTAAAGCATGCCAGGTCGGCAGCCTCATCCAATAAGAGGTCATGGATAATGTGTGTCTTGTTTTTAACTGACCTGGCATTGCAAAAGAGCAGAGTAAGGGTCTGTGGAATGGTTGGTGCGCTCTCCAATTTATTCTGGGAAACAGAGTGAACTGAAGGCAGGATAGGTATTAAACATCGATCCCGCCTTCTTTTGTAACAATTTTTCACTCTGTTGCCACCATACCTTCCCTTCCCCCACACAACCTCAATTCCTGCTCCCAGATCATTCCCGGCCCCTGGTAGGTGTTCCTGGGGTGGGGTGGTGGAGTGACTTTTAAGGCCAGCCACTCCTGGCCACACCCCAACTCCCTGCTGCCTCAGCTGCCTTTACCCCGGTGTAATGGGGAAGGAAGGCTTCCTCACAGTCCTCCAGAGTCTTCTTCTGGCTGGCTGGCTGGCTGGCTGGTAGGTGTTCCTGGGGTGGTGGTGGTGGAGTGACTTTTAAGGCCAGCCACTCCTGGTCACACCCCAACTCCCTGCTCAGCTGCCCTTACCCTGGTGTAAAGGGGAAGGAAGTCTTCCTTGCAGTTTTCCGCCTTCTACAACATTCATTCAGACAGCATTCTGAACACACACAGTCTTCCATTATTCTGGGATTTCTCCACTCTAGATTTCCTTCCCCCAAGGTTTTGTATATTTCCCCCTCCCCCAATGTGGTGTTCCCCCAAGCTAGGAAATGGACATCTGGATGACTGCCCAAAGTCTGCTCTTGAGTCATCAAGTTTCTGTGGTTGACAAACCATCATCACATTTCCTCCACGTAGGCACATCTATTTTGGCAACGTCAAATATGAAACAGTCAGGGAGCAGGGAGAAATGCTGAAGTGAAAAATCTGAAAAAGGTGCTTTGCAACATTTCTGTGTAAGGCAACTGATGTCCTCTGTGGTTAGCCAGGCCCTTGGAAAGGAGATGCTGGTCACACTCTCTGTACAGTATTTTGCAGAGCAAGGCTGCATCTTCTGTAATGATATAAAACATTACTGTGAGGCAATTTGATCTCTCTGACCCTGAATCTTTTGAGTGTAGAAATGGGTAGATATCTTGAGACTGGAAGTCCTTTCACACTACACAATTATAGTGCTATGATTTCACTTTAACTGCCATGGCTGCGTCCTATGGAATTGTGGAATTTGTAGTCTGGTGAGGTACTAGAGCTCTCTGGCTGAGAATGCTAAATACCTCTCCCTAAACTGCAAACCCCAGGATTTCATAGGATGGAACCATGGCAGTTAAAATGGAATCATAGTGCTATAATTGCGTAGTGTGAAAGGGCCCTGGGGGTGAGATCTTGTCTATACAAGGGGGAAAAATACAAACACATTTGGAAAGGCAGGCAATGATGCAAACTGCCTACATGGCCAAAAGAGACCCCCTAAACTCTGCATGACCCCCTAGCCAGCTGGCTGCCACGAGTGATTTACTTGTGATTTTAAATCTGCCACCAACATTTTGTTTTGTTTTTTAAGTTTTCCAGTGTGCGCACAAGCAACATTTTGTATTTACATATAAAGAAATAAAAAAAGAGTAAAAATTCCCATTTGATTGACTTACTGGACCCTCACTTCACCAAAAATCCAACATGGTGGCCACAGCCGCTTTCCCTCTTTGCTAACCCCGCCCCCTGTGATCATCCAGTCAATCAGATTGCACTGCCTGTTCGTATCTGTGTGAACGTGAGTGTTCGAATGGTCGCACATGCGGAAGTCATATGGAGCTTTTCAGAAAATCTGTACAAAGCCCCGGACACAGTGCACACAGACTTTGCGGTGAATGACACTTTTTTGTGTGAATGGCCATTTGAACAGATTGCTGATCTTTTGCATCACAGGCATATTATTTTGACCGTATAGACAGGACCTGAGCTGACTGTCTTTGGTGGCACAGCACGAGAGGTGGTGAGTTACACCCATGTCCTGCTTCCACCAGGAGGGTCTCTATAGCCACTTCAGAAACAGCTACTGCCTATTGCTGCTGCTGCCATTCACAACTCCACCCTTTCTGTCACTTTCAACTGCTACTAAGATGATAAAAAAAATCTCCCCTCTTTGAAGGCATCACTATTTGCCCTGCTCTATCATGTCCTCCATTGCTGCTTGCCCTGAGACAGAAAGAGCAGCCACGTTGGTCCTTGTGGGGTGGCGTGGGGAGATCCAAAATCCATCCTGCAGTAATATCATAATTGGGTTAACCGAAAAGTGTAAAATACATCACAGCAGCTTTTGAAGCTTCACAGGTTTCTTTGGTAAGAGTGGAATACACTGCCTCAAAGTGTGGTGGAGTCTCCTTCTTTGGAGGTTTTTAAACAGAGGCTGGATGACCATCTGTCTGGAGTGCTTTGGTTGGATATTCCTGCAAGGCAGGGGGTTGGACTGGATGGCCCTCATGGTCTCTTCCAACTCTATGATTTTATGATCATCAAGCAGAGATGGTAAAATAGGATTCCTGCTTGAGTGTATGTGCCTTCAAGTGGCCTGTTGAGTTATGGTGACCCCATGAATTTCATAGGGTTTTCTTAGGCAAGGAATACTTGGAGGTGGTTTGTCCAGTTCCTTCCTCTGAAATATAGCCTACAGCACCTGGTATTTGTTGGATGGTCTCCCATCCAAGTACTAGCCAGGGTTGACCCTGCTTAGCTTCCAATATCAGATGGGATCCAGTGCCTCAGGGGAAATAAAGTGATGGCATTCTGGTCCAGGCAGCATCTACCCACTGCTTGAGGTGTTACAGGAAGTGTGTGTGTGTAGAGAAAAAGTGCCCCCCATGAGCACAGACTAAGTGGGAACTGAGGCAATCAAACAGAGATAGTTTGGCTTCTTTGTGTTATGGTTTTGCACCTTGGCTCTCACTCTTAAGTGAGAGAAAGGGTCCCCACTTTTTAGCAACTCATCTTCAGCTGCCACCACCAACCATTTCTGGAGAATTCAATGACATGGTTGGAGGCACTGAGGAGGTTCTTCCTTGCCCTATTTGTTTTATTTAAATATTTTTATTCCACCCTGTATCAAAAAGATCTCAAGACAGTTACAAAGAACATTAAAACAACAAGTTAAACAGTTTAAAACAACAAACCTCTGGCCTTTCTAGAGACTTTCCCATCCTCTCCCACAGAGACAGGAACTTCCCAAATGCACATGTGCATGCATGCACCCCCCCCCATTAGCAGGCATGTACAATAAGGCTGCAGACTCTAGAGAACAATGCTGGCATAGCCAAGGAAGACACCTCCTCCACAATGCCTGGCACTCTAAGGAAGCCAAGTCAGGCAGGGACAGCTGTGTTGAGAACACACCAACCAATCTGTGTGACTGACGCTCTTCTTCGCTTAGGGCTTGTCTACACAGGCAAAAACAACCCCGCCCCCGAATGTGTTCACATCATACCAGGGGCTGGTAGAACACACAACAATCTTGAGGATGTGAATCCCATACCGTTCTTTTTGGTGCCTGAGGTCTTAGATCCAATTTTTTAAAAAACCCTGCCTTTTATCCTACACTTTCCTGGAAACACCGGTTTATTGTATGAGCTGCCTCTGAGTTGGCTTCATTGTGGAACAGGGGTGAGGTGGGGTTTTGGGTCACCTGATCATTCCCACCAGGACAAGGTATTTCCTCTGTTTGTTGTATTTATGTTTTGCCGGCTTGCAGTCGCTATTATTTTGTGAAGGTGCATTTGTGCAGATACTGTTATATCTTTATTAGTGCTCCTCTGTCTATTTGCATATTTGCATGCATGACCAGAAGGAAAAAAAAGGCGGAGTGGCCATGGCCATATGGCCAAAAATAATGCGAAATATAGGACACGTGATCACAGCAGTACCAACTTTTTACACCAGAGTGAGCTCGCCTAGGGGAAATGTGTGGCTGGTAATGCTGCTGTCACTTTGCTATACGAAGATGTGTGTAGTGTTAACAAGGTGTGTACAGGGACACTGAAGACCAGGAAAATGCAATTTGAACCAGATTTTTTTCGTCTGTGTAGACAAGCCCTAAGTCTGTCCATGCAGTATCAAGCTCTCAGGAGCAGCAGTGATGGGGAGTAGATGCATGGGGAGTGGGGGGTAAGAAATAAATGTTAATGTTGTTGTTATGCAGGTGGGGGTGTACTAATGCAACAGCAACAGGAAAGCTCAGTTCACCACAGTTGGATCAGATCAAAGATCCTTTTATTCCAGCATATTTTTGGGCCAGTACACGATGGCCACCAGTGCAAGCTAGTGGCTACAATGTCAGTGGAGCAATGGGGCTTAAAAGTGGGTATCCAACATGCTGAAGCCTGTCCCCAACATAGTTTCAGCCCTTTGGACAACAACTTTAATGTTCAGACTAAATCCCAGAGTGGATTCATTGCCCCACTGACATCAGAGCCATGAGGCTCCACTGGGAAGTTGCTAATGGGAAGCCCTTAGGTGGAGAATGAAGGCAGAACACCACCCTCTTTTAGCGTTCATGTCTAATAACCATTAATTATGAAATCTTCCTTGAAGGTTGATATGGTACAGTAGTGAAAAGACGAAAGTAAAAGTCAGGAACTCTCTGTTTTAAAGACATTATCAGACACAGCAAAAATTGCAGGATTATGACATCAGGGTAGCACAAACAGGTCCCACTACTGCATGACATCATCAGCCTCACGTTATTACCCCATGCTCCAGCGTGAAAAAGGCATTTTTTCTCATTCGCGGGACAAGCCGTCAATATATCATCAATGGCGCTGTTTTCGTGCTATTGACTGTGTGTGAAACCACATCCCATTGTAATGGCAAGATTACAGCGTGAATTTGTGAGAAAACTTCTGGGTGAGAATGCAAAAACAAAGCACAGGATGCTCTTTTTATGAACTATCCGCTTTAGTTTGTATGTTTTTAGGTTTGTTTCAGTGCTTGTGTGTTCATTTACTTTGTTAATTAAGGAGTTTGGGGAGTTTTAAGCATGGTCACGTCTTCTTGTGAGAACTGCCGAAATCTCGTCCAAGCCAAATTGCACAAGTAAACTCCGGTTCTTGAAGTGCTAGTGGTTTTTGTGTGATAATTTAGTGGCATTTCTTTCGTGTGATTACAGCTACATGTAATAATAAGTGTTTAAATGCCACACTGTTCCTGCTATCTTCATTTGTGGAATTACAGTGTTTTTAGACACTAGTCCTCTCCACTGACACCCTCTTGTCATGGGAGAGAGGCTTGCGTACCCTAATGATGTTTTGAGCTATGCTGGCGGTGGCATAATAGCCACCGGTAGGGTCTCCCATGCCAGACAGGTCAAAACCGAAGGGTGTGACAAAGAGCATCAAAGGCCAGGATGGGCTCTCTAGCCTTATGGCAACCATGCTAGGAGAAGGATCCTAGGTCATCAGCGTGCTTGCAGAAAGCGTGGGATGAGTCCCTCCTGAATCTTCGTTTGCGAAGAAAAGCCAGAGAGAGAGAGACTAGTCTGATAATGTCTTGAGTCTCACGTCTCCTTATGTGGCTTTGAGTAAACTATTCCCTCTCAGCCTCTCTCTCTGCATCTAGAGTATGGGAGATAATAGTGCTGACTTACCTTAAAGGGTTGTTCTACGGGTTATAAGTAGATACTGTATTGTATGCAGTTGCTAAGAGACTCAAGCAAGAGGGAGAACACGTTGAATTCCTTGGACAAAAGTTGGGATATAAATGTATCAAATAGTGCCTGGAACTCACGATTGCCATTACAAATGCATACCCTAGAGTTATGCATTCATGACTGGTTTGTATTCATGATCTCTACATATTCAATAGAGTAGGGAATACATACATACATAGTCCAAAATTACTGGGCATCAACTGTTCTGAGTGATGGAGGTTTGCTCTGCTATTGATTGGGATGAAGCAGGCTGATGTTTCCTACCCACTCCTATGAGAAATTGTAACAGGGATCCTGCTTCTGACTCACGCTATGGATCGCTCATGGAAGGGGGTGGAAATATTAGTCCGCAACATCCCAATCAATAGGAGAACAGACCACCGTTTGCAGCAGCTGCTGCCCAGTAAATCCAGATGGTGCGGTCATACCAAGAGGCACTATTTAGGGTGCATCTGCACTGTAGAAGTAATGCAGTTTGACACCACTTACACTGCCATGGCTCCATCCTACAGATCCCTGGGATTTGTAGTTTGGTGAGGCACCAGCACTCTTTGGCAGAGAAGGCTAAAGACCTTGTAAACTACAAATCACAGGATTCCATAGGATGAAGCTACAGCACTTAAAATGATGTCAAACTGCATTATTTCTACAGTGTAGATGCACCCAAGCTACATACGGTAGTTATGCAGCTAAGTAGGTGATCTAGAATGGCGAGTATTTATTTATTTATTTTTCAAAATGCTTATATCCCATCTTTTAATTTTTTATTGAATACACATTATACTTCTACAAAAACACCACACAAAACAAAACATAATACAGAACAAATCACAATAAAACACTACAGCATAACAGTTTCCTAATCTAAAACTACTGAGAGGTAGTAAGTCAGATGTTATCTGTAGTAGTTTTAGGACTTTTTCAGATGAATCTAAAATATTGAAGAAGCTGTCGGGAGAGGAACACAGCTGCTCCGCGGCAGGGAGCAATTTCTGACGACGCTGTCCCTCTCGCATTACCCTCCGTGTTCCTTCTGTGTCGCATGGAAGGAAAAGGTGCCACTTTTTATTCACGAAGAACTTCCGTGAATAAAAAGTGGTGCCTTTTCCTTCCATGTGACACAGAAGGAACACAAAGGGTAATGCAAGAGGGATGGCGTCGTCAGAAACTGTCCCCGGCCAAAGAGCAGCTGCGTTCCTCTCCTGAAGGCTTCTTCCAGATTTTAGGTTTATCTGAAAAAGTCCTTAGATTATATCCCATCTTTTTATCATGAAACTCAGGGTGACATACAGATAAAATCAATTTGAACAGTTTAAAACAATATAGAATTTAAAATAATATTTTTTCCATAGACTAAAATCATGCTAACTTGTTTAGCTAGTTAAAACAGATTAAAATGATGAATATGTACATTAGGCCCCAAAAATTTTAATAAAGAGCCACATTTTCATTTGTAATAAATAAATATGCTTTGGAGGCTCAAAAGTGCTATCTAAGCTTTGAGTAGTATTACTTTGTCTAATTTCTTATAAAAGCCATCCAAACCAGATCTTGGGGATTTAAAACACACACACACACACACACACACACACACACACACAACTATAGCTCCCAGAATACCCCAGCCAGTCTGATCGGTCACCATACTAGCTGACTGATTCTCGGTGTTGTAGTCTAAAAAAGAATTTTTCCCCAGACTCTGATTTGATCATTGAAATACACCAACAGAATAGGGTGAGTTTCTTGCCTGAGCCTCTGAATTCCCCTTTTCTCCTTTATCTTTTTCATTGCATTTACTTCCAGAAAATATACCGGGCTTGTGTTTTAATTTAAATCTCTTTCCACACCTCTGCTTACTGAGAGGGTGTGGTGGCTGCTCCAGTAGTTTTGGCCTCCTTTTAAATGAGGTTCTCAGACTGGTGGAGTCACCTGAATAACATGGTGTGGTTGCCTCATATCAGCCTTATGCAATTTTCTGAGTGAAAGATAGCAAATACAAGTTGTACTCTATTCAATAAAGTGCATAATGAGACTGCAAAATACCCAGTAGATGATTATGTTCTTTTGGCACAACTAGTGCTAAGCAGAATGGACCAGAGTCTATTTTGCAGGTGGTAGGGCTGCATTCCTACCCAAAATTAAAAAGAAATCCTGCCATGTAGAAAACATGGGCTGACATTGCCTTAAGGTATTTACACCATCCTAAACTAAATTATGATCATGTAAAGGTGAATTGCACTGTTGCGTACTGCTCATATTCTCAGAAGAGGAACATAAACATCTCTGGGCCTATTGCACAAACAGAGTCAGCAGCATGGTCATCGTTGTTGCTGCTGCTGCTGTTTTTATGTTGTTGTTGTTATATTTATATCCCACCCCATACCTAAAGATCCTACCATAAAATAAATTTAAAACAAATAGTAACGATAAAGGTCCACCCACCCTTGTATCTGCAGGGAATACATCTTGGACTTACCGTTTATGAATGAAGCCATGGATAATAGTGAACTCTAATTAAAATAAAGGACTTGGGGTAAAAACACACCATAGTGTTGCATTGGATGACCTAGCAATTCCTAGAAAGGACACCTCTCTAGGCATTTCTCCATGTGATTCTATGGTATGTGTCCCTATTTTTTCAGCCATGGATAACTGAAACTGTGGATATTGTTTCCATGGATACAGGGGCCTTCTTTTAATTTAAAAAGATTAAAGATATATGCTGGACTCTTATATGATCTTTCATTCAGCGTCAACTTGCATGCACTTAACTGCATAACAGTGAATTGTGAAGATATATAACAGGACATCAGCAAGGTTCACATTGGGACCAATGTAATGCTGCTGTGCATTGGTCCCTTTGCCAACTCTGCTACATAGTTACGTAACAGCAGCCTTCTCTATTGGATATGGACGTTGCGCATCTTCGAAATTCCAGTTCTCACACACATGAATGCACTTACAAAGACACAGCTCCCATATAGGATTCTGGCCAACTTAAAATAGTTTATCAGTTTAAACCAGACAATTTAAAATGAGTTAAAATAACTTTAAATAATACAACCATACAACATATGCATCCTGAATAAAATCAGTTTGGCCCAAAGGCTTTAATAAAAAGCCAAGTTTTGACATGGTGCCAAAAAGATTCCACCGTTGTGCTGCAATCCCAATGCACAACATATCCCAATGCACAATGGGACACATTGCTTACATCAAAACACGTACCATGAAACACATTGTGCATCAAGATGCCTTGTGTATTGGGACACGTTGCATATGGGAGCCCCTGTAGTGCAGTGTGACATTTTGTGTAGTGCTTTGTTGTGCACCATTGCACATCACTAGCATGGTTGTGTATCATGTCATTGACGTAGCTGCATCATCATAAAGTTACACATCTCAGCTTCTTATGAAGGATCTTGGCCATGATTTTGAAGAAAATATTTAAGACATTGCTTTATCACCCCTCAACCCCCAAGGGCCCCTGAGACACAATGGCTAAAAACCCTTCATACATTAAATACAGAACTCAAAACTGATTCAAAACACTGCAAGGCTGGCATCCTCTTTGTGAAAGTTTTATGCCATTTTCCCCATCCGTTCTAAGGTTTCTCCCCATCATCAAAGTAAGTGGAAATCACAAAGATGTAGCAAATAAGCAATGAGACAAGTATCAGAACAAGTTCCTTTCCTTTCCTGACATTTTAAACAAGAGAGAAAGAGTAACTTTTCAGCAGAAAGCAACAAAAAGTAACAAGCAAGTAATGATGCAAGGAATACAAAGAGTTACTTTCGTGACACTTTTAACACAGAGCAAGAAAGAGCAGCTTCTTATACCCCATAATGGCAAGGTAAGCATGTATGGCTCTGTACGGTAGCAATCGATGGCTCCCAAGTCAGTGGGGAAGGCAAATTCAATCCAGGTCTTTCTCTGAACTTTAAAGAAACTATTTTGGGGGACTGGACTCCCTGAAGAACACTTTAAAAATTTGATACTGAGTCCACAGCTGATTCATCACCCCATTAGCATGGGCATCACAAGCCATCATTGACCCCATTCTTCTCTATGCTTGTTTTCCTGTGATGGTTCTCTCATGTGGTGGGTCCCTTTCTCTTGCTTCTGTTGAGCAGAACGGGCCCATCAGAGACCATTTATACTAGCTGGCACCACCCATTGACTATAACCCTTTCAGTGTAACTCAATGGGAAGTTACAGAGTTCAATTTGTACTTCCCACTCTGTCTCTGCAAAGCTTCATCTCTCCCCACCCCTGTGGAAGGAAAGCCAAATGAGGCATGTGAAGATAGCGTGCTGAGAAAGGAGAACTTTAAAGGAAGTTTATTCTAAGCAGAAACTACATAGCATAGTAAAAGGATCTCTTTCATGAAAGGCTCCTTCCTTCCAAGCATACTTCTTAGATAGTTACAGATAGGTCTAGTCAGTCCAGGCAAGTCTATAAAATACACATAAGCCCTAATGCAACTAAACTAGACAGTTCCCTAATCTACTTACAAGGGTGCAATCCAGATATACTGGATGTTCATGAGAGTTGGGAGTCTAGGCCTTTCAGCCAGCCTCTACCAAGTGCTCCCCCAGTTTGGACGAGAGTCCCCTGGCTCAGGTCTCTCTTTGTTCTCTCTGTTGCATGGCCCCAAGACAGTATTTATCACCTCTTCACAGAAGCATCTTGAAGTTTGCTTCTGCTGGACATCTTCATTGGTCAGGTATCCCTCATGACCTGTGACTCCTCCATGATGCTTGCAGAGGGGCAGGATATAAATAAATATTATTATTATTATTATTATTATTATTATTATGCTGACCCCCCAATAAATGGTTAACTAGCACCTAGTTAACCCTTTGTTTACCTGGTTGGTTGTGCTGCCCAGATAATGGGAGAGCCCATTATCACATCCATTCAAAGACCTTCCTGAATAAGGCTTGAATATAAGAAACGATGGGGTGAGCGGTTTGGACAGGTGCCCACACAAATAGTCTCCACCACAGATTGAATTGTCTCAAAATAATGCCCTTTACAGAATGTGCTTAGGGCCAGCATGGTGTAGTGGTCTGAGTGCTGGGCTAGGGCTCCAGGAATCTAGGGTTCAAATCACCGCTCGTCCATGGAAACGCACTGGGTGATCTTGGCCAAGTCATGCTCTCTCAGCCTTAGAGGAAGACTGTGGCCCCTCTGAACAAATCTTGCCAAGAAAACCCTGTAATAGGTTCACCTTAGGGTCTTCATAAGTTGGAAATGAATTGAAGACATACAATAACAACAACAAAGGGTGTGGTTGCATACCTCAGGCCTGAAGGTGGCTCAGAACAGAAGCACAATCTTGGAGAGGCTTTGACTCAGAATATTTAAGACTTCCTTAATGAGTTTCTGTTTGGACAAAGATCTGACACTCCACTCAGCACCTGGCACAGTGGATTGTGCTCTGGAGGTCTCATTGATGACTCATGTTTCATGCTCTCTATTATAACATTATGGAGTGTTCATCAAGCCCCCGGACCCCTTTGAAGTGAAGAGGTGAATAATTTTACAATAACACTTCTAAAATGCTCATTTTGAGCATAATCCACTCATATGTGTTCCTTGGCACAAAGGTCAGAAAGCTCAGAGCAAATGCTTCCTTGCTTTGAGATGGGAAGTCCTTGCCAAGAGTTCATTTCCTGGAAAAAGAATGCAACAGAGATCCAGATACCATCTGCTACGACTTCTTTCCAGAAGAACTTCTTCTCCTTACTTTAGTACTGTGCCTTTATGTGCTATTTCATGGAGGCAGGGCTTGGAAAATATACTTTTGTTGGACCATAACTCCCAGAATCCTCCAGCCTGTTTGGCCACTGGCCAGGCTAACTGGAAGATTCTGAGAATTGCACTTTCTCTCTCTCTCTCTCTCTATATATATATATATATGTGTGTGTGTGTGTGTGTGTGTGTGTGTATTTCTAAGCACTGTACAAAGGACAAGCCTCTATCTGGATGGTTGTCACCAAGTGCTCTTCTGTTTGAAGGTGCACCTTTTTGGAGGCTTGTCCAATCCAAGTGTAGGCCAAATCTATACTACACAAACAATCCAGTTTGAAACTGGATTATTTACCCTGGCTCCTTCCCACGGAATCCTGGGATCTGTAGTTTTACAAGGTCTTTAGCTTTCTCTGCCAAAGAATGCTGGTGCCTCACAAAACTACATATCCCAGGATTCCTTCCCATAGGAAGGAGCCATGGTAAATAATCCAGTTTCAAACTGGATTACAGTATTTGCATAGTGCGGATTTGGTCTGGCTCAAAAAGAAAGAACCAGCAGAAGGGCAAGCTTTCACTTTCTCTCCACCTAACCAACCTCACAGGGCTGTTGAAGGAGGAGAGCCATACTTACCAACCTGAGGTCAATAGAGGGAAGGTGGAGTATAAATGGAATGAAGAATGTAAGAACTTCAGAAGAATCCTGTTGGATCAGACCAAAGATGCATCTAGTACAACATTCTTTTCCCACCTTGGCAAATGAATTGCCTATGGAAAGCCTGCTAGCAGGACCTGAATGCAACTACTCCCTCCATCTTGCTTTCTCCAGCAACTGACATATAGAGATGTATATCTTTGGATACTAGAGATAAAATCTAGGCATTGTCACTAATGGCCCTAGCCTTCATAATCTCCATCACTAAATAATGAATTGGCAAACCAATTAATGATAATATTTTACAGAGGACATATATAGGACTTTATCACACTACACTGTTATAGTGCTATTATTCCACTTTAAGTGCTCTGGCTGCCTTTTGTGGAATTCTAGGGTTTGTAGTTTAGTGAGACCTAAGAGCTCTAGGGCTGAGAGTACTAAATGCCCCTCCCAAAACTGAAAATCCCAGGATTCCACAGGAGGCAGCCAGAACAGTTAAAGTGGAATAATAGCACTATAACAGTGTGGTGTGATAATCTCCAAGCAATGAGACTGAGCGATAAACAATTAGCACAGATGTGCCAAGGCAGAGAACATTTATCTTTAAAAAATATTACACTTCTATTTGCTTGCTATTATTCAATGATCAGGAGACAGAAATGGACTGAAAATCACCTAGAAGTCTACCAGGAGAGTCTGATCTACATTCTGCCCACTCTGTCCAAGAAAACTGTGAACATACATTAGATTTTGGCTGCAGTCCTAGTTATGTACAGTTGAAGGTCTCCCACTGAATTCCTTAGGGCTTCCTGCTGAGTAATCACGTAATCCTGGAGGTCTAAACTTCAGAAAAAGTGTGCTTGTAAGAAGGTGAAAAGTGACTGGTCTAAGATTTATATGTTAATCCAATTTTTTTAATTCAATCCTTTTCAGTTTGATCTTTTAGGGAGCCCCTAGCAACCTCTAGTGGAACCATAGCGTTCTGTTTAAGAAACCCTGTTCTAGAGTGTTCCAGATTATTAGACTTCAGAAGACCAACCCTTAGTCTCTGAGTGTCAAAGTACATCTGAAGAAGGCAGAAAATACTGTAACCCAATGTGCCTTTAAACCAACTGAACAGACAAGGGGACTTCAGGCCAAAGTGTCATGCTCGAGAAAGGGAGGGGTTGTGGTAGAAGCAAAATATCAACCACACATAAGTCTAGGTCAGAGCCAGCCCAGGGTATTTGGCTGCCTGAGATGAATGAGAAGATGGTGCTTGCTTCTCCACTCTGTGTAGAAAGGTTGGCAGAACTGGCAGATCAGTCTTACTTCAGCACTGGTGATGGGATGACATTGTCCACTGCACTTGAGGAGAGCAGCTTAGTTTAGGAGGCAGAGGTCAGGCTGTGTGGTACACGCTGTTGTCCACCCCTTGCCCTTCAGCATCTGCGACAACTGGCTGAGATCTGGATCAGGAGATGTATTATAAAGTTCAGCACAACCAGAATGATGAACCTTCTCCTGTTTCATCCTCCCAAACCCACCTTTTCGCTATTGCAGCCCATCATGCCAATTTACTAGCAAGTGAAGGGGGAGGCAGCAGAGAAGCATTTAGCTTTGCTCTTATAGCTAGTGGCACAGGGACAAGGCATCTTCCAGAACACTTCCAGGCATCCCCTTCAGAGGTCATAGAATTATAGAGTTGGAAGAGACCACAAGGGCAATCTAGTTCAACCTCCAGCCCTGCAGGAATACACAATCAAATCATTCCTGACAGATAGCCATCCAGCCTCTGCTTAAAAACCTCTGAAGAAGGAGACTCCACCACACTCCGAGGCAGTGCATTCCATTGCCAAAACAGCTCTTGGTATCAGGAAGTTCTTCCTAACGTTTTATGTGGAATCTCTTTTCCTGCAGTTTGAGTCCATTGTTCCATGTCCTAGTCTCTGGAGCCACGGAAAACATGCTTGCTCCATCCTCACTATGATTACTCTTCAAATATTTAAACATAGCTATCATGTCACCTCTTAACCTTCTCTTCTCCAGACTAAACATGCCCAGCTCCCTAAGCTGCTCCTCATAGGGCATGGCTTCCAGACCACCCATCATCCTGGTTGCCCTCCTCTGGACTCATTCCAGCTTGTCAGTATCCTTTTTGATACATGATGATGGAGATCTGGCTGAACGAGACTACACGCGAAAGGGTTCTAGGAGTCGTAGTAGACCACAAGTTGAACATGACTCAACAGTGTGATGTGGCAGCTAAAAAGGCCAATGTGATTTTGGGCTGCATCAACAGAAGTATAGTGCCTAGATCAAGAGAAGTAATAGTGCGACTCTATTCTGTCTTGGTCAGGCCTCACCTAGAATACTATGTCCAGTTCTGGGCACCACAATTCAAAAAGGATATTGACAAATTGGAGCGTGTCCAGAGAAGGGCGACTAAAATGGTGAAAGATCTGGAAACCATGCCTTATGAGGAAAGACTTAGGGAGCTGGGTATGTTTAGCCTGGAAAAAAGATGGTTAAGCGGCAATATGATAGCCCTGTTTAAGTATTTGAAGGGGTGTCACATTGAGGATGGAGCAGGCTTGTTTTCTGCTGCTCCAGAGAGTAGAACATGGAGCAATGGATGCAAGCTCCAGGAACAGAGATTCCACCTCAACATGAGGAGGAACTTTTTGACATTAAGAGCTGTTCGGCAGTGGAAGACCCTCCCTCGGAGCGTGGTGGGGTCTCCTTCCTTGGAGGTCTTTAAACAGAGGCTGGATGGCCATCTGTCAGGGATGCTTTGATCGTGATTTCCTGCATAGCAGGGGTTGGACTGGATGGCCCTTGTGGTCTCTTCCAACTCTACAATTCTATGATTCTAATTGGTCTGGGAGCCAGAGGATGATGTCAGTGCTATGCATTGCACATACCTTTCAATGTTCCCCATTTGGCAGTGTGATGAACCCTGTCAATAGCTACTCACAAGACACAAGCTTTAAAGAATAGCAGCTTTATTATCAGGACTTAGTTGTGACCAGTAACATAGCAAAGACGACTTTGAGAGGCTTGGCGCCAAAACCTCCATGTTAATACAGAATGCAAGTTTTATTTCTCACTAGCACCTGGCTAATGGCTGTTCAAATCAGATCAGATCAGATCAGATAAAATCAAAACAATCCTCCCTAAAGTTTCACAGAGGAAGGACAATCTTGGAGTAGCTTTCCACCAGCGCATACCATCCCTCCTCCCATCAGCCTCCATTCATGTCAGGTCACTGCTGCAGATGCGAAGAGAGGCCTACTTATGCTAACATAACCCCCCACTCTCTCTGGCTTTTCTTTGCAAACGAAGATTCAGGAAGGACTCATCCCGCGCTTTCTGCAAGCGCACTGATGAATAAAAAGGCCAATCCGAGATAAACAAGTCTGGTTGCAGAAAGCACAGCAGAACGTCTCCTTGGGTGATGTTTCCAACCACATAACTGTAGTATGTGGGGAAATAATCATTGAATTGTAAAAGCAATCTTGTGTACCTCATTCACATCCTAAGATAAGTCTAGGGTTTTTCCCTGCATGCTTTTGTTCTCTCAAAATTCCCTTTCTCTTATTTCACTGGGCACTTGCAGCCAACTGGAGTGCTGGGTCATTCAACACATGACCTAATTTACATTTTGTTGCTGTGTGTAAGTTCTCTTTTAAGTTAGAGTCTCCATGAGGCTGTAGCCATCTTTCTCCATCTTAAGCCATCTTATATTTGTTTAGCCATCTTTCCTGCAACCATGCCATGATGTTCACCATGCAGCCTTTTACCACTGTAGGCTGGGTGAGTTTTTTTCTACCCTAAATACCATTAGTTAGTTAGGAACCTCTTTTTAAAGTTTGTTTTAGTATGTAGATTGAGATTGATATACCTTCAGTAAACTTTGATTTGCATTTTAAACTGACTCCTTTGTTTTGTAATAAGTCTAATTTAACTGAGTGATCTCTGACCTCTGAACACACCTTTTAAATGCTAATTGAGCTTGTCTTAGCATTCCTAAGTTGCACTCTGCATGAAGTTAAAAGTAAATGAATAATTTTTAACTCTTTTTAAAAGAAGATAATTTTTGTTGCTTTTTAAAAGGACTAGATCCTGGAATTTTTTAAATACAATTTTATTTTTTAGACTCATTACTCCTACAATAACTACATAACCCATAGTCTAAGGTACCAGGACATGACAGGCAGGGACCGTCCTGATTAATCCCCTGTTGTCTCACCGTTTTCAACTGCTTTTCAAATATCCCAGTTGCTCTCTCCCTGGTTTGTTCTCAGTTTATTTCGGTTGCTGCAAACTGAGTTCAAAGTGCAAAAAAAGTTTGGACTCAATTATCTCAGTTGGGGGAGAAAACATGAGGCAAAATGTTGCCCTTCCCTTTAGGATTTGGCAAAAACAAATGACTGCATGCTCTCCAAGCTTGTGTGTTCTTCCTCATCAATAAGTTTTCCCATCTTTACCACACTGTGATGTTCCTTGGCCACACATTCCCCAATTTTCATCTGTGAAATGGAGGGTATGGCATTGGGTTATAGAAAAAAGGCTCACAGGCAAATTTAAACTATTCTTCTAGCTTGGGGGTTCTTCCTCATTAATAACGTTTGCCATCTTGACCACACTCTGTGCTTGGCCACATGTGTCTCAATTTTCATCTGTTAACTGGAGGGTTAGACTTACAGGATGTCAGCTCTCTAATTTTCACTGCAGCCTTTAATTATTTTGGAACATTTTTATTGATTCAGGAAAAGAAGGTTGGTTTGGGCCAGTTCTAATACACTCCATCCCCAAGGAGCAACTTGCTTTCATTTTCTCTAGTCCTTTGTCTTTTGTCTCTGGTCTCTCTAAAGTCAAAGCAACTGGCCCTGAACTTTAAGCTTCCAGTCCACCACTTGGCATGAGCGCATCAAACAGATCCCCTTTGTGAGCAAGACTCAGAGTCAGGGTGGGGGTAGTGGAAAAGTCATGAAAAACATTTCTCAGATGTGCTCAGATTTTCAGCTGGAACAAAATGCCAACAGCTGGCCTCTTCTAGCATACAAGGCAATACTTCTCATTCATTTGGCCTTCAAGGTTCCCCCGCCTTCCTTTTTTGCGATTGTTTTTACAAAGGGCTGCCTTTGCTTGTCAGCTTGGAATGAACAAAAGGGCAGAAGGCTTGTTGTAAATATGCCCATTCTGAAAAGAGAGATGTCATGCTTAGTGGCAAACAAAAACACAAAGCCTTGGGTGAGGAAGAAACAATTAGTGTGCCTAGCAAGAGTGGATGCTTCTGCACTTGGATACTCAGGTCTTGTCTACAGGGAACAAATGAAAAAGCCTCCCCCTGTTCCTGTGCCCAGCTGTTCGGCCAGCACAAGGTTGTGGCCTCAGTTCTGATGTGAACTGGACGATGTTGCCCGTGCTTAAAATGTGGCGTGGCCGCTTCCAAAGCTTCACGGATGTACCATGGATGATCTCGGAAGAGGGACGGTGGTGTCCCAAAAGTACCCCCTGCTGCGCAAGAGCGCCGTTCCTCTCCCGGGACCTGATCCCATGGTAAGCACCATCTGAAAATGTCCAAAGTCTGAAAGTAATAATGAAAGTTGCAAAAAATATATTGGTTCAGCCAACCTTGGGAAAATCAATGGGGTGGCTCATTGTCCTAGTACACCATGGTCTCTGTATTCTTATGCTATATCCTCCAACATTTCACAGGTGTAAACCAAGACACGTGGCCAAGCAACATCACAGTGTGGTCAAGATGGCAAAAGTAATTAATGAGGAGGAACAGAGAAGCTAGGAGAGACTACAGCAGTTTGCTTTTGCCTGAACCTACTGGGAAGGACAAGGTGTTGCAATCTTCTCTTCCCACCCATGTTGAGTTAACTGACTGCACACTGTTTTTGAACTCAGTTTGCAACAACTGAAGTCAGCTGAGGACAAAGGGGGAGAATGGGAGTAGGAGAGAGCAACTGGAACATTGTAGAAGGAGATTAAAAAGTGGAACAGCAGAGGACTAACCAGAACTGTTGAGGTTTAAGGCAGATAAGGTGGGGATTAGAGATGGAGAAGGATCGAGAAAGTCTGAGAGAAGGAAAACTGACACTTAAAACGTTTTGTGGAATAAATGTCATTTTAGTTGGAAACTGTGATTTCACAGGCACAGCTTAGTTGCTATTAGGCAAGGCTTATGCAGTAATAACTTCAAGTCTGGCTTCAGAAGCCGTTGGCATGGGTACGAGAATCCTGTGACTCATGGTTGCATGTGTGACTTGATGAGCTGAGGACAATTTCCACAGATGAGTGAAGGAAATGCTTTTTTTTTTTTGGTAAAAAGAAATGACTATTATTGCAGTAGGACACTGTAGCTGTGTCATTTAGTAAAGAGCGGAAGCGAAACCTGAGGTAGGATTGCCTTGTAAAAAAGAAAAAAATATGAATGTGGTTAAGGTTCATTTATCAACTGTGTGCTGCCTAAAGTTTCAAAAATGAAAATAGAAATAGACTTAGAACAAGCTTTTTCCCATATCAAGGATTACACACTCAACTGCAAGCTCTACACTCTCTGCCATAAGTTCTATCTCTTTCCTCCCTCCATCCTCCACTATCTTTCTCTTTCTTTCTTTCATTCATTATTTCTCCTATGGAGATTATCAGAAGAGCTTCTAAAAACATGTTTGTCCCATTATATTTTAAAGCATAAGGACTTTATCAGATCACCCCCCATTATTGTTGTTTTGCTGGTATATTTTAAAATGTTTTTATGCTGGCAAGAGACCCCACCACCACCAGACCTACCTTCCGTAATGTTAAAGAGGCAGCCCAGCGCTAACGGAGAATTAACAGAGCTCTGTTCACTTCTGCACTCGTGATCTCCGCAAACCTTGCAAGAAGACATGAGCATGGGAAATTTAAAAATAAAAGTAAAACAAAGACATAAAAAGTTAACACGAGCACATAAACACATTTTAAAAGTCCCAAGTACATGGGGGACACGCTTAAAAGTATAAAAATACCTAAATTAGCAAACAAAACAAACACACAAGCACTGAAACACAATTAAAATCTTACCAGCAACGTGGGGAAGTTCATAAAAAGAGTGTCCTGTACCTAGTTTTCATGTTCTCACCTGAAAGTGTTCTGGTGGGGACAGCCCATTGATGCTGAAATCATGCCAGCAGAATGGGATGTGGTTTCGCACATGAGTAATACCATGGAAAAAATGTCATGGGATATCAATTAGTGTCTTGGCCCTTTTTCACAGCAGTAGAACGCGAGGAGGACGACGTTGTGCAATAGGGGAGTCCTTTCATGGTACCCTGTGGTTGTAATCATGCTATATTTGCCATGTCTGATAATCTTCCATATCCATAATGTCCCAGCTTAAGATGGCATATTTGACTCTCCTCCCACCCACTTTCTCCTTATAATAATCCTGCAAGGTAGGTCAGGTTGAGAAAAAGTTCCTGGTGCAAGGTCACCAACAAAAGTTTCATAGATGAGTGCAGATCTGAACTTGGATTGCTCAGGTCCTAGGCCAACGCTCTAATCACTATGCTATACTGCAGTGGCTCTTAAACTTTTCTTTTCCAGAGACCCCCTTTAAATATATTAAAGGAGCCCCAAGAGTTAACTCAAGATGTAAAACCCTGATAACAACAACAACAACACATTAATATCATCATCATCATCATCAACAACAACAACACAATTACACCATTCATTAAGCCTTTCCTCAGAGACACTGGAGTGGGAGGAAAGACTTTCCCCCTGCTTCTTCCTGCAAGTTTATGGCTGGAGCGGATTGAATTGCAATGCACAGGCCAAGCCAGCCAGCCAGCCTTAACTTTGGCTCCTGTCATGTGGCCACTCCACTGCAGGGAAGAGGTGGCCAAGCAGCCTTCAAGCCTTCGCGGACCCCCTGTGAGGACATTGCAGCCCCCTGGGAGACCCCAGACCACAGGTTAAGAACCACAGCTATACTGTATTTTTTTCCACAATGTATTCATGGGCCCTGTAATGGCAAGGCTTCCACTAATTTAAAAGCAAGACGATGATTGTCATCTTAATTTTTTGGGGTGTGTGTGAGAACTACATAATTGTCTTTACATTTATTCAGAGTATATGGCAGCACCTGCAATGTACGAAATGTCTAGGACTTGGAATAGTTAGTATTATTTGGACTTCACCTCCCCAAATCCCCCAGCCAGTATGGCGGGTGACTATGCTGGCAGACTTATTCCGGGACCTGTCATCCAACAGAATATTATTTGCAAGGTATGGAAACAGCTATGTGCTGCGTTGTGCCAGTGTTTAATTTGCAGGTATTTATATGCATACGCAGTAAAGCCAAGGTACATTCACACCTTCTTTTGGAAATATTGGCTGGTATTCAGTTTTGCAATTATGGATTCGTAACCTAGAGTTACGGATCCATAACTACTCCATATTCAGTTATACTATTTATTTATGATCATGGCACTTCTGTAAATGGTTCCTGAATCTCACCTTAAACCCCAGGGATCTGCACTGCGTGATAGAGATCTGTTCAGTTGGTGGTTGGTGGGCAGAAGGATGATGTTTCCAGTCCCCCTCCCTCATCAGCAAGTGAGGCTGCAACAATCAAGTACAATTCCCTGTTGCATTGCAGATTACTGGTGGGAGGGGGCTGTAAACTTCATCCTGCTGTGCCCTGATCACCAACAGAACAGACCTCCATCATTCAGTGTGGCTGCTGACTGTTAAGGTAGGTTTGGGAATGTTGGTTCAGGAGATGATACCTAATACAGTAGGACCCCCATATCCACTGATTCATTATCCACTGATTCAATTATCCATGGGACACAAAAAGGCACACCCACCATACAGTCTTCCTAAAACATTTGTCCTCTCTAGCCATTTTCTAGGTCCTCCAAGTCAACCCTATGGTATTTTAAACCGGAAATCCCATTATTTTCAAAGGTGTTCGCTATTATCCACAGTTTTCGGTATCCACGGGGTTTCCCAGAACCAATCCCCAGCGGATACAGGGGTCCTACTGTAATGCTAACTTTTTATTTTATATGGTTTCAATTGTATTTTTTTAAAAATGTGAGCTTATTTTGAATCCCAATTTTGGGGGAAAAGTGAGATATAGTCAGCTCTCTGTATCCATGGATTTGGTATCCACGGATTCCACCATCCATGGCTTGAAAAATATTATAAATAAATAAATAAATAAAGTAAATTCCAAGACGCAAATTGATTTTGCCATTTTATATAAGGGACACAATTTTACTATGCTGTACATAATGGCACTTGAGCGTCCACAGATTTTGGTATCCATGGGGGCTCCTGCAACCAAACTCCAGTGGATACCAAGGGCTCACTGTACTGTGTAAATAAATATAACAACAACAAAGTTAGCAATGTAGGATTTCGGCTGCTATTTCTAAAGATCCTGGGAAGGATCTGATTCATGAAGAATGACAACTCTGGCAACTCAAGCATTTTAACAAAGGCTGCCAACCTGTTGGTGTTTTGTGCACAGTTAAGTTCTCTTACATATTTATCTATTTATTGGATTTATATCCCACCTTTTCCCCAAGATTGGATTCAAAGAGACTTACAATAATTTTAAAAAATGCAATTAAAACAACATAAGTTACAAAAATTAAAAAAGAATTAAATTAATTACCATTATTAAAATATAGTTAAGAATAGAACATGAATCAAAAACATAAAATCGATATACAGTTGTACTTTCAGAGTTGCACAAGCAGTTCCACAACTGTGTGAATGTAGATTTATTCTACTCAAGCACAATGTAGGAATTTGGCTAAGGAATCCAAAAGACAAACATAAGTTTAGGTCCAAAAAGGAGATACAGTTTATCAGGGACAGGCACCCAAATGTGGCTGCATGGTTATAATCCTATGCACAGTAGGATTTTTGGGGGAAAAAAACCCTACTGTCCACTGGGTGAGATTATTATAATTTTTGTGCATTTTTCAATGTTGTTTTTGCACTTCAGGACTTTTTTTTTGCAGGACTTTTTGGTGCAAAAACATTGTACTTCAACATTTAACACTGTGTAAGCAGAATTCCACTGTTCTACATGTAGTTGTGTTATCTTGGATGGTGCATAACAATTTGTCAATGCCTTGAAAGTACCACTTTCTTCCATGGGAGAAAGCCATTGTACACCCCCTGCTTCACAATGGGGCAATAAGCAGATACATTGGAGTTATGCAATTGGTTGGACAATGTTAGTATTCATTAAGACGGTGGTGTAGGACAGCCATCACTTAATTTCATGAGTGGATATTTACACTATGCAAGCACAGTGTAGGATCTTGGCCAATATTTTCATGCTAAAACATATTTGTCATGATTTTTTTTTTGGTGCAAGAATATACAATTGGATCCATAGGAGCTGGTTCCTGGACTTACCGTGGATACTGGAAACCACAGATAACAGCGATTGGAAATAATGGGACTTCCTGTTTAAAATACCATAGAGTTGTCTTCAGTAATTAATGTTTGACCATCGCCTCCCAAAAAATACTACTCTACGGTGAACTCGCCACGGGTCAGCGTAAGAGGGGCGCTCCAAAAAAGCGATACAAAGACTCCCTGAAACAACATCTCAGGCTTGGCCAAATTGATCACCAACAGTGGTCCGCCCTGGCCTCACATCGGGAGGCATGGAGACGCACTATCCACAATGCTGCAGCCTTATTTGAGAACTCACGACGAACAAGTCTTGAAGAGAAACGACAACGCAGAAAGAATCACAACCCAAAAACATCACCCAAGGAGACCTTCTGCTGTGCTTTTTGCAACCGGACTTGTTTATCTCGGATTGGCCTTTTTAGTCATCAGCGCGCTTGCAGAAAGCGTGGGATGAGTCCTTCCTGAATCTTCGTTTGCGAAGAAAAGCCAGAGGAGAGTTGTCTTAGGGGACCTGGAAAATGTATAGAGAGGATGCCTCTCTAGACATTTTTTAGGAAGACTCTATAGTATGTGTTCCTCTTTTTGTGTCCCGTGGATAACTGAAACCATGGATATTGGTGCTGTGGATACAGTGATGTGACTGTATTTTCACAAAAACAATATTTTTTTTTTGTGAAAAACCTCCGTATATGAAAATTTCACCCAAAGTGTTAACATGTGTTGTTGTTGTGAAGTCAAAGGCTTTCACGGCTGGCATCCATAGATTTTTCTTGTTTTTTCCCCGGGCTATGAGACCGTGTTCTGGAATAGTTTCTTTCTATTTCTATTTCTATTTCTATTTCTATTTCTATTTCTATTTCTAATAGAAATAAACTATTCCAGAACACGGTCTCACAGCCCAGAAAAAACCCAAGGAAAATCTGTGTGTTGTTGTTGTTTGCTTTTGAGTTGTTTGCCGACTCATGTCAACCCTAAGTTGAACCTACCGTGGGAATTTTATTGGTAAAATTTGTTCAGAGGGGGTTTGTCACTGCCTTCCTCTTAGGCTGAGAGAGTGTGACTTGCCCAAGGTTACCCAGTGGGTTTTTATGGTTGATCAGGGCATATGAACCCTGGTCTCCCAGAGTCTCAGTCTAATACTCAAACCCCTACACCACACCATCTCTATTCAGTGGGATTAACTTCATGTAAATATACACATAACTGGGTTGTTGTCACATTTTGTCAGTGATTTTAGAGCCCCTTGCATAGAGCCAACTCTTCTGCTGTAAGTTTCCATGCAGGCTACATTGCAACCATTCCAGCCCTCTCCCCAGACCAAAGGGGAACTATGACTCAAGGATCTGGTGAGTCACTGTCATGAGTGGCCCTAATTTTGGGGTGGTGCCACTGATGGATCATTGTTTGCACTCTTGATTTACACCTTGCTGAACAATCAGAGCCCTTGTTTCCAGCTATCAGCATTGCACTGGGATGTTTGATAGCTCATCCATATAAAGTCTGTGATCAGAGCAGGCTTGGGCCTACAATAAAAGCAAGCTATGCAGCTATTCAGAGACAAATAACTGAGAGCCAAAAATAGGTCAAAGAGCTGAGCTGAGAATCTTTGGCAGTTAAGGTGGCCAGTGCCTGCTATCTGCTATCTGCATCAGGGCTCAGAAAAGTTGCCTTTTAGGACTACAGCTCCCAACATCCCTGCTCAGCAGCTGGGGATTCTGAGAGCGGTAGTCCTAAAACGAAAGCTTCCAAGCTTTGGTTTGTATGTACTACCCCTCCTATCCTGGAAAAAAATCCTGCACAATGTATAAATTAGCAATCTTTTCTAGGCAAACTCTAGTCTTTTCACTGAGAACTATTTCAGAGAAGAGTGGGTGGCATTTTCCTCATCAGCTACAGATTAACGAGATTCACGTGCGTCAACCAGCAAGGATATTTGCATTTACCTCTTTTCCCCCTCACTCAGCTGCAAATTGGAATATTCCTTAAAGGGAGAGATTTTTTCCAGTGGCTGGAGGGATGCCGTGAAGATGTCTTCTTGCCAAAAGTTTGCTTAAGGACATGGCTTTTAGGATCTGGCATATGCATGATGTGAGCTAAGACCCACAAAACAAACAATTCAGCGAAGTTTGCCTCACTGCTCTAGTTATTCTTAGCTTCTGGGGTCACTGGAATATACAGGGAACTAAAAAGGACACATTCATTTCCTATGGGAAACCTCCCCGCGGTGATGACACTGTTTCTCATCCTGCTGGAGGAAATGACAAAGGGATTTTGGATACATTAACTGAAAGCACCTTCAGCTGCTAACCACCTCACTGATCTATGTGGAGAGCAGCACTTGGAAAAGCTACTTTTGGGACCACAACTCCTAGAAGCCAGGCTGGGGGTCTGGGAGTTGTAGTCCTAAACATTTTCCAAGCTCTGTGTGTAGGATTGTTAGATTTAGGGGATGGACACCTCAAGATAACCTCAAGGACCTGGGCTGCTTTAATTAACCAAATGCAATTACACCATCCGGTAAACCTTCCCGCAGAGGCACTGGAGGGGGAGGGAAGACTTTTTTCCCTGCAAGTTTGTGGCTGGAGCGGATTGAATGGCAACGTGCATTCAATCCTTGGCTTGAACCCTTCGTGGACATCCTGTGAGGACATTGCGGCCCACTGGGGGTCTCTGGACCACAGGTTAAGAACCACTGCACTAAAGCATACAGGTTCCCCTCCCTTGTATCCACAGGGATATGTTCCTGGACTTTCTGTTTATAAGTGAAACCGCATATAATAGCAAACCCTATTAAAATAAAGGACTTCTGGTACAAACATACCATAGAGTTGCGTTGGAGGACCTAGCAATTCCCAGAGAGGACACCTCTCGAGGCATTTTCCAGCATGACTGTATGGTATGTGTCCCTATTTTTTCAGCTGTGGATAACTGAAACCATGGATATTGCTTCTGTGTATATCAGGGGAGCGGGGAGAAACACATATATTTCTAGAAAGTTCTATTGATCTAGAAAGTTAGGTGACATTGCTAGCAAAGTCAGTGAGTTAATGTAATGAATTAATTCCAGGCTCTGCAGCAATGGTGGTGGGGAAGACCACAGATGCCACACAAAAGAATCAGGAAGGCAGCCCACTCTTTGCCATTTGTACAGCATGCTGGATCAGGCTGGCTGATACAGCCTGGAAGCTTCAACATTTTAAACATTTTTGAAGGAATACGTTGGTGCTTAAGTGGTGGGTTAAGTATGCTTACACACAGATCTCTTCAGATAAAGTTTGAATTGGTAAATCATTTTACAAGATGGTTGTTTATTTTTAAATGCCTCTCCTTGAAGTGTCAGAAACCTATGAAATGGTTTCAAAGCATAGGGTAGTAGTTAAATGTTTGCTTTTGCAAGATGCTGGGGAGAAAAAGTGAAAATAAAAGAATTCTGACAGGCCTTCTAAAACAGAATGTTTTTAAAGAAAGATTTCTTCTTCTTCAAGAAAGGTGTTCTGTAACAGGGTGCTTTACTGCGCTGCTGTTAACTGCCAGTTTCAGATAGCTTTTAATTATTTTTAATTATATGTTTTAAATGGTTTGTAATGATATTGACAGTTTAATCTGGATCACAATTTTGGTGAAAAAGATGGGACGTAAAGAAAGATAACAGCTGGCATTCTGTTAGTGACTTACACATGCGTAAATTTCCCTACTGAAGCAGACATTTTTGTCCAGTATGGAAGTCTGTACTCAATTGAAGGTTGAGGAAGCAGAGATTCCCCCCACCCCACCCATCTGCTTTGTCTAGGGGTAGACACACCCAAGATAGGATTAAGTGAAGCCCCTAGTAAACAAAGGCATTAAGGTGGTATGTGTTAATCCCCTCTTGGGCCCGTTTGGCGATGAGTCACACACTACAAACAAACAAGTGACCAAAACAAGCCTCATCCCAGGAACTATCCCTTTACACCTTTCCTGTCCTACAATACATTAATGACAATACAGAGGTTGTCATTAACCCATCAATTCCTATCTCTCAGCCATTAACAGCAATCAGCAGAGTTTTGGTTTCTTTGTTTAAACAGTGGGAAGCCCATCTATGCTTTGTTCTAAGCCCAGACACCCCTTCAGGACATAAATACAGTATAAATATAAGTCCCCAAACAATAGCAAAGTGTGCTACTGTGGATGATGTGTGTTCCTGGATCGGACTTCAGTACCACCCTCAGACTTCCCCGTGAGTACTTCATTCCTCTCTTCAGGACTGGTAACTATTAATCTATTTTCCAAATCTATTCCTCTATCCAACTTTTTTGCCTTAAACTTTTTGTTTGCCTTGTGTGGTTCTTGTGAGCATGTTTTGCATGTGTGAGTATCCTCAGTGTTATATTCCATAAGCTGGAAATGATTTGAAGGCACACAACACACAAAGGGCTAGCCCTGCATGGGGTGTATCAGAGAATCCCCCCAAAACCTTTTGGTACTTAATGCAGATTAAATATCTACCCCCTTCCCCTATTCTTTCTTGCAGTTCTCTGGGAAGCTCATTATTTTCAGCTGCTGTTGACTTCACTAAGTTATCCTTCATATCCCCAACCTGATGTCCTTAAAGACTGAAGGTTCCCTGTCACAGCTCCATTTAAGTGAAGAGGGCTGAGGCATAGCTCTTAGGTGATGACCTGTTTGACAGCACAGTCCCAACTCTGGACGAACTTGTCTTGAGACTACACACAAACCAGTGAGGTGATGAGACTGAAAGTCACTCATGAGTCCTGGCTTACCACTAGGATTTCCATAGTCCCACCATCTTCAAGTGCACTCATGGTGGATTCTGTGGACAGGAAAAGAAACAATGACTCAGCTGGTTCTTTGTGTTCTGATGCAGCACCAGGTTGTAGAAGAGGGAAACACCAGCAAACAAGACTGCATCAATAGACCTTTAGCACCCAGATCAAGGGAAGAAACAGTGCCACTCTATTGTGCTGTTGTTAGACCTCACCTGGAATACTGTACTGTAAAAGCAGTTCAGCAGCAGAACAGAAGGTGGTAGACGTTCCATCTTTGGAGGTATTTAAACAGATGGACATCTTTTAAACAAAGATTGGATGGGCATCTCCTTGCATGGCAGGAAGTTGGACTAGATGGCCCTTGTGGTCTCTCTTTGATTCTATGAATACTATGTCCAGTTCTGGGTACCACACTTCAAAAAGGATATTTATTTATTATTTACTTATTTAGATTATTTATACCCCTCTTTTCAGCCACCAAGGCTCTTAGAGCCTCTAACAAATTGTTAGCAATATTACTTACATTTTTATACTGCTTTATAGTGCAAGCACTCTCTAAACAGTTTTACAATGTGTTAGCTAAAAAGTATATTGACAATATTCAGAGAAAGATATGATAATGATATTCAAATGTCTGAAGGGCTGTCGTGTAAAATGTGAAGCAAGCTTATTGGCTGCCCCAGAGGACAGGATCTGAAATAATTGATGAAAGTTACAAGCAAGGATATTCTAACTGAATACAAGAGATAATTTCCACAAGAGCTGTTTGACAGTGGAATAGACTGCTTCAAGAGAGGGTGGAGTCCTTCATAAGGGATTTTTAAATAGATGCTGGATGGCCATCATCAGAATGATTTAGCTATGAATTCTTGCAGTGGTTGGTAGGTGGATTCAATGACCCTTTGGTTCTCTTCCAGCTCTACGATTCAACATTGCCTTATTGTTCTGCCTTGTTGTTCCTGCCATTCCCCCCCCCACTGCTCTCTATTGCTGCTGCTGCTTCTTGCTTGTATAGTGCTGTGCACCTGAGCTTCACAAAAATGTAAACAACATAAAAAACACACCCCGATAAAAGCCCCAATTATGCATCTAAGGCCTACTTAAATGAGAACATTTTTGCTGGCCTGCAAAATGAAAACAGGGAGGGGGGCAGCCTAGCCTCCCACGAGACGGAGTCATTAACCCATCAATTCCTATCTCTCAGCCATTAACAGCAATCAGCAGAGTTTTGGTTTCTTTGTTTAAACAGTGGGAAGCCCATCTATGCTTTGTTCTAAGCCCAGACACCGCTTCAGGACATGAAATGGATCAGGAGGGTGGGAGAGGGTGGGAGAAGCCACAGAGAAGGCTGTCTCTCGGGCCCTAACCAACTGAGCCTGTGATGGTGGCAGGACCAAGAGAAAGCCTTCCCCTGCATATCTTAAAACCTTTGCAGCTGCATAGAGGGAAATACGATCTTTCAGATAGTCTGGACCTAAGCTGTGTAGGGCTTTATATAAGGCAGAATTGTGCCTGGAAACGAACTGGTAGCCAGTGATGCTGTTTTAACACAGGAGTTATATGCTCCCTATAACTGGCCCCAGTCAGCATTCTGGCCACAGCATTCTGGACCCACTGAAGTTTCAAAACAGTTTCCAAAGGCAGCCCCACATAGAGTGCATTGCAATAGTGATTTACCTCCCTTTTGCTGCAATGCCCATTTGTGCCCATGGCCTGGAAGGGAATATTTTGCATTTTACAGCCATGGAAAAAAAGGTGGCTGTGAGTGAGTTAGGTCTGGAAAAATCTCCCTCCATTCATCCCTCTTTTTTCCCCTTAATGTGACAGATGTGGAAGAGCTATTTTCCACTTTAAAAAACCCTTCATACTTTTGCTCTGCCACTTCGCTGGTTGAACAATCGTGTTGGCAAAAACAAAAAACAATGGTGGCTCTGGCATTACAAGCCCTCCCTTGGAAGCCCGCCCCCTCTGAGGTCCGACCAATCAGCTTTCAGCTCTGCTGTGCCCCTTTTTCAACTGGTTGTGCAGATGACCTGTTATGTGTATTTCTGCACAATTTTAAAAAAGGATTGCAAGAAACAGTGAAAGCTGTTACTGTGGTCTATTTGGAGTTTTCAGCCCCCCTCCTTCGGAATATGCCGAATCTGGGCAGGAACCCATCTAAACTAAACATATTCTGCCCGCATTCTTGCCAGATTTTTTTTGTCATGTAGATGAGCCCTTGGGCATCCAGGCTCAGAGTTGAGTCTAGGAGAACACCTAAGCTGTGAGCCTGAGAGTTCAGGGGGAGTGTAACCCCATCCAGCACAGGCTGGGTCCCTGTTCCCTGATCTGCCTTTTGACTGACCAGGAGCACCTCTGTCTTGTCTGGATTAAGTTTCAATTTGTTTGTCCTCATCCAGTCCATTACTGATAACAGACATTGGCTAAGTACCAAGACAGCTTCCTTGGCCATGTAGGCAGAAAATAATAATAAAAAAAATGTGTACCAAGAGTTGGCTGCAAAATGTGTCAGGACAAGCTTTCCTTCCTTTCCTAGCTGTGAGCAGAACATGTACACATTCCAACTGGCTGAATAACAGTCTGATGTGGTTAGGGATATGAAAATCTCTGCCTCAGTTGCAATGCATTTCTCCCAATTCCAGTTGCATTTTCTTATTGTCCTCACTTTGTGTGGAGTTGTGAGCCTTCATGTGTGTTTGGGTGTGCGCGTCAAAATTCATGCACATTTTTACACATATTTCCTAATGCAAATATTAGTTTATGCATTTTATTTAATTTATCCATTCCCTCCATTCACTAAAGAGTGTGTGTACATATTTTCCCCACTTGTGAGTACTGTACATTATCCCTTTGCATTTAAAAATGTATGAATATTTTTGGTGCACAATGCATTCCCCGCAACACGTTTGTAAGCCTTGCAGATGTGCAGACTCTCGAGGCAAGGCTTGTTTCATCTAATGTTAAATCAGATTGGAAACAGAGAGCTCTTCAAACAGAGGACTTGTCTTCTGTCACCTCTTTGAATAATTTGTGTCCCCTGAAAAGTAGGACATATGGCTAATCTAAATCACTCACGGCCCAACCTATCTCACAGAATTGTTGCTGAGATAAATTAGGCAGGGCAGAGGTGGGACATAAATGTAATAAACAAAAGGCAAGTAGAAGGAAGGGGAATGCTCCTCACCTACATATACTATATATCCTTGAACCACCTGTGCAATTGTGTGGACAATCATCGAGTTTTGCAAAAAGGCTTGCCACAGGCCAGTAGGAGTTTAATTTTGGAGGGCTGCTTCAAATGTTCATGTACTGACTTGGTTTCTAACATCCTGTTGAGGTTTTACTCACACATAAATTCCCTTATGCATGTGGTTGTATATTGTATTGAAGGAGAAGAATCAGACAGTAACCATGGGCTTATCTAGATGGGCCAAATGAAATGCCCCCCCCATTCCCGCACCCAGCAGTCCATATGGTGCAGGGTTTTTGCCCTGTTTCTAGTCCAAACTGTCCAGATGACATCTGGGCAGTTCCAATGAGATTATGGGGCAAATACCCCTTAAAATGTAGTGGACACATGGTAAAAAAGCCTCACCATTTGCTGTGATTTTTTTTTTTTTGGAGAAAATGGTGAGTTCCGTTACTGCAATGGTGGGAGTGTTCACATATGCAGCCCACGTGATGCTCGGCACAGCCATTTCCTGGCCAAGTCACACACATAGTGTCTGCTGAAGTCACTGTGAGGCACCCAGCCATGTGACTTGGAAGATGTGACCGGTGTTGGGAAGAGAAGTGCCCTCCATTGGCGCAACAGAAGGACAAGTAACTGGGGGTGGGGGAACGCTGGGGGTGGAATATTCTGACCAGAATGTGGAATATACTGGCCAGTTTAGACAAGTCCCAAATATCTAAACGAGGTTCAGCCATGCTGAAGAAAACAGCTTGCTTAGCTGTAAATAATGTTAGACGTTCCTAGTTTTTTCAAGTTAAGCTAAACATACAAAAGATTCTGAGCCATTGTTCCAAAACATCTTGATGTGGTCTGCTGATATGATAATAGCAAGAACATGGAAATAAGACCAAAAGAACAAGTGTGATGTGCATAATTTGGAAGTAGTGGTTGCTTCTGCTAAGTTTGTCTGCGCGTCATGGGCTTTTTGTTGCTCAATTCCTGTCATGGAATGTTTTTGTAAGAATTCTATATAAAGTTGGTTTCATTGCTTGTTCAAGGTAGAATCCTGGGCTAACAAGCCAGAGTCCATCTGGCATTTTGTTGTTAAATAAACTGCAAAGTTCAGTCTACTACAGTATTAGACTTAATTTATGAACCTTATAGGGTTTAAAAAAAATCCTCCCCCTTCAGTCCTTTTTTGGCCATTGTATAGCATCCATATTCAGTTCACACTTGCATAGCAAAATTGTGCAAGTGTAACTGCTGCCTATGAAGTTGTGCATTCTTGATGCTGTGTAACAATTAATTCATCAGTGCCTCCACTGTACCCCTTGATTTCTTGGGATTATGGAAACAAGAGGAACATTTGCAGATATTCTGTTGGTTGCACAATGCTGGTATTCAGCAGAAGGCTGGTGTAGAACAACCACCACTTCACTATATGAGTGCAGATTTACAGTATGAGAGCATGATGTAGGATCTTTGGTTCTGTCTTTCTGTTCTGCTTCCCTGTATGAGAACTGGAAATAATAATCTTGACTTCCCATCACAGCTGGGTGTTACAGGAAGAATGAAAAGAGCATCCCCACATTGGAAAGCTATGCATGTGACTAATAACTGCTGTAACAATTGTGGCCAGGGCTGCTGCTGATGATAATAATAATAATAATAATAATAATAATAATAATAATTTCTTACCTGCCTCTCCCTATGGATCGAGGTGGGGAACAACAAATTAACACATAAACATAACATTGGTTAAAAACACATTATCAGTTAAAAACATATATCAATCAGTACACAATTTTAAAACTATCAATACACAATTTCAAATTCATAATTTAAAATCACCTGGATAGGCCTGCCAGAAGAGGCTAGTATTTAAAGTTGATTTGAATTCTAGCAGCATATTCAGCTGTCTTGACTCTTTTGGCAGGCCATTCCAGAGTCTAGGGGAGGTTGAAGAAAAAGTCCTCTGGGTGACAGGTGCCAACCTAGTCCTGGTTGACTGGAGTAAATGTCCCCCAGAGAAAATGAGTGTACAGGGTGGATTATATGGGAGAAGGTGATCCCATAGGTAACCTGGACCCAAGCCATGTAGGGCTTTAAAGGTAATAACCAACACATTGTACCTTGCCCAGAAACTAATTGGCAGCCAGTGGAGTGATTTTAATATTGGTGTAATACGATCACTCCTGGATATACCAGTGACCAATTTGGCTTTCATGTTTTGAACCAATTGAAGTTTCCAAACTTGGTACACAGGTAGCCCAATGTACAGTGCATTGCAAAAGTCCAGCCTTGAGGTTACCAGTGTGTGTGCTACCACCTTTATGTCCTCCAACTCTAGGAAGGGTTCACTTGGTATATTGATCCAGGTCTCAGAGAGCCAAGTAGGGGCCTGTAAATTTTGGATGGCCCCCTCTAACAACCCTCCCAAACCTCACAGTCCCATTACATTGGTTTACAAAGGTTAGGAAACATGTAGCTCTTCAGGTATTTCCTTGGCTTTTTTACTGAGACTTGTCTATTTTTTTCTTATGAAACAAAATGACCATTTCACCCTGTGAAATGGGGTGTATTCAGTTAGAGTTCTGAATTCAATTGAATTCAACAGCTAGAAAAACATCTGGAATGAAACCAAAGAGATGGCATCACATCTTGAGATGGAAATCAAACTCTCCCATGGGCATGGAGAAATCCATGGATGGAGTCGAAAGAGGAGAAGGGTGCGTGATGACGCAACACCAGATGCTAACCTGGCAGAAATGACTGACACAGATGTTTCACCAGAAGAGGCCTACTTCAGAAAATGTGGGTTTTAAGTTTTGGTTGAGAATGTTATTGCAGGATTAACTGTATGTTTTAATGCTGTTAAGTGGTTGGCTGAACATTTTGATTTCTTGAGAAAATATCTCATAATTCTGAAAATAAGGTAGAAAAAAGTGAAAGGGTTATCACACCAATATCCTACTGACCTTAACAATGAAGATTTTGCAACAGAAAAGCAACATTTACCATCAGCACATAAAACAAATATTGGAATGCCAGAAATGAAACCTTTAGAATTGCTAAATTTATTAACTGACTACAAACTTTGGGAGATCTTTTCAAATGTTTGTGTCAGTTTAAGAATATTGTTGACAATTCCAGCTACAGTAGAAAGATCTTTTAGCAAACTCAAACATATCAAAATGTCTGTCATGTCTGTTGATTTGGCAAGATTGAGTATTGAAACAAGCATTGCCAGAGAAATGGATTTTGATAGTGTTATTAGAAATTTTACAGGTAAAAAAGGTGGAAAAGCTCACTTCATTAGCTGATTAGGCTTATTGTTTCTTTGACTAAAGTATATTGTTATCTGCTCATTCTGGTGCACAGGGAACAAAGCATTTACGAAAGTCTACCAGCGGTCATATTCAGATCGCCTGAGGATTAGCTATCCTCATAATGTTCAATTATGCTTTCATAATCATATACCAAAAGTTTTGTAGAAAAACCATGTTTTTCTACTAAGAAGGAAAATCTACAACTTTAAAATTTCATGTTATATCATTATCTTTATAGAAAAGACTTAGGAAATTATCACACAAGGCTAGAAAAGTGGAATTAAAGCAGGATATTAGTGTCTATGGCTGAAGCTTATCATCTGATGCCGTGACTGTCCAGTAGGTGGTGTGTATTCAAACCATTACTGTGGCGGCCCTTTTAACTGATAGGAAAAAAACATCAATAGCTCTAAATGTTGCTTTTATTCCACTGCTGGTCCTGGTGTGATAGATGCCTTGGCTTCAGTTTCGGCATTACAGCAATCAGTGACATGATTGGACCTGATTCTCCTCCTCTCCTCCTCTCTTCCCCTCCACTTGCTATTTCAAAGCAGGCTGACTCTGTGCCTGCTTTTTAATTTTTAAAATCTTTGCTGTGTTTGCATAATTACAGCAAAAATGATTAAGCACGCAAACACAGAAAAGATAATTAAAAAAAAAAACAAAAAACCAGACAGGCATAGAATTAGCCTGCTTTGGAATAGTGACAGGTAGAGGGCAGGAGAGGAGAAGATTCAGGCCCCCTCATGGACTGACTGATGTAATGCTGGAGCTGCTGTGAAGAGACTTGTCACCCCAGGGTATTTTTAAAAGCAGCACAGATGTGTGAAAGAAGATAGTTGAGATAAAAACAAATGTTTTTCAAAGCAGTATGTTCCTAGTTCCTCTCATAATGTGATTGCCCCGAGATAATAGCTTCATGTGATAATTTCTTAATTGAGGATTTCAGGTCCACTCCCCACTGCCCAGGGCCCAAAAGCACTGCCCAGGGCCCGAACCTCTTGCAAAATTTCTCTCTCAGGCTCCGATTGTGGCTGTCAGCCTTTACCACTGATGAGCACTGCCTTGACTCAGAGATGGACTTCATCTGCTTCAGGTTTCCATTTTGGCAGCCACCTGGGTCTCATCTCAGTCTCAGTGGCATATTTCTGCATCCATCTTGTATGAGATTAAGGCTTTCCGAATGGCTTAATCCTCATTTATACACTGCAGATGATGGCCAAATGTTTCCCCCTTTACACTGGTGTAAATTAGGAGCCAATTGGCAGAGTGCACAAGCTAGTAGTTCTACAGCTGCAGCCAGCAGCCTCCTTTCCAAGATCCGAATCTGGCAGCTTGACATTAAACAGCTGTCTGCAGCTATTTTCTTTTTCCACAAACAAGATTTCAGCATAATCGAATCATTCTACAGAATTAAAAAAAAAATTGTTAACGGAGAACAGGTTGTTTCCCTTCCCTTGGTTGGCAGATTCCCAGGGACATGATATACAAATACTAATGTTCCAGACACAACCTGTTTCCACCCCCATTAAAATCAGTGTTAACAAAAAAGGTTCCAGGGCTCAGCATGGAATCACATTTGGGGTGAATTATGAGCAAGAGGAGCAGGGGAGGGAAAGAGAGGGGTGGTTGTGTAGATGGGATGGGGGACGAGGGAGCAAAGGCACCCTGTAAAGCAGAGGAAGGCAGAACATGGATTGCATCTAATGGGTGATCTTTACTAGACTGGCAAGGACTCCTGACTCATAGTTGTCTAAGGGGTGGGCATTTTTAGCGGTCTGGGGGCCTTGGAAGGTCATACCCTCCTTTCACCCCTGCATGACTTCCATTTTTGGGGGCTCAAAATGGCCAATTGCACATTCAGAAAAATGGTATCCATGGGCTGAAAAAGCGGCTTGAGGAGGAGCCTGAAAAAGGGGCAAAGGGGCTGTTTTAAGTCCAAAATAGCATATCCCCCAACTGTCCCAACTGGGCACAAACAGTCCCAGTTAATCCAATATTGTCCCACTGTTTAAACTCCTTTTAAAAAAATCCCATTTTCTCCTGAATGAAGAATTATTACAATAAGGAAATCGAAAGAAGAAAGAGGGAAAAAATAAGTAAACAAAATAAAAATGCAATAAAACAAAATATAAATAAAAAGATAGATAATAAATATTCATAACAAAATACAGACACAAACATATATACACAGAAACATATAAAGATACAAAATATCAATATATAGAAAGAGGAAAGAATAGGTTAGTACAATTTTCTGAGCTTCATTATTAAGAACACAATGAAAAGGTAGAAATACAAATTAACAAAATTTATCTCTCTGGCTTTTCTTCACAAACAAAGATTCAGGAAGGACTCATCCCGCGCTTTCTGCAAGCGCGCTGATGACTACAAAGGCCAATCTGAGATAAACAAGTCCGGTTGCAGAAAGCACAGTGGAAGGTCTCCTTGGGTGATGTTTCCGGGTTGTGATTCTTTCTGCGTTGTCATTTCTCTTCAAGACTTGTTCGGCGTTTGTTCTCAAATATTTACTGAGGTGCAAAAGAGATAAAAATGAAGACAGGAATGTCTAGTAGATGGAACAATGGGATGTCATAAAGAATAGAAGATTCTGTATAATATGACAAGAACCATGTTTGTTTAGAAAATGACATTCAGGTTGAAATGTACTGATAATATTTAAATGAATCCTTTTTGTTTTTATTTTCTATGATCAACAATTTTTTTTTTAAAAGTCCCAGTTTCTTTTTCCTTCTCTCATTTCCTCCCTTTGACCTCAGTTTACTTCAATTGCTGCTTAGTAAGTTAAAAGTGCAAAAACAGCTTGCCCTCAATTCACTCAACAGGGGGAAAGGAGAGAATCTTGCCTTTCCCAGTCGACTCAGGCAACAGCTTCTCTTATCTTGTGTGTTCTTTTTCATTAATAACTTTTGCCATCCTCACTGCACTCTGTTTTTGCTTGACCACACATGTACCAGTTTTCATCTGTGAAATGTTGGAGGGTATGAAATAGCCGAGAGCCAGCATGGTGGAGTGGTTTGAGCATTGGACTACAAGTCTGGAGACCAGGTTCAATTGCCTGATTGGCTATGGAAACCCACTGGATGACCTTGGCTGAGTCACACACTCTCAGCCCCAGAAAACCCTATGATAGGGGGTGCGGCTATACGATCATAAAAAAAATCCGTATGGGGGGCAAAAAATACGAACAGCCTGTCGTTCGTATGCATACGAACCGGCTATACGATTTTTAAGCCCCCTAAACTCTTCCTGAAGCTGGCTGGAGCGAGCAAGCCAAGCGGCAGTTTTAAATCTCCCACTGCTTTTTTTTTTTTTAAAGGTTTCTGGTTTGCGGACAGTCGGTTTTCCGTATTTACAATATAAAATAAAAATAAATAAACATATAAATTCACGGACTTACCGGATGCTCGCTAGCTGGGAAACCAACATGGCGGCCGCTCCCAATTCCCCTCCATGCTAGCCCCGCCCCCTCTACTCGGCCAGCCAATCAGATTACCCTGCCTGTTCGTATGTGTGCGAACGGACCGTACAGACCCGTCAGCCATCCGAACGGCGTATGGATTTCTCTTCATGATCTGCTTTCCCTCCCAAATGCCACGTGTGCATATTTCAGGGTGGAAAACCGCCCCCCCTCTTTTGCATTCGTGTGCATCCGAACGGCCATTTGTACCGAAGTGCGAACTTCTGCACGCCGTACGTATTATTTAAATTGTGTAGACGGGACCAGGGTCACCTTAGGGTTGCCATAAGTCAGAAATGACTTGAAGGCCTACAACAACAACAGCAACAATGAAACAACAATTTTTCATTTAAGAAGGGTGGGGTGGGTGATGGGGGAGAGGGTCTCAAACTTCAGTGGGGACCAGATATGGCCCCCAGGCTGCACTTTGACCATCTCTGCTCTAATAACAGTAACTATTTAAAAAGTTATTTATCCCTGGCATGAGCCAGCGCAATGTAGTGGTTTGAGCAATGAACTACAATTCTGGAGTCCAGGGGGTCGTTTACACGGCAAAAAAATTTCTCAACTAATTAGCCCAGAATCCTAATGATCCCCATGCATTTCGGACCAATATCGCCATATTCAGAAGGAGGGGGCCAAAATATCCATAAGATATAAGCTTTCGCTATTTCCCCCAACTTTTAAAAAAAGTTTCGTAAAGTTGTGCACTATTGGTTGTGTGATCTACCAACAACCTTCCTGAAACAGGGGCTCACAGCAGAGCTGAGCTGTGATTGGTTGGACCTCGGATGGGGTGGGCTTGCAAGGGATGCCTTGCAATGCATGATCCGCCATTGTTTTTATGACAACTGGGTAACCCCAGCGCTCTCCCTGTCGCTGATCGCCGGCTGCTGCGGCAGAGAGATGGACCTCCGGGACTATCAGTCCCAGAGGCCCATCTCTCCGCCGCTGCAGCCCGTACCGCTCTACGCCCCAGAGTACATGCCCCTCAGCTGTGTGAACTGCAAAGACGCTAACCTATTGCATCAACCAGTTTTGGCCTAAATTGTGTAAACAAAGGGGCACTGGACCGAAAGGAAGGTAAGCCGGCATTTCCTGCACTTAATTCTCCCGTGTAACCGACCCCCAGGATTCAAAACCCTACTCAGACAAAGAAACTCACTGGGTGACCTCGGGCAAGTCACATTCTCTCAGCCTCAGAGGAAGGCAAAGGCAAGCCCACCCCCACTGAACAAAGAAAACCCTGTGATAGGTCTGCTTTCTAGGGTTGCCATAAGTCGCAAACAACTTGAAGGAACACAAAGAACAGCAAACTTTCCATCTCATTTCTGTGGATTAAAAAAAAAATATTTAAGAAATTTCTACATTGCTTCCCAGCTCACAAGGGCTCCGGAGGCGATGAACAAATTGTTTTGGAAACTCTTATTTTTTAAAAAAGCTGGGGGAAAAGTCATGTCTAGGTTGTGACAGCAGAAACCTGGAGGAATCTGCTCATTCTAGATATTCTTATCATGATAACATTGTAGAAACCTGTCCTGGCATCATTCAAGGGGCAGCGAAGGCCAGAAAGAACTGAATTTCACAAATAGACACGAACAAGTCAGTCTTTTCTTCAGTTTCAGGCTTTGGGTACCATTATTACTTTATTTTTCTGGTGAGTTTTCTTTCCTTCTGGCTCCACCTAGAGGCCTTTGCAAGTATTTCACATTTGACTTTCTAAATTTCCTTCTTGATGCAAACCCAGCGTTTCCTTTATCCCCAGCAGTCTAGCTATTCACATTTTAAACTGTGTGCATTGTTTTGTGCACACTTTATTTCTCTAAAATCCTCCACATTGCAGACATGTCAGTTCTAAAGGCAAGATGTAAGAAGTCTCAGGAGCTGTAAAAAGACTACTGTTGAATCCAACAATATTCTTTCCCAACCCTACCATTGGGTTCCTACATATGGAAAACAGGATTCTAGGATTTTTTTTTTTTTGGAGGGGATTAGGAATTTTTTTTATTGAAATAAGACCATAAATACACCTGGGCTCATCTCTCTCTCTCTCTGGCTTTTCTTCGCAAACGAAGATTCAGGAAGGAGTCATCCTGCACTTTCTGCAAGCGTGCTAATGACAAAAAAGGCCAATCTGAGATAAACAAGTCCGGTTGCAGAAAGCACAACAGAAGGTCTCCTTGGGTGATGTTTCCGGGTTGTGATTCTTTCTGCGTTGTCGTTTCTCTTCAAGACTTGTTTGGCGTGAGTTCTCAAATAAGGCTGCAGCATTGTGGACAGTGCGTCTCCATGCCTCCCGATGTGAGGCCAGGGTGGACCATTGTTGGTGTTAAATTTGGCCGAGCCTGAGATGTTTCAGGGAGTCCTTGTATTGCTTTTTTGGAGCAGCCCTCTTATGCTGACCTGTGGCGAGTTCACTGTAGAGTACTATTTTTGGGAGGTGATGGTCCTCCATCCTAGAAACGTGCCCTGCCCAGCACAGCTGTGTTCTCAATATCATGGCCTCAATGCTGGTGATCCCTGCTTGCTCAAGGACAGCAACATTCGTCACAGAGTCAGTCCAGTGTATATTTAGGATTGTGCGTATATAGCGCTTACAGTCGTAAGTGGTGGCGATAGGTGACCCATGTTTCAGACCCGTAAAGGAGAATAGACAGTACAATGGCTCTATACACATTGGGCCAGAATACACTGGCTCCCCACTGGCATATTCTGGCTGCGGATCTGGCCTGTTCCTCTCCCGTTGCCTGAACGAAATTGGATGGAGTCCAGACTGCCATGCTGGCCTGTAGCTGCATCTGCCCATGTTGCTCTCTCTGAAGTGAGGAAGCCAGCCAGCAGCACATGATAAAGGCCCCCTGCACATGGCCAGCTTTGGTCACATGCTGCCGGACTCCTTCCTGGCTTTGGAGAAAGTGACATGGGCCGCAGTGACGGGCCGGCATGCCATATGGCCTCCTGCAGTCCTGTGGGGCCAAATCCGTTTTTTCTCAGCTGAGATGGTTTTCCCCAGGTATTTTGCTAAAACATTTTATCAGTCTCTCTCCACTTTCCCCCCATCTTAACCCCATCTTTGCCCCAGGGGTCATGAGGACTGCCCAGGGGCAAAATGGGCAAAAGCCCTGCATCATTTGGACTGCAGGGTTCTAAGACGGGGGCAAGACAGAGTAAATACTCCATTTAGACAAGGCCTAGGTCCCTTTCATGCTATGTAATTATAGCATCACGATCCAATTTTAATGGCTGTGTCTGCATCCTATGGAATCTTGAGATTTATAGTTTTCTGTAGTACAGGAGTTTTCTTGGAGGTTCTTCTAAATGCCTCATGAAATTACAAAGCCTAAGATTCCATAGGATGGAATCATGGTGGCTAAAATGGAATGGTAGTGTTATAAGTATGTAGTGTGAACAGGCCCCTGGAGTAAATACACCATTGGTATCCTCCAGCACAACTCTTCCTTTTTAATTTAAGGTTTTAGTAGTTTTTACTACATCAGACTCACTCACACACACACACACACACACACACACAGACGATTTTAAAAAATATAGGCCAGAATCCCATATTACCTACTTAGATAAGCATACTTAACTTAAGGGCTTGTCTACACTACTGAAAACCCCCAAATCCCCCTGAATCTGGCCTGATAATGCCCCATGACATGGGGCCTTTCCTCCTAATCTGGTGCAATATGTTGGGGTGTATGAGTATAAAAATTTAAAATTTATTAAAGATTCTAGGGAGCAAGCCCTTTAGGAATATCTTCTTAAGAAAAGTTTCTTTTAAAGTAAGCAGAGTTAATGTAGGGAAGACTGACCAAGCTCAATTTGCATTTGTATGTGTTCTAAATCACCCAGAATTAAAGTCAAGTAGACAAATTAAGGACAGTAAAGATGGTTGCTTAAAAAATACATATCAAAAGTTTACTGAAGGTATAGCAATCTTAACCTACATCTTCAAAACAAATCTAAGTTCTTAACTAACTAAGAGGTAGAAAACTCACCGAATCCTGGGAATTTCAGGTTAGGATAATCAAATCAGAAGTTTCTAAGTATTACAGCAGTAATATCCATATTTCCTCAGATACAGAGGTGTTTGTAGGTAAGTGAGAGCTCATCTCTCTTCTTCTTGTTTGGAAGTCAGATGCATGGTAGGAAGGGGAGAAAAGAGGAAGAAAAGCCTCGTGGAAAAGCTGCAAAACCCCTAGGCAGGGACACAAAGAATCATAAAGTATTTAAATTAGGAGGCCATGTGATGAATGACTCAATGGTCACCCCATAGCTCAAAATGGCTAAGATAGCTTGAGATGAGAAGGGGGGGGGGTAGGAACTTAAGCATGCAAGGAATTTCCTAAACTTACTAATCAGGGGTGCAAGAAGAATGCTACATTTCCTACACAATAATGCCACATGGTGTAATGCCCTATCTGCACCAGACTCAGGGAACATTCCCTTAATCTGACTTTTAGAAAACTCACAGTTTTCTCCAGAGTTTGCTTGAAACTGGAGAAAACTGTAGTGTGAACATTGGATATGGGGGTGGGGAGGAAAGGAAGAAGCGCTGCCTGAGGTGCCACCATTTCCACCCCCCTCCTTGGGGCCACTACCTCATTCCAAAGGCAGACCCTTGTTGCTCTCTCTGTGATCTGAATGCCTGGCCAGCACCGCCATTGTGAGGCTAGCTGCCTGTTCTGACTTCAGAGAGAACGACTGGAGCTGCGGCTTTGCTTTCACAGAGCTCAGAGCAGGCAATTGTGTGTCGGAAAAGCAAAATCCTGGCACTAGTTGCTCTCTCTGAAGCCAGAAAGACCAGCCAGCCCCACTATAGCCAGGCTAGCCGCCCATTCTAACTGCAGAGAGAGCGACTAGCACTGGGCCTTTGCTTTCACAGCACTCAGAGTCAAACCCTGAGTGTAGCAGCTTTGAATGGAAGCCAAGTGTTTTAATATACTGTACAATTTGAAAACAAATCTTTCTGCTTAACTGGGGTAAAAATCTCAATGCAGATTCAGGCTTTGGCAGGTGTGGTGCTTAAATCCAGGCCAGAGTAGTCCAAATTTCATCTGGATTTTTACTCCTGCCCCGTGTAGTCACATTCAGAGTAACCTTTCCTGGCCCAACACCCTCCTCACCAACCTTATGGAAATGTCATTCACTTGAGCTCCAATTGCCCTCATAATGGATCTCCTTCTCCCCATACAGCAGATGCCTGTTGAAGTTTTGTTTTTGTTTTTTTTTTGGCGGGGGGGGGGGGAAGGTTTTACAATTGTGGTAATAGTGTTACAATGGTAACTAAGGAGCCCCGGTGGCGCAGTGGTTAAATGCCAGTACTGCAAGCCACCATGTTGCAAGTTCGTTTCCAGCGGGCTCCAAGGTTCACTCAACCTTCCATCCTTTCGTAGGTCGGTAAAATGAGTACCCAGCTTGTGGGAGCAATTAGCTAACACACATTGGAAACTGTTTAATGCAGTTAGATGTGTAAATAGCTATTGCTTAAAACAATTTGTAAGCCGCTCTGATAGCCTTGTGGCTGAAGAGTGGGGTATAAATAAATAAATAAATAAATAAGGAGATTATCAGACAGAAATGCCAAAAAGTGTTCCTGTCCCACAATCTCCACTCCTGCCTCTGTTCCAGAACAATCATCCTCCCCACCTGACTTATCTCCTTTCCCATCATTCTGGCAGCCCAGGAGTGAATGGAGCTCTAACAGAGCTCTGTTCACTTCCTGGATCAAAATCCTGCAGATTCTCATGAGAAGATGCAAGTGCAGAAAATTCAAAAATCAAAATAAAAAGAACACAAAAAACAGACAGCAAGCATAAAAACACACTTTAAAATCTTCAAGTAAAGTGGGGAGGGTCATAAAAATTGTGTCACTTACCTGGATGTCCTGATCTCACCCGGAAATGTTCTGGCAGGGACTGCCCATTGATGCTGGGATCTCGCCTGTGAAATGGGGCACTTTGTCGCACACAGGAACATCCATGACAGCAACAGAATGGGGGACCTATTGATGGCTTCTCCTGTCAATAAAAAGCAGCACCAGCAGAACGGCAGCAGAATGGGTGCATAATGATAGGTGAACTTGTCGCCTGGTAAGGGAGGCCTTTTGCAATCTCCTGGCGTTGCTGTAACCCACTTTTAATGCGTCTGATAATCTCCTGAGAAATGATTGTGAATATGAAACAGTTACCTAGATTTACTCATTCATAACTGTTTTGTAAACATATTCAGGAGTAGGTGTGTTGGCCAAGCGGCAAAACAAAACAAAATCCAAAATGCACAGAAGAGCAATATTTTTATTGGCCAACCAAAATGAAAAAAAAAATTTTTTGGGGGGGCATTTTGCTTCACCAATAAAAGGGTATCTCTCTTTTGTGCATTTTGGATTTTGTTTTGTATAACTGTTTTGTATTCATGATCACTACTTAGGACTTTTTCAAATGGGGGAACCCCTCCAAGGAGGTCGGGAGAAGAACGGCGCTGTTCCGCTTACAGTGTCCCGTTTCAGATGGCACCATCCTCCTCCTGACCTTCTCCTGTGCTTCCTCTGTGCTGTAGGCACTGCTTTTTATTGATGGGGTTTTCTGTCAATAAAAGCGGCGTGTTTCTTGTGCCTGCAGCATGGAGGAAGCACAGGGGAAGGTCAGGAGGAGGATGGTGTTGTCTGAAATGGGGAGTTGTAAGCGGAACAGTGCCGTTTTTCTCCCAACCTCCTCAGGGTTTCCCCCCCCCCGTTTGAAAAAGTCCTTAGTCACAAATCTGACAGTATTGCCATGATCTTAAATCCTCCTTAAACTGACTTCACCAGACATCAGCTACATGGGGAGAAGGAGTTCCATTCGGCTGGCAACTGGAACATGGGGGAATGTTGTTTCCATTAGGTGTCTGTGTGTGATCTGGGGCAGGAGAGGTTACTTAGTTAAGTATACTGTACTTAATTGAAATCCATAAAGAGTTGTTAATGAATTATGTATGATTTAGGATTAGGTATTATTTCCTCTTTATGAAATAAAATAGTTTTATTATTATCTGATACAAGAAACTGAAGCTGTTTCCTTATTGTAGGGGAGGTCCTATATATTGGTAATGTTTTGTTTTGTAACGGTCAATCATTAATTCATTTATTTTGTTAGTCAACTATATGTAAGGAGGGGGTACCTGTTCTAACTATGTATAATGTGTTCTTGGTATGTTTGTCATATATATATATATATATATATATATGTCATTAATATACAGTTGTCCCTTCATATTCGCTGGGGTTTGGTTCCAGGACCCTCTGTGGATACCAAAATCCATGAATACTTAAGTCCCATTATATGCAATGGCATAGCAAAATGGTGTCCCTTAAATAAGATGGCAAAATCAAAGTTTGCTTTTTAGATTATTATTTTTTAAATAATATTTTAAAGCCATGAATACTTAAATCCATGGATACAGAGGGACAACTGTATATATTAATAAAGAAATGTGAAAAAAGTATACTGTACTTAATTAAGTAGCTGATACAGGATTCTGGCCATTATTACAAAGGAAAAAAAAATCAGAAAATGGGGAAATACATAGATTATTGATTTATTTAAGAAATATGAACATTGGCTAGGTGTTTATATTAATATAAACTGACCATATTTCCAAAAATATGTTTTCTTGAAGCTGGCCTCTGTAGGTTCACATGTACCTAAAACAGTAAAATCTTCTGACTATTGAATGATAGATGGTGAACATTTATCTTTACAACAGTAAAAAATGATTGTCATCCACCCTGCGTCCCCCCAAATATTGTTCTCCCCCATCCTTTTTGATGATCCAACATATCCCCCCTTCCACTAATTAAGGTTAGTTTAATAACTCTTAATCCATTCACACTTGTTTACATGCACAGATAAGACATCAGCACAAGATCTATATTGTAAAAAATGGACACTTACATGCAGGGGAGATGAGGGCAGGAAATGGACAGTATGAACATTTGAGATGCTGAACAGCACTAGGTTGGTCCTGAAACAATTCTAGCAAAATGGACCATGTGTTTAGATATTTTTTTGCCTCCCTGTGGAATTCTATTTTCTCCCTTGTAGCAATCTCTAATTGGGGTGTATTCACTCTACACATACCACTATGATATCTCTTTAATTGTCATGGCTCCTTCCTATGGAATCCTGGGATTTGAACTTTGGAGACTACTTAGAATTCTCTATTAGAGAGCTCTAGTGTAGGGCAGTCCACTAAAGAGAATCAGCATGGTGTAATCATTTGAGGATTGAACTATGACTCTGGAGACCAGGATTTGAATCCCTGCTCAGTCATGGAAACCTGCTGGGTGACCTTGGGCAAGTCACACTCTCTCAGCCTCAGATGAAGACCATGACAACCCCCCTCTGAATACATCTTGCTAATAAAACCTCTTGATAGGTTTGCTTTATGGTCACCATAAGTCTGAAATGACTTGAAGGAACACAACAACAACAACAACAACAACAACAACAACGTCCACTAAAGCACTCTAACAGAGAACTGAAGTACCTCAATAAACTACAAATCCCAGGTTTCCATGAGACAGTAGTAACATTTAAAGTGGTTCAAATTGCTCCAATTGTGCAGCATAGATAGACCCTACATTTTCCATCCAGCATTCTTTATGTAGCATGTTCATGGATTTCCTTTTTTTGCATGTTCTTTATTTAGCATGTTCATGGATTTTCCTTTTTTGCAAGACAATGTGCTTGGCTGATAGGGTGGTTCCTAACATAGTCTTCTTTCCTCCCTGAGTCTTCATACAAAATGAAATTCAATACGGAGAAATGTAAGGTACTGCACTTAGGGCGAAAAAATGAAATGCACAGATATAGGATGGGGGAGACCTGGCTGAATGAGACTACGTGCGAAAGGGATCTATGGGGTCCTAGTAGACCACAAGTTGAACATGAGTCAACAGTGTGATGCGGCAGCTAAAAAGGCCAATGCGATTTTGGGCTGCATCAATAGAAGTATAGTGTCTAGATCAAGGGAAGTAATAGTGCCGCTCTATTCTGCCTTGGTCAGACTTCACCTAGAATACTGTATCCAGTTCTGGGCACCACAATTCAAAAAGGATATTGACAAATTGGAGCGTGTCCAGAGAAGGGCGACTAAAATGGTGAAAGGTCTGGAAACCATGCCTTATGAGGAGGGACTTAGAGAGCTGGGTATGTTTACCCTGGAAAAAAAGACGTTTAAGAGTTGATATAATAGCCCTGTTTAAGTATTTGAAGGGGTGTCACATTGAGGATGGAGCAGGCTTGTTTACTGCTGCTCCAGAGACTACAACATGGAGTAATGGATGCAAGCTCCAGGAACAGAGATTCCACCTCAACATTAGGAGGAACTTTTTGACAGTAAGAGCTGTTCGGCAGTGGAACACACTTCCTCAGAGCGTGGTAGGGTCTCCTTCCTTGGAGGTCTTTAAACAGAGACTGGACGGCCATCTGTCAGGGATGCTTTGATCATGATTTCCTGCATGGCAGGGGGTTGGACTGGATGGCCCTCGTGGTCTTTTTCAACTCTGCAATTCTATGATTCTATGATTCTCAAAGTGCATCCTAGCAAATACAAAAATCTCCTCCCAGGGTCTACTAGTGGAAGTAATCCAACAGAAAATTACCCAGTGTACATGTTGGACACCAGACAATTTCCACTGACAAAACATAGTATGTCACAATAAATGCTGTAGACATTTTAACTCATATGATGTGCTCCTGTCCAATCAATATCCCCTTCTGATGAGAAATAGTGAGATGTATAAACTTTGTACAAGACAGTGTTGAACTTTTATGTTCTCAATCTTCCTTGGAGCTTTGCTTCTTTTCATGCGCTTTTGTGTCCACAAGGGGGTGCTCATCCCACATTTTGAGAATTTCTAGCATAACATAAGAATCAAACTCTTAGGGAAGTGGCCAGGCAGACAAAAGAGGGAAAGGTGGCTCTCACTCATGCCTTCTCCAAAGGGGATATTTTAAACTAATCAGAGGACTGAATATATGCCCCATGAGTAGGTGGGAGGAGAAACAGAAGGTTTTCTTCTTGGACATAGTTATAGCTGACATGGTTATGGTGATAAATTTGGTATATCAAGTATGTAATGATGGAATTGAATGCCATTTTGAATATGGATGAGGTCTCTTTGTCAAGGTGAGAAGTATGTTTTAACACTAGGTAACTGCCATTCATTGTCATTCAGGACCAGGTGCTGATGCTTAAGCATCAAGACTCATTAGGGAAAAAAGGTGTGGAAATGACATTGGAAGTCATTTCAGGAAGAGGTTATTTAGGAGCAAAGTAACACGTAGAGCACAATCCTGTGCATATGCCACATCAGTGCTTGAGGAATTTACTCCTGCTAGGTCTTCTGCAGCAAAGGTAGAGAGCATAACAGGGGGAGAAGCAGCACATAATCTGTTCTTCCCTTTGCAGAAGGCTTGCCAACCGAACAAAGCAAAATCTAATTGCTTATCCCCCACAAAGCAAGCAGAGGCTATCCCCCTTCCAGCCAGAACAAAACTCCAGGATTCCAGTTTCTTCCTCCCCCTCACTTCCCCCGTTTAAGCAGGAAAAGGAAACCTCTTCCTTCCAGCAATGCCAAAGATTGCAGTTGCGTTCTCCTCCTACCCACTCCCTTAACCTATTCTTATAACTCAAAACTCCACACCACATGAACAGCTTCACTCTCTCACCATCTCATGTTTTTTCCTTCACTGAATAATTCTCCAGTAACACTTTCTAATACTAGGAGAAGATTGCACAAAAATCTCACAGCTCTATTCTTTTTCTTGACGGAGTGTCCTGACTGTTGGGAAACCTATTTTTCAACCTGGAAATAAATAACTGATAGTATTCTTTCCATCCATTCCCTAGGTTTTAGTCTGAACTTTACCATGTGCCAAACCCATTTGCAAGTTTAGCACTTTGGACAAATGGTTTAAAGTTCAGACGAAAACCCAGAGTGGATTTAACACCCAAGTGACATTGGAACCACCTGTCATGTTCTACTTGAAGGAAGCCTCCTCAGATAAGGAAGGGGAAGAGGTGAGCCCAGACATCAAGCTCCTGACAGAGCCAGAGGAGGCTGACATCCTTGTTTAGGAGACAGAGGAAGCTGGCGGGCCTGCCCTGGAAGTAGAGCCTGGACCATCACGTACTTACCTTGAAGAAAGGGAGTTGGAAGCTAAGCTACTTCATCTTTTGGAATTTTGCAGACTAAAACGACTACAAGAAAAGCACAGACAAAGGTGTGGGGTAATGAGGCTGGCTGTGCTGAGTTACAGCTGGTCATGAATGAACACAGACACAGCTATGTGTGTGCTGCAGAACAACAGCGCCACTGTCTTTGACATCATAGTGGTCCCCTCTGCTTTATCTGATCCTTTGTGTATGGCACTGGACTGGGTTGGTTCCTCCTTTTGTGTTTCTCAAGCTAAGGGTGTATTCTCTTGAACATTTGCCACTCTGAAACAGAACACCAACAGTTGTCACTGCTTGTTTCTGATCCAGCTTCTTGCTTCCTGAGCCAAGTGCTTCATTCTGTCTTATGATGGAGCTGATTTTGGCCCCAAAGGACCCACCAAATCAATAGCCAATGGTGGCAATTGTGAGGAGATGTGTGTGTGTGTGTATCTGTTGAGGCCACCTCCCTACTCAACCTGTGATGTATCTACACTGCATGATGATAGTGGTTTCGTACCACTTTAACAGTCATTGCTCTATCCTATAAAACCCTAGGGTATGTAGTTTGGTTAGGGAATTTAAGCTCTTTGCTGCAAAGCTCTAGCCCAGTGGCTCTTAACCTTTTCTTTACCAGGGACCCCCTCTAAATATATTTTGTTGCCACAGACCCCCAAGATTTAATTCAAGATTTAAAACAACAACAACACCTGATAATAATAATAATGTCACAGTAGTGCACTGGTACCTCTGAGCATATCAAGAGGACCAGGCAGCAAATAGGTCTTGTAGCAAAAACAGCAGACATCAGGCTGAAGAAATGAGCACAGACACACAGGGATTGTGCCTAAACTACTTTCCTTTACTTGTGCATATTAAAGAAATATATACAATGAGTCTGGGACTCCAAACACATACATTACATAATGCAACAGTCATAACAGTACTGTCCAGTACGGTATAGCTTACAGTGCATGTGCACAGTCCAAGAGCAGTGGGTGGGAACATCTGGTTATACAAATACAAATACAGTACATTTCATGAGTCACACAGTCAGTGATTCCCATATACGTGGACTACTTAATATGTTCCCAGAGAGATAACAGATTCACTCCCCTGCTTCTGTTTCCACAGTGGCCTCAAAGTCTAGATAGTATCTTGATATGCTGGCCAGCTGCATGTAGCTAGCTCACTATTGGCCCCTTCAGGCAGTAGCACATTATATCATGCCAGCTCTTTACAATATAAATTTCTCTGTGACTGCATGTCCCAATACCCTGACAAATAATAATAATACAATTACAGCATCCATTAAACCTTCCCTCAGAGGTTACCAATTAAAGTGGTAACAAACTGATATAACTATGCAGCATGGCCATGCCAATGGAGGCAGCACTGATTAAGGAAATGAATGCATGGAGACAAGCTACTGGGGAAAGGGGGCAACATATCAGATTAAAGAGCAACATCCTATGTGAAAGCACTCAATAACAGAGCTTGGACATGTTGGTTTTTTAGGCCACCGTTCCTAGAATCCCATTCTCCTGTGATTTCCAGACAGGAGGGTCTAAAATGTCTTCGCTGATTCCTTAAGCAGTCTATTTCACTCAACTGAAAGGGAATTGCAGTAGCCAGCTTGGGGCACTAGAGGGAGACATAGTCCTGTTGACAGAGATGGTTGTATAAATCTTTGAAAAAAAGAAAACATATTCATGTTATTGGAGACATTGTACAGAATAGAAATGTGAAATGTTGTTTCGGCACAAAGAAATGATCGACAAAGGAAGTTGTCGGGCTTTGGAGAAGGCCAGTGGATTTGGTTTTGCATGCTGTAAGCTGATTTTTTTGTTGTTCTGAATCAAAAAGGCTGCTTCTGTTATAGGATCTACTTTTTAAAAATATGGAATCTGGGTGGAAAAACTAAGGGCTGCCTTGGGTACCATTTGGGTGAAAAGTGGGATATAAATAAAATAAAGTTCCTTCCTATATTATCTCTCATCAATGCTTAACTTCATATTAATGGCCCTGCTGGCTGGTGGATTCTGCGAATTGTAGTCCAAAATTAGAACTTTCTTCAAATATCGCTCCTGAAATGGATGGCTTGCACAAGGATAGCATCTTCTTTCACTTGCAGTTCTTTAGTCCAGTGATGAAAGGTTCTGTCTGGACCTTTTTCTCTTCTCTTTGTTCAAGTGCAGATGCCTTCCCCACACTGCCAATTTATATTGGGACTCTCATAGCATTGGCCTCAGTACACCTGTGATAGGCACAGATTTGGTGCAAGTGTGTGTGGAGGGGCAGGGCTGAAGAGTTGGGACAGCAAACCTTTGATTCCAGCTCCTCTATACTGTCTTGATTCCTTTGTAAATGGCAAATGTATATTAATCAGGAATAACAAATTAACTGTAGTAATGTGAAGTCGAAGGCTTTCACGGCCGGCATCCATAGATTTTCCTTGTTTTTTTTTTTCCGGGCTGTGAGGCCGTGTTCTGGAATAGTTTCTTTCTGATCTTTTGCCTGCATCTGTGGCTGGCATCCTCAGAGAATGGTTGGGTAGGAGTGTGTCTGGGGTTTATATGCTGTGAACCCCTGTAGGGGAGTATATGTAAATTTGTGTAATTGAATGGTTAGTTTCTGGGTATAGAAATGCAAGGCTCATTAGTGTCTGTTTGGCTGATGGTTCTGCTATTGCTGATTTTTCTGGCTGGTCCAGTCTGCAGTGTCTCAAGAAACATGAGAGATACTGCAGACTGGGCCAGCCAGAAAAATCAGCAGTAGCAGAACATGTTATAAACCAACCTGGACACAAAATGTTATTTAAAAACACAGAAATTCTGGACCAGGCCAACAACTATCATGTCAGAATGCACAGAGAAGCTATTGAAATCCACAAACACCTGGACAACTTCAACAGGAAAGAAGAAACTTTAAAAGTAAACAAAATCTGGCTCCCAGTTTTGAAATGCAATAGAATTAAAACTCAACACTTAGAAAGGAATTCCACCCAGGGACATGGGGATTCCCAGCAGATAATGGCTCATCAACCAACCATCAGCTAAACAGACACTAACGAGCCTCGCATTTCTATACCCAGAAACTAACCATTCAATTACACAAATGTACATATACTCCCTTACAGGGGTTCACAGCATATAAACCCCAGACACACTCCTACCGAACCATTCTCTGAAGATACCAGCCACAGATGCAGGTGAAACGTCAGAAAGAAACTCTTCCAGAACATGGCCTCACAGCCTGCAAAAAACCAAGGAAAATCTATAACTGTAGTAAAATGGTAGCATGTGGTATAGTGGTTTGAGTGTTGGACTATGACTCTGGAGACCAAGGGCTGAATCCCTGCTTGACCATGAAAACCCAATGGATGACCTTTTTTCAAGTCACACTCTCTCAGCCTCTGAGGAAGGCAAAGGCGAACTCCCTTTGAACAAATGTTGCCAAGAAAACTCTGTGATAGGTTCACCTTAGGGTCACCATAAGTTGGAAACAGCTTCAAGGCACATAACAACAAAAATAGTAGCACAAGGCATTTCATCACCACCACATGAATCACCAGGCTACTTAGTTGGATAGAACATAAAATAAATTTGATTAAGTATAAAATATAAATATAATATGATATAGTTACCATATATTGTTACAATATTATACATTTTTATTTTGAAGATGGGATACATTTCTGCTCACTCTGACCCCACCCCAAATTGCTTCTGACTCGGACTTGATGGCTCTGATTCTGACTCCACGGCCTTGGTGTGTGTATATGTGTGTGTGTGTGTGTGTGAGGGGGAGTTGAGAAAGACAGAGAGGGCCAGTGTCACCTAGTGATTAGGGTACTGTACTGAGAAATGGAGGTTCATGTTCTGTTCCCCACTGAGCTGTGAAACTCACTGAGTTGACCTTTGGCCAATCATGATCTTTCTCAGTGTGACCTCCCCCGCAGGACTGCTGTGAGGAAAATGTAGGAACGACAACAGCCATGGATGCTGGGTTAACCTTAGTTTTGGAATGGTGAGATATAATAGTGACAAAGAAGATGCCTTCAGGGTTGACTCTCTGCTACTGACTATGCATTTGCTTCATTCCTCTGAGCCCAGGCTGAAGCAGGCTGCTTTCAGAGCTATGAGGATGGTGAACCCACATCTCCCAAATAGGTTTAGCACCTTGGTCGCCTCTTTTCAAGTTTTGACTAAGCTCAGTGTAAATTCACCACTCCACTATCATGGGAGCCAGGGGCTGCCACTGCTTGATGGTGTGCTTCCCACAAGTCTCTGCTTGGAGTTTTATCGCACTACACTGTTATTATTCCACTTTAACTGCTATGGCTGCTTCCTGTGGAATTCTGGGGTTTGTAGTTTAGTGAAGCCTAAGAGCCCTCTTGCTGGGAATGCTAAATGCCCCTCTTTGAACTGCAATCCCAGGATTCCATGGGAGGCAGCCATAGCACTTAAAGTGGATTGATAGTGCTATAATGGTAAATCTGAGATGCTGGAAAAATCTTCTTATGTTCTCATTTAGTACCATTGCTGACCATGCCTCCTGTTTGGGGAGATAGGGTTCTGCACCTTGGGCAATTCCTTTCAGGTTCAGACATCAATCTGGAGCAGATGCACTGGCCCACTGAAATGGAAGCTGCCAGCTGCTAGGGTCCAGAGAGAGGGCAGAAGATGCCACCTTCAATGATGCCTGTTTGCCTAGATGCATTTGTTCCTGCACTTTCAGCACCACCAAGAAGGGCGAGAGGTAGTGAAGAGGAATGAAGAGGAAGGAGACACTAACATTGCTTGGCTTGAGAAAAATGCTTGCAGCACTTTAGAATTGCGTGGCTTGGTTTCAGGGACTTTCCTCCAGAAAAAGAACCTGATACTGCTAGAGTTACAACCAACATGTCTCTTCCTCCCAGAAAATGTAAGGGTTAAAGGCCTCCCAATAGTAAGGAGTCTGCAAGGAATCTATAGAGGGCCAGTTTTGATGCCTAGCTTGGTGAGATTGATTCCTTATTTAATTAATCAATTTATATCCCACTTTTCTCCCATATGGGACTCAAAGCAGGTAAAGTACATAATGCACATTAGTGAACATTAATGTTATTGCTGCTGTGTGCCTTCAAGTTGTTTCTGACTTATGGCAACCCTCTCACAGGGTTTTCCTGGCAAGATTTGTTCTGAGGGGGTTTGCCCTTGCCTTCCTCTGAGGCTGAGAGAGTGTGACTTACCCAAGCTCATCCAGTGGGCAGTCATGGCTGAGTGGAGATTCAAACCCTGATCTCCAGAGTCAATGCTGAAACCACTACACTGTGCTGGCTCTCACATTAATGTACATAATGTAAATAATATAAATGTCCACTCAGGAACATTAGTTGGATGGAAAGTTACCTCAACAAATGTGCAATGTAAAGTGACCGGGCATCCTTTAGATTAGAATGTATGAGTGCCAATGTCAAGGCTCCATTCTGTTTAGATTCTAGTCCAGCCTCTCACAACCTTTTTATCCTGGAGGACCCCTTGAAGTAATTTTCAGGTCTCAGGGAACCCATGCATAAACATTATTCTATATACTTCTATTGCTTCCCCCCCCACCACCCACAATCTCAGGACTTTTTCAGACTGGGTAAAAAACCCCTGCAGAGGTCGGAAGGAGGATGGTGCTGTCCTGCTTCCAGTGCTCTGTTTTGGATGACACCGTCCTCCTCCCATCCTTTGTTTGTTCTACCTCCATCCTGCTTTCATTTTGCCACCACCACTTTTCATTAACAGAAACTTCCATTAATAAAAAGTGGCAGAGGCAAAACGAAAGCAGGATGGAGGCAGAATGAATGAAGGACGGCAGGAGGATGGCATAATCCGAAATGGAACACTGGAAGCGGGACAGCACCATCCTCCTTCCGACCTCTGCGGGTTTTTTTTTTTTACCCCATCTGAAAAAGTCCTTAGTCTCTTGAGGAACCCCTAGCAACCTCTTGGGGAACCCAAGGGTTCTAGGAAACCCTGGTTGAGAAACACTGTTTAGTCTGTCAGAATGTGGAACAGAAATGCATTTCTTTCCATAAAGCTGGATCCTTGAGTCACCAGGATGGCCTTCTGATTTCTTCTAGAGTAACTGGGGAAGGCAGATCCCCTTCAGTAGCATTGCCAGTGTGGAAGGAGCTTGCATACATCCTTTCTGTACAGGTATACCTTGGTTAACAAAGTAGATGTGTCCCCTGGCACAAAATTTGGTACCAGAGGCTGAAGTAAAATGGAAAGAAGAGGGATAGGTTTCTGCACCACAAAAAAAAGTAGAGCAGTTCAACATGTTTCAGCAAACCTTTTATTCAAAGCTAACAATATGCATGTTGTGATACAAAACAACCAGGTCAGGTAAGGCTTGCATAAACAAACAAAACCTTTTGAGCTTTGTACAGGCCACCTGCATGCTTCTTCCAAACTGCATCCAGAAATGATCCCACCCCCTTTTAGCAACCTCCATTTCACCTATGATTTAAAATTTGGTGGCCAAACTTACAGAACTATGTTTTCTTTTTTAACATGTTAGGTTAGTTGGTGAGACAGGCTGATCTGTTTTTCCCGCCCCCTTTCTCCCTGTTCTGTTGTTCATATATGCTCAATATGGGATTCTGGAGGCAGCTGCTGTTTACCATGCCGATTGTAGGCAGGCACATGGAGCTATAATAGGATCAGCTAGAGCAGTAGCCCCTTCTTTCACAGCTCAAACTGTATTGCATTGTTTACTGCAAACATACAGCTGCAACCTGACACTGAAAGTCTGTTTTTCTAGCTCTCCTTCACTCTTCACCCAAAGCTGATGCTACTTAAAAAAAAAACTATCTAGACAGAGGAGGAGGAAAGGTAAGGCTGGACAGGTGTAAAAAAGACTTTGTAAAAAGGAGCTTCTTTGCCAGAGGGTTTGTTAACGGAGGTATGCCTGTAATCTGAGCCCTCCTTGGGCATTCCAAAGAACACGTGAAGGATAAAAAGTGGGGGCAAAGGAAACCCTCTTCATTCACCAGTCTTGCTACATGGAGCGGGTTGCTCTAAGTGGAGATTTTACTCCTGTCTGTCTGTCGCATCAAGATTTCAAACTATGCAGGATGTTCTATTCATGCTCAAAACCAAACTGACTGAAATGAAATTCTCCCCCATTTACACTGGACAATTTCAACCAGCCCTGCTCTTTCTAGCATAGAGAGGGCTAATATATACCTGCTGTCTATATAGATGTTGAAAGTGAGGGGGTCTGCAGAAAACAAAAGAGGTGTCAGCCTAAATTCACCACTTTGTAGTTGCTATGTGCCTTGAGGTCAGCTCTGATTTATGGCAACCATCTCTTATGGTTTCTTGGCAAGATTTGTTCAGAGGAGGTTTGAAGTTGACTTCCTCTTAGGATGAGACAGTGTGACTTGCCCAAGGTCACCTGGAGGTTTCATAGCTGAGTGGGGATTCAAATGACAGGTTGTCCCCCCCATTACCTGCAGTTTCACTTACCCTGGTAGGGGGAAATGTCTCTCTAGGCATCTAGAGGCCCATAGAGTCATGCTGTATATGGTCTCTCTAGGCACCAGGAGGTCCTCCAGCATGACTCTATGGTCAACTTCCACTGGAGATTGACTGTAGATTCATGCCAGCTATCTAGAGAGGTATCCTCTCTAGTCATTTTCTAGGTCCTCCAGTACAATTCTATAATATTCTATAGTGGTTCACTATTATACGCAGTTTTACGTATCTGTGGTAAGTCCAGGAATCTATTCCTTGCACATATGGGGAGGACCTGTAACTATGTTAAGACATGGAGTGAAATTAAAAAGATTTACAAAGATGGGTGAATTTGCAACTTTCACTGTTGAGGAAAGTTCACTGATAAAATTGAATATGTTGCCACAAATGTTGTTTCTTTTTCAGACAATATAAATTTTGACTAATGATGTGCCATTTAAGTAATGGCAGAAAGATTGATCAAAATTTATATGGCATGAGAAGAAACCGAGAGTTAAATATAAAGTCTTACAAAATGCAAAACAAAGAGGAGGACTGGGGCTACCAGATTAGAAACTGTACAGTCGTCCCTCCACATTCGCGGGGGTTAGGGGCGCAAGATCCCCACAAATGTGAATAAAATACACCTCTTCCTGTCCACCCGCAAACACGCCCCCCGCACTTCCAAAGTGGTGATGTGGCTTTTGAAGCCTCGCAGCCACTTCTCAGCTGCCACCACTGCCCTACCAAAGCTGCTCTCCACTCCAAACAGCCAAGCCCAGGGAGAGTGGGGAGATTGGGTCTAAATTGCCCCCCTCCTTGCTCTCTCGGGGCTTGGCTCTGCATTTCAAACAGAAGCAAGCCCCAGGAAAGTGGGGAGGGGGTGCTTTAGACCCCATCTCCCTACTCTCCCTGGGCTTGGCTCTGTTTGGAGTGGGGAGCCAACCCCCAAGGGAGCAGGGAGATTGGGTCTAAGTTGCCCCCCTCCTTCTCTCTCAGGGCTTGGCTCTGCATTTCAAATGGAGGCAAGCCCCAGGAGAGTGGGGAGGGGGTGCCTTGGCTCCCCACTCCAAACAGAGTGAAGCCCCTGAGGTAGATGGAGTTCCCTCCTGGGGAGGGGGAGGAGAAGGAGGAGAAACCGCAAATACTCAAAACTGCAAACGTCTGCAAACGAATGTGGAGGGACGACTATATTTTTCTGCATGCTGTTTAGTTTGGTGAATGACTGGGCTGAGTAATAAGAGGTTATTGGATTTGGAAGGGCATGATCTGAGGTTTGGGTGGCATCAATATCTATGGTATGATAAGGTTAAAGTGAATGTAGATTTTAACAATCATTTCATGAGACATGCCTTGTTAAGGATATGGAACAGATACAAACGAAGGTTACACCCTAAGATGCCTTTATGGGTCTCAACACAAGAAGCATTCTACAGGAAAGAAACAACAGCAAAGGAAAAGTGGATTACTTATCAAGACCTTTTGGTGTTTGATCAGGAACAGCATAGAATCAAGACTAATGAGGAATTATTGTCAGAGGGGTTTAATTTTCAGTGGTACCCATACAAACAGTTATTTGAAGTGGATAAAAACTTATGGTTTTGAAAAAAAAAATCTGAATTCAAATTGTAGCTGTGTATGGATGACAAACATTTGATTGGTAAAATGTATAAACTCTTATTAAAATGAATTGGAAGAGGAGCAAGTCAAAGATTGTATGCTAAAATGGGCTCAAAATTTTAGATATACAAGTTCTGTTTGCTAAATAACAAGACTGCGTTTCTACCTTTCAGACAAATCAGGGAGAACTGATTGTGAATGCTTGAGTGGTGACCCTTGAACGTGTCTGAACGTGCATGACAAACATCAACACTCTCAGCCATTCAGTCAATTGCCAGTCATCATTTAAAGTAGCTGTGTTGTCTGTTGTGTGCCGGAAAAATGCTAAGTTTAAAAGCTGAGCAACATGACATTCGACAGCAACTTGCAACAGACCCAAACCTTTTTCAAAAAATCATCACTTGTGATTCAACCTGGATCTTCCAGTATGATCCCGAGACAAAACAATAGTCAGTGCACTGGAAAACACCATCATCACCAAAAATGAAAAAAGCACATCAAAGCAAGTCGACATTCAAAACCATGCTCATTTTTAACATCAAGGGCATAATTTTGGCAGAATGGGTTCCAGAAGGCTGAACAGTGAACCAACATTATTATATGGAAGTTTTGACAAAGCTGAGAGAAAGAGTCAGGGAAAAAAGGCCAGAACTGTGGGAAAATAGTTTAATTCTTAATCAAAACAATGCACCTGCTCACACAACACTTTTTGTGAAGCAGTTTTCGGCCGATAAACACATTACTACACTTGAACATCTTACATAGTTGCCAGATTTGGCACCATCCAACTTTTTTCTTTTCCCTAAAGTGAAATTAGTGCTTAAAGGAACATGTTTTGAGTCAACTGATGCAGTAAAGAAGAAAACAGCAGATGTGTTGACACAGCTGACAGAACCTGATCTGCTCCATGCCTTCGACCAGTGGAAAACAAGACTGCGCCAGTGTGTGAGTGTGAACAGGGAGTATATTGAAGGAGACAAGCATTAGAATTGTAATACATATAAATAAAGATGGGTTATCAATCTTGTTATTCAATAGACAGACCTTGCAATATACAGATGGAAAAAAATGTCAAAGGGATTGAAATCTACATTATGTTATGTTCTTAAGGAGAATTTTTATAAAACGATGTACTATTGATATCTGACTCCAAAAAACCTGGGAAAAATGGATAAAGGGGCTTCTAATGTTTGTTAAAAATATATGAAACAGGTGGGGACATTTTGTTCTATGTGGTGGACTTGTGAGAAATCTAAGAAATTTTGGAATCAAGTACAGTTTCCCCTCCACATTTGCAGCTTTAACATTTGTGATTTTGATTATTCGTGGTTTTGGGGAGCCCCCCCCCGCTCTCCCAAAAGTGGCAATGGGGCTTTAGAAGCCCCGTCGCCGCTTTTGGGAGGGCGGTGGGGGGGAGGAGAGAAGCAGCAACAGGGCTTTAGAAGCCCCTGTCGCTGCTTCTGGGAGGGAGGGGGTGGAGAGAAGCAGCAACAGGGCTTTAGAAGCCCCCATAGCTGCCTCTGGGAGGGAGGGGTGGAGAGAAGCAGCAACAGGGGTTTAGAAGCCCCCATAGCTGCCTCTGGGAGGGTGGGGGGGTGGATAGAAGCAGTGACAGGGCTTTAGAAGCCCCTGTCGCTGCTTCTGGGAGGGTGGGGGGGAGGAGAGAACAGTGACAGGGCTTTAGAAGCCCCTGTTGCTGCTTCTGGGAGGGAGGGGGTGGAGAGAAGCAGCAACAGGGCTTTAGAAGCCCCCATAGCTGCCTCTGGGAGGGAGGGGGTGGAGAGAAGCAGCAACAGGGCTTTAGAAGCCCCCATAGCTGCCTCTGGGAGGGTGGGGGGTGGAGAGAAGCAGTGACAGGGCTTTAGAAGCCCCCGTCGCTGCTTCTGGGAGGGTGGGAGGTTGCGGGAGGGCGGTGGCGTGACCTATTTTTTATTCACGGCTTTTTCACATTCGAGGGGGTCTTGCAGCCCTAACCCCCGCAAATGTGGAGGGACAACTGTACATGGCTTGATACAGATAGTTTTGAAAATGAATATCCAGTTAGATCCTGAATTGTTTTTATTGGGACTGATGGATGACCAAATGGAAAAGAAACATGGAAGATTACTATGTTACATGACTATGCTGGCAAGATTGTTGCATGCACAGAAACGCATCTCGAGCTATAGCTATCTCAAGGAAAAGGAACTGGCTGTTGAAAGTGACGTAGAGCCAGTTTACACTAAGGGTAAACATCCAATTAAAATTTGGACTACTTTGGCCTGGAGCTGCACTGCATGAAATTCAGACTACTCTGGCCTGGATTTATATGCTACACCTTACCTGGACAAAGCTCAAATCTGCACTGCTTGTTGTTGGGCTTGTCAACACAAGTGGATTTTAACAATCTGGATTTTTACTCCCAGGGACCTCTGTGGCACCATTTCCCCCCTCCTTGGTGCTACTGCCACTGGTGTGCAATTGTTCACTCTGTGGTCCTTCTGACCTCACAACAAGTGACTATGCACCAGGGCTCTGCCTTTCTGGTGCACAATTGCCCACTCTGAGGTCAGAATGGGGTGGCAAGCCATGTGATTGCATAGCTACCTCAGAGCAGGTGACCCCAGAGCGAGTGATTGCACCAAGGCTCTGCCTTCTCAGCCAATATTGGAATGAGGAAATAGTGCTGAGGGGGGGGGATGGTGGTGCTTGTCAGGCAGTGCTCATCCTGCCTTCCCCACCCCCTAAATCTAGGGTGGATGCATTGTTCACACTACAGTTTTCTCCAGAGTTTCAAGCAAACTCTAGAAAACTGTGAGTTTTAAAAACCCAGATTAGGGTGGTATACCCTGTGTTTGGTGCAGATAGAGCCATATGTCATGTGGCCTTATCACACCAGATTCAGGAATAAGGCTACACATAGTGTGGGCTTATCAGGCCAGGTTCAGGGGGTGGGGGTGGGTTTTTTTCCACTAGTGTAGACAGAACCTCAATTAGCTGAAACGGATAAGTTGTCTACTTTGATTAGAGAAAAGTTGTCTATTTTGATTTCTGATAGATTGGAAACCTTCTATTCTCTTTTTGCAGAACCACAAAAATAACATGCTAATTGTAGGTTTTAATTATTAGCAGGTTTAGCTAAACTGAAGAAGTGTATGACATTATTGTAATGGGAGAAGTAAGACTTAGATACCATATATAACCTGCATTAAGAAGGTTGGAAATCATTATGTTTTTTATTTTTTGTTTTGTTATTTTTTTCTTTCTTTTCTTTATTTTTTATTTGTATAATTTTTTCTTCTTTTAATTTACTGGAAATTTTTTAAAGATTTTTTTAAAAAGTGTGGATCAGTTTTGCTGGTTTGGAAACAGTGCTGTATATTTTACGTCTCATATATCTTCATAAATTACATTTCTTATAACAGCTGAATTCTGTAGTGTGTGTGTGTTTTTAATAGCCACCATCTATGGTTTATGTCTTTCTGAATAAGGCACTATGAAGACTATTGTACATTATCTGCTGGAATGTCTCTATTTATAGTAGATAAGAACTAAATGGATTTCTCCTTTGTACTCTGACAAACAATACCTTCACTTTTCTTTCTCCACACAGCTACATTTTCCCCTGCTTGGCAGAGAAATGGAGAAAATGTTATTTATGCTGTCACACTGTTTTTCTTTTCTTGCCAGTCCCAATAGTAGTTTATGCATTTATTGGTATTCTGTAACCTGCAAAAATAATTAAAGACATTGTGTTGGCTGTGAATGGTGTTGACTCTCAACAAATTGTTTTGTTTTTCTGCTTGGGATTTGCAGGCTACTCATTTGTATTTGCTTGGGGTAGGTTAACAATGGGCACAACCTAGCCAAGGTTAAGCACTTGGAAGCACAAGTTTAACCCTAAATTGATGGGGCTGACAAGTGTGTATCAAGGGCAAGCACATATCTGACACGTTAGACATTTATATATGTACAAAACACCATGGGGAAGAGTCAGTCAGGGTTGAGGTTGCTGGCACTGGTCCTGTCCTTTGCAGAACTGACCTGAAATATTTTGCTGCCTGAGGGAACAAGTCCATTTCCAGTCCATGCGCAGAGTCCAACAGGACTTACAGCTGAAACTTCCTTCAACACTAGCAACTGGGCAGCATTCTCCACAAAACCTAGGGGCAGCAGGCTGTTACCCTATATGCTTGGGGGTCTTAGGGACCCTCAAAATATCAATATTAATTTGGGGAATTAATATACTCAGCTTGGCTATGCAAGAGGGGGCAACAGAGCAGAATCTTTTGACCTATGTTTACTGGTACTAAGGAGGAGAGGTTAAGCTAGATAGTACAATAATTGATCTTTATTTGAGAAAAACAATAATAACAACATTCATGCACACATTCAGACTTCAAGAATTCACACAAGACTAGCCACTAAAGTAGGAAGTATTGGGATAGAAGAATAGCAAAGGGGCTTGTTTGAGGGAGATACAACACCTGTCCTGTAGAGATGAGGTCGTGAAAGAAACCAGCAGAGTGGGGGTCCCAATCAGGAACAGCTACACAGTCTGATGTGGTGTCTAGAAACAGGGGAACTGTGCACTTGGCTACACAGTTGGACATATTGTCTACAAGAAGGAGATCTGTGTGTGCTTGAGTAGAATTTTGGAAGGGTTTTTATAGTCAATAACTGCCTTCAGGGCATGGAAACTATAGTAGGCATGGCAGGGGGTTGGACTTGATGGCCCTTGTGGTCTCTTCCAATTCTATGATTCTATGAACCAGACCTGAAGAACCTTCTGCAGATTAATGGATTTTTAATGGACCTTCACTATATGTAGAAGAACCTATGAATATCAGAGGGGGGGGGTCACATGTGGACTTTATGAAAATGTGAACTTGGAACACAGACTTGGAGGGGGGCAGTACCAGCAGCTCCAGCCTCAATCAGTTGCCCTCATCAACAGTTGTTATCAAACTAGAAGGAAGTCTGGAATGGAGTGCTTCAGGGTTCTGTCCTAGTGCCATTACTCTTCAACATTTTTATCAATGACTCAGATGATGGGATGGAGGGAATCCTTATCAAGTTTGCAGATGACACATAACTGGGAGGGGTGGCTAACACATTGGAAGATAGGAACATCATTCTAAATGACCTAGATAAAGCAGAAAATTGGAAAGAAATTAATAATGTGAAACTCCATAGAGACAAATGCAAAATTCTACATTTAGGCCACAAAAACCAAATGCACACTTATAGGATGGGGGATACATGGCTCAGCAGTACTACATGCAAATAGGAACCTGGGATTATTAGCAATAGCAATAACACTTCTATTTCTATACTGCTTATCAGTGCCAAAGCACTCCATAAGCAGTTCACAATGTGTTAGCTAATTGCCCCCAACAAGCTGGGTACTCATTTTACCGACCTACGGTAGGATGGAAGGCTGAGTGAACCCTGGAGCCCTGTAGGATGGAACTCACAACGTTGTGGCTGCAGTACTGGCGTTTAACCACTGCACCACCAGGGCTCCTATTATTGTTGAGCATAAGTTAAGCATGAGCCAGCAGTATGATGCTGCAGTAAAGAAGGTAAATGCTATTTTAGCCTGTATTAATAGAAGCATAGTTCTATTAGTTGAAGGAAGTAATAGTCACACTATATTTTGTACTGCTCTGGCACCATCTGAAGTACTGTGTTCAGTTCTGAGTACCTCATTTTAAGAAGGATACATACAAGTTGGAGCAGGATCAGAGAAGGGTAACATGGATGATAAGAGATATGGAGAACAAAACATATGAGGCAAAGTTGAAGGAGCTGAACATATTCAGCTTGGTGAAGAGAAGGCTGACATGATTGCACTGTAAATATCAAAAGGGATGTCACAGAGAGGAAGGGGCAGCCCTGTTCTCTGCTGCCCAGAGGGTAGGACCAGCTAAAGGACTGAAGTTAGCAAAGTTAAGTTACAGGAGAATAGATTTTGATTGAGCATCAGAAGCTTGATAGTGAGAGAAGTTCAGCAATGGAGCAATTGCCTAGAGAGGTGGTGGGTTCTCCTCTGGTTGTTTTCGGAAAGAGTCTGGACAGCTACCTGCTGGGGATGTTCTAGCTGGAGATCCTGCATTGAGCAGGGGTTTGGACCTGATGGCCCATAGGACCCCTTCCAACTTCATGATTCTATGATTCCAGGAGCTTCCAGCTACTCTTGCCCATGCAGGAAAGGAGAAGAAACTGTGGCCTCTTCCAGATCATTGGCATAGCTACAATGGTGGGGAGTTGTAGCCTGCCAGCCTAACTATTAGATCTCAGCCTCATTATGCACAGTTATCCAAACACTGCATGATTACATTAACTTTGATGTGGTTGGTCAAAATTCTTAATCTGCAGTCCTGTGCCCACTTACATGCATACAAGTTTCTCCCTTGAAACCAGTGAGATTCACTTCAGAATAAATGTGAGTGAAAATCTGGCTTCACTGTACACAATAAATCCACACCACAGCTAACGTGCATTAAATTCAACATTCATAGGAACTCTCTCTCTCGAACTGGAGATTATGACGCTGTAGGCATTCAATATCACAGCTGCTTTGCCAACACCCCACCTTCAATTTCTCTTCCTCTTGCTTCCATCTACAGGCTAATATTTCTCTGCAGTTTAGAGATACCGTATATTTTTTGTTGATGTCTCTCTGCAATGCTGTTGTTTTAATTTTTATGGGCACCCAGTTGCAAATGCAGGATCTGTATCGCTTTCACCTAGCTGTGTGAAATATGAAGTCATAAGATCATGGACTATACAGAGGAGTCTTATCAACAGAGTTCAGGTAGTGCAAGAAAGAAATAGGACCACTAAGGGTTTCTTCAGGCACTGCTGGTAGTAATGAAATGGGATGGAAAATCTGCCTCCCCCAATCTCTCTACATATACACTCAGAGCATGCTATCAGAATGATTAAGGGGCAATAAAGCAGATGACAGTGCAATCCTATATACATCTACCCAGATGTAAATCCTATTCTATTCAGTTGGGGCTCACCTCCAGGAAAGTGGCCATAGGATTGTAAACAAAATAGTTAATTTTTTTTTTAAAAAATCCCATAGGTTTGTAGTCCAGGGCTCAAACCCAATGGGAATTTTGCAAATGAGGTTCTCTGTTTGCTTCAGTGGGTGAAAAGGTGGAAGCAGAAATGGTCCAATGTGGTTTACAGGTGCAAGAAATTTGAAAGGGGTTCTAGAAGTCACCTAGGTAGTGAATGAGATCTATGAGATGAAGTCACAGTACAGAAGGTTTCAGAGGAAAATAATGAAATTGGGGGTAAAAACAATGATTAAATGTAAATATCAACGTAGAATCACTTGGGTGTAAGTACATTATTCATTTCATTGTAAAGTTAGCTCTAACATGCAAGATAACATGAGAAAGTATCTACAGTTACTCCATCCTAAAACAATACATTTGTATCAATCTTCCACCAGCTCTCTGTTTAAAGGTTACCCATTTCCAGCTGTATAACAGTTTGGCTAAGTGACCGACAAAAAAAGGCTTATATCTATTAATTCTAAGGATGTGTGTCTAAAGATGAAGGTAGAAATGGAGGAAGAGTGACCCAACCTCTAGGGTCCAAAACATGTAATAATTGTTATACTGTTTTGAAATGTAACTTCCTTGTCTTTATTACCAATGTTAAAGGTGACTACACTACTTTCAACACATTAATTCTGAGCTCAGCTCTTTCTCACTGTCAGTCTGCATCCCCCATCTGCAATACAGAAGACAACAATAACATACCTACCTGATAGGGTTGTTGTAAGGGCTGCAACAATATCATTATGTTTTGAATATTTAGAAGTGGTTTTAAGTGCTTGCTTTTTGTTATCACTAAAATTAAAAAACTCTGGCTTGCAATTAGGCATCTAACATGAAATACTTAGGAGTAACTCTATTTTTAGTAGCAGCAGCAGCAGTAGTAATAGTAGTAGCAGTAGCAGCAGCAGCAGCAGTAGTAGTAGTAGTAACAGGTTAAAAAGATTAAAGCAATTTCAAACCATGTGAATTAGTATTTTGAGATAAATTTGTGAGGCCCAAATGCTTTGATGAACAATTATGTTGTAACTTGGCACCTAAATGAAATGAGTGTTGGTGTCATTTGGGCCTCCAAAGTGAGGGCATACCACAGTTGAGGCACCATGTCTGAGAGGGCCCTCTCTCATGTCCTCATAGTGTGTATTGACCTCACTGGTGGGACACACAGAAGTCTCCCCAGTACACCTCAATCTTTAGGCAGGCACAAATAGGGAGAGGTGATCTCTGTGATTTACCTCAAGAAAAAGAAAACTGTTATTCTCTCTCTCTTTTTTTGTGCTTTTAGAGAAGTAATCAAGGTTCAGTCTCAAAGGATGATGTTTGCCTGTTGTTGCTATGACATCAGTATACATGGAGCTTCACACGGGTGGTTTACAATTATTAATTTGACAGGTAGAATAATAGAATCATAGAGCTGGAAGAGACACAAGGGCCATCCAGTCCAACCCTCTGCCATGCAGGAATACACAATCAAAGTATTCTTGACAGATGACTATCCCATCTCTGTTTAAAAACCTCCAAAGAAGGAGACTCCACCACACTCCCAGGCAGTGCATTCTACTGCCAAACAGCTCTTACTGTCAGGAAGTTCTTCCTAATGTTTAGGTGGAATCTCTTTTCCTGTAAACTCTGGAGCTGCAGAAAACATGCTTGCTCCATCCTCAGTATGACATCCCTTCAAATATTTAAACATGGCTATCATATCACCTCTCGACCTTCTCTTCTCTAGGCTAAACATAGCCAGCTCCTTAAGCCACTCCTCATAGGGCATGGCTTCCAGGCCTCCCACCATTTTGATTGTCCTCCTCTGGACACATTTCAGCTTGTCAATATCCTTTTTGAATTGTGGTGCCCAATACTGGACACAGTATTCCAGGTGAGGTCTGACTAAAGCAGAATAGAACAGAATAGTTCCTTGCCCTCAGCTTTACAATCTAAAAAGATACAACACGCATGGAAAGGGGGATGGCAGCAAGGAAGAGATTAAGTCTAGCAGATGCTGACTGCTCTTCTCTCCCTAAGAGGCCACAGCAGTGGCAGTTGGGATGAAGGCCTTTCATCAGCTGCTGGGCTTAGGCATGATGGAGCTGTATCTGTATCTTCTTCTCTCCCTGTAGAGGCCACAGCAGTGGCAGTTGGGATGGATGGAGGATCTTTTTTCAGCTGCTGGGCCTAGGCCCAATGGAGCTGTGCCTGCCTATTCTTCTTGCCCACTCCTTTAGAGCATTTTCCCCTCACTATCAATGAAGCAGAGTCAAAATATTGTATTGCTGCCAGTGGGAGATGGTGGTTCCAATGACAACAGATCAAGGAATCATGGAAGACACTGGCTGCCACTGAAACTGAAGTGGGACACATGAGACCTCCCTAGAACCATGGCACTAAATTTAAACAGCAAACATCAAATTGCACCACAGAATTTCAATAGCAAACTGGTTCCAACCTATGAAAACAAGGCTGTCGGTGACCTCCCAGAGGGCCTTCCCTGCTACCACTCCCAGATTATGGAATGGCCTGCTGGACGAGATCCGTCGTATTACTATCCTAGACAGCTTCAAAAAAGCTGTCAAGACGGATCTTTTCCAGCAGGCCTTTCCTGAATAGTTATCCCGACCCAAAGATTTGGCTCTCTTTTCCTTTGAGCTGCCATTGAATCATTCCATTTCCCCCCTCCTTTTAATTATTTTATGTTTTTAATCCTTTCTAATTTAATATTGTTTTAAGGGGTGGGATAGAGGGGCGGGATAGAAATAAATTGTTGTTGTTGTTGTTGTTGTTGTTAAAAAGTGTGAAATGGCCCTAACACGCCTTTACATATGCATACTGTGAAAATCAATGTTCTCTGCTTTGATATGAAAATAATTTTCTGGGTTGCCCCCCAAATTTATTGTGATTTGTCACCCAAATTCAGCAGCATGGTTGTGAAGGGTGAGGCCCATACCAAGTTGTCCTTCACAGCTGTCAAACTTCCCCACCCTGATATAAACTGAGAGGCTTCCAATATCCCAAGGGAAAGAGCAACCTTGCCATGAATCCTACCTGTCCGTAGCACTAAGTGAAAACAGTTTCCATGTCCATGAATCCAATAAAAACAAAGTTTGCATTAAGGTTTAATCAGTTGTTAATATTGATGAAGCACTCATATGGGTTCTCTGCATATTGAATAATAACTCCCAAACATTCCCCCCACCACCAAAAATAAAAAAAAAGATTAAGGAAAAATACATCTTAATAAATTTAGGTAGAACAATCTATTATTCATTGATTCATATATAATTCTCATTTCTCTTCCATCCAGATGGGAGATGAGCAAGGATCCTCCTGGGATTGATAGGCCAGCCATAATTTTCATCCTTGTTTTATTCGTTTTACAATTGCCACTGAATTAAATATGTTTTTAAAAGTCAAAAAGGTGATGTTTTCGTGAGCCAGATGTGCAATTTAGGTCCACTGAGATCAGAAACATTGGAAGTTACTTTATTTTAGTCAAGCTTAGTAAAGTTACTTTTTCAGAATAAGATCTCCTAGAAACTCTCATCTAGCATGTCCAAGAGGTGTTTTATTTCTGTTTAAATTGATTCATTGCCTTTATCATTACAGTGTTAACAAGTTGTTGACTGTGTTAATCATTGTGATGCTTGTTACATTTTTGTTACTTGAATGAACTTTAGGACTCAAAACAAGTTTGGCATAAAGTGTGATAAAAATCCTGTCAAAATGTCTCTTAAAATACTCATAAAAGGTAACTTAAAAGGTAACTTTAAAAAGTAAAATTAAAGAGCTATAAAAAGTGTTCAATCTATTTCAGGGATAGAATTCAGCACCTTGGAAAGCTTCCATGTCATTGGGGCAGCAAATCTGCTTCAGGGTTTAACCCACACTTTCAAGGGGCTATCCAAGGTGAGAAATCCTATCCCCAAAGTCAGTAATTCATTGTATGCTAAGGATATCTGTATGATCAGAATCCTGGCTGTGATATAACCTTACAATAACCTGGGTTCCTTGTGCTTTCAAGTTAATGGTGCAAGCAGTTCTCAGTACTTTTCCATGCATACTTAGACGTATGGTGCAAGGAAGTAAGTACCGTACTCAGTATATTTCATGCATACTTAAAGAAACATCTCTCAAACCGATATAAAACCAGGTTAGAATTAGCTTAAGCCTGAAAAAACCCGACTTTCTGAGAACAATATTACCGGATCCAGCCATTCCCATGAACAGCAATAGTATAGATTTTTTTTTAAAAAAAATCCATTATGGTTTTCCCACAGGCTACCATTATATTTAAGTAAGATCAAGGCACCACTAGCAAAAAGTTATGTTTCATAGAAGCTCTTATTAAGCACTCCCTGTTGTGGAGTGGAACAATAGCTCAGATCAAAACACTATCTTATGAAATGCTCTCAGGACTGCCATTTTAGCCCATTTTTTGCTGCTTCAAAGATCCCTTAAGATGCATCAGAGAGGAAGGAGGTTTTATTACAGGCTGCAGTTCACCTTGCAGTCCCCCGGAGCATCAAGAGGAGACAAATTGCAGGGTAGTGGAGAAGACCATGAAGCAGAATTGCTTCTCCCGGCCACACTAGGACAGATTAGAAGGCTGTGGTGGTGAATCAAGGATTCAGGTTTATTGGAAGAAATGCATTTCTGTCTCACACTCTGACAGCCCAGAATCTGAACATAATGGAAGCCCTAAACTCATGGCTCGTACTATCTAACAGAGTTTGCTAAAAATTGACAAGTCAGTTATATCTTGCATATTTGTTGAGGCTATCAAGCTAAGATTCCTACCAGATGTTTTCATTACCTTTTTAGGCATGGGATCAAGTTGGCCGTCTACAGAACCCTTTCTTGTAAACAACCCAGTTCCTGTTCTTTGCTATCAAGAAGGCCCTGACACTCTATATGTCAGGGAAGGAGTGAGATATGCTGGATTTAACAAGAGGCTACCATCAGGACAGAATATGGAGAAATGGAATGTTTCCATTTGGCAAGGGGGTTGGGCAAGGTAGCATTTATCATCCTATCAACTTGTATGCTGAACATATAATATGTACAACAGGATTAAATGAAGAGGAAGGAGGCATGAAAATTGAAGGAAGGAACACCAACCATTTAAGATAGGCCGATGATACCATACTGTTAAGAGTGGAACACTGGGTTTACTGGTTTGGTGGTGGTGGGGAAGCTCTCTCAGGCAGTAACTCTCTGCAGGACATTACAGGCTAAAGATTTTTAAAATGGACAGTTAACCAGAATGACTCCAAGAGAAAGAAATCAGGCTGAAGACAAGCTGGTTTTGCAGCAAAAACATTTATTTCTTTATTAAAAAGACAGAAAAAGATAGCAGTAGAAACCAACAGAATTGTATACTCAATACAAGTTTCTCAAAGAAAAAGAGGGGCAATGATGGCACAGATGCTAAAAACCTTACTCTGACCATTCTGGAGGTGGTGGCGGGGGGCTGAAGGTATGCAGTTTAAGCTTAAGGGACTACAGACTAAGACAGACAGATTTTCTCACCCTCTGATGTGATGAAGAGTCCAGGTCTGGAGTGAGCGAGCGAGTGAGTGAGAGAGACTTTCCCTTTTCTGTCCTATATATAGCCCTTTTCTAACTCAGGGGCCCCTGGAGTGAACGCAACACCCTGGGTGAGAAATGTTATTCTATTGGAGGGTTTGAAAGGCCCAATGGGCTTAGAGTGATGAATGGAAAGCTTGTGTGCAAAGGGCAGATGTAAACATGACATCTGCCTTTCACTCTCTGGACACTGGTAGTGACTCTTAGATGGCCTGGGAGAAATGAACAATGGAGTTGCACACCTTATGACAATGCCTATGAGGTGTCTCACTGAAATCCAATCAGAATTGCAGAATATCTCTGGAAACTGTACGAGATGCCTTACAATGCGGGGTGTACCAGTCTGAGTCAGTTTGGCAAGGTCTCTTATTCAGTGTAGGTAAGCAAGGCAGTTCAGTACTGATTGCTCTCAATGAGACCATTTCCTTGTCAGCAGGAGGGAGGATAATTCCAGTTTGTACTTTAAAATGAGGCCATACTTTCCAAGATGGACAGGGGATCCAGGCTTTTTACTGTCCTACCCTTCCACTATCTACCAAAATATGTCTCTTACTATGTTTGCAGACTCTGGTAATAGGCAGCTTCCTGCCTTAAACATCAAAAGTCTACTTGAAATTGTTAATTATCGAGCATAACACATAATGATACTACTAGCAGAAAATAGCAAAGACTTGGAACAATTATTGAAGAAACTCAAGGAAGAAAGTGTGAAGGAACAGTGAACATTAAGGAAAAAAATAACGACCAGAGAAGGTTTATATAACTTTAAAGAAGATGATTAAGACATTGAAATAGTTCTAGATTTTCCATATTATGGCTCAGTCATTAATTAGACTGGGGACTGCAGCCAAGAAATCAGAAAAAAAAACTAAGATTTAGAAGGGCAGCTATGACAGAACTAGACAAGATTCTGAAGTGTCAAGTTATATCACTGAATACTAAAATTAGGTTCTCCATGCCATCCTATTTTCCATTTCTATGTATGGTTGTGAAAGCTGGACAGCAAAGAACGTTGATAAGAAGACAATAAACTCATTTGAAATGTGGTGCTGGAGAAGAGTTCTACGGATACTATGGATTGTTAAAAAGACAAATCAATGGATCCTAGAGCAAATCAAGCCTGAATTCTCTCTAGAAGCCAAGATGACCAAACTGAGACTGTTGTTCTTTGGACATATCATGAAAGCACATGACTCACTAGAAAAGACAATAATGCTTGGTAAGGTAGAAGGCAGAAGGAAAAGAGGAAGACAACATTCCAGATGAATAAATTCAATCAAGGAAGCTATGGCCCTGAGTCTGCAAGACCTGAGCAGGGCTGTTGAAGATAGGTTAATCTTAATTACAGTAGACCCACTGAATCAACACATTGATTGATTCAATATTAACCTGTCTAAGGCCTTGTGCAGGCCTACCAGAATACACCGACTTCCCACAGATGTATTCTGGCTCCAGATCTGGCCTGTTTCCCCCCTGTTACCTACATGGAATAGGAGGAAGTCACATTGACATGCCAGCCCTTTATTGGCAGCTGCCTCCATTCCTGCTGCACATTGCTTCCTCTGAAGCCAGGAAGGAACCCTCAGCATGTGATCAAGGCTGGTTACATGCAGGGGACCATGATCACGTGCTGGGGGCCTCCTTCCTAGCTGCGGAAGGACTTCAGCAGTGGCCGCTGCCTATATAGGCTGGGATGCAGGTACGGATCCTACATTCCGGCACTGGCCTGATCTGGGTTTTCTCACATTATGTGGGCTTCCTGTGTGTTTAATTACCCTGAGATTTACCATGGCTTCTTCCCATCTTTGCCCAGGCATAATCTGGATTGCCCAGGGGCAAAACGGGGCAAGAGCCCTGTGTTGTTTGGACTGCAGCGCTCCAAGCTGGGGGGGAAAGCCAGAGTAAATAGTCCATGCAGACAAGCCCTCAGTTAATACATAGGTAAATCCAGTGGACTCAATGGATCCACTCTAGTTTGAAGAATGTAAAAGGAGAGAATGTAGTAGGCTACAGAAAGATGCAAACTGTGACCTTACTCTGTATCCTTCCATCTTTTCGTAGGTCGGTAAAATGAATACCAAGCTTGTGGGGGCAATTAGCTAACACACATAGGAAACTGTTTAATGCAGTGTAGATGTATAAATAGCTATTGCTTAAAACAATTTGTAAGCCACTCTGATAGCCTTGTGGCTGAAGAGTGGGGTATAAATAAATAAATAAAATTAAAAAAAAACCCTCTTAAAACTGTGTAACTATGTTTTAAAACCTGTGGGTGTAATACCACTCTATCAGTGCACCTAAATAAGTGGACTGATAGCCATGAAAGCTCTTGCTAAAATAAACCAGTCTTAAAGGTGCTGCTAGATTACTCTCCCCCTCCCCTGCTTTTCCTTCTCACCAAAACTCTGGTGAACCTAAAGAAAGACAGCATGGCAGAGAAAAGGAGCTTTCAGTTAATACAAGGGCAAGGGGTCATTGCTTGGGGAGATATTGTAACACATTGACAGAGCACATGCTTTGCAAGTCCCAGGTTCTGTCTTGGCCATTTCGGGTTAAGAGGATCAGAAAGCTTTGCCGGAAATCCCGGAGAGCCGTTGCCAGCTAGAAGAGATAATTTGGAGGTTGCTGGGGCTAAAGTACTCTGCAGATAAGAAGGAAAAGGGAGATTACATGTTGGGGACCATTAGGAAAAGAGCCCCAAATCTCTCTCTCTCTCTCTGGCTTTTCCTTGCAAACGAAGATTCAGGAAGGACTCATCCTGCGCTTCCTGCAAGCGTGCTGATGACTAAAAAGGCCAATCCGAGATAAACATGTCCGGTTGCAGAAAGCACAGCAGAAGGTTTCCTCGGGTGATGTTACCGGGTTGTGATTCTTTCTGCGTTGCCGTTTCTCTTCAAGACTTGTTTGGTGTGAGTTCTCAAATAAGGCTGCAGCATTGTGGATAGTGTGTCTCCATGCCTCCTGACGTGAGGCCAGGGCAGACCATTGTTGGTGATCAATTTGGCCAATCCTGAGATGTTGTTTCAGGGAGTCCTTGTATCGCTTTTTTGGAGCGCCCCTCTTATGCTGACCCGTGGCGAGTTCACCGTAGAGTACTATTTTGGGGAGGCGATGGTCCTCCATCCTAGACACATGCCCTGCCCAGCGCAGCTGTGTTCTCAATATCATGGCCTCAATGCTGGTGATCCCTGCTGCAGATAAGAAGGAAAAGGGAGATTACATGTTGGGGTTCATTAGGAAAAGAGTCCCAAATATAACTGCCAATATACGTAGTAATGACTTTGTATTGTGGTGGGTAAAGTACAGCCTACGGGTTACATGTTCCCCGGGGGAGGGCTTCTATGTAGCCCCCTGCCCCCAATTTTTGTATATTTGTAAACTTATTTTTGCTCAAAGAACCCTCAATGGCTGTATCTACACTGCATAAATAATCCAGTTTGACACTGCTTAAACTGCCATGGCTCAATGTTATGGAATCCTGGGATTTGTAGTTCTGTGAGATATTTAGCCTTCTCTGTCAGAGAGCTCTGGTGCCACAACAAACTACAAATCCCAGGATCTCATAGCATTGAGCTATAGCAGTTAAAGAGGTATCAAACTGGATTATTTATACAATGCTGATGCAGTCTACATCTTCCAAGGGTATGTGGGAGCAATTTCTCCAGGGTGTGCATAACCTGTTTTGGGTTGAAGGGAACTTTTTTCTCCAACTGGAAGTAACTTCTGGATGTTGCTAGTTTTTGATAATGGTGGTGGGGGTGGGGTAAAGGACAGCCTAGGGAATCCTGAAAATAAGGCAAAATGGCCCCAAAGCCCCCAAAGAGAGCATGGGAATTTTGGTGCAGAGAGGTGGCCCTCCCAAGTCCATATGGGCAGGCATGTGGAGCCCCTAGACCTGGAGTAGTTGCCAGCCCTTAGAATACTGTGTACAGTTTTGGGGCCCATTCACACTACAGAGTTATAGTGCCATGATTCCACATCAAATGCCATGGTTCCATCCTATGGAATCGTGGGGTTTGTAGTTTGGTGCGGCACTGGAGCACTCTGGCTGAGAATTTTAAATGCCCCTCCCTAAATTGCTGATCCCAGGATGACATAGGATGGAACCATGACAGTTAGGAGATTTTCACACACCTAAAATACCCCCCCCCCCCGAAGAAATTGGGACAGAAATATTTCTGTCTCGGAAGCAGCACCGCGGTTCGCACGCCCAGTCCCCTCTCCCGATATGCCGTCGTCGTCACGCTGGGTTATTTCTTCTCTCTTCCAGAATATTTTATTAACGGTGAACTCCAGTTAGTAAAATATTCCGGAAGAGGGAAGAAATAACCCAGTATGACGACGACGGCATATTGGGAGAGGGGACTGGGCGTGCGAACCGCGGCGCTGCTTCCGGGACAGAAATATTTCTGTCCCGATTTCTTCGGGGGGTATTTTAGGCGTGTGAAAATCTCCTTAAAGTGGAATCATAGCACCATACATCTGTAGTGTGAGTGGACCTCTGGTTGCTGGATGTCCAGAAGGCTATTGTAGAAATGGACAAGCTGCAGAGAAGGCAACTAAAATAATCAAAGGGCTTACATAACTTCCCTGTAGGGAAAGCTGGCAAAGTTTGGGGGCTTTGAGTTTAGAGAAAAGGCAAATAAGAAAGAGGTCATGACAGAGATATTAAAAGGATGCTTGGTGGCGAGCAAGGAGGCAGACACAGTAAAATTTCTCTCCCTGTTTTATAATATTAGAACCCCATAGGGTCATTTGGTGATACCAAGTGGTAGGAGCTTCAGGATAGACAAATGCATGTGCATTTTCACAGGGTCAAACTATGCACCACCACAAAATGCCACCAATTTGGGTAGCTTTAAGAGAGGGTTTGTCTACACTTGCCAAACATCCTGGATTGCCCCCATTCCAAAGCCCTGTAGTCCAAACGACACAGGCCATTTACCCTGATCTTCCCCCAGACAATCAAAATGACCCTCAGGGCAGATATGGGGCTGGAATGGGGGCAAGCCAGGATAAGACCCTTTACTGTGTTTTAAGATAATAGCCAGTTTAATCTGTTTCTGTCAGATTGGGCCTTTGTGTCCACTGGAGCCCGTCCTAGAATGCCACTCCCTGCTGCCACCACCAGCTCCCTGGCTCTCCCGGAAGCCAGACAAGGGTCTTGCAGCATGTGACCGAGGCTGGTCACATGCAGGGGGCTGCAGTCACATGTTGCGTGGCCCCTGCTTGGCATCCACGTTAGCAATAAAATGGTGGCGGCAGCTTCAGTGATGGGCCAGAGTCTTGTTTGGACTCAAGCCTGTGTTCTGCAGCGAATTGGGGGTGGGTTGGGTGGGGGTGGGTGGGAAACAGGCCACCTCTACTATCAGGATACCCCAGCAGGGAACCAGTGTATCTTGGCTAGTGTAGATAAGCCCAGAGATTAGGTAATTTCATAGAAAACAATATTAGCAGTGGCTTCTACTCACAACAGCACTTTATTATCTGCAGAATGCCTCTGAATGACAGTTGTTAAGGAAGATGAGCATGTCCTCCTTGTGGATATTCTCTTCCCATTTTTATGTTTTTAGAGTGTACTACAAAGCTATAGCTGTTCGATACCACTGCAACTGTCATGGCTCCAACCTATGGAATCCTGGGATTTGTCATTTGGTTGAGGTACGGTACTCATGATTCTGTGCTAAGGCGACCCAGTCCAGTGACTCTCAAACTTTGGTCCTCCAGATTTTTTGGACATCAGCTCCTTGAAACCCAAACCACCATGGATGATGATAAGGGATTCTGGGAGCTGAACTTCAAAACACCTGGAGGGCCAAAGGCTGAGAACCACTTCTCTAGGCCACTTTCCTGAACTACCTTGCTAGAGTTCTGAAGCAGAGAATTCTAAGTAGCTCACCAAACTACAAATCTAGGGATCCCATAGGATGAAGTGATGGTAGTTAAAATGCTATTGCACTACCACACTGGTGTAACAAGCTTGCTGAAAATATTCTACAGTACATAATACAAATAGACTCAGGTGGTGTTTTTGGAAACCATGAGCAGACAGACTAACCTGTCAGATTCCAGTAATTGGTGGAATTTCCGCTTTCTTCCTCAAGCATGTGACGGACCTCCGTTGCATTTCCAATAATAAATATGCCATGCATTTTGTTTTTCTGTCTTGTTGCTGACGAGGCCTTGGGACACTGTTGTTTTCTTGATGGTACATCATAATTAATGCTTCAGTTTTTTCCAGTTTTCTAATTAGTTTCTGTCATTTAGGAAGGTGGGGGAGGGGGTGGTGGCAGCATTTTTTCTTGTGATTTTCTATATTTGAAAGGCAGCCCGATTGTTTTGTTTCAAGGACACACCCTTTTGCTGCCAGCCCATAATGGGGTCAAATTGGAGAGATTGGGAACCTTTGGCCCTTTCCTCATTAGCAAACCAAAAGAGTGCTTTTACATTCCTCATAGAGGTCTTTCTTGCCTCATTGGCCATTATAGTACCTTTTGGGCAATGACAAAGCATTTTAAAGCAGTTCATGTAATTGTCACTGTGTTGAATGGAATTATGGAAATCGGTTGCTTTACATCTGCTTCCTTCCTTCCCATTCCATCCCTTTTCATTCTTTTTTCATTTTTATTTTTGCTTCCTTTCCTCTCCTCCATATTGTGGGCATGAAAGAAGACCTATAGAATGAATCTGTAGGAGACTGAGGTTTGGAGGAGAAATTAATTCGATTTGCATTTTCATCTGAGCTCACTTGATTTTGCACTTTTGAATCAACAATCCATCACATTGCATGGAGTCTTCCACTTAAAATATGGAGACAAAAGCAGTACCGGAGACCAAAATCTCCAGGGCTCAAACCTCTGGAGGGCCTCTGAGCTTCCAGAATTCCTGACCATTGGACCAGCTGGCTCAGGCTTCTGGAATTAGAGTCCAAAACATCTGGAAGGCCACAGTTTGGACACTACTGGTCTAGACAGTGGGGGAAAAACAAATAATGGATGAGATCCTACATGAGTAGGATCTTGGCCCCACCGCCATCACAGGAACGCTTAGTGAGAATATGGGAGAGAGTCTTCTCGGTGGCTGCTCCCAAGTTGTAGATCTCCCTTCCCCGGGTGGCCTGGTTGGCCCCTTCCCTGCTGCCTTTCAGCCAGCAGGTAAAGACTTCTTTAATTATTATTTAGGGAGGTATTTCATTTTTAATGCTTTGTGGCAGATGGAGCTTTTCATTGGTCTGTGTATGTGTGGAGTTTCTCTTCTATTATGTTTTAAATGTGTTTTAAAACTTGTATGTTGTAACTTGTATTTTTAACTTGTGTTCTTTAAATAGAAGTTTGGTTTAACTGTGTTTTAACTTTTGTACTAAGAGGGTTTTTTTAAAAAAAGTTGCATTGTGTTATAAAAAGGTTGTACACCACCTTGAATCCCACTCTGGGAGAAAGGCGGGATATAAATCTATCAAATAAATAAAAAATATATTATTTAGTTATTGAATTTATACCCCACCTGTGTGCAGCTCTGTATCTGCAATTCCATATCCTCCTTCCTCCTGCCAGGAGGCGGTCTGTTGCTGTTGCTTATCAGTGGGGAAGGGTGAGAAATGAGGGTGTGTTCTCAAGTGGAGTGTATCAGCTTTTTCCTCTCCCACCCTCAGAGCTCAGAGCAGCCAGATCTTCATGGTCTGAATTGCCTCCCTCACCTTCCCTCTGGTAAAAAGGAGTAGCAGAATCTCTTCCAGGGCTTTACAGCTGCCAGCAGTGTGTGTGTGGGGGTTTGGATGGCGTGCAAGGGCAGGAGCACCTATGTCACATACCCTCCAAAATTCACAGATGAAAACTGAGGCACATGCAGCCAAGCGACATCAGAATGTGGTCACAATGGCAAAATATATTAATGACAAAGAACACACAAGCTAGGATTGACAGTAGCAGTTTGCTTTTGCCTGAATCTGTACATCGGAGAGTAACTCAATGAAAGGGGTTGTCTAAATGGTGAAAAAAAAAATATGGAACGCTACCTGTCTTAATGGTAACCAGCATCAAGGCACCTTATTCAGAAGCAGGGGGACCAAAAAGCTCCAAAAACCATGCTTGGGAAGCCTTTGTGCCTTTTCCTGTACTGTAATTTTCAAAAAGCTCTGACAGGGGTGTGCTCATTGGGACAAGCAATCACAATTGATTTGCTTTCCCATACGAGCAGAAGTGCAAATCTGATTGGCCAGATGAGCATGAGGGCGGGACTTGCTAGCACAGCAAGTGCCCATAACCGCCATGTTGGATTTTCACCTTAGCAAGTAGTGCTAAGGTGATAAAACAGTTGTTTTTTCTCTTTTCTCTTTCTCTCTCTCTTTTTTTTTTGTAAAGGTGAAATATCACCTATGCGCACTGTCGAAATAGGTTTTTTTTAAAAAAATGGTGGCGGCAGACTTAGAAACATCACTTGCAGCTGCCACCTTGACTAGAGGGCATGCAAAGTTTATGGGGCTGTAAGACTATTAAGACAGGTTGCAGCTGCTGCAAATTGCAATAACTGTGGAGCAATCCAATATTTTTCATTGTATAGATGGGTTACTCTGGAGTAAATACATATAGGATTATGTTGTAGTTGAGTGAAAATGTGATAAACCCCAAAGCTTTTCACTGTTCCCACTTGGATTATAGGAACAAATGGCTCCTGTTCTCAATTTTAGCCCAGCCTCTCCTTATCTGGTGTCTTCCAGAGGTGTTGGAAGACAACTCCCATCACTTAAAGTCAGGGATGATGGAAGTTGCAATCCCAATATACCTAGAAGCCATCAGGCTGGGAAAGGTTGATTCAGCCGAATTCTGGAAGAGATGGTAGTGGTGGATTGAAAAGATTTGTTAATTATTCAGTGATTTAAATGAGATAGGCAAAGGAATTTTTTTATTGATTTCCATATAAAAGTTATGAAACCCAATATAATATAGGAACACAGACAAATTAGAAGGCCATTAAAAACATGAGTGAATTATGGTTTTATTAAATCTGCAAGATAACAGGCTGCAACCCATCTGAAAATAAAAGGTCAAAGGGAAAAAAAAATCAGTGTACGGAGCATTAATGGACTGGGGAATGGGGCTGCGCTAATAACTCCCATGCATAAAATTTTATATTTTTCAACCTAGCAATCATTTCTTTTACCCTATTGGGTGTTTTAAAAGTGCTCTTGTGTATATAATATTAATTTCGCCATAAAATGGGAGGCAGTAATTCAGAGAGTCGCCCATGTGAGCTATTCAGTTTAAAAGTACTATTTTATGATATTTGTGGTTATGGTCTTTTTGGAATTCAGTGTACAGTGAAGAATAAGGGAAAAAAGCCAGTCAATTTAGGGGGAAAATGTTTTCTTCTACAAATGCATGACTTTCCAATCCAGAAGTCCCTGCATGTTATAGTATCAGTATGGATCTGATGTACATTCAAAGCTCTCCACAATCTTGATTTCATTGAGGGAAGTCATGCCAGACTAATCTGATCTCTCTCTCTCTCTCTCTCTCTTTTTTTTTTTTGATAAAATTACCAGCTTGGTAGATGATGGGAATGTTGTGGATATCACATACCTTGATTTCAGTAAGGCCTTTGACAAGGTTCCCCATGACATTCTTGCAAACAAGCTTGTAAAATGTGGGCTAGACAAGTTAACTGTTCAATGGATTTGTAATTGGTTGACCGGCCGAACCCAAAGGGTGCTCAGCAGTGGCTCCTCTTCGTCTTGGAAAGATGTGACCAGTGGGGTGCCACAGGGTTCTGTCCTGGGCCCAGTGCTATTCAACATCTTTATCAATGACTTGGATGAGGGAATTAGAGGCATACTTATCAAATCTGCAGATGATACCAAATTAGGAGGAGTAGCTAATACCCTAGAGGACAGGATCAAAATTCAAAATGACCTGGATAGACTGGAGAGCTGGGCCAAAGCTAACAAAATGAAATTCAATACGGAGAAATATAAGGTACTGCACTTAGGGCAGAAAAACAAAATACATAGATACAGGATGGGGGAGACCTGGCTGAATGAGACTACACGTGAAAGGGATCTATAGGGTCCTAGTAGACTACAAGTTGAACATGAGTCAACAGTGTGATGCGGCAGCTAAAAAGGCCAATGCGATTTTGGGCTGTATCAATAGAAGTACCGTATAGCGTCTAGATCAAGGGAAGTAATAGTGCCACTCTATTCTGCCTTGGTCAGACCTCACCTAGAATACTGTGTCCAGTTCTGGCCACCACAATTCAAAAAGGATATTGACAAATTGGAGCATGTCCAGCGGAGGGTGACTAAAATGTTGAAAGGTCTGGAAACCATGCCTTATGAGGAAAACTTAGGGAGCTGATTTGTTTAGCCTGGAAAAAAGATGGTTAAGGGGCTATATGATAGCCCTGTTTAAGTATTTGAAGGGGTGTCACATCGAGGATGGAGCGAGCTTGTTTTCTGTTGCTCCAGAGACTAGAACACTTGGAGACTTGGAGTTCTATGGGCCTAAATACCCTGAAGACATCAGATCCTGCCTAATTTTGGGAGATAGGCAGGGTCAGCACTGGTTAGTAGTTGGATGGGAGACCACCAAAGAATAACAGCTACATCTCAGTGGAAGGCAATGACAAGCCACCTCTGAGTATTCCTTGCTCAGAGGAAATCCTATGAAATTCATGGGATCACCATGAATCAACAGATGACTTGAAGCACATATACACATATACTCCTATAGTCAGAGTCCAACACTCAAACCACTACATGCATACTGGCACTTGCTTCGTGATAACTATTATATTATAAACCCCCGTCACATCCCCCTTCCCATACTAGGTGTTTCCTCCTATATTACACTGGAAGTGTTCCTGGGCATAACTGCCTAGATTTCAGTGCAGATACCAGTCTGTTGTGCCCATTCTACTGTCTCAATCATGGCTTAGAATCATAGAATTGTAGAGTTGGAAGAGACCATGAGGGCCATCCAGTCCAACCCCCTGCCACGCAGGAAATCAAGATCAAAGCGTCCCTGACAGATGGCCATCCAGCCTCTGTTTAAAGACCTCCAAGGAAGGAGACACCACCACGCTCCGAGGGAGTGTGTTCCACTGCCGAACAGCTCTTACTGTCAGAAAGTTCCTCCTAATGTTGAGGTGGAATCTCTGTTCCTGGAGCTTGCATCCATTGCTCCGTGTCCTAGTCTCTGGAGCAGCAGAAAACAAGTTTGCTCCATCCTCAATGTGACTTTCCAGGTGACAATGTCGTAAGGCTGTCAGAATTGGCTGTCACTTACCTGGATGTCAGGATCACCACCAGAAGTGTTCTCTACTTACCTTCCAGGACCTTAGAGGCAGGCAGCTGGTGGAGAACTGAAAAATAAAAGGACAAGCAGACATCAAAGACTTAAACTAAGCACCAAAACACATTTAAAACTTCACAAGCAACACAGGGAGGGTACAAAAAAGGCTGTAACCTGGAAGCCCTGGTTGTACCCAGAAGTGTTCAGCACGGACCTGCCAGATTGCGCCAGCATTACAGGGCACCGGTTCGCACACCCGTGATTTCATGACAGAAATGGAACGAGTGATCTATTAATGGCTTAAGCCTCAGGTGTTTATTTCTCCAGACTCTTTTGTAAAGTCTTCCAAATGCACTATATGCCTTTGCTAATCTGTGATCGATTTCTTTGTCAATCTTGGCATCTGAGGAGATGATGCTTCCCAGGTAGGTGAACCCCATGGATGCCTCCCCAGCCCTCCCCCTCCCTCCCAAGGCCTTCATGGGGCCTCCAGATCATCTCCAAAGGCCCCGTGGATGCCTCCCCAGCCCTCCCCCCTCCCTCCCAAGGCATTCATGGGGCCTCCAGAGCATCTCCAAAGGCCCCGTGGATGCCTCTCCAGCCCTCCCCCCTCCCTCCCAAGGCCACCACGGGGCCTCCGGAGGCCCTGTGTCGCTGCTTTTGGGAGGGCGGGGTCCCTCCCAAAACCACGAATATTCAAAACCGCGAATGCTAAGTTTGCGAATGTGGAGGGGGCAACTGTATAAGATTGTGCTTTTAATGGTGATAACATTGCTAAAGGAAACCCTATAAATTTGTGGGGGTCATGAAGATACAGATACAGATACAGATACAGATATACACACATACATACACAGTATATATTCCACCCAATCCAGTCCTGTATACTTTTGTCCTGGTTTTGTGGAAGAAAATTATGGCAACCCTAGTTGGGAACAAAGCAAAATGTAGATCCCCAGCAATTTTGGAATGGTTCCAGTTTAAAACTGAATGCCTTTGAATCTTCCAGGGCTGCAGTATGTGTGTGTGTGTGTGTGTGTTTGTGTTTGTGTGTGTAGTTTATATTTATTTCCGGCTTACCCATGTTACTCTATGCACATCATATATATTTCCTCCTTAGGATCTGATTGGGCATTCCTCTGGATGGGAAACTAATATAGACCAGCTATGAGGGTTTCTTTGTGGTTGGGGGGGGCAGGATCAGTACTTTCCCCCCAGCTGATGAAGTAGCCTTCCTACCTGAACGAGCAGAAATACCTCTTGATTGTTACAGTCGCTCTAGCGGGCAGGCTGGCTGTGAGGCAAAGTTGTTTCATCTCGAAGCTTATCAGGCATGAAATATTCACACACAACTGTGCTTGAAGCCTTGGATACAGTAACCGAGCCACCCAAATAAATGGAAATAAGTGAAGTAGGACTTAATAAAATCCCCGCCATGCTTGGGCTGCGTATTTGCTTATTTCCTCTCTGGGAAATGAGGCTTTGCTTTGCAAATCCAGGTATGTCACTTTATCTGCAATTTCATTTTTGTGGGTATGGATTGTCTGGTGTCTCAGTCTCCTCCTAGTTTTGTGATGTCTTCATTATTTAAGAAACATCTTCTGATATGGTACAGAATTCACAACATCTTAATTTTTCACATGTGGCCTATAACCTAAGAGAGGAATGAAGCACTTCCTGAAAAAAAAAGTCCTGCATCTTGCTGAGATTTCTCTTATTCTGATGTTTTATTTTAGAGTTTTGCGGTTTGGCCTCTTCCTGTAGCTCTGCTTCCTAATTTTTTTCTTATCTTGTTTATGAACAAATGAGTCCCCCAATCATGGTTCTTTAGTCAGTGATTCAAACCTAATCCAGTCTCTGGATAAGCAGAACTGTTCATTTCTTTTCTCCCTCCCTCTCTTTTTAAAAATTAAGTTGCTTAAGATGATTATTTATTTATTTGTTTGTTTGTTTAATTTTTATGCCACCATTCTCCCAGAATGGGATACAGGGCAGCTCATAACATATATAATACTGTTAAAAATTAAAAACAACAAAAACTACTAAAACAATGAAAATCATGATAATTTAAAACATACAATATAAAGCATATAAAAGTTAAAATAATAACAATAGAAAACACCCCCAATAAAAGCCTCTCTGCCCACCGCTACAAATTGAATGCCTGCTGGAATAAAAATGTCTTTACCTGCCAGTGAAAGGAAAGTGGGGAGGGGGCCTGCCTAGTCCCTCGTGGAAGGGTGTTCCAGAGGGTGGGAGCAGCCACTGAAAATCATAGAATCATAGAGTTGGAAGAGACCACAAGGGCATCTAGTCCATCCTCCTGCCATGCAGGAATACACAATCAAAGCACTCCCGGCAGATGGCCATCTAGCCTCTTTTTAAAAACCTCCAAAGAAGGAGACACTACCACACTCCAAGGCAGTGTACTCCACTTCCGAACAGTTCTTACTGTCAGGAAGTTCTTCCTAATGTTTAGGTGGAATCTCTGTTCCTGGAGCTTGCATCTATTGCTCCGTGTCCAAGTCTCTGGAGCAGCAGAAAACAAGCTTGCTCCATCCTCAGTATGGCATCCCTTCAAATATTTAAACACAGCTATCATGTTCCCTTTTAACCTTCTCTTCTCCAGACTAAACATACCCAGCTCCCTAAGCTGCTTCTCATGTCTTGGAAAGCTTTTCTGAAAAGTGAATTGAACCACATTCTTATCTGTCATTAACTGTTATCAACATCACCTTTAAAACAGATGTAATGAAATAATACTGTCTTTATGAACCATCTCTAAGCCTTTCTGGGAACCTGGTGGGCTTAAGAGCAAGTTAAAAATACTTTAAATAAACCAACAGTGCACTTGGTTGTGAGTCACCTTGGGGCCCATTCAGGAGAAAGGTGGGACTTTAATTAAATAAATAACTAAATATAAATAAATGACTGGCTTCCTGCTGAGCAGTTATGAATGGGTAAGCCAGACTCACATATTCAGAACTATTTGGTATCCATGTTTACCTACTTGGCATTCTGGCCACAATTGCAAATGCCCCTTCCCAATGTATCAAAGCATCCAGCAGCCTCACAGAATGATGGAGGTCTTTGCTTCTGATAAGTGGGATGCTGAAAGATGATGCCTTCCAGGCCCCTCCCACCAGTGAGCTGTGGTGTGATGAGAAGATGCAGCAGGGGTCCAGGTTCAGCTTGTTGCATCAGAGGTTGCTGGTGGATGGAGGCTGGAAGCGTCATCTTGCAGCACCCTGATCACCAGCAGAACAGACTTCCATCTCTTGGTGCAACTGTTGGCTGTTAAGGTAGGTTTGGGTACTCTGGTTAGAAGACAATGTGTAACTACACATTTGTAACTATGCCACTATGCAACATATTTAACATATTTGTAGTTTAGTTACACATTTGAAACTATGTCTATGATGCAGGATCTCAACCAATGTACTGTCCTGGACAGACCCTACCTACAAAGCAGTAGGGTGCCAAGACTGACTGAGAGAGCATTTTGTATGACTGAAATTCTGTCAGTCGTATTACAGTAGATCCAGTAAGAGTGTGTCTTGCCCAAGTTCACCCAGTGGGTTTCTGTGATCAAGCAGGCATTTGAATCCTGGGGCTCATCTACACAATGAAAAAATCCTCAAACAATTCAAGGAGAATGCCCTTGGTCCTCATGAAGTCAGGGCATGATTCGCCATATTCAGAAGGAGAGAGCCCCCTGAAAACTCCAAATTGATCACAATAATAGCTTTTGCCGTTTCTTGCGATCCTTTTTAAAAAATGCATGAAAAAGCACATAATTGGTCATCTGTACAACCAATTTGTAAAGGGGCACACAGCAGAGCTTAAACCTGATTGAGAGGACCTTGGAAAGGGTGGGCTCAAAAGGGAAGGCTTGCAATGCGGGAGCTGCCATTGTTTTTCTTTTGGCCAGTTGGGTGAGCATGTGCAAGATTGTTCAGCCGGCAAAGACTCTTTTTGGTGGAAAATAGCTCTTCCACAACTGTCATTTTTTTTTTTAAAAAAGGGGGGGCGAGGGAGATTTTCCACAGGCAATTCACTCATGGCCACCATCTATTCTCAGGGGGCATGCTCCATGTGAAGTACAAACTTGAGTAATTTTCCCATCACCGATCTTGTGAATGTGTTGGGTACATAACTGGGCACTGCAGCGATAGGGAGGTAAGGCAATATTTTTCAGTACAAATTATCCCATTTAGCTGAGCCCCAGGTTTCTTAGACTTGTAATCGAGCACTCAAACCACTATACCACATTGGCTCTCAGAACTGCAACCCACAAATGTATGTAGGTATAAACAAAATGGTAATTTATTTCATGGAGGCAGACAATTCTTGTTCAAATGTGTGAGGTTACAATACACTGTTTTAGCTTAGTTCTTACTGCTACTTATATGCTTATATACTTATTTTAACTGATCCTTCTCAAACACACCTCACTGATTTCACTCTGTATTCTAACCAACTGACCTCTGACTATTTTGACTGCTGTCCCTGTTCTAACTCATCTCTGACTAACTCTAACTGATCCTAATGAAGTCATATCTCTAATGACCCAAAAACACAAGCCTTTTAAAATCCCAATTCAATGCTCAACCAATCACCAATCACATCTAACATTCCATGTCCTCTTACTCCCAGCAGACCACTTGCATTAATATATTTATATATCTACAATAATCAACAGTACCTCGCCTGATATACATTCAATAGCATATATACAAAAGTCTCTACACTGCAGAAATAATGCAGTTTGACACCATTTTAACTACCATGGCTCCATTATACAGAATCCTGGGATTTATAGTTTTGTGAGAAGGCTAAAGGCCTTGTAAAACTACAGATCCCAGGATTCCATAGGATGAAGCAACAGCACTTAAAGTGGTGTCAAACTGTATCATTTCTATAGTGTTGATGCATCTCTAGCTTCCTATTAGGAATGTCATTACAATGAAAACATTGCCAAAATATCACAGCATGTAGGAGAAATTAGAGAAAGATACATTTTCTGTCCAATCAAAATTAGACGACTCTCTGGATATGCTCCTTTATTTTAGTTCTGGATCAGATCTTGGAAAATTACTTGTTTGGACTACCAGTGGCCAAGCTGGTTATTGGATTCTGGGGTGTGTAGTCCAGAAAACCAACATTCCTGAGCTCTGTTTAAATTGGACTTGGACTGGACAGGCCGTTTAATGTAAGGATAGCTTCAAATGTAAAGCAGGAGCCATGGTCCACCTATCTTTTAGCAGCCTTTCAAAAATGGCATAGTTACATTGGAACTTTGATGTTCTCTGATGGATTTAAAAAATATTATTTAGCTGGTAAATAATGGGCCCCATCCCTTGTTTTATTGTGATTTTATTTATTTTTAAAAGATGCATCCCCTTTACAGATACAGTGGACTGTAAAAGGGATTTCTAGGTAGTCTGAGTGAAAAATAAAAATAAACAAAAGAAAATAAAATTAAGAGGAAGGGGATGGCCTAGACCTGAGGGAATATGCTGCCTTCCAGCTGGTGGAGTCTGATCCCAGATCTGGCCCATTTCCCTCCTGTTACCATGCTGAAATGGGTGGAAATCTACACGCACATGCTGGCCGATATCAGCAGATGCCTCCCTGCTGTCGCACATCTGCCCCTCTGAAACCAGGAAGGAGGCTCTCAGCATGTGATCAAGGCTAGTGTCAGTGTCATACAGGCTGATGTGCAGGTATGGATGCTGTGTTCCCTTGCTGACCTGATCTGGGTTTTCCTGCATAAAGCAGGTTTTTAATTAAAATGTTTTAACAGCTTTGCCCCAGCTTCCCTCTGGCTTTGCCTCAGGCATCATCTGGACTGCTTGGGGGCAAAACAGGACAAGAGCGTTGCATCTTTTGGACTGCAGGGCTCCAAGATTGGATGGGGAAGCTGAGGAAAATAGCCCATCTAGACAAGCCCTAAGACTATCTAAGACTAGCCTGTATCTCTCCATATGGGCCTGCCTGAAATTTAGGAGATTATCAGACAGGAAAGCAAAAAGCGTTCATGTCCCACAATCTGCAATTTCACCCCTGTCCTGAAACATTAACCCTCCCCACTGCACTTACCTTCTCTTCCATCATTGAGGCAGCCCAGGTTCCATTGTTGAGGCAGCCCAGGCTAACAGAGCTCCGTTCACTTCCTGGAGTGAAATCCCACCCGTTCTCATGAGAAGATGTGAGTGCAGGAAATTCAAAAAGAAAAAGAAACCCTTAAAAGTTACACAAAGCACCTAAACACAATTTAAAAGTCCCAAGTGACCCAGGGAGGGTCATAAAAAGAGCGAAACTTACCTGGATGTCCCGGTCTCACCCAGAAGTGTTCGCGTCAGACAAGCCATTCCTGTTGCAATGACGGGATTTAAATGGCCCAAGGTTTCACACGCCAGCAATGCCAACACCAAAATGGAATGGTGGTGGTGGGGGAAATCTATTGATGGCTTCAGCCATCAATAAAAAAAAAGATGCCAACATAATGCCTGCAGAACGCAATAGGACATTGTCATCTGATATTGGCATCCTTTTGCGTTATGCTGGTGTTATGCTGGTGCCACATTAGCCACGTCTGATAATCTCCTTACTGTCTTCAGTGGAGACCTTTCCCTTGATCCTATCATTTTCACAAGTTGGGTTCAGTAAGGACAGAGGAGACAGCCTTCTTGGTGGCTGTCCTAGGCTATGGAAATCCCTCCCAAGGGAGGCTCAGTTGGCCCCTCTCTGTGTTCTTTTTTCACCTGCAGGCAAAAGACCTTCTTTTTTTAAAAAAAAGCTACTTTGGGTCCCATACTGGAAAATAAGAGAGGAAACAAACAAAAAGACAAACATGATAGTAAAAAGTCTAGAAACCAAACTGTATGAGGAACAATTTTGGCACCTGAATATGTTTAGCTTGGAGAAGAGACGACTGAGGGCCTGTCTACACCAGCCAGAATATACTGCCTCCTGGCCAGCATATTCTGGCCCCAGAGTTGGCCTGGATCCTGCCCCTCCTTATTGTGATGAAATAGGCAGAAGTCTGCACGCACACGCCAGCCTGTATTGGTGGGCGCCTCCCCCATTGTTGCATGTCACATTCTCTGAAGCCAAGAAGGAGGCCCTCAGCATGTGATCAAGGCTGCTCACATGCAGGGGACCTTGACATGTGCTGGGTGCCTCCTTTCTGGCTGCAGAGCAACAACAGTGGCGGCAGTGGTGTCTGGCGATGCAGCCTTGTGTGGAGGTACAGACCCTGTATTCCTGTGTCAGACCCATCCAGGTATTTTTTTGCACAATGCGGATTTTCCTATTTTTAAAAAGTTTTAAATGGGTTTACCCGGCTTCCTCCCAGCTTTGCCTTGGACGTTGTCAGGACTGTCTGGAGGTGAATCAGGCAAGAGCCCTGAACTGTTTGGGCTTCAGGGTTCCAAGATGGGGGGTGGGGAAAGCCAGGGTAACTTGCCCATCTAGACAATCCCTGAGATGTGATATGGTGTCCATCTTTAAATTTCTGAACGGCTGTCATGTAGAAGATGGTGCAAGCCTGTTTTCTGCTGCTCAAGGGACTAGGCACCCATTCACACTAAACAATTACAGCTTCTACTTTCACTGCCATGGCAACATCCTATGGAATCCTGGGGTTTGCAGTTTGGTGAGGCACTAGAGGATCTCTCTAGCTGAGAATTCTAAATGTTCCTCCCTAAACTGCAAATCCCAGCATTCCACAGGATGGAACCATGGCAGTTAAAGTGGAATCACAGAACTGCAATTATTTCATGTGAATAGATCCAAGGACTTTTTCAGACATCCCTTACTGCGCAAGAAGCCTCTGTAACAGTGATGAAGCTGCTGCGTGGCAGAGGGTCCATTTTGGACAATGCTGTCCCTCTCTCGGCATCGTCTGTGACTGTTCTGGGTAGGCTTGAGGGTGGCCGTGCCATTTTTTGCTCACAAAAGTTGTCTGTGAATAAAAAATGGCGCAGCCGCCCTCAATTCTACCCGGAACAGTCACGGACAACACCAAGAGAGGGACTGTGTCATCTGAAACGGACCCCTTGCCGCCCAGCAGCTTCGTTACTGTTACAGAGGCTTCTTGCAAGGTAAGGGGTGTCTGAAAAAGTCCCAAGACACAGAACAATGGATTCAAATGACAAGACAAGAGATTCCACTTAAATATTAAGATCTTGCTGACAGTTGAAGATGGCGTGGAAGTGTATTTGTGGTTATAAGTAAATATAATGTAACATAGACAATGTAACTACTTCTTTTTATGAAATAAAAAGGGAAAAAATAGGAGAAGTATTATAATACATAGAGAAGTATATTATCTGTTTGTAAGTTAATGGTAAAAATACATAATGGAAATTATTTACCGTATACTTAAAGTGCTACAAGGGTAGAAAAGTACGTTATAAAAATGAATTTGATGGATGGGGAAGTATATAATTTTACATGGGAAAGAAAGGAAGATCATTGATTTGAGGATTTTGTTAAAACTTTTGAACTGAAGAAGGTGGATATGGCTAATGTTTTGTGATGTTGTTGGATACTATCAATAAAGAGTATATGTGAAAAAAGATCTTGCTGACAGTAAGAACTTTTGACAGTAGAATAGACTACCTGAGAAAGTAGTGGACTCCCCTTCACTGGAGCTTTTCAAACAGAGATTGGATGGCCAGTCTGCATGGCAAAGCGTTGGATTAAATGTCCTTTGAGGTTCCTTCCAACTTTATAATTCTATGATTCTATGAATATTGCCTGTTCCCCATGCATATATGGAATGAAGCTGACTTTGCAAAAGTGCAGGAAAAGCTCTAAATTCCTTCTTTCAAGGGAAATGATCCTAGAAAAGGCCGCTGCTACAATACTGATAAAACTCAGAGAAGCAGAGATAGCCGTGGTATGGCTTGTGCCATGGCATGAGGTGGAACACCCTAGATTGCAGCACTGTAAGCATCATCTAGGCACATCACATCCTTCCATGTGACATGTGCCAGATCAATCACTCTGAAGGCAGACATTCTTATCACTTAATGCAAACTGCTGTTCACACTGCCAGTCAGCAGAAAGCTTCATAGGCCCTTTAGGCAACTTAAACAGTGATTAATCATACCAAAGCTCCACCTCCTTTTGAACCATTAATGCTGCTGGTAGGTTGGAGGCAGGATAATTTATGGCTTTTCTTGATCCAGTTAGCTACAATGTCTGATTAATTTTGGCTCTGGGATTAAGTCAGCAAATGAAAGTTGACTTCCACAAGCAAGTGATATATATCCTTTTGCCCCCTAAGCTCTGGGGAAACAGCATTATCTGTTCAGATCACATTGAAAATAATAATAATATTGTATCTTCAGTTATAGCCAGAAGGTGGCATTATGTACTAGTGGTTATATGACTACTGAGAGGAACTTTCACTGACTCTCACTTGCAGTTTTCCTGATTCTGACAAAGCCCTGTGGGGTGGGGGTAACTTGATATTTTCAGAAGATTTTTTCTGTTGTTCCTAGACAATGGGGCTGAAAAATGAAAAAAAAATGTTTGTTTTAATTGCTCATATACTCCAGAAATAATTTTAATCTCTGTGAAGCTGAAGGCTTTCATGGCCCACATCCATAGATTTTCCTTGGGTTTTTTCTGGCCTGTGAGGCCATGTTCCCATGATAGTTGTCATGATATGATAAAATAGTACTCTACGGTGAACTCACCACGGGTCAGCGTAAAAGAGGCATTCCAAAAAAGCGATACAAGGACTCCCTGAAACAACATCTCAGGTTCAGCCAAATTGATCACCAACAATGGTCTGCCCTAGCCTCACATCGGGAGGCATGGAGACACACTATCCACAATGCTGTAGCCTTATTTGAGAACTCACGCTGAACAAGTCTTGAAGAGAAACGACAATGCAGAAAGAATCACAACCTGGAAACATCACCCAAGGAGACCTTCTGCTGTGCTTTCTGCAACTGGACTTGTTTATCTTGGATTGGCCTTTTTAGTCACCAGCGCGCTTGCAGAAAGTGCAGGATGAGTCTTTCCTGAATCTTCGTTTGCAAAGAAAAGCCAGAGAGAGAGTGTCAGAATGCACAGAGAAGCTATTGAAATCCGCAAACACCTGGACAACTTCAACAGGAAAGAAGAAACCCTAAAAGTAAACAAAATCTGTCTGCCAGTCCTGAAAAACACTAAAATCAGAACTCAACACTTGCAAATGAACTCCACCCAGGGACAGGGGGATTTCCAGCAGATAATAGACCATTAACCAGCCATTAGCCAAACAGACACTAATCCTCCTTGCATTTCTACACCCAGAAACTAGCCATTCAAATACACAAATTTACATATCCTTCCCAACCGGGGTTCAGAGCATATAACACCCCCCCCCCCACAAACTTCTACCCAACCATTCTCTGAGGATGCCAGCCACAGATGCAGGTGAAATGTCAGAAATAAACTCTTCCAGAACATGACCTCACAGCCTGGAAAAAAACCAAGGAAAATTTTAATCTCTGTTTCTTTGTCTACTATTTCAAATACCACCTAAATTCAGGAAGAACAATTCACAGAATCATAAAGAATCATTCTGTGTGACAGTCTGATATAGAGACTTGGAATGTATCCGCACTGCACAGTTATATACCATTTTGATACCATTTTCATTGCCATGCTTCATCCTACAGAATATAGGATTTGAAGTTTTATGAAGTACTAAGAATCTTTTGTCAGAGAGCTATACAGTTGTCCCTTCATATTTGCTGGGGTTTGGTTCCAGGACCTCCAGTGGATACCAAAATCTGTGAATACTCAAGTCCCATTATGTGCAATGGCATAGCAAAATGGGGTCCCTTATATAAGATGGCTAAATCAAGGTTTTTGCTTTTTGGATTATTATTTTCAAAAAAATATTTTCAAGCCATGACTACTTAATGCTGTAGTTCAAGAGAATGCACTAGAGTATTCTGGCAGGTAATTTTCAGTACCTCATTAGATTACAGATCCCAGGATTCTATAGTATGGAACCTTGGCAGTTAATATGGTATCAAACTGCTCTAACAATGCAGTGTGGACTTAAGCTACCTTGGTTCAAATCCTCACTTGGCCAAAATGTCCCAGGTCAATGTTGAGCTGATCACTACATCACTTAGCTTAATCTACTTGGCAGGGTTGTTATGAGGATAAAGTGAAGGAGGGGAAAAGTAAGTATGGAGCAAGTTCTTTAGAGAAAGAGCTGGGAAGGGACTCATTTTGTTGCTGCCATTCCCACTTTTAAAATGTTAGACATTTAATATATAACATGCAAACAAAGGCAATAACAATTATTTCAACCCACAGACATTTGCATGTCCCTTTTGTAGAATACAACCTTATCTACATGGGCCAAATACCCTGGCTTGCCCATTTCTCAGAGCCCTGCAGTCCAAACAACACATTTGCCCTGTTCTGTCTCCAAGCAGTCCTAATCACCCCGGGACAGATATGGGGCTGAGACAGGGGCAAGCCCTGATAGGGCCTGAGAAAGCATTAAAGGAAAATACCCAGGGCCCATCTAGATGATGAAAAAGCTCCTCATGGAATTTGTGGGGAATTCCATTTGTCTTAATGAGATCTTGTGTTGAATTGTGGTAGTTAGAAGGAATGGGACCAAAACCCACAAAAACTATGCCAGAAAAGACTTCAGATCTTTTCTGTAGTTTTTTAAAAAACTGTGGGAGAAATGTGCACTCCCACTTGTTTGGCTGGTGTAAGTTACAAACAGGATCCTTATGTTTTGCTTGCTCTGTGGTCAATTTTAGTATACTCTGAGTTCTGAGAACTGTAGGGATTCTAGGAGTTATAGTCCAAAAAAGTGACTTGTCCATGCTCTAAGCCTATTAGCCTAGATCAGAGTTGGCAACTGTAGAAGACTAGGAGGCTGCATTCACCATGTTCTAGGTTTCAAGATAGACCTCTCCTGAACCTAAATTGGCCCAAGGGCCTGTGGTGGAAATGCACAGCATGCCCCTTAGTGGACATTTTCGAACATTTCAGGGCAAAACATTTTTTTTAAAAAAAAATACGTTGCAAAAATTGTTTTTGACCCAGGAGGGCTCCAGCCATAGTGGAAATGCTGTCCACCACCCACCTCTGAGTGCATTTGGGAGCATTCTGGAGCGTGCATGTGTGTGTGTGTATACACACACATACATACACCTGGCGTAACATACACCATTATAAGATATTATAAATTAATAAATTAATAACTCCTGCTTGTTGGAGTGAGAGGAGGGTGGGGCCCTTGTGAGGCTGGGGTGTAGATGCAGATTGAGTGGAAGGAGTGGATTGTGAGGTGGAGAGGGAATTTGCATGTGGGTGGTGATTGGCTGACGGAATGAAAGGAGGGGGGGATTGGTTGGGTATGTTTCCTAAGCAGCCAGTCAGCACATTGGGAAAGGAAACATACCCAAGAGTTTTATATATACAGATATATGACCCGTGGAGGATCCTGGGGGCCACAAAAATGGCCCCAGGGGGTCCAATGTGGCCTGCAGGCCACACTTTGCCCACCCCCAGCTTAAATAGATCAGTGGGTTGACTCAGTAAAAGTCAGTTCTCTAACCACTCTGTATTCCACCCTGAAGTACTACTCTCATGAATCGTCACCCTTGGCCAGGTTACTTTGGGCGGATGGAACTGAGGATCAGCATCATCTGTAGAAGGCCATATGTTCCCTCTTGTTGTCCCAAAGGATCTGAAAGGTACAACTAATCCTTATGAAGGTTCAGTATTTGAAGAAAGAGTAGCAGTTTGCCATGATATAGTGCACTCAGCTTCATTTTTGGCACTTATTTCTTACTTCAGTGAGCAATGTCAGGTCATATTGGCTTCATTCTCTGAAGAAAACAAGGTGGTGGTTGTTTATTCTAAAATAATAATGCTGTGGTGCCAGCATTATAGGAAGAAAGAACTGGCAGGCTCTTGTGCTGTCCTGTTCTTCTGATGCAAAAATTGTCAACCAGGTTGTGACAGCAGGACCTTTGCTACCTGTGATAAGTGGCAGATTGATTTCTTCGTTCATACTTGAGGTTACATTTGCAGCAGAACTGACAGATTGCTTTTTCTATTCCCCTCTCCTCTTTCTTTCTGTCTTTTTTTTGGTTGGTGGGGCATGTCCTGTCTTGCAATGTGAGTCTACAAATCTTTGATGGTCACCATTGTGGCAGCACTTTCATGTTGAATACATTTTGGCTTTTGAAAAATTACCGAGGCAATGTAGTAAGAGAGAAAGAACCCACAACAAAAGCAATTCTTCTCTCTTGGAAAATCTGGTAGTATAACCAACAAAGTGCAATATAAGATGAAGAGTTTACAGAGATATGTTTTCTGGCTTTTAAATATTCTGATCCGGAGCACATTCTTTGCAGCTTTTGATTCTTTCCCTCATCACCGCCGCCAAACAAAAAAGTTTGTATTTAGTGCAGGGGTGAGCTTAGTATAGCTTGCCAGCTTCATGTGTCACCTGGACCTCACTTTTGTAGCCTTTGAAACCCCCTCCCCATTTATTTATTTATTTTTAAAAATACAGGTCAACCCCCATATCCATGTATTTGGTATCCACAGTTTCACTTATCCATGTAAAAAAAAAGTCTCTACAAAAACACCCCCACATCCACAAGCTCTCCAGAACGCTGTCCTCCCTCCAAATACCTCCATTTTCCTTCGTAGTCCCTCTCAAAGTCCTCCACACGTGAGTGGGCATCCAAAGCTCTTGTATCCATCATTTAGGTTTGTGCACCCTTAGTCCCAATCTGCACTGTTGCTCCAATTTGATATTTTATTCCTCCCTTTAATGGCTTTGGGGGCAATGCAGAGTCTTGGCCGCAATGAAATGACAAGGATGCAATTCTTCATTGAATCTCTTCTTGAAGGCAGCAATTAGTAATTTCAGTAATTTTCTTCCTGCTGTGAGTAAATCTTTGAAAACCATTCCGTTTTTGAAGTCTATTTGCAAATTGGGACTTATTGTGCAGAAAATTCACATGAGGTTGTTTTGCCAGAAAACAGCATTTTCTGCATGGAAAATAAACTCTTCATAATAATAATAATAATAATAATAATATTTATTTATACCCCGCCCCTCTGTTAAAACAATCGGGGCGGCTTACAACATTTAAAATACAATACAAATAAAATCCCTAAACACCCCCACTCCCACCCTCCCTCATAAAAAACATTAAACAAATATAAATTAAAAACAACTAATCTAAAATCACATTTAAAACTATAAATACAATAAAATATAATAAATGGCCAGCAGGCCAGAAGAGGCCAGGATCCCCTGAGGCCGGGATCTAATTAGGAAAGGCCTGCCAAAAGAGATCCGTCTTTAGTGCTTTTTTAAAGCCACTCAGGCTTGTTATCTGACGGATCTCATTTGGCAGGTCATTCCACAATTTGGGGCGATTACCGAAAAGGCCCTCTGGGAGGTTGCAGACAGCCTAGATTTTTGTGGCTGAAGCAAATTCCTCCCAGAGGACCGGAGTGCGCGGGGAGGATTGTATGGGAGGAGGCGGTTCTGGAGATAAGTTGGACCCAAGCCATTTAGGGCTTTAAAGGTAATAACCAACACCTTATACTGGGCCCGGAAACTGATTGGCAGCCAGTGGAGAGATTTTAATACTGGAGTTATATGGTCTCTTCGAGATGTTCCCGAGACCACTCTGGCTGCCATATTTTGTACCAACTGAAGTTTCCGGACCAAGCATGAGGGCAGCCCCATGTAGAGCGCATTGCAGAAATCTAGACGGGAGGTTACCAGCGCGTGCACCACAGTCTCGAGGTCCCTTACTTCCAGGAAATGGCGCAGCTGGCGTATCAGCCGAAGCTGATAACAGGCGCTCCTGACTGTCGCATTCACCTGACTCGTCATCTGAAGCGATGAATCAAGGAGCACCCCCAGACTGCGAACACAGTCCTTAACGGAGAGCGTGACCCCGTCCAGGACTGGAGGTTGCAACCCAACTCCTGGTTTCGGGGCCGCTACCGTGAGCACCTCCGTTTTATCTGGATTTAATCTCAATCTGTTTTTCCTCATCCAGCCCATTACTGCTTTAAGACAATCATTAAGAGGAGAGATGCCATCGGAATTCGAGGCCGATGATCGGGGCAAGGAGAAATAGATCTGGGTGTCATCAGCGTACTGATAACACCCAGCCCCATAACTGCGAATATTCTCACCCAGAGGCTTCATATAAATGTTAAACAGCATCGGGGACAGGATGGCGCCCTGTGGAACACCACAAGTAAGCTCCTTTCTGCTGGAGCAGCTGTCCCCGAGCAACACCCTCTGGGACCTGCCCGAGAGGAAGGACTGGAACCACTGGAGCGCAGTGCCTCTGATTCCTAACTCCCTCAAGCGATCCAAGAGGATGCTATGATCTATCGTATCGAAAGCCGCTGAGATGTCTAAAAGCACCAACAGGGTCACACTACCCCTGTCAATGCTTAGATGCAGGTCGTCAGTCAAGGCAACCATGGCAGTCTCAACTCCAAATCCCATCCTAAAGCCAGTTTGAAATGGGTCTAGATAATCGGTTTCATCCAAGACCACTTGGAGTTGAAGCGCAACTGCCCTCTCGATCACTTTGCTCAAGAATGGTAACATAGAAACCGGCCTATAGTTATTCATGTCCAGGGGGTCAAGGGAAGATTTTTTCAGGAGCGGCCTAACGGCTGCTTCCTTTAAACAAGATGGAACACACCCTTCTCTGAGGGATGCATTGATGATGTCCTTAAGGAACATCATCAAGGCAGTCCCCCCCCTGGATGGCCAGCCATGAAGGGCAAGGATCGAGAGGGCAGGTCGTCTTCCTAACCCTACCAAGTAGCTTGTCCACATCCTCAGTACTCACAGATTGAAACTGATCCAGTAAACTGACATCAACGGAGTTGCTGGACACCTCGTCAATTGTTTCTGCCAAATTACTGGTATCTAAGTCGGCTCTTATCTGAGAGATTTTATCTGTAAAGAAATTGTTAAACGCGTCACAGCAGGCCGTCGTTGGGTTAAGCAACGGGTTCTGCGCAGGAATAACCTGCGTCATCTCCCTTACCACCCTAAACAGCTCTGCTGGACGGGACTCTGCAGACGCAATACGTGCAGAGGAGAAGGATCGCTGTGCTGCACGTATTGCCTCTCGATAGGACCAAAGAAAGTTCCTATGACAAGTCCTGTCGGATAAGAGTCGAGTTTTCCGCCAGTTGCGCTCTAGTCATTGTCCAACCCGCTTCATTTTCCTAAGCTCTGCTGTATACCATGGCTTACGGTTTGAAGCGGGTTGGAAAGGACGCTTGGGAGCGATCGTGTCGAATGCAGAAATATTAGTTCGTTAATGCAGAAATATCAGTTCGTTCACAGAAAATACTGTTTTCTATGCAAATCAACCATGTACACATTTTATGCAGATTAAATCCCCAATTCTAGGTTTTTTTCTGTGCGAAAAACAACATTTTCTTTGCAGGAACTAATATTTATGCATTGAAATATTATTTTTTCCATGCCGAAAAATCCTGTTTCCTGCAGAGAAAATGCTATTTTCTGCACAAAACCACCATGTGTGAATTTTGCACAGTATAACGCTCAAACTTGAAGATTCTCGTCAACCCAGGAGTCTTCTTATCAGGGTTTCTTGACAGACAGAAAACTTGTTTTTCAACCATTGTTTTGAATATTTTCAAATATCCTTTCCATTCCTCCACAATAATACTGACCTTTTATAAAGCAGGTTGCTATATTCCTTCCCATTCAAATTCCTCATCGACAGACCTATAATCAAAGTGCAGCCTCAAGACAGGTTGCTTTGCTGGAGAGCTCTTTTTGTTTTGTTGCAAGCCACACAAATCCGGAAACCACACCTCTATAACATGCATGCACAGATATGCTGCAGAATATCATTCAGTAGTGTATACAAAGTGACTAGGGGGAAAAAAAAATACAATGGTGTTTTTTTTTCAACTGATGGGGAAATTAATGTTCTCTATTATGGGCATTTAATCAGTGCCAGCTTCTAAACACGCTACAGAGATAGAAGATGGATTGGTTCCAATACATCATATCTATAAAACTGGAATTCTAACTTGGTAAGAACGGGAATGACGCATTGGTTTCTTACAAATGGAGCTCCGGAACATAGTGGGGGCACTGGCAAGATTGCAATCAGCAGGTGCAAATTAAATGCATGGACATGGATGTATGCATATGTGTGTGTGTGTGGAGCAGGAAGCCAAGGGAGAACATATTGAAATCCCATTAGTTCTTTAATAAAGGAATGTGTAGTAATTCATTTGAGTGAGACACTGAGTTTCCATTGAAATGCCAATGCTCCTACTGTGCTCAGTGTGTTGTCCAACAGATAGGCTGTTATACTGTTATGAAATTAGCTTTTAGAGTTTGTACAGGTTCTTAGAAACCTCCCATAGCCTGTGTAGGTGTTTAATTCATTCTCTTTGTTTTTACAGCAATGTGATTGATGCATTTTCAGCCTGTATGTCAAAGGGAAGCAGGCTGCAGAGTCACTTGGTAGATGTGCTCTTATACTATGCAAAACCAGAGGGAAATGGTGGTACAGTCATAGTTCATTTATTTAGTTCCTTGTCTCCTAGTTTTGTCCAGGGTGACATGTGCATGCAGGTGATACTGCATTCTGTGCATCAGGGACAATCATGCCACATCTGTTCCCCAAAGGGAGAAAGTATGAATACATCAGCTGTGCCTGTTCTTTGGGATGTCTGATCTGGCCACACTTTAGTTACATCCCATTTGGATTACTGTAACATGCTTTATGTGGGGCTGCCTTTGAAGAGTGTTTGGAAAGTTCCAAAGAAGTGCAGCCAGAAAGCTTTTCAAGGCTGGGTTCAGAAACATTTACTTTTCTGGACTGCTGAGCCAATAGCTGAGGGATCCTGGGAAATGTAGTGCCAAAAAGTAGCATCTCCAAACTTTGCTTGACCATCTTAGCCAGGTGTCTTCCCCAGTCTGATTTTCCAAGGCCCTTTAAGGTTGAAGATTTGTTCTCAGCTGCCCTAAAGAGCAGAACTAGATAGAACGGGCTTAAGACTGCTGCCACACTGCAGAAATAATGCAGTTTGACACCACTTTAACTGCCATGGCTCATTGCTATGGAATTCTGGGATTTGTAGTTTTGTGCAATTTTTTTGCCTTCTTTGTCAGAGAGCTCTGGTGCCAAAACAAACTACAAATCCCAGGATTCCATAAGATAGTTATGGAACAGCCATGATAGTTAAACAGTGTTAAACTGCTCTTCAGCAGTGGAATGCACTGTCTCAGTGGTGGAGTCTCCTTCTTTTGAGGTTCTTAAACAGAGGCTGGATGGCCATCTGTCAGGAATGCTTTGATTGGGTATTCCTGCATAGCAGGGGGTTGGATTAGATGGCCCCTGTGGTCTCTTCCAACTCTATGATTCAATGATTCTATGAAACTGCATTATTTCTGCTGTGTGTCAGCAGCCTAAGTTACAGGAGAGAGCCAATTGGGGTTGAATTTTATGCCGCAAGTTCCCTGCTGGTGGAGTTTCGTGCAGCTTTGGGAACTGCACAAGGCATCTGAGAGCACCCTGGCTATATCACTTGCTTCCCAAAAAAGTGAATGCAAGGAGAGATAGAAAATCAGCACAGAGGGAAACCCATAGTGCTGAAACCTTTTGGTTTTTGTGCGCAGGTTTATTTTTCCAATAAGACACACAAGGGTATCATTTATGGCACAGTAAATCCAGGCCTGGTACACTTGGCCTTCAGCTCAGGCGCTTAACAGCACACCAGGCGTGACTCACCACAGCCATAATTCATGGCCCGTCACAGCTTCTGGCTTAATTGCAAAGCACTAAAACATGAAATAACAAAAATAATGATGGGAATAAAAATGGGTGGAATAAAATATGTATACCTGAAAGGGGGGCGGTGGCTGGTGGACAGGAATCCACCATAGTGGCCAAAGCATTTTGGTGTTAGCTTGTAACTTGCAATGTTAGTCAAAGGTTGCATTTGTGTAGCTTGGGCATTCTTGCATGCATTTTTTTTTTTACGTAAACAGTGCCTCAGAATCTAGAATCAGAACAAATGAGCCCACCCCAAGTGATGATAAATGATGATGATGATGATGATGATGATGATGGGAATAATGTTGAGCAGTTACAAATATATAAGCTATACTCACATGTTTATGATCATGCTACTTTTGCTATGATTGCAAATGCACCCCCCCCAAAAAAACCCTACCTTAACAACCACCAGTCACATTGAGTGATGAAGGTCTGTTCTGCTGGTGATAGGTGTACTGCAGGATGACATTTCCAGCTCTTTCCTGCCAGTACGTGAGGCTGCAACAATCAGAAGCAGGTCCCCTGTCACAGCTCCTCATCATACCAAAGCTTGCTGATGGGAAGGGACGGGGGACATCATCCTGTTGCTCTCTGGTCACCAACAGAACAGACCTCCATCACTTGGTATGTCTGCTGGCTGTTAGGGTTGGTTTGGGGAATCGGGTTAGGAGATGATACATAGTTATGGATGTATAACTACAGTCTGCCCTCCATAGCCACGGGTTCTGTATCCGTGGATTCAACCAATCACAGCTTGAAAATATTCAGGGGAGGGGGTGGATTCCAAAAGGCAAACCTTGCTGTTCACCATTTTATATAAGGAATGCCATTTTACTACACCATTGTATATAATGGGACATGAGCATCCACGGGTTTTGGTATCCATGAAGGGTCCTGGAACCAAGCTCCAGTGGATACCAAGGGCCCACTGTACATCGTTGATGTAGGATCTTGGTGGCTGTTGCTGCTGATACCATCCTGCTGTATATGGTATCATGAGATCTCAGGATAGCATACAATTAAAACAGCATGAACTTCAGATTTAAAATTATAAATTCACCTAAGCTGGGTAAAAACTTGTTAAATAATTTAACACATTAGAACTGCTTAAAACTTTTAGCTGCTGCTTAACTAATTGATGCTCCCTATAAATACTCCGAGACTGCCTCAAACCCTTCTTTTGTTGTCTCTGTGCTCTGAAGGTAGGTATAGGTAAGTTGTCCTCTGTATCTGAAGGGACAGGACCCTCTGCAAGACTTGATACTGTACTATATATTGTCTGTCTCTGAGGCCTGTGGCTCTGGAGCATCCTCCTACTCTGGTTCAGCAGGTCGTGACATGTCCACTGCTTCAGTCTCTGAGTCAGAGTCCATTTCTAAGTTCTGGAAGCAGGGCATGACACCATATTTTTCAGGGAGTCATCACATCTCCAAAGTAGGAAAAGTATGGTTAGGTCATTTGGCTTCTAGTGAGAGTTCAGGCTTGATTTGCTACATTCTACCTAATGGTAGGGTTCGCATTACACTGGCAAGGAAAAAAACTACACGAGTATGATCATAATCTTATGCCATCAAAGGGCATCAGAACTGGTATAAATCATGGGTTGGCCAGACTCCACCAAAAGAGGGCAAAAGCTGTGCGGTATTGGAGGCATGGTATGGATTTCTGGATTTTTGTTGGAGCCCTACACTATCTCAGTTCCTCTAATGGAATAGCTTTACATTTGCAAGGCAGTCAGTGCAAGTTTCATTCAGCACTTGAAAAAGTTGCTTTTTTGGAATATAGTTCCCAGAAGCCCTTAAATTGCCACACATTGTGAGAACTGAAGTCCATAAAAGTATTTTTTCCAGCTCTGTTTTCATTGGGTCAACAGAGTCTCCTCTCCCCCATGAATGTCTTCTACTGCAGTGGTTCTTAGCCTGTGGTCCAAAGACACCCAGGGGGCCGTGATGTCCTCACATTGGTCTGCACATTGCCATTCAATCCACTCCATCCACAAACTTGAAGGAAGAAGCAGGAAAAAAGGCTTCCCTCCCCCTCCAGTGCCTCTTAGGGAAGGTTTCATGGATGGTGTAACTGTATCTGTATCATCATCATCATCATCAGTTGTTGTTACTGTTTTATTTAAAGGGGGTCTCCCTGTTTTAAAAAAAAAAGGTTAAGAGTCACTGTTCTACTGGGCTGTCTTGATCTTCACACTCACAGTGGAGAAGAAGATTTAAACTAATCACAGCACATGGCAGCCAATCACTGTATACTTTCAGGAACACACACAGGAGATCCAGGAAGTAAACAGATTGATATATCAGGACAAATGCATTTCTATATATCCACCTGGAGGTGTTGTCAAGGAAACTCAAACATGAGATTCAGAATCAATGATAGGTTTGTATGTGTAAACATCTGCCTTTAGCATCTCTCTGCCTCACCCTGGAATAACACTACTATTTCTAGAACTGTTGATTTCAAATGGAACTAACAATGATAATAACAGCAAATTAACAAGAAACCTGGCAAGAGTAAAACAAATCACTGAATCACAATCCAGTGTAAACTCTGTCAAAGGTCTTCTTCTGGCTGCAGAAATGACATCAAACTGGGGAAAGAGTTAGAAGCAAAAAGGCATCCACACTTTATTACCCTAAGTGGTGGGGGTACTTTGAGATCCACCCATGCTATCAAAGTCTAGATGGGGAAATTATTAGCTCAAACAGTATGCCTATGAGAGGAATATAACTGCAGGGACCTTTTCACCTATGTATACAAGTACCAACGGCAAAGAACTCCAGGTTAATGTGAAATAAAATGTTTTTATTGGAAACAGCACAAAAAGCATTCACACACACAGACAACAACCACACAAGTCTATTGAAGAGTAAGGCAGAAAGATTGGATAGAGGGATAGATTCTGGAAAGAGGGTGATAGTTACCAGTCTTGAAAAGCGGAGTTTTGAAGTATTTAGACAGAAATCTGAGGGTGGCACTGCAAGTTCTGATCTGGGGGCATACCAAGAAAGAGAGTGGCTGGGCTCATACACAGTAGCACTCCTTTCTATTATTGGGGGGCTTTTATACTCTGCTTTGTATCCTGAAGGGGGTACTTTAGCTAGCACAAAGCCTAGATGGGTTTCCCACTGGGTAAACAAAGGAAACCGAAACGTAGCTGATTGCTCTTAATGGATGGGAGATTGGAATTGATGGATTTATGACAGCCTCACATTGCAAGACAGGAGAGGGTTCCAAGGGGATATTTCCTTGGGATTGGGGTTGGAAAGGTCACTTGATTGTTTAGGTTGGGTGACTCATTGCTGAGGTGCCCAAGAAGGAATTAGCACATACCTCCTTAATGGCTTTGTTTACTGGGGGCTTCTGCACAATCCCAGTTTGGGCTTCTTGCTAAAACATTTCTAAGACATCTTCCCAGGTCCTTGTGACCTCCATCTGACCTCTTTTTGAATTACCCCAGTCAACACAACCACCTTCAAATTGTCCAGTACTTCCAATTATGGGATATTATAGGGAGGGGTAGTAGGGTATACTAACAACTTGTATAAAATGATTAATGGAAGAGGAGAGCCTAGATAATAACTGCAGTTTGTTGGTGATTGCTGTGAGCACCATGGAAGTCTTCACATTTGGTGTGTTAAAGGGTAGAAACACCATTTGGCCACAGTAATGGGGTTTCTTAAGAGAAATCTCCACAGATGGTTGAAAGGGGGGGGATCTCTAGAGAGGAACCCCCATACACAAAGCCATCTTAGTATCTCCTTCCCCTTCAACATTTCGAACAGCTCTCTACTATACAGTGCAGGAAAGCTCATGCTAGTGCTTTATGTCTGGATAGGATGCAGCAGGCTGTATTGTATTCTTTGAGAAGGTTAGATCTACTCTAGGGAGGAAGGGGTGGAAACCTAAAACAATGTCTGTGATGTTTTTTTAAAAAAGAGGTTAAGAGGAAATGAAACAATAATAGTGTTTGAAGCCAATGATTCACAGGTAAAGAGTGCATTGAAAAGTTAATTTGGGGCTTGTGAGAACTTTTGCAGGCATTGTATTGAAATCTCTTTAATGGTACCTTGAATGCTGCAATTTAGCATGTGCTCCATTCAGAATGATCCCCAAGAGGTTGGCAGTAGTATCCATAGAAGGGAAATGTGTGAATTAATTGTGTTGCTACTGCCTGCAACTCCTTGAAGAAAAAAAAAAGGAGGGGGGACAGAGCACATCCTTTTAAAGTTTTCCTATGTAATTTGTTTTACTGATGTCAAAATCTAAGCAGGTCCACACACACACACACATACACACACGTACAGTTTACATGGATGAGGGTGCAAGGTGTACAGGTAACACAGAGCAGCAAACAGAGTGTTTGATTGGAACATGGAAGAATTCTGGTGTAGCAAGCATAATATTTAGAAATTTGGCATGTCAGATTCAAAGCTTGAAAAATCACTTTTTAAAAGTAGTTCCCCTTCCTCCTCCCTCCCTCCCATCTCATCTTTTCTCCAAAAATGTAATTCAAGGCAGCTTACAAAAATTTTAAAAAGGTACAGCTAAAAAATCTACATCATACAAAAGAAACTATCAATAAAATTAAAAGCAGTAAGAAGCATAACCATGAAAAAGAAGAGCAACAAATATAGACAACACAGCACTTGAAAGGCCCTTTCACCTTGGGGAGTCAGCCCTCAAAAGGCCTACTGAAATGGAAATGTTTTCAACCACTAAGATAGCAAGGATATAGAGCAAGACTAACCTCTCTAGGACTTCCAGAGCCTGGGAGCAACCATCAAGAAGGCCATCTCCTGTGTGTCCCCACCAGAAGTACACTAGGACCCCTATATCTGCTGATTCATTATCCACTGAATCAGTTATCCACGGGACACAAAAGGAGCACACCTACCATAGAGTCTTTCTAGAAAATGCCTAGAGAGGCATCCTCTCTAGACGTTTTCTAAGTCCTCCAAGGCAACTCTATGGTATTTTAAACCAAAGTCCCATTATTTTCAATGGCATCCACTATTATACATGTTTTTTTGTATTCACAGCCCCCCTGGAACCAATACGGATATGGGGATCCTACTGTATCTATGAGGGTGGTGGAATAGAGAGAAGGGCCTCCCCAGGAGATCTCAAGACACAGCAAGGCCCATATAGGGAAGTACAGGTCTTCAGATGGACCTACTAGGAGAGCTCTTGTTCAGGATTGCAGCTTGTGACAGAAGAATTTCAGACAGAACCTGGAAAAGTATTCCAGGATGGAACAGAGGTACCCCTCCAATCAATTAGAGGAACAGAAATTTGGGAGATGAGATGGTATATTATTTCATGGAAATTTATTTGGTCCCCTTGGATCACTGGACTTACGTACACTTTCTCCTTCAATTTACATTCATGACTGTACTTAAAACAGGGTGTGCTTTATTTCATGCTGCTTAAGATCATTTGCTGCCCTTGATGATCAGGCATTCATGATTACCCTGTTGATTAAAATGAAGGAATTAATTGTGATCTTAATTACCGGCAACTTTTAATTAATACTCACAAGGGCAAAAAACAAAAGAAAACTAAAAAGGTTTCAGAATGCAAAATAAGGACTGTTCTCTAAAAAGCTGGGGAAATAAATAATAACCCCAGGTTTGGACTGGTGAAGCATAAGAGATATTTGGGTCATTTTTGATACATATGTGCGCATTGAAATGAATGCAAACATCACCCATCACCCAATCCATCCATCCACCCAAAGACATTTGAAATATTGCAACTAAAAACAAACGAAAGCCATTCTAATTTTTGAAAGCAGGTGCATTATTGCACAATTTAAGATGATGGAATAAGCTGTATACTAAGAAAGGAATAGGTATAATCCTCTATGCTCAATTTTGCAAACAAAAATTTATATTATAATATTGAATATATTTTGTCAAGCTATCCATGCCTTCTCTGAAACCCCAGTGTGCCTTTTGGTGGGGTGGGGGGATACCCCCCCAGTGGCAAGAAACACTATAGTATAGTCTTGAAATTAACCACTTTATTATGCAAAACATGTCTATCAATTTAACTTGCTGACAAGTCACATGTGCAAACTAGACCATTAGAATGGAAGGACCCTCTGAACAAGAGGTACACACATTTCCTCTGCATGAAAAACGGGAGTGATGCATTGGTGTAACCTGTTTAATACATCCTGTGGTGTCTAAAAGGCTACAAAGTTTGACCTAGAGTTTTCTTTACTGCTATAAAATATGCCCTCCTGAGACCGCAATGAAAGGTTCTTTATTTTACACTATTGGAAAATGGGAGACGGTGGCGATGGGGGCCGAGTAAACATCCTGCCCATAATTTAGCATCTAGCTGAATGCAGAACTCTAGTATTTATGGTGACAATGAAATGAGAGGAAATAATGATACAGCCTGTTTTGGGTGGAGATGGTGGCAAGCAGATGTAACAGTGAATAAGGTAGATAAGATAGCTTTTTATAGAATCATATAATCTTAAGAGTTGGAAGGAAGAGCCATTTAGTCCAGCCCCCTGCCATGTAGAAATATACAACTAAAGCACTCCTGAGAGATGGCCACTCAACCTCTGTTTAAAAAGCTCCAAAGAAGGAGACTCCACTACTCTCTTAGGCAGTCTATTTACCAACCTGGCTTCAAGAATAGCATGGGGGACCTTGTCAAAAGCCTTATTGAAAACAAGATATACTACATCAACAGCACTCCTCTGATCTACTAAGCTTTTGACTCTATCTAGAAAAACAGATAAGGTAGGCAAAACATGTGCTCTTTTCATGGTATGGGGATGAGATGTTTTGCTCATAAAAGGATGTGCAATTGTGATGGTTCTGGGGGGAACATTTCTGCCTTAAGGCAGAAATCTCTGGGGGGCATGGATGAACTGCTGAAAACTGGACAACTGTATCTCACCAACACTATATGACATGTAAAACTAATAAAAACTTTTAGATTATAAAACCAATGTGCATTTGTATGCAATTTATATCCACAGTCATATTATATTAGCAACATCCAAGTATATAAGCAACATTCAAATTTTAACTATATCCAAAATATCATCATACAATCTGTACAAGCAACATCCAGATTTTAGCAACATCCATAATATCACACCATTCAAAGTATTATCTTCTATGTGCAATATCCAAAAATATCCACATTTTTTTGTATTATCACTGCACTATCTGAAGGATCCAATTGGATCCCATGCTATTCTATATTTATGAAAAAGTTTCCATTGACACATCACTGATATTTAATTCTTACAGAATTCCTGAGTGGGACTGATAATGTTTTCAATGTAAGTACATTGGTAATCAGCAGTATAACATAATGATATTAGTTGTAAATATGATTTTTTTTTTAGTTTCCAACTGCATATATTACCGACCATACATTTAGACTAATTTTGACAAACAGCCCACAACTAATTGACAAAGAAGGTAATTAAGTGTACATATAATTAATGCTGGTCTCAATATGGTGAGCAGCTAAAGTTTTATCTATGTAACATACAGATTACCATACAATTATCACAAGGCTAGCTGGTGTATATAATTGACAGTTCCCCATAGTTAATGGATAACATTCTGCAGTATTTATCACATTGTGTCATACAGAGCCATGATCTCTCTCCCTCTCCCTCTCCCTCTCCCTCTCCGTCTCCGTCTCCCTCTCCCTCTCCCTCTCCCTCTCTCTCTCTCCCTCTCTGGCTTTTCTTCGCAAACAAAGATTCAGGAAGGACTCATCCCGCACTTTCTGCAAGCGCGCTGATGACTAAAAAGGCCAATCTGAGATAAACAAGTCTGGTTGCAGAAAGCACAGCAGAAGGTCTACTTGGGTGATGTTTCCGGGTTGTGATTCTTTCTGCGTTGTCGTTTCTCTTCAAGACTTGTTCGGTGTGAGTTCTCAAATAAGGCTGCAGCACTGTGGATAGTGCGTCTTCATGCTTCCCGATTTGAGGCCAGGGCGGACCATTGTTGGTGATCAATTTTGCCGAGCCTGAGATGTTGTTTCAGGGAGTCCTTGTATTGCTTTTTTGGAGTACCCCTCTTATGCTGACCCATGGTGAGTTCACCGTAGAGAACTATTTTGGGGAGGCGATGGTCCTCCATCCTAGAAACGGATAAGCCCAAGAAAAAGCCCTGGCAAGGGTTAAATATCCAACACACAAAGTCAGTGCTGCAATCCCCATATGCTAAGTGCCAAAATTGACAAAACCAGACAGGGCCAGAAGACAATTCACTTTTTTGGGTGTCAGAATAAGGGCAGCTCTGCGAGTGGGAGGGAGCATATGTCAACTCAGAGCTGCACTTTGCCCATCCCTGTTATCAAAAGTGTAACATTTTTTTTTAAATTGTTAAGGTTATGTGGTATTTGTTGGCAGTGTGCTGTAGCCTAGTGCTGGTGCTATAGAAGAGGAATACCCACTGTGGAGACTTGCATTTGGGGAGAAATGGGAGTAAAAACCTGAGAATGATATAGGCAAGCATTTTGTGACAATGTCAAAAGAAAACAAAAAGATGATTACAAACCTGCATGCTCAAATATTCATTGTGGTGTGCTTTCAAGTCCTTTCTGACTTATGATGATCCTAAGGTGAACCTATCATGGGGTTTTCTTGGCAAGATTTGTTCAAAGGAAGTTTGCCATTGCTGTCCACTGAGGCTGGGAGTGTGTGATTTTTTTCAAGGTTATCCGAAGAAGTAGTCTTGTTAGTCTCTTGCAGCATAAAAAAGAGAATGGAAGGCAGAGGAGAAAAAAGAAAAGAAATCTGGTAGCATCTTTAAGACTAACTGGTTCTTATTTTTGCATGAGCTTTCATGGGTATAAACCCACTTGTTTGGATGCAGTACCACTCAGTACAGCAAATGAAGAAGTGGGTTTATATCCATGAAAGCTCACACGAAAATAAAAACTAGTTAGTCTTAAAGGTGATACAGATTTCTTCACCCTTTCCCCCTTCCTTCCTCCTTTTCATGCTCCAAAGTCATCCAGTGAGTTTGCATGGCCAAGCAGTGATTTGAACCTGATATCCAGAGTCATAGTCCAATACTCAAACCTCTTATTCTCCAATATAAGAACTGTTTAATACGTTTATTGTTCAGAACAACCCACGCAAGGTTAGAACAAAAGGAATAGAGATCTAAGGTATCTTATTTAGTGAAACCTTTGGACCTGGCTTGCAGGTCTCCTGGCAGCCATTATCGAAGTCATGTACTGTTTTTCTGTAACTAGGAGCAGGCAGGAGCAGGAAGTAGCAGGACAGAGGCGAAGAAAGCTTAAGAATAACAGGACTTTATCAGACCATGCAAATATGGCATCATAAGAACACCTAATGATGGTGAAAGGGTGCATGTACCAGATGATGTTGTCCTTTCATGATCATGTAAAGTCCAAAAGCCATCCTATTTTATTGATGGCCCAAACTGTCTGTTGATCCCTGTGGCGATTTTCTGCCAGCATTGCCAGTGTTTGAATCTGCCTGCCATTGTACTCACATGAATGCAGCATCAATGGGCAAACACTTCTGGGACATCCAGGCAGGGGACACACATCTTATGACCCCCTCCCCACTGTGCTTGGGACTTTAAATGTGTGTTGTGCTTATGTGAACTTTTTGTGTGTGTGGTTTTTTGTTGTTATTGTTTTTGCTTAATTTTTCAAATTTCCCGCGCTAGCGTCTTCTCACAAGAATCTGGGAGATCTCAACCCTGGAAGTAAACGGAGCTCTGTTTATACTCCCTTACTGCTGGGGAAGCCTCATTGACAGCAGTTAAGGTAAGGCCTGGTATGGGGGAGAGGTTCTTTTGCTGGCATAAAAACAACACAATTTATGCCAGCAAAAGAACTTTAAATTGGGGTCTGACGAAGTCCCCAATCTACATGTAGAGATAGAGGGAAAAAAAATACAAGAGAGGGATCTATCTATCTATCTATCTATCTGAACTCAAACTCAAACTACAGGAAAAAAGATTACACCTAAGCATTAGGAAAAACTTCCTGATGGTAAGAACTGCTCGACAGTGGAATACACTGCCTCGGAATGTGGTGGAGTCTCCTTTGGAAGGTTTTAAACAGAGGCTGGATGGCCATCTGTCGGGAGTGCTTTGATGGTATGTTTCTGCATGGCAGGGGATTGGACTGGGTGGCCCTTGTGGTGTCTTCCAACTACATGATTCTATCTATCTATCTATCTAATCTAGCTCGCTAGCTATTGTTCTCTTACTAATGGTTGAAATCCTTTGCTACAGATGTTTGTTTTTCGTATGAAAACTGATCCTACTGTAGCTCCATGTGTGCTTTGGGGAGTCAATATGGAACTCTAAGCTCTTTAGTACCATGAGGGCATAACTTGTACCAGGGCTCCACAAAACAAATGGTGTGCTTCTTACATACATACATTTATTTATTTTATTTTTGTATCACCTTCCAGCCCATGAGGGCTCGGATGCGATGAACAAACAAAAATCAATTAAAACAATATGAAGATAAAACATGTCTTAAAAATTAAAATATTTTCCTTGGGTTTTTTTCCGGGCTGTGAGGCCGTGTTCTGGAATAGTTTCTTTCTGATGTTTCACTGAAGATGCCAGCCACAGATGCAGGCAAAACCTCAGAAAGAAACTATTCCAGAACACGGCCTCACAGCCTGGCAAAAACCCAAGGAAAATCTATGGATGCTGGCCATGAAAGCCTTTGACTTCAAATTAAAATAGTCTTTAAAAACTCCTAAAAATTCTAAACAGCTCCTAAAAAGTCTAAAAAACAATCCCAGAATTCAGTTTTGAAACAGTTAAAACTGCAATTCCAAACACTGAACGCCATGTAGAACAGCACTGTTTTGGCTACTCACTGGAAGCTTTAACTTTCTTGGGTAGGAAGTTACTATAGTCAGACCGCTGAATCTGTGGAACCAATATCCGCAGTTTCAGTTATCCATGGGACACAGAACAGGGACACATACTATAGGGTCATCCTAGAAAATGCCTGGAGAGGCATCTTCTCTAGACATCTTCTAGGTCCTCCAAGGCAACTCTATGGTATGTTTTTATTGGAAATCCATTATTTTAATAGGGTTCGCTGTTATCTGCAGTAAGTCCAGGAACCCCAAAACCCATGGATACGGGAGTCTGACTGTACTTTTGACTTCTACAATGCATGTTTGGGGAGCCCAGCTGGTATTATTAGGGTTGAAGTGGAGCCAGGAATCACAGTGCTGAAATACCACCATGTTTTGATTAATAGGGATAATGATATGATCTCTCATACCTGTGAAGCTTTCCTGTTCTTTGGTGTGCAACATTTCTAGATATTTAGATCTCATTGTTAGGTGATGACTGAGATCTTATTTCTGCACAGAAATATATGGGCTTTTTCTATGTGTAAGAGAGTCTTGTTTTTGTTTTTTGGTGAAACCCACCCTGCCCACTATTACCAGACAGACAGGTTTTTGTGCATGGTTGCTGGGTTTTATATATACCCCCCCCCCTAATCTTGCACACTCAAAATAGCCACTTCTGTGTATAATTGCTGTTTTTGTGCATAACCTAGAAATCTTGTCTAAAAAATTTGGGTATCTGGAAAAAAAGGGGGGATTGCACCAAAAATGTGGGGTTTTTAACAGAAAAACACACAATTCTTGCACACAAAAAAATCTACAGAATAATCTCATGAAAAATGTCAGGATGTGTGAATACCAGGCAAAAAAATGCACAAAATTCTCAACACAGTCTTATTCTTCCCAAATGGTTTTCTTGATGATCAAGAAACCCATTTTTTTTAAGCCAGGAAACAAATAAAGGTAGATACTCTTAGCATCGCTAACAAGTAAGCATATTATTTTCAAGCTTTCAGCACCTCTGAGAATTTGTGATGCATAGTTTCAGAAAAATATCACACTTCCAAAACTCTTCCCAAAACTTCATGTGACTGATCTCAAAGTAGTGTCAAATTTCTAAAGATAATAAAGGTGTCTTTCCCAAATAGAGCAGACTATAGACTGATAGACCAACAGACAGGCAGGCAGACACACATTATCAAAGTATTTTTCTGTGTTGTAACAAACCAAGTACCTGTTCAAAAATTCTTCTGTAGCTCTTTTTGCCAATGCTGCTTGCTTAAGAAGTTGCAGTCATTATGGGAGATAAATGATGGCCCATCTTTTCGTTTCTATGGTTAGGCATTAGTAAATGATGGGCAAATATATATTTTAGCTTATGAACAGGATAACAGGGGCCCTTTTTGAAAATGCAGAAAAATGCACAGATCTTTTATCTGTATTACTAGAAAAACAGCTTGTCTAGGAGAGTTTATGAAAGAAATTGAGGTACTTATAGACTTCCAGGGCTGTTCATTGCAGTGTAAGAAGCTATCAAAGGCAATTTAAAAGAGTAGATGTTCCAAAGGCATCTTTTAATTGGTTTACCTTCTTTGTTGACACTGAGCACTGGAGTTTAAAAAAAAAATTAAAAATGCTTTTCTCACATCTATGACCTCACATGAACTAGGTTTTTGATGTTTTAACTGTGATTCATATTGGAAGTTCTTGAGTTGATGTGGCTGTTCCCATAATCTAGGAGAGGCAAATGTCTTCTGATTCAGCACAAACCTATACTTGTTGATTTCAGTGGGACTTTTCCCCAACTTGATACATTCATATAGGATTGCTGCCTAAGAACATAACTGTTCTTATAATATAATAAATAATAGGAAATGTATTGACGAATAGTATCCAGTGTAGCGTACAGAGATGACATTGGATAAGTTTGTGTGTTTTGGGGATTCTTTGGGCAGATCTGATCTTCCTTAGTGTGGAGTTTTCTTTTACCTTACTGCTGGGTCTTCATCATCATCCTGTACAAGAAAAAAAGGAGCAAAATCCGATTGCTCGAACTATCGAGGCATAACACTGCTTTCTATTTCTGGAAAAATCCTTGCAAGGATACTCCTGAACAGATTAGTTCCTGTTATTCCTGAAAGCCAATGTGGCCAATAGGAGTACTACAGATATGGTATTTGCCTTTAGACAACTGCAAGAGAAATGTAGAGAGCAAAACAAGGGTCTGTATTTAACATTTGTTGACCTCACGAAAGCCTTCGACACTGTGAGTAGAAAAGGTCTGTGGCAGATCCTGGAAAGACTAGGATGTCCCCCCAAATTCCTTAAAATTATTATCTTGCTACACGAGGGCCAGCACCGTCAAGTCAAATATGGCGATGCTCTTTCAGAGCCCTTTCTAATAACTAATGGAGTGAAGCAAGGTTGTGTTCTTGCTCCAACTTTATTTACAATCTTCTTCAGCATGATGCTCCAAAGGGCTACGGCAGAGCTTGAACAAGAAGACGGCATTTATATACATTACCGTACTGATGGTAGCTTGTTTAACTTAAGCCGTCTGAGGGCTCGCACTAAGACTCTAAACTATCTAGTTCGCGAGCTGCTCTTCGCTGCTGCTGCTGCCCTTGTTGCCCACACAGAAGCAGCTCTGCAGCGCCTAACATCCTGCTTTGCAACAGCTGCAGAGTTTTTTGGGCTGGAAGTCAACCTGAAGAAAATGGAAGTTCTTTACCAACCTGCACCACAGGACAAACACCACCATTCCCACATTGCAAACCCATTGACAACCTTCTCTTCTTAATCTATCAAAACTAACTTGGTATGCAGACAACCTACCTTGAAACGTGTCTAGACACAGGTAGAACAACATCCAATTTTGGCCTGTTCCTCCCCTGTCCAAAACAGGATGGAGTCCATATCGGCACACCAGCCCATCTCTGCAGCTGCTGTCACTGCCATCTGCAACACATTCTCTGCAGCCAGGAAGCTGGCCTATAGCATGTGAGCAAGGCCCCCTGCCTGCTTCTTAGCTGCAGAGAGTGCAAAGTGAATGGCAGCTGCAGCGATGGGCTGGTGGGCTCCTCTGGTCATGCAGACACCTAATCCGTTACCCTGTCTTTCCCTTGTCTTTCCTACTGAAGTTGTGAGGATGGTCCAGGGACAAAACGGGGCATCATTATGATACCTAACCTGATAGTCTCCATCTTGGAATATCAAATAATGGGCTATATTTAATAATTTGGCTACAGTGGTTATATTAAACCAGGAACACCCTAATACCAAGGTGAGATTCATGCAAGACCACGGGAAAGCCTTTGAAAATTCCCCAACACAAAACTCTCAAGTAAGACACAACACCTGGAGGTGAGTCAATCACTAATCCACTCAGCGATAGCAAGAGACCTTATTGTTTGTGAAATGAGATTTCCCTTTCCTGCTCTCTTCCAACAAAAGACCTTGCCTGTTTCCTATTCAATTCCAAAAGTATCAATCATTAACGATCATTAACTCTTCCAGAGTACCCATTGTTTTGGCCTGGGAACCTCCACAAACCATTGTATTTCACTTAGAATCTTATCCCTTCAGGGGAGTTATTTCATATAATTATCACCACAAAATACCATCAAATTGCGCACAGTTCCACTTCCTTTCAACTCCATGTCACACTGTGTAGCCAGTCTACAGCTTCTCCTCCTACATCCATGCTGCAAGTTTGCTACTGGACCATCAGAACGCAACTCTGAGCCTTTGCTGCAGGAATTTCTACTATCTTTGTTAGCCTCATTTGAGTATCTGACGCCTGAGTGTTTGCATGAGTGCTGTTGATATTAATTTCCAATAAAGATCATTTAATTGTACCTTTTGGCTTAGAGTCCCCTCCTTAGTACGTAGGTTAAATGTAGTATGTGGGGAAATAATCATTGTAATGTAAAAGCAATCTTGTGTACCTCATTCACATCCTTAGATAAGTCTATGGTTTTTCCCTGCATGCTTTTGTTCTCCCAAAATTCCCTTTCTCTTATTTCACTGGGCACTTCCAGCCAACTGGAGTGCTGGGTCATTCAACACATGACCTAATTTAAATTTTATTGCTCTGTGTAAGTTCTCTTTTAAGTTAGAGTCTCCATGAGGCTTTAGCCTTCTTACTCCATCTTAAGCCATCTTAAGCTATACCATCTTTCCTGCAACCATGCCATGATGTTTACCATGCAGCCTGTAGGCTGGGTGAGTTTTCCTACCCTAAATACCCTTAGTCAGTTAGGAACCTCTTTTTAAAGTTTGTTTTAGTATGTAGATTGAGATTGATATACCTTCAGTAAACTTTGATTTGCATTTTAAACTGACTCCTTTGTTTTGTAATGAGTCTAATTTAACTGAGTAATCTCAGACCTCTGAATACACTTTTTAAAATGTTAATTGAGCTTTCAGTCTTAGCATTCCTAAGTTGCACTCTGTATGAAGTTAAAAGTAAATGAATGATTTTTAAACTCTTTTTAAAAGAAGATAATTCTTGTTGCTTTTTAAAAGGACTAGATCCTGGAATTTTTAATACAATTTTGTTTTTTAGACTCATTACTCCTACATTAAAAGGTCCCACTGTTGCACGTCCTCTCGCTGCCATAATTGAGCTAATTAAATATTCCCCATTTTGATATTTGGATGTTAGAGGGTCCCCATGGACCCAACACAATTCGGGCTCAAAGATGGGGACAAGATGGGGGTAAACAGGCCATCTAGACAAGCTCCCAGCCTCTAGAAAAATGTGGGAACAAAGCCAGTTGCATAGTGTACAAAATAACAGCAATTAAAAGGACATCTGAAAGAAGCAATTGTGGAAACAGCACATGGAACTATGGAGAGCTCCCCCCCCCAGGCAGTTAATGTGAAGATTAATCAATATGGCAAAGGAGGGGTAGTAGAACAGGAGCCCTTTTGCCAGGTGCTCTCCAAGGCTGATCTCAGAGAAAACTTTAGGACAAGAGAGAGAAACAAAAACAACAATCATCTTCTAAGAGATCACTGTTGCAAAACTAGCCAAGCTGCAGAAGAATAAATTAGATAAAAGCTGGAGGCAACAAACCTACAGAATTCACTTAATCTGTGTTTGATAGGCTGGAAACAACAACAACAACAACAAAATAAATAAATCAAAGGGCTACAAGGAGAATGTGGAAACATCAGAATGTGAAAATAATTAAGGAGACCATTTCACTTTAAAAACCAATCACTCCAGAGAATCTCTAAAATTAATGTGCAGTGCATGTCAAGGATGAGCAATTGTGGGGAAAGGAACACAATAAAATGTGATCATGAGTTTACCAGCATGATGCTATGGCACAAAAGGTGAAAGGCATTTCCAAAAATGGTGGCTGGCTGGAATCGTGTATCAGCTACTTATTTAATTAGTTAAGGATATTCAACTAAGTAATGTCTCCTGGCCCAAAACCTCCCCGCCCCAACTTGACAGAGATGTCATTCTCACATGCTCCAGCCACTGGCAGAATGGACCTCCGACACCCCATGCAGGTGATGCCAAGTAAAGTAGGTTGAGGGTGGGTGAGTTATAGTCATCGCAATAATGCTACAGTCGTGACAAAGTAGCAATCATGAATGCGAAACAGTTATGTAGATTTACTCCTCCTTAACTGTTTCATATTCGTGATCACTACTTAGCCATGGTTTTGGAACTATTGCCATGACCATAATGCCCCCCTCTAACCTACTTTACTGGGCATCACCTGCATGGGGAGAAGGCAATCTATTCAGCCAGCAACCAGAGCACAGGTGAATGATGTTTCCATCAAGCTGCAGGGTGGGGCTTGGCCCAGGAAACATTACTTAGTTTAGTATACTTAACTAGGTAGCTGATAAAAGGCTTCTGGACATTTCCCCTGTGTGTGTGTGTGTGTGTGTGTGTGTGTGTTTTACACACACAAAGGACTTTTTCAGACAGCAATCTGTAACGCAAGCAGCCTCGCCCCCGTTGCGAGGCTGCTGCACGGCAGGGGGGCATTTCGGATGATGCTGTCCGTGCACCGATACTGTTGCGGAAGAGCTGGGAGGCTGCAGCGCCATATTTGGCCATTTCCTAATCACGGTCAACTTCTGTGATTAGAAAATCGCCAAATATAGCACTGCAGCCTCCCAGCTCTTCTGCCACAGTATCGGCGCGGGGACAGCATCATCTGAAACGGCCCCCCTGCCACGCAGCAGCCTCGCAACAGGGACGAGGCTGCTTGCGTTACAGATCGCCATCCGAAAAAGTCCATACACATACTTGCCTCTTGCAGAGAGGAAAAAGCCTGTAAAAATTTGGAGGGGGGGGGGCAGGAAAAAAATCTTTTTCCCAACCTGAAACTGGTGATTAGGCCAGGAATGCTTCTCTCTCTCCATGCCTTTAAATCTCTAGTTTCTTCCTCTCCCTTCATAGAGCAGTGAAACGTGTTTTGCAATGCAGTCCTTGTTACCATGCCTTACTACCCCTTCCTATAATATCTCTTAATTGGCAATTTTGGACACTTTGTACAGGTCAAGTAGACTGGGGTGATCAAAAGTGAGGTCAGATGGAGGTCACAAGGACCTGGGAAGCTGCCTTAGAACTATTTTAGTAAGCACACCCAAGCTAGTATTAAATGGAAGCACTTAGTAAACACAATAATTAAGGAGGTATGTGCTAATTCCTTCTTGGTCCCCTTGGTGGTGAGTCACACATCAACAACCAACTGACGTACACAACCAAATTCCCAGGAAATATCCCTGAGAACCCCATTCCTGTCCTATGATGTGAGGTTGTTATAAACCCATCAATTCCTATCACCCAGCCATCTAAGACAATCAATAGAGTTTCATTCTCCTTTGCTCTTCCTGTAGGACAGTCATTTAACCATTGTTGTAGCTGAAATGTGCATTCAGGGCACAAAATGGGTTATGAATATCCCAGCCTAGACAATAGCAAAGTGTGCCAATGTAGATGGACCTGGCCACTCTTTTTCTCAGCACACCCCCAGAACTTCTCAGTGCCACCCTTAGACTTTTGTCTGAGTACTTCACTCCTCTTCAAGACTGGTCACTATCACCCTATTTCCCAAATTTATTCCTCTATCCAACTTTTCTGCCTTAACTCTTTGATAGCCTTATGTAGTTCTTGTGAGTGCCTGTTGCATGTATGATTTTTTTTTTGTGGTACTTCAAAAAAAACCCATTTTATTTCACTTTAACCTGGAGTTCTCTGCAGTTAGTATTGGCATACATAGGTGAAAAGGTCCTGAGGATACCCACCTCTCATAGCATTTCCCACGGTACCAATCTTATATTGTAAATCATTTAGTACACCTTTGGGGTAGAATTAAAAGACATAGCCACATTAGTCTGAAATATCAGTAAGCAAGGGGATCTTGTAGCACCTTTGAGACTAACTGAGAGAAAGAAGTTGTAGCATAAGCTTTTGTAGACTTGGTCTACTTTCTCAGATGCATGAGGTCCATGTATGTGAGCAAGTAGACCAAGTCTACAAAAGCTTATGCTACAATTTCTTTCTTTCAGTCTCAAAGGTGCTACAAGATCCCCTTGTTTAGTACACCTTTGGCACTATATTAGGGCTTATGAGTTGCTTCTTCACAACCTGGGCATATAGTCCTATGTGTGCAGGACCCTATAAAGTTAGATGTCTTTCCCTATGTATGTATATGGCTTCAAGTCACCTGTCAACTTATGGTGACCCCATGAATTTTATAGGGTTTTCCTAGGCAAGAAATACTCAGAGGTGGTTTTACCAGTTCCTTCCTCTGAAATACAGCCTACAGCACCTGGTATTTGTTGGTGGCCTCTAATCCAAATACTAACCAGGGCTAACCCTGCTTAGGTTCCTTTTTTAATTATTATTTTTGTACAAACACACACCAAAATATAAAACAGAAACAAGACAGCTAAATAAATGATAACATAAAAATATACGAATCTTCCCAGTTCTATGCTGTTATATCTTATACATTATTGAAACTGAATATACACTGGGCTGACTATGTGACAAATGTTGCTGTCCTTGAGCAAGCAGGGATCACCAGCATTGAGGCCATGATATTGAGAACACAGCTGCACTGGGCAGGGCACATTTCTAGGATGGAGGACCATCGCCTCCCAAAAATAGTACTCTACGGTGAACTCGCCACGGGTCAGCGTAAGAGGGGCGCTCTAAGAAAGCGATACAAGGACTCCCTGAAACAACACCTCAGGCTCGGCCAAATTGATCACCAACAGTGGTCCGCCCTGGCCTCACATCAGGAGGCATGGAGACGCACTATCCACAATGCTGCAGCCTTATTTGAGAACTCACGCCGAACAAGTCTTGAAGAGAAACGAAAACGCAGAAAGAATCACAACCTGGAAACATCACCCAAGGAGACCTTCTGCTGTGCTTTCTGCAACCGGACTTGTTTATCCCGGATTGGCCATTTTAGTCATCAGCACGCTTGCAGAAAGCGCGGGATGAGTCCTTCCTGAATCTTCGTTTGCGAAGAAAAGCCAGAGAGAGAGACTACAGAGCAATTCATTTCTTTTGACCTCATATAGACAGGCTTGAGATGTACCAAAGCTCAGAGAAGTTATCTTGGGAGCTGCAGCTTCCAGCATCCTCCCAAGCAGCATGGTCATTTAGGAGGTGCTGGGAGTTCTAAGGGAAACACTAACTTTTCTGAGCTCTGATGATGTTAGCATAGATGGCTGTTTCTTTTTTCAGAGGAATTTCCCTCTCTTCCCAAGAGCTCTCCTTGGCCCTCCTCCTCCTCTCTTTGCAAATGATTCAAAACTGCTCCTATTGCTGGCTAGAGGCAGAGACATGCTGTGCACTCCTGACAGTGCCATATGTCCTGCGTTACCCTTTTCTAGTTTCATGTCTATTATTGGCATACCATGGACACACTGTTCATGCCTATGGGATATAATGTCAAATCCTGCCTCTCTGAGTGACATTGATATTCTGCACTGTTTCCTGCAGCTAAATGATTCATCTCTTTGCCTGGCCAGCTAGAAGGGCTAGCTCCCTTTTCATTAACAGCTGCCTACCTTGACCGTTTAAAAGGGCTCCTTCCCTTTCTACTGCTCTTCCCTCTTTACCAGGGACAGAGGCTGGAACTCTTTAAAAAAAATTGGACTACAGCTCACAGAATCCTCTCAGCCAGTATGGTCACACTGTTCATGCTAGCTGGGAATTCTGAAAGTTGTGGTCCAAAAGTGACATGTCCAAGCTCTGGCCAAGAGATGCCCAGTTCTTCTGATGGGCAAGCCCCCATGTGACTCCATTTGGAATTGGCTCAGCTAATTTCAAGCTTTTGAAGAGTTCGGTCCCACCTTGTAATGCTGGTGCCTGTGTGTCCTGATAATACCATCCACATTCTCCTTCTTGTACTGCTTCCTGGAGATTGTGTTCTTAGCCCTACCCACAGTAGACAGCTTCCCAGAGGAAACCAGAATGCAAGAGCTGGAGTTCAGTTCTGGATGTGGGACATAGACCAGGAAAGGGGAACTTTCCCTCCTCTAGATCAGCGGTTCTCAAACTTCCATGTTCCAGATGTCTGGGACTTCAGCTCCCAGAATTTCTGATCGCTAGCCATGCAGCTAGGACTTCTAGGGGTTGAAGTATCTGGAGGACCAAAGGGTGGGAAGCATCACTCTAGATGTTGTCAAATGATAACTCCAATCCAGGCTTGTTAGACTTATGGGGAGCTGGAGTTCAACAGCATCTAAAGGGCTGTAAGTTCTCCCATCCTTCTACAGATGCTTGACTTTCAATAGATAAGAGACTCTGTGGACCATTGCCAAGCCACATAGTTCACAGCAACAATGAAGATCTTCACTGGGATTTGACTGGCTTTGGCACCAGATTCTGTCTGATCTTGGAAGCTAAACAAGGTTTTTTATCTACCAAATTCTATAGAAATGTTAATATAAAATATATTCAGGTAGGGGCATTTGTAAGAGAAGCAGGAGACATTGTGAGTTATATGCATTAAGTAATATTTATTTATTTTAGGTATTTATACCCGGTTCTTCAGCCACAAAGGCTCTCAGAATGGTTTACAAATTGTTTTAAGCAATAGCAATTTATACATCTACACCATATTAAGTGGTTTCTAATGTGTGTTAGCTAATTGCCCCCATAAGCCGGGTACTCATTTTACCAGTCTACCAAAGGATGGAAGGCTGAGTGAACCTTGGAGCCCTCTGGGATCAAACTTGCAACGTGTTGACTTACAGTACTGGCATTTAACCAATGCGCCACCAGAGCTCCTTTCTGTATATCTGCATAACTAGTACCAATTCACTTGGAAAATAAACAGGAAGTTACTATGACTACAAAACAGAATATACGGATATGTGTTCCATTTTGAATGGGGTACAAGGTGCTGTTCTCTAGATTATGGCATACTCTTTAACCCCCATCTCTCCTAGCAAAGCCCTGTGGGTCCACTGCTTTGGTGGAAAGAGAAGGGGAGGGAGGAAGAGCGGGAGGCAATCAAGCAATGGGGACTGCCTTTTGTTCCAATGTGGTTCTTCAGAGAGAGGGCAGAGGAACGAGGTCATGATTCCTCTACCGGTCTCTCCAGCAAACTGCATGGGGAGAAGAAGAAGTCCTTGCTGCTCAGCTGCCTCCTTCCCTCCACCTCTATGGCTGTTTAATGACCATAACAGCAGCTGGGGTAATGTAGGTATAGAGCTGTGTGGGCGGAGTGATTCATGTTCCACATGTGTTACCTCAGACACTAGTGATGCGGAAATTCTAAATTACAGTAGCACCCCTGTATCCATGGAGGATTGGTTCCAGGGGGCTCCGTGGATAATAGTGAATGCCCCCGTCGCCATTGCCACCACGGAAGCCAGAGAAGAGAGGCAAGAACTCTCCTCCCTTCCCTTCACACCCCCATTGCCATCAATGGGAGCCATCCAGTGGGGAGAGAAGGAAGGCAAGAACTCCCTTCACCCCCCCCATCACCACTGTTATCAACGGGAGCCATCCTGCGGGGGACGAAGGGAGAAGGAAGGTGAGAACTCTCCTCCCCTCCCTTTGCCCCCATCACCATTGTCGTCAATGGGAGCCATCCCAGGCAGCTAAGGGAGAAGGGAGGCAAGACCTTCCCTCCCCTCCCTTTGCCCCTCATCATCATTGTAGCCACCGGAGCCTTCCAGAAGCCTCCTCCCCTGTCCAGCCCCTGCTTTCATCAACTGCAGATAATTGAATCAGTGCTTGGTGAATCAGCGGATACGGAGGTGCTACTGTATTAGTATTTTGGGGGAAATTAGCAATAACTCAGCTTAGCAATGCAAGAGGGGGCAACAAGGGGATCTTTGAGCTTGTGTATACCCCTATTAACTCTGAACAGACACACAAGATGGAAACTTAATGATGATCTTTATTAAAGGTTCTAACACCAGTGACGGGCACAATCATGCAAGAAGCATTCACACAAGGCTAACAAAAGACAGTGGAAGATATTTGGATAGGGGAACAGAGGGAGGGTACTGAGGGTGATATGACCTGTTCTGTAGGTCTTGGAGTCTCAGAGCAGGGGCTCTGAGGCCATGCAGCAAACTGGCAGCACAAAGGGAGGGACTGGAGCTGAGGCTTGGCTACACAGATGGACAGAGTGTCCACAGGAAGGGAATCTGTGCGCATTTGAGTGGGATTAAATAGGAAATATTTGCCTTCTGGAGATGGGATTTTTAAGTAGGAAACAATGTGTTTCAGGTGTGTTACATGATTAAACAATGGCTCTCCAGATAGGTTAACTATCCTATAATGTGTTGCATGTTTGGATTGAATAGCAGTGGCTATATCCTTTAATGCCAGACTTGGGGATCAGGATAGGTGTCATTTACAAACAATAAATACCCCAACTACAGATGATGAAATTATTGCCTGACACCAGATATTCCCAGGAAACATTTCCTTAAGTCTGGCATGACCTTTGTGTTGCCTTAAGATCTGGAAATTTCCATAGCCTCCCCTTAAAGCAACACATGAGTTGGTTTTTTCCAGTGAGGGTCTTTTGGGATTTTTCAGGGGTCTCTGGTCTACTACGGCTTGCATGGAAGACCACATTACAGCCAAATTATTGAACACTTGTCAATTATTGGGGTGCATGGGGGCTGGGTATATTCTGGATGGTATCACATGTGCCATCTTGGATCTCAGTTTGGGTTTTAAGGCTGCTGCCATACTGCAGAAATAATGCAGTTTGACACCACTTTAACTCTCATGGCTCCATCCTATGGATTTGTAGTTTGTCGTGGCACCAGAGTGCTCTGACAGAGAAGGCTAAATATTTCACAAAACTACAAGCCTTATCATACTTTGAAGAAAAGCAGCAAAGCAGCAGAAAAATGCTGTCTTTCCTGCTGCTTTATTGCACAATGTTGGCATTCTTTCATTCTGGTCCCATAGGGGACCAAGGTAAAATTGCATCTTTCTGATAACCAGAAAAATCCGTTTGTAAAAAGACACAGTTATACCTCAGTCCTTCACAGGACTGGAACAAAAGAATGCTGGAAGAATACTAACACCATGCGGTAAGGCAGCAGGAAAGACAAAACGTTCCTGCTTCTTTGCTGCTTTTCTTCAGAGTTCAGTAAAGCTCTACAAATCCCAGAATTCCATAGCATTGAGCCATGGCAGTTAAAGTGGTGTCAAACTGCATTATTTCTGCAGTGTGGTAGCAGCCTTAGTCTGAACTTTAAATGAGGCATCCAAGGTGCTGGGCCCTACCAAACCTGAACAGGTTCAAGACTGAATATTACTCTTCTATGGAGCTGCTTCTTATTTACTACATGTAGGCAGCTTTTCATGTGGGGCTGTAGTGTCAAAATTATCAATTAAAAAAAATGAAATTGTGAATATGTCATTGGTGAAAGTACCACAACTGTTGGACCATCAGCCTAAACTTTTCACCCACTCTGCTTAAACCCAGCAATTTCAGAAGTATTAAATATGTACAGCTTTCCTTCACCAACCTAGTTGGAAGTGACCATTTGCATAAATATTGTTTGCAAAGAGCAATTAGCACATCATTTACATGTGGCAAAGTAGTTATTTGCACATTTTTGTTTCCCCTCCCCTGAAAAGAAATTTCTTCACCCGTGTGCACAAACCTGATGCATTGCGTTTGACATGATAATAAAAAGAAGCTAATAGATAATTTGAAAAGCTGGTGTCAGACGTATGCTGAAATATTGATTCAGATAACTGATGTTTTGATTTGGCAGTGCTTAGTGCTGAAAGCTAAAATCCTATCTATCATAATTTTCTGAAGCTGAACTCTACAAAAAAAATAAAATGCTTGCATTTGTTTTTGATGTGTGCAGAATGTTATAAGTGGGGCTTTAATGAATGCTTTTTGCTAAAAATATAATAAATGCTGCCTGGCATCCTGTTAGGCAGTTACACTCCCATAGGCTAGGCTTACGACCTTGAAACTGTTTGGCATTCACATTTACAATTGTGCCACCACAATTGTAAATGCCCTTCAAGTCCACTTTAAAATATGGACTTGGGTCCAGGTTATTTGAAGGACCGTATTTCCCTTTATGAGCCCATTAGAGCTCTTAGATGATCTGGAGAGGATCTTCTCTCTGTCCTACCACCCTCTCTGGCTGGTTTGGTGGAAATTAGGGAGAGGGCTTTCTTGGTGGCTGCACCTAGGCTTTGGAACTCCCTTCTTAGAGAGGCCAAGAGATGTTCTCCTTTCCGAAACAAGTAAAAAGATTCGTGTGCCATTAGGCACTCACAATCTGATGAGGGCTGGGCTTGTACATGCTGTGCAGTTTAGTTTTTAATGTGTATATAGTTTTATTGCATTTTAATATTTTAACTGTTTTAACACTGCAAATTGTTTAATCTGTTTTTTAAATTTCATATATTGTTTCTGACTCATTGTTAGCCACCCTGAATCCCTATATTAGGAGAAAGGCAGGATGATGATGATGATGATGATATCGAGACAACTTTACCAAGCAAAGGAGTTCTGAGACACTGGTGAGCTGGGTGCTAAATGGATTCAAACTACAGGAAAAGAGATTCTACCTAAACATTAGGAAGAACTTCCTGACAGTAAGGACTCTTATCCCATGCAGTCTTTAAAACGTTCTTTTGCCTTTTGTTCTTTCTGCAGGATGCACTTCAGAAACAGATGAACAGCAAGAGAGCAACGGGATCGAGATCATGACATGTGATAAGTAAGGGGCACATCTGCTACTATCTTGCTATAGTTCCAAAATACAAGCCTTGTGTGATAATGTCCATAGTAGCAATTGTGAATATGGAACTGTTACAGATCTAGGTACTTGTTCTGTGTTCACCCTGGGCTCCCAGAGTCCTCGTCCAATACACATATCACTAGACCACTCCATCCTTTTACTCTGCAGCGCCTAACGTCCTGCTTTGCAACAGCTGCAGAGCTGTTTGGGCTAGAAGTCAACCTGAAGAAAACAGAAGTTCTTTACCAGCCTGCACCACAGGACGAACACCACCATCCCCACATTGCCGTCGGCAAATCTGTGCTCAAGTCCGTTCAGCAGTTCACCTACCTGGGAAGCATCATCTCCTCAGATGCCAAGATTGACAAAGAGATCGATCACAGATTAGCAAAGGCATATAGTGCATTTGGAAGACTTCACAAAAGAGTCTGGAGCAATAAACACCTGAGGCAAAGCACAAAAATCAGTGTGTATAGAGCCATCGTACTGTCTATCCTCCTTTATGGATCTGAAACATGGGTCACCTATCGCCACCACCTACGACTCCTCGAGCGCTTTCATCAGCGCTGTCTACGCACAATCCTAAATATACACTGGACTGACTATGTGACGAATGTTGCTGTCCTTGAGCAAGCAGGGATCACCAGCATTGAGGCCATGATATTGAGAACACAGCTGCGCTGGGCAGGGCATGTTTCTAGGATGGAGGACCATCGCCTCCCAAAAATACTACTCTACGGTGAACTCGCCACGGGTCAGCGTAAGAGGGGCGCTCCAAAAAAGCGATACAAAGACTCCCTGAAACAACATCTCAGGCTTGGCCAAATTGATCACCAACAGTGGTGGCATGGAGACGCACTATCCACAATGCTGCAGCCTTATTTGAGAACTCACGACGAACAAGTCTTGAAGAGAAACGACAACGCAGAAAGAATCACAACCCAAAAACATCACCCAAGGAGACCTTCTGCTGTGCTTTTTGCAACCGGACTTGTTTATCTCGGATTGGCCTTTTTAGTCATCAGCGCGCTTGCAGAAAGCGCGGGATGAGTCCTTCCTGAATCTTCGTTTGCGAAGAAAAGCCAGAGATTATAATCCTTTCCAATGAATTCCATCATCTCAGGATATAGCCAAAATATGAAAGCCTCAGATTAGTCATGTTGGTATTCGGTGAGAGTTCAGGCTTGATTTGCCATTGGACCCATTTATTCATTTTTTTTTGTGGTCCATAATATCTTTACAACTCTTCTCCAGCACTGCATTTCAAACGAATTGATTCTCTTCCTGTCAGCTCTCTTTATTGTCCAGCTTTCATTAGCCATACATAGAAACTGAACATTTTATGCCACAGATGATTCATTATCAGCAAGCTATTTGTCCTGCTCACTCTCCCCCTCCCCCATTATCCAATATAACATCTATTCTGGTCACTGCATATACATCAGCTGGTGTCACTGAATCTAGTTATCGGTAATCAACAAGAGATTGGGTTGCCCGATTGGCTTTCAAATCAATATGCTCAGGGGCTTTCCAAAAGTCAACTGATTCCCTAATGTCTCATGTCATTATTGTTTTTCTAGCCATCTGCTTTGTTTTTGATGTGATAGGATGGTGGCAAAACATATGGTATATTTAAAACAATATGATTGTTTTAACAACAGAGGGGCGGGGTATAAATAAATTTTATTATTATATTTGTGAGTCTGTGGGCAAAAGGATGTGATGGTTCATTTCTTATCTGGAGACTTGCAAAGTTATGTAGATCCACACGCAAAATGCCCTTGGTGGCAAGCATTGAGAACATATGGCTTAGTTGATGCTGCTGAGCAGCAACCAAGGCAGTGGTGGTGGTAGGGAGGAACTATGTGCTTATAAGAAAATCCTGTTGGGTGGTGAAGAACTGCAAATGGTCTGGGACTACAGATGCAACATGGCATTTCTAGAGATGTCAGACTTTGCTATGGTGACACATAGAATTCCAGACCTTTCATCATCTTGATCATCCTTCTCTGGACATATTCCAGCTTGCTGATATCTTTCTTGAACTGTGGTGCCCAGAACTGGACAGCGTAGCTTTGATTACATCCTGTTTAGATTACTGTAATGCACTCCATGGCCTTATCTACATGAGCCAGGATATGCTGGGTCCCCGCAAATATATCCCAGTCATGGATTAGCCCATTCTTCCCCTATTACCTGAATGAAATAGGCCAGAATCCAGGCAGAACATAGACCCATTGCTGCAGCTGCCTCTGCCGCCATTTTCCTTGCTTGGTTGGGTTCAGGAACCTGGCCCACACCAGTGACAAGACCCCCCTGCATGCGACCAGTCTTGGTCACATGCTGCAGGCCTGCTGCTCAGACCCAGAAGAGTAAGGGCAACTGGCAGCTAAAGTTTTTTAACTACTGTATCAGGCTCTACCCTGGCTTGCCCCCATCTGAGACCTGTTTCTGCTCTGGAGGATGTAAAGGCTGCCTGTGGAAAGAACAGGACAGATGCCTTGTGCTGTTTGGACTGCAGGGCTCTCAGACAAGGGCAGAATGGGGTAAATAGCTCATGTAGATAAGGCCTTTATGGGACTGCCTTTGGAAATGGTTCAGAAATTTCAGTGGGCCTAAAATGCTGCAGCCAGGCTGCTGAATGGAGCTGGTTACAGAGAACAGCTTTTTGAAACACCTTCACCAGCTACCAGCCCATTTCTGGGCAGAATTCAGAGTACTGGTTATGATCTTTAAAGCCCTAAACAGTTATCTCCCTGTATGAGCTGGCCTGAGTTTTAAAATCCTCAGGAGAGGGCTTTCTCTTGGTTCCACAGGCACATTGGATGAAGACACAGGAGAGGGGCTACTCAGAGGCTGCCCCCAGGCTGTGGACCTCCTTTCTATGGGAGGTCCAGTTAGCACCATCTCTCCTCACTTTCCCACAACAGGCAAAGTCCTTTTCATTGAGGAGATTATCACACAAGGCTAGAAAAGTGGAATTAAAGCAGGATAGTAGCTTCTGCAGTCAAACCTTATTACATGACATCATCACTGTCCTGTAGGTGGTGTGTACTTAACCCATTACTGTGGCACCCCTTTTAATTGATGGGAAACACCCACCAGTAGCTCTAAAATTGTTCCACTGCTAGCCCTGGTGCGATAGGTTCCTTCGCTTCAGTTTCAGCACTATAGCAGTCAGTACCATGAGGTGCCCTGAATTTCCTCCTCTCTCTCTCCTCTCACTTGCTATTCCAAAGTAAGCTAACTCCATGCCTGTCATTTTTTAAAATATATTTGCTGTGTTTACATGCTTACAGCAAAATTATAAAATAAAAATAATTTTAAATAGTTTTTGCCATAATTGCACGTAAGTGGCACAAAGACCCAGGCACTTAGGTTGCTCAATGTACCACCTCCATAGAGTGTAAATCAGAGCTGGGGATGTTCTCCAAACTACAAGTCCCATTGTGATGGAGGTGGTGACAGAGAGGGGTAGGGCTAGTAAATGGCTACTGTGTTGGTTCATGGACTGGTGCCAGTCCTGTAGCCATTTGCTGTTGGTCCTGCTAGAATTTCCAGGCAAGAAAGAAACAATTGTAGGCAGTGAGAAAATATGGTATTAGTTCCTGACATATCAGTGTATAAGGAATTGTCATCCCCACCAACCCCCATCAGACAGACTGAGAAGCACTGTACCTTCCATCTGCCCGTTTGGCAGGGACAGTCCTGATTAATCTTCTGTCATCCTACTATTTCAGCTGATTTTAAAATGTCCCAGTTTCTTTCTCCTCCTCTCACTTTCTTCCTTGGTCCTCAGCTTATTTCAATGGCTGCAAACTGAGTTCAAAGTGAAAAAGTAGGTTGCATTCAATAAGAGGGAGAGGAGGGAATGGAATCTACCTTTCCCAACAGGTTCAGGCAAAGGCAAACTGCTGCAGCCTCTCCTGGCTTGTTTGCTCTTCCTCAATAATGTTTGCCATCTGGGCCGCACTCTGATGTTGCTTGGCCACATGCTTCCTGGTTTTCATCTATGAAGTGTTGGAGGACAAGAAGCAAGAACATTCAGAATGTTTAATTAGACCAAGAGTGGGCAGACTGAGAGGGCAATATACCCTACTTTTCTGAGTCCTTAGAACCCTAGGGGCCATACGTCACTTTTCAGAACAGGAAGTGACATTCAGGTCATTTTCCAGTTCCTGTTTTATGGTAGCCTTCCTCCAAAACAGCAAATACACACAAAACTGCACCTGTTAGAGGCTTTTATATGTGTAGCTTTGCAGTTCAAGACCATTTTTCTTTTAAAAATGTGGGTATTTGGGTCAATTAAACATGGATCAATTAACTTAGTAGGTGGAGAGGACAAGGGGGAACATATTTCCTTTCCCAGAAGGTTCAGGCCAAAACAAACTGCTGTAGCCTTTCCTCATTTTTAGCTTTTGCCATCTTGATCAGACTCTGACGTTACTTGGCCAAGTCTCAGAACTCTCACCCCTGCTGTAGGATAAAGAGTAATGCCACATAGTACTAGCTATTGGAATAGTACAAAAATAAAAATAAATAAATAAAAAAATCTGGGAAGTATTTTTCCAGTTGGTGATTTGATGATCCTTACAAGCATTGCTAATTGGCATCATGTGTAGAGCTTAATTTCATTTTGCAAACTGGCTCTTTTCACTTTCTCTTTCTTCTCCTCCCTTTTCATTTCTTTTTAATGGATGCTGTTGTACACAGTGTAAAAGCCATGCAGTGTAAAAACCAGTCTTAATAACTGTCTGGGAAAATAAGAGAAGAGGCTATTTCTTACACCAGATGTCTCACCCTGCATGACAAATGCTAGCCTGGGCAGATTAAAAATCAATGCACAGTACAATATGTCATACATAAAAGCAAGTACATGCAGTTAATTGGCAGGTCATCCATTAGGTGCTATTAGTGTACATGTCTATGGCTATAGTACAGAAACTATTGAGACAGGACAAGAGATGGATTATTGGCTGGTGTAAATCAACAGAGATCTATCTTGAGTCCAATCGAGTGACTAGGATTTAGAGCATTTCAACAACTGCTAGTCTTTGCATGAGTTGTTCTGTTGCATGCTGCTGGTGGATTCCAAGGCCCACATCCAAAATCGTGTGTCTTTGATTTGCAAATTGGAGTTGACTTTTTTTTTTAAAAAAACAAATCTAAAAAATAGGAACCTTGTAAAAAACATAATAATGGAAGTAGCCTTTATTACAAGAGTAGGGAACACACAACCCGTAGGCCACATCTGGCCCTCATGCCACTACTTTTGAGTCTTACCGCCTGTTTTGCCAAAGGCAAGAGGTTCTTTTAGGCTCAAGAGTGATCCTAATCACACCTGTGGGAAAGGCTTAAAGCTTTATTGCCAACTTGTACAGAAAAGGATATATGGTAAGAATACAGAAAAAGCAGATGGACAGTCTCACGTTCTCCATTCAGCTGCTGCCCCCCTCCCCCAGTACATCAGCAAAGAGAACCTCTCACTGGCCTACAAGGCCTAGGTCTGCATTGAAGTTCACTGAGCATAGACCAAAGAGTCTTATTTATATAGATAGATCCCTATATCCATGGGGGATACGTTCCAAGACTTACCGTGGATAATAGTGAACCCTATTAAAATGAATGACTTCTGGCCCAAGCGTATCATAGAGTCATGCTGGAGGACCTAGAAGATGCCTAGATAGAACACCTCTCTAGGCATCATCTAGCTCCTCCAGCACAGGACTATGATCAGCTTCCAGTAGAAGCTAACCATACAGTCGGGCTGGAGGACCTAGAAAATGCCTTGAGAAACCATATTTTTTTTCAGATGTGGGTGAGTGTGGATATGGGTCCTGTGGATACAGGGTTAATCTGTACCTGCAAAGGCCCTTGGTCTATGAATTATTTTACACTTCAGTTCTATTTAGTGTACCTGTGTGTCTAGACCATATGATAGGTCATCCATCATACTTTTCGTTGAAGGTCATATTCCCGTCGTCTCTTACCAACTGTCCTTGGACATCTCCTCAAGCTAACACACATTGGAAACTGTTTAATGCAGTGTAGATGTGTAAATAGCTATTGCTTAAAACAATTTGTAAGCCGCTCTGATAGCCTTGTGGCTGAAGAGTGGGGTATAAATAACTAAATAAATATAAATAAATAAAGCACAGGTGTTTATATCATCTGAAGCCTAAGAAGACAAGGATTCCTCCCTAATTTCTCAGGCTTGTACTGTTCCAGTAACTCACAAGCCTTGCCAAAATGTGTGAAGTTTAACTCTGTAGCGTCCCAGGCATTGAGTAGAGATAGTGTTACCCCAAAAGGTGGGAGGTCCATGGGAAGCCCACCCATGATCTTTTATTAGTTGGGGGAATTTTTATAGCTCAAATGAAATGCTGGAAGAGGCAGGTAACTTTGCCGAGAGATAAGAATTGATGGGTTTATGACAATCTTACATTGTAGGACAGGAGGAGGGTACAGAGGGATGTTTTCTAGGGATATGAATTGTTTAGGTCACTTGTTTGTTTATGATGTGTGACTTGTAGCCAAGGGGGCCCAAGAGGGGATTAGGACACACCTCTGTAAGGGTGTTGCTTACTAGGGGCTTCAAAAATATGCTAGTATTTTTCCATCACACCTTCTCAGGTCCTTGTGACCTCCATTTGACCTCACCTTTTGGGCTACCCTGGTCTACTAGATACCTTGAAGCATCTTAATATAGTCAAATATGAGATATTATAGGGTGTACAGCATGGTAACAATACCACCTAACTCCTCATTACAATAGCTTTCCAGCTCCTTTCCCACACACCACCTTCCCATTTCACTATGTGTTCCTTTTCTTTCTTTCCAGTCTCTTTCTCCTTCCCATTTTCCCCTTCCTGTCTCTTCAGGAAGGGAAATAGACTGTGTTCCCTATAGTATTGCTGGACTGTGTAACACAAAATGAGGCTCTTTTAGGATATGGAGGCAATAAAAACACCAGTGACTGAAAGGAATGACAGACTTATTAAGTAGCTAAAAAAGCTTACAGATGTTAAACAAAGCCACAAGTCTCCCTAAAACAAGTCCTCCAGAGCCACTCACATCTCCTACAAGCTGTTGGGAGTCCAGAGAAGCAACAACAGAGATATAACAGGTTGATGATGTGCAGTACCTTGCTGGCTCTTTTGGTCTGCACCAAACTCTCAGGGTAATTCTACAGGAATTTCACCTCTGAACTTCATGCACTTTTGCACTCCCTATCAATAACACCTGTGTCCACTGGACATATGCTTCTGATTAACAGTACCTGTGTTTAATAATAATGCTGATAACTTGTCAGGATCCAGGGCATGGGCAGTATGGTCTAGGAGCTGAGACACCCTGGCTGGGTCAGGAACACAAGAGACAGAGTCCAAAGTCCAGGCAGGGTCAAAGATAAGCCAAAGCTGAAAACAGTCCAGGGTCAGAGCACATACTAAGGAGTCCAGAGGCAAGGCAAAGTCCTGGAAGGGAGTGCCATGTCAGGAACACAGGAATCAGGGTCAAGCAAGCCAAAGTCCAAAAACAGTCCAAGATCAGAGCACATACCAGATACCTAGGGAGCAGAGGCAGGTCCAAGAGGAAAGTGGAGATCCAAACACAAGTGGCAGGTCAAGGCAAGACATCAAAGTCCAAGAACAAGAAACAGCACAGAAAACCATGTTGGTGTGGCAAAGACTGAGGACCGAATGCTGCTCTTAAATAGCAGTTCTCCTGGCTGCTTCAGGTGTGCTGCATGATTGCAGCCAGCTGTGTCTGATAGATTGGCTCTGGTTCTTCCAAGACTCCCACAGCCAAGGCCTGAGTCTGCAAAGAGGCTATGCTGGCTGCTGCAGCCAGGGGCCTAGTCCTGCGAGTGGCAGATCCTGACATAACTGATGATACACACACACATACACACACACACACACACACACACACATTGTTGTCCCTCCGTATCCACAGATTTGGTATCCATGGATTTAAGTATTCATGGCTTGAAAATATTCTAAAATCATCATCATCATCATCCAAAAAGCAAACCTTGATTTTGTCATCTTCTATAAGGGACACCATTTTGCTATGCTATTGCATATAATGGGACTTGAGTATTCACGGATTTTGGTATCAATGGGAGGTCCTGGAACCAAACCCCAGTGAATATGAAGGGACAACTGTATATATATTAATGTCTAATGGGTTAGAGATGCATCTTAAGTGATGGTTGCATATCCTCCAACTGTCCCAATTTGGGAGGGGCACTCCCAATTATTCTTCTCTTCCCACTTTTTCAGTTGCTTTAAAAATGTCCTAGTTTTTCTCTCTTCTTCCACCTTCGTCATCAACTTACTGCTGTTGCTGCAAACTGAATTCAAAGTGTAAAAGTAGTTTGCACTCAGTTAACTCAGCAGAAGGAAAAGAAGAGCAGGGGATAGAATCTGGTCCTTCTCAGCAGACTTAAGCAAAAGAAAACTACGACAGCCTCTCCTAGCTGGTGTATTCTTCGCCATTAGTAACTTTTGCCATCTTGACCACACTCTGATATTGGCTCGTGACATGTGCCCCAGTTTTCTTCTGTGAAATGTTGGAGGGTATGTGGTTGGTATGTTTGAGGGCGGGGATGTGGTTGGTATGTTTCTCATTACATCTCAAAGCCTTGCTGAACATGTGGTGAAGATAAGCATAGTCAAATAGCAAGGTTATACAGATTTAATACCAGTGAAGGCCAAAACATAGCATTAGCTGAAGCAGCAAAGGCTTCTGGGAGAAGTAAGCTAAGGCAATTAGTGTAAAAGGCCAAGAAGGTTAGCATTATGGGACAATAAGCATGTGCCATCCCAATCCTCCTCATACATGGCTCATCTGGTGTTGATTACAGACTCTTGTGGTACAAGAAGACTCTCTAGCCCCCTCAGCTACCATAGAGATCCACAACTGTTGCTGTTAATGTTCAACAGCAGTTGCAGTAGGAGCAAATTTGGCCCCATGGGATTGAATGGTGAGACATCACCTGGTAGGTTCAGTGTAGGCCTTCATGCCCAGAAAGCTGCTCAGCTTTACTGCTAGCAAATATGTCCAATCTAGGCAAATGTTTTGCTCATCCTCCATTCTAGTTTTTGTTTACCCACTTGTATACCTTTCAGTTAGTCTGGCTGAAAAATGCCCTCAATATGCCCTGCTACTGTCTAGAAGTACGCCAGGAACTGCTGAGCTTAGAAAAATTACTTTTTTTGTACTATCATTCCCAGAATCTCCTAACCAGCCATGCAGGCTGAGTGATTCTGAGGTTAGTAGTAAAAACAAAAACAAACAAACAAAAAATAAGTTATAGCCAAGAGAGTATACCTGTTAGGAAATAAAGAAGAAAGGGTTATGGGCACTAAAGACACTAGAATTCAGGGCAAACCTTGGTCTCTCCTCACTGTCTCTGGGAACTGAGACAGAACTGAGCATAGCATGTTGGACTACTTACAACGTCTACATAGCAGCTTGTAGGAGTTAGTCCCTGCTCTTCCCTCAGAAATGTACATGTTCCAAACTTATTGAGCCATCATTGCTCCCTTCTCCCTCCCTCTCCCCCCTCCAGCTTGTTTACTAGCTTATGAAATGTAATGAAATGTCACCAAGTTCATGAATCTTTCTGTCCCAGGCTTGTGAGTTACTACCTAAATTATGGATCAGTTTCAATCATCCCAAAGAGCTGATCTCTCCAGCCTCCCAGATGGCTGTGCTTTGTGTTGTTCAAATAACTGGAAAACTGTCTCAAACAGACAACTGGGAATTTCCTCTTCATTCACACGAATCCCTGAGTGGAGCAAAGCTGGCGGAGTGACTGCAGATGCTAATATTTAACATGTATAGAATGCCAGCATTGCAAAATATGGCTCTGTGCAGAACACAGAAATGAACAGAAACCTTGCTGAGAGGTCTTTGGAGAACCTTACAGTTTGTGAGGAGGGAACAAGTCAAATCCATCTAGTCCAGCTCTAGTGTTGTAAAATGTTCAGTGCTTTTGAAGCCATTAGAAGAAATCCTTTCCTTTCTTTTTATTTTATTGGGGCAGTGGGGATAAAAGACTTTGTCACACCATCCCCCAAAAGTCCGTTCTTTTGCTGGCAAAACTTTTCAGTTTTTATGCCGGTAAAAGAATTCCCCACGCTGCACTTACCTTGTATCCTGGCAAAAGGCTTCCTGGCAATGAAGGAGGAAGTGAACGGAGCTCTGTTCACTTCCTCATTCAAAATCCCACAGATTCTCACAAGAAGATGCTTGCATGGGAAATTAAAAGAACAAAAACAAAAATAACACACAAAAAGTCTTTTAAAAAACACATGCACACACTTAAAAACTTACAAGTAACCCAGGGAGGGTCATAAAAAGTGTGTCACTTACTTGGATGTCGCTATCTCACCCAGAAGTGCGTCGGACTGGCTATTCATGCTGCATTCGCATGCTGAGAACATTTTATTATTTTTTTTAAAAATCACATAATATAACAACAATAATGTTCATCTAAATATTGGTACAGAACAATAAGAAGTCAGTATTTATAACTAAAAACTCTTTCTTGTAGATTGTCAATGCTAATCCAAAGAAATGACATCTTGCCAAAGGTGCAAATGTGAGGTGGGTGGTTGGGCTCAGGAACAGTCATTATTTACAAAGTTTATAAAGGGAAACCAGTTATTGATGAAGGGATCGCTCTTTGCAGCGTCTCTTTTCATTTCTGACATTGCCAACACTTTTTCCCTTAGTAGAACATTTCAAATACGGGATCACCAACTGTCTGTACAGAGATGTCCAGTTTTCCAATACCGAGCTACTTCAAGCCTCAAGAATGCCACCAGGAAGCAAGTCAGCTTTTTGTGATTTAACTTTTCATTTTCCCCGATGAAAGCTAAGAGGGGTAAAAGAGCTGGGCACATTGTAATTTTTTGGTTGGTGATATTTAAGATTATGCTTAATACTTCTGACCATTTTTTTAAACACAGTCACACTTTATCCACATGTTAAGGTATGTGCCTATATCTTCACATCCATACCAGCATTTAGATGATGAGTGCTTTGAAATGATGGACAGCCGGGTGGGGGTCAGGTACTCCCTCGTTTAGCAGATTTGGTGGCTGGGAGGAAAGGATCTGATGCCTCCAAAATTTATGGATATATTTACCTATGTGTTTGTGGAAAACATTATGTTATAGCTGAAAGTGTTGGATGATGATGAAAGAGATCCAAATGAAAGAACCACTGGCAATAATTTTTGAGAAATCCTGGAGAACAGGAGAGGTCCCAGCAGACTGGAAGAGGTCAAATATTGTCCCCATCTTCAAAAAGGGAAAAAAGAAGACCCAAATAATTATCACCCAGTCAGCCTAATATCAATACTAGGAGCAGATCATTAAACAGACAGTCTATAAGCACTTAGAAAGGAATGCTGTGATCACTAGAAGTCAACATGAGTTTTTGAAATGTTGGGAATATTGAATATTCAACAATGTTCCCCTGTACTTTACTGGAAGTACCTTTACAAAACAGGCATCCATAAAATGGATGACTTTTAAACCTCCTTAGAAAGCATAGTAAATCAGCAGAGTTTAACTGTTTAAAACATACTGTATATACAGCAGAAGCGTATTGATTCCAGCATGCAAGCTTAAGGTAACCACCACCAGCATTTCCCCAAGTTATATTTCTAGCATAAAAAGGACTCAGAAACACTTAAAAGTATAGTCGTCCCTTCATATTCGCGGGGGTTAGGTTCCACAGACCCCCGCAAATGTGAAATTCCGCAAATAACAGCTGTCCTCCCCCTCCCTCGCCAAAGCGACCACAGGGCCTCTGGAGGCCCCATAGTCAGTTCCCCTGCCTCCCAAGGCCTTCACAGGGCCTCTGGAGGCCCTCTGGAGGCCCCATGGTTGCCTCCCCAGGCCTCCCCCTCCCTCCCAAGGCCACTATGGGGCCTCTGGAGTCCCTCCGGAGGCCCTGTGGTCGCCTCCTCAGGCCTCCCCCTCCCTCCTAAGGCCTTCATGAGGCATCCGGAGGCCCCGTGGTCACCTCCCTAGGCCTCCCCCTCCCTCCCAAGGCCCCCTCGCCGCCTCTCCTACCCCCCGCCTGGCCTCCTAAGGTGGCGAGGGGACCTCGGAAGGCCCCCTCCCCACCTCTCCCACCCCCCAGCCTGCTTCTCTCCCCTCAGAAGCAGCCACAGGGCTTCTAAAGCTCAGTTGCTGCTTTTGGGAGGGCAGGGGGAGGGTCTCCCAAAACCGTGAATACTCAAAACCGCGAATGCTAAATTTGCGAATGTGGAGGGGCAACTGTAGTTTAAGAGTATAAAAACATCTTTACTTACAGTCTCAGTGATTTCTCATAGAATATCAGCAGCATAATAATAGGTGAAGGCTAAACTATTAAAAACAATTAAAAACTGCACAATTACAAACAAAATATGCAGGACCCCTGCATAGTAGGTCCTCACTCTAAAAAGGTATCATGGCGACTGGCAAAACACATGGTAGCTTTCCAGACAAAGAAAAGGACTTGGACACACCTCTTCCTCTGGAACGCCCTATCACATTTCAGCAGGAAGTTACAGCAAGCATTCTGTTTGCTTCTGTGAGTTAACCCTTTAGCAGTAAAAACATCTCAGCTTATTGGATTGCAAACTACATATCCCAATATGAAAAACAAGTCATGCCAGACTAATATCTCTTTTTTCGAGAGAGTTAAAGATTTGGTAGATGAAAGGAATGCCGTGGATGTAGTGTATCTTAATTTCAGTAAGGCCTTTGTCAAAGTCCCCTGTGATATCCTTGCAAAAAAGTTAGTACCATGCAGGCTAGACAATGCAACTGTTAGATGGATTTGTAATTGGTTGATGGGCCAAATCAAAAGGTTAGTCACCAATGACACCTCTTCATCCTGGAGGAAAGTGGCCAGCAGGGTGCCATGGGGTTCTGTCCTGGGCCCAGTGCTATTCAACATCTTTATCAATGACTTGGATGAGGGAATAGAGGGCACACTTTATCAAGTTTGCAGATGACACCAAATTAGGAAGGGTAGATAATACCCCAGAGGACGGGATCAGAATTCAAAATGACCTCAGCAAGTTAGAAAGCTGGGCCAATATTAACAAAATGAATTTCAACAGGGACAAATGTAGGATACGACACTTGGGCAGTAAAAATGAAATGCAAAGATATAGGACGGGTGACACCTGGCTTGATGGCAGTACATGCAAAAGGGATCTAGGAGTCTTAGTGGATCACAAACTGAACATGAGTCAGCAGTGTGATGCAGCAGCTTAAAAAGCCAATGCGATTCTAGGCTGCATTACTAGAAGTATAGTGTCTAGATCAAGGAAAATAATAGTGCCACTCTATTCTGCTTCAGTCAGACCTCACCTGGAATACTGTGTCCAGTTCTGGACACCACAATTCTAGAAGGACATGGACAAACTAGAACATGCCCAGAGGAGGGTGACCAGACTGGTGGGAGGCCTGGAAGCCATGTCCTATGAGGAGCGGCTTAGGGAGCTGGGTATGTTTAGCCTTGGAAGAGAAGGTTAAGAGGGGACATGATACCCATGTTTAAATATTTGAAGGGATGTCATACTGATGATGGAGCTTGTTTTCTGCTGGTCCATAGACTAGGACATGTAGCCATGGACTCAAACCACAGGAAAAGAGATTCCATCTAAACATTTGGAATTACTTCCTGACTGTAAGAGCTGTTTGGCAGTGGAATGCACTGCTTCATAGTGTGATAGTGTCTCCTTTTTTTGGAGGTTTTTAAACAGAGGATGGATGGCCATCTGTCAGGAACACCTTGATTGTTTATTCCTGCACGGCAGGGGGTTGGACTGGATGGCCCTGGTGGTCTCTGCAAATTCTATGATTCTATGAAAAGAAACACAGTTTTACATATTCATATGGGTCTTTTTTAAAATATAACTTTTACATATACGTATTCTGTAGGCTATATTACATAAGAAGGAACTGGTAAAACCACCTCTGAGTATTCCTTGCCTAAGAAAATCCTGTGAGATTTATGGGGCTACCATATATCAACATATGTGCCTTGGTGGTTTTGTATTTTTTTTTTAATTTGGAGTGTTATTTCCCACCCCAAATCTGCTATTTCAGAAAGAAAAATCTAGAAAAAGCTCTGGTTTTGTCTAGATCAGCCAGAATAGACTGCCTTCTGGAGCTGGGCCCTTTCCCCCCTATTAATGAGATGAAATGGGCAGACGTCCACACATACATGCCAGGCTGTTTCAGCGGGTACCTCCCTTACTATCACAGGTCGCAAACTATGAAGCCAGGAAGGAGGCCCTCAGCATGTGGTCAATTATGATCACATGAAGGTGGCCTTGATCCAGTGCTGAGGGCCTCATTCCTGGCTGCAGAGCAACTCCAGTGGTGGTGCAGGTGATGCAGGGCTGCATGTAGGTACGGACCCCGTGTTCCCATACCAGCTCGATCCAGGTTTTCTGCATGAAGTGGGTTTCCCCTAGGTATTTATTTAAAATGTTTCAAATGGGCTTCCCCAGGCTTCCCCCCAGCTTTGCCTCATGCATTGTCAAGACTGCCCAGAAGGTGAAATGGGGTGAAACCAAAGCATGCAGCCCCCAGCCCCATGCACCCTAATAATTGGCAATATTTAATAATTTGGCCTTAATGTGGCCTTCCACTGAAGCTGCAGTACCAGGGACCTCTGAAAAATCCCAAAGAGACACTTTCGTTGAAGTCATGCATCACTTTAAGGAGGGGCCAATGAAAATTCCAAAGATAAGGTGATTTAAAGGCCAAAAGCTTGATCTAAGGAAATGTTGTCTGAGCACACCAGTTGGGGGACAATAAATCCCATCAACTGTAGTTGGGACATCCTTTGTCTATAGGCAACATCTTTCCTGGTTCCCAGACCTAGCAATAGAAAATGTAGTCACTGCTTTCAATTTCAAAGCAACGACTCATCAGCAAGTACTTGACATCTCCAGAGATCCATTGCCAATCATAAAAATGTCCTGAAATGCTTTGTTCTCACTCAAAATCCCATCACCCCAGGGCTCATTTTGGGGTATAGATAGTAGCCCAAAACTTCACTTCAGTGCGTACAGCTCCATTTCCTCAGCACACTCTGCCCCTCTGTGTAGACACTCCTATTTCCCCGATCCACGCTGCCAGGGTGTTCTAAGGAGATTTTCAGACAACATTATTGTAGTGTTACTACAGTATTCCACTTTATTTGCTCTGGCTGCCTCCTGTGGAATCCTGGGATTTGCAGTTTAGGGAGGGGCATTTACAACTCTCAGCCAGAGAGATCTTAGGCCTCACTAAACTACAATTCCCAGAATTCCACAGGAGGAAGCCAGAGCAGTTAAAGTGGAATAGTAACACTATAACAGTGTAGTCTGAAAATCTCCTAAGACTTCAGACTACAGGACAGGTTGTATAACCTATGAAATCCTTCTTCTATTCCCTCTATCCAAATGCCTTCCACCTTTCTTTCATTAGTCTTGTGTGAATGCTTCCTTGTATGAATGTGTTTGTTGTTGTTGTTGTTGTTGTTGAATCCTCAATAAAGATCATTGTTAAGTCTTGATCTTGTGTGTGTCTGTTTAGAGCTAGTAGGGGTAAACATAGGTATAAAGATCTCATTGTTGCCCCCTCTCGCATAGCTAATTGAGTTGCTGCTAATTTCCCCAACTAATTAAAAATCTGACCTTGTGTGAAATTTCCATGTCACTAGCAATTTCGGTAACAGGGGCAAGAGCCCTGTATCACTTGGACTGCAGGGCTCCAATCTGGAGGCAAGCTGGGGTAAATTGCCTGTTTAGGCAAGCCCGCTGTTCAGAAGATGGAGTGAATGAGAGCATCTGACTGGCTGAAATCATGCAAGGAGGATGATATTTGATTTATGCATTGCACGACAGACAGAGGGAGTGGAGTATATTGGGGATTCTGCATCAGTACCCCCCCCCAACAGCAGAGCTACTATTTGTTTTATGCCTTGTAACTGTAACAGCAATACATCACAGGAGTTCTGTTTGCTTACATTTATTGAGAATCCCAAAGCTTGCTTTAGACATTTCTGTATCTGTTTTAATAAATTAGGGAATCATCTCTGACTTCAAGGCAGCCTGTCTGTGTTTGGATTTGATGGTAATATTTGGGACTTGGGAGGCTGAGGGGATGGGGCGGGAAACCGATCAGAGCAACAAGCCATCCTGGGGAAATGAATACTCTTAAAACAAAATGGATGGTTGATTAATCAGCACATTTCCTCCTAATAAAACATGTCTTAATGAGCTCTTTGGAGGAGAAGAAATCTATCATTTATTGTACAACAATCAACTTGAGAGCCTTGCTGATGTCAGAGAGAATAATTAATGGCCTGAGAGGGCTCAGGAAGCAACAGCTAAGAATGTACTAGCCGATCAGTCATTCTGTGCAAAAACCCAGAACGTACAATCTTGCTTGCCCTGCGGGGGATTTGGAAGAGGTGGTTAGATGGAGATATGAGGGAAGGGGGAATAACATCAAAGCGTGTGTATCATGCTCATCATGATTTATCCCTGTTGCTTCCCAGTTATCATGTAAGCTATGGCATGGTCTCCATGTTTGCACATGGGGGCCATGTTGTGTATCTGGCAGTGGCCCAGGAAACAGAGGCATCATTTCTGCAAAAACCAAGACCCTCACTTGTCAGAGCACTCTGTAAAAAAGTGAATGCCATGCATTGCATTCTTCCTGCTTATCTTTTCAAATCATACTTTTTGGCCAAGAATTTCAGGGTGCCTAACACTATCTCCTCCTCCTGCATTTTATTCTCACAAACACCCAGAGTAAGGCTGAGAAATAGGCTGGGATCCTGTTGGTGTCTTACATATAGGGACGTTCCCCTATGGATGTGACAGGAAGCTTTTTTTTTTTTTTTTTATGTAGAATGTCCTCATTCCGTTCAAAGTTGTGAAAGTAGAATTCTGCATGTGGTGTCATTGCACATGGTGGCATGTTGTGAACTGTTATGCATGAATGTACATGCACATTGTACACCTATATAGCATGGGGTATGCAGATGCACATCCTCATTTAATTGCATGATGTTGCAATTCACTAATGAAGCAGGATTGCACAAATGCCACATACAGTAGATATTCAAAGGCAGCTATCACATCTTCTCTCAATTTGTCTTTCCCAGGCTAAAAATTCTCAACTCCCTCTACTATTCCTCATAGGACTTGGATTCTAGCTTGTTTGCCATCATGGTTGCTTTCCTCTGGACACATTTCAGTTTGTCAATATCTTTCTTAAATTGTGGTGCCCAGAACTGGACACAGTATTCCAGCTGTGGTCTAACCAACACAGAATAGGCTGGTATGCTTACTTCCCTTGATCTGGATACCTTAGTTCTGTTGCTGCAGCCTAGCACTGCATTTTTATTTTTTTGCTGCAGCATCACACTGATGATTTATGTTAGGCTTCTCTCACCTATCAAGATGCCCAGATCATTTTTATATATACTTTTGTCAAGCCAGTTGTCACCCAACTTAGATTGGTGCATTTCATTTTTCCTCACCAAATGTAGTACCTAACATTTATCCCTGCTAAAATTCATTTTGTTTGGCCCAGCTCTCCAATCTATTTAGACATCTTGAATCCTGGTCCTGTCTTGTAAGGTAGTTATTCACCTTCTGTCAGCCATGATCCTACCATGCTTGGTTGACATGCTTGGGCTGATGTTTGGTAATAAAGGATGATGGGATATGCTATACCATTGGGCGGGGTGCTGGGAAATAATGATTGGGTAGGGTGTTGGAAAATATTTGCTGCCTAGGATAATGGGCAGCTATGTGAAGAGGAATTCAGCGTTGTGAGTAGCCCATGGTTGTTCTTGTGGGAAGCTTGGTACTGGGGTAGTGGTTGTAAAGAAGGGGTAGTGCTGGGAAGATAGAATGTTTTGAGTTGCTAACAAATGGGATGTACATTCTTGTAACAGGTGAACTGTGTGGGATTTAAGTATACCATGTAACTAGGCAAACCTTCAGTCCTGACAACATTTATGCACTGTGATCAACTCTGCTTGCTTAATAAAATTCTTCTGAATCTACTAAGAGCTTGTATTGGTTGAAGTGGAATTAGCCAAAACATTACACCCTCCTAGTTTGGTGTCATCTATGAATTTGATGGGCATGCCCTCTGTTCTATCATTAAAGAGATTTATAAACACATTGAAACATGGGTCACCTATCGCCACCACCTACGACTCCTCGAGCGCTTTCATCAGCGCTGTCTACGCACAATCCTAAATATACACTGGACTGACTATGTGACGAATGTTGCTGTCCTTGAGCAAGCAGGGATCACCAGCATTGAGGCCATGATATTGAGAACACAGCTGCGCTGGGCAGGGCACGTTTCTAGGATGGAGGACCATCGCCTCCCAAAAATACTACTCTACGGTGAACTCACCATGGGTCAGCGTAAGAGGGGCGCTCCAAAAAAGCGATACAAAGACTCCCTGAAACAACATCTCAGGCTTGGCCAAATTGATCACCAACAGTGATCCGCCCTGGCCTCACATCGGGAGGCATGGAGACGCACTATCCACAATGCTGCAGCCTTATTTGAGAACTCACGACGAACAAGTCTTGAAGAGAAACGGCAACGCAGAAAGAATCACAACCCAAAAACATCACCCAAGGAGACCTTCTGCTGTGCTTTTTGCAACCGGACTTGTTTATCTCGGCCTTTTTAGTCATCAGCGCGCTTGCAGAAAGCGCGGGATGAGTCCTTCCTGAATCTTCGTTTGCGAAGAAAAGCCAGAGAACAAAGCTGGACAGAGGACAGATGCCCTAGGACTCCAATTGTCACTTATCTCCAGGATGAAGAAGAACCACTGGTGAGCACTCTTTCTCATAGAATCATAGAATTGCAGAGTTGGAAGAGACCACGAGGGCCATCCAGTCCAACCCCCCTGCCACGCAGGAAATCACAATCAAAGCATCCCCGACAGATGGCCATCCAGCCTCTGTTTAAAGACCTCCAAGGAAGGAGACCCCACCACGCTCCGAGGGAGTGTGTTCCACTGCCGAACAGCTCTTACTGTCAAAAAGTTCCTCCTCATGTTGAGGTGGAATCTCTGTTCCTGGAGCTTGCACCCATTGCTCCGTGTTCCAGTCTCTGGAGCAGCAGAAAACAAGCCTGCTCCATCCTTCTGTTGGTCTGTAGTCCAGCTACAAATCCACCTAACTGTAGCACCACATTTTACCAGTTTATCTGCAAGAATATCATGTAAAAAACTACATACCATTGCTTGTTATCTAATAAGTGCTGTCAGATACCAAAATACTTTGCCTGCATGACAGCTTTATGTGCTAACAAGCTTGTTGTGCCAAAATACCAAGGCCAGTATCCAAAGATGTTGTTTTGCTAGTTGCACATGTGGATGCACAATACTGCGTTATGCATAAAGGGAGAATCCCAGGGCTTTTCAAAAAGAAATTGTTACAGAGGGCTTATCTACACCAGCCAGGATACGCTGGCTCTCTTCTAGTGTATCCTGGCTCCTGACCTGGCCTGTTCTTCCCCTGTTACCCGGAGAAAATGGGCCAGCATCCAAACAGATGCAGCTGCCACCACCATTTCCCCCACTGATGCAGAAGCCAGGAAGGAGGCCCACAACATGTGACTGGAGGCCTTGCTCACATGTTGAGGGACCCCTTTCTGGATTCTGAGAGAGCCAGGGAGCTACGTTGGCAGCAAGGGGTGGCCTGCTGGATGGGCTTCTGCAGACAGGCAGGCCCCCAATCTGGGTTTTGGCCACCGGTAATGGAGTAAACCAGATATTTTATTATAATGCTTTATTGGGCCCTACCCAGCTTGCCCTATTCCAACCACGTATTTGCCCCAGAAGTGGTGAAGACTGCCTGAGGGCAGATCGGGGCAAAAGCCCTGCATCATACGTACTGCAGGGCTCTGGAATGGGGACAAGCTGGGTATTCAGCCCATGTAGGTAAGCCCTGGGTGTCCATTCTCCCATTCAAAAGATACAGGAGTGGGAAGTTCTTCACTGGATACAATTGTGGCATTCAGATTATGCTGACAGTGTTTGTTTTGTGAAGTCAAAGGCTTTCACGGCCGGCATGCATAGATTTTCTTTGGTTTTTTTCAGGGCTGTGAGGCCATGTTCTGGAATTCCAGAACATGGCCTCACAGCCCGGAAAAAAAACCCAAGGAAAATCTATGGTGTTTGCTTTTTTTAAGAGGAGAAAGTCAATACAGACTGAAAATACACTGACACACATCAGTGCTCTGGCAATTTTTTAAAATTTTTGGCCACCACCAGAAAATAATTGAATTTTAAAAAGGGGGACCCTTAATACTTTTAGCGGGGGGAATGGTTCGAAAACACAACTCATCCAGGACTTCAAAATATATATTTGGGGATTATTTTGATTTTTTTAATTTTTTAAAATTTTTTATTTAGTTAGTTAATTATACCCCGCTCTTCAGCCACAAGGCTATCAGAGCAGCTTACAAATTGTTTTAAGCAATAGCTATTTACACATCTACACTGCATTAAACAGTTTCCAATGTGTGTTAGCTAATTGCCCCCACAAGCTGGGTACTCAATTTACCGACCTATGAAAGGATGGAAGGTTGAGTGAACCTTGGAGCCCTCTGGAATCGAACTTGCAACGTGGTGGCTTGCAGTACAGGCATTTAACCACTGCGCCACCAGGGTTTGCAGTAACTCAAAGAAAGCATTAAAACAGGGATGGGAAGCATGTGGTTCAGATATTATTTATTTTATTCAGCACCATCAGTGTATATGATGTTTTACAAAGTACAGCAGCAGCAACAAAAAACAGCCAGCCCTGCCAAAGGTGTATAATTTAATATCAATCTACCTACGTACCTACCTACCTGCCTGCCTGCCTGCTTACACACAGATGGGAAGGAAGGAGTACTGTAATATAAAATAAATGCAATACAATTGTAAAACAAATTTTGTTATGTGACTTCAAGTAATTTCTGACTTATGGAGACCCTAGGACAACCTATCATGGGGTATTCTTGGCAAGATTTGTTCAGAAGGGGTTTGCCTTTGCCTCTGAGGCTGAGAAAGTATGACTTGCCCAAGGTCACCCAGTGAGTTTTTATGGCCCAGTGGGGATTCAAACCCTGGTCTCTCAGTGTTCTAGTCCAACTCTCCATCCACTATGCCATGCTGGCTCACCAGTAAACAAATTATCCAGGTAGAAATATAAAAACCAATGCAATATCATACAAAGCAAACTGACAAATACATATAATCAATGTATACAAGATTATAAAACAATGTAAAACTAACATTCCAAAAACTTTGGAAAACAAGGAAGTTTTAAATTGAGATTTAAAAACAATGAAAAAAGGTGCAGTCTGCAAATGTTCAGGGACACAATTCCAGAAGTGTGGGGCAGCAAGTAAAAAACAGATGAAGCTGAGCCAAAGAAATGGAAACCCTTGGTTGAATACGAAGCTTAGAGTTTTTAGAATGCAGATCCTGAGCAGACTGGTAAAGAAACAAGAGCTGAAAGATAGGGAGGAACAAGGTCATGTGGGGCTTTTAAAGTGCCACTTCTGGGTGTCCATTTGAACACACAACTACAGTATTTAAAAATATCATAGAGCTTGACTACATGGGTGTGTTTATAAAAATCTGGATGAAATTTGGGCTACTTTGGCTCAGAGCTGTGGCACATGAAATTCTGACTACTCTGATACAGATTTAGGTGCCATGTCTTACCTGCCAAAGCCTGAATCTGCATTTGGATTTTAACCCCCACCCCCTGAGAAGAAAGATTTGTTTTTAAAGTGTATTTTAAAATACTTGGCTTCCATTCAAGGCTGTTATTCACACTTAGGGCTTGACTCTGAGCTCCATGAAAGCAAAGCCCCAGCACTAGTCACTCCTTCTGAAGTCAGAACCAGCATATATCCTAATGATGGTAGGGCTGCTGGGCGTTCTGACCTCAGAGCGAGCGACTGGCACTGGGGTTCCATCTTTAGAGTGAGGAAGTGGCACCAAGGAAGAGAAAAAATGGTGGCGCCTCAGTCAGCACTTGTCCTTCCTCTCCTCCCCATCCCCCAAATCTGGTATGGATGGATTGTTCACACTACAGTTTTCTCCAGAGTTTCAAGCAAACTCCAGAGAAAACTGTGAGTTTTCTAAAACCTGGATTAAGGGTGGGGGTATTCCCCATGTCTGGTGCGGATAGGGCTGTATATCATGTGGCATTATCACACCAGATTCAGGGAAAAGGCTGCATGTCATGTGTCATTATTGGGCCAGATTCAAGGGGCGGGGGCTCGGGGTTTTTCACTAGGGTAGACAAGCCCTTGGAGATTCCAATCCAGCTGCACAATCAATTGCATACTCAGTTGGACATTTGTGTTTGAAAACTGTCTTGAGTTGGATTTTCCAACTGAAGGGCAGAATGTAAATGTTCAAATGATAATCAAAGAAATTATAAAAGGCTGAAATGGTGGAGGAGAGAAGTTCTTTGCATGTCTATGAGCAATGCCTTGGTGAGAGGTTCACTCTCCATTTGGCACTATTCTCTGCTAAGATTACCACAAAATATTGCAAATTATCTCAGTGATTTTGTCAAATTACAGCCTTTTCTTCTCTTCTGCAATCTTTGACATGTGGTACACTAACGTGAGCACCAGACACTGCAGAACCTCACAGAGAGAAGCTAGTGTTGGCAGAATAGATGATGCTATTGCAGGGAGAAGTCAACAGAATGAAATGAAAGAAAACCCTTTTGGTTACTATAGCCAGAGAGTGGGGAAATCTAATTTCAGCTTAGCAGCCTGGCCAAAAAGGTTAGCCTGGCCGAATGAGAAAAACAGCCTCCTGTGACAGAAAGGAATATTCTACTCTATCCTGTCTCTTGACCTCTTACTTTTATAGAAGGGAAATAAAAGATGCAGACATTGCCTTAAGTGTCTGCATATTGCACAATAGCTGAAGGCACCAGCCTTAGATGAAAATACACATGATTATAGGAGAGCTGGACATGTGGCATGGCAGGGTAAGAAAAGCTCCTCAGAAAAGCTGTATAGGAGCTGCACCCTTCAGTTATTGCATACCTTCCGTCTGTCCCAATTTGTTAGGGACAGTCCCCATTAATCCTCTGCTGTCCCACTTTTTCAGTTGCTTTTAAAATGTCCCAGTTTCCCTCTCCTCCCACTTTGCCCCTTGTCATCAGTTTACTTCAATGGCTACAAACTGAGTCCTGACTGCAAAAGTCACTTGCATCCCATTAATTCAGCAGGGGAGAGGTGGGAAAAGAGCCTTGCCCTTCCCAGCTGGCTCAGGCAAACGCCCACTGCTGCAGCCTCTCCTAGCTTGAGTGTTCTCTCTCATTCATAACTTTTGCCATCTCAACCACATTCTGATGTTGCTTGGCTGCACATGTCCTAATTTTCATCTGTGAAATGTTGGAAGGTATATTACTGTTGCTTCAATGGATGTCTTTTTAAAATTAGTCACTGGGTCTATTCCATTTGGACCTGACCCATAGGATCTAGGCCAAAACATTTTTTTTACTTTAGTTGTGTTTTAATTTTATCGCTTGTTGAACTGTGTTTTCGTATTACCATTTATTTTTGTGTTTGTTTTGGTTTTTTAAAAGTCATGTTGCCAGCTGCCTTGGGTCCCTGTTCTGGGAGAAAGCTGGGATATAAAATAAAATAAAATAAAATAAAATAAAATAATCAACCTGAGCTGGCCAACACCCCTGTCCCTATTAAAGCCACAAAAGCACAGGACAGGCTCAAGTTTTTCCTGCAGGTTCATTCTAAGGAATTATTTCTAACAATGAAAAAAGGAGAGAAATACGGTGAAAAGAATCTCTGCTTAGATGAGATTTAAACATGAAGCTGGACTGCAGTCATGCTTTCATGTTAGTATTCCACCAGACTACAGTACAGTTGTCCCTACATCTCCATGGATTTGGTATCCATGGATTTAAATATTCACTGCTTGAAAATATTCTTTAAAAAATAATAATCCAAAAAGCAAACCTTGATTTTACCATCTTATATAAGGGACATCATTTTGCTATACCATTGCATATAATGGGACTTAAGTATTCATGGATTTTGGTATCCATGGGGGGTCCTGGAACCAAACCCAGCGAATATGAAGGGACAACTGTACTGTCATTTTGTGTCCTTACCCCTTATAAGCATTGCAGTGGTGCCTGGGCTCATAAAGGCAAAGGGAGGTGACTTCATTTAACACCACTCAGATGTGACCACTGTCATTGTCCACAAAAGCCGCACTGCATGTGTAGGACATCTTCCACCTGTGTATGTCACTGACAGGATGCTGGCCATATACTGCCGAGCTATCAATCAATCAACACAAACACTTGCATTTTTACAGAATATATGATTCAAAACCTTTCATGGGTAACATACATTCCTCAGCTGTAGAATGCCTTACCCTTGGAGGTCCAGTTGGCACAGGCATTGCTTTCTTTCTGGTGCCATGACAAAACATGACTTTTTATTAAAGCATTTGGGGTCTCATTTACTTTAAAGGTACATGGACATGGCTTTAAATTATTGTAGCCTTTCAGCTGTTTTAACTTGTTGACTTGTTTAATATGTTCTTCTCCTGTTTAAACTACTTTATTGTTTTAATCTGGAATGGGTATAAATTGTTTATATTGTATTATTTGTATGCTGCAGGGAGATCTCATGATAAAAAGTGAGATATAAATATTTTAATAATAAATAAATACATATTTAAAACCACTGGTGGTGCAGTGGTTAAATGCCAGTGCTGCAGCCACAATGTTCTGAGTTTGATCCCAAGGGCTCCAAAGTTCACTCAGCCTTCCATCCTTCTGTAGGTCAGTAAAATGAGTACCCGGCTTGTGGGGGCAATTAGCTAATGCACACTGGAAACTGCTTAGAGAGTGCCTAGTGCGCTATAAAGCAGTGTAGATGTGTAAGTGCTATTGCTAAACAATGTGTAAGCTGCTCAGAGATCCTTTGTGTCTGAAGAGCAGGGCATACACTTGTACAGGATTCCAAAGAAGTCCCCCCCACCATGCCCAGTTTGGAAATGTTAAGGATGGAATGTTGGATCTTCTGCATGCAAAGATCCTATCTGAACTTGGAAGCTAAGCAGGGTCAGCCCTGGTTAGTATTTGGATGGGAGACTGCCAATGAATACCAGGTGTTGTAGGCTACATTCCAGAGGAAGGAACTGGCAAATCCACCTCTGAGTATTCCTTGCCTAAGAAAACCCTACGAAACTCCTGAGGTTGCCATAAATTGACAAGACTTGAAGGCGCGCACACACACACATATGGTGACCTTACAGCAAGATATAAACCAATGAATGAAATCTGCAAGTGATCGAGCTCTTCTTGATTTAACATATTAAATTTGAAAAATATGTTTGCATTGGTAACATACATTCCTCAGCTGTTATTTTTTTTTAAAAAAATATGCTAGTGATACATTATTTCCAGCATCCTCATAATATACCAATGCAGAAATTCTAATATCCTAGGTATCTTTTGTTGTTGTAGTGCGCCCTCAAGTTGTTTCTGACTCATGGTGACTCTAATGTGACTCTATAATGGAGTATTCTGAGGCTGAGAATGTGATTTGCCCAAGGTCACCCACTGGGTTTTCATGATTGAGCAGGAATTTAAACCCTGGTCTCCAGAGTCATAGTCCAACACTTAAACCACTATCCCACACTGGCTCCTTTCAACAGTTAAATAAACAGTGTAAATAACAGATAAATCTTAATGTCTGCCTATTTTTACAATTTAAGCCTATGTGCCTCTACTCAGAAGTTGTCCCAATATATTAAAAAAAAAAAGGCTATGGTAATATTGTGTGTAAATTTTTTTAATAAAGAGAGTAAAAAAAAAAGTTGTCCCAATATATTTGGTGGCTATACCCTAAAGGAACCAGATCCCATCTGATCTCAGAAGTTGAGCAGGATCAGCGGTGGGTAGTACTTGAATGGGAGACTGTCAAAAAATACTAGGTGCTGTATGCTATATTGCAGAGGTAGGAACGGTCTAAACCATCTCTGAGTAGTCCTTACCTAAGAAAATCCTATCAAATCCATGGGGTCGCCATAAGTCGAGAGGTAACTTGAAGACATATGCACATGCTAACGAGTAAGTGTGGGTCAGATTGCAGTTTTAACTTCCCTAGCAGTTGCATGTGGTATTCAGGACCATGGACAACAGTGTTCAGAGAATAAAGTGTTCCAGTTGCAATGAGAGTGGCTGAGCTGTCCTTAGTGCTGATTAATGTTCTCCGTATCCTCCTCCTACGTTTCACTGTGGAGAAGCAAGGCTGCAGTTATTTTGTTCAGATTGTCCAAGAATAAGTATCTTTAGAAACACTGGGACCACTGAAACTAGGCATGAGAAAAACTGTCCACTCCTGTACTCTTGTAGAACATCTACCTGATATAAAATCCTGGATCTCAAATGCATTTTGTGGACCAGGGACCAGTTTGTGCATATTTATTTCATGCCTGAAATCTCTCCCAGTGAGTGTATGTGGTGTCCATGTATGCATTTGCACTCACATCAAAGTTTTCTCTCCATAGTACATACATCTCTCCCCCCCTCCGTATCTGTGGTAAGTTCCTGGACTTACCATTTAGAAGTGAAACTGCAGATAATAACAAACCCTATTAAAATAAAGGACTTCTGGTACAAACATACCATAGAGTTGCATTGGAGGACCTAGTGATTCCTAGAGAGGATACATCTCTAGGCAATTTCCACCATGATTCTATGGTATGTGTCCCTATGTTTTCAGCCATGGATAACTGGAGTAACCTGTATATATTCAGAATTATAGTTCATCTTCATGATGCTTTTGGGGAGAGGGAGAATTAGATGCATTTAATAATTATGTTTAATCCTCCTAGACTGCAAATAGCACCTAAGCACCTTGAGCTGGACTCACAATTGTCCATAATTATTTTCAAGCATTGACAATGTGGAAATGTGGAAATTGAAGGTTCAGCTACAGCTTCAAAGTAAACAGAGAACTAGGAAGAGACTTGAAAATGAAGGACCCCATTTTCAGTTTGGAATAATGGTCACCATTGTGTTTTCTGGTAGCAGAAGCAGAGACAGAACAACGTCCTAACTGCTGAAAAATACAGTATGACAGAACAATGATTTCCATTCACTCATTCATTCACATAGGTATATTTAGGATGGTCATCATCTTAAAAGTCTCTCAATAGGGTTCAGCCCCCAGTTAATTGTGTTGTTGTTGTGTTGGCCTTCATGTCTTTTCTGGCTTATGGTGATCCTAATGCGATCCTATCACAGGATTTTCTTGGCAGGATGTTTTCAGAATGGGTTTGCCATTTCCTCTGAGGCTGAGAAAGTAGGACTTGTCCAAGGTCATTCCATGGGTTTCCATAGCCAAGTGGAAGTTTGAACCTGGTCTCCTGGAGTCCTAGGGTGCATCTACACTGTTGAAATGATGCAGTTTGACACCACTTCAAGTGCTGTAGCTCCATCCTATGGAATCCTGGGATCTGTAGTTTTACAAGTCCTTTAGCCTTTCCTGCCAAAGAGTGCTGGTGCCTCACAAAACTACAAATCCTAGGATTCTGCAGGATGCAGCCATGGCAGTTAAAGTTGCGTCAAACTGCATCATATCTACAGTGTAGATGCACCCCTAGTCCAATGATCAAACCACTACACCAGTATAGTGCCCAGAGGGCCACACCCCTGGTATGTGGGGAAGAGTGGAATGAAGAACTTGGAAAAAAAAAATTGGTTTAATAATTCTTATTACACAACATTTCTGATTATATTAATAAGGAAATAAAGCAAAGCATAGATCTTATGCTCAAAAAACAATAAGCAACCCCCAACACATAAATACATTTTTAAAACCCACAAACATAAATATACAAAACATTTCCCTGATCTTCCCCCTTTTTGCTTAATAACCTTATCTTCTTAACCACTACAATCAATTCTTTCTCTCTTTTCTCCTAACAATTCAGTTGCTTGCTATTTATTTACCGCTATTTCTTATTATACTTGAAAGCAGTACACCTGCTCCAATATTGAGGGAAATTCCATTTAACCTACTCATGATTTCCTTACCTCCACCTCTCCTTCTCTCTATTTATTCATCACCCTTGTTGTGGATTTTTTAAAAATCCTGTTGTCTAAGGTGCGCTGGAGCAATATCATGATTTTCCGATTTAACAGGAAAGCAAGCAAACAAGCAAACAAAACTCATCCTGTTTTATTGCCTTAGCGATCGCTCACTTTTGCCCGGCCAATCTGCTTTGCGCTTCCCTTCGAATCGCTTGTCCTTTGCTTGTCCTAATGAGCGGGAATGCACACTGCCCCCTCGCTATTTCTTTTTAAAAAACGACGGGAAAAGCTATGAAGGCATTTCCTGTGTTGTTTTTGCCATTTGGGCCCCCTTATCCACTGATTCATTATCCGCTGATTCAACTATTCACAGGACACAAAACAGCACACCTACCACAGAGTCTTCCTAGAAAATCTGTCATCTCTAGCCATTTTCTAGGTCCTCCAAGGTATTTTAAACTGGACGTCCCATTATTTTCAATGGTGTTCACTATTATCCATGGTTTTTGGTATCCACCCCCCCCCCGAATCAATCCCCAGCAGATACAGTGATCCTACTATAGTGTGGATTGGTGCAGGATCCCATTTCGACAGGTAGGATTCCCAGCAAATTCCATGAGGGATATTTTCACAGTTTAGACAATTCCCTAGCCTTTGGAGCTGCACAAAACAAGCTTGCCCAATCCTCAGGAGGACACCCCTTAAAATACTTAAACAGGGCTATCATATTGCCCCTTAACCGTCTTTATTCCAGGCTAAACATACCCAGCTCCCTAAGCCTCTCCTCATAAGGCATGGCTTCCAGACCTTTTGCCACTTTGGTCGCCCTCCTCTGGACACATTCCAGCTTGTCAATATCTTTCCTGAATTCCGGTGCCCAGAACTGGACACAGTATTCCAGGTGAGGTCTGACCAAAGCAGAATAGAGTGGCACTATTACTTCCCTCCATTTAGACACTATACCCCTATAGGCAGGGCCGGTTTAAGACATTGGCAACATCAGCATCTGCAGGGGGAACCATCATTGTGGGGGCCCCCGTAGTAACCCTCCTCCTGCAAAAACATTATTGGTAATAATCTGAATATTCTGTACTGTGAATAGCTTAGGTTGAGTTAGGTCAAATTGACCTGAGATAAACATATGCCCCCCACCAAAAAAAATAAAGCATTGCAGGGAGGCCCAAAATTCCTTAAATCGGTCCTGCCTATAGGGGGCATCCACACTAGTGAAATAATCCAGGTTGAAACTGGATTCTTTGCTGTGGCTCCTTCCTATGGAGTCCTGAGATTTGTAGTTTGGTGAGAGGCACCAGGGAAGGTGCAAGACCTTGTAAAACTATAAATCCTTCCTATGGAATCCTGAGATTTGTCCTTTGGTAAAGCACCAGCCCTCTTTGGCACAGAAGGTGAAAGACCTTGTAAAACTACAAATCCCAGGATTCCATCGGAAGGAGGTGCATTGAAATAATCCTGTTTCAAACTGGATTATTTGCATCATGTGGATTCAGAGGCATAGGCTAAAAGGGTGGGGGGATATAATGAAATGGATAACGCCACCCAGATTAGCGCTGAGATGCCCTACAGAAACACCCCCTCCAGTTCTTTGAGTCCTGAAGCGTGCGCACATGTACCTCTCCCTAGAGTTGGGGGGATTGATTCTTTTGTGGGGTCCCTCCCCCATCCCAGCTTCTCTCTCTTCCACCACCACCACCACAAAAAAAAAAATAAAATAAAATAAATTCATCATCATCATCATCATCATCATCACAGATTTTCCTTGGATTTTTTTTTCTGGGCTGTGAGGCCATGTTCTGGAAGATTTTCTTTCTGACAGAATCATAGAATCATAGAATTCTAGAGTTGGAAGAGACCACAAGGGCCATCCAGTCCAACCCCCTGCCATGCAGGAAATCACGATCAAAGCATCCCTGACAAATGGCAATCCAGTCTCTGTTTGAAGACCTCCAAGGAAGGAGACCCCACCACGCTCCAAGGGAGTGTGTTCCACTGCCGAACAGCTTTTACTGTCAAAAAGTTCCTCCTCATGTTGAGGTGGAATCTCTGTTCCTGGAGCTTACATCCATTGCTCCGTGTTCTTGTCTCTGGAGCAGCAGAAAACAAGCTTGCTCCAGCCTCAATGTGACACCCCTTCAAATACTTAAACAGGGCTATTATATCGCCTCTTAACCATCTTTTTTCCAGGCTAAACACACCCAGCTCCCTAAATCTTTCCTCATAAGGCATGGTTTCCAGACTTTTCACCATTTTAGTCAGCCTCCTGTGGACATGCTCCAATATGTCAATATCCTTTTTGAATTGTGGTGCCCAAAACTGGACACAGTATTCTAGGTGAGGCCTGACCAAGGCAGAATAGAGTGGCATTATTAATTCCCTTGATCTAGACACTATACTTCTATTGATGCAGCCCCAAATGACATTGGCCTTTTTAGCTGCCGCATCACATTGTTGACTCATGTTCAACTTGTGGTCTCCTAGGACTCCTAGATCCCTTTCACATGTAGTCTCGCTCAGCCAGGTCTCCCCTATCCTGTATCTATCCTATCTACCCCATCCTGTAGATGGAAGGCGCAAGGCCTTGTAAAACTACAGAGAAGTTGTGAAGTCGAAGGCTTTCATGGCCGGCATCCTTGGCTTTTTTTCTGGGCTGTAAGGCTGTGTTCTGGAATAGTTTCTTTCTGACGTTTCCCCTGCATCTGCAGCTGGCATCCTCAGAGAATGGTTTTGTAGGTGTGTGTGTGGAGTTTATGTGCTGTGAACCCCTGTTGGGGAGTATATGTAAATTTGTCTAATCGAATGGTTAGTTTCTGGGTATAGAAATGCAAGGATGATTAGTGTCTGGCTAATGGTTGATGGGCTATTATCTGCTGGAAATCCCCCTGTCCCTGGGTGGAATTTCTTTGTAAGTGTTGAGTTTTGATTCTATTGGAAACTGTTTAATGCAGTGTAGATGTGTAAATAGCATTGCTTAAAACAATTTGTAAGCCGCTCTGATAGCCTTGTGGCTGAAGAGCGGGGTATAAATGACTAAATAAATAATAAAATAAAAAATAAAAAAAATTTCACAATTGGAAGCCAGATTTTGTTTACTTTTAGGGTTTCTTCTTTCCTGATAAAGTTGTCCAGGTGTTTGTGGATTTCAATACCTCTTTGTGCCTTCTGACATGATAGGTGTTGGACTGATCCACAATTCCCAACAGGGAAGTTGGGCAGGGAAGGCGCAAGACCTTGTGAAACTACAAATCCCAGGATTCCATCGCAAGTTGCTACGCAAAGATTGGAACATTGATTATTTCTGTCGTGCGGATTCCTCCCCCCCCCACCCTGGTATAGTAAGTCGGTCTCCAGCCCAGCGCATCCTTCCCGTCTGGCTTTGGATCCGCCTCCGCTGCTGCGCGTCGGGGCGGCGCTTCTCCCGCTCGCTGCTGCCTCCTCCTGGGCTGGCCCTCCGGCGGCGGCGGCTGCTGCCTCTTTCCCGGGCCGGCGGGAGGATGGCGCCGAGCCCTTTCCTGCTGGCGCAGTGCCTGGGCGCCTTCCTGGCCTTCCTCTTCAGCTTCATCGTGGTGGTGCCGCTCTCGGAGCACAGCCGCGACTTCCACGGCCGCTGCCTCCTCTTCACCGAGGGCATGTGGCTCAGCGCCAACCTGACGGCCGAGCGGCAGCGCTTCACCGTCCAGGAGTGGGGGCCCGAGTCCGCCTGCCGCTTCGGCCTGGTCGCCGGGCTCCTCTCCCTCCTGCTGGCCGCCCTCCAAGCCTGGAGGAGCCTCTTCTTCCTCTGCAAAGGCCAGGACGAGTAAGTCCCCCAGCGCCCCCCCCCCAGCATGATGGATGGGGAGGAGGAGGAGGAGGATGTCAGGTCCAAGGCTTTCAGGGCTGGCATCAGGGCCGGTTTAAGGCACCGGCGGGGTCAGCATCGGCAGGGGGGCCCATCATTGCGGGGTCCCGTAGAAACCCTCCTCCTGCAAAAACATTTTTAGTAATTATTATTATTATTAGTAGTAATAATCTGACTGTCCTGTACTGTGAATAGCTTGGGTTGAGTTAGGGTACATTGACCTGAGATAAACTTATGCCCCCCCCCCAAATAAAGCATTGCATGCCCCCCCCAATTCCCATCATTGTGGGGGGCCCGTAGAAACCCTCCTCCTGCAAACACATTATTAGTAATAATCTGAATATCATGTACTGTGAATACCTCAGGTTGAGTTAGGTTACATTGATCTGAGATAAGCATATGGCCCCCCCAAAATAAAGCATTGCATGCCCCCCCCAATTCCCATCATATGGGTCCCCAAAATAGAGCATTGCAGGGGGCCCCAAGATTCCTTAAACCGGCCCTGGCTGGCATCCATAGATTTTCCTTGGATTTTTCCCAGGCTGTGAGGCCGTGATCTGGAAGAGTTTCCTTCTGATGTTTTGCCTGCATCTGTGGCTGGCATCGTCAAAGAATGGTTGGGTAGGAGTGTGTGTGGAGTTTATATATTGTGAACCCCTGTTGGGGAGGATATGTATATAAATTTGTGTAATTGAATGGTTAGTTTCTGGGTATAGAAATGCAAGGATGATTAGTGTCTGTTTGGCTCATGGTCGGTTGATGGGCCATCACCCATCCATACACTCCTACCCAACCATTCTCTGAAGATGCCAGCCACAGATGCAGGCAAAATGTCAGAAAGAAACTCTTCCAGAACACGGCCTCACAGCCTGGAAAAAAACCCAAGGAAAATCTATGATGATGATGATTTTTGTTTATGTGTCTGGTGGTGGGGGGAGAAGAGATAAAAGCTAGGCTGGGGGAGGGACTTCCGAAAAAATCGATCCCCCCTCAACCCTGGAGAGAGGTGCATGTGGGCACGCCTCAAGGAATGGCTATGTGTGTGTTTCTGTAGGGCATCTTCTCAGTGCTAATCCAGTGGTGTTACCCGTTTTGTTATATTCTGCCCCCCCTTTTTAGCCTATGCCTCTGAATCCTTATATTCCGCCCCCCCCCTTTAGCCTATGCCTCTGAATCCGCACAGCACAAATAATCCAGTTTGAAACTGGATTATTTCAACACAGCTCCTTCTGATGGAATCCTGGGGTTTGTAGTTTTACAAGGTCTTTCGCCTTCTCTGCCGAAGAGGGCTGGTTCCTCGCCAAACGACAAATCTCAAGATTCCATAGGAAGGAGCCGTAGCAAAGAATCCAGTTTCAACCTGGATTATTTCTCTAGTGTGGATGCCTCTGAGCCAGACTCACCCATCGCAGGCTTCCTCACAGATGATTGTGTTAAGGGGAGCAACCAAACATAGGCACAGCATTTACACAGGTCATCAAAGGGTTTGGATTTATTGTTAATCCCAACCAGAGTAGAGCCGTGGAATGAAGGGGATTTACCTAAATGTTGACTGACCTTTGTACAATCAGTCCAGTGGAGGTACGCTGAATACAGTTGTCCCTCCGTATTCACGGATTTGGTATTCATGGATTTAAGTATTCATGGCTTGAAAATATTCTTTAAAAAATAATAATCCAAGAAGCAAACCTTGATTTTGCCATTTTATATAAGGGACACCATTTTGGTATGTCATTGCATATAATGAGACTTGAGTATTGATGGATTTTGGTATCCACAGGGGGTCCTAGAACCAAACCCCAGTGAATATGAAAGGACAACTGTACTTTGTATCTATGGCCTGAATCCTATTGTTAATCCCAACCAGAGTAGACCCAGGGAATGAAGGGGGTTTACTTAAGTGTTGACTGGTTTTGCACAATCAATCCAGTGGATCTGCACTTGAATACTTTTGATTTATGACCTGAATCCTATTGTTAATCCTAACTATTGTAGATTCAGTGCAATGGATAGAAATTCTTTTATTTTGATGTACCATTAGACACTTGATTTATGGTCCGAACCCTGTTCTTACTTCCAGTTCAAGTCGATCTGTTGAACTGATGGATGTTATTTATGTGTTACAGTAGGCCCCCATATCCACTGATTCATTACCCACTGATTCAATTATCCACGGGACACAAAACAGCACACCTACCATCGAGTCTTCCTAAAGTGTCCTGTCTAGCCATTTACTAGGTCCTCCAAGGGAACTCTATGGTATTTTAAATCAGAAGTCCCATTATTTTCAACGGCGTTCACTATTATCCACGGTTTTTGGTATCCACCCCCCCCGAACCAATCCCGAGTGAATACAGGGGTCCTACTATACAATGAAATTCACTGGGTCTATATTGAACACTTTTGATTTATGACCTGAAACCTATTCTTAATCCCAACCAGAGTAGACCCAGGGAATGGAGGGGGTTTACCTAAATGTTGATTGATCTATGGCCTGAATCCTATTGTTAATCCTATCATGTGTAGATTAAGTTTAATGAATGGTAATTTCTTAGTGCTTTATGGTGCAATGGATGGAAATTATTTATGTGTTGATTTACCATTGGACAGTTGATTTATGGTCAGAATCCTGTTCTTAATTCCAGTTCGAGTAGATCTATTGAACTGATGGATATTACTTATGTGTTACATTGGAATTCAATGGGTCTACATTGAACACTTTTGATTTACATCCTGAAACCTATTTGTAATCTCAATTTGAATAGATCCTATGTGCTGACTGACAATTGTGCAATAAATTAAATGGATCTATATTTAATACTTTTGATTTATGGTCTGAATCCTATGGTTAATGTGAACTTGAGTACTGTACATCCATTGACTGAATGGGGTTTCCTTATGTGTGGACTCACCACTGGGCAATAAATTCAGTGGGGTCTGACCAATAGGATTCAGGCCTGTGTATTTTTTTTTTTTTTTTGGTTACTTCAGGCCTATCCCTGAAGTCTCTCTCTCTCTGGCTTTTCTTCGCAAATGAAGATTCAGGAAGGACTCATCCCACGCTTTCTGCAAGCGCGCTGATGACTAAAAAGGCCAATCCGAGATAAACAAGTCCGGTTGCAAAAAGCACAGCAGAAGGTCTCCTTGGGTGATGTTTTTGGGTTGTGCTTCTTTCTGCATTGTCGTTTCTCTTCAAGACTTGTTCGGCGTGAGTTCTCAAATAAGGCTGCAGCATTGTGGATAGTGTGCGTCTCCATGCCCCCCGATGTGAGGCCAGGGCGGACCACTGTTGGTGATCAATTTGGCCGAGCCTGAGATGTTGTTTCAGGGAGTCTTTGTATCGCTTTTTTGGAGCGCCCCTCTTACGCTGACCCGTGGCGAGTTCACCGTAGAGTAGTATTTTTGGGAGGCGATGGTCCTCCATCCTAGAAACGTGCCCTGCCCAGCGCAGCTGTGTTCTCAATATCATGGTCTCAATGCTGGTGATCCCTGCTTGCTCAAGGACAGCAACATTCGTCACATAGTCAGTCCAGTGTATATTTAGGATTGTGCGTAGACAGCGCTGATGAAAGCACTCGAGGAGTCGTAGGTGGTGGCGATAGGTGACCCATGTTTCAGACCCATAAAGGAGGATAGACAGTACGATGGCTCTATACACACTGATTTTTGTGCTTTGCGGAATCCAGGGCTCAATTTTTTCTGCGAGAGGCCACATGGGATACAAAAAATACAGAACAACCAACCAACTGACAAAACATGTTTGGAGTGGCCAGGAGTGCCTTTTCTGTTTTGGAAAAATGGGTATGTTTTGATGTTCCACATTTCAGGAGAAGTCCTACAATCTTTTTAGAAGGTGAAATGGTGCTTCTGAAGGTTTCCAGGAGAGACAACTCATCTGCTTTTTTTGGCCAGAAAAAAAGTGTTCCAGAGTCTGGAGGGCCTCAAACAGCCTTAGAATCATACAATCATAGAGTTGGAAGAGACCACAAGGGCCATCTAGTCCAACCTCCTGCCCTGTAGGAATACACAATCAAAGCATTCCTGACAGGTGGCCATCCAGCCTCTGTTTTAAAACCTCCAAAGAAGGAGACTCCACCACACTCCAAGGTAGTGCATTCAACTGCCGAACAGCTCTTACTGTCAGGAAGTTCTTCCTAATGTTTACATGGAATCTCTTTTCCTGTAGTTTGAGTCCATTGCTCCACATCCTAGTCTTTGGAGCAGCAGAAAGCAAGCTTGCTCCATCCTCAGGAGGACGTCCCTTCAAATATTTAAACATGGCTATCATGTCACCTTTTAAACTTCTCTTCTGCAGGCTAAAGATACCCAGCTCCCTAATTCGCTCTTCACAGGGCATGGCTTCCTGACCTCCCACCATTTTAGTCGCCCTCCTCGGGACATGTTCCAGCTTCTCAATATCCTTCCTGAATTGTGGTGCCCGGAACTGGACACAGCCTTGGTGGCCAGATGGGGCCCCTAGGGCCCGACTTTGCCCAATCCTGATTTACTTATTTTATGATTGTATCACCCTTTGGATCAGTGAGCACTTGTAGCAATGAAGTAGTGGTGGTGATGATATGCTGTAGTGCTTATAGTGTTGAACTGGCCTTGGAACCTTGGAGAGCTCAGTTCTAATCTCTGCTGAGCCATGAAACCCCTTGGCCAGTTGCACTTTCTCCACCTGACCTGATCCTTGTGAAGCTAAAGGGCTCTTTGACACTGCACAATTACAACGCCTTGATTACACTTTAACTTTCTGCATCCTATGGAATCTTGGGATTGTAGTTTTGAGGAGGTACCAGTGTTCTCTGTTAGAGAATTTCAAATACCTTATGAAACTATAAAGCCCAGGATTCCAGAGGATGAGAAAATGGCAGGTAAAAAGAAACAGACTAACTCAAAGCAAAGTCATAAGAGAACATAACGGCAGACAATACATATGACGTCATTGTCTGCAGAGCAGACAGTTCCAGATGATTGGGAGGAAAGGCTCCAATCACAATTTTATATTAGAATGTGCAAGTGATCTCCATGGAGATATGGATCTAGATCACTGCTAACATTACAAACTCTGTAAATGTGACCTTTGTGATGTGTGGCAATTAGGCTCAGTATGCTTTAAGTTGTGAAGAGGGAAAATCCAGGAAAATTGAGCCACTGCAACATGAACTTGACAGGGTAGCTAGAGGCAGAGAATCTTAGCAGGGTTTTGGCCCATGAAGCTATGGGGCAGGGGGAGAAAGCTACTGCAAAAACATTTCCAGATGTTAGGATCAGCCTCAGAAGCCCTCCTCTAAATCCACCATCACATGTAGTTAAACAAGGGGTAATTAGATTCATTATTACTGATTTAAAACACTTCTGTACTGCCTTAGAAGGAAAAGTTCCTTAAACTATAAACAGAGCCTTTTGAACAGTGGCACCTACCTGTTGGGGTTTTATTCCTAAGGAAGTTCCCCTAGTACCATTTTTGTTGTCCTTTGGGTGGGGGGAACAAAACAAAATATCAACCTCTGTGTTTGCCTTTTACTTTTGCACTGTTTTATGCTGGATTTTTAATAAGTATTCTCTATCAATTGTTTCAACTGTGGTTCTATTGCATTTTTCTGACTTTATTCTGAAATGTACCCTACGAACAACAGATGAAGAACTGCTAGTAAATGACTTACCTCAATAAACAACAACAACAACAAAGCAATCTATTTTCCATAGATTTAGACAGAGTACCCTTGGGCTGCACTATGTTGTGTTTTTAGCTACAGTAATGGAGAACTACAGGTTGCCTCCAGTATCCATGGAACCAATATCCACAGTTTGATTCAGTTATCCTTGTTTGGCAATGGCTCCCGTGGCAGCAGTGGTGACAGGGGGGCGAAGGGGGAGGAGGAGGGGAGATCTTGCCTCCCTTCTCCCTTCCCCCCTAATGGCTCCAGTGGTGGCAGTGGTGACGGGGGGGGGCAAAGGGAGAGGAGGAGGGGAAATATCACATCCGTTCTCCCTTCCCCTGTGATGGCTCCGATGGCGGCAATGGCGACTGGGGGGCGAAGGGAGAGGAGGAGGAGAAATCTCACCTTCCTTCTCCCTTCCCCTGGGATGGCTTCAGTGGTGGTAATGGTGATGGGTATGTGTGAAGGGAGAGGATGAGGGGAGGTCTTGCCTCCTTTCTCCCTTCCCCTGTGATGGCTCCAGTGGTGGTGGTGGTGGTGATGGGGGGGGGGTGAATGGCGAAGGGAGAGGAGGAGGAAAAAACTCACCCCTCTTCTCCCATCCCATGTTAGCTCTTATCCATGGATTTCAGGATCCATGGGGGCCCCCGGAACCAATCCCCCGTGGATACGGGGTCCCTACTGTGTGTGTGTGTTTAACAACAATGCAACAAACTATATATTAAATTTGACATATATGCACTGTTCCTAAGGTTCCATGCATCCAAGGAGGTGCCAGTACAGGACTTGATTGCAGGACTCTGCTGCTTGGTAGTACAGGTTGACCCCTGTATCCATGGATTCAGTAGCCATGGTTTCACTTATCCATGACTGAAAAAATACATTCTCTCTAGGCATTTCTATGTCCTCCAGTGTCACTCTATGGTCAACTTCCAGCATTTGTCTCATTGAAAATAATAGGATATCCATGGTTTCAGATATCCATGAGGGCGTGGGGTGTCTTGGGATGTATCCTTAGTGGATACAAAAGGGGCCAGCCTGTATTGCAACATTTGGATGCAATCTTAAAACCCTAAATATATAATACAAAACAGATGCAAATGCAGCATAGAAATGCCACAAAAAGAATATGCCCTTTTGTTCCCTACTAAATATATAACTGAAAATCCCACTAACTTATTCAAGGTGAAAAGGGCCTACTCTTTAGTCCTGGCAACTGCAGCTCTTCTCCAGCAAGAGGGGGAGGAAAAGAATGCTTCTTAAACCCAGATCTGTCGCTACCAATCTGAAAAAACAAAGAATGCAGCATCTGGGTTTTGCTGGTTTAGCATGAAGTGAGCATTTTTGACATTTCAGGGTCTGAGGAGCTGATGCTAAAGACAGCTTTGTAGTATTTTGGGCATGCTAGGAAATGTGTGCTCTTTTGACCATTTCCCAGCTGGTTGCCTTGCCATTGGCTGAATAGTAAGGGAGAGTTGATTCCATGTTAAAGTGGTGAAGGCCTCACATCCTTTCACACTTCACAGCTATAGTGCTATGATTCCACATTAGCTGCCATGGTTCCATCCTATGGAATGCTGGGATTTGCAGTTAGGGAGGGACATTGATACTTCTCAGCCAGAGAGCTCCTCTAGTGCCTCACCAAACTGCAAAACCCAGGATCCCATAGGATGCAGTCGTTGCAAGTAAAGTGGAATTTTAGTACTATCATTGTGTAGTGTAGTACTATCATTGTCTACTGTCTACTGCCTCTTTTCACATACAGTGAAAAGAGGCAGTAGAGTTCTGAAGTGGCAGAATGGAATCTGCCAATGCAGAGTGCAGGAGCCCATTCACACTATATAGTTATAGTGCTGTTATTCCACTTTAATTGCCGTGGTTCCATCCTATGAAACCCTGGGACTGGTAGTCTCCTGAAGCACTAGAGTTCTCTGGCTGAGAAGCCTAAATGCACTTCTCTAAACTGTTAATCCCATTATTCCATAGGATGGAACCACGGCAGTTGAAATGGAACTATAGTGCTATAATTATATAATGTGAATGGGCCCTAGTAGACAGGTGGCAGCTTTGATGGCATTCCTACAGCAAAGAAAGGATGGATCTCAGAGCAGTGTACAAATAAAACAATGTAAGTAGAACAATCCAGAGAGAGAGGCTAGAATCTGTTTCACTGATGTGCTAGCTTTTTTAAAAAATACACATTTCTTTTTAATTTGGGTAGGCATTCAGAAATCTTATCCTTTCCATGTAGCCTGAGGTATGTCACCTCAGGATTTTATTACCACACTCTGTTGCATGTGGAAGCCAGTCCTGGAATATCCTCTGAGTATTCTGTCCTTAGGATGATGTGGTTTCTGGATACTAGAGCTTGTAAAAGTTGCTTTTTGGACTATGGCTCTTAGATTCTGCCAGCAGTTGTGACCACTAGAACTGGGAGGGGCAGCTTTGAAGGAAATAGACAAAATCCTCAAGTGTCAAGATATATCATTGAATGCTAACGTTAGGATTGCCCATGCCACTGTATCTCCCATTTCTATGTATGGTTAGGAAGGCTGGACAGTGAAGAAAGCTGATAAGAAAATCTATTCATTTGAAATGTGGTGCTGGAGACGAGTTCTCTGGACATCATGGATTGCTAAAAAGACGTTAATGGGTCCTAGGGCAAATCAAGCATGGACTCTCCCTCGAAGCTGAGATGACTAAACTGAGACTGTTGTACTTTGGACATATCATGAAAAGACATGTTCACTAAAAAAGATAACAATGCATGACAAGGTGGAAGGCAGTAGGGAAAGAGGGAGACACATTATAGGTGGATTGATTCAATCAAAGAAGCCACAGCCCTGAGTCAGCAAGACCTGTGCAGGACCATTGAAGATAGGGAGTCTTGGAGGTTTCTCATTCATAGGGTTACCATAAGTCAAAGCTGACTTGATGCCAGTTAACAAATCCAATATAATATTTTCAACCTCTGGTAATAATTTCCTTCTTTTCCAGCAACACCCCAGTACCACCGTTCACATCTTACAATCAGTCCTCCATTCTAGTCGGGATGCCACAAAAATCTAGGCTGTCTGCAACCTCCCAGAGAGCCTTTTCGGTAATCGCCCCCAATTTATGGAATGGCCTGCCGAACGAGATCCGTCAGATGACAAGCCTGAGTAGCTTTAAAAAGGCACTAAAGACGGATCTCTTTCGGCAGGCCTTTCCTAATTAGATCCCAGCCTCAGGAGCTCCTGGCCTCTTTTAGTCTGCTGGCCATTTATTGTATTTATTGTTTTTAAATGTGATTTTAGATTAGTTGCTTTTTAATTTATATCTGTTTAATATCTTTTTATGGGGGAGGGTGGGGGTGGGTGGTGTTTAGGGATTTTTATCTGTATTGTATTTTAATTTTTGTAAGCCGCCCTGATTGTTTTAACAGAGGGGCGGGGTATAAATAATAATAATAATAATAATAATAATTATTATTATTATTAGAGAATTCTGAAATTCCTCTCCAGATTTTGCTCCACATTTTTAAATGACTTTGGCTTGTTCCCGAAAAGGGCCATAATGAATTAAGAAGTCCTCCCTTGTTCTATCCTCCCTCCACTATATTTTGCATATAGAAATTGCTACCACTCTTTTTTCCTTTGTTTCATTAATGAGTCTCCCTCCCACATGCATGACCAGTATATACAAGTGCACATTTAAAACCTCACTAAAAAAACCTCATGCAAAATCTAAATGTCATAGTGTGTATGATGGCACTGAGATTCTTTTTCTATTTCCCTTTCTGTTATTTGAACGTTGCAGAGAACTACAGGTAAGCTTCAGTGAACCACTACATGAAGCAGATCTTGATACTGTCTTTTGTACGTACAGCTGCCTTGAGAGTGTTTCCTCTCCCCTGCCCTGCAATATTTTATCAGTACAGACAAGCACAATGTTCATGTGAGGTTCTGGGTAAAGATGCAAATAAGTTGTAGAAAGCTGTAGCAAACAGAGCATGCTCCAATTTGGGAAATTGTTCTAGTTAAGACTGAAATTAAAGAGATGTGGAATTCAAGACAGAGCTAATCAGTGAAGAGGGGGGAAGGGGAAGGAGAAAGCAGAGCAGAAATTTCACACATCTCTAGGGAGAGCATTTGATGCTAGTACTTAGGTGCTTACTGTGATACAGAAATAATTCCAGATGTTGGGTTGGGTTAACATGTTCAAAATGACCATGGCTAGTTCAGGTACACTCAACATGGGTAGATACCTTGAGAACTAGAATATTTGACAGTTCAGTTGGGTCTTCTGGGGATATGGCAGAATTGGACTTTGTGGGTCAGGTCATGGATCTTGTCAGGGAGTTACACAGCTTCATGGTTGCCTGGGTGCCTTTTACTCTTCTCTGCAGCTATGGAAATACCTATGGAATGAGAACTGTCGTTTTTGCTTGAACCTGCTCTATTAGGCTTATGCAGCAGGTGATCTGTGTTGAGATTCCTGATTGCGAACTGTAGCTCTTGCTCTGGTTATCTAAATTGGGAAGCCTAATATGGAACCTAAACTGAGATTATCATACTTTGGACATATCACAAGAAGACATGATTCATTAGAAAAGACAATATTACTTGGTAAGATGGGAAGGCAGTTGGAAAAGAGGAAGACCACAAGTGGATAGACTCAATCAAGGAAGCCATTGTCTTAAGCCTGCAAGACCTTAGCAGGTCTGTTGATAACAGGGTGATTCGGAGGTCTCTTGCTCATAGGGTCACCATAAGTCGAAGTGGACTTGATGACATTTAACAACAATAAAACGGGAGCACATATTATACAGTCTGGCAATATGTCTTGCAGTATGTGAGGCAATCTTTCAATATGTGAGGCTAGAGCAGTGTTAGACAACACAGTCCAACTTGACCATATGAAGTTGGACTGTGACACCCATCAGCCCCAACCAGCATAGCCAATAATGGGATGATGGTAGTTGTAGTCCAACAACATCTCGAAGGCCACCTGTTACCCATCCCTGCCTTAGGGAAAGTGTGTTACTCATGCTTTTCTTTCTTCCTTTCTCCCTCATTCCCAATTTTCATTGCAGCTCCTTTTTCTATGCCTTCCTGAATCTGCTGATCAGCGCCTTTGTGGTTTTTGTCATCTTTATCGCCAGCACTATTGTGAGCGTCGGCTTCAACATGTGGTGTGATGCTATTACTGAAAAAGGAAGCATGCCAAATAGGTGGGTACTAGAAATAGGGGATAATTGTGGTTTTTGTTTAAAAAAAAAACAGTTTCCACCCAGAAGGAGGTCAGTGGGAAGGAATAAACAAAATAACAGTTATCAAAGGAAGGAAAACAAGCAAAAAGAGTTACGTCCTGGGGATGATCTCTAAAGGTATGGCTTGTTCAAGCAAGGCTCACCAAAGCATTTGGGGGAAAATGCTTTTGAGGGGTTACAGCTCCTAGATGCTCCTGGGTAGTATGTCCAGTGGACATGCTGGTTGGAGGATTTTGGGAGCTGTAGCCATAAAATCATAGAACCATAGATTTGGAAGGGATCCCAAGGGCCATCTAGTCCCATCCCCTGCCAGTAGAGAAATCTACTATTAAAGTACTTCTAGAATTTTTAGTCCAGCAAAGTAATTTTTTTCCAAGCTGTGAGGATAGGCTTCTCCTTATCCTGGTGCCTTTAAGATCCATTGCCTTTAAGAATTAGAGACTGCACCATGATGGCAGAAGTGTAATTGTCCAAATGGCTCCTTTTTATGTGATTCAGAGAAACAAAGGCCTTAGAGGGTTCTTTATGAGAATGGTGGCTCTGACCCTGTCATATGGGAAACTTAACCAGATTGTTTTAAGGATGTTTTTTACTGCCTGGGGTTGATGAGAGTTACAGTCCAACAAAATCAAGAGGGCTTAAGGATCTTACTATTCAACTCTTTTGTCCTTAACTGTGGAAGATTAAGAATCTCCAAGATTTTCTCTCTGCTGCAGGGAAAACATATCTTTCTGTGCAGTTCTCACTTGGTATTCACACATCCTGAAATGTTTTGGGAAATTATTCTGCTCAGAAATATACATGGTTTTGTATAACAGCCATGGCTTTTTGCGTAAAAAACACGTTTCTAGACAGCCATATGTGTTTTTTTGTGCAACATTTCTGTTTTCTATGCAACCTCCTCCGCTCCCTCAGCAATCTTGCTGAATAAAGTAATGTAGCTATTTTTTGGTGTGAGATTGGGGGGTTTTGTGCAAGATTTTTAAAGAAAGATTTTTTTGTGCAAGGTAGCTGTTTTCTGTGCAAAAAACCTCCAGCAGTCTGGCACAACAAAATGCACATCTCGGTCTGGTAATAGTGCTTTGTACAGCTCCCCCCCCCCAAAAAAAATCATATATGTCTGCTCAGAATAGTTTCCTGAAAGATTTCAGGATGTTTGAATTCCAGGTGAAATTCAGGTGAAAAGTGCACATAGTTCTTGTCACTGTATTATTTTTCCTAACAGGATTCCCTGGATGTCAGCAAAATAACAAATATGCTTTCCATCCCTCAGAGGATTGCATATTCTCAGTCCATGTTCTTACTCTCAAATGGTTTCACCCTGATTAGGAAATTAGGAATTTGGGCTTTAAAATTATAGTTTCATACTTATTTCTGACTCACTCTTCAACATTAGGTAAGCATTTCTTTCAGAGCTTGGAGAAGGTATTTATTTGGACTATCGTCCAAGGGCTCATCTACACAAGCCAGGATACTCTTGGCTCCCCACCAGTGTATCCTGGCTGTGGATCAGGCCTGTTCCTTTCCCATTTCCTCTACGAAATGGGAGGAAGATCAAATGATCATGCCCGCCCATCGCTGCACCTATCCCCCCCCCCGCAAGCCTTGCTCTCTTGGAGGCAAGGAAGCTGGCCAGCAGGACTCTTTTGTGCTTTGAAGAGAGTGAGGTAGACTGTCAGCTTCAGCAACAGTCCAGACTGCTGGGATGGGCTCCTGCAAACATGCAGGGCCCGATCTGTTCCTTCCCAGCAGGAATGGATTAAAACAGGTATTTTTTTTAAAAAATGCGGTAAAGGGCCCAATCTTGTCTCTTCCCCCCCATCATAGCCCCATCTCTGCCTCTGGAGTGGTGAGGACTCCAGGGGGCAGAACAGGGCAAAAGCCCTGTGTCATCAGGACTGCAGGGCTCCAAGGCAGGGGCAAGGTATTGCCCACATAGACAAGCCCCTAGTTTCCTGCTGCTGGAATGGCCACATTGTATATTCTTTTTCTGTCCCTCATTTTACGAGGTTTGAGAGCCTAAAAAATTCTGTAATAATAGCTATGGAATGCCACATGGTGGAGAAACACAAGGTACTGTATTATATGTAAAACAGAGCTTACAAAAGCTACCTTTTTAGACGATGGTGTCCATGCTGGTTGAAGGATGCTTGGAGATGCTATCCAAAAAAGTGCCATTTCCGTACTCTGATAAAGAGTCACTTTGGTCTGAGTTTGGTAAGTTGATAGGATAACCATGGTGGAGAAATTAAAATGGCTGGGCAGTTGCAGAGTTATTAAGGTACTTCCATGAGAGTCAGCTGAAATGTACTACAGAGGTACATAATTTGGAATGATCTAAAAGTTGAATTGTTCATACACTTTCCTTAGATCAGGAAATTCAATGGCCTCATTCAGGCATTATATAAGAACAGGGTAGAGGGCTGCATGGATGCAGGATCAAGCAGACATGCCTGTCCTGCCTCCATTATCTCCATTGCTTCCTGCTAAATCCCTGAATAACAGGTGGGGAGATTTGGAGGCACTTCTACTTGTATTTGTTTCAACACAATTATAAGCTTCCATGTGAAGTAGAGTCAGTAAAAGTGTACAGCCTGAGAAATTACCTTTTGGACTGCAACTCACAGACTCTCCAGTCAGTGGCCACACATGCTGAAGGTTCCAGAAATTGTAGTCCTGAAAAATGACTTCTCCCAAGCTCTGCTTTTACACATGGTCCTGTATCCTATTCAGATGTAACACCTAAACAAGAGTAGGACCTATATGTGTCACAAAATGGTTACCTACTTCAAGAAGCACCCTGATTACTACAAATGCAAAGGAGCACATTTGCATGTCTCTCCTGACTATAGTTAAACCCTCACCATGGTTAAATTATTCCCACATAGTCTAGGAAAGTAGAAATATACTTTACCTTAGATATACCTTTAAATATACCTTAGAGTTAAGTCTCTGGAAATGAACATGGAACATAAGAATTTGGGACATAAAATTTTGTCTCATAAGAGAATGCAGGATCCCAAACTAGAAATGTTATTAACCCAAAATTTACAAGGGGGACAGAATGGTTGGGTTGGGTGTGTGCAGTTGTCCCTTCACACATTTGAACAAAGCTTGGAATCTTACTTTTTTGGACTCCAGTACCTAGACTTCTCCAGCTAGAATGACTGAGGGCCATTCTTGCTTGTGGTTTCTGGGAGTCGGAGTCCAAAAGCTAACTTTTCCAAGCTCTGCATGTGAACTGACTTATGCAGATTTCTGGTAGCAGCGGAATATATATTGCATATGCTTCCTGTGTGCAAGCTAAATTTACTCTATATTATATAGTATTAAATCCCAATTATCCAGTGTATTATATCACTCTTCATTTGCTATTAGAAATATATATATATATATATATATATTTAGAGATTAATTTTTGAAAACCCATTATGTGCTTGATAATAAGGTAGTAGATAAAAAGTGACATTTTATGTCATATGATATAGATTAACTGCACTGCTAAAGCATTGATTTTATGTTTCACCTTGTCATATGTTGTAAAATGCCATTAGTGAATGTTCTGTTTAGGGCTGCAACGATTATTCAAATATTCGGTTAAAAATGCTTTCTGGGTTTTTTGGTGAAAAAACCCTGACTGACGAATCGAATATTCGGATAAGCATCCAAGATGGCTGACCACACTGGAAAGGCGAGAAAGAGAATGAAGAGAGAGAGAGAGAGGCCTTCCGAAACCTCAAAAAAACCGGATATATTTCACAGCACCAAGTAAAATTCCAAGTTATTTGTTTAAAACAACAAAAAAATTGTAGGCAGATCCTTTCTTACCAACTCTTTGCTCTGGAGCATCTGAAAGCAAAAATTCTCTTCTTCTGAAGTCTTCTCTTGTGATGTCAAAAGGTAATGGAGGCTCAAAAGTTGGGTTATGTGGTGGGGCAAAACACATTGGTGGGTTGATGCCAAAGTGTGTGTGTCTGTGGGTGGTTTTGTGGGTGGGACATAGTAAAAGAAGAGGTGCTTAATAATTTACATAGTAAAAGGGGAGGTGCTTAATTTTTTTACCTTTATTGAAAGCTATTTTTAAAAAAGTTTTGAGGACTTTCCATGGATTTTGTTTTGTTTTATGCATTCCCATTATTCTTATTCCTCTTATTCTTTGTAAGCCTGCAAGCACTGAAGTTTTATTTAGAATATAGATCAACCCCCATATCTGCAGGGAATACATTCCAAGACACTCACCCCCATGGTTACCTGAAACCATGGATAATAGGAGACCCTACTATTTTCAATGAGACAAACACCAGACGTTGACCATAAAATCACATTGGAGGATCTAGAAATGCCTAGATAGAACATATTTTTTCAGACGCGGATAAGTGAAACTATGGATACTGAATCCATGGATATGGGGCAGGAGGTCGACCCGTACTGTATTTATAAACTTTAGCTTGTAAATATATAGAAAAAAAGTATCCAGATTTATACATTAGAATAATGTGATTTACAAAAGGTTTCCAACAAAGTTATGGAGTTGTCAAAGCTGGATACCTTTTCTTGAATCCTATTGTTAGTTCCTCTTGTTAGAGGAAACCCATTGATTCATCTTGACTCACCATTCAGCGGTTGATTCAGTGGGACTGCTTTGCTCCTGTCTTCTTGTGAGATGTTCCTTATAAGTGGTGCAGTTGTTGTTCTGGTGCAGTTGAACCTTGACATCATTACAACATACCTTTAGAGGTTTCCCTTTCTCTCAAATTTCATGGAAATGGGTGTAGGAAGTTAATATTAAGCCAATTATAATTAATGGATCCAAACCATCATCCAAAGCCAGGCTATAAAAGAATGCAGACACTTCTTTTTCTTCCTCAGAGGTGGTTTTTAGCCTCAGCCATTGCTGCTTTGTTTGTTTTCTGTCCTGCATAGGTTTTGTTGTTGTTGTTGTTGTTGTTGTTGGGGTCTCAGCTGCTGTAGATATAGCTGTTCATGCTCTTTTTGCATTGGTCAAGGAGGTCTCACCTGATCTGGGTGCAACCAGTATTGCTTTTTTGCCTCCTATCTTGCAGGCTGATGTTCCAGTCTTGGAGACAGACTTTTCTATTCTGTCTGGTGTGCTGTGGTCTCAGTTTCTCTCACTGAAGCTTTTGCTAGCCTTTCATTTTTAAAAATAAGTGGGTTTCTTATAGAATCCCTTCTTTGAATAAGATTCAGTGTCCTGAATAATGGTTATGTTGTTATCTGCCACCTAGTGTCTGAAGGTGGTTCTGCAGGTTAGAAACAGAATTTTTAAAAATCCAATTAATTAAAACATTTTAAAAACCAAAAAATCTTTATGTGTACCCCTTGGTCCCCTTAGTATCCATACCAAGTTTCAGATGTCAGGGCTTTACTGTCATGGAGCTATAGTGTTTACATACAGACACATACATCCTCCCATGTTTATTATTATAAACTAACAGAAGTATCAGTTTTGCCTGGATTAGAAACCCCTTAGTGCCTCCCCTTTCCCTTTCCTTCTGCCCATTTTATTTTCTTCCTCCTTCCCACTTGATTTCTAACTGGTTCTTCTCTTCACTCACTTTCCCCTGGGTGCCCATTGAGACCGCTCTTCTCCTCACACAACATCACATACTCCTGTTTCTCCTTCCATCTGAGACTCCACCTACTCAGAGCTTGGGGGGGGGGAAGGTTCCTGTTTGGACTGCAACTCCCACAATCCCCATGATGGCTAGGGGACTCTCGGAGTTGTAGTCTAAAGTCTAACTTTTCCAGGCTCTGTACTAACTATTCCATTGATCCTCAAGTGCTACTTTATTTTGTTTGTTTGTTTGTTTTGTTGGGTAGGGATACAAATAGCTGAAGTGGGGAAGAGGATGAAAAACCCTATTCCATAAGCAATGCTTTTTACTCACCCATGTTTTATACTGGAGTCTCTGTTACTGGAAATGGCTGCCTCGATGCTTCTGAGAAGTCCACAAATGAGGTGATGGCAACAACCTCCTCTGTGGCTTGTCTGAACATTTGGTATTCAGATGGAGACTGTCTCTGAAAAACAATGCAGCAACCCAGCAAAGCTTCCAGCAGCAAAGAGAGATGTGTAAATCTTCCAATCTTGATTGCATTGCATTTTTCCAAGTCCCATTTGCATTCTCATCCCATCTTTGGTTTATATCAGGTTGCAAGGCTTTGTTTTCCCCACCCCCTTTTTACAATAATATTTATGTATTTTTGCCATCCAAATACACATTTTGAGTATACATTTTAATCCATGCATTTTGTATGTATTTTCTCACTGATCAAAGGGTGTGATTAATTAGCTTATTATTCTGCACTGACTGTAAGGGGCCCCTGATTTTTTTAAAAGGTATGCAAGGTTTGTGCAGATTATATCTAAGATTGTGCAGATTATATTCACAAGGATTTGAGTTTCTGAAGCAAGGTGCTCTTCATCTTATAATGACTCTCAGGAGTTTCAGGATGGCTACTTTAGTTGAGAAACCTGACCCCAACAATGATTTTTTTCTGCCCCAGCATGAACACTCTCCCACCAAAACTGTGGACAGGGTGTTGTGCTCACTTGAAAAATCCCTTGTCTTTGCATGGCACAAGTCTTGAGTGTGATGGATATAATGCATGTGTGCCATCTTTTCAGTGGCCATTTTGAAAAAAACTTGGCAGACCTGCAGCCGAGTTCTAGAAAGGATATTCAAATGGACCGTTCATGCAGTTTCTCTCTTGCTCTTCATCTGCAGGAAATTGGAAAGAATGGGAACATTTGGCAAAGTATTAGAAGGGAGGTTGACATTTTGGCCCTTGTTCTGTTATTTTCTTCCTTTAGATCAAGCTGCAGTAAGCTTGCTATGGCTTAATGGCACACTCTGCGAAAGGCTGTGATACGAAAGTTTATCTGTGTTTTCAAGGATAGCAGGGTGATTGTTTTATAATGAAGACATTGTCATCCAGTGGTTTTATATATAGCAATAGGCTAGTGCTGCTAGAAAATGAAGCTTTATAAAGCAGGATTTAGAGCCTGTTTCAGCTGAATCTCAGTAAGGTCATTTAGAATTGCTGAAATGATTTTTGTTTCTTCCCCTTTCATCCAAAATGCCTTCTCCCTCTAGCTGTGAAGAATTACAGGATATAGATCTTGAGCTGAATTTAGAAAACTCAGCATTCTATGACCAGTTTGCCATCACACAGGTAAGTCAGATGGTAGTGTCCAGAATCTCTTTGTTCATTAAACTGTCAAGTTATCACTCTGGAAAGAATCTGTAGGTCATTTAGTCCATCTCCATGCACTGAAGTATTATTTTAGTTACCGTATTTCATTCATATGCCAACTTTCTCCCAAAGTGGGACCCAAGGCGGCTTCCAAAGTACTCAGTTAAAACAATGACAATAAAATTTAAAACAGTTAAAATCACAGTTAAAAATAATTAAAATAATTTTAACAAAGTTTAAAAAAGATAAAGAAAACATCCAATAAAAGGTCTTCCTGGCTTATACATTATACAGTTGCCCCTCCACATTCGCGAACTCAGCATTCGCGGTTTTAATTATTCGCGGTTTTGGGAGGCCCCCCCGGCCCCCCCAAACCGCGAAAAGGGGCCTCCGGAGGCCCCTTGAAAGCCCTGGGAAGGAGCGGGGAGGGCCAGGGAGGCGTTCACGGGGCCTTTGGAGACCCTTCAGAGGCCCTGTGAAGGCCTGGGGCGGGTGGGGAGAGGCCGCGGAGGCCTTTACAGAGCCTTGGAAGGCTCCGTGAAGGCCCCGGGGAGGGAGGGGGGAGGTTGGGGGGAGGCCTTCACAGAGCCTTGGAAGGCTCCGTGAAGGCCTGGGGAGGGTGGGGGGAGGCCGTGGAGGCCTTCACGGAGCCTTGAAAGGCTCCGTGAAGGCCCCGGGGAGGGTGGGGGGAGGTTGGGGGGAGGCCTTCACAGAGCCTTCGAAGGCTCCGTGAAGGCCTGGGGAGGGTGGGGGGAGGCCCTGGGGAGGGAGGGGGGAGGGTGGGGGGAGGCCTTCACGGAGCCTTGGAAGGCTCCGTGAAGGCCTGGGGAGGGTGGGGGGAGGCCGCGGGGGCCTTCACGGAGCCTTGGAAGGCTCCGTGAAGGCCCTGGAGAGGGAGGTGGGGGGGGAGGCCTTCACGGAGCCTTGGAAGGCTCCGTGAAGGCCTGGGGAGGGTGGGGGGAGGCCCTGGGGAGGGTGGGGGGAGGCCCCGGGGAGGGAGGGTGGAGGGTGGGGGGAGGCCTTCACAGAGCCTTGGAAGGCTCCGTGAAGGCCTGGGGAGGGTGGGGGGAGTCTGCGGGGGCCTTCATGGAGCCTTGGAAGGCTCCGTGAAGGCCCTGGGGAGGGAGGTGGGAGGGTGGGGGGAGGCCTTCACGGAGCCTTGGAAGGCTCCGTGAAGGCCTGGGGAGGGTGGGGGGAGGCCGTGGGGGCCTTCACGGAGCCTTCCAAGGCTCTGTGAAGGCCGCGGGGAGGGAGGGGGGAGGATGGGGGGAGGCCTTCAAGGAGCCTTGGAAGGGTCCGTGAAGGCCCCGGGGAGGGAGGGGGGAGGGTTGCAGAGGCCTTCACGGAGCCTTGGAAGGCTCCGTGAAGGCCTGGGGAGGGCAATCAATATTCGCGGTTTTTTGACATTCGCGGGGGTCCGTGGAACCTAACCCCCACGAATGTCAAGGGACAACTGTACATTAAAAGTTTGCTTAAACAAAGAGGTCTTTGCCTGCTGGCAAAAGAAAAGCAGGGAGGGGGCCAGCCTAGCCTCCCACGGAAGGGTGTTTTAGAGGGTGGGAGCAACTACTGAACTCAGTATCATCCTCTGAACCCAGTTTCAACTGAGGTCAGTTCACACATACATATACCTCATTGTTTTCTTATTATTCCATACAAGGCAGCTTGCAGCTGAATGGATGAGCAGAGGCCATTGAAAAGCAGACTAGCTTTGGTGAAAGAGGTTTCACACATTTAAGCCAAATGGGTATTTCAGAAGAGTAACTAGGAAGGTGAGGGATGTGAGGAATGTTTGAAAGAACTTGGGATAGAAAAAAAAGACAATTTGGGAGAGATATAATAGTTGTTGTTTGCCTTCAAATCACATCTGACTTATAGCAACCCTAAAAGCGTGGGGTTTTCTTGGCAAGATTTGTTTTTTTTTGTGGGGAGGTTGCCTTTGCCTTTTTCTGAGGCTGAAAGACTGTGATTTGCCCACAGTTGCCCAGTGGGTTTCTATGGCCAAGCGAGGATTCAAACCCTGGTCTTCAGAGTTGTAGTCCAACACTCAAACCACTACACCACACTGGCTCTTAGAAATGTGATAGCAGTCTTCAAATACCTGGAGGGCTATCATGCAGAAAATCTTCTCTGTTGTTCCAGAAAATTGGACTCAGATCAGTAAAAGCCCTGGTGGCACAGTGGTTAAATGCCAGTACTGCAAGTCACCACGTTGCAAGTTCGATTCCAGCGGGCTCCAAGGTTCACTCAGCCTTCCATCCTTTTGTACGTCAGTAAAATGAGTACCCAGCTTGTGGGGGCAATTAGCTAACACACATTGGAAACTGTTTAATGCAGTTAGATGTGTAAATAACTATTGCTTAAAACAATTTGTAAGCCGCTCTGATAGCCTTGTGGCTGAGGAGTGGGGTATAAATAAATAAATAAATAAAAATTGCAGGGAAACAGATTTCAGCTACACGCTATTTATTTATTATTATAAATAAATATAGACACACTAGAAGCAACATCCTAATGGTAAAAGCTGTTTTTCAGTGAAGCTGGGGTTTGGTTCCAGGACCCCCCATGGATACCAAAATCCATGAATACTCAAGTCCCATTATATGCAATGGCATAGCCAAATAGTGCCCCTTATATAAGATGGCAAAATCAAGGTTTGCTTTTTGGATTATTATTTTTTAAATAATATTTTCAAGCCGTGAATACTTAACTCTGTGGATACCAAATATGTGGACACAGAAGGGCAACTATATTGGTTCTTAGAATTAAAGCTTTATGATTTCTGAAAAAGAACAGCCTAAAACAGTTTGGAAAAGTTAATTCTTTGGCCTGTGGTTCCCTGAATTCTCCAGCCAGCTTAGCCAAACCTCTGGCTGCACAAGGAGGTTTAGCAGTGGGGGCTACATTATGTATGAAAAATATTTGTCTACTGTTCATTAGAGCTAATCCAGAACAGGGAGAGGGATACTTTCTAGGGACATTTGCGTCTCTTGAGAAAAACCATTCTTTTGATGTGGTACTGGAGTGAGGGCTCAAAGGGGCATGAGATCAGAAGGAATCCTTATCCTTAGTCTGTGTGGTAACTTGGTTTGTCCTCAGGCATGGCACTGGGGGGCCACTCCTTATTAGTTGCATGATGCGACGTCATAATCTTGCCCATGACCTGATTGGCTTGATCAGATTGTGAACACACTGCCCTCATTCTGAATTGGCTTTGGTAATCCTCAGTGACATCATCCCATAACGCAGTCACAGAAAGAAGACTGTTGTTTTTTGTTTTGTTTTGTTTGGTATCAAAGCAGCATTTGGGCAAGAAGCAGGCAGCAAAAAGAAGTGAAGAAGACAAGCAACCTCTAGGTGTTTGGGAGAACCTTCTGGGATAACCTTCCCAAACATGACTTTCACTTGGGAAAAAGTGATGCAAAACATCTAATTAAAAAAATCTGAGAAACCCTCAGGTTGAAAACACTTAGTGTAACCAAATGCTTAGGACCTGCACTCAGGTCTGGGGATTTAGAAACAAAATTGAACTTTGAGACAGATTTAACCAGAACATTAAGTATTATTCAGTCAAAAGCTCTTCTGTAATGCAAAAATAATTAACTAATTGATTTTTTTTAAATCAAACAACCCCCCCCTTGTCATTTTTTTTTTGTCCTGGTAATTTCAGGCTCTTGGGCTGAATCTTCTCCTTCTCCCCAGGTTTTCTACAGTTGGCCATGCCACCTTCTCCATGATACCATCATTTGGTTGCTTTACAGATTTTGTATGTTTTTCTCTCATTCTAAAAGTTTGAACCTGGTCTTAGTTATTAGCAATAGGCTCTTTTAGCTCAACTGTGCTGGTGTTTTTGTTTCCATCCTTCTGCTTGGCCCGTCACCCCAGTGGAATGCACCCCCAGAGAACTTCTCTGAAAATGGGATTTGGCCCCCTGGTTGAAAGAAGTTCCTCACTATTAATATAAGAAGTAGTATTGTACTAGGAATTGCTTGATTGTGCTGTTTCCCAGTTCTCAGTGTCTCTCTTTTCTCTTTTCTCTTTCTCATCCTCATCTAGTTTGGCCTCTGGGCTGCCTGGCTGACATGGCTAGGAATTACCATTTTGGCCTTTTTGAAGGTTTATCACAACTACAGGCAGGAAGACCTTCTGGATAGCCTGATTCATGAGAAGGAGCTTTTGCTAGGACGGTCCTCTTCACGAACTTCTTTTCAGGAGGAGAAAAGTGGCATGATCTAATGGGCAGATAAGCCGGTCTGCCCAGCAGGTTTTAGGTTTTGTAATTTGTCTGTTGGGATTGAGAGAGGAAATTTTATTGGCCTGCTTTCAAAAGCTTTAAAAAAGTAAAGGCAATCTGGAATTAACCACCCTGTTAAAAGAGATGTTATCTGCAGACATATCCCAACTAACACAACCCATAAGGATGGTTCGCACAGGCATGCACATCTCAGTTAAATACGGAACAAGGTTTTGCCAAATACTGTATACAAACTCTCTGTCCAATGAAAAGTATTCTGTTAGAATTGGATTCAGGTATCTCTGGGGATTAATTAGTGATGACTCATTCACAGATGCAAAACATCCCTTGAGGCTACAGTTTACCTGTGATGAATATCCATGCGTGAACCAATCCATAGACAGTAAACTGTGCATTTCTTTGATACAAATTCTATAACGTTGCCACCAACAGCTTGATATATCTGACTGGATTTACAGTTGGGGACCACAGTATATACAGTATTCCTTCTCCAGGTGTTTGAAGACATAAGCTAGTTCATACATTCAGGTAGTCTCAACTCTATTTGAGGGACTTAGGGTTGGATCCAGTACTTAGAAGAGACCCACTGCAAACAGTGAAGAAAGTAAGTCGTGACTAGTTTAAGAACCATTGATTTTAGTGGGTTTGCTCTAAGCATGACTAAATCTGGATCAAACTCAGTGTCATTAATGCTGTGGGCACTCTACACCAATGGTCAATCATCAGGATGCCTAAGTAATGGGATTTCTCCCTCTCAAAGCGAAGGAGTGTAGGTTGGGAATTGTGCAAATCAAGTGTCCACATAGTAGGATATCTGTAGGGTGCCCACATCATGCATGGTATTTATTTTTTAATTTAGTTTAGTTTAGTTTAGTTTAGTTTAATTTAATTTAATTTAATTTAATTTATATCCCACCTTTCTCCCAACACAGGATACAAGGATGTTATTTTTTGTGAAGTGTGAGGGTGGGTGTTCTCCCTCCACCATCAGCTGAAATCTCATGATGATCCAGTGAGTGGACAAACTAGAGATTACAAACCTAGCAAACTCATGCTTGAAGTATACTTCAGTAGGAATCTACTGCATGATTTAAAGCAATGGTTCTCAAGTGTTGGCCCTCTGGGTGCTTTGAGCTTCAGTTCCCAGAATCACAAGCTGTTTAGAGCTTTTAGAGTTGAGGTCCAAAATCCACGGAGGAACAAAGTTTGAGAACCATTAGCTTGAACAACAACCCACTCCAGCTCTGTAAGCCCAGCTCAGAGATGCAGCCTTACTGCTTCTGTGGCTCAAGGCCAATTTAAAAAAAGAGTGGAGAAGACTAAGCCCCACATTTTAAACACATCTGTGGGCCACATCATACAGCCTCATGAATTGTTAGATATGAGGATGGAGGGAATACTTTATAATGTTGCATCCCCATCAGTCAATGATGTATACAACAGGCATCACACACGGGATTCAACTTTCAACAAGTGCTGCCCTGATCTCTTGATGGCTGTGGCCATATGCTGAAAGTATGGTATATGCACCTAATATAGCCAGTGGGAGCTGGCATACTAAAATTGTTCCCATGCTCTGTTAACTGTTCAGTCATGTGAATAAGCAGTTCTGTTCTTCTCTAAATTATCTGCATTATCTTGGTTGTTCAATATTTTTCTTGTGTATTCAGATTTATGTGTGCTCCAATATGAACTTACAACTAGGAGAGAGAAAAAACCTCCATATCATAGTCTGGGATTTCAGAATATGGAAAACCGAATAGGGAAAATTATGAAATCTTTTGCAAAAGATGAGAGATCCTTAAAATACCTCTAGAAACTTATTTGTCAGAAAATTCAGCCCACAAAGAACCAAAATGACCAAAACATCTTTTGTTGAATTGAATTTCTTGCAATCAATGGCCAAGTAGAACATGTGCAAATCTGGGGAAAAAATTGTACTTTGAAATTTGTTTTCAGCTTCAACTTTTGTTGTTGTTTTTTAAAAAAAACTTGTGCTCCTGGTATGAATTACAGAGGAGCATGGTTGACTAGAAACTTTTTAGTTTATCATAATGATAGGGTGGGGGTGGGGTGGAATGGGGTGGGGTGGGGTGGGATGGGGAATAAGCAATTGAATTATATTAGGTGTGCTCTGTAGATCTTGTGAGATCACCAAGTGCACTTTGGCGTAGCTTCAGCTTTGAGGTTAGCATAGGAAATATATTATTTATTGCTTGGTAAAATGTAGTAAAAGAGGCAATGGTTAACAGTTTGCCTTGTAAGCAGTTGATATATAATGCCTGCTTCTTCATATAAGCAACTAGAAAATTAATGGTATACTCTACTGTACTAGTGCTGTTTGTGATATTGCTCTCATAAGGTATGTGAAATTGTTACAAGACTACTGCTTATAAGAGTACAGCTGTATGTATAAAATAAAGAGGTGGCTAGCTAAGCAGTGAATTCATGGTTGCACTGGGACGCTGCCCCCTTTTGATCAGACTTCTAGGGATGACAGTTGCAATCTAAGGAATTTTGCACATCTGTGAATGTTGGGATTAGGATTCGTTTTCAGGATCAAGGATTCCCACTGACATTATACAGATTTAAGTATAGATTAAACCATGGTTAGCACCAACCATGGTTGTCACTTCAATCCTGGTTAAGAAACCTCTCTCCCAATACAATAATATGGTTTACTTTGGCAAATTAAGCCAGTTCAGGGGTGATGACAGAGAATGTGGTCCTAGCCCCCCTGTACTTTCAACGCATTTGCTAAATGCAGGACTGTTTTGTGAAAAAGGCTGTTGAGTGCAGAGTGGTGGGTGCAAAACCTGCTTCCCTCTTTCAGTGACAATGCACATCCTCACTGGCAGGATCATGCAGCAAAAGGGTGTGCAGTGTGAATCTGCATGCCATATACATACAATGCAGTCCTTAGGAGACCTTTCATTTCCTCCATGTACATCCCAGTGGTGTCCATTTCTCTACTAGAAATGTAAAATCCTTCCCCAAGCATTCTGCCACTATGTCAGAGGTGGGTAAATATAAGCTGTGGTCCATGTTTGGCCCCTGGATGTTCTCCCCTTACATTTAAAAAAATAGTTTAATCTGATTTTATTGCAAGCCACTCAAAGCTTATGACAAAGGATATATATTTAACCTTTGGGAAAGGACTGTTTCCCCTAAATTCCTAAAACTTAAAAGTTCCTTCTTGATACTGTATTACCATTTCAAAGCTGGAAAGTCACTTCCATAAGGCCCTTCCATATAACCAAAGCTCTAGAGCTTAAAAATGTATCTCTGTGGACTACAACTTCCACAACCCCCAAGCCAGGATGGCTACTGGTCATGCTAGCTGGGGTGGGTGGGTTCTGGGACTTGTAATCCAAAAAAAGTAATGTTTCCAACCTCTTGGTAAAAAATAGTGTTGCTATCCTTTCTTTATTTCTTTCTGTAGCTGTCAGTTATAATAAAGTGGGAGTTGTCTGGCCTTCCTAGGAAAGGAGTTTAGCAGCTGAGGTGATGCTACAGAAAAGGTCTTGCAGTCTGACCTCTTTGGGTAGTGAGACATGAAACAAAGCCTCTGATGATTATCACAAATGACAAACAGAGGCATATGGGAAGAGGCACTCTTTCAGATATCTCAGGCCCAAAGCATATAATTATTCATGCTTTCTTACACATGCAATAGTATTAGGTTTGTTATCAAATTCCTCATCCAGAAGATTTAGGGGGTCTGCTAGTAGCAAATTTGGAGAAGCGGGATTATGAGAAGTCCCCTCGGTATTTCATGCCTCTCATTTTGCCCAAGTGGAGACTCTCTTTATATATCTGCACCACATTTTAGGATCAGTCTTTAACAGCAAACCGAACAGTTTCTCTCATGTGGAGGACATTTTGCCTTTCACTGAGGGTTCATCCACACTACACAATTATAATACTTCAATACCCCTTTAACTGCCGTAGCTCTCTGCTATGGAATCCTGGGATTTGTAGTTTTATGAGATAATTAGAATTATCTGCTACAGAAAGTTCTAGTGCTGTAGTTCAAGGAAGTGCTCTAAAGAATGCTTAGAGTCTCACTAAACTACTAATCACAGATTTCCATAGGAAGTAGCCATTGTAGTTAAAGTAGTATAAAACTGCTGTATTTGTGCAGTATGGATACAGCTTGGGATACCCTTAATCCCCTTTCTCCTGTGCTACCACCTCTGCATTTTCCAAGCAAATGGTACATTTTATTGTTTGAATTTTGATCTGAGACGTAAAGACTTCACAAATGTACCCAACCTCTTTATGCAATCTAAGATTTTTTACGAAGTTTCAGACAGATCTTTTTCCTCTGTACAAGCTCTACCATTTGAAATCCATTTTTGTTGGAGATGCATGAAGTTAAACCTTGGACCTTCTACAAGGAAAGCTGTTTCATTAAATGGAAACCCCCTCCTGACCTGTATTGAAAGAATAGGGGGAAGAATTAAATGTAAACTTAATGTTACTTTTCTGCTGAGCCAAGTCTTTATTGCATATTCATAATGAAGAGAATGAATGTTTTGATTGCTAAATATGTACTTGTGATATGCATATTTCTGAATCTTCTTTTTTATTTAATAGAAGGAGAACTGTTGATAATATAACATGTTAAAAGATTTTCTGTGAAATAGATGCAGAGGGTTTTACTTGCAACTGAGCAATTGAGTAACTTTCCAAACATTTTCGGCAACCCCAGCTTCATTTCCATTTAGCAAATAGTTCAGTGAAAGCAAATATGGAATTTTGAAATCCGGCAATTGAAACTTTTGAAACAGAAAAATTAAATTTGAACGTCTGCCATGAAAGATGTTGACCCAAATATTGGAAATAATTCATTTCTTTGCCAAACAGTTGACCATTCCCCTGGATCCTTGAACTTGGCTGAATAAACTAGGCACCATGTCAGTAGGTTTATAGTTTCATAAGGAAAAATAGAACTGTAATGGCGGAATCTGGCTTCTTTTTGTCTGTTTTCATCCAGACTTAGAATCTGAACATCAAAATAGATTTCACATTAACCAATCCAAATTGAAAATAAAAGAATTTGAGATTAAAAAGTAAATTTTGCATTTGTTCCAGCAGTCATTGAACAATTGTTTTAGAATACACAGTATGACCCCCGTACTTACATTCTAAGACACACACCCCCCGGATACCTGAAGCAACGGATAGTAGGGAATCCTATTATTTTCAAAGAGATAAACAACTTCTGGCACAAACATACCATAGGATCACTGAAGGACCTAGAAATGTTTAGAGAGAACACTTCTCTAGGCATTTCTAGGTCCTCCAGCACAATTCTGTGATATGCTTGGGCCAGAAGTTGACCATAGAATCACACTGGAGAACCTAGAAATGCCTAGAAAGAAAATACTATTTCAGACACAGGTAAGTTAAGTCACCAGTTCTGAATTCACAGCTATGGGGTTCATACTGTACATTCCAGCCTTGCATTGTTTTTTTAGAATCTATTCATTGTTCAGTTGGGCATGAATTGCATGATACATACTGGAGAACAATTCCATTATATATATATATATATATATATATATATATATAAATGTATAGTCCTACTTATTTTGTACAGAACTGAAGAGGGAGTTGTTTTCACTGTGTAGCAAAGCATAGTTATTATTCTTTGGTTGTAATACTTTGTATTCCTTAAGCAAAATGGATGTAGCAAGGCATATTCTCCTCATCTGAACTAAAGGCCATATTATCACTGTATTTCTATATTTTTGTGTGGGTAGAGGGTTGCCTAAAATAAATATCACTGTTGATGTTAATGAATATGTTTTATATTAAATGCTTCTCCCCACCCCCCCGAGAGCACATTGGGCTTCTGATCTAGTGCCATATATTAATAAATTGTCTGAAAGGTTTTGTGGTGGTTTTTTTTTTTTTGTATTTCCTTTAAACTGAATGATCACAGAGAAGCTTTCCTGTTCCTTCACTCTCTCTCTTTTACCTTTTCAGGTGGATATGAGGAAAAACAATGCCATTCCTTTAAATGGCAGCATTGCATACAGCTCAGCCAAAATCTACCCCTAAAATGTAGGCAGTGTAGTTGCTTTGTACATATTGGCCCAATATTGCCTACCTCACCCCCTTCCTTTTGCGATGTGTTTGCTCCTTCATGTGCCTTTTGTCCTGAAAATCACCCCTGAAAGCCAGCTACCTCTCAGAAGGTTAAATGTATTTGCTGCTGAACCAAGCTAATTAGCAAACTCGCTCTCCCTAAAGGGCACATCTATAATAGGCTTTTCTGGAGTTAACAATCATAATGTTTTGTTTCAACTATAATGGGAAGACATGTGCTTTTGATAGACCATTGTATCGTCATGCCCAAGGGCCAATGAAAATACATGCTTTGTTATGAGGACTCAGCATCGTTAAACTCATGTGCAAACATAACTTAGACAAACAATCATGATCATTCAAAAAAGGAGCAGGGTTGGTTTGCAAAGCTAGTTTCCACTTTCTTTTACAGCTAATGTTTGCATTCCTCTAAAGTGAAAGAGGGTTGCTCCGTGAGCCAGGCGTGATAAATGTTGTCATTCTTCTACTACTAGACACTACTCTTCCTTCCCCTCTCCTTTATCTTTTTATACTCAAGATTCCAGAAGGAGGGAACAAAATACTTCCTTTGCTCAGATTTGACCTCACATCAGTGTCACATAGCCAGTGGGATTTGGTTATAGGATGCTGTAAGAAGCAAAGGAGATTTCCCCACCACTCATGACATTTTGTAAATAAACACAGAAGGGAAAATGACATAGCAGCAACACTGGGAGAGCCAGTGCGATGTATCAGTTTGAGTATTGGACTGGCGGAACAGAAGATGAATCCTGTCTCGGCCATGGAAATCCACTCAGTGACCTTGGGCAAGTCATAGTCTCTCAGCCTTAGAAGAAGAGAATCACAAACCTCCTCTGAATAAATCTTGCCAAGGAAAATCCTAGGAAAGAATTGCCATAATTCAGAGTTGACTTGAAGGCACATAACAATAAAGCAGCAATAGCACTGAAGAGATTCAGACGCGGGGGGATATGCCAAAATAAATCACATTCCCACCACATCAGAAGATCGCTAGAAAAACAGAAAGGGAGACCTTACTAGATGATGCTGCATCCTTCAGTTCTGGGAGCATAGTGCGGGCATCAGTGCGGTGTCCCTTTTGTATTGATGGGGTGAAGCCACTGATACAAAGGGATGCCTTACTGATGCCTGTGCTTCACCCCTGGAATGCTGGAGGATGACGTTGTCTGGTAAGGTCGCCCTTCCTGTTCTAGCAATCTTCTGATGTGGTTTTTGTCATGTCTGATAATCTCCTGAGTGTCATTACTACCACTATCATGAAGGCATGGCAGGAAAGGGGAAATTAAAGCAGAACCTGACTAGTTACCTTTTGGATTGCAACTCCTGGAATCCCCTAGTCAGTATGTGCCTATGCTGACTTGGGTATTCTGGGAGATTTAGTGCAAAAAGGAATATTTCCAAGATCTCAAAAAGGTGAGTGGACTATAGACTTGGGCTAGAGACTTTTCTGAAGAAGTGGGCTAGCATCTGCAAAATTTTACAGTGAAATAATGTGGTTAATCTGAAAGGTTCCATACCAGTTCTTCCTCCGTTTTATTTACTTTCTATATTTATATCCCACTTTTCCTTTGAGCTCAAGGGAGTGCCCACAACTCTTTTCCTTGTGAGATAGGTTACTACCTTCCTCTGAGACAACCTTCCTATGCCTGGCACCCCCTGATGCTTTGGGACCACAGCTCCCATCACCCTTGACTGTTGGCTATGTTAGATGGGGCTCATGAGAGTTGTAACCCAAAACTTTGGGAGGATACCAGGTTGGGGAGGGTTACTCTAAGGCAGTGGTTCTTAACCTGTGGTCTGGGGACCCCCAGGGGGCTGTGCAATCCTCACAGGGGGTCCACGAAGACTTGAAGGCTGCTCACCCAACCTCCTGCCTACAGTAGAGTGGCCAAATGACAGGATCCAAGGCAAAGGCTGGCTGGCTTGGCCTGCACATTGCCATTCAATCCACTTCAGCCACAAACATGCAGGAAGAAGCAGGAGAAGTCTTCCCTCCACCCTACAGTGCCTCTGAGGGAAGGTTTAATAGATGGTGTAATTGTATTGTAGTTGTGTTGTTGTTGTTTTAAATCTTAAGTTTTGGGGGTCCACAGCAACAAAAGATATTTAAAGGGGTCCCTGGGAAAGAAAAGGTTAAGAGCCACTGCTCTAAAATGACATTGAATCTCTGTTAATAACACCATGCTGAATGTTGTTCTGAGAAAGTAGCTGTATGTTGTTGAAATGGAAGATGGAGGAAATCACTGGCTAGTTCCCCATCTTAAATAATGACACCAGTCAAGCACATGCAAAGCGTGTGAGTTGTTCTTTCATTTCTTGTGTTTGCTCAAGGGCACTCATTAAGAGAAGGGTTTCTTCTTGGTGGGCCTCATGGGCCCTCACTAGCTCATATCATGCTGGCTGAGGAAGCTGTCAATCCTTTCATTCTATTTCTGCTAGAAGGATTTTTTTCCTGGTGTTTTATTGTTTCTGTTCCTTTGCATCTTTAATATTATGTTTTCTTCAGCTAAGCCTCTCACAGAATATTTGCTGCTGGGAGGCCACATAAATTTTAATAACAGTATATAGTAAGGGATAAAATAATAGTGTACACTTTAACGAGAAAATGTAGTTAACAATAGAGTACTTCTGGCTATCATTGATTGACCAACCAACCAACCAATCAATCAAATCTATCTATCTATCCATCTATCCATATTTATTGAAGTGATTAACAAAGAGGACTGAGAATATAAGCAAAATATTTTTAATTTCCATTTTCTTCCATTGCTAAAGATGAAACTGAGCTGCATACAAGGTAGCAATTTAGAACGCTCTGGTTCCAGCACTCTTTAGTGTATGATGGTCTTAATCCTCTGAGTTGAGGCCATGTGGTGTTAGGGTCTCAAGTCTTAAGATCCAAACAGTCTCCCTTTTCCACAGACTGTCTGATGAGGATGACACTTCAATATTAAATAGAGGCAAATCAGAGAAGCCATGATGTTCTGAGCTGAAATGCTTGGCCACTGGTTGCTCTTGGTCAGGATTGCAGACTGATGATTCCTGAAGCATGTATTCAGGTCTGTGGCAGTTTTGCCCAAGTACTGCAGATGACATCCTTTATGGCTGCATGCAATCAGATAAAAAGATTGCAGGGCCAGCAGGTGAAGTGTTTTTGTAAAGGAGCATCCCAGCATACCCTGAGTTCCCACCACAAAGACCATAATCCTTCACTTTGGTTCACAACCTCGAGTCACTGTGAACAGTACTTTTATATCAAACTTGGCTAATATGAATTTAAGGGCCATCCAAGAGCAACCCGGAAATGAAATGCACTCTGTGACCTAGTCATGCACCCTATGACATAGAGTCAAGCTAGGGCATGGACCATGCTTAGGAAGGGCCTCCATTAAAACTCTTCCATAAAATTCACACCTGGATGAATTTCCTGCATCCTCCCTGAAATGGAAAACCCAGTCTTCCTCTGTGTGGCCAGAAGAGATGGGTATCTTAGGAACTTCAAACATTCAGAGGGAACTCCATTGTTATGTAGATGAAGCTGACAGTCCTGTATCCTGAGACCAAAGAGGCTCTGCCTGTTAATTACAAAGATAACCAAATTCGCCCCAATCTTCCAAATCCTGACTATACAAAATTCCTGTGTAAACACTTGAGAACTATTTGAAACCAAATGTTTCGTTCACAAAGTGGCTTCAAACAGGAATTTTCCAATAATAATAATAATAATAATAACCCCACCCCTCTGTTAAAAACAATCAGGGTGGCTTACAAAAATTAAAATACAAATACAGATTAAAATCCCTAAACACCACCCACCCCACCCTCCCCCATAAAAAGATATTAAACCAATATAAATTAAAAACAACTAATATAAAATGACATTAAAAAATAATAATAAATAGCAAGCAGACTAAAAGAGGCCAGGAGCTCCTGAAGCCAGGATCTAATTAGGAAAGGCATGCCAAAAGAGATCTGTCTTTAGTGCTTTTTTAAAGCTACTCAGGCTCTTCATCTGACAGATCTTGTTCTGATGGATCAAACATCCTGGAATCTTAAGGTTCTTTGGTTCAGTCCCATTTTCCAACTGGATCACATAACCTCGGCTCTCGGCCAGCTTCAGGCATTCCTCCCCCCACCTCCCTTAACTTTAACCCTCCTGTTCCCAAGCTTCCTCCTCCCTGCTTTTGTTGCTGGTATTCAAGAGTAGTGCCGCTTCTCCAGGAACACAAGCTGCAAGATCAGATGTAGTTCTTTCCCCAGCCTAGCTTTTCCCTTTCTAATCAAGTTCCTGCATTACTCTGAAAGTCTTTTTTGATTGATAATTGAATGTGTGGGGTGTATGAATGGTACTGTTTTTCAATAAAGTTTCATTTATTTCATTTACAACCAAGCAAATATGATATAATAGGCATTACTGAAACCTGGTGGGATGAGTCTCATGATTGGCATGTAGGAATAGAGGGGTATAACCTTTATAGGAGAAACAGGCCAAACAGGAAAGGAGGAGGAATAGCATTATATGTCAGGGATATCTACACCAGTGAAGAGATCCATGACATCAATACTGGAAGCCAGGTGGAGAGCATCTGGATAAAAATTAAAAGGGAGGGAAACAACAGGGATGTTATTGTGGGACTCTACTACAGATCCCCCAAGTCAGACGGAGGAATTGGATGATGCCTTTCAAGAACAGATGAACACACATGCAGAAAGAAGAGATGTAGTAGTGATGGGTGACTTCAACTATCCTGATATTTGCTGGAAATCTAACTCAACTAAAACTTCAAGGTCTAGCAAATTCCTTACTTGCCTGGAAGACAATTTCATGGTCCAAAAGGTGGAAGAGGCAACAAGGGGATCAGCTATTTTAGATCTGATCCTAACCAACAGGGATGACCTGATTAATGGGGTGCAAGTGGTGGGATCCTTAGGTGAGAGTGCTCATGTTCTCCTGGAGTTTGTTATACAATAGAAAGGAGAAGCCAAGGATAATCAGACATGTCAGGGTATGCAGCCCCTCTGAGCATTCTGTTCAGAGGGAACAATAGAAACAGCAAAAATGCGAGGACCATATGCCTTTCTACATACCTAGGTGTGTAGACATGGAGACAGATGAAAAATATCCTTTTCCAGGTTTTTATTTAAATATCTAAAACAATACAAAAAACAAACTACATTCTGGCTGCTTGAAATGATGCAGCCTTCTCTTCACTAGAAAGCAAAGAACAGCTCTGTGTATTTCTCACAGAAAAGCAACAAAGCAACAGTTTCGTTTTCCACACAGAGAACTGATTAGAGCTACCCATAACATTGAATGCTTCACAGGCCAAGCCGTGAGAGAAGAGAGATAAGACACAGCTGGTGGGAAGAAATCCACAGTTACTACCATTTGTTGATATAACATAACCTTGCAGACAGGCCTGCTTTTAACTGAAAGTCAAGCCGGACTGTATTTTTGCCTACAGTGAGAATTTATTACTAGGATTCTAGTATAATGGATTCTGTTCCATTATCCTTGACACCCCTCTAAATTTCTCACTTGGGCAAATGTATTTTACATATCAGACAATATACCCAGTTTGTTCCATTGGTAGCGATGCTTGATAGGGCCCAAAGCCTTGGTGAACAGGTCAGCAACATTTTCTTCACTTGGGCAATATGTTAATTTTACCAAACGACTCTGGACAGCTTCCCTGACATTCTGAAACTTAACAGCAACATGTTTGGTTCTGGATTTGACCCCATCAGAATATGCCATTTGAATGCAAGCTTATGAATCTTCAAAAACTTCTACAGGCTCCTGTATTGGACTGTCCAGGTCAGTGAACACTTGATTCAAATAAATCAACTCAGAGATCAGAGTAGATAAGGATGGAAATTCAGCTTCTGCAGAACTTAAAGCAACAGTTGTTTGCTTTCTGGACTTCCAATAAACAAGGCTACCTGCATACATAATGACTATTCCACTGGTAGATTTTCTGTCATTGATTTCATTGGCGAAAAAATTGCATCGACGTAGCACTCTAATTCATGGTATCCTTGTGAACTGATCATCACACCATGATTGAAACTACCACACAGATTTCTGAGTATTCTTTTCAGGCCCTGCCAATCATGTTTTTTTTATTTTTATTATTTATTTAGTTATTTATACCCCGCTCTCCAACCACAAGGATATCAGAGCGGCTTACAAATTGTTTTTTAAGCAATAGCTATTTACACATCTAACTGCATTAAACAGCTTCCAATGTGTGTTAGCTAATTGCCCCCACAAGCTGGGTACTCATTTTACTGACCTACGAAAGGATGGAAGGCTGAGTGAACCTTGGAGCCCGCTGGAATCGAACTTGCATCTTGCAAGGTGGTGACTTGCAGTACTGGCATTTAACCACTGCGCCACCAGGGCTTGGTGTTGGGTTGGCTTTGACACATTCCTGGACAGAACATTGACAGCATATTCTATATCAGGCCTAGTCCATATTGCAATGTATAGCAAACTCCCAATTACTGAATGAAATAGTTCAGGACATTCAAACAACCTGTCATGTTATATTGACAAAATCTGTAGACGTAGGAGTTTTAGCACTTTTACAATTAGACATATTACAGGCAGACAACAGTTTCACAATTTTCTGGGTTTGGCTCATTTTGAAACCACCATTTTCAAGCCTTTGGAAATCTACCCCCAGATAGTGTTGTATTTCACCAAGATCTTTGAGTCTAAGTCTTGACCCCAGTTCTTCTTTGAACTTCTTCACTTGATTGTCAGTTTTTGTGATCAAACACAGATCATCCACATAAGCTATTAAGATTTCATAAATGGTTGGTACCTTTTGTGTACAAACATGGATCAGCAATGCTGTTTTCAAAACCAGCACTCTTCAGCTGTTCATCCAAACAGAGATACCAGCACCTGCTACTCTGTTTTAAACCATACAGAGCCTTTTAAAGTTTGTACACATGGTTTGGCCCACTACTATGAAATCTAGGAGCCTGCTCTATGTAAATGCACTCATCTGGATTGGCATTTAGATAGGCAGTTTCCACATCAAAATGATTAACTCTGAACCTGTGCAAACTTGCAACAGACAAAGCAATCTTGATACTTTGGGCCCAGGCAGTGGGTGCAAACACTTGATCATAGTTCAGACACTTTATTTGTGGATAGCCCTTTGCCACCAAATGTGCTTTGTATTTGACATTACCATTGTGCATTTGTTCCTTTTTGTACACCCAACGGCACCCTTCTGCCCCTCTGGCAATGGGACAATTTCATACACATCATGGTCTGCAATGGATTTCATTTCATCCTCCATTGCACATTTCCACCTTTGTTGCTCATCCTGAGGCAGCTTCAGAACTTCAGTGTAACTGTCAGTTTCAAAAGTTACCTGACACACTCTCACATTTTGCACAGTAAACCTCTGAGGTGGCACCCCCTTTGTTGCTCTGCTATAATGCTGGGAAGGACAGGCTCAGGTTCACTTTCAGAGTCACTTTTAGACTCACTTTCTGTGTCGGTACTCTCCTGTTTTGGAGCTCTCCATTCAGGTTTTGGGGAAGAGTTAGCACCTGACCCAGCTGCTTGTTGCTGCTGGTCATCTTGTGCCTCATCCCCGCTTGAAGGCAGAAGCAGTTCTGGGTTAGAATGCACATGGCTCCAGTTTGCATGCTCCTCAAACTCAGCATTTCTAGAAATCAGAACTTTGCCATATGGAAGTGCAAAATGCCATGCCTTACTGCCTTGCTCATAGCCCAGAAATCTCAGCCTTCTAGCCTTGGGATCACCCTTCCTCTTGGCTACTTTGGGAATGTTTACTCAGGCATGGGATCCAAAGGTCCTAATGTGCTTCACAGATGGCTTCTTGCCATAGAACATGAAAAATGGAATATTTGACACCATAGAACTTGGAATGCAGTTACACAAATAATTAGCCATCAACACGGCCTCCCCCCAGTACTTCTTTTCAATGTTTGCATCAATCATCATGCTATCTTTCATTGTTTGCAGAATGCCAAACCTTCGTTCTGCAACTCCGTTGTGAGCAGGGGTCCCAGGGGCCTACAGCCTATGGAAAATTCCCTTCTGTTTCAGCCACCTTTGGAACTCATGGGACATGAATCCCCCCCCCATCTGACTGTAGAGCAGAGAGTTTCTCAGAAAAGAATCTTTCAATGAAGAAATGGCTGTAGTCATCTACAATTACCAGGGCAAACCTGGCCCCTCTCAATGATTCAGGAAAAGGCCCAGCAAGATTCACATGCACCAGCTCTAAAATTCTTTTTGACCTGTCACTGAATTTTGGAATATGAAGGCTCTTACTTTGGGGCTGCATCATCGAATCATAGAATTGTAGAGCTGGAAGAGACCACAAGGGCCATCCAGTCCAACCCCCTGCCATGCAGGTAATCTTGATCAAAGCATCCCTGACAGATGGCAATCCAGCCTCTGTTTAAAGACCTCCAAGGAAGGAGACCCCACCACGCTCTGAGGGAGTGTGTTCCACTGCCGAACAGCTCTTACTGTCAAAAAGTTCCTCCTAATGTTGAGGTGGAATCTCTGTTCCTGGAGCTTGCATCCATTGCTCCGTGTTCCAGTCTCTGGAACAGCAGAAAACAAGCCTGCTCCATTCTCAGCGTGACATCCCTTCAAATACTTAAACAGGGCTATCATATCGCCTCTTAACCATCTTTTTTCCAGGCTAAACATGCCCAGCTCCCTAAGTCTCTCCTCATATGGCATGGTTTCCAGACCTTTCACCATTTTAGTTGCCCTTCTCTGGACATGCTCCAATTTGTCAATATCCTTTTTGAATTGTGGTGCCCAGAACTGGACACAGTATTCTAGGTGAGGTCTGACCAAGGCAGAAGAGAGTGGCGAAAGTTGACCGTGATTAGGAAATGGCCAAATATGGCACTGCAGCCTACCAGCTTTTCCCGAACAGTATCGGCAGGGGGACAGCATCATCCAAAATGCCCCCCCGCCATGCAGCAGCCTCACAACGGGGATGAGGCTGCTTGCGTTACAAATCGCCGTCCGAAAAAGTCCTATGTGTCTACATATGGGCATATCTACACTGACCCCACTGTGTGTGTGTGTGTGTGTGTGTGTGTAAACTCTCTCCCTCCCACACTCTCTAATAACAACATGATAGCACATTATTGCTGAAAATCTACTTTTGCCTAACTTCATACACATAGAACTCCCATGTAGGATTTTACAGAAACTGGCAGGTCTGTTCTGTTTTTCATTCTCCTGTTGCTGGGATGTACTAAAACCAGCTTAAAATCCCGTGTTTCTTTCCATACATAAATTAACTGTTTTGGTATGTAAAGAAGCATTATGGGCAGAGAAGGCAAAAAGACAGCTATAATTGGCCCAGCTAGGTGATCTCCATTATCCTGTGAGCCTTTACCTGGAAGAATGTTGGACATAATGAAGCTCAGCGTGCCTATGTTCATTTTCAAAGTTTCTTTATGATGCCAGTGTCTATTAATGTCACCTTCCAGGGGATTTGTTCTTATAGACAGCAGTCATAACTAAGGGTGGGACAATGTCTCAGTTTAATGTTGACCATCAATCAAAATAAATTAATCATCAGTCAAAATAAATTAAACATCCATTATGTTCCATTCTGAAGATGAAGTCATTTATCAATTTTGGTAAATTCTTCAAAAGTGAATCACAGCAAAATGCTGTCCCATTTGCATCAGCTGTATTCAGGAGGTACAACTAGCTCCAGCATGGGGAAATGAAAGGCTGTGATAAGGATTTGCAATAGGGTCCCTGCTTCTGGTTGTCGCAGGTTTGTTCACTGGCAGGAGTGGGCTGGAAATGTCATCCTGCTGTATCCTGAATGGCAACAGAGCTGACCTCCATTGCTCAGTGCAGCTGCTGCCTGTCAAGGTACATTGGGGAGGGAATTTATGATCATGGCAATCTATATATATCTAAAATGCTTGGGTATGTCTCCTTTCCCAGTATGCTGATTGGCTGCTTAGAAAACATTCCCAAGCAATCCCCTCCCTCCTCCTCTTACAAGAACTATGCTGGGTTCCAATTTACTTCCAAGTCCAATTCATGGTGATGATCTTGACTTACAAAAGGCTATTTTATTTTATTTTTTATTTCATTAATTTATATGCCACCTTTCTCCCAATGTGGGACACAAGGTGGCTTACAAAAAACATTAAGAAACAATACAATTTAAAACAATTAAAATCAACATCATTAAAACAACTTAAAATTATTTTAACATATAAAAGTTAAAAAGAAAAGAAAAGCAAAAGATAAAAAACATAACCCAATAAAAAGCCTCTGAGGGCACCATTAAATATTAAAAGCTTGCTTACACAAATATGTTTTTGCCTGGCAGAGAAAGGAAAACAGGGAGGGGGGCAGCCTAGTTTCCCATGGAAGGGCGTTCCAGAGGATGGGAGCAGCCACTGAGAAGGCTCTCTCTCGTGCCCTCATAAGGAGAGCCAGTGATGGTGGCGGGACTGAGAGAAAGCTTTCTCCTGAAGATCTTAAAGGCTTTGCAGGTTTGTTAGGGGGAGTGCCAGGAAATGAAATGATAGCCAGTGAAGCTGTTTTAACAAGGCAGTTATATGCTTCCTATAACTGGCATTCTGGCCTGCTGAAGTTTCCAAACAGTTTCCAAAGGTAGCCCCATGTAGAGCATGTTACTGTCCAAATGGGATATAATCAAGGCATGTCACCTTAGCCAGATCTAATGTGTAACCCCATCCAGCACAGGCAGAATCCCTATTCCCAGATCTGTCTTTCAACTGACCAGGAGGACCTCTGTCTTGTTGTCCAGAAAAGCAGCTCAAAATGCCAGCAGGATAAACAAGGGCTGGGAAAGCAGCCAAGCTGCAGTGATAGTTAATTAGGGAGAGCCAAATAAAGTTCAGAACAAGCAAGGTTCCGTTTCTAGGAGAAGCAGCGATACAGGCAAGAAGGCACACAGAGGAGAGTCCAGAATACATTCCAAAGGTCAAGGCTTACAGAGGCAGCATTGTCCAGAAGTCAGCAGGGTCAACAGGATCAGGCAACAGGGTAGTCAGGAACAGTCCAAGGTCAAGGCACATGGCAAGGCAGCAAGGATTCAGACACCAAAGTCAGCAGGAAGTTTTCTCTTGGGAGTTCAGTTGATCTCTGACAAAGCTTCCATTGTCTCTTCCAGCCTATATAAAACAATTAGGCTTTGCCAGGTGTTTCTTAATGAGCAAGTTCTTCTCATAAATCTTCTCATAAATTCACAGAGACTGCCTGTGAGCCTTCTTTTGAGCTTGCTGCTGGGTGTACGATGATGGAGGTAAGTCCCTCTCTTCTTCTTCGTCCTTATCTGAATGGACAGGACTCTCTGCCAACCCACTCAGACCAGGCTCTTCCTCTGCTCGAGCCTCTAGGTTATCAGGGTTCCCTGCTGGCACAGGTGTAGATAAACCTGTGCCAGGGTCCCTAGGGCCATCCCCTGCCATGTGCCTCCTCCTGTGACTCTACAGCCTCACCAGGCTCATTGGGCATAACACTTGTCTGGATTAAGTTTCAAAGTGTTTTCCCACATCCAATCCATTACTGACAACAGACATTGGTTCAGTACAGAGGCACCTTCCTTAGAATCAGATGGGAAGGAGAGATAGAGTTGGGTGTCAACAGCATACTGGTGACACCAAACTCCAAAACTCCAGATGACCCCTCCCAGTGGTTTCATGTAGATGTTGAACAGCATGGGGGACAAAACAGAACCCTGAGGGACCCCCACAGGCCAACAGACAGAGCATTAAACAGAAGTCCCCCAGCACTACCTTCTGAGTTCACCCTCCAAGAAGGACCAGAACCACTATATAACAGTTCCCCAAGTCCCATTCCAGAGAGGAGGCTCAGAAGGATACCATGGTTGATAGTATCAAAGACTGCTGAGAGTTCCAGAAGAACCAACAGGGACACACTCTCCCCGTCCAGTTTACTGTTTAGGTCATCTACCAAGGCAACAAAATCTGTCTGTCTCATAACCAGGCCAAAATCCAGATTGAAATGGATTGAGATAATCTGCTTCATCCAGAAACCCTGGAGCTGGGAGGCCACCACATGCTCCAGAACCTTGCCCAGAAATGGTATATTAGAGACTGGTTGATAATTATTCAGAATGGTGGGGTCCAGGAAAGTCTTTTTTAGTAACGGCTCCACCACAACCTCTTTTAGGCAGGATGAAAGCTTGCCTTGCTGCAGTGAGGCATTCACCACTCCCCTCACCCACTCAGCCAGTCCCGCTCTAGCTGCTTTCAGAAGCCAGGAAGGGATCCAGTATGCGTGTGGTGGCTCTCACTGCTCCAAGAATCCTGTCCACATCCTCAGGCTGCACAAATTGAAACATATCCAACAATGCAGGGCAAGCAGGCACCAAGATTACATTCACTGGACCTGTCTCAATGACATCATCCAAGTCAGAGCAAATCCATGTGATATTCTCTGCAAAGTATTTTGCAAATTCTTCACAACAGGCTGTTGAGTGGTCTTTGTTTCCTTCTTGTGCGCCAGAATGTAAAGGCCTCCTGATCAGTCAAGACATCTCTGGACAACACTGTGCCAATGCTAAATGGCTTGGGCCAGGATATTCAGTGGAAGCCCTGTTGTGTGTTCCACCATCTTGCAAGTCTAGGCTGGTGTGTTCATATAAACCCTATGAATGGTTTGGCCCAGTGGGTGGGGAAACCCTGAAGAAGGGACAGTACTTGCTAATTGGCTTCAGAAACACAGGGGGAGTTCAAGGAAATGAGCTGCAGTTGCCAGGGCTAAGGAGCAGTTTCAAATTATTTTTAAGGACTGTTTTTCATTTATGTATTTAATGTTTTCTGTGTTTTGTATCCATTGTACATTGCCTCAGGAGTCTTACTGGACAGAGGCATGATATATAAATGCACTAAGTAGAATAAATCAATTAAAAATAATTCAGGTATCTCATTCATTGTACCTCTAATTGCTACTGAGATAGCTAGGCCATGATGATAGCTGCATTATAGAAAGAAATACAGAAACCAAACAACTACAGAAAACGGGAAGTGGCCACTGTGGACAGCTCTGTTATTCTACAAGAAAATGACAACCACTCCTTCTCTGTTTAGTTAAAAAAAAGAGAAAGAGAGAGAGAGAGACTTTATTTCTTCAAATGCAATCAGATGTCCTGAAGTAAAGTAGCCTATTGTCTCCAGCCCTGCATGGTTCCACACCTACAGCTGTCTATTGCCTCACAAACCAAGTCCAACATTTCAAAGCAACATGTCTGATCTGAAGGATGACGATAACAAGCTGGGAGTGAAATTCTTCCAAGACTTTGAATTTTTGCCTCATGCTGCTGTAGTACAGACTCACCGCCAAAAGCAAAAGCACACAAAAAAGGAAAATCCTCAGGAACAAAGGCAAAATGCTTGCTGGCCTCTTGCGTGCTGGGACCAGAGGGAAGGAGAGACAGGAGCATGGAAAGAAAAAAGTGGGAGAGATTAGAATTCACCCCCCCAATAATATTTAAACACTTTTGCCCACACACTTTTGTCAATCATTCTGATTGCCAATGTTGTGCCAGAGCTGGGAAATAATGAGTTAACAACAAGTAACATGGTTACTGCAATAAGTTACTTTAGAAGAGTAATGACAGTAGGGTTGCCAGAGTGAAAACCTATGTGGGCTTCTTTGCCTTTAATGGCTGTACGTACAGAAGGGGGAATTTCAACAGGTTTTGCTTATTATGTGGCTGTGTGACAAGCAACACCCACTGGAATTCCCTCTTCTACATAGCCATTCACCTTGACCAAAGGCTGTCCTGAAGATAAAAATGGGGAGGGAAACTATGGGTGCTGTCTCAAGCTTCTTGGCAGAGAGGTGAGGTGCACGTGTAACTATTATATAACGTGTAACACATACATATATAATTTTTATAACTTATTTTATACCCTGCTCTTCAGCCACAAGGCTATCAGAGCGGCTTACAAATTGTTTCAGGCAATAGTAATTTACACATCTACATTGCATTAAGCAGTGTCCAATGTGTGTTAGCTAACTAATAACTAATAACTAATAACTAATGAAGTAATGAACAAACTAATGAAAAGAGCAGTTGCAAAGTGGGATGAGGGAATTGTTAGCACATTCTACTACCCCTTCCATGAGGTTCCATAACTGCACATACCAGACACCCTTCAGGTTCATGGTGACTGTGGATGTTTAGGGTCAAGCTGACTGGAGGACAGTCAAGGTTTCAGTGACCGGAGATGTGTCCAGGACCATGAAAACCCAGATAGGATTATGCGGAAAACCCAGTTGTTAATGGGTCTAGGCTAATCCTTTCAAACATGCAATCAGTGATCATCCCTTGACCCAAAGCCTATGGAAATCTTTCCTATACAACTTACCTGTCCAAACATTAAGAGGTTGTTGCAAAACCTATCAATGTGTCGTCACCCCAGAGCTAAGGCAATCAGGCCATTCCAGAACCTTTTGTCCATTCTGTGAGAAAGCCATTCAGGCTTTGTCATAACTATTGCACCCCTCCATGATACGAAATAGGGTATAAATATCACCCTTCCACGCCTAGCTGTGTGTGTCACAGATGGATCCCACCATTCTCTTTCTCTGTGTGCCACAGGCCAGATTCCCCTGTGCCACCCTCAGATGCTGTCTGAGCTCCTCTGCTGCATGAGACTGGTAACTATCACCCTTCCACACCCCTGACATCTCTCTATCCAACCCTTACTGCCTTACTCTTCAATAGCTTTGAATGGTTCTTAAGAGTGTATTTTCTTCTACGTTAGTGTATTCCCTGTGTTAATTCAAATATAATACTTGCTTTAACTTTAACTGGAGTGCTCTCTACAGTTAGTACTGGTATACATAAGTGAAAAGGTCCTTGAAGATACCCTCCTCTCGCAGGCCTCCTTTTGAGCTATAATTCCCCCAAATTTCAAGGAGATGCTGGCACTGCGGGTAGGACTCCAACACCCTCTCACATTTCTTAGGGTAATAGAGTGGCATGTCCTGAAGAAGTGGCAGGATGAGGCTTAACCTATCCCCCCCTACCGGCTTCTCCCTGAAGCCTTAGTTCTGCTGCATGCTTTTCTCCATGTTACACCAAACATGGTTGCACCAAACATTTCATCACCATTTTGGAAACATATCCAGGACTCTCTCTTACTGGCAGTGAGAGTGGATGAGGGAAGGAGATGTGGTAGAGGTACATTAGTGGTGAGGAAAGTGATGGATAGAGGAAGAGTTAACCATTCTTTCCCCTCCCCATCTTCTGTCACATCTCTGCTAGAAATTGCTCCCTCGCAGCTGCATGGCAACAATTCAAATTCCCTCAACCCCACCTCTGACATGGAAAATGTGGTTCTGGTCCAATGCCTCTTTGGCACACTCTGGTTAAAGAGCAACAAAGTAGACCTTCCTTCAAAAGGAGCGGGAATAACCATGACAGAATCTAATGGAGCGTTAAAAGGATTTGATTATATACAACAAGAACAGCATTACCATAATTAATGCATGTACTTGGATATCCTCCTTGCCATTCTTCCGCCCACCATGCATTTTAGCAAAGTGGGGGAGCTTAAATGCTTCTTCATGCTAGGTGGCTCTGGGAAATTATTTAATGCTCATAGGCAGTTTGTACAGAAATGAGATTGCATCACCTTTTGCCTGTCATGTGAGCTGGTTTAAGTTGTTGTGTGGCTTCAAGTTGTTTCTGACTTATGGCGACCACGGAGTTTTCTTGGCAGAATTTGTTCAGATGGGGTTTGCCTCTGTCTTCCTCAGAGGCTGAGAGAGTGTGACTTGCCCAAGGTCACCCAGTAGGTTTCCAAGGTCAGACAAGGATTCAAACTTTGGTCTCCTAGGTCTTTATCAGACTAGTGTCTAAAAATGCTATAATTCCACTGTTGAGGAAAATGGAAATATAGTGGTATGATTACAGTAATTATCAAACGTTGCTGTATTCGTGTGATACTATACCATAATCGCACAATACTAACATGACAGAATCATAACATGACTACAACTAGCAGTATAAGAATGACATTTTACCTCCGTGAATTTGTATGGGCAAAATTTTGGCTGTTCATGAGAGAAGACACAACTTTGTTTAAACACATCAAAAAGAAATAAATAATGAACAAATAAATAAATCATACTTCCTTTTGGTCCATGTGGGAACCAATGATACTGTAAGGCACAGCTTTCGAAGATCAGAAGAGATTATAAGGCTCTAGGGAGGAAGCTGAAAGAAATGGATGCACGAGTTGTCATCTTGTCTCTTCTGCTAGTTGAAGGGCATGGCCCAGGAAGGGAGAGGAAAATAGCCAACATAAACAACTGGCTCCATAGATGGTGTCACTGAGAACAATTTGGATTCTTGGATCATGGGATGCGCTTCCATGAGGGGGGGGACTTCTGGCAAGGGATGGGGTGCATCTCATGACAGTTGGCAGAAACGTTTTTGCCAACAGTCTTAAGAATTTGATCAGGAGGGCTTTAAACTGAGTCATATTGGGGAGGGAGAGAGTATTCTGGAAGGCAAAAGGGCTGGAGAAAATAGTCAAACTATCATAGAGGGAACAAGGCAAACAGTGCAAGGACCCAACAGTGGGAGGCAAAAAACTTGCACAGACAGCAAGTAAAGGGAACACATGGTCTTAGAGGTCTCTATACCGATGCGCAGAGCATAGGAAATAAGCAAGATGAACTTGCACTCCTAGCACTACAAAACAAATATGATAAAATAGGTACTACTGAAACCTGGTGGGATGAGTCGCATGATTGGAATGTAGGAATAGAGGGGTATAACCTTTATAAGAGAAACAGGACAAACAGGAAAGGAGGAGGAATAACATTCTATGTCAGGGATATCTACACCAGTGAAGAGATCCATGACATCAATACTGGAAGCCAGGTGGAGAGCATCTGGATAAAAATTAAAGGGGAGGGAAACAACAGGGATGTTATTGTGGGACTCTACTACAGACCCCCAAGTCAGACGGAGGAATTGGATAATACCTTTCTAGAACAGATGAACACACATGCAGAAAGGAGAGATGTAGTAGTGATGGGTGATTTCAACTATCCTGATATTTGCTGGCAAATCTAACTCAACCAAAACGTCAAGGTCTAGCAAATTCCTGACTTGCCTGGAAGACAATTTCATGGTCCAAAAGGTGGAAGAGGCAACAAGGGGGTCAGCTATTTTAGATCTGATCCTAACCAACAGAGATGACCTGGTTAATGGGGTGCAAGTGGTGGGATCCTTAGGTGAGAGTGATCATGTTCTCCTGGAGTTTGTTATACAATGGAAAGGAGAAGCCAGCATAGTCGATGCACATTTTACACTTCAGGAGAGCTGATTTCAATAAACTCAGGGAAATACTGGAGGTGATCCCACGGTCAGGAATACTAAAAGAGAAGAGACCTCAAGACGGATGGGACTTTCTCAAAAGGGAGATACTGAAGGCACAATTTCAAACAGTACCATTGAGGAAGAAAAATGGGAGGTGTCTCAAGAAACCAGGATGGATGACTAAAGAACTTTCAATGGAGCTAAGTTTTAAATGGAGTATGTATAGGAAATGAAAAAAGGGGGAAATCACCAAAGAAGAATTCAAACAGATAGCGAACACATGTAGGAGTAAAGTCAAAAAAGCTAAAGCGCAGAATGAGCTCAGGCTTGCTAGAGAGGTTAAGAACAATAAAAAGGTTTTTTTGGGTATGTCTGCAGCAAAAGGAGGAAGAAGGAAATGGTAGGGCCACTACGCAGACAAGATGGCAAAATGCTAACAGGGGACAGAGAAAAGGCAGAATTACTCAACACCTTCTTTGCCTCAGTGTTTTCAGAAAAGGAAAAGGATGATCAACCTGAGGATAATGGGACAGAGGACACAATAGGGAAATTCAGCACAGAATAAGCAAAGAGGTAGTAGAGGAATACTTTCTTAATCTAAATGAATTTAAATCTCCAAGACCAGATGAACTACATCCAAGAGTATTAAAAGAGCTGGCAAATGTAATATCAGAGCCATTGGCAATAATCTTTGAGAACTCCTGGCGAACAGGAGAAGTCCCAGCAGACTGGAGGAGGGCAAACGTTGTCCCCATCTTCAAAAAGAGGAAAAAAGAGGATCCCAACAATTATCATCCAGTTAGTCTGACATCAATACCAGGGAAGATTCTAGAGCAGATCATTAAACAGAGTGTCTGTGAACATTTAGAAGGCAATGCCATAATCACAAAAGTCAACATGGGTTTCAGAGAAACAAGTTATGCCAGACTAATCTGATCTCTTTTTTTTGATAAAGTTACCAGCTTGGTAGATGAAGGGAATGCTGTGGACATCGCATACCTTGATTTCAGTAAGGCCTTTGACAAGGTTCCCCATGACATTCTTGCAAACAAGCTTGTAAAATGTGGGCTAGACAAGTTAACTGTTCAATGGATTTGTAATTGGTTGACCGGCTGCACCCAAAGGGTGCTCAGCAGTGGCTTCTCTTTGTCTTGGAAAAATGTGACCAGTGGGGTGCCACAGGGTTCTGTCCTGGGCCCAGTGCTATTCAACATCTTTATCAATCACTTGGATGAGGGAATTAGGGGCATACTTATCAAATTTGCAAATGACACCAAATTAGGAGGAGTAGCTAATACCCTAGAGGATAGGATCAAAATTACAAATGACCTGGATAGACTGGAGAGCTGGGCCAAAGCTAACAAAATGAAATTCAATACAGAGAAATGTAAGCTACTGCACTTAGGGCCGAAAAACAAAATGCATAGATATAGGATGGGGGACACCTGGCTGAATGAGACTACGTGCGAAAGGGATCTAGGAGTCCTAGTAGACCACAAGCTGAAGATGAGTCAACAGTGTGATGCGGCAGGTAAAAAGGCCAAAGCGATTTTGGGCTGCATCAATAGAAGTATAGTGTCTAGATCAAGGGAAGTAATAGTGCCACTCTATTCTGCCTTTGTCAGGCCTCACCTGGAATACTGTGTCCAGTTCTGGGCACCACAATTCAAAAAGGATATTGACAAATTGGAACGTGCCCAGAGGAGGGCGACTAAAATGGTGAAAGGTCTGGAAACTGTGCCTTATGAGGAAAGGCTTAGGGAGCTGGGTATGTTTAGCCTGGAAAAAACGATGGTTAAAGGCGATATGATAGCCCTGTTTAAGTATTTGAAGGGATGTCATGCTGAGAATGGAGCAGGCTTGTTTTCTGCTACTCCAGAGACTGGAACACGGAGCAGTGGATGCAAGCTCTAGGAACAGATATTCCACCTCAACATTAGGAGGAACTTTTTTACAGTAAGAGCTGTTCGGCAGTGGAACACACTCCCTCGGAGCGTGGTGGGGTCTCCTTCCTTGGAGGTCTTTAAACAGAGGCTGGATTGCCATCTGTCAGGGATGCTTTGATTGTGTATTCCTGCATGGCAGGGGGTTGGACCGGATGGCCCTCGTGGTCTCTTCCAACTCTACAATTCTATGATTCTATGATTCTATGAAAATTAACAAATAAACACCTAATCAAACAGAAAAACATACCAAGAAAAGATGACAATTGATTAAAACAGCATTCTGTGCATCTTGTGTTCTTGTTTGGAAAGGGGAGATAGGAAAAGGACCACCCATTCATGCTGTAATCATGCAATTACAGCAAGACATGATTTCTCAGTATTGTCAATACTGCAAAAAGGTCGATATTGAGGGTTATTCACAGATTTTCCTGTTAATAAAAAGTGATGAGCCATTAATGGGTGGATTACACATTGATCATGGGAGGATAATGACATCATGCGATAATGGGAACCCATTTGTGGTATGGTCGCACTGCAATTCTCTAATTACAGCCCCATCTGATAAAGTCCCTATTGCCTTAGTCGAACAGTCAAACCACTACACCACGCTGGGTCTTGAGCTGGTTCTATCCTGGCCTTTCAAGCTATTAAGATATAAGTGATCTAGTCTGCAGCCCTATGGTTTTTGGGATAGTGTCCCAATGGCCATTGGGATTTTTAGATCAGTCTCCAAGGGTAGAGAAAAGCTTTACTTTCAGAGAAAGAGACTCAACTCATAAGACTCCTCTTCAGAGCATAGAAAAGTTACTTTTGGACTACAACTCCCAGAATGTCCCAAGTCAGTATGGAGGCTGTTCTCTCTGGCTTTTCTTTGCAAATGAAGATTCAGGAAGGACACATCCCGCGCTTTCTGCAAGCGTGCTGACTAAAAAGGCCAATCTGAGATAAACAAGTCCGGTTGCAAAAAGCACAGCAGAAGGTCTCCTTGGGTGATATTTTTGGGTTGTGATTCTTTCTGCATTGTCGTTTATCTTCAAGACTTGTTCGGCGTGAGTTCTCAAATAAGGCTGCAGCACTGTGGATAGTGCGTCTCCATGCCTCCCAATGTGAGGCCAGGGCGGACCACTGTTGGTGATCAATTTGGCCGAGCCTGAGATGTTGTTTCAGGGAGTCTTTGTATCACTTTTTTGGAGCGCCCCTCTTACGCTGACCCACGGCGAGTTCACCATAGAGTAGTATTTTGGGGAGGCGATGGTCCTCCATCCTAGAAACGTGCCCTGCCCAGCGCAGCTGTGTTCTCAATATCATGGCCTCAATACTGGTGATCCCTGCTTGCTCAAGGACAGCAAGATTCGTCACATAGTCAGTCCAGTGTATATTTAGGATTGTGCGTAGACAGCGCTGATGAAAGCGCTCGAGGAGTCGTACGTGGTGGCGATAGGTGACCCATGTTTCAGATCCATAAAGGAGGATAGACAGTACGATGGCTCTATACACACTGATTTTTGTGCTTTGTCTCAGGTGTTTATTGCTCCAGACTCTTTTGTGAAGTCTTCCAAATGCACTATATGCCTTTGCTAATCTGTGATCGATCTCTTTGTCAATCTTGGCACCTAAGGAGATGATGCTTCCCAGGTAGGTGAACTGCTGAACGGACTTGAGCACAGATTTGCCAACGGCAATGTGGGGATGGAGGTGTTCGTCCTGTGGTGCAGGCTGGTAAAGAGTACATTACTGTTATCATCATTGTAACAAAATGACTGTATTTTTAAAAAAGAAATCTGAAGCAATTATCTTTACAGCTAATTGGTTGAAGTTAATTGAGGCATTTGATAGAATTTACAGAAATGTTCCAGTTTTCAATTGCAGTCAATGTGTTCATGGACTTTTTCCATGGAAGTCTTTTCTTTATTATTTTTGGTTACTATATTTGTTTGCTACCAGCTATCCTGGCTGGATGAACTCATGGAGTTGTACAAGTTGTAATTCCCAAAATTAATATTTCCAAGCTCTCCTCCTCTGTGAGATCGTAGCAGGGTCCAAAGACAGTGGGTGGAATGCTAGATCAGCTAATTAATATACTGTACTTAAGTAGTGTCTCCTGGCCTAACCCCTATAATCTTGACTTACTGGGCAGCAACTGCTGTGAGAGACATGGATTTGTTTTCCTGACAATCAAGCATAGCAGACTGGTATTTCCACCCCCTCCCATGAGTGCTCTTTGGTGTGATGGTCAGAAGCAGGATCACTAATGGCTAGTTGAGGAAACCTTTGGCAAAAGAAGGCAGGATGCGAGATGGACTTACAAATTTTGCTCTCTGGCTTGGGCTAAAAATATGGAACTTACCGCCATTCAAATCAAAATCTGTTATATAAAAAGAAAACACATTAAAACTGATTTATAAATGGTATATTACTCCTGTACGTATAGCCAGAATTACAAAATTTGCATCACCCTACTGTTGGAGCGGTTGTGATTGTAAAGGCACTTATTTACATATGTGGCTGGAGTGCCCCAAATTCTATATTTATCTCATTAGTGACATTAAAAGCAACAAACAAGTCTGCCTCCTATTCTTTTACTTACCATCTTTGTGTCTGGGAATAAAGGAACAAAACACAAAGAGTTGATAGCCTTCATGCTATTGTGAAACTGGAAATGGCTAAGAATTGGAAAAGAGGGAATCTCTCAATGGAGACTTAGTGGAGATGAATATGGGATACTTGGTTGATGGAAAATGTGAGGCCAATGTAATTTTTTTTTGGCAGGTTATAATAAGGTTCCATTTGCTGAAAAGTGGTTCCTCCTTATTGAATATGTTAAGACGCATTCGGAAAAGCTCTCACCTCCTTCACAGCATCAGGATTTATGGAAAGATGTTCTGTACAATGTTTGGATATCATAGTTAATGGTAAGGCTTGCTGTAAACTGTTTTAAATTAATATATTGATTGATTTTATTGAATTAAAAAAGAAGAAGCAAGATTGCTGTCCTTGCACCCAAGATTGCTCATTGGAGGGAGATGGGTGGAGATACCAGTCGCCTGCATCCGGATCAACAGGAGAATAGACCCCACCATGTGCAATGGCTGATGACCAGTAAGTCAACTGGGGGACTTCTATGATCCCTATGTATTCCTTACTACACTATTGAATATGTAGGGTTTGTGAATATGAATTCACAACCCCCTCTGCATGAATTGCATCTGTAGAGTCCTGTCCAGCAGAACTGTTTAGGGTGGTAGGGGAGCTAATGCAGATTCCACCTGCACAGAACCCCTTACTCAACCCGACAATGGCCTGCTGTGATGCGTTTAACATCCACTTTGCAGATAAAATCTCTCGGATAAGAGCAGACTTAGATGCCAGTATTATGACAGAATCTATAGATGAGGTGTCCAGCAACTCCGTTGATGACATTTTATTGGATCAGCTTCAATCTGTGAGTACCGTTGACGTGGATAAGCTCCTTGGCAGAGTGAGGAAGACAACCTGTCCCTTCGATCCCTGTCCATCATGGCTGGCCACCTAAGGGGGTGATGCATTGAGAGTACTCCTTAGGGATATTATCAATGCATCCTTCAGGGAGGGGTCTGTTCCACCCTGTCTGAAGGAAGCAACGGTTAAGCCACTCCTGAAAAAGCCTTCCCTGGACCCCTTGGTCAGGAACAACTATAGGCCAGTCTCCTTGCTGCCTTTTTTAAGCAAGGTGATCGAGAGGGCAGTCGCTTCCCAACTCCAAGCTGTCTTGGATGAAACCGATTATCTAGATCCATTTCAAACTGGCTTTAGGACGGGATATGGAGTGGAGACTGCCATGGTTGCTCTGGCTGATGACCTTCACTTGGGTATCGACAGGGGTAGTGTGACCCTGTCGGTGCTCTTGGATCTCTCAGTGGCCTTTGATACAATGGATCTCTCAGTGGCCTTTGATACAATTCTATCCTCTTGGATCACCAGAGAGGGTTAGGAATTGGAGGCACTGCCTTGCAGTGGTTCCGTTCCTTCCTCTCGGGCAGATTCCAGAGGGTGAGGCTCAGGGTCAGTGTTCTACTAGAATAGAGCTTAACTGTGGCACCCCTCAGGGTGCCATTCTGTCCCCGATGCTATTTAACATCTATATGAAGCCGCTGGGAGAGATCATCCAGAGGCATGGAGTGTGGTGTCATCAGTATGCCGATGACATCCAGGTATATTTCTCTATGTCTCAGTCATCGGCTTTGACTTCAGATGGCATCTCTCCTCTCAATGATTGTCTTAAAGAAGTAATGGACTGGATGAGGAAAAACAAACTGAGACTGAATCCACACAAAATGGAGGTACTAACAGTTACGGGCCCGAAACCAGGTCTGGGAATACAACTTCCAATTCTGGATGGAACCACACTCTCCTACAAGGACTGTGTTTGCAGTCTGGGGATGCTCTTGGATCCATTGCTCCTGATGTCTAATCAGGTAAATGCGATGGTCAGGAGTTCATGTTATCAACTTCAGCTGATACGCCAGCTGCGCCCTTTCCTGGAAACCAGGGATCTCGAAACTGTGGTACATGTGCTGGTAACCTCCTGTTTTGATTTCTGTAATGCGCTCTACATGGGGTTACCCTTGTGCTTGACTTGGAAACTTCAACTAGTTCAGAAAAATTTCTGATGTTTCCAGAAGAGAGCACATAACACCTGTGCTAAAAGCTCTCCACTGGCTGCCTATTAGTTTCTGGGCACAGTACAAGGTGTTGGTTATGACCTTTAAAGCCCTACATGGTTTGGGGCCAACTTACCTCTGGGACTGCCTCCTCCTGTATGACTCTCCCCACGTGCTTCGGTCCTCTGGGAGGAATCTGTTACAACCTATGAAAACAAGGCTGTCGGTGACCTCCCAGAGGGCCTTCTCTGCTGCCTCTCCCAGATTATGGAATGGCCTGCTAGATGAGATCCGTCTTATTACCACCTTAGACAGCTTTTAAAAAGCTGTCAAGACGGATCTTTTCTGGCAGGTCTTTCCTGAATAACTATCCTGGCCCAAAGATTCAGCTGTCTTTTTTCCTTTGAGCTGCTATTGAATTTTTTTCTCTTTTCTATTTTAATTATTATATGTTTTTTAATCTTTTCTAATTTAATATTATTTTAAGGGGTGGGTGGGTTAGGGTATTGATGTAATTATGGAGTTTTATACTGTAAGCCACACCTATTGCATTGCAGAGGGGTGGGATAGAAATAAATTATTATTATTATTATTATTATTATTATTATGAATTATGAGTTCCAGCCAGCATTTCTCTGACACTGGAACTCCAACATTAGAGAGTTCATAAAGGAGAGCTTCAGAACATCTCTTGGGTGTGCTGGAAGCAGCTTTGGATCCCCAGGATCTTTCCATGTCTCTGACATATACCTGGAGGGTGGGGGAAGAACTACAACAGGCCTAGAGTTGGTATAATTAATTTTCTTCACGATGGCATCAAGAAAAAAAAATGGAAATGAGGAAAACTCTCTCTCCCGACCTTCCATGCTGCCATCATGATCACAGCACGGCTTGGAAAAGAGGGTCCTTGTGCCATTGAATCGCTAGAGTAGACCAGACGGTGAAATAAATCCTCATAGAATCTGGGGGGAATTCCATATGTCCAAATGGGATCCTGCAACATTCTGTCATTTTCAGAGGGAGGGGGAGCAAAATTCAAGAAAACAATGGGGGGAAAGCCTTTGTTGCTTTTCCCGAGTTTTTAAAAAACTGTGGTGGAAATGAGCACTCCCACTGGTTAGGACAACCAAATTGCACCACAGCACATTCCTGAAGAGGATAGCTGATTGGTGAGACAAGTGCAGGGGGGCGGAGCTTGCTAAGAAGGCAGCACCCGGAACCACCATGTTGGATTGTCTCCATAATGATTGTGTGCGGGGGCAATGAAAGAGCTTTTCTTTTTTTTGTTCTTTAAGTGGAAGATCGCTCTTCTGCACCTTGAATTTAGTTTTTTTTTTTTTAATTGCTTGGTAAGGGCAAGCTGGGGAGTATAGAACCACAAGTAATTCACTCACACCCACTATCTTGATTCACGCCTGCCATCTTGATTTACTGGCATGTCTCCATGTGAACAGCAAACATGGATAGCTTCACACACCAGTGACCTTGCAAAAAGATCATTGAGACAGATTAAAGCTGCTGCGAATTGTGTAGGTTTGCACCAATCCACATTTTATTTCCTCATCTAGACCAGCCCTCTGTTCTACCATCAATTTAAGACAGCAAATGGCAAACTCAGTATTTGTGGCACATTTGCAAAGCAGATGTAAAAAGTGGGAAGCAAATAAATGTTTATCATGTTTTAATTTTTATGCAGTACTGCAAGAATTTTTCACCTTGCTTTTTGCAATAAAATGAAAAATCTAAAGCAAATTATCTTTATGGTTAATTGGTTCAAGATAGTGGGCATTGACGAAAATGTTCAGATTTTTCTTTGCAGTCACAGCTTCCACTTACGTTTTCTATTATTTTATTCATTGTTTGCTCTTTCCACATTTTTACCCTGCTCTTCACCCAAAAATATCTTCTTGAGCAGTTCAAATATCTAAAATAAGGCACATAGAAATCCCAGCCATCACACAAACTGGGTCCCAAACCCAAGTCACACTAGTACACTTTAAGATAATTTCTTGTGAGTGATTGCTTTTGTATATCTTATCAAAAACAGATCTGGACTGCATTGAGTATTGTGTGCATGTGTGAGTGTGCATGCATGTGTGCGTGTGTGCAGTTTCTACTTGAATACAATCAAGAGGAGGACTTGGTCCGCCTCACTTTGAATACCACCTACCCCCAATCTATTTGCTTCTTCCTATTATCATATGCAATTGCAACTCTGAATGGAAGTTTCAGATTTAGTTATTGTGGACAACTATCCAACAGCAAGAATGCCCACACTGATTTTAAAGAGGACTCAGACTGAAATCCTCTGGGTAATGGGAGGTTAGACCAGCATAAGGAGTTATTCAGACATTTGAGCAAGGAGGCTTCCTGTCCCTCTTTGGTAATGGGTTTCCTTACTTGCACAATGATTGATGGATGGGGTTGGGGTTTAGCTTGACCCTCCAACCTGAACAGCCCTTGCTTGGCTTAGGGTGGGGTGGTGATTTTCTTATGCTGTCACCTAGCTGGCAGCTATCACCCTCCCAGACTTTCTGCACAAGTAGTGGAACCTTATGCCCTGTCAGTGTCAAACAGAGAGAAAGCCTGGGGTACTGGTTTGAAGGTGAAGGCCAAGATTTGAATCCTCACCCAACCACTGAAATCTACTTGGTAACCTTGGACAAGTCACAGCCTCAGACAATGGCGATGGCAAGCCAACTCTGTATAAACCTTGCCAAGAACACCCTAGGATAGGGTTGCCATAAGTCAGAGTCACTTTGAAGGCACATAGCAACAATAGCAAAGTGTCACATACAGTAGGATCTTGGCCTTATATTGGCAAGGACTTCTGGCTCTCAGTTGTTTAACAATAACAACTGACTCCATGTTTGTTTCATGATAAAATCTGACTCCCTGACCCAAGTAATGATGAAATGAAGAAATCTTGGAGTAAATCAGGTATAAAACCCCAGCACCTACCTCTGGAAGTAGGGAAAAGTAAGGTCATAACAGGCTAATCATTAATGCCAAAATGAACCATAAATGAATCATAGAATCATAGACTCATGGGAGATTTTCACATGAGGAAATTATTCCCCGGGGAGATTGGGACAGAAATGGGGCTGTTCTGGAAGCAGCGCTGCGTTTTGCACGCCCCCTTCCCTCTCCCGATCTCCCATCGTCCTCACTATGTGCTCGTTCCATTTCCCTCCTGCTAGGTTCCGTGATTTTTTATTAACGACGAACACTCATTAATAAAAAATCACAGAACCTAGCAGGAGGAAAATGGAATGAGCACAGAGTGAGGACGACAGGAGATCGGGAGAGGGAAGGGAGCGTGCGAAACATGGCGCTGCTTCCAGAACAGCCCCATTTCTGTTCTGATCTCCCAGGGGAATAATTTCCGAATGTGAAAATCTCCATAGAGTTGAAAGAGACCACAAGGGCCATCCAGTCCAAACCCCCGCCATGCAGGAATACACAATCAAATCATTCCTGACAGATAGTCGTCCAGCGACTGTTTAAAAACTTCCAAAGAAGGAGACTCCACCTCACTCCCAGGCAGTGCATTCCACTTCCAAACAGCTCTTACTGCCAGGAAGTTCTTCCTAATGTTTAGGTGGAATCTCTTTTCCTGTAGCTTGAACCCATTGCTCCATGTCCGAATCTCTGGAGCAGCAGAAAACAAGCTTGCCCCATCCGCAGTATGACATCCCTTCAAATATTTAAGCATGGCTATCATGTCCCCTCTCAACCTTCTCTTCTCCAGGCTAAACATGCCCAGCTCCCTAAGCCACTCCTCATAGGGCATGGCTTCCAGACCTCCCACCATCATGGTCACCCTCCTCTGGACACGTTCCAGCTTCTCAATATCCTTCCTGAATTGTGGTGCCCAGAACTGGACACAGTATTTCAGGTGGGGTCTGACCAAAGCAGAATACAGTGGCACTATTACTTCCCTTGATCTAAACACTATACTCCTATTAATGCAGCCTAGAATCACATTGGCCTTTTAGCTGTTGCATCACACTGCTGAATCACATTCAGTTTGTTGTTCACTAAGACTCCTAGATCCCTTCTGGAATGAATAATACACAGAAACATCTACTGACATATATTCTGTATACGCAACTCCAAAATGTAAATTGATTTGGACAAGATATTTTTAAACATAGAAAACAATTCCCAATTTTACAAGCATTTTGGCATTAATGATTAGCCTGTTATTACTTCATGGTGTCCCCCCCCCCATGAAATCTTGGAGTAAGCAGAAGGGATTTGGGTGTGGAAATCCATTCAGTTCTGAGACTCAAATTCTTAGACCAAACATTATTTCATTGCTTCTCAGAAGATTATCAGACACAGCAAAAGTCATGTCAGAAGATTACTAGAAGAACAGGAAGGGATGGCCTTACCAGTTGACCATCCTCCAGCATTCTGGGGAAATAGCGTGGGCATCAGTATTGGACATCTTTGTATTGGCGGCTTCTTTGTGTCAATGGAAAAGGGAAGCCTTGTCTGTGGCAGAGCTAAGCCCTTGGAATGGCTGAAGGACACAGCATCTGGTAAGGTCTCCCTTTCTGTTCTTTTAGCTGTTTTCTGATGCAGTTGGGAACATGATTTTTTTTGTGTGTCCCCCCATGTCTGATAATCTCTGTAGATTCAGCTGAGCAGGGATATCAGTGTTCAATCAAAATGAAAGTTCTTAAATAACTTGCTTCTGCTGCTGCTGCTGTTGTGTGCCTGTAAGTAATTTCCAACTTACGGCAACGCTATGGCAACCTTAACACATGGGCATTTATTGGCAAGATTTGTTCAGGAGGGGTTTGCCATTTTCTTCCTCTGTAGCTGAGAGAGTGTGACTTGCCCAAGGTCATGCAGTGAGTTTGCATGGCTGAATGGGGATTAGAACCCTGGACTCTCAGATTCCTAGTCTAAATCTGTTGCCAGATTCCAAGTCCTAGAAGGTCCATCCAGCTTGGGTAATGATTAGAGATTCTGGCAGTGGTAGGCCAACAATATCTGGGGAGCCAAGCCTGGAAACCATTGGGGGTTAGCGACCGCATGGATGGGGATTTTGCCCCCTTACCCCCACTCACCCCATGGTCCACACCTGTTCCTCAAGGTGCATAATTTGGAGGATTTTAGTGTAGTTTTTAGAAGAAGTCATCCTAAAATTCCTCTGGGGAAAATAATTTGGAGGGGGGACTTTGGAGGACTGTCTGGGGGCTTTGGGCCCCACCAAAGTTGGGACTGCACATGGCCTGCACTTTTCCCATCCCCATCCTCAGCACAAGGCAGCTCCTTGTGTTCTTATCAGTCTAAAAAAAAAGTGTTAAGTAAATAAATAAAAGACCCAGCTTGCTACTTGTGGGAGATACACTGTCAAGCCAATATCAGCTGACAGGTTGCTGAGCTAGACAGAACATTGGCCTGACCCAATGTGGCAATTTTTATGCAAGTTCCTTCGTTATTATTTTATAATAACAGTATTCTTTTATGTAAAGCTATTTGAGTCTGGAAAGAGCAAGCAACCACCCGATGCATGCCTGGGGTAATAATCATTTTTTACAAACGCCATGCAGAATGTAGCCATTTGTCTAGTATATGGACATAGCCAGTAAGAGGATGATTTTTTTTATTATTTTTTTTTACAGAAAGAGAAGCCCAACAAAACAAAATACCCTGCCGTGTATTATTATGGGTAAAGGTCCACTATTTACTTTGGCCTATTTAAATTAGCTGCTATTACTAGTGACGGAATTCATGGTAAGCAATTAAGCTGTCATGCCGAAGCAACATGGAGGAAAGTAGGAGTCATAAAGGCAAGCCACCAACCCATAATAATGTATCAAAAAGTGTAAGAGGAGAAGGCAGAATGCTAAGAGCAAATCATTTTAAAGCACCCAAGAAACCGAATCAATGTTCTCTAATAGAGTCAGGGGGAACTATTTGCCGCAAATGATTTATTCATCTTGAATGAAGCCCTTCTTTCTGCTTGCAAATTATCTTTGAACAGGCTTCCATTTTCTTTGTTAAATCGATTGCTGTTTAAAATTACTGTCTTTGTGGCTTCTGTGAATAAATGTCAGCCTGTCGCTGGCTTGCTAACACCTTCCTGCAAGGGCTTATTCAAATGTTATTCCACGTGTACAGTGTGATCTTTTTGTACTGTGGTTGCGAGCATTTGAAACAAATGGCAAGAAATTGTTTCTGCTTCTTAATTAGTCAACGAAAGACTGTTCTCAGTGCTAAAGCTGTAGCTTTCAATGTGTGTGTTAATCCGACCCTAATGTTAGGCTGAATGAGGCATCTACTTTATGAATTCATGGTACAGCAGAGATTAAATGTCAACCAGAGATTTCCAGACTCACAGCTCAGCATCTCCTCCATTATATTTGATCTAATATTTACCCCCATAGCAAATCTGTGCTATTGATATTCTGCACCACCTACTTAGTTACATATATAAAATTAAGTAATGTCTCCTGACCCGACCTATCCCCCAGTCCACCTTAACAGCCAGCAGCCAGATCAGGCAAAGGAGGTCTGTTCAGCTGCTGATCCAGGCACAGGAGAATGATGTTTCCAAATCCTTTCTGCCAATATGTGAGGCTGTGCCTATCAGAAGCAGGACTCCTGTTACAGGTCTTTGTCATAGGCTTGTTTGCTTGCTAGCAAAAGGGAGTTGGAAATGTTACCATCCTTGCCCCCAGTCATCAGCTAAACAGACCTCCTTTGCCTGACTGGCTGTTGACTGTTAAGGTAGACTGGGAGGGGGGACTTTTATGTAGTTTTAGCAATAGCAATATAGTAATAGCTTTTATATTTCTATGCCACTTATCAGTGCAATGTACTCCCTAAGTGGTTTACAATGTGTTTAGCTAATTGCCCCCAATAAGCTGATAGTCATTTTACTGACCTATGGCAGGATGGAAGGCTGAGTCAACCTAGAGCCCTGTAGGATAGAACTCACAATGTTGTGGCTGCAGAACCAGCATTTAACCACTGCACCACATGGGCTCCTTACACTAAGGAGATTTTCAGGCAGGAATGAAAAAAGTTTTCCTGTCCCAGAATCTCCATTCCCACCCCTGTTCCGTCCCAGTCATGCCACAACCACCCTCCCTACCACACTTACCTCCTCTCTTGTTATTCCAGCAGCCCAGGAGTGAACGGAGCTCTAACGGAGCTCCATTCACTTCCTTGGTCAAAAGCCCATGAATTCCCAGAAGAAGTCACGAGCATGGGAAATTCAAAAATAAAAATAAAAAGAATGCAAAAAAAAATGTCAGCAAGCACAAAAACACACTTTAAAAGGTAGAAGTAACTCAGGAAGGGTCATAAAAGGTGTGTCACTTACCTGGATGTCCCAATCTCACCTGGAAGTGTTCTGGCAGGGACTTCCCATTGATGCTGGGATCTCACCAGCATAATGGGGCACCTTTTTACTCACAGGAACATCCATGACAGAAATGGAATGGGGGAATCTATTGATGTCTTATCCCACCAATAAAAAGCAGCCTTGCAGAATGGGTGCATAATGAAGGGGGAATGATGTCGTCTGAAAAAGGAGCCCTTTTGCAGTCTTCTGGCATTTGTGCAACACCACTTTTAACACATTTGATAATCTCCTAAAACTATCTAACTGAATACAGAGCTGTTACAGACCCATAACTCTAGGTTATGAATCCACATCTGCCATAATGAATACTAGCCAATAACTGTAGCTGTAGGTCATTATCACTGGGTTCCACAATTTTTCCATGGTCAACATGAGAGATTTCAACTTACCAATGATGTAGTCACAGCAAGAAACATCTAGGAAACAGAAATGGAAATGATTACATTAATAACATTGCAAAGAAAGACTTCTTTGGTTTCATAAAAGAAAATGAAAAGGATAATTTGTAAAGGATCTAGTTGCAAAGTTGGAAACTGCCAAGTTAAACAAGCAAATGGAAATTTACACAGTTCACTCGCAAACATAAATGGGCTAAATTTTGACTGAGAAAGTAACTCAAGTTAGTTTTAGGTGATCACAATTTCTTTCTGTAAAATTTTTTTAGTTCCAACTCCTCCAACTACCTGCCACCATCCAAATGGGTTAGAGTTAGAGGGTTATGACTTCTATCACCCTAGCCATTGGAGTTGTAATTCAACACATCTGGAGAACACTGGGTTTAGGCAGGTTGCCTTACCTTATCCATATAGGGTACACAACACTCCTTTCTCTAATGGACTTAGGGCCTTTGCAAATTCACTTGTGTGAACAGAGGTGTCCAAACACAAAAATAAATTTTATTTAATGACTCTAGTCTACCTCCTCCTCCTCCTTCTTCTTCTTGTTAAAGCTGTCCATTTACTTTGTTACCAGTTCATCTGGATCTGGATGTTGGATCTGGCTATACTTTTATGTAAAGCTGTTAGTATGGAAAGTGCTAGCGACTAATATACACAGACCTTAGTTGCATCCCATTTGGATTACTGTTACTTTTTAAAAGGTGAAAAGTTAACATAGATTCCTTTAAAAAAATAAATATTTTTTTTTCAATCTCTATCCTAGAATCATAGAATCATAGAATTGTAGAGTTGGAAGAGACCACGAGGGCCATCCAGTCCAACCCCCTGCAATGCAGGAAATCTTGACCAAAGCATCCCCAACAGATGGCAATCCAGCCTCTGTTTAAAGACCTCCAAGGAAGGAGACCCCACCACGCTCCGAGGGAGTGTGTTCCACTGCTGAACAGCTCTTACTGTCAGAAAGTTCCCCCTAAGGTTGAGGTGGAATCTCTGTTCCTGGAGCTTGCATCCATTGCTCCGTGTTCCAGTCTCTGGAGCAGCAGAAAACAAGCCTGCTCCATCCTCAGCGTGACATCCCTTCAAATACTTAAACAGGGCTATCATATCACCTCTTAACTGTCTTTTTTCTAGGCTAAACATACCCAGCTCCCTAAGTCTCTCCTCATAAGGCATGGTTTCCAGACCTTTCACCATTTTAGTTGTCCTTCTCTGGACATGCTCCAATTTGTCCATATCCTTTTTGAATTGTGGTGCCCAGAACTGGACACAGTATTCTAGGTGAGGTCTGACCAAGGCAGAATAGGGTGGCACTATTACTTCCCTTGACCTAGACACTATACTTCCATTGATACAGCCCAAAATCACATTGGCCTTTTTAGCTGCCGCATCACACTGTTGACTCATCTTCAACTTGTGGTCTACTAGGACTCCTAGATCGCTTTCGCATGTAGTCTCGTTCAGCCAGGTCTCTCCCATCCTATATTTATGCATTTCATTTTTCCGCCCTAAGTGCAGTACCTTACATTTCTCTGTATTGAATTTCATTTTGTTAGCTTTGGCCCAGCTCCCCAGTCTATCCAGGTCATTTTGAATTTTGATCCTGTCCTCTAGGGTATTAGCTACTCCTCCTAATTTGGTGTCATCTGCAAATTTGATAAGTATGCCCCTAATTCCCTCATCCAAGTCATTGATAAAGATGTTGAATAGCACTGGGCCCAGGACAGAACCCTGTGGCACCCCACTGGTCACATCTTTCCAAGACGAAGAGGAGCCACTGCTGAGCACCCTTTGGGTTCGGCCGGACAACCAATTACAAATCCATTGAACAGTTAACTTGTCTAGCCCACATTTTACAAGCTTGTTTGCAAGAATGTCATGGGGAACCTTGTCAAAGGCCTTACTGATATCAAGGTATGCGATGTCCACAGCATTCCCTTCATCTACCAAGCTGGTAACTTTATCAAAAAAAGAGATCGGATTAGTCTGGCATGACTTGTTTCTCTGAAACCCATGTTGACTTTATGTGATTAGGCCATTGCCTTCTAGGCTCTCTAGTTCACAGGATCTCTGTTTAATGATCTGCTCTAGAATCTTCCCTGGTATTGATGTCAGACTAACTGGACGATAATTGTTGGGATCCTCTTTTTTCCTCTTTTTGAAGATGGGGACAACGTTTGCCCTCCTCAGTCTGCTGGGACTTCTCCTGTTCTCCTTTTTATTGTTCTTAGCCTCCCTAGCAAGCCTGAGCTCATTCTGTGCTTTAGCTTTTCTGACTTTACTCCTACACGTGTTCACTATCTGTTTGAATTCTTCTTTGGTGATTTCCCCCTTTTTCCATTTCCTATACATATTCCGTTTAAAACTTAGCTCCATTGAAAGTTCATTAGTCATCCATCCTGGTTTCTTGAGACACCTCCCATTTTTCTTCCTCAATGGTACTGTTTGAAATTGTGCCTTCAGTATCTCCCTTTTGAGAAATTCCCATCCGTCTTGAGGTCTCTTCTCTTTTAGTATTCCTGACCATGGGATCACCCCCAGTATTTCCCTGAGTTTATTGAAATCAGCTCTCCTAAAGTCAAGAATGCGTGTCTGACTATGCCTGGCTTCTCCTTTCCATTGTATAACAAACTCCAGGAGAACATGATCACTCTCACCTAAGGATCCCACCACTTGCACCCCATTAATCACGTCATCCCTGTTGGTTAGGATCAGATCTAAAATAGCTGATCCCCTTGTTGCCTCTTCCACCTTTTGGACCATGAAATTGTCTTCCAGGCAAGTCAGGAATTTGCTAGACCTTGAAATTTTAGTTGAGTTAGATTGCCAGCAAATATCAGGATAGTTGAAATCACCCATCACTACTACATCTCTCCTTTCTGCGTGTGTGTTCATCTGTTCTAGAAAGGCATCATCCAATTCCTCCGTCTGACTTGGGGGGTCTGTAGTAGAGTCCCACAATAACATCCCTGTTGTTTCCCTCCCCTTTAATTTTTATCCAGATGCTCTCCACCTGGCTTCCAGTATTGATGTCATCGATCTCTTCACTGGTGTAAATATCCCTAACATATAATGCTATTCCTCCTCCTTTCCTGTTTGGCCTGTTTATCCTATAAAGGTTATATCCCTCTATTCCTACATCCCAATCATGTGACTCATCCCACCAGGTTTCAGTAATGCCTATTTTATCATATTTGTTTTGTAGTGCTAGGAGTTCAAGTTCATCTTGCTTATTTCCCATGCTCTGTGCATTAGTGTAGAGACATCTAAGACCATGTGTTCCCTTTACTTGCTCCCTGTGCAATTTTTTCTGCCTCCCACTGTTGGGTCCTTGCGCTGTTTGCCTTGTTCCCTCTATGACAGTTTGACTATTTTCTCCAGCCCTTTTGCCTTCCAGAATACTGTCTCCCTCCCCCATATATCTCAGTTTAAAGCCCTCCTGATCAAATTCTTGAGACTGTTGGCAAAAATGTTTCTTCCAACTGTCGTGAGGTGCAGCCCATCTCTTGCCAGAAGTCCCCCCTCATGGAAGCGCAGTCCATGATCCAAGAATCCAAATTGTTCTCGACGACACCATCTACGGAGCCAGTTGTTTACGTCGGCTATTTTCCTCTGCCTTCCTGGACCATGCCCTTCAACTGGCAGAAGAGACGAGATGACAACCTGTGCGTCCATTTCTTTCAGCTTCCTCCCCAGGGCCTCATAATCTCTTCTGATCTTGGGAAAGCTGTGCCTTGCAGTATCACTGGTTCCCACATGGACCAAAAGGAAGGGGTAATGATCCGTAGGCTTGACAAGTCTTGTCAGCCTCTCAGTCACATCACAGATCTTTGCCCCAGGGAGACAACAGACCTCCCGAGACATCTTGTCAGGCCCACAAACCACTGCTTCTGTACCCCGCAGTAAGGAGTCCCCCCCCACCACCACACGCCTCCCCCGAGGCTTCGCAGCTGCTGTTCCTTGCGGTGGTCCTCTCAAGGTCCCCTGCTCTACCCCTGAAGTCTCTCCATGCTGTTCTTCCTCGTTGTCCTTGATAAAGGAAAGGGCTTCGAATCGATTCTGTACTACGAATCGATCCTGTACTACTTCAGTTAGCCTGCTGCCCTCAGCTACATTGGAGGGTGACGTCACTTCACAATTATTCAAGTAAAATTTACCTGCCAGGCTGCCTCTGATGAGACACTAGATATGCTGTTACTGGGACCAATAGCGTGAAATGGGGGGGGGGAGAAATCAACTTTTGGATATATGGATCTCCCCTCAAATAAACATTCTGTTTTTTGTTTTGAAGCTGTGGAACAGCACACAACATACATTGAATAAATAATAGTGGTGCCATAAAATTTAAACCAGCAGACAAATAGAGATGTCCAGACCAAGTATTTTCTTGGGTCAACTGACTGGTAGCCATTGGGAAGGGGTGCATGAGAAGACCTTCTCAGTGTCTGCTCCCAGGCAATGGAACTCCTTGCCAAATGGGATTCAATTGGCATCCTCTTTAGGAATAATGCAATTTGACACCACTTTAACTGCCATGGTTCTAGCCTACATAATCCTGGGATTTGTAATATGGTGAGACACCATCACTCTTTGGCAGAGAAGGCTTGTAGAACCTTGTAGAACTACAGATCCTAGGTTGCCATCGACTGGAGCTACAGCACTTAAAGCACTTAAACTGCATTATTTCTACAGTGTAGATGCACCCTTGGTTGACTTTCAGCCAGCAGGGAGATTTAAGCCATTTAAGCTGTTATGTTGGCTGAAGGACATTTTAACAAGCTGGGTGCTATTTCCTCTATCATTGTGATGTTTTAAACAATACTTTTAATGTGGATGTTTGTGGATTTTAACAGAAGTTTTGTTTTTATTTGTGTTTACTATTATTAGCACCCTAGTCTTCTTGAGCACCATTTTATGGGGAGAGGTGGGACTAAAAATGAAATTAGTAACTTTATTTATTCATTTTTATTTGTGTGATTTCTATGCGGCCTTTCCCCCAAAGTGGGACCCAAGGCAGCTCATAGAACAATTAAAATTAAATTAAAACCAATTAAAACATACAAAGTAAAAAACAGATTGAAACAACATAAAAGCATACCCTGATAAAAGCTACAATTATACAACCCCCTCTCACTGGTTTTTCTTTGCAAACAAAGATTCAGCAAGTGTGCTGATGACTAAAAAGTCCAATCCGAGATAAACAAGTCTGGTTGCAGAAAGCACAGCAGAAGGTCTCCTTGGGTGATGTTTCTGGGTTGTGATTCTTTCTGTGTTGTCGTTTCTCTTCAAGACTTGTTCGGCGTGAATTCTCAAATAAGGCTGCAGCATTGTGGATAGTGCGTCTCCATACCTCCCGATGTGAGGCCAGGGCGGACCACTGTTGGTGATCAATTTGGCCAAGCCTGATATGTTGTTTCAAGGAGTCCTTGTATCACTATTTTGGAGTGCCCCTCTTACGCTGACCCATGGCGAGTCCACCGTAGAGTACTATTTTTGGGAGGCGATGGTCCTCCATCCTAGAAATGTGCCCTGCCCAGCGCAGCTGTGTTCTCAATATCATGGCCTCAATGCTGGTGATCCCTGCTTGCTCAAGGACAGCAACCTTCATCACATAGTCAGTAACATCTAAACAACAATAAAATAATATTTTTTTAATAAAAGTATGATTGTCAATGGCTCTATACACATTGATTTTTGTGCTTCACCTCAGGTGTTTATTACTCCAGACTCTTTAGTAAAGTCTTCCAAATGCACTATATGCCTTTGCTAATCTGTGATCAATCTCTTTGTCAATCTTGGCATCTGAGGAGATGATGCTTCCCAGGTAGGTGAACTGCTGAATGGACTTAAGCACAGATTTGCCAATGGCAATGTGGGGATAATGGTGTTCATCCTGTGGTGCAAGCTGGTAAAGAACTTCCGTTTTCTTCAGGTTGACTTCTAGCCCAAACAGCTCTGCAGCTGTTGCGAAGCAGGATGTTAGGCGCTGCAGAGCTGCTTTTGTGTGGGCAACAAGGGCAGCATCATCAGTGAAGAGCAGCTCACGGACTAGATAGTTTAGAGTCTTAGTGTGAGCCTTCAGACGGCTTAAGTTAAACAAGCTACCATCAGTACGGTAACGTATATAGATGCCGTCGTCTTCTTCAAGCTCTGCCGTAGCCCTTTGGAGCATCATGCTGAAGAAGATTGTAAATAAAGTTGGAGCAAGAACACAACCTTGCTTCACTCCATTAGTTATTAGAAAGGGCTCTGAAAGAGCATCGTCATATCTGGCTTGATCGTGCTGGCCCTCATGTAGCAAGATAATCATTTTAAGGAATTTGGGGGGACATCCTAGTCTTTCCAGGATTTGCCACAGACTTTTTCTACACACAGTGTCGAAGGCTTTGGTGAGGTCAACCAATGTTACATAGAGACCCTTGTTCTGCTCCTTACATTTCTCTTGCAATTGTCTAAGGGCAAATACCATATCTGTAGTACTCCTATTGGCTCTGAAGTCATATTGGCTTTCAGGAAGAAGTTTTTCTGCAATAGCAGGAACTAATCTGTTCAGGAGTATCCTTGCAAGGATTTTTCCAGCAATAGAGAACAGTGTTATGCCTCAATAGTTTGAGCAATCGGATTTTGCTCCTTTTTTCTTGTACAGGGTGATGATGACTGCATCTCGGAGATCTGATGGCAGTTCCCCTTTTCCCCAGAAATTCACAAGGAGTTCGTGGAATTTATCATGGAGTACAGGACCTCCGTGTTTCCAAACTTCAGGTGGGATTCCATCAATCCCAGCTGCCCTGCCATTTTTCATCTGCTGTATGGCCTAAGGGTCTCTTCCAAAGTGGGAGCTAGGTCCAATTCATTTTTCATCGATTTCTGTATCATTTTATCTTCTACAGGGACTTTTTGTATGAGGTGGCGTAGGTCTGTGTAGAATTTGTCTTTCTCTACAGGATCAGCTTGCATAGTTGGAGCATATATACTAAAGAGAACAACATGTGGGAGGCGTAAGGAAATAATGCAACCAGAGTGTCCTGTTGGCAAGGTTTCGAGTTTGGAGCCAATGGAGTTTTTAATCATAAAGCCTACTCCTGAAAGATGTTTTTCGGTTTTGGGTTTGCCAGACCAGTAAAGTGTATAGCCGGCGCCGTGTTCTTTAAGGAAGCCTTCCTCATGGAGACGAACTTCACTAAGAGCAGCGATGCCAATATTAAGTCATGATAGTTCATGGGCTATTAGAGTAGAATAATGCTCAGGCCGTTCACTATCTGCAGAGCCTCGCATGGTTCTGATGTTCTAGCATGCAAGTGTCAGTTTATTTACACCTTGGGAGGCTGGGGTGTGCCTTTGTTTCTTTGCCTTGGTTTGACCACATCAGAAGTTGCCCGTTGGCCACGGCTAGCCAACCAGGTAGTTGGGGATGAGTTTTCATTAGGCCACCTTTTCTAGGCCCCTCTCCATATGGAGCAAGCAGTGCTCTCCTTAAAAAAGGCTGCTTGGTTGTTCAGGATGCTGCCGAACAAGACTGTCATCTCCCTGGTCATCCTCAAGCAACCAAAGTCCTGAACCGCCTGCATTCAGGTTTGGGTCTGCAGCTACCAGTGCATCTTTACACCTGCCATTTCATCCCTTGCCTATCACTACAGGGCTTTTTCGGAATTGGATTTGTCCTTCGAGCCTGTGCAATGGATTTTTCTGGTGGAGCGCAGTGTGCACAGAACTGGCCTCACCCTTTAAACCAAAGGTTCATCTGCTGGCCTTGCAAACATGGATGGTAGCAGTGAGGTCCTGGGGTTGTAGGTTTGATTAGAGTTTCCTTCTCTTAGATGGTTGGCCTTACAGGGTTGGATGAGCACCATCTGCCCGGGTTTGGGATTAGACTTCTCCTTCTCCTAGGATGGTTGCCATAAGGCTAGAGAGCCCATCCTGCCCTTTGATACTCTTTGTCAGACCCTTTGTTTTTGACCTGTCTGGCATGGGAGACCCTACTGGTGGCTATTATGCCACTGCCAGCATAGCTCAAAACATCATTAGGGTACGTAAGCCCCTCTCCCACGACAAGGAGGCATCAATGGAGAGGAATTATACAACAAAGGCTTGCTTAAATAAGAATGTTTTTGTCTGCTGGCGAAATGACAACAGGGAGGGGGCCAGCCTAGCCTCCTATGGGAGGAGTTCCATAGGTTGGGAGCAGCCACAGAAAAGGCTTTCCCTCACCAAGTGAGCCTGTGATGGTGGTGGAAGTGACAGAAAGCCCCTGCAGATCTTAAAACCCTTGGAGGTTTGTAGAGGGAGATATGATCTTTCAGATAGTCTGGACCTAAGCCATGTACATGCAACTTTACAAACATTTCATCCTAAATTTTTTAAATCCTAAAATATCTGCCACTGGGATGATGATGATTTTGCAAGAGAAAATGAGCACCCTTCTCCCATGTTATATGCCTTGAATCCTCATACTTTACATTATATATTCTTAGGATTTCACTAGAAACTTGATTATAATCTTTCATAATGTAAGTGTATTTGATGACTGGAATGATATGAGTTTATGGACTGTCTTGAGTAGAAGCTTATTGTAAATGTTTGTTGCAGCTCTAAGATGAATGATATGAATGGGTTTGTTGAAGGAATACAGCCTGTTGTGAGGGAACAAGGACTTTTTATAACCATGCCTCTGTGTTATTTCCCAAAAGAGAATGTGTCCTACTAATATACTGAGAATGGGAAAGGCATTTTTTTTTCTTTTTCAAAAAGACACTCTTGCTATATTGCTGAGGTATCATTCAGTAATGTCTCGGAATGGTATTTTGTTGATTTTTAAAAAAAACTTCTAAAGCTTGATTCATGGAGAAATTTATAGCAAATGCAAAAATGTCCACACTGCCAAAAATCTTTCATTTCCCAATCGTTGCTGAGCCATATTGATGGTTTGTGTTGACACACAGCAAAAGAAAATTTGTCAGCAACCACTTGTATTAAAGGATACATATGGTAGTGTTGGGAGTAGAAAATGAGGATTTCTCATTTCCCCATGCCACCTCCAATGTCTTACCAAAATATTCCAGATGTAATTTTTCATTTTGGAGTTTGCGATTGAAGTAACTCTATAATGGCTGGTGTAAATGATAGAAAGCAGAATTTGAGTGTAAAGGTTACAGTTTTAAACCAATTATAGCTGCCAGGAGCTGAGTACTATTGAACTCAATAGGATTTTACCTCTTAATAATTTTTTTGTAGTGATGGACTATAAGCACACATCAGAGTTTGGAAAAGTTACTCTTTTGGATCACAACTCCCCAGACTGCTCAAGCACCATGCCCATGAGTACAAACACGCAGACAGTATCATTGTATCTATTTCACTTTCAACAATGGCAGCATGTACAAGGGTTTCTGGATTCAGTGCTAATGTAGCATCTAGAGCCCATTCAAACATACTACAGTAGATATGGGAGCTCCAGTAGATGATATTGTCTATTGGCAGCAGCTCTCCTCAGTCTCAGGCAGAGATCTTTCATATCATCTTCTACCCAATCCTTAAAAAGAAGTAAAACTCTAGAGATACAAGCCATTGGACCTTCTTCATGCAAACCATGTGCTCTGTTACAAAAAGATCATAGAATCATAAAGTTTTAAAGGACTTTAAGGGCCATCTAGTAGGAATACACAGCTAAAGCACTCTTGAAAGATGGCCATCTAACCTGTTTAAAAACTCCACTCTATTATTAATATTAATATTAATATTAATATTTATTATTCATTTACATCCCACCTTTTCCCCCACAATGGGACTCAAGGTGGCTAGCAATATCTTTAAAACAATACTAGTTAAAAAATACAACAGTAAAAATTACAATATAAATATATAATTTTTAAAAAATATGTAAACCATCTATCTATACATTAAAAACAGTAAACATTGAAACTATTAAAATTCATTAAAAACTGTATAAAAAGCCTTCACACAGCCTTAAAAGCCCAGCCCGTGTTGGTCCATAAAAACCTGGTGGCACAAAAATGTTTTAACCTGCTGCCTTCTTATTGCAATAAGAAGCTCCCCTGGGTACACATTCAAAGCCTGCGTAAACAAATAGGTTTTGCCTGTTGTCAAAAGGGAAGCAGGAAGGGAATCAGGATAGCCTTCTGTAGAAGGGAGTTCCAGAGGGTGGGAGCAGCTCATGGTTCTCAATGTTAGTTAGATCCATACCTCCCCACATTGTGCATTACTTTTTAATCCAGAGATTTAGAAATGGATATTATTAATGTTCCTGGATTTGGTTCATAAAACATTACACAATAATTACTTCTGGTGTGGCAATTCAGCAAAATCTGGGTGCATATGTATAACCCCTACTTATTTTTTAGGGATGTTTTAGCTATAGATTCCTATACTTGCAGAGTGGGTAGGACTAGATGGTCATTAGGTTTCCTTCCAGCTCGATGATGCTATGATTCTATAATCTGAACCTGCATGTGTAAGATAACATGTTCAATTCATTCCTCATCCACATTCAAGGTGGAGCCAGATGTCCATTTGGCAAATTTCAGTTAATATTTTTTCAAGCAGTTCTGGGCACCACAATTCAGGAAGGACATTGAGAAGCTGGAACATGTCCAGAGGAGGGCAACCAGGATGGTGGGAGGACTGGAAGCCATGTCCTATGAGGAGTGGTTAAGGGAGCTGGGCATGTTTAGTCTGTAGAAGAGAAGGTTGAGAGGTGACATGACAGCCATGTTTAAATATTTGAAGGGATGTCATACTGAAGATGGAGCAAGCTTGTTTTCTGCTGCTCCAGAGATTAGGACATGAAGCAATGAGCTCAAACTACAGGAAAAGAGATTCCACCTAAACATTAGTAAAAACTTCCTGACAGTAAGAGCTGTTTGGCAGTGAATACACTGCCTCGTAGTGTGGTGGAGTTTCCTTCTTTGGAGGTTTTTAAACAGAGTTGTGGTGTCCTCCAACAATATGATTCTATGATTCTGTGATATGTGTCCATGATAAATAGAGTTGCATGTGTGAAGAAGCAATGTCTGGCAACACAGAGAGAAACAAAGCACCATTATTTTTCTGCATGCTCCCAGTAGTGATTTTACATGATTCCCTCATATCTGTTTCTTGAATGCTTTGAAGGAGATATTTTGTCTAAGAAACACTGCAAGATGGGAACACTAAGGATACCTGTGAATGTCCTATCCAGAGAAATTCCTCACAGTAGAAAGAATCCTGCCTCTCCTAATGAAGACTGCCCAGTGGTGCCAGTGGCTCCAGTATCTGGTGGGATTTTAGTTCATACTTTAATGAAATGATCCAAGGTGTCAAACTCTAATTCTTCAATAGGTTCAGAACCATGGATAGCTCCTTTATCCACTGACTGCCACTGGACTGCTTTGTGCAAGAGTGCTCTTCCTCTTAGCTTAGACTGCTATTTTTCCCAGTCCAGCCATTAGCTTATTATGAACCTCTACCTTAACCATCAGTCAATCATTCCACTTGATTAGGGATGGAAGAGAAACTTACATTAGTCAAATTTAAAATTAATTCATCCAGTTCAAGGGTGAGTCCAGTTTAAGACTCTTAATGGAAGCATGCACATATTTTCCATTTCCCATAATTCCCAATTATATGCAAATAAATTCACAGAACCACAAAACACACATCTTTGGAAAATGAACAGAAATACACTTTAGTCAAAGAGGAAAATGCATGAAGATGGAGAAAACACTTTCCAAAATGCACCTGAATTTCCATCTGGGAAGAATCATAGAATCATAGAATCATAGAATTGCAGAGTTGGAAGAGACCACGAGGGCCATCCAGTCCAACCCCCTGCCACGCAGGAAATCACAATCAAAGCATCCCCGACAGATGGCCATCCAGCCTCTGTTTAAAGACCTCCAAGGAAGGAGACCCCACCACGCTCCGAGGGAGTGCGTTCCACTGCCGAACAGCTCTGACTGTCAAAAAGTTCCTCCTCATGTTGAGGTGGAATCTCTGTTCCTGGAGCTTGCACCCATTGCTCCGTGTTCCAGTCTCTGGAGCAGCAGAAAACAAGCCTGCTCCATCCTCAGCGTGACATCCCTTCAAATACTTAAACAGGGCTATCATATCGCCTCTAAACCGTCTTTTTTCCAGGCTAAACATACCCAGCTCCCTAAGTCTCTCCTCATAAGGCATTGTTTCCAGACCTTTCACCATTTTAGTTGCCCTTCTCTGGACACGCTCCAATTTGTCAATATCCTTTCTGAATTGTGGTGCCCAGAACTGGACACAGTATTCTAAGTGAGGTCTGACCAAGGCAGAATAGAGTGGCACTATTACTTCCCTTGATCTAGACACTATACTTCTATTGATACAGCCCAAAATTGCATTGGCCTTTTTAGCTGCCGCATCACACTGTTGGAGAAGAAGAGAAGACAGAAGTTTCACAATGCAATATGAAATGAGGATAGGAATCCAAAAAATCAGATGCAGAGAGAGGCAATGAAATTGAGATTGTGGTGTTCATATCCCTATTCTGGATATAATATTGGATTGGTACGTAGAACCAACAATCCCAGGTTCCAACCACAGCACAACACAGGGCCCTAAAAAGGTTCTGATGTTCACAGTTGGTAGAAGCTACTACAAAAAATCCCAAAAGGACTGGGTATGAGAGAGCATGCAAGAGAAAGAGGCTATCTTGGGCTGTTAATCTCATATATTGGGCATACCAGATGCAGCAATTTCTTCAGGTTCCTGGAATCGAACTCTTCTCTTGGCTCTTTGCTGTTTGTTAACAGCTTGGTTCATAGATGATCTTTTTCTCAATATAGAAGGAGGGCATTTGGTGTAATGAGTCTGGTGGGGAAAGTGTATATTATTATTATTATTATTATTATTATTATTATTATTAGTTTTTATATTCTGCCTTTTCCCCAATACTGGAACTGAAGATAGCTTACAAATGATTAAAACCAGTACATAATAAAAATATATAAAAACATTTAATCTATGCATATAAGATCTCTCTCTCTCTCTTTCATTTAAAGCAATTAAACAATTTAAAGATTAGCTTCTTTGATGTATAGTATAACTAGATTTGCAGTGGACACATCTGCAATGCACTGTAGTTCAGAATCATCATGAGGTGACGTGACTCACTAGAAAAGATGATAATGCTGAGAAAACTGGAAGACAGTAGGAAAAATGCATTACACATGAATTGCTTCAATAAATTAGGCCACAGCCCTGAATTTACAAGACCTCAGCAGGGCAGCTGATGACTGGGGCTCTTGGAAGTTTCTCATTTATAGGGTCACCATAAGTTAAAGAAAACTTGTTGGCAAATAACCTGTGGCATCACTAAGATTGGTGTCACCCCTCCCCCTGATGGTGTCACCTGGTGCGGTTCGGTCTCTCTGCACCGCCTTAGTGCCACAATTGCAAATAACAACACCTGTATCTTTGCCTTGAAACATTTTAGAAGGGGAAACTGTACTTTTGAAGGGGCAAAATGCCACCCAAACCTCTTTGGCTTGCCCTCATTTAGAAGCTTTCAGGCTTGCCTGCAGCTCATTCTAAGGCAGCTTTAGGCCATTCCCTCCTAACCTTAGCAAAGTGTTCCTTCTCATCGATTCTGTGATACCAGCCTATCAGGAATTGTGTAAGTGAATATGAGGATTTCATTGTACTGTTCTCATGATTTAATTGTACTGACCTGGACAGAAGGTGACCATCAACTAAGACAAATAAAATATTTGTATTGTTCTAATCTGGAAAGATGTTGTACAGGGCAAACTTTGGAAAGTTACTTTTGTAGATCTCCCAGAATCCCTCTGCTGGTTTGGGGATTCTGAGAGCTGCAATACAAAAAATAGTTTTCAGTTTTCAGGGATTAGGAGTGAATCTACTTTGTTACATCAGCAATCAACTGAGATCTCCTCCAGCTCAACTGTTGTAGGGATATTATGGCAGTGTAACTCTGGGCTATGTTGTATTATTTTTTTCATGTGTACATATGGAAGTGTCCAGTATTACCTTCCACAGGAACCTCCCCATTCACCTTGAATGTAACAGGAAGCTTAAGGGATGGTCTGATGTGCAGGCACAGCTCCACCTCCCATGGCTAAGAACAACCACTAGAACAGCCTGGAATGGTGACTGGGCCATCATCCAGAATTTTGTCATTTCATACATACTACCCTTCAGCATGGAACAGGATCTCAGCTGCTGCCTCCTCATTCTGAAAGCAATGCCATGCTTCCCCTCAAACTAAGTCAAAGGTGTCATACTCACTTCAGAGGCCATCAAGATGTTCATGGTTCTAGAAACCAAGTGTTATTTACGAGTGTTGAAACCAAGTCTCATGAGGAAGACTTATGTTTAGCTTGGAGAAGAGAAGACTAAGAGGTGGACATGATTCATTTATTTGATTTATATCCCACTTTTCTCCTGAGTGGGACTCAAAATGGCTGATAGCCATGTTTAACTATCTAAAGTTATGTCAAGTAGAAGAAGGTGCAAACTTGTTTTTTGCTTGTCCAGAGACTAGGGAGATTATCAGATGCGTCTAATGTGGCACCATAACGACGCCAATATCAGACAACGTCACCTTTTTGCATTCCGCTGGCATTACTATGGTGTTCTGTGTAATTGATGGGTGGAGCCATCAATAGATTACCCGTTCAGTTTCCATGCCAGCATTGCCAGTGTTTGAAACCTCATGCCATTGTCCTGCTGTGAAGACAGAGTCAATGGCGGTCCTGCCAGAACACTTCTGGGTGGGATCGTGAAAACAAGGTAGGCTACCCTCTTTTTATGAACCTCTCCGGGTTATTTGTTAGTGTGTTTATGCGTTTGTGTAAACTTTTTTCTTGTTATTTTTCTTGCTATTTTTGAATTTCCTGTGTGCGTGTCTTCTTGCGAGAAAGGGTGAGATTTCGATCCAGGAAGTGAACAGAGCTATGTTAGACCTCTGTTCATGCCTGGGCTGCCTTTGGATGCAAGGGAAGGTAAGTCTGATGGGGAGGGTTATTGTGCAGGACAGGGATGGGATTGGAGATTGTGGGACAGGAACACTTTACCTTCCTGTCTGATAATCTCCTTTAACACAAACCAATAGAGTCAAATGACAAAAATAGAGATTCCACCCAAATATTAGGAAGAAATTTACTCTTCACCACTGGAATAGACTGCCTCGGAAGGGGGTGGACTCTCAGTCATTGGAGGTCTTTAAGCAGAGGTTGGGTGGGCATCTTTCAAGAGTGATTTAGTTTTGTATTCCTGCATGGCAGGGGGTTCAACTAGATGGCTCGTGTGGCCTCTTCCAACCTGATTATTCTATGAACTTATAAACCTCTGCTTCTCGTTGCAGCTGAGCCCTAACTGCAACTTCACTCTCACCAACAGGTACTTAAAGGCCCAAAGTCACCCCATCAGTTTCATGGTTGAGCAGGGAAATGGAGTTCAGTTCTCTTGTCCCATATACACCATAGGTATTGCTGCCCCACATGTGCTGCTCCAGGGCTTTTAGGAGCAAAACTTTCCTTCTCTTCCTGTTTTTTGCATCTGGATTAAAATCTACAGAAAACGACCCAGCTGCAGAAGGATCATATATCTCTCCCATGCCAATATGGTTATCACCAGATTTTATATGTTTTACAAATTAGATCCATTATTACAGTAATAAAGTGGGGGTTGAACCTTAGAATTTCCTACAGATATTACAGTAAAATTATTGATAGGATTTTAGTGGGGACATGACAAGATTTATTGTTCAGGAGGATTTTAAAGACCGTAGTAAAACTCTAGGGACCTTCCATCATTAAATATACATCTTTCAGTCAAGATGGCTCAGCATTGATTGTTGAAATGTGTTTTTTTTTTTAATTGTTCCTCCATGTCAATAGCATGAGGAAGAGCTTATTCTTTTGTTTTTCCTGGGGCTATTTGTAGATCAAGTTGGTTTTGTGCTCTTCCTAAGACTTGGGGGGAAAAAACAGATCTCTATAAAATATCTCAGATATGAAGCCTCTTTATTGCTATATGTGAGATGGAGAAGGCGAATGCTATTCTTGATTACCACAAAGCCTCCAATTTATAAATTCTTCAGGAATAGCAAGATGGACAAATGTGTTACTATGTAGTCCACAGAGTTAAGGACTACATACCACGAGAGAGCAGCAGCTTCTTTAGAAGTTTTCTGCAGCTTTTGAAGTTTTCTGCTGAAGTTCATAGGTTGCAACCCTTCTGCAACATGGGATTTAGGGTGATTTTTCAAAGTGTTGCTTATATGCCTCTATATAGGGATGCTCAACGATTTTGTTTGGTCCATATTTTTAAGTACACCAACCAGAGATCCTTTCACACTACACAATTATAACACTATGTCTTCACTTTAACTGTCATGTCTGCATCCTATGGATTTGGAGTTTAGGGAGGGGTACTTAGAATTATCTGCCAGAGAGCTCTAGTACCTCCCCAGACTACCAATCCCAGGATTTCATAGGATGCAGCTATGACAGTTAAAGTGAAATTACGGTGATATAATTGCATAATGTGAATGGGTGCCTGCTTTATATTTTTTGGACAAAATGGAGCACACTTCACCTGTGTTGTTGTTATTTGCCTTGAACTTTGCAATATAGTTCTTGACTCAAAAATGTACCAAAATGCATGTAAAAATTAATATTTGAGGGTCAAATGTATAGGTGTATAAAAAGAGGTATACATTTACAAAACTAAAATGGTGAAAGGTCTGGAAATGATGCCTTATGAGGAGAGACTTAGGGAGCTGGGTATGTTTAGCCTGGAAAAAAGACGGTTAAGAGGCGATATGATAGCCCTGTTTAAGTATTTGAAGGGATGTCATGCTGAAGATGGAGCAGGCTTGTTTTCTGCTGCTCCAGAGACTGGAACACGGAGCAATGGATGCAAGCTCCAGGAAAAGAGATTCCACCTCAACATTAGGAGGAACTTTTTGACAGTAAGAGCTGTTCGGCAGTGGAACACACTCCCTCAGAGCGTGGTGGGGTCTCCTTCCTTGGAGGTCTTTAAACAGAGGCTGGATGGCCATCTGTCAGGGATGCTTTGATTGTGATTTCCTGCGTAGCAGGGGGTTGGACTGGATGGCCCTCATGGTCTCTTCCAACTCTGCAATTCTATGATTCTATGAGTCTATGATTCTATGAGGTATATTTTTGGGTAAATTTTATACATGAATGCATATTTGTTCACAGAAGTTCAAAAATTCCAGGCATGCACATGTGTGCCATCCTTTAAAATCACAGACTGATGGGGAAGTAGGATGGAAGTGACAATTGTGAAAATCACTTAGGCTGCTGACACATTGAAGAAATAATGCAGTTTGATACTTCTTTAGCTAGCACGGCTCCATCCTATGGAATCCTGGGATTTGTAGTTTGTTGTGGCACCAGAGCTCTCTGACAGAGAAGGCTAAATATCTCACAAAACTACAAATCCCAAAATTCCATAGCATTGAGCCCCACCTTTCCAATGTTCTCAGCATTTTGGGCATCTCCACAGTAACCCATTTTTAACATTAGCCACAGTAAGTGGTAAATGAATGAAACTTCTGTCTTGAGAGTGTATACTTGTAAAACTGGGGTGGGGGAATGGTTGGCTTGTAGATATTGTTGGCCTATAAATCCCATCACCATCTCCATCAGCCATACTAGCTAGCTTGGCTGATATGAGTTGTAGCCCAGTATCTGCAGGCCCACATGTTCTCCATCCCTACAAACAACAGGAATAGCTGTTGCCTTCATATCCTGCTTGTAACTATTAGGTCGGGCATGAGGAGAATGGTCCGGCATGGGAAATCTAATGGTACATTCTTCCAGCTCTCACCCAAGTTCCCTAGCACTTGCCTGATTACCCCTTCTGTGACTTCATCACGGCTTAGGCAATCACAACCAGTACTTGCCCAGGGCTATTGTGAGATCACAAATCTGTCACTCGACAGTGCTGCCAGAAAACCCTCAGAATTCCTGTGGGCTATGAATATGACAGTGGCTGGAGTAAACTGTCTGCTAAAAGTATTCCAAGATTCAGGTCTTGTCTACACGACTTTAAAAAATCCATTTGGGGGTAAAAAAATGGAAAAGGCAGCTGTTTGAACATGTGCGATCTGCCTACCTGATTTTTTTACCTCTCCTAAACTCCGTATGACCCTCCTTGCCCAGTTGGCCAGAGCAAGTGATCCAAGCGGTGGTTTTAAATCTCCTGCCGCTTTTTTTTAATTTAAAAAGGTGCCTGCAATCCAGACAACCATGATTACATTTTAATATTTAAAAATAAAAATGAACAAACGTAGCATGGATTTACTGGATCCTCGCTGAACTGGGAAACAAACATGCTGGCCGCAGATGCTTTCCCTCTTTCCTAGTCCCGCCCCCTCTACCTGACCAGCCAATCAGATTGCACTCCTGTTCATATCTATGTGAGCAGGAGTGTTTAGATGATCAATCATTCAGAAGCCACACAGATTAATGCCTGAGATCCAGAGGACACAGAGCAAAAGGTGAGTTTTGCAGCCCCCACCCTCTGAATGACACGTATTTATTTGAACGGTGGTCTGTACAGATTGCCGATTTTTTAAATAAATACATGCCTTTTTTCATCGTGTAGACAAGACCTCAGTCTTACCTTTTCTTTCTTGTACATTGGGGAATCTGAAGGAAGACCTTCATACTGCAAAAAATGGACATTTGCAGAATTTCTGAAACTCTTGTGAACTTTGCTCTTTCATGGCTTCTGCAAAGATTGTACAGCACATGGAAAGTTACTTTTAAAAAGAATTTCATTATCATTTTGTGGACTCCCAGAGGAGTAGGCTATTATTACAGTTGAAATGTTAAAGTGCATGCTTTCTCATTTTCCCCAAGTCATTAAAAGTTACTTCCATTTAAAATCCACATAAGAATGCTACACATCACTGGCAGAAAACCCATCTATGTAGTGATCTTCTTCACAGACTGTAACTAAGATGATAACTAAAACCACAACAGTTACACCACAAGAGGCATGAATGTATCCCTATTATATTACAAGGATGGTGTAAATCACTTATGCCCATAGTAAAAAGGAACTAATTACAATTGCCTATTATACATAACATGTTATGTTCAAGCTCTGGATATTTAACAATACTTGGCAAAATATGGGGCTAAATTTCACCCAATAATAGAGACAGATAGAGTCAAGTACAACATGGAATGAAATGTTGTGCTGAAGTCCCTTGGCTCTTCAGACACAGATCTGGGAAAACTTAGATTTGCATTGCCTCTTTAGACTTTCTACATCTTACAACAGCCACAAGCATCCTAGGGATGGACATATTCAGTTATTTTGTTATTTATTTATTTATTGGTATTTATACCCTGATCTTCAGCCAAAAAGGCTCTCAGAGTGACTTACAAATTGTTAAGCAATAGCGATTTACACATCTACACTGCATTAAGTGGTTTCCAATGTCTGTTAGCTGATTATTCTTGCATGGAATAATGACTAATTTTGAAAGTTTTCTCCTTGCTGGGTAAGAGGTTTCGTGCATGTTTTCAATTTTTTGTGTTTTTTCATAATTTAGGATTTTTTTGTGAAAAATTTGTGTGCAAAAAACAGGAGTTTGGGAACTTCCCTCTGACAAAACATCAGCCATGATGCTTCATGTAGAGATGTGACTATGTGACGTAACTACAGTAATCTCTCACCCACAGCCCTAGCCCACTTTTTCTCACCTACAGTCCCCTGGATTTGATCATTTCCTGGTCATTGGAGATTGATGCAGGGGAGGATCAAATAAATCTCCAGCTATATTTCTATAGCTGGACACACAGCAAAAGCATCTGCAAGGACATCCAGGGATGACTTGGAAGTCCCTCCAGATGATGTCATCACTCTATGCCCAGCTATAAGAAAATATCTGAATGCTTGTCTGCTGTGTCCCCCTTCCTCACCTCTCTACTGACCAGGAAATGGTTGGGGTTGGGGGAATGCAGCTGAGAAAAGGGATGACATTGCCATCATTGGGCAGTGAGTAGTGAATTCTGGCCTCCACAATGACCCCAAAAGTGGATTGTGATGGTTAAAGTCTGACATGGCATCATAATTCACCAACAGGAAGCCACCCATCATTTTTTGTACAGAAAACAGTGACTGACAGCCTATTGGCATTTTATACACATGTAAGTACCTTTACACCTACAGTTATTTGAGTTGTGGGGATTTTTTGGCCATGGTATAACATCGATGTTCAGCTCACAGTTGCCTATTTAGAGTTCTGCAAGTGTAATTTTGCACATGGATTTGTGCATTCTTGGATGGTCTGTAATTACTCATCAGTGCCTTCAATTGTAGCACTTGATTAACTAGAACTGCAGAAAAAACAAGCATATTAACAGATACACAATGGGTTGCACAAAATCTTATGGAGCAGAAAGGTAGTGTAGCATAATCACCATTTAACCATGTAAGTGCAAGCATGATGTAGGATTTCAGCTTCTATGATTTGTGCAAAATAGAGTTTTCTGCATAAAATATTTTTTGCACAAAATATTTTTTGCAAAGAAAGATCTCAAAGACTTTTGAAAAAAACTTGCAGTGGTCGACCATTTTCTTGGCTGGTATCTCAATGTGTTCAGGCATTCTTTCTCATCATTAGGAGAAAATTGGCACATATTCCTTACATCCCTAGATTTTAATTTGCATAGATATAAATGCTAATTTACTAAAATAACTTAGAAAAAAATACTGTTTTGGATGACAACTCCCAGAATCCTCCATCCTAGCTAGGAAATTCTGGGAGTTACAATCCAAAAAGGTAACTTTCCCAAGCTCTGCAAGCACACAGATGCCGGGAACCTGTAAATGCTTTACTAGACTTCAAAGTTAGCATGAGTTACCTGGGGATTCATTTTCTTCCTGGTTCAACATTGTAAAAGAAAATGCTGCTTCATCACAGTTGGGGCTGCCACATTTTGCTGCTAAAATCATCTCAAGCAAAGCTGAAAGGAGAATAAGGAACCAGTAAACAGAAATGTACAATCAATGGTGGGAGAGCAAAATTTGAAGCAAAGCTGCACCAGAACAGAGGGAGGACAACTTCTACCCCAAGACAAATAGCTTGCCATTCCCATTGCCTTCTGCTTACTTGAAAGGAAAGGAACTTTCCACATGCAAATGATATAGGAATCACAACCTGTGAGCTTAACACCATGGAACTCAACAGAACTTACTCCAGTGAACATGGCTGGCATCCTGTTAGGTATTTACATCATTGTAAACTGACTTAGGAGATTATTGGATGGGGACAAAAATAGCATCCCTGTCTTGCTATCTCCTCTCCTGCCTCCCCTCCCGGCACGAGAACAAAAAGTTTTCAGACCTATCTTTGCCACATGCTCCCCCTCCCCTCAGCAGCCACAGAATGAACACAGCTTGCATGGAGCTGCATTCACTTCCTTAGTTGAAATCCTGGGCTGTTTTCGTGAGAGAACGAATGCACGGGAAATTCAAAAATAAAAAGAGAAAGAAAGCTTTTTAAATAACAGCAAGAATAAAAACAGACTTCAGAAACCCCAAGTAACCCAGGGAGGATATAATAAAGGGTATAACTTACCTCAGTGTCCCAATTGCACCTGGAAGTGTTTGGTGGGGCCCTCCCACCGTGCCTGGCATTGCACCACCATAACGGGGTACCTTCTCACACACCTGTTGTTCTGTCACAGAAATGGAATGATGGGTCAATTCACGGCTTAAGCCGTGAATAAAAAGCATGGTGGGGGGATGGAAGAGGCACGGGGGCATAATGCCATTGTCTGATATTCAAGCCCTTTGGCGATGTCCTGTCATCCCTGTGGCAGGATATTTAGCATGTCTGATAATCTCCTTAGTATCACATAAAGGTGAATTGAGACATTGTGCAGCACTCGTATTTTCAGAAGGGGAGCAGAGATGTAGTTATGTCTCCAGGACCATTGCACAAATGGAGCCAATAACCTGGTTGCTGTGCCATGGCTCTCATGTTGCAATGTGCCATGGCTCCCATGTTGCATCAGAATGCTCTGGGGCCTGTTGTGTAATGGGCACTAGAATACTATGGGGCTTGTTATGCAATGGGAACTTCCAATACTTTCCTGCTTTAACAAAGTTCAGATGTCCAGAGTTGGTGAGCTGTGGTCAGAAGGCAGCTTAAGTTTCAGTATCAGAAAGATGTATTGTCAATAACAAGAGATAAAGCAGGTCAGGAATGGCCTCAAACAGACCCAGGAGGAGTTCAGGAGGAGTTATCCATAGTCAAGTCATTCCATAATCAAGGAGTCATACATCCTCAGGAACAAGGGAACCATGGCTAAGGACTGAGAGCCAGGAATGGTGTTGCTCTCAACACTGAGCTCATGTTCTTATTTGCCTTTTACAGGAAAAGATGTCCAGACAATGTCTAGATCCATAGTTGTATTTAATGGCATTGTCCTTCCACTGTCCTCTTCCTGAGAACTTGATTGTAACCTCAAGCTGCATCCAAAGGGGAGAGTTTGGGCCAGACACTTGAGTCTCTGCCTTTCCCTGGGACTAGGGGGCCTCTCCACTTCCTCTTGCTCTGATCCTGAACTGGCCTGTTCTACAGCTTGGATGGTCTTTAGGCATTTGCTGAGTCTCTTCCATGAGTAAACAACAACAATCTTCTTCTTCTTCTTCTTCTTCTTCTTCTTCTTCTTCTTCTTCTTCCAGAGGAGGGCAACTAAAATGGTGAAAGGTCTGGAAACCATGCCTTATGAGGAAAGACTTAGGGAGCTGGGTATGTTCAGCCTGGAAAAAAGATGATTAAGGGGCGATATGATAGCCCTGTTTAAGTATTTGAAGGGGTGTCACATTGACGATGGAGCAAGCTTGTTTTCTGCTGCTCCAGAGACTAGAACATGGAGCAATGGATACAAGTTCCAGGAACGGAGATTCCACCTCAACATGAGGAGGAACTTTCTGACACTAAGAACTGTTCGGCAGTGGAACACACTCCCTCGGAGTGTGGTGGGGTCTCCTTCTGTGGAGGTCTTTAAACAGAGGCTGGATGGCCATCTGTCGGGGATGCTTTGATCATGATTTCCTGCATGGCAGGGGGTTGGACTGGATGGCCCTTGTGGTCTCTTCCAACTCTACAATTCTATGATTCTTCTTCTTCTTCTTTTTCTTCACTTCCTCCTTCTCCTCCTCCTTCACTCTCAAGTGGGGGCATGACAATTGTACAACAGGACACTGTGCAGGACTCCCCAATACACATTCTCCTTGTTTGCTAGAAGCACTGTGTGTCCTATCAGGAGCTATGACATTGTAAAGTTATGAATCATAGCCTCTGATGCAGGATTGCAGCCAATATGTTTAGGAGCACTGAGATGGCTTAGCTCTTTATTTCCAAGGCTGTCCCTACCACGAGGCAGAATTAGACAAGTGCTTCAGGTGGTAGAAGCTCAGAGGTGGCCCATGGTCTGAGGAACAGGTATCCACCCTCATCAGTCAGCAAAGGAAATGCTGTGGGGCAACGGCAGCCACTGGTGTTTTCTTCTGACATCTAGGATCATTGCCCTCTGTTGAAGGACAGAACTGTATTCATCATGCTAGAATATTAGAACAGCCTATTCTAGTTAATACTGGAACAGCCCTACATTTAAGTGCCCACCAGTGGGGCAGAATCAGTGGCCAATCCCTCCCATGAATGAAGGTGGAGTTTAACCCTCCCCTTTGTTTTTACAATATAGGTCACATCTGTCTCAGAGGGCTTATCTACACGAGCCTAATAAAGTGTTTCGGGACTGTCCTGAGGGACAATCAATCCAGACAATGCTGGGCCAAAATCCCAAATCTGGACCAAACTGTCCTTATGACATTCCGTCACTTCAGTCCCTCCAAATGGTTTAAACCACTCTTAAAATGCTTAAAAAAACCACCCTGATTTACCCCAGCTTTTACAAGAAAACCCAGAGCACTCCATGCCAAGAATGGGCAGCTGTCCTCACATGCAACCTGCTGTATTGCCAGGCACCGGCACCTTCTCTGGTGCACGTCATGTCCTCTGAGGTCACAATGAGGCCCTCAGCATGTGATCAATGCTGGGTGCCTTGTTTCTGGCCTCAGAGAATGCGACACACACCAGTGGCAGACAATATAGCAGGGTGCATGTGAGGACAGCTGCCCGTTCTCAGTGCGGGGTGCTCGGGTAATGCAGAATCTGTGGCAGTTTTGATGCCAGAATACTCTGGGCTATTTTGGCTACGGTATATGAGCCTAGAGTTTGCATCACAGGAACATATGAAGAGCCCAGTTTGATCAAATCAAAGGGCTGCCTAACTTCACATCCTATTTCCCACAGTGGCCAGCTTATGAGAAGCATGCAAGTAAGACATGAGTGCAACAGCCCTTTCTCACTGGTTTTTCCCAGGGACTGGGATGCAGAGGCACAGTACTTCCAATCCTGGAAGTAAACCATGATGCCTAGGAGTGCTTAGACTACTTTGAAAGGATTAGACAAATTTATGGAGGGAAAGGCTGAGAAATTGGCTAATCTTCTTTAAAACAGTCTAAGGCAGTAGCCATCTCCATGTTTCATAGAATCATAGAATCATACAGTTGGAAGAGACCACAAGGGGCATCCAGTTCAACCCCCTGCCATATAGGAATATGCAATGAAAGCACTCCTAACAGATGGGCATCCAGCCTTTGTTTGAAAACCTCCAAAGAACCTCATAGAAGCAAATCTCATCATTTCAAGATATATTGGCTTAAATTCAATTGTGTCTCCCACCTAAAGTAGAGTTGTTGAATCAATTGCAGAATGGTAAATCCACACATATGTAAATCCCATTGCTTCAGTGGGTCTACTCTAGCTGGGACTAGAAACTGGATTCAGTCCATTATGTGAAGAAGTCAAATTCACAGGCTGAGGCAGCCCACACAACTTATTTTATGTGAGATGTACCTGTGCAGTTACACATTTACATTGCCTAGTGAAAGTGACAGCTGGCCCTTGAAGAGAATTCTGTGAAGTGCTTCACAGCATGGGAGTGGTTTCATGGGATGATATCCTACCTCTGTACTACATAGGATTAATATCCATGTGTGGCGTTATGTATTGATTGTGGCAGGCCACCCTAATGTTGAATGGCACCATTGCACAACTGAATGCACGTTTGAATGGGCAACTGAATGTACACAACATATGCATCTTACATATATGCACATATTGGATGCTTTTTATGCCCCTGTGCATCTCATGTGCATGTAATGCATATGCTCATCTGTATGCACATTGGTACTGCATGCACAACTTCACTTCTACAACTCTGAATTGAACACAGATGTTCTTCATGGGTCAGAAGTGTCCAACTGCTTCTGTAGCATAATATAGGCATATATTCCAACACGATTCTGGCCAGAGTCTTCTTATTCATGAATAATTCAACAACTCAGAAAAAAGGACTCTGAATACACTGAACTGCATCATCCACTCTTCTGCTTTCCAACTGTAGGAAATCTAGCAAGAAACATTGTGCAATATTTTTTTTCAAATGCACAAAGGAAAACAGCATAAACAGTATGAACTCCTCATCCCCTGCATTTCCTTCTGCAGGAATAAATACTTGAGACAAGGAAACTACTTTGTAAATGATGCCTTTGTATGGGTTCATATAGCCTGGTTCAATTATTCCAAAACCTAGCAATTTTCTCATATCATTGAATCTGGTTTTATTGCAAATAGGGTCATAGAAATAGTCATTTCCAGTGATAATGGACTTAGTTTATCTTAACTATTAACACTTCCAGAGGCTGTGTGTGCCTGCACAGATACAACATTTATGCATATGTATATATGCGCACGGCTGCGCATATATTAATAATGAAGTAACCTTATCTCATACAATCTGAAAACAAAATCATGTAATAGCGGGCAGCAAAGTGTGTCGGTGTAACTGAAAGCCTCAACATTGGACTCACAGAACAGGCTGCTGATGAATAAATCAGAAAGGATACTTCCCCTGTTCTGCCAATTTCCCATGTGTCAACTGATCCTTTTTTCAACATTCCAACTGTAACATTCTGGACACATTTGGTAAATAATAGGGGTATAGCCTCTGTTCACAGCAAGCAGGACAGATGGGGTTCCCCTTTGTCAGGTGCAATTATTCTGAGCCATGTAAAACAATCACAAACACCATGTCCCATAGCAACCTGATTCAAAGGATGCAGCTTGGAGAATCCAGTTTTGTCTATGCAGAAATAATACCCCATGGATGGATGTGTAGTCAAATGAACACCCAAGACTAATACAGTTGTCCCTCATATCCACGGATTTGGTATCCATGGATTTAAGTATTCACGGCTTGAAAGTATTCTTAAAAAAATAATAATCCATAAAGCAAACCTTTTGCCATCTTATATAAGGGACACCATTTTGCTAGGCCATTGCATATAATGGACTTGAGTATTCACAGATTTTGGTATCCACAGGGGGTCTTGGAACCAAACCCCAGTGAATATGAAGGGACAACTGTATAGTGTGGAGGTTTTAAATATTTTTCCTGATAAAGTTGTTAAAGGACTTTTTTGGATGAGCTTTTACAGCGCTAGCAGCCTCGTCCCCGTTGCGAGGCTGCTGCGCTGCAGGGCGTCCCTTTTGGATGACGCTCTCCCCTGCCGGTACTGTTGCATTACCGTGGGGACACTGCAGCATTATATTTGGTGGTTTTCTAATCCGCCGAATATAACGCTGCAGTGTCCCCATGGTAACGCAACAGTACCAGCAGGGGAGAGCATCATCCGAAAGGGACGCCCTGCAGCGCAGCAGCCTCGCAACGGGGACGAGGCTGCTAGCGCTGTAAAAGCTCATCCGAAAAAGTCCAAAATGGGAAAATCCAGGTCCTAGTCCCCTTTGGACCGTGAGACTCACTGGGTCAAATTGAGCCAATGGCTTTCTCTCAACCTGACCTAACTCACAGGGCTGTTGTGTGGACAGAGTGGGGAAGAGGAGAGCCATGTATGCCACTGGCTCACAGGAAAGTAAAGGCAGAATACAGCAAGTGTAACTGATTAACAGAGGCTGAGAGCCAGCATCCAAGGAGATGCAGTATAACTTTAGATTTATAAAGCTATGTGATTATTGTGCATTAGTGCAATGACTCTTAACCTTTTCTTTACTGGGGACCCCCTTTAAATATCTTTTGTTGCTGTGGACCCCCAAGACTTAACTCAAGATTTAAAACGCTCATAACAATACTAACAACAGCAACATGACACAATTACACAATCCATTAAACCTTCTCTCAGAGGCACTGGAGGGGGAGGGAAGACTTCTGCTTCTTCCTGCAAGTTTGTGGCTGAAGCAGATTGAATGGCAATGTGCAGGCCTAGCCAGCTGTCTAGACTTTGCCTTTGCTCCTGTTACGTGGCCACTCCACTGCAGAGAGAAAGTGGACTGAGCAGTTTTCAAGCCCTTGTGGACCCCCTGTGGTCCCCTGGGGATCTGCGGACCACAGGTTAAGAACTATTAAAGCAATTGCTGAATAGGTGAGGCAACACTTAGATGAATCTCATTGATTCAAGGGATCTACTTTAGTGGGACTACCAATTGGATTCAAGCCCCAATGTCCTGGGATATGACTAACAACTCCTCCATTCCAGTATTCTTGATTGTCCAATTGGCTACTTGGTTATTTTCAAAACTACAGACAGATTGTTCATTTGGGCTTCAGGCCTGCAAGCAACAAGTACTGCTGAACCGTACCTTCCACAGAAAGCTTTTCAATAGCACATCTCTCCCCTCGGCTACAATGAGGGAGGGGCAGAAACCACAAATGCTCCTACCAGTTCAGACACGCGAACGTAGGATATAGTTGGGGTCCAATTTGTTACCGCCCTGCAGGACAGAATAAACATCTTAAGTAGCTTTTCCACAAGAGCACATGACCCACTGTCAAATCTTGCCAGGCAGCACCTGCCCATGTAAGGCTCACTATTTAATGAGGGCAAGGGAGTATTATTTGGCAGCCTTCGCGGACCCCCAGTGAGGACATTGCGAAAACCTGGGGGGCCCCAGACCACAGGTTAAGAACCACTGCATTACGTGAACTGAAACCTTCTGCAACTGCATGTGCAAACATGAAATGCACAATTGCAAAGTGCAATGCACATCTGCATGTGTAATGAGACCACATGCACAATGACATTGCATACGCAACTCTGCTTTTACAACCTTCAACTGACTTCCATGTGAGATAAAAGTATCTATTTCTGTAGGTCAACCTATGCAAGCTATTAACAGACAGATAGACTACAAAGGAAATTTAATAAGCCTGATTACTGCCTTTTTAAAAAAAGGGATTTTATTGGTTTTTTTTAATACTGTTTTTAAAATGCTGTCTTTTATTGTGTATTTTAAATTGTTTTGATGTTAGTGACAAGTGAATTATAATGATAGTCTTTTAAAATGCTTTTTATCTCTATTGTATTTATTTTAAATTGTGAGCTGCCTTGGCTGTTTGGACAAAATGGGTGGGATATAAATAAAGTGAATGACAGGGTGAAAGGACAGGATGGCTCATTCCACATACAGAAGGTGACTAGACGAGAACCTGAACCTGACTTCAGAACTGGTGATGGTGATGTCCTTCACCACATCTCAAGTCTGCAGGCTAGTTTAGGTAGGAAGGTTCCCAGATCTCAAGGACCATCCCCAATTCTCCAGTTGTCAGGATGAAGGGGGAGAATTTGAGGATGAGAGCCCAGCCTTGAAAAGCATGTGCCTATATATTTTTCACATTTGTAAGCTTTTTTTTTTTTTTTAATTTGAAGGTTATACTCTGTGCAGCTGCGGTTGATGCTTAGTGTATCACAATTCCAGGGACTTCCCCTTGTAATATCACCCTTGTAACATTACCAGGCCCCATGCCTCTGTGGCATTACAAGGGGGGCATCCCTAGGCCTTAGATTTTGGCCTCAAAATCTCAGGGCCTGGGATAGTCCTGACCTGGCAACCTGATTAAGGTGTAAAGACAATACTGCTGTATTTCAGCAGAGGGGAAAGGCGGGCTGCATCTACACTGTAGAAATAATGCAGGTTGATACCACTTTAACTGCCATGGCTGCATCCTATAGCATCCTGGGATTTGTAATTTTGTGATGCACCAGCATACTTTGGCAGAGAAGGCTGAAGACTTTATAAAACTACAAATCCCAGGATTTCATAGGATGGAGCTACAGCACTTAAAGTGGTGTCTAACCGCATTATTTCTACAGTGTAGATGCAGCCCAGGTGCTCAGGAGGAACAACTGGAGTAGGGATGCAACTGCTACCCATAACATCTTACACCAGAAGTTTGCCTCAGGCCTTATCTACACAGGCTATTTACCCCATTCTGCCCATATCTGAGAACCCTGCAGTCCAAATGCCCCCTTGGGGGCAAACCAGGGGGCAAATACAGTGGTTTAAACAAATACCCGGTTTACTCCATTTCCCCTGAAGCAGTGCATTCTGCTGCCAAACAGCTCTTACTGTCAGGAACTTCTTCCTAATGTTTGAGTGGAATCTCTTTTCCTGTAGCTTGAGTACATTGCTCCGTATCCTAGTTTCTACAGTAGCAGAAAACAAGCTGGCTCCATCCTCAGTATGGTATCCCTTCAAATATTTAAACATTGCTATCATATCACCTCTTAACCTTCTCTTCTCAAGGCTAAACATACCCAGCTTCCTGAGCCGCTCCTCATAGGCATGGCTTCCAGACCTCCCACCATTTTGGTCACCCTCCTCTGGACACATTCCAGCTTGTCAATATCCTTCTTGAATTGTGGTGCCCAGAACTGGATGCAGTATTCCAGGTGAGGTCTGACTAAAGCAGAATAGAGTGAACTATTACTTCCTCTGAACTAGACACTATATTCCTAATGCTACAGGACTTCTTCCTGCCTTCCAGGAAAGCCAGCAGCTGCAGTGAGTGCTGGCCTGCTGGGAAGGGATCCTGCAGATATGAGGGGCCTGAGACATTCCTTCCTGGCAGGAATAGTTTAAAAGAGGTATTTCTTTTAATTCCCCCTACCCCACCTTCCCTCCCCCATCTCAGCCCCATATCTTCCCTGGGGATGGTGAAGACTGCCTGGAGGGAAGAATGGTGGAAATGCTCTGCATCTTCAGGACTGCAGGGCTCTGAGATGGGGGTAAGGTGGGGTATATTGCCCATTTAGACAAGCCCTTTGTGATTGTTCTGGGAAACCCTCTGGAGAGTATAGAAGTATTAATGGGAAAATGAAAAGATTTTGGTGTGTTGGTAGGTTTTAAGATTAATAATCAAAAGACAAAGATGATGGTGAAAAATATGAGTGCAGAGGATCAATTGGAAAAACTGGTTTTAAGACTGAGAAGAAAGGTATCTGGGTATTACTAAGGCAAATATGTACCGTATGTTATTTCAAAATAATTATGTTAAAACATGGAATGATATTAAAAAGAACATTTTGAGATGGGAGAGACCAAACTTGTTGCTGTTGGGGAGAATCTCTCTGATAAAAATGAATATTTTACCTAGAATGATGTTCCTATGTCAGACAATAGAAATTCTAACAACATAGGAGATTATCAGACACCCTTAATATGGTGTTACACAAATGCCAGGCGATCGCCAAAGGGCTTCCCTTTCAGACATCATTGTTCCCGTCCTGTTATAATTCCATGCTGGTCCCGTTTTGGCCTTGTTGCTTTTTATTCATGGCTTAAGCCATGAATAGATCGCCCGTTCCATTCCTGTCATGGAACAACGGGCAAGTGAAAAGGTACCCCGTTTCTGTAGCACAATGCCAGCCGCAATGGGAGGTCCATTCCAGAACACTTTCGGATGTGATCGGGACATCGAGGTGACACCCTTTTTTGTACCCTCCCTGGGTTACTTGGAGTTTTAAAAGTGTGTTTTTTTGCTTGCTGTCATGTTTTAGTCTTTCTTTTTCTTTTTCTTTTTGAATTTCTCACATGCTCATCCTCTTGTGAGAACAGCCCGGGATTTCAATTAGGAAGTGAATGCAGCTCTGTGCAACCTGCATTCACTCCGTGGCTGCCAAGGGGGAGGAAAGGAGTGCAATTAAGGTAAGTGCAAAACCATTTGTTATTGTGCTGGGATGGGGTTAGGAGGGTAGTGGGAGACAAAATCGCAAGACAGGGACACTACTTTTGTCCCCATCTGAAAATCTCCATAACTAAGTTTATATGGCAAGGAAAACAAACAAACAAACACTAGTTAGGTATAAGATGTTACAAGATGCAAAGGAGAGAGGAGGATTGGGTTTACCAGATTTGAAATTATACTTTGCAGCCTCTTGCTTAGTATGGATGAAAGATTGGGTGAGGCTGAGAAATAAAAGATTATTAGAATTGGAGGGGCATGACCTGAGGTTTGGATGGCATGGATATTTATGGTACAATAAAGTTAAAGTCAAGGAGATTTTAAACACCATTTTGTGATGTGTGCCTTATTGAGAATATGGAATAGATACAAATCCAGGCTGTGCTCAAAAAATGCCTTTATGGGTCTCACTAAAATAAACCTTTTATAGAAGAGAAACAATAGGTAAAGATAAATGGTTATTGTATCAGAATTTGTTAGAATTGTACCAAAGGGAATACAGAGATAAATTGAAAAAGCAGCTATAAGGGATACACTTCTCTATAGTATTCTTATTTACAATTATCAGAAAGATTTAACATAGATAAAAATATACATGGTTTTAAACAAAATAAGTCAGAATTTGAAGTGTGATTGTGTACAGATGATGAACATGTAATTTCTAAACTGTACAAACTTTTCTTGAAATTTGAAATGGAAGCAGAACAGCTCAAAGAATGTATGATAAAATGGGCTAAGAATTTTGGTTATAATATACTGATAGACCAATGGGAACATATGTAGTCAGAGGGACTGAAACTTACATTATGTTATCATCTTAAAGATAATTTTTACAAAATGATATGCCAGTGGTATATGCCACCAGGTAAGTTGTCTAGAATGTACAAAGGGGTTTCTAATCCATGTTGGAAATATAAGCATCATGATGGGACATTTTATCATATGCGGCGGATTTGTGAAAAAGCTAAAAAAATATTGGGTCCAAATACATAGTACATAGATGCAGAGGATTTTAAAGATTAAGATTCAATTAAAAGCAGATTTTTTTTTCTTTTGAGACTGTTGCATGTGTAGCTGGAAGAGACCCACAAGAGGCTACTGCAATACATGATCGCAGCAGCAAGATTGTTATATGCACAAAGATGGAAGAATTCAAAGTTGCCAACTGTGGAGGAGTAGTTAGTGAAATTGACTGATTTAACATAAATGGATAAATTGTCATGCTTGATTAAAGAAAGGTCATTAGTGACATTTCTTAAACATAGGGAACCCTTATGGACCTTTTGTAAACAAAGAAAACGACTTGTTAATTTTTGGTTTTGATGGTTAGAAAGGATTGATTATGAAAAGAACAAAACTTATTATGAAGAGCTATGAAAACAACTATAATTATCTGGCTATTATTATTATTTGTTTCATTTTATGATTATTACTGAAAATAATTTTGCTGGGGGGTGTTAAAAATGATCCACACCAGATGTCAAACCTGCTAAGTACACCACTGGTTCTCAGTGTCAGCATCTTGGCTATAATCCTGTTGGCACTCATTCACTGGAGTTGGCTATTACAACAAGTGGTTAAAATGTATTTATTTATTTATTTATTTATTTATTTATACCCCGCTCTTCAGCCACAAGGCTATCAGAGTGGCTTACAAATTGTTTTAAGCAATAGCTATTTACACATCTACACTGCATTAAACAGTTTCCAATGTGTGTTAGCTACTTGCCCCCCACAAGCTGGGTACTCAATTTACCGACCTATGAAAGGATGGAAGGCTGAGTGAACCTTGGAGCCTGCTGGAATCGAACTTGCGACGTGGTGGCTTGCAGTACTGGCATTTAACCACTGAGACACATCATGCTAAAAACAACAACAGGATGACCAACTTTCATAGGCCCCACCCAACATACCATTAAAAAGCCACGAGGATGAGATATGGTTGGACCTTGGGGGCATCTACACTGCACAGTTATAATACTACAATACCCCTTTTAGTTACCATGGCTCTGTGATATAGAATCCTGGGATTGTAATCTAGCTGGGTACTTAGAATTCTCTACCAGAAAGCTCTAGTGCTGTAGTTCAGGGGAATAGAGAAGAGCACTGTTCCTCAATATTTGGTCCTTTAACTGTTCTGGACTTCCAACTCCTAGAATCCCTAACCATTCACCATGTTGGCTGGCCATTCCCAGAGTTGAAGTCCAAAGTCTCTGAAGGACCAAAGGTTTAGAGCCACTGGACTATAGTTCTCCAGCACAGAATTCTGAGTGCTTCATCAATCTACAGAAAAACAGGATTCTATAGAATCAAAGCATGGCTACTATGCTCATATCAAACTGCTATAATAGTGCAGTGTGGATACTGATTTTCTAAAGCAGCTGAGGACAAGTCCACACTACACAAATGATCCAGTTTGAAACTGGATTATTTGCCATGGCTCCTTTTTACAGAATCCTGGGATTTGTGGTTTTACAAGGTCTTTACCTTTCTCTGCCAAAGAGTTCTGGTGCCTCAGCAAACTAGAAATTCCAGGATTCCATAGGAAGGAGCCATGGCAAATAATCCCATTTCAAACTGGATTATTTGTGTAGTATGGTTTTGGCCTGAGACTCTTGGAGAACAACCATTCACTCTATGCTTCTCCCTACATGAATATATAGATGGGACAGACTGAGTGATTGGTTCCAGACCAGACCCCCAGGTTGGCTCAGCACATACCTGTCAAAAGAGTGGACTCTGAAGATTCACACAGGTGCATCTAACATGGAAGGCATGGCTTGCAAATCCTTCGGTAGAACAGCGGCTGTTCTCCTTCCTCTCATGCAAATTCTTTAAAGCTGTCAAAGATGCTGTAATCAGACAAGGTTATCAAACCCAGTTGTCCTGGAAATAAGATCCAGAGAAGAGCAACTGAGCTGTAATAGGCCTAGGGCACCACTAAAGTTTCCATTGAAATTAAATGAAGAGACTTGAATGGCTCAGAGAGCGAGAAATGAAGCTTCAACAAGACCAGTAGGCCCCAAAGCTTTTGGCTGCCTCTTGAATTGACGAGGGAGGCAAGGATCTATGTGGCTTGTAATGGAATCCGATAGCAGAACAAAACACGTAGGAGGGAAGCTAACTTTGTAAGCAGCTGGAGCATTTAGTTGTGTGATTTCCCTGACAGATCTAGATTTTTTTTTTTTTGCTCCCTCCTATGGCCGAGTAGTTTTATTACTAGATCAAATTAAGAAGCAGAGAAGTAGCAAAGAAACAGCGAGATAGATTCTTTTTTCGATTTGCAAAGCCTGAAAAGGTGAACACCACCCAAAAATGGACAGACGAGATTTGGCACTGAGAAACAATGCTGAGTTTCTACAGAGAGTGGGGCTCAAAAGAAATGTCTTGAAAGGATTGAGCTTCTCTTCTTGACAACACTGGTGCAGCCTGTATGAGCTCCTGTTTTGTGGTGTGGCCTCTCATATGATGTTGACTAGTGGTCTGGGATATAAACCTTTGACTCTTTTGTCTTTGTATGCAAGGATGAAAAATTTATATAGTTTTTTCCTCCTGTTGCAGGAGCGGGGGGTGGGATTATGTGCTGTATTCTACCAATATTCTCAAATTCCAATGTTTTCTGGGGTATTATATAGTTCCATATATTTCCCACATATTTTTGTACAAAACATTGCATGGAAAACACTGGCATCCTGTTAGGTATCACCATAAAACTGACTTACACGCATGTAAAATTTAAGCCCAGGAGAGGTCTTTTTAAAAACCAGTAACGAACAGGATGTGACATGTCCTCACTTCCTGTTATTAAAAAAAGGCCTGTTCTAGGCTTAAAACAACCCAGAAAGACCCCAAAACATGGTGAAAATGTATCCATGTCCCCTACAGGGTGTTTGGAAGCATTTGGAGGAGTGGGTGTGATGTGAGGAGTGCAGCCCACCAAGGGGTCTAACACATTCCCTTACCCTTCCCACAGTTGTCCATCCCTGATGTAAAGGTCAATTGTGGCAATGCACAACATCTATTTTCTCAGCAGGGGAACAGAGATGTAACTATGCAGAGACCATTACACAAGCAGAGCCAGCAATGTTGTTGCCTACCCTGATAGTCCCCATCTTGGAATATCACATAATTGGCAGTATTTAATCATCTGGGTTAATGTGGCCTTCCATTGGTTAGCAGGGAGATCAGGGAACCCCCCAGATACCAAGGCTGGAGCCTTTGGAAATTCCCCAAACAGGTAATACCCAGATCAGAGTTAACACCTGGAGAGGAGTCATCCACTAATCTACTCAACAACAGCAGAGTCCTTGATGGTTGCAAAACAGGTTTTTCCTCTTTCCTTCCTCCCCAACAATAAACCTTGCCTGCTCCCATTCATTTCCAAACATATTGTCCATTAGCGATCATTAATATTTCCAGAGCACCATTTGTTTAGCCCTAGGAAACTCCAAGAGATATTGTATTCCACTCTAAATCCCATCCCTTCAGGGGAATGATCAGATATAAATTTCCCCCCAAAACTCCACCCAAGTGTGCACAGAACCCCCTCTTCCTGAATCCATGCCAGTCTGTGTTACCAGGTGCACGGATCTCCTGCTTTCTGACTCCACTATCCAAATACTTCCTACTTTCTTTGATAGCCTTATGTGATTGCTTGAATCCTGAGTGTTAGCATGAAAGCTGTTAAGATTAATTTCCAATAAAGATCGTTTAATTGTACATTCCGGCTTTGAGTCTGTTCAGTTACTACTGGTATACATAGGTCAAAAGATCTTACCTTACCCACTCTCTCACTGCCATTTTGAACTAATTAAATATTTTCCAAATTAATATTTGGACATTAGAAGGTCTCCACTGAGCAATTCGGGTAACAATGTGCCCATTTGCTCAGCGGATTCTCTTGCATAATGAGCACTGCACACAACACCCCAATATGCATCCTTGTAATTCACTGGAAGGGTTGTGTATCGTGTCAAGGACATTGCTATATCATCATAATAGCCTTTGATGTCATAGCCTTTGATACAGGATCTTGGCCCTTATTTGCTACAGAGAAACATTATTTCCTGAACAGAAAACAAATTCTTTGTAGGGGAGAAAAGGCAACTGCTATTCCTGTTGTTTGTAGGGATGGAGAACATGTGGGCCTGCAGATATTGGGCCACAGCTCATATCAGCCCAGCTAGTATGGCGGATGGACATGGATGATGGGACTTCTAGGCCAACAATATCTGGAGGCCAACCCTGCCCCCAGGTTTTAGAAGTACACAGGACTTTTTCAGACAATACTTACAGCGCAAGGAGGTATCGGAAGAGGCACGGTGCTGTCGGGCAACAGGGGGTCCTTTTTGGATGCTGCTGTCCCTCTTCCGAAATCACTGGTGTCACTTCCATGAAGGATTGAAAGCGGCTGCGCCATATTTTAATCACGAAAGTTGCCCATGAGTAAAAAATGGCCAAATATGGCGTGGCTGCCTCCAATCTGTCACAGAAGTGACACAGATTATTTTGGCAGAGGGATGGCGGCGTCCGAAACAGGCCCCCTGCCACGCAGCAGCATTGTTACTGTTACAAGCCTTCTTGTGCTGTAAGTACCCATCTGAAAAAGTCCACAGTCTCAAGACAGAATTTCCATTCATTTACAACTTACTATGCCTAATATTTAAAATGGGTAACTGTGGAGATGCACAAAATTCAGAGAACATTGGAAGGGTAGGGATGGAGAGCACAATCTATGGCTGCTGAAACACTGCAGAAATAATGCACTCTGACACAGCTTTAACTGCCATGGCTCAATGCTATGGAATTCTGAGATTTGTCGTTCTGTGAGATATTTAGCCTTCTCTACCAGAGAACTCTGCTGTCACAACAAACTACAATTCCCAGGAACCCATAGCGCTGAGTCATGGTAGTAAAAACAGTGTCAAACTGGATTATTTCTGCAGTGCAAATGCAGTTTACTCTGTTACCACCGGCAAAAGCCATATCGCAAAGAACACTCTGCTGTCAACATCACCCTGGCTCTCCCAGAAGTCAGGAAGGAGTCCCTCAGCATGTGACCAAGGCTGGTCACATGCAGGGGCCCTTCAGTCACATGCCGTGGGCCCCCTTCCTGACTTCTGAGTCAGCAAAGAAAATGGTGGTGCTGGCAGTGGCTGCAGGGATGGGGCTGGCATGCCTGTTTGGACTCTGGCCCATTCCATATAGGTAGCAGGGAAAGAATGGGCCAGCTCTGCAGCAAGCATATGCCAGCACGGAGCCTGGGTATCCTGGCTCATGTAAATGAGCCCTCAGTGTTGTGTTTGGATGTGGAGATTCAGGTCACAGCCCCCACTGAGCTATGAAACTCATCTTGGGCCATGCCCTCTCTTTCAGCCTGAACTATCTCACATGTTGGTATATTGGGAATGATGAGGAGAAAGACAACCAACGGAAAAAGTAGGGAATGAATGTAACAAAGAAGTAAAGATAAGTAAGATGAAAGAACCTCTAAGCATATACAGACTGCTTTCTGTCACTGCTTACACATGGAGGCAGCCAGCCATACAGGAAGGTAATCTATGGACTTTATCAGATAAGGCAAATGTGGCATCAACATGATGCCTAATGAACACGAAAGGGCATGCATACCAGACAACGATGGAAAATCCTTGCAAGGATACTCCTGAACAGATTAGTTCCTGCTATTGCAGAAGAACTTCTTCCTGAAAGCCTTTCGTGATCATGCATTGTGAAGAAGCCATTCTATTTTATTTGACAGGCCAAGGTATGAATAGATCTGCTATGGCGCTTTGTTGCTGGCATTGCTGGCATTTGAAACTTTACGCCATTGTGGACATGGGAATACAGCATCAATGACAGAACACTTCCAGCTAAGATCACGACAGCCAGTTAGGGGATGTTCTTTTTATGAACCTCCCTGGTTTACTTGTAATTTTTAAAGTGTCCTTCTGTACTTGTGTCTACATTTTGTGTGTTTATTTTGCTTTATTTTTGCCACACTTGCATCTTCTCACAAGAATCAGCAACATCTCAACCCTGGAAGGAGATTTTCAGACACGGAAAAATCGTCCCTTGCCGCGCGAGCAGCCTCCCGAAACTGCTGCGCGGCAAGGGTATTTTTCGGACGACGCTGTGCCTCTTGCGAAGCCGTCCGTGTCACTTCCGTGAAGCTTGGGACGGCTCCGCGTCATATTTCAATCACGGAGGCTGCCCGTGCTTGAAATATGGCGCGGAGCCATCCCAAGCTTCACGGAAGTGACACGGACGGCTTCGCAAGAGGCACAGCGTCGTCCGAAAAATACCCTTGCCGCGCAGCAGTTTCGGGAGGCTGCTCGCGCGGCAAGGGATGATTTTTCCGTGTCTGAAAATCTCCGAAGTAAACAGAGCTCTGTTTGTGCTCTGTAACTGCTGGGGCTGCCTTTTCACACTGCTTTCTTCGCAAAGGAAGGAAGGACTGCCTTTTCACACTGCTAAAGGTAGGTCGGGGGGGGGGGATCTTTTGCCAGCATAAAAACGTTTCAAAATATGCCAGCAAAAGAATGTTTATGGAGGGTGGTCTGATAAAGTCCTCAGACAGTCCAAACCGCTGGATGGGTCACTGGAATGAATCCGTCTAGCATCAAAGTATGATCTAATATCTGAATTGAGAAATTGCTTTAAAGAATTGAGGGAGCAGATTGAGCAAGGATGCTCTTGGGAAACAAATAGAAGGGCATGCAAAGGGATAGCAATGCTAGGAGCAAAGGAAGCAGGCAGGCAAGGAGAAATACAGAGAAGAGAAACAAGCAGCTTGATGGAGAATAGGCAGAGATACTTAAACTGCAATTGCCCTGCCTTAGAAGCAGACTAGTCAAGAGAAACCAATAGATTCTGTTGCCGAGATTCTACATCACTTCTTTGTATTGTGGAGTTATGTTACATAATCCCTATACTGAATAGTAATATAGTGCAACAGATGTGGATCAATGGATGTTGTGCATGGTCATTGTGCAACTGTGACCCATTCATTCATCACTTTATTTATATTCTCCCAGATTGGGACTCAAGGTGGCTTACAAAAGGTAGAAAATAACAATATAGTTAAATAGTTAAAAACACACCATTTAAACATTTAAAATATCACTTTAAAGCCAAGATTAAAAACACCCCAGCACCATAAAAAGCCCTTCTTTTGTTAACAATTCAGTTCTCAAAGGCTTGCTGGAATAGAAAAGTCTTAACCTGACACCAAAAAGACAGCAAAGACAGTGCCATCCTTAACTTCCCTAGGCAGGAAGTTCCAAAGTCTGGGAGCAGCCATAGAGAAAAACCTCTCCTGTTTTCCCACCAAAGGTGCCTGTGGAGGCAGTGAGATAGAGAGAAACGCCTAAGGATCTTAGTCCTTCAATATAGCATGGATGGCCTGGACCTGAGCTGTCTAGGTCTTCATAGGTCACAACCAGCACTTTGGATTGCAATGCACAATGTGCAAAAGCAATGCACATTCACGTACTTCTCCTTCTTTGGAGGTTTTAAAACAGGGGCTGGATGGCGGTCTATTGGGCATGCTTTGATTGTGTGTTCTTGCAGGGTAGGGTGTTGGACTAGCTGGCCCTTGTGGGCTCTTCCAGCTCTATGATCCTATGATTCTATACCACTCTGTTTACTTTAATGTGTTGCTGCATGTGCAACAGTCCCACATGGCAATTCCACTTATTCCATTGTCAGCTAGATAGGACCATTGCACTGGGGAAAGAAATCATTAATGCAACTTATGCTCACATATATCACTAACAGAATACTGTCATCTCTCTCTCTCTCTCTCTTTCTCTCTCGTGTGTGTGTGTGTGTGTGTGTAACAGAAAACTGTGGTGAGATTCTGAAGAGCAATGCTGTTACATGCTGCATCTTGGCTCAGCACTGCACTGCACAGGACACAGGTTTAAAGCCCACAATTCCTGACTAAGATTTTTTTCTCCTCTATACATTTATAGTAGTTTGACCCCCACTCTATCTATTATGGATGCTTCCAAAGGAATCCTGGGATTTGTAATTTGGTGAGGTCCTTAGCAGTTAGAGAGCTGCAATCCACTCCTCCAAACTACAGTGCCAGAGCTCTCCGGTAGAGAATCCTAAGGGCTTCACCAACCTATAAATTCCAGGATTCCATAGGATGGAGACACAAGAATCAAAGCAGTATCAGGCTACTTATAAATGTGTAATGTAAATACGTCTAAAAGCACCTGAAACTAGGATAATGAGATGCTAAACAGAGGAGAAAAGAGAACATACATTTGCACAAAATTTGCACTCACCAACTTATATGTCTATAGATGTCAGTTTAGAAGCCATTGTTATTACTGAAATAGAAATGAAATATATATCAGCAGAATAGAAAACTAAGTGTTGCTGGATAAGTTTAAGGCCCTTGTTCTCCCTTGCAATTGTTCTTTGTATTTAAGATGAACTTGAACTTTGAGCCTTTTGAAGAAAGGACACCTTCAAAGAGAGAGCTGTTCTCTGTAATGCTAGGCCCATTGCATCAAAGTGAACTGTGAAGTCAGCACTTAAATAAGTTCTATTGCTTCAGCCATTCTCTTTTAGTTAGGGCAAGCAATCTGATTTAGATCATAGCTTCCCTAAGTTTGGTGTAGTGGTCTGAGTGTTGGACTAAGAGAGTGGGAGACTGGTGTTCAAATCCCCACTCAGCCATGTAAATCTACTGGCTGACCCTGGGCAAGTCACACTTTCTTAGTTTCAGAGGAAGACAATGGCAAACCCCCTCTGAGCAAATCTTGCCAGGAAAACCCCATGATAGGTTTGCCATAAATCAGAAACAACTTGAAGACACACAACTCTGCCTTGAAGTGTGGTGGAGCCTTTGGGGGTTTCTAAACAGAGGCTGGATGGCCAATGCTTTGATTGTGTATTCCTGCAGGGCAAGGGGTAGGTGTAGATGCCCCTTGTAGTCTCTTCCATCTCTATGATTCTATGAACTCTTCAAGTCTAATACTTTTATCCTTAAGACCATTTCTCCCTTCAATCTGGAGTGGAATCAAAAAAGAAAAAGAAAGTTGCCACAAAGAAGCTCCATCTTATGTAGTACAGGGAACTTAATACTGTATTTACCGGTAACTTTTCATGGTAAATTCCAAACAACATCCCCTTCCAAACGTCTCCCAGGTATCTCTCTAGCACACATATTTTTATTTTTGGCAAAGCATATAGTAGAAACCGAAGAAGAGAAGTAAAATACATCTAGGCATCTATAAAGTCACATACTTGCCTGAGATTCCATGAAAGTTCTTGCTGACTGCCAGAGGCCCCATCTGCAAATGAGCTGCACACAGAGTACTCCCATATGTTTATACTGGAGCAGGATGTTTAACACTCCTGTCATTTGTCTGAAGATCAAGTGAGGGAAATGTTGGTGCCAAGAAGCAAAACAGTAAAAAGAAGCTACAGCCAGTGCAGTAAATACTGGCTTCCCTTAGCCTATGAAAGCTTTCATTTATTTGTGCAATGTGCTCTACATGGGGCTACCCTCGTGCTTGGTCTGGATACTTCAGTTGGTACAAAATATGGCAGCCAGAGTGGTCTCAGGAACATCTCGGAGAGACCATATAACTCCAGTATTGAAATCTCTCCACTGGCTGCCTATCAGTTTCTGGGCCCAGTATAAGGTGTTGGTTATTACCTTTAAAGCCCTAAATGGCTTGGGACCAACTTATCTTTGGAACTGCTTCCTCCCATACAATCCTCCCAGCGCGCTCCAGTCCTCTGGGAGAAATTTGATTCAGCCACAAAAATCTAGACTGTCTGCAACCTCCCAGGGGGCCTTTTCGGTAATCATCCCCAATTTATGGAGTGGCCTGCCGAATGAGATCCATCAGATGACAAGCTTAAGTAACTTTTAAAAAGCACCAAAGACAGATCTCTTTCGGCAAGCCTTTCCTGATTAGATCCCAGCCTCAGGAGCTTTGTCTCCTGGCCTTTTCAAATCTTGTATATATTTGTTTTTAATGCGATTTTAGTTAGATGGTTTTAGTTTGTATTGTTTAACGTCTTTTTATGGGGGAGGGTGGGGGTGGGTGGTGCTTTTAGTCATTATTACAATGTTTTAATTGTTGGAAGCCGCCCCGATTGTATTTAGCAGAGGGGTGGTGTGTAAATAAATAAATAAATAAATAAATAAATAAATAAATAATATTGTGTTCAAAATGGCTGAGAAAGAACTCTGAAGATTGTCCCCCCACCCAGTTCCTTTCACAACTCTTGAAATAGCCTCTTGCTTTTGAACCTACAGTCCTTATGCCTTGCAAGAATTAGAAGGGCAAAGATTTGCACAGGCAAGTCAGTTTTCTGATAATCTTTTAGAGGCTGCTTTCTATATCTGGTCATAAATAATTTAACACAGTATCAAATTCAAGCAAACAATATATAGAGCTTTAAAATAACAGTGTCTCCCCTCCCCCAATTTATCACAAAAATATAAAACCATCTCCCCCCACCATCTACACACTCCCCAAAACCACAAGGGTGAGCACTATGTGCAATCCCTAAAATCACTAAAGCTGTTGGCTATAACAGGTTTTTGTTCCTCAGTTGAAACGAATGCTCACCAATCATTGTCACAGCTGTAGAAATGCTGTGGAATACCTATGAATATTTTTATTGTTCAGAAGAAGTGTTAGTATCCCTTACTACCCCTCCCAGGAGATTTCATGACTGCACATAATGGACACTTTTTGGGGTCATGCTGATTGGGGATGTTCGTGGTCAAGCTGACTGGAGGATAGTTGGGATCATGATGACCTGAGACGTGTCCAGAACCATGATGGTGGGAAAACCCAGATAGGATTATGTGGAAAACCCAGTTGTAAATGGGACTATGGAGATTATCAGACGAGTATCTAAAAACATTTTTGTCCCACTATATTTAAAAGCATATGCGTCCTGGCATAATAACACTTCTTATCACATGTTGCTGTAATGATGAGAAAAAGCCACCCCTGAATCATCACAGCATGACCACTAGAGCTGTTTACTTCTGTGTTTTTGGATGGGCAAGACTTTGGCAGTTCTTGAGAGAAGACACGAGCATGCTTCAAAGTCTAAAAACACCAAAATCAATAAAGACGACAAACACACAAGCACTTAAACACACTTTAAAACTTGCCAGCAAAATGGGGAGGTTCATAAAAAGAGCATCCCATACCTAGTTTTCCATTCTCAGCTGGAAGTGTTCTGGTGGGGACAGCCCATTGATGTTGTATTTACGAGACCAGAATGGGACACGGTTTTGCAAGCAGGCAATACCATGAAAAAAAAATTCTATCAGTGATCAATTGACAGCTTGGGCCATTAATAAAAGGAATGCCTTGTTCATGGCAGTGGAACGCTTGGAGAATGCAAGGAGGATGAGGTTGTACGATGGGGGCACCCTTTTGTGGTATCCTGTCGTTGTTAACATGCCATATTTGCTGCCTCTGATAATCTCCTATGTTAATCCTTTTCTCCATCCCTAGGCTCTTTTAAAATGCAATCAGTGACCATCCCTTAACCCATACCCTATACACCATACCTTTCCTATACACCCTATCTGTCCTAACATTAAGAGCTAATCACAAATCCCATCAATGTTTTGTCACTCTGGAGCTAAGCTGAGGCATTCAACCCATTCTGGACCCTTTTTTTCCTGTTCTGTGAGAAAGCTGTTCAGGCTTTGTTGTAACTAGCACACCCCTCCATGGTACAAAATAGGGTATAAATATCCTAGCTCCTACCCTAGGCATGTGTGCACAGATGGGTCTCACCATTCTTTTTCTCAGTGTGCCATGGACCAAATTTCCTTATGCTACCCTCATGCCTGAGTCCCTCCACTGCATGGACCTTTTTCTCTGAGACTGGTAACTATTACTTAAGTTGAACCTAGGAGCATTGTAACTCAAACAGGATGCTAGCCCTCACTTAGAAAGTAGCAGATAACAACAGCAGCAGCAACAACAACAACAATTTATTTCTTACCCACCTCTCCCCATGGATCAATTAACATACAACATAGTTCTGTTAACATACAACATATATCAACAGAAGAGCTGGGCACCCTGGCAAGTTGATGTTGTTGCTGTTCCTGCAGCCTAACACAGTAAAGCACATTCAGCTACATCATCGCAGCTGAATCACCATAGAAAGACAGGCATAGTCGGTCAAAATGGTGAAAACTGAATAAGGCTTATTATACTCAGAAGGGCCTACTTCAAAGTTAAGATGTGTAGCATCTCATTGATTTCAATGGGAGAGATTTAACTAGAGTGGATCTGAAATTTCATAGATTAGGGTGTTTTTTTTTAAAAAAAAAAGTTGAGAAAATTTCATAAAAATGTTATTTCCTTTCCCCTTCCTCAACCCCAGAAAATGAGGGTCATTTTGCCAAATGTTCTCCACCATTGTGTGACCATTTTACTCCCCACAACCCACCCAAATTCACTAGTTGGACCTGCCTGATATTGAACGGATTGACAAAGGGAGATGGTGATCTTTAAATTTGCTATCAGTGCAGGTATCCTACTCACTGTAACTACTTGTCAGGCACTTTCAGAAAGTGTATAAATTACTTGTTTGGACAAAAATAGCCATGCTGGTTGGGGGAATTCTGGAAAGTAACTTGTTCAAACTTTGGGCATTTGCATATTACAATTGTAAGCAATCTACTCAATAAATTAGTGGAGGCAACACACTCAATACATTTACGTTTGTGTTTCTCTTTAGAAAACAACCCACTGAATCTACCTTTGATAATCAAAGCAGGTGCTGATGGGTAATTGGTATACTTCAACTGTCTTTGTTCATCCCTAGGGCAGTTGTTGCTTTGGCTGATTTTGTCAGAAATACCCTAGCTCTTGCAGCAATTTGCCCATTGCCCCCTCCTCAATTAGTAAACATGAAACAGCAGGTGGCCTGCATGCTGAGCATAGAGATAGTCTGTGCACAACCCAGGGAGTCCGCTGCTACTGTTGATTTGATAAGTTTGAAGTCCACACTCTATCAGGTCCATGCAGAAACAGCTGCATTACCAACTTTTTAAGAAATTCCTCCCAGGTCTCCTCTGTGTAGTGTAAATTGTCCCGCCTTGCTGTTTGTTGATACAGAGTATGTTATGAACAACATAGAACCCATCTGGTAAAGGAACTATTTAAGTGAACAGCTGGATAGGAATTTAAAAGGATGTACACAAATATCAGCAACGGAACTTTTCCATTATGAGCTTTTCACTTTCCTTCTTTTCCCTCTTTCACTTCATCTCATGCATGGAAGTGGGTGGACTTCACGTCCATGGAGGGCTGTCTATGTAAAAACAAACAAACAAACAAAACAAACAAAAAAACGAATTAGAATCCAAGCTACTCATTCCAGGGGTAATGTGATAACACACATTCACACGTGGCACTGTCAGGTCACATGCACAGTATTCTGAACCATGAGAGAAGTTCAGCAACAGGGAGCTCTGGGCAGTTGCTAAGCCCCGGGGCCACCCAAGACTTTTTGATGCCTGAGGCACAACAGCAAATAGTGCTGTGTCTCTCTCAAGTCAAGATACATAGTACCTAATTTCAGAAACATTACCCTGGCACCTGAAGTTTAAATTCTCAAAAGACATTTTTCTATCTCTGGCAATAAATAAAATAAAATAATACAATAATAACAAAGGCTGAGATCCTATATCACAGACAAAGTTATGACTGCTGAACTATGTAAGCATTTAACTACATAATTACTTCCCCAGGAGATCTGGTTGGCCTCCTCCTTGCAGTCTTTTTGCCATCAGGTAAAGACCTTTTTTTAATTTAGGGAAACATTTGGTTTTTAATATGTCATGGCTGATGGAGCTTTTAATGGGTGTGTTATGTTTCTTTTTTATTATGTTTTAAATGTATTTTGAAATGTGCTTTAATTTGTGTTTTTAAAACAGAAGTATTGTGTTTTTAAGAAATTGTATGCCACTTTAAATCCCATGCTGGTAGAGAGGTGGGATATTAAATAAGTAAGTAATTAAGAAAATATATGCAGGTTGCCCTCTGTATCCATGGAACCAATATCTGTGGTTTCAGTTATCCATGGCTGAAAAAATAGGGACACATACCATAGAGACATGCTGGAAAATGATTAGAGAGTTGTACTCTCTAGGAATTTCTAGGTCCTCCAGTGAAACTCTATGGTATGTTTGTACTGGAAGTATTTTATTTTAATAGAGTTTGCTATTGTCTGTGGTTTCACTTATAAACGGTAAGTCCAGAAATGCATCCCTACAGATTTGGTATGTATGTGTGTGACCTGTACATATATATCTTCTCCTGACCAGACTCTTCAAACCCATCTTAATAGCAAAGAACCACACTGAGCTACAGAGGTCCATCTGTTCTGCTAGCAAGTGGGGCACAGCAGCGTTTCTAGCCCCTCCTGCCAGTGATCTGTGGTGTGACAAAGAATTGCAACAGGGATCCTACTTCTGATGGTCATACTTCAGATTGCTGAAAGGAGGGGGCTGGAAACCTCTTCCTGTTATGACCTGATTGCCAGCAGAACAAACCTCTGTCACTCAGTGCGGCTGCTGGCTGTTAAGGCAGGCGGGGGGAGAAGGATTTGTGATCATGGCAATAACACCACAATCTTAAAAATGAATACAAGAGATGAGGTCAACTAAAGTAAATAGCAAACAATTTGATTTTCTTTCACAATTCCTCAAACCTACTGACTGAGGCAGTCAGATCATTCTGCCCTTATGGTCGGATTGGCTCTGCTCCCTAAAATGTTTTAGAAAGAACCAATTAAATGTCAAGCTAGAAGAAGCTACCTAATCACAAACTGCTCTTAAAAAAGCAAAACCTTGTGTGCCATTTGTAAATCAAGTGGCTGGGATTGTACAGTAGGATTACATAGCATAAATCTTCACATGCAGGATTATGTGTTAGCTGTGCTACACAACACAGTTGTCTTTGAATGGCAATACTGTACAACTGAACACACACCAAAAGTGCAACTGAGTGCACAACCAAATGTACATGTGCATCCATTTCTATGTGATCCACATCCATATGCATTTCCTTGCACATCTGCAAGTGCAATGGCATCATGTACATCACTCTGCTTCCACAACTATGAACTCAGTGTGGACATTCTACATTTGGGAAAAATATCCAACCATTTCTGTAGAGGTTTGTATTCCTGTGTGCCCTGAAAGCACCAGTTCCATCTGGTCTTGGAAGCTAAGCAGGGTCAGACATGGTTAGTATTTGGTTGAGGGACTGCTAAGGAATACCAGGCTCTGTAGGCTATATTTCAGCGGAAGGCAATAGCAAACCACCTCTGAATATTCCTTGCCTCAGAAAACCCTGTGAAAGTCATGCGGGTCACATAAGTTGACAGGTGACCTGAAAGCACATGCACATACACAAGACACCAACTGGATTCTGGACCATATATGTGGTTTGTATCAGCCTCATGTATGTGGAAAATAACACTCATCCTTCACCTTCTGTACTGTTAAGTTGGATAGACAGATGTCATAGTACTAGTTTCAGCCCATGAAATCTTGCCACTTGAAGCAGTAAAAGTACCACCATGCTCCCTTATGTTCGAAGCTGGCTCCTGTGTCCCACATATGTGCGTCCCTTACCTCCACCCACTAGAGTTCATCTTGTGTTTAAACTCTACTCTTACTCTTTATGACACTATCAATTTGCATGGGGTTTTTTTTGCCCAGAAAACAACTTTTTCCATGTAGTTTATATGTGGGGGTTTTGTGCACAAAACTGTTTTATGTCCAGGAAATATCATTTTCAGACAATTCTGTGCTCTGTACCAAAAAAGCCCACACACTGTTCCAAATATGGTGCAGAAGAAGTCCCAGACTGCGAAGATTCTCAACTATTCAGGATTTTCCTTGTTAGGGTTTCCCAACTCTTGAGAAACAGGGTTTGACCATTTTCCTAGTATATTTTGAACATTCTCTCCTCCCTAGAAATGTTGCCCCAGCCACATTATCCCCTGCCCTGGGTGTGAGAAACAAAAATTGCTCATTCTATCCCCTTTATTCTATAGTCCATGGACTTTATCAGACTAGCATCTAAAAATGCTGTAATTCTGTGAATGAGGAAAGTTGAAGCATGGTGGTATTATTACACTTATTATTGCATATTGCTGTAATTGCATGAAAGAGCCATCATGGAATTAATCGCATGACCACAACTAGCACTTTAGGAATGGGACTTTACTTCCGTGATTTAGCATGGGTGAGATTACAGCAGTTTTTGCAAGAAGACACAAGCATGTCTTAAAACACCAAACCCCCATAATTTGCAAATTAAACAAACACTTAAACAAACCTAAAAATGTGCAAAGAAACCGGGACAGTTCATAAAAAGAGCATCCTGTGGATAGTTTTCACGTTCTCACCTGGACGTTTTCTTGCTGGTTTAGAGGACTGACTATTCATGTTGTAATATCGTGATTACAGCAGGATGGGTTTTTAAACGCTCTTCAATACTGTGAAAAAAGTGATATTGAGAATTATTGCTGGCTTGTCCCATCAATTAAAAGCAATGCCTTATTCGTGGCTGGAGCACAGTTTGACCACGCAACCATGACAACATCATGTTGATAACGGAAACCATTCACGCTACCGTGGTGTCGTAATCATGCAATTTTTGCCATGTTTGCTAAAGTTCCATGTTCCAAATGGAAGATCTTAACTCTCATAAACTGATAAATTATGCAGAATTTACTGGGAAATAAAAGAACCCAGGCAACGGTTAAATATTTTTAATAGCCATTGCTTGGGACTCTAAGACTTTGCTGTATATGTGTCTGTCAGAGTTTGGGAATTTTAACAGTAATCTTTGCTGGGGTGTTTGAGTCACTAGTGATCTCTAGGGTTGCTGCAGCTTGCTGGTTGTGGCCGTCCTGCATTACAATGACTTAAAGAGTCAATTTGTAGCACCCCTCCTCCTCAGCTCCTTTCATTGCTTTTCTCATCTCAGTAATTTCTGCTCCTGCCATCCAATACTAATGGGTAGGGAGGAGACTTGTGACTTGTGAAGGGAAGCAGAGTTGTCCATTAGAGACAGCGTGTCTGTTAAGACATGTCAGTCAGGTGGAAGAGGGCAGAAGACCTCCTGACTTCCCAAACACGCCTCATTTGCTCTTCTTCAAAACAGAGGAGAAGGACCTAATGATCACAGAGGCATACATTCCCTCACGCTCCACCTCACCTCTCTTGGACTGAGGGATGTTGCTTGATTGACCGTGTAGGAAAAATGTCTTTGTGTATCCAACAGTGTTTAATTCCTGACTTTTGTTTTTCAAAGGGATGGCCGTTGACGTGACCTTGTCAAAAACTGTTTGAAAAGCCAGGGAAGAAATGCTTTGTGAAGAGTCCTCAACTCCACTTACTGGGGGCCGGTTGCAACTACAACAATTTGATTTGTCTCCTTCCTATGGATAAAACTTTGAACAGCACAGGTAGAAATTTTGAAATGCCTTTTGGGAAGCCCCTGATTGGGGTCTTTTTTAATTTAGGTATTTAATTAGTATCCTATCTTTCTCCCAGTATGACCTTCAGCAATATGCAAGCTATGGGCCTTCCCTCTTGATTTGTCTTCAGTGTTTGGAGTTTAGGGAGTGGATCAGGATCTACAGACTAGTTATTATTGCTAGTACAGGTTGACCCCCAGATCCACAGATTCAGTCTCCATGGTTTCACTTATCTGAAAACATATCTGAAAATATATGTTTTCTCTAGGGATTTCTAGATCCTCCCATCTGATTCTATGGTCAACTTGTGGCATTCTTCTCATTGAAAATAATAGGGTTCCCTATTATCCACAGTTTCAGGTATCCAGGGGGGGCTTAGAACATATCCCTCATGGATACGAGGTCAACCTGTAACCTTTGATGGCTCTGTTGCCCATCAATTTGTCTGAGAGTCTCTTTTACCACCCTTTATGCTAGTGGTCATCACCACATATTGTTGCAGGGAATTCCAGGGATGAGTGTTCAGCCAGCAGTGCTCATACTGGGTGAAATATTGGAATTTAATTCTGCCTGTGTGTTTCCATGTCCTCTCCTCTCCAGTAAGCATTAGGCCTTGAGGAGGGGCCATTACTTATCCTTACTGGTGGGGAGGGGAAGTGGGAGGCAATTTAGACAAGGAAGAAGAAACTCGTCTTAGGACTTTATCAGACCAGGCAAATATGGCATCATAAGGATGCCTAATGATTGTGAAAGGGCGTGTGTATAAGATGATGTTGTCGTTTCGCGATCATGTACTGTAAATGAGGTGTATTTTTTATTGACGGCCCAAGCCATCAATAGATCACCCATTCTGCTTTTCTGCTGGCATTGCCGACATTTGAATTCTTGCACCATTGTGCTCACGTGAATGCAGCGTCATTGAGCAAACACTTCCAGGTGAGATCGCGACAGTCAGGTAGGGGATGCTCTTTTTTTGACCGTGTACATGGGACTTTTTAAGTGTGTTTCTAGGCTTTTCTGAACATTTTATGTGTTTATTTTATTTTTATTTTTGAATTTGCTGTGCTAGCATCTTCTCATGAGAATCTGTGAGATTTCAACCCCAGAAGTAAACAGAGCCCTGTTTGTGCTCCGTTACTGCCAGGGAAGCCTCATTGATGCTGGAAAAGATTTGTCTGGTAGTAGGGGTTCTTTTGCCAGCATAAAAATGACACAATTTATGCCAACAAAAGAACGTTAAGGTGTGGTGGTCTAATAAAGTCTTTAGTTTGGAGGGAGGATGAAAATAAGGGTGTGTTCACAGTTTAAATGCATCCTTCTTTTCCTCCCCCTTGAATCCCAGACCAGTTGCATTTTTATCACCTGAACTACCTCCTCACCCTCCCCTCCCCACTGATAAGCAGCAGCATCAGTCACTCCTGGGACTTAACAGCCATGGGCAGGGGGAGGTTTGGGACACATGCAAAGGGAATCCCACCCTGCACCAAAAAGTGATGCACATGCATGTAAGCCTCATTTATGTGCATGTACGTCACTAGCAGGATGCTGCTCAATGTATGCAGTCTAATTACACTGGCACCCAACAAAGCCATGATGGTATGTGAGTAAAAACAAAGCAAAAATAAAAGGTGTGAGAAAGCAACAGGGGGGGATTTGTCCTTTGGTAGAGAAAGAGAGAAAAGTGTCAAAAATCTTCTACCTTTCCTTCCAACCTAATGCTTGACAGGCAGATAAAGGGAATAGGGAAAGCCATTTTGAAATGGATAGACAGAACTGGAGGACTTTGATCCAGCCCCGAGAATCTGGATTGGTTTCAAAGCTTGCTTCTCATCTGAACTGGACTTCTAGATGCTCTCCAAGTTCATGGGCGAGTGGAGGCTCAAGAGAACTTTGATGGTGATTCTCTAGTTCTATGCAACACTCAACATTTTATTGGTACATTAAGAATGAAGAGCTCCAGCAAAGTGCTGGAAGGAGGGAGAGGGGAGGAAACTGCTGAGCCATCCCATTTTTTAACAGCAAAAGGTATTAAAAGCTGTTGATGCAAAGGGGGCGAAGAGGAGAGGAAAGAGGTTGAATGAATTTGATTGCTAACTTTTCCGGTGACTATTTCATTCCATCTCCTATAAAACCTGGTATAATGAACTGAGTAATTGATGCAATTACAGATTTTTTAAAATCCAATATTTTAGCGTAGTCAAGTTGCTAGATTATAAGCAGCTGATAAAAGGTAACCACTGTGACCTCTGATCTCCCTTAATCAAGATGATGGAGATAACAGAGGCAGCCTGTGCAAATGGGCCTCACCCTGTGCCATTCCACAGAAGGAGAAGGAGAAGGAGGAGGGAAGAACCCATTTACAATCTTGAGGGCTCCGTCAAATTTTATTTACTAAGTATGTTTCCCCCTCACTTGCAGTTATTTCCCAGTGGTCCTAAAACCATAATGGATTGTAATGCTTCCAATTGATGTGATTTCTGGCTGCGAGACCAAGTGCAATGAATGATAGTCAGATGATTTCCTGCTTCAGTGTTTTCACACATCATGTGTTCCCAGCAACAGAGAACAGGGTTTGAATAGAAATTCCTTGCATTTACTCTCTTTGATTCTTGTCTAGGCAGTCCCTTAAGTGTTCCTGGGTTTCATGGGGGAGAAGAGAGTTTGCATAATTTTAAGCAGTGTTGAAAAGCCTGAATTGGGGGTATACTTTCTGGAAATTCGTGTATTTACCTCTCCCCAAGTTTTTCTGTTCAGTACATTCTGTTGCTTTCAATCTGAACTACTTTCATTTTCTTCTGGTAATGTAATACCAGAGCCAAATCTGATTAGCTATGTACCATGACAGCATCATCCCATTTGTGAGGTGATCCCTGATTGGCTAGCCTAGTATTGCTGTCACACTCAATTGCCCTCATGTGCCTTTTGTGACATAATTACAAAGTCAAATCTGACTGATTATGGAGCATCATAATGCTGTCCCATTCTCTATATACTCCCAGTTTGACTAAGATCACCTGTGAAGAAAAGGGAAACCACAGCCAGTATGAAATTTGTTCACAATGGAAATATACTGGAGTTCTTAAGTACTGGTACTTAACCTAAGCTGGAGATCTCATCCCTGAGGTGAAGAAATGGCATGTGAAATCTTCACTTGGTTGAAGTAACATGCATAAGTCACATGGGCACTCGGGAGACCACAATGCATGCTTCCTTCAAAGAAAGAGAAGTCACAGCCAGTGGAAAATTTGTTCACAATGGAGGCATTAAACAGGGTTAAAAAGCAGTAAATAGTTTCATAAGGAAAGTAGTCTGTGGGTAAGATTTATTCGCTGCTGAAGTAAGTCATTTTGACACAAAATTTTAAAAAACACAGAATCCCCCCTCCCCAGTCCTACTCATCATGATTTGGCAAACTCAGTAGTACATTGACAGCTAAATAATCCTATGTCATGAACAAGGATATTTCGGTGCCCATCTTTTCCCACTCACCTGACAAATAACCCAAATCCCTTATAATTGCAATGTCAGGTCATGCAAGTCTTTAATAAAAATATCCAAATTGATGGTTATTTCCCAGAGTGGGTGATGGATGCTTTGAAGGCATTAGGGAATCACCAACATCTGACCATGGAATGGCACAAGAAATATAGGAAGAGATTTTACAAGTCCCTGGTTCAATCACTGCAGCCTTGACAAGTAGGTGAAGGGGAAACAGAGCAGTAAATCTAACCAGGGCTTTTTAACCCTTGGACCCAGAAACATAGACTGAGTGCCAAGACATAACTTAAAGGGTAAAGAAAGAGATTCGAACCACAAAGTTGAACAGAAAATAACAGTGTCGGTGGTGACAGACAAAACCCTAAATAACCTATGGCTAACATAACCAGAAGAACTTAACCTGAGGTGGAGATCTCATTCCTGAGGTGAAAAATGTGAAGTCTTCATTATGTTCAAAAAACATGTGAAAACCACATGGACACTTAGCAGACCACAATGCATATTTCTTTCCTTCAAAGGCCAAAAAAAAAAAAAAAGAAAAAAAGAAAAGAAAAGAAAAAGAAAAAGAAAAAAAAGGAAAGAGAAGAACAAAAAAGGAAATAATGAAGGAAAGAAGTAAGTAAATTATACGTGTCCATAATTTTAATTTTTGCAGGCAAGAATGAATAATTTTACCATGACTCTCCATTCTGTATTTGCAGAGTGGAAATTATTCCATGCCAGAGAGAGCGAGAGCGAGAGAGCAAAGGGATTATTTTGCATAGAAAACAGCATTTTCTGCTCAGAAAATGTCCTTTTTCCCACAGAAAATCATGTTTTCTGCCCAGCAAACTTGTTTTTCTACACAGAAAATGCCATTTTCTGCACAAAAGGCCCATGTGTATTCGTGACAGAACTCCTATCCAGGTTGGACCTATAGTTCCAACTCTTGAGACTATATCTTGCCCTTTTACCCTTAAGGTCCCTCCCTGGATGTGATACGTGGACCTTAAGGTGACTATACATTGGATAAATGGATGTGTTGGTTGTTGGGTTCAGTGTGACCAGTTTTCCTTGGGCTGGTTTACACGGCAGATTTATTGCGGCAACTTGCGCTTTAATTCTTTTCCGCAGCTGTGCTTGTCAGGTTTTTTTTCCTAATTATGCCGCTTTTTCGTTCAGAGTTGAAAAAGTGGGGGGGGGGCGTAGCCTCCTAAGCAGAGGCAGGCTTTATGGGGAAGGGCATAGACCTTCTTTTGAAGCCCTGCATTTTTGAGCTAAAGAAAAAGACAGACTGCCAAAATAGCAGGGGGGAAGATCAAAGAAGTGGCTCTCTCTCTCTCTCTAAATCTGCCTGTAAATGAACTCAGTCACTGCCCCTCTCTTCTGAAAGGCATTGCTGCCATGCCGAGGATCCTAAGGTGAACCTGTCACAAGTTTTTCCAGCATGATTTGTTTAGTCAGGGTTCACAGACTTGCAAAATAGCAGAGGATTTTTGACTCTCCCTCCCTGGTCCCCCTCCCTCCCCCCTGTCTCTCTCCCTTGCTCTCTCTCTCTCTCTCTCTCTCTCTCTCTCTCAATCCCCCTCTCCCTCTCTCTCCCTCCCTCAAGCAGATCTGACAGATGGGAACTTTATGACTGAAAGGTCTTGGGAATCCTTTTTCTTGGCAGAGAGAATTTTTCAGTTTCCTGAATGCTACTGAACTCAATACCCCTCTTGTAAGCCCACCCATTGCATCAGAGCAACCAATCACAATGCAGATCTGCTGCAACCCTTAATGGAATGGTAGTTTACACTGCCAATAACGTGCTACATTGCAAATATACCTGCAAAAGTAGCGACATCCCTTGCCACGCTATATTTGGGTGTTTTACCTTCCCCCCTTCTGAATGAGGTGATGCTGTGCTGCGATACGTGTGAACTATGAGCTATCTTAGCGGTATATTTAGAGGAATATTTGCCCGTGTAAACAACCCCCTTGTTAATTATTAAACTAAAACTTCCTGGCAAGAGTTGTAGAAAAAAACTCAGTAATGATTTATTGTATAAATACAGTAAAACACCTAGCACACAGCAGCACCGCAGTTTCAAACAAAGCTTAACATTTCTCCTTGAATTCTCTCCACCTTCCCAGCTCCCATCAAATCCTTTTCAGATCTTCTCAATTCCCCTCTTCCTAACTGGCTATATTCTTTCACCCATAATCGTCCCCCAGCATTCTATGAGCTGTGATTGGCTGGCTTTAACCATGCTTGCCCAGCTTCCCAGTATTTTTATTTGACATATTTTGAAGACTATGTTCCAAACGGCAATGGTTCTTGTCTTTTCCGAATTCTCCTTGTCAGTGTTTCTTGATACTTGGGAAACTCATTTTTCATCTATCATTCAAATATTTTCAAAAATTATTTTCTTTCCTAGAAAGAAGGAAGGAGGGAGGGAGGATAAGGGGAGAATGCCCGTAAACCAGTCCTCCACAATGGGGTGTTCACGTGCATTTGGCTGCACTGCATGTTTCATTGTGAGTTTAGTGGTGGGTCATGGGAATAACTATTTCTCCCATAGGAAGGAGAGCTTCACCCTTATACACACAATACTTTAACCTTTAAGTCTGGCCAGGGAAGGTCGTTATAACCCTACCATGTATTTACCAAGTCAGGAGGACTCAAGGGTGCATTGTGGCATGTTCTCATACGATGTTCCTCGACTGTAGAATTCATTTCCTCTAGACCAGGGGTGGACAACTACAGAAGGGGCTAGGGCCATTTCCTCCCTCCCCCTCCCCAGTAGACTGCACCAGTCTTGGATCTTCCAAAGGTCTAGGCATTGTTCTGTGTCTGTCTGTAAGGATAGAGCCAATCTCTTGCCCAGTGCCTTCTGCTCTCTACCAGTCACTAAATGGCCCTGGAGCAGGTGAAAGGAATGCTGTGGATGTCATAGAATCATAGAATTGTAGAGTTGGAAGAGACCACAAGGGCCATCCAGTCCAACCCCCTGCCATGAGGGAAATCATGATCAAACCATCCCTGACAGATGACCATTCAGCCTCTGTTTAAAGACCTCCAAGGAAGGAGACCCTACCACGCTCCAAGGGAATGTGTTCCACTGCCGAACAGCTCTTACTGTCAGAAAGTTCCTCCTAATATTGAGGTGGAATCTCTGCTCCTGGAGCTTGCATCCATTGCTCCGTGTTCCAGTCTCTGGAGCAGCAGAAAACAAATTTGTTCCATCTTCAATGTGACACCCCTTCAAATACTTAAATAGGGCTATCATATTGCCCCTTAATCGTCCTTTTTACCAGGCTAAACATACCCAGCTCCCAAAGTCTTTCCTCATAAGGCATGATTTCCAGACCTTTCACCATTTTAGTCTCCCTCCTCTGGATATGCTCCAATTTGTCAATATCCTTTTTGAATTGTGGTGCCCAGAACTGGACACAGTATTCTAAATGAGGCCTGACCAAGGCAGAATAGTGTGGCACTATTACTTCCCTTGATCTAGACACTATACTTCTATTGATGCAGCCCCAAATCACATTGGTCTTTTTACCTGCTGCATCACACTATTGACTCATGTTCAATTTGTGGTCTACTAGGACTCCTAGATCCCTTTTGCACATAGTCTCGTTCAGCCAGGTCTCCCCCATCCTATATCTATGCATTTCATTTTTCCACCCTAAGTGCAGTACTTTACATTTCCCTGTATTGAATTTAAGTTTGTTAGCTTTGGCCCAGCTTTCTAGTCTATTCCAGTCACATTTTGAATTTTGATCCTGTCCTCTAGGGTATTAGCTACTCCTCCTAATTTTGTGTCATCTGCAAATTTGATAAGTATGCCCCTAATTCTGTCATCCAAGTCATTGATAAATAGCACTGGGCCCAGGACAGACCCCTGTGGCACCCCACTGGTCACATCTTTCCAAGATGAAGAGGAGCCACTGCTGAGCACCTGGCCGGTCAACCAATTACAAATCCATTGAACAGTTAACTTGTCTAGCCCACATTTTACAAGCTTGTTTGCAAGAATGTCATGGGGAACCTTGTCAAAGGCCTTACTGAAGTCAAAGTATGTCATATCCACAGTGTTCATCTACCAAGCTGGTCATTTTATCAGAAAAAGAGATCAGATTAGTCTGGCATGACTTATTTCTCTGAAACCCATGTTGACTTTTTGTGATTATGGCATTGCCTTCTAAATGTTCACAGACTCTCTGTTTAATGATCTGCTCTAGAATCTGGTATTGATGTCAGACTAACTGGACAATAATTGCTGGGATCCTCTTTTTTTTCCCTTTTTGAAGATGGGGACAACGTTTGCCCCCCCTCCAGCGTGCTGGGACTTCCCCTGTTCTCTAGGAGTTCTCAAAGATTATTGGCAATTAGATTTTGTCCTATTTTTTTTATTTAACTCCTCAATTTTCTAAGCTTCCTTCAAAAGGCAATGGTTGAATATTGTGAACTAGTAAGTAAATAAGTTCATAAGTAAAGGTAGCACAATTTGAAAGAATGACATCTCTGTCTTTCAAAACGAAGTGTTGTCATCATATCATTGAAAATGAAACATCTGGCCATGCCCTATAGGCATTCCACGATGGAATTTTTCAAGGCATATGGTTTTAGAGACCATTTTAAAACAAGCTTGAGTAAGGCCTTACATCTGGCTGTGCTTTGTAGGTCACTATTGATCTATCCTCTAGTAAAGCTGTAAAGGCTGTTATATTAATCACAAAGCTGACTGAAAATGGCCATTTTACTACTTGTGCTTATTATAAAATGATGGAGCTATTAAAATGAAATACTTATTTGATGGATAAAAAAGACCAGCCTCCCCCACCCTCTAAGAATAGTTTGATAATTCATCCTCTATTTGCTATTTGCTACACTGGTAATCCTTCTGCCTGGTGCATTTTGTACTTTTCTGCTTTTAAAAGCTGATCTACATAGGGCTCATCTACATGGCCCAGAATACGGTGGCTCCCTGCCGGCATATCCTACCTGTGGATCTGGCCTGTTCCTCTCCTGCTACCAGTGCAAAATGGGCCAGAGTCCAGCTGAGCATGCTGACCCATCCCTGCAGCCACCACCACCCTCTACATCACACTCTCTGATGTCAGGAAGCAGGCCTGCAGCATGTGAGCAAGGCCCCCTTCATGTGACCAGCCTTGGTCACATATTGCGGGCCCCCTTCCTGGCTATAGAAGAACAAGGCAGAAGGGAGCTGCAGCAATGGGCTGGCATGCCAGAATGGGCTCCTTTGGTCACATGGGGCCTGATCTGTTTTTTGCCATGCTGCAGGCCTGCTTCCTTACATCAGAGAGTGCTGATAGAATAGAGGTCATGCTTATCAAATTTGCAGATGACACCAAATCAGGAGGGCTAGCAAATACCCCAGAGGATAGGATCAGAATTCAAAATGACCTTAACAGATTAGAAAGCTGGGCCAAAACTAACAACATGAATTTTAACAGGGAGAAATGTAGAGTACTACACTTAGGCAAAAAAAGAAATGCACAGATATGGGATGGGTGAGACTTGGCTTGATAGCAGTGCGCACAAAATGGATCTAGGAGTCTTAGTGGACCACAAGCTGAACATCAGTCAACAGTGTGATGCAGCAGCCAGAAAAGTCAGTGCAATTCTAGGCTGCATCAATAGGAGTATAGTGTCTAGAGATCAAGGAAAATACTAGTGCCACTCTATTCTGCTTTGGTCAGACCTCACCTGGAATACTGTGTCCAATTCTGGGAACCATAATTCGAGAAGGATGTTGACATGCTGGAGCGTTTCCAGAAGAGGGTGACTAAAATGGTGAAAGGTCTGGAAATCATGCCATATGAGGAGCAGTTTAGGGAGCTCAGTTAGTTTAGCCTTGAGAAGAGGAGGTTAAGAGGGGACATGATAGCCATGTTTAAATATTTGAAGGGATGTCATACTGAGGATGGAACAAGCTTGCATTCTGCTGCTCCAGGGATTAGGACATGGAGCAATGGAGTCAAACTACAGGAAAGGAGATTCCAACTAAACATTAGGAAGAACTTCCTGACAGTAAGAGCTGTTTGACAGTGGAATGTGCTGCCTCAGGGTATGCTGGGGTCTCCTTCTTTTGAGGTTTTTAAACAGAGGGTGGATGGCAATCTGTCAGGAATGCTTTGATTGTTTATTCCTGCATGGCAGGGGACTGGATGGTCCTTGTGGTCTCTTCCAATTCTATGATTCTAAGGACTTTATCAGTCACAGGGAAACACAACACAAAACCGTATCTCAAATTGTATTAGAAGAACGGAACGAGAACAGAAAGGGCGACATGATCAGACATCTGCATCCTCAGCCGTTCTGGGGGCATAGTGCAGGCGTGAATAAAGCCTCCCTTTTTTACTGACAGCCTAAGCCATCAATCAAAGGGGACACTTTATTCATGCTCATGCTATGCCCCTGGAATGGCTGAAGGACCACGTCGTCTGATAATTTTGCCCATTTGTATTCTCGTCACATTCTTCTGACATGTTTTTTCATGCATCTGATAAAGTCTTATGATTCTAGGCCAGGAGAGACCAGTTTTTTAAGAACCCTTTGGCACTGAGGAGAACTTGGGAGCAAAAGATTTTTTTATGAGATCCTATTGCATCACTCTAAATCCCAGCAGTTCCCCATCCCTGCTGAAAGGCAGGGTTGTGTGGATGGGGAAAGGCTCCATGTTTAGACTTCTAATGGAGAGGCCTCCCCATAAATTGGAACCTTATGCTACTGGGGTTATGGCCTACTTGGGGGGCTCTGTGTATACAGTACAGTTGCCCCTCCATATCCATGGATTTAAATATTCACAGCTTGAAAATATTCTTAAAAAAATAGGAATCCAAAAAGTAAACCTTGATTTTGCCATCTTATAAGGGGCACCATTTTGCTATACCATTGCATATAATGGGACTTGAGTATTCACGGATTTTGGTATGCACAGGGGGTCCTGGGACCAAACCCCAGTGAATATGAAGGGACAACTGTATACAGTAGGCAGTTCTACACGCTGAAGCTTCTCTGCAGACACCCATGCTGTATTCATGGGCGCCAGGCTGGGAGGGCATATAACTGGGGGCAAGGCTCTATAGCAAAGTCCCCAGTTCTCACTTAAATGTTTTCAGCCATAGATTTTTAAAATATCCAGATTGGCCCTAAGTGGCTGGTATTGGCCTGGCTCCATCACAGCTGCCAGCCACCACTGGATAAATGTATAAAATAGAAGCAGCAAATTTCTTTTTCTTCACTATTTATAGGGAGGATAGGAGAGACTAATATGCTGTCTTGGTCACACAGCAGTGGAAGCTGTTGGCTTCTTTGTCAGGAGCATGGTGATCTACTCTGTGCTTTAGTCTGAACTTGAAATGAACTAATCCTAGTCACTGTACTCTAGCACCATAATATATTCAGCATCTTGGATAGCATTTCAAAGTTCCATCTAAAACCCACAATGGATTTATTATTCCACTGACATTACAGCTCCGAGATGCCACTGGGGCAAGGGATTTGAGATATCTCAGCTTCTTTGGAAAATATTCAACCTGGAAATTCAGCTGACTTGCAAGTGTCCTCTTCTTATTTACAATGATAAGTGTAAGGTGGAAAACCAACCGTCACCATAAGAAAAGATGTTTCAGAATTGTACGTGTACTCTATCCATTGAAGGGGTTTTCATACTACAGTATTTATAAATGTGGATTTTAAAAAAAATGCCACTGTTTCAATCTCACTTGTTCAAATGGCCTTGAAATGATGTGGTTTCTATTATGCCTCGGGGTTTATAGCCTTCTGCTTCAAATTTAATACCCTTTGCCATTACGAGTTAATTGCTACTAAAATAGTATGGCTGATATAATAAGTATAATATGCTTACATGGAGTTCTTAGGGATGTTGTCTTTTGGTAATGATGATGATGATGATGATTGGGAAGGGTAGAAATGGCATATCAAGGCAACAAGTATGAGCATCCATAAGGCTATGGATGGTGAAGATTACAGAGAAGAAGATGGCCATTATTTATCTGATTTGGTTAGGAACAAGAGAGAGGTTAATTTCCGGGAAATTTCAGTGATTTTGCTAAAGTTAATAAGCCTTGCTTCAGCTAGCAGTGCATGAAACAAAAGAATTGGCAGACTGGTCTTTGGAATTGTCTAGCTGTTCTGGCTTACAGCCTTATTGTGGGAGCGTTTTTTTAAGAGTATGGGTTTGTGATATATTCGGGCTGGGTGTGTGTGTCAGGAGTTTCTATAGCCACACTGGGCCAACTGAGATTCATCGAGGGGCCTTGGAGGGGGATGTTTGATGAACATTTAATCACAGAGTTAATTCTAGCTAGCTGGTTTGTTCATATGGCCATGAGATTCCCCCTTTTAGGCCTCCAAATTTAATTGGCCTTGATTGTCCCAGACAGTAGGTTGCTAAATTTACTCAGCCTTTTGCAGTTGCCTGGTTAGTAAGTCTCTAATTCCCACATGGTTGCCCAGACTCCCAGGGTTCCTGGGATTACATAGGCCTCTAATTGACACATGGCTTCCCAGACTCCCAGAGTAGTAGGCCTGAGTAGGCTCTGATTGCTGTATGGCTTCCCTAACCCCAGGTTTACTAAGCCCAAGTCTCCATAGGCCTCAGGTATAGGCCCTAACTAGGTCAACCTTCATTCTAGGCCACAGCCCATGCAGGACTATGCATGTAGGCCCTGGTAGCTTGGATAAGGTCCCGAATATAGGCCCTCACCAAGTTGCCACCTGTACTAAACCCAGGCTGCTCAGGTAGACCTCAGTGTTACCAAGGCCCAAGGCAGCCATCTTTGGTAGGCCTTGCAGGACTGACTTGACCTGGCCCAGGATACCCATCTGGCTTCCAGCGTAATTTTGTGCAAAACCAGGAGTCTGCTGCAGGCCCATTGGTCTGCTTCTAGGCCTTGCCTAGGTCATAGGGTTAGGTGGTCTCTTTCCAAGCCCTGTTTTTATCACTTGGCACCTACATAGTTTTCTTGTGTCCTGTTTAAAATTTATGTTTAGTCTAGGAACAGCCATGGTAAACATGGCTCTAAAGAAAGGTTCTTGGAGCTGCAAAAGGCATGCCAATAAAATCCCCCCCCCTCCACAAGAACCCCCACTAGAAGTGTCATCCTCATCTGAGGAGGAGGAGGGTGTTGATATTACCAATGTGATCCTGGCTAGACTGTAATCCCTAGAGAATGACAGGCAGGCCAGGTCACACAAGAAGTAAAAAAGAGTGCAGGTAAGGGGAACATCAAGGCTAGTTTCATAGAATCATAGAATCATAGAATTTTAGAGTTGGAAGAGACCACGAGGGCCATCCAGTCCAACTCCCTGCCACACAGGAAATCACAATCAAAGCATCCCCGACAGATGGCCATCCAGCCTCTGTTTAAAGACCTCCGAGGAAGGAAACCCCACCACACTCCGAGGGAGTGTGTTCCACTCCCGAACAGCTCTTACTGTCAAAAACTTCCTCCTAATGTTGAGGTGGAATCTCTGTTCCTGGAGCTTGCATCCATTGCTCCATGTTCTAGTCTCTGGAGCAGCAGAAAACAAACCTGCTCCATCCTCATTGTGACACCCCTTCAAATACTTAAACAGGGCTATCATATCACCTCTTAACCGTCTTTTTTCCAGGCTAAACATACCCAGCTCTCTACGTCTCTCCTCATAAGGCATGGTTTCGAGATCTTTCACCGTTTTAGTTGCCCTTCTCTGGACATGCTCCAATTTGTCAATATCCTTTTTGAATTGTGGTGCCCAGAACTGGACAAAGTATTCTAGGTGAGGTCTGACCAAGGCAGAATAGAGCGGCACTATTACTTCCTTTGATCTAGGCACTATACTTCTATTGATGCAGCCAAAATCGCAGAGGCCTTTTTTAGCTGCCCCATCACACTGCTGACACATGTTCAACTTGTGGTCTACTAGGACTCCTAGATCCCTTTCACACATAGTTTCATTCAGCCAGGTCTCTCCCATCCTATATCAATGCATTTTATTTTTCCACCCTAAGTGCAGTACCTTACATTTCTCCGTATTGAATTTCATTTTGTTAGCTTTGGCCCAGCTCTCCAGTCTATCCAGGTCATTTTGAATTTTGATCCTGTCCTCTAGGGTATTAGCTACTCCTCCTAATTTGGTGTCATCTGCAAATTTGATAAGTATGCCCCTAATTCCCTCATCGAAGTCATTGATAAAGATGTTGAATAGCACTGGGCCCAGGACAGAATCCTGTGGCACCCCACTGGTCACATCTTTCCAAGACAAAGAGGAGCCACTGCTGAGCACCCTTTGGGTTCAGCCGGTCAACCAATTACAAATCCATTGAACAGTTAACTTGTCTAGCCCACATTTTACAAGCTTGTTTGCAAGAATGTCATGGGGAACCTTGTCAAAGGCCTTACTGAAATCAAGGTATGCCATATCCACAGCGTTCCCTTCATCTACCAAGCTGGTCATTTTATCAAAAAAAGAGATCAGATTAGTCTGGCATGACTTGTTTCTCTGAAACCCATGTTGACTTTTTGTGATTATGGCATTGCCTTCTAAATGTTCACAGACTCTCTGTTTAATGATGTGCTCTAGAATCTTCCCTGGTATTGATGTCAGACTAACTGGATGATAATTGTTGGGATCGTCTTTTCGCCTTTTTTGAAGATGGGGACAACGTTTGCCATCCTCCGGTCTGCTGGGACTTCTGTTCTCCAGGAGTTCTCAAAGATTATTGCCAATGCCTCTGAGATTACATTTGCCAGCTCTTTTAATACCCTTGGATGTAGTTCATCTGGTCCTGGAAATTTAAATTCATTTAGATTAAGAAGGTGTTCCTGTACTACCTCTTTAATTATTCTGTGCTGGATTTCCCCTATTGTGTCCTCTGTTCCATTATCCTCAGATTGGTCACAGTTTTCCTTTTCTGAAAACACTGAGGCAAAGAAGGTGTTGAGTAATTCTGCCTTTTCTCTGTCCTCTGCTAGCATTTTGCCATATTCTCCATATAGTGGCCCTACCATTTCCTTCTTCTTCCTTTTGCTGCGGACATACCCCCCAAAACCCTTTTTATTGTTCTTAACTTCTCTAGCGAGCCTGAGCTCATTCTGCACTTTAGCTTTTCTGACTTTACTCCTACACGTGTTCGCTATCTGTTTGAATTCTTCTTTGGTGATTTCCCCCTTTTACCATTTCCTATACATATTCCGTTTAAAACTTAGCTCCATTGAAAGTTCTTTAGTCATCCATCCTGGTTTCTTGAGACACATTCCATTTTTTCATCCTCATTGGTACTGTTTGAAATTGTGCTTTCAGTATCTCCCTTTTGAGAAAGTCCCATCCGTCTTGAAGTCCCTTCTCTTTTAGTATTCCTGACCATGAGATCACCCACAGTATTTCCCTGAGTTTATTGAAATCAGCTCTCCTAAAGTCAAGAATGCGTGTCTGACTATGTCCTGGCTTCTCCTTTCCATTGTATAACAAACTCCAGGAGAACATGATCACTCTCACCTAAGGATCCCACCACTTGCATCCCATTAACCAGGTCATCCCTGTTGGTTAGGATGAGATCTAAAATAGCTGACCCCCTTGTTGCCTCTTCTACCTTTTGGACCATGAAATTGTCTTCCAGGCAAGTCAGGAATTTGCTAGACGTTGACGTTTTGGTTGAGTTAGATTTCCAGCAAATATCAGGATAGTTAAAGTCACCCATCACTACTACATCTCTCCTTTCTGCGTGTGTGGTCATCTCTTCTAGAAAGGCATCATCCAATTCCTCTGTCTGACTTGGGGGTCTGTAGTAGAGTCCCACAGTAACATCCCTTTTGTTTCCCTCCCCTTTAATTTTTATCCAGATGCTCTCCACCTGACTTCCAGTATTGATGTCCTGGATCTCTTCACTGGTATAAATATCCCTGACATATAATGCTATTCCTCCTCCTTTCCTGTTTGGCCTGTTTCTCTTATAAAAGTTATACCCCTCTATTCCTACATGCCAATCATGAGACTCATCCCACCAGGTTTCAGTAATACCTATTATATCATATTTTTTTGGTAGTGCTAGGAGTTCAAGTTCATCTTGCTTATTTCCCATGCTCTGTGCATTAGTATAGAGACATCTAAGACTGTATGTTCCCTTCCCTTGCTGCCTGTGCAAGTTTTTTTTTGCCTCCCACTGTTGGGTCCTTGCACTTTTTGCCTTGTTCCCTCTATGACAGTTTGACTGTTTTCTCCAGCCCTTTTGCCTTCCAGAATACTGTCTCCCTCCCCCATATGACTTAGTTTAAAGCCCTCCTGATCAAATTCTTGAGACTGTAGGCAAAAATGTTTCTGCCATTAGTTTGGCTAATGAAATTCTCATGTGTCTTGATGCTTTTGAACAGATGATAGGGCTACACCTGGGTTAGGACCAAAGGGAAGTTGTGCCAGTGTCAAATATCAGTTGCTTCCTTCAGGTGCGGAGAGATTTCAGTAGAGTATGGAATGAGGAAGGATCGCTTGATTGTTTGATTGAATTATTGCTTGAAACAACCAGGGTTGGAAGAAAGGATTAGTACATTCCCCTTAATGACTGGATTGTCAGCATAAACCCATTATGGGGGCTTTCTCTTCAATCCTAATTTGGGCTTTCACACTATTATATTTCGAGACATGTCTAAGGTCATTGTAACCTTTGACTGACCTCCAGTCTCCCTAAGCCAATGTGACCCCAAAAAGTGTCTAATATATCCAGTTATGGAATCTTCCAGGGAGGGGTAGTAGGACATGCTAACAGGCATCTTTCCAGACTGCTATAACTGGGTATTCCTGCATGGCAGGGGGTAGGACTGGATGGCCTTTGTGGACCCTTCCAAGTCTAAGATTCAGTGATTCAACAGTAACAAGCCAAAAATGAGAATGCTATTTTGCTATAGAGTTACCTCCTGGTTGCACAATATCTACACATTTTCAAAGGAATTAGTAATCCTCGGCAGAAAAATACAGTCCTGGAACCTGAGCACAACAACAGCTTGGAACACATCTAGGCACTCAAAGAACAAAACATGCCACTAGTATTTATTAACATAGCCCTGTAAATCAAAGAGACTGGCATGTCAGCTGTCTTGTCTGAAATTATTGGTTCATTCATCTTAGCCTTATTAAGCCAGTCGCATCTATCAAGGTCATATAAAAAAGGAAATATACATGGCCGTCAGTTGCCCGGTGGTTAAATACAGGTATAATGCTTCTGGCAAGCTTTCTGTTCCTATTAATAAAGCTTTAACTTGCAATCACCGCAAGAGCCTTAAGAATCAGAGGATGCAGGCACAAGGGTAATTTCCCAAGGCAGGAGGCCAGAAAAGCCAAAAGAAGAAAGAAGAGGGTGTAAAGACATATTAACATCCAACCCAGCGTGTGTCCTTGGTCTCCTGAGAAATCTTTAAATCTGTATTTCTATAGTACAATGAATCTTTGCTCTCTCTCTTTGACACTTTTAAAATTATTTAAAAAAAAATTTAGAATAGAACTCATGAACTCACGTACAATGCCAGACTGAGAAATTGGTTCTGTATATTTCTAGTTAGCCAGTGGCCTCTGTGGGCTAAAAGACATGCTATCTGAAATTCACGGGCCAAGATTCTACATCAGGGTTGTATAGGGCAAATCTTTGCATATGGAGTGACACATTGGTTGTGCTATGATGTGTTGAATGGGAATGTTGTGCAACTTAATGCACAAATGAATATGCAATCCAATGCAGAATGTAAAACTCAATGCACCATTGAATGCACAACCCAATGGGCATTTTATATGATGGACTTGAGCATCCACAGATTTTGGTATCCATGGGGAGTCCTGGAACCAAACCCCAGCAGATACCAATGGCCTCCACTGTATCTTACTTCTTTTATGTTGCAAGTAAATAACTGGTTAAAATAACATTGTTTATTGTTCAACAGATTACTGAATACTTTTAACCTGCAGCAGTTAGAAGACACACTACAATTTTTTTATGGAAATTGTCCAACACAACTAAAGTTTATAGCAGATTTTATAGGATGTCTCATGTTGCTGTCCATCAGCATGTCCCTCAAGTTCTGTCCACATTTAAAAGTGATCATATGGACTTGTTTACATCTGGGAATATCTTGCAGCAGAAAACAGTATTTGTGTATGATTTCTCTTAATTGAATGGTATGTATATGCTGAGTTAATGAGGCCAGCTGGGCTAATTTATTTCCAGCTACAAATTAGATCAGCCAGAGTCATTCTGGTGTTGTAAAACAATGGATCCAGAGCTTCTTGGTAACTTTGTTTGATATCCTCAACTTTGTGTATCTCAGAACTTTTGCTTGACTCTAGACTAATTTCTATGGCAATTCCCTCTTGGCTTCAGACCCAGCTCAGGACTCTTTGCTTCATTTGGCTTCAGACTTTTTGGATTATGCTTCTGCTTCTATGGACAATTGTATCATTTGGGGACTGGTCTGTTTTTTCCTGGTCAGCCTTTGTATGCTCCTGGATGCTTGCCTGCTTTAATACAGGACTGATTTTTGTTCAATGAAGATCATCCACAATTGGTTCAAGGTTGCAGAAGTGGAATTGTACATTCTTTTATTTGGAATGGGCCCCATATTTGGTATAATCTGACTAGGGGAGAGAGACTAGCCTCACTCAATCTGAGGAATAAAGGGGACATAATATTTAAACCAGTAGCTAAGGGAGGAGAATTGATAATTATGGACAGAGAGGATAATATTACAGAAACAAATAGACAACTGAACAACTCACTACATTACAAACTACACAACTGTAACCTAATTTCACTGATCATAGAATCATAGAATTGTAGAGTTGGAAGAGACCATGAGGGCCATCCAGTCCAACCCCCTGCCATGCAGGAAATCATGATCAAAGCATCCCCGACAGATGACCATCCAGCCTCTGTTTAAAGACCTCCAAGGAAGGAGACCCCACCACGCTCTGAGGGAGTGTGTTCCACTGCCGAACAGCTCTTATTGTCAAAAAGTTCCTCCTAATGTTGAGGTGGAATCTCTGTTCCTGGAGCTTGCATCCATTGCTCCGTGTTCCAGTCTCTGGAGTAGCAGAAAACAAGCCTGCTCCATCCTCAACGTGACACCCCTTCAAATACTTAAACAGGGCTATCATATCACCTGTTAACCATCTTTTTTCCAGGCTAAACATATCCAGCTCCCTAAGTTTCTCCTCATAAGGCATGGTTTCCAGACCTTTCACCATTTTAGTTGCCTTTCTCTGATAAGGGAGGAAATTATATATATTATAGTAGAAGCATTATTAGGTTATATTTCAAAGTCTACATATAATCACCTCTCTCAGTCAAAGGATTAAATACTGCAATTTTACCTCTTCCCTAAAACCCATAAGGCAACTTTTTCTGTTCCAGGACAAGGAACATCACATGGCCCAAGGCCTGGCTTCTGCTATCCTTTCTATTGCCATCTCATATTCTGTTGTGAGTGGAACATGAGGAGAGTGTGGAGATTATTAGATGTAGCAAAACCATGTCAGAGGATTGCTAGAAGAACAGGAAGAGGTGACCTTACCAGATGACGTCATCCTCCAGTGTCCCAGGGGGGTAGCACGGGAGTCAGTAATGTGTCCCCTTTGATTAGTAGCTTCTCTTCATCAATGCAAAAGGGAAGTCTCATCAGTGGCAGCACTACACCCCCAGAACAGCAGAAGGATATGGCTGTCTGGTAAGGTTGCTCTTTCTGTTCTTGTAGTGATCTTCTGACGTGGTTGGGAACACGATTTTTTTGCAAGTTCCCCTGCTGTCATGATGATATCTTCTGTATTTGGTAATCCAGGACAGTGTTTTGCAACCTTCAGATATTTTAAAGTAACTAAAAAGCAAATACGGTGCGTTAGTTACTTTTGGAAAATGGGAAAGTAGAGCTGCTATACTATTATAGAGTTACTATAATGGAAACTAATGCTACTATATATGAAATACCTTTCCCTCAGATATTTAATGTGCTCTAACAATTTCTAATTATCGACGTCTGTTGAAAACATACCAATTTATGTAAGCAATTATTGTTTAGTCCAGCCTGCCATCTATTTCAAGCACCAGATAAATGTTGCACATTAAGTTGTGTATTGTGCATTTGTGCATTGTGAATATTGTATGTTTTGCTATTGGTTTACATTGAAATCTTATTAATGCTTATAAATCAATCACTCAATCAGTTAATCAATCAATGTTGTTATGAATAGCTGTCAAGACAGTTTTGACTTATGGTGACCTGATGCATGGAAGAACTCAAAGATATCATGTCATCAACACTTCAGCTCAGCTACTACAAACTCAGAGCTGTGGTTTCCTTGGTTGGGTTTATTCACCTTTAATGTGGCCTTCCTTTTTTGCTTCCCACTTTACCAAGCATTATTGTCTTTTCTTATGAGTCATGACATCTCATGATGTGTCCAACATATGAAAGCCTCAGTTTGTCCGTTTTAGCTTCTAGAGAGAGTTCAGGCTTGACTTGTTCTAGGAGCCATTTATTGGTCATTTTGGCAGTCCAAGGTATCAGTAGACCTCTCTTCCAGTACAGTAGCACCCCTGCATCCACTGATTTGCCATTTGTGGATTCAATTATCTGCGGATAGTGACGGCAAGGAGGGTGGGCGGATGGGAGAGGGAGGGAGGGAGAGAGGAGGTGAGCTCGCGGGGGGTTGCAATATGGTACGGCATGGTGGGGGAGGGAGGTGATGAGCTTGCCTTCCCCTCCCTTCTTTCTCTCTCTGTGGGTTTTCTGGCAGGTGGGAGGAGGATTCGGGTGGGCAGGAGGAGGGTTCCGGCACAGTGGGCAGGGGAAGGAGGGAAGAAGTGATCTCTTGGGGGGGATTCCAGCCATGTGGTGGAAGGGCGGGAGGAGGTGAGCTCGCCTCCCCCTCCTTTCTCTGTGTGTGTGTGGGGTTTCCAGCATGGCAGGGGGGCAGGCAGAGGGTTTGGGTTGGCAAGAGGAGGGTTCCAGAGTGATGAGCAGGAGAGGGAGGGAGGGAGGAGGCAACCTCATGGTGTGTGTGTGTTCTGGCACAGTGGGTGGTCAGGAGGAGGGTTCAGGCATGGTGGTGGCAGTGTTCATAATTCTCCATAGATTTCATCATCCGCTGTGGGGCCCAGAACTGACCGTCCATGGATGTGGGGCTCCTATTATACCACATTTTAAGTGAATTGATTCTTTTCCTGTGAGCTTTCATCATTGTCCAACATTTACATCCATACATAGAAATCAGAACTACTATGGCATGGATGATCCTGATTTTGGCATTCAATGATACATTGTTGCATTGTTATTCAATGAAAACATAAATAAAAAATTCTTTTCTAGATTCTTGGGGCTATCATTGTAACTAATCTCTTTTCAAAAGTAATTTTCTAAGCTCTGACAATGTTAAGGTATTTACCAGATCTTCTTCGTGGTCTCTGTGAATCACACAGTTAGGTTACTCCTGCGCCTGCGCAGAGCTTCGGAACCTTCTAGAATCGCTAGGCAGAATGTGCTTTGATACATTTTTGGTGGTAACTCCGCCCATCCTAACGGTCCCTTATAAGGGCTTCCCGCCTAAATCCCCTCAGTTCCTTTCTTTCCGCCGCGTTAGCAGCTTGAAGGAACCTCTGTTCACTAGGTGTTTTTTCTCTCATCGATCTGGTTTCACTTGGCTTTGACTCTTTGACAACGATTTCGCTCTCTCCTACTGGTTTTGGTATTCGGCTTCTGCTCACTCTGGTTTTTGACCTTTTTCTGGCTTTTGACTCTGATTTTGGCTTACTCCTTTGGCTTTGGCATTATTTCAGATATCGTTACTGACCTCAGACTGGCTTTGACTATGATCCCTTCCTCGTGATTATTATTATTATTGTTGTGAGTAAAATGTCAGGCAAAGGAGCTTTCAAGCTCTGCGTTATTTGTCAAGCAAAACTTCCAGCTGCGGATGGTCATTCCCGCTGTTTAATCTGTTTGGGAGGGGCTCACAATGTCGACGCATGCATCCATTGTAAGGCATTTACACCGCAGGACCGAAAATATAGGCTCTCGCGCCTGACGTACTTTCTCTATGAGAAGGCCTTGTTCCCTGCCTCTGCTCCAGCCTCTGCCTCTGTTTCAGCTCCCCCCTCTGAGCCTCAAGGCCGTGAACGATCTCGGTCTCCTCCATCCCCTGGGCAAAAACGTCGTCGGTCCCGAAGTCCTTCTAGGCGCTGTTCCACTGTGTCTGATCTCGAGGCTCTCCATTCCTCTCTTCGACGTGCATCGTCGGATTCGACTCGGGACCATCCGACACTGGTTCGAGAGCCAGTCCCTTCAACATCCAGGGACGTCGCTCGTGAGAAGACCCCGTCTACTGCTGAGGCTCATTCATCTGCTGCCGCTGCTTCGTCCTCTATACCATTGAAGAAAAAGAGGAAGGAGAAGCATTTGTCCAAACATGGTGATGGAAAATCCAAGGACAAGGCTAAAAAATCCAAGCCTTTGGAGCGTGCAGTCCCGGAGGTTCCCCCTCGTCAATCACTGGAGGTCGAGGACACATTTGTGCGTCCATTGCCGGTATCCACCACTGGGGAGTCTGAGTCTTGGCGTTCACGCACCCCGTTGGGATCAGCTGGGGTGGTAACACTGGAACCCCTGCCTTCGACTGATCTTGTGAGACCCCTGTGCACCTTGACACATCTCCAGCTCTGGTCGTGTCTCGAGCTCAATTGCTAGAAAGTCAGTCTTTGGATGTCGAGGTAGAGATCATTGAATCCAAGGAGGTGCCTCAAGGCCATGTACCTGCCATCAGGGATGATGTCCTGGCGTACTCTGCTTACGACCTGGCCTGATCTATCTGCAGGGCAGGTTTCAGATCGCCTACTGGATCGCAGATTTTCACCCCAAGTGGCGAGGTACTTGACACCACGAGCACTGGGCGCTCGATTGCTCGGTCCCCACGTCCTGCCAATTTGGATGTTGCGACTATAAAGGATGCTGTGACCCAGGTCTCCCCACCTGGGCACCGCCCTCTACCTCGAACCCCTCCAACTCCTCAGCCTCATTCTCCCACGCCATCGCATGCCCGTAGTCCTTCACCGGATGGATCGACTTTGTCCTCTGTCGCCTCTTGGGACCTTTATAGGCCCTATTTGTCTTCTCTAAAGACCGAACTGATGGATGATGATTCCACCTCTCCAACCGACGACGTTCGTGCCTTCGGGAAGCAGATGGTCCGAATGTCGCATGCCCTTGACTTGAAATTGGAAGACTGAGCAGCTGATCCAGTGGACCCGATATTTCAAAGGATCCAGTCGAAGGCGCCTCCGTCGGCTACCATCCTGGTACTGCCTTCTCTACTGAAACTTGTGCAGGGGTCCTGGGAAAACCCATCGTCTATCCAGTCGATGTCTAAGAAAATAGACCGACTGTACCGAGTTGGCGGAGACCATGTTGACTGGCTCCAGAACCACCCAAGACCGAACTCTGTGGTCGTTGAGGTTGCCCAAAATAAAAAGGAACGCCGACCTCTGTCATCGCCACCAGACCCAGAGGGCAGGATTCTTGACATCATTGGAAAGAAGATTTATTCGGCGACCGGCCGGGGCTTCCATGTAGCTAATTACTCTGCCTGCATGGGAGTGTATCAACAGGTCCTATGGGACAGAATGAGCCACCTGATACAGGACCTCCCAGAAGAGCAACGTCGGATGGCTGAAGCCATTCAATCTGAGGCTCAGTCCCTGGCGGGACTGCAGATGAACTCGGCCCAGCATGTGGTGGACTGCGCAGCGAAAACCATCACTGGTTCCATTGCACTGCGGCGGCATGCATGGTTACGCTCCTTGGGCCTTACACCTCAAGTGTCAGCCACCATAGAGGACCTCCCTTTTGATGAATCCGGCTTGTTTAATGGGTCAACCAATGAAAAACTCGAGTTCACCCAAAAGATGAGGATCATTGCCAAGAAATATGGTATGGGCTCCACCTCCACTTCCCAATACTGTCCTAGAGGCAGATATTCCTGGCAACTCCTATCGTATGGCCAACAGTTCTGACGAGGGTACTCTGGCCAGACTTACTGTTGGTCCCGGTTTGCTCCCTCTACCTCTCCGGCCTCATCAGTGAGGAGCCAGGGCTTGGGTTCACGATACCAGCAACCAGCCCAACAGAGATCCAGGGATCAGGGCTGAAAGAAATTCTAATTTCCCCTATTGATGATTTTTCTGTTTTTCCTTAGACACCTCTCTTCGGGGATCGACCGTCCAACTTTCAAGAAGCCTGGTCTTCTATAACATCAGACCGGTGGGTGCTTCAAATCATCCGAACAGGCTACTGGATAGAGTTCGACACTCTGCCCCCGACGGGATGGGTTCGATCAACACCGCCCTCCCCTCCCCTCCTCGAGGAGGTGCAGACCCTGTTGCAGAAAGGGGCCATCGAACCTGTCGACCCCGACCTTCACCACCTCTGCTTCTTCTCGAGGTACTTTCTGGTGACCAAGAAGGATGGCGGTCTGCGCCTGATTCTCGACCTCTGTGGGGTGAACAAGTACATTGCCTCAAAGAAATTCAGAATGGTCACCTTGGCCTCCATCCTTCCGCTTCTGAAACGGAACGACTGGTTCATCTCCATAGACCTGAAGGACACCTATTTTCACATTGCGATCCATCCAGAGCACAGGCGCGTCCTTGCGATTCAGATTGGAACCGAGACCTTCCAATTCAGAGTACTTGCCTTCGGCCTCTCGACTGCTCCTCGAGTTTCTACGAAGTGCATGGCAGTAGTGGCAGCATTCCTTAGGCAGCAGGGTGTGGTGGTCTCCCCTTACATCGATGACTGGCTGATTGTGGCAGAGTCTCAACATCAGCTCGAACTCTATGTTGGCTTTACCTTAGATGCCTTAGACTACCTGGGACTTGTTGTCAACATCGAAAAGTCTCAGCTCCAGCCGGCTCAAGTGATCAAATTCATTGGAGCTCATCTAGACTCGGTAACTGCAGCGGTATACCTACCTCAAGACCGGTTCAATACCCTTCGCTTCCTGATCCACACTTGCCGTCGGTCCCGAAGGATTCCCGCTCACTCGGTCCAAGTGCTTCTTGGTCACATGGCAGCCACGACATTCGTGACCCGACTCGCCAGACTCCACTTTCGTCCTCTTCAACATTGGTTCTTGCAGGCCTTTGACCCTCTCTGCGATCCTCCAAGCAGGATGCTCACAATGCCATGAGCGGTCCAAAGGTCCCTTGATTGGTGGCTGATACCAGACAATGTCCTGTCGGGCATGCCGTTCGACCTGCCTCAGCCGGATGTCTCTTTGACAACAGACGCTTCACTGCAAGGATGGGGAGCCCACCTCGAGTCTTATGAGATTTGGGGCTCTTGGAACACGGAGGAGCAGGCTCTTCATATCAACGTCCTGGAACTCCTTGCAGTCCAGAAAGTGCTGCGAGCCTTCGAACCCTTGGTGAGAGGCAGGACTGTGCTGGTACTGACAGACAACACCTCCGTCATGTACTACCTAAACAAGCAGGGAGGTACAAGGTCCCCTCAACTTCTGCAGCTCATGCTGGACATCTGGAATTGGTGTGTCCCCAGAAAGGTGTTTCTCCAATCCATCCATCTTCCAGGGGAGGAGAACACTCTTGCCGACGGGCTCAGCCGTTCGAGTCTCTCCATCCACGAGTGGCGTCTACACAGGGAGGTCGCCTTAGATCTGTTCCAGGCCTGGGGGTACCGTCAAGTGGATCTCTTCGCATCTCCCGGAAACGCTCAGTGTCCCCAGTTCTGCTCAAGGCGGCGCGCTCCGGGATCGAGGGGAGACGCATTCCTGTTCCAGTGGTCAGGTCCTCTACTCTACCTGTTCCCTCCGTTCCTGCTGTTGACAAGAGTGATTGCCAAACTTTGTCGGGATCGAGCGAACGCCATCCTCATCGCCCCGTGGTGGCCTCGACAGCCGTGGTTTGCAACTCTGCTTCACATGTCCAAGCGTCGCTTCATCTGTCTGCCATCCCGTCTGGATCTGCTCACCATTCACGAAGGCAGAGTCAGACATACCGATCTGGACACTCTGCGTCTGACAGCATGGAGATTGACTCTGTAATTCGACCTTCGGGTTCGAGACTCTTGGGTTCGACCTTGGTAACAAGGCAACCTGCACCTCTCCATCTGGACGTCCAGGCTGTCATCGATGCTGCCCGAAGGCCATCCATTCGAAAGTCTTACCACTACAAGTGGAAGAAATACGAAGCTTTCCTGGCCTCCCATGAACTGAGGCCTGCACCATTCTCCATCCCAACGGTACTGGAGTTTCTTCTCCATCTGTCTTCTGCAGGCCTGTCGCTGTCCTCCATCCGGTGCTACTTGGCAGCTATCTCCGTTGAGTTCCAGCTGAGAGGTCACCCGTCCCCCTTTGTTGATGCGACGGTAAAGAGGTTTTTGAGAGGCTTTGCCAACCTGCACCCTCCGGTGACCGAAGTGACCCCGGCTTGGAGCCTCGAACTGGTCCTTTCACAGTTGGTTCATCGACCGTTCGAACCTTTGGCTTCCACTGATCTCTGGCTGCTCTCCTGGAAAACTGCTTTCCTTGTGGCCATCACTTCGGCACGTAGGGCTAGTGAGTTCTGTGCCCTGAGGTCTGATCCTCCATACACTGCTTTCCATAAGCACAAAGTGGTCCTCCATCCCGACATCTCCTTCCTTCCGAAGGTGGTGTCCAGCTTTCATCTCAACCAATCCATCACTCTCCCTGCTATGATGCAGGACCTGAAAGACGATTTCGAATGCACCCTTCATCTCATGGACATTAGAAGGGTGCTTGCCTTCTACATTCAACGAGTCCCACAGGAAGTCACCCAGACTGTTTGTGTCTTATGCTGACTCGAAGCTTGGAGAGCCCATCTCTTCACAACGACTATCGAAGTGGGTGACATCGACCATTGCTCTCTGCTACAAACTGGCAAAGAAGCCTCTGCCTTCTCGGATTCGAGGACACTCTACTAGAGCTGTCTCCACTTCGACAGCTTTTCTCTCTGGAGTGCCTCTAGAGGACATTTGCAGAGCTGCAACCTGGTCGTCACCTTTGACTTTTATTTCCCATTACACACTTGACTCTCGTTCTAGGAACGAGGCAGCCTTTGGCAAGGCTGTGCTGTTATCCTCTATTCAATGAGTGAGTTTTTATGTTGCTAACTCATAATTGTTATATTTGCTTTGATACCTTTACTTAAGATTGTGTGTTTAATGTTTTAAACTCAGATATATGCATAGAGGGTATACTTGGTGTAGGACATACCCGCCTCCAAGAGTGAAGCTTGCCAGTCTACACCCAACTGTGTGATTCACAGAGACCAAGAAGAAGATGGACAGGTTGCTTACCTGTAACCATAGATCTTCGAGTGGTCTTCTGTGAATTCACACAGACCCGCCCATCCTCCCCTCTATGTCCTATTACACCATATACACATGCTTAATGTTCCTGATGCTGCAGATAGCGGCGTAATTCAAGGAACTGAGGGGATTTAGGCAGGTAGCCCTTATAAGGGACCGTTAGGATGGGCGGAGTTACTGCCAAAAATGTATCAAAGCACATTCTGCCTAGCAATTCTAGAAGGTTCCGAAGCTCTGCGCTGGCGCAGGAGTAACCCAACTGTGTGAATTCACAGAGGACCACTCGAAGATCTATGGTTACAAGTAAGCAACCTGTCCATATACAAGAGGAGAACATCTATACACATGGCAGGCTCCGGATGCAACAACTAACTAGATGCTTTGACTCACCTTCACCAAATATTGAGTGTGTGAGAAGCCTGTCTGTCTGTATAACTATCTGTCCATCCATCCATCCATCCATCCATCCTTCTGGTGGCCCACATCTTGCATCTTTTGCATTGGAGAAATCCTTCAAGGTTTCAGCCTCTGTAACTTGCTGACTGCTATCTAAGGGCTCATCTACATGAGCCAGGATATGTCAGCTCCCTGCTGGTATGTCCTGGCTGAGGATTGGGACTGTTCATCCCCATTACCTGGCTCATCACCACAGTTGCTGCAGCTGCAGTCTCCCTCACTCTCTCTGAAGGCAGAGAGTCAGCCCACAACACATGACCAAGGCCCCCTGCAAGTGACTGGCCTTGGTCACATGCTGTGGTTCTGCTTCCTTCTGTGGAAGACTGAGGCAGACGGCAGCTGAAGCAATGAGCCAGTGCAGTGGAAAGGGCTCTTCCAGTCATGCAAGATCCAATATGTTTCTTCCCAGTGGCAATCGATTAAAGCATGTATTATTTTAGAAAGCTTTAATGGGTCCTACCCTGTCTTTCAGCCCCATCTTTGGGACTAAGACAAGTCATGTGGACTGCGGAAGGGCAGAATGGGACCAAAGCCCTGCATTGTCAGAACTGCAGGGCTCTAAGACAGGAGCAAGATGGGGTATATTGCCCACATAGACAAGCCCTAAGTTGATAGAATAGGAGCTACCATAGCACCCTCGTGTCTGCTGATTCGCCATCTACTGATTCAGTTATCCATGGTTGATGAAAGTGAGAGGGTGGGTGGATGGGGGAGGAAAGGGAGGAGGAGAGATCTCACCTCCCTTCTCCCTTTTCCCTCTGGAATGGCTCTTGTGGCGGCAATGGCGATGGGAGGGCGAAGGGTGGGGGGAGAAAGCTTGCCTCCCTTCTCCTTTCACCCCCCAGAACGGCTCACATGGCAGCAGTGGTGATGGGGTGGGGTGGGGCAGCGTTTGCTATTATCCACGGATTTCCTTATCCATGCCCGCCCCCCAGAACAAATCCCCCATGAATACAGGGGTCTTACTGTAATTAAAATTAGAACCATTCAATATAAGATATGTAAGACAAAAATTCCTTTCATTAGGTATGCAAGGCCTAATCCCAGGGTGAATAAATAGCATTGTAATCACTTGACAGGTTTATTTGGAATTGATAGGGGATTGAAAAAGAAAGAAAGTGAGAAGCCATTTTCAAAAGACACATCCCTTCTATGCATTCGCCTTATATGTTCTCAAGGGTGTTAAAAGCATTCTAACTAGGCATATATTTGAGTGGTAGTACCCCCCCACACACACAACCCAAGCCTATCATACTCTCTGTCATTTGCAAATGGCACCTTTATCTTCTAAAGTGTTTTACAGTCAATGTGAAGTCGAAGGCTTGCATGGCTGACATCCATAGATTTTCCTTGGTTTTTTTCTGGGCTCACAGCCTGGAAAAAAACCAAGGAAAATCTATGTTTTACAGTCGCTTTCACCAGGGGGAGGAGCAGCTGTGGTCCTCCATATATTTTTTTGGCTTACAACTCTCATAGATCCAGCTGGCATAGCCAGTGGAAAGGGATTACAGGTGTCAAAAATGTGCATTTGTTTGCTGTTGTTCTGTGTCTTCAAACTGACCCTATAATAGAGTTTTCTTAGCAAGATTTATTCAAAGGAAGTTTGCCATTGTCTCCCTCTAGGCTGAGAGAGTGACTTGCCCAAGATTACTGGATGGATTTCCATTGATTTGCACCTGGGTCTCTCAGTATCCTAGTGCAACACCCAAACCAGTACACAACACTGACTTGCTAAATATGGATTATGGGAGACCAATGTTTCCCACTCCTGAATTAAACCGCACCTTGAACCAATGCTCTGTGTGTCTTGTGTATGGCTACACTAGCCTCATTCTTGTTATTTTTTCTCAGAACTTCACTCTTCCATTCCATTCCAATTCTGTACCGCACTGGATTACATTTTTTTTCTGCACAGAAGTATGTGTAGGCTCTTTCATATTTTTCCCAAAATGGATTAATTTTGTACACATTTTAGGTACAGTATATAGTATATATTTTAGATCCATATTTGTTAAATTCTAAAAAAGTATACTATTTGTTAATCATGCATATTTCTGAAATTCATTCATGGTTTGTAAACCTTTTTTTTCTTCTGTAACACCTCACCAGCCTGAGGAAGCATGAAACAGCTATTTCCATATTGAAATGCCAACCCAACATCCTCAGTTTCTAGAATTTTAACATAGCAGCAGATACTTTTTTGATAGGCATTAGTGGCAAATTTTAGTTCACTATTATATAATTAAAGAACTACTGATATTGGAGGTTTTACATCAGCAACGGGTGACATGTTTTCTTGGGTAGACTGTGCATGATTTCTGGGGTCCTTTCTGTTGGGACATGTGAGAGACAGTAGTGGATCTCTGAAGAAGTGTAATCAGTTGTCAAAGCAGAAGCTGAACAACAGCCAGCCCCATATGCACCCACATGGTCTACCAGAGGAAAAAATGCACTTAGTTGCCTTTGTAAAACATATAAAAGTAACTTAACTTACAAATAGCATGTGCATCATCAAACACAGGGTCTTATGGAGGAGAGATACAAAAGAGAGGGAATATATGGCTGCAGGTTAGAGTGATGCTGGAAGAAAGTGGGTATGGGAAACGTAACAAAGAAAGTTACCATAATGTACTCCATGTCTAAACTCATAAAGAGTAACATGCAAATTAGCAATTAGTGAGTCTAGGACTGCAGAGCTTGCTAACATTTTCCAAAGTATGAAGACTCTTAAAAAAATAGGGACTGTAGCACTGAAAAGAGATGTTGAGTTTTGCAAATAATCAGGAAATCACTTTGGTCAGACTTTAAACTTTGCTGCCTGAAAATTAGCTATAGTAATTTCATGTTGAAATATTCTTTGTCAGAGGAAGAAAGAGAATAGCATAATCTCGTTTACTGCATATTTAAAAGAAGACTCTTGTAGCCCATTTCTTTCTAATTGAATTTTTATGGAAGCTTAATTTAAAAAAAAAATCCATTGAAGATGACAATGGTTGGTCTGCTATGGATTTTTATATTATTTCCATATGAGAGAAATATGATGAAAGAACATTTAGAATACAGCAGAAAATAACAGTTCAGAATAGTTGTCATGATTGAGTTCCTAAATATATTTGGAGGTGGGGGGAGAAGCAAATTTGAAAAAGGTTTGACTTGATATCTGAAGCCACCTTGTTAGATTATTAATCCATCAAGCACCAGGGTGAGAATCCTTCCACGTTCCAAAGGCAGCATCTCTCAGCAGGAATGTATCTGGGGTTACATTCAAGAAGTGATAGGAACCAGAGTCCATGAGTGGTGGGTGAGTGAGTGGGTCTATCCTTCTCTCTCTCTCTCTCTCTGTGTGTGTCTCCTCTCCCCCTCTCCTTTCTGCCATGCCATATTTCTCTTTTCCTTTTTGTTTCTCTGTTCCTTCTGTCCTTTTACTCTCTTTTTTTGCCAGCCATCTTCTTTTCATCTCTCTCTTCCATCCCATCATTCTCTCTCTCTTATGTCACCTCATCTTTTCTATTCTCAGTTTCAGTCACTTCATTGATTTCTCACTTCCTTTATGCCAATCCATTGCTTTCTCTCTGTTTCTTCCACCCTGTCATGCACTGCCATTTCCAGACTCAGTAACCAGCAGTTTCAGAGTTCAAAGTGGAAAAGTGTATTTGATACAGTAATCCTGAAAGGGAACCCTACAGGGTCATTGTGCAGATTGAAACCTAACTGGGTTGGATTAGATGGCCCTTGTGGTCTCTACTGACACTATGATTCTATGATGAACGGTATACTAAAAGCACATTCCAATCTACAAAATCTGGTGAGCTACACAGTCATTGGCTACCTGGTATTCCCACTCCCATTTCCTACTATACCAGGGCCTAATTTACATGACAAAAACCCCAAGAAGAATTCCTGTCAATCCCTGGTAGTTCACATGCATCATGGGCTATTCAGAAGGTGGGGGTAGCAAAAAGCCCAGTTAACCCATGATTTTCCAACCCTCTATTTTCAGGATTTTTTTTGGGAGGGGGGAAGTCAGAGACAGCCTGCGCTATTGGTTGTCTGAACAACCAGGAACCATCCCAGGACATGGGATGGTTTCTGATTGGTTGGACATTGGAGGGGGTGGGCTTGCAAGGGAAGCCTTGAAATCGCCATTTTGTTAGCCCCCCCCCAGGGTTCTCTGCTGGCTCCAAAGCAGCCAGCTGAGTGCCAGGCAAGGTCTCTCCCCTCCCCTGACTACACCCAAGCATCTAAAGAAACCCCCCCTGCCCCACGCAGCATTCCTCCCCCTCCCCTTGCCCCCGTGCACGATAGGAGAGGCTTGTCCATGACTGAAAGTCACGGAGAAACCCTCATGTCCCACATGGCTTCCCACCCACCCTTGCTGCCACACAGGGTGGGGGGTATTCTCTGTGACTGCCAGCCATGGAGAAGACCCCCCCACCCTGTGCGGCATTCCCCCCACCCTTGCCCCGCGCAAGATGGAAGAGGCTTCTCTGTGACTGTTATGGAGAAGCCTCTCCCACCCCGTGTGGCTTTCCCCCCACCCTTGCAGCCATGTGGGGCGGGGGGTATTCTCCATGACTGCCAGTCACAGAGAACCCACCCCCACCCCCCACAGCTTTCCCCCCCGCCCTGCACAGCTTCCACCCCACCGTTGCAGCTGCCATGCATAGCTGTAACGGCGGGGGGAAAGCTGAGCAGGGAGGGATGACCTCCGTGACTTTCAGTCACAGAGAAGCCTCTCCTGCCCCATGGAGCGGCAAAGATGGGGGAATGCCATGCAGGGCAGGTGGGGGCTTCTCCATGACTCTCAATCATGGAGAAGTCTTTTCCATCCCACATGGGGGCAAGGGCAGGGGGAATGCTGCATGGGGCGGGGGGATCTTCTCCATGGCTGGCAGTCACGGAGAATACCCCCCACCCCACGTGGCACCAAGGGCATGGGGAATGCCGCACAGGGCAGGGGATTCTTTTAAACTGAGATTTTAAAATGCCAAGAGAAGAAGCAGTCTGCAAATGTTCAGGGAGGGAATTCCAAGAATACGGCGCAGCAAGTGAGAAAGGATGAAGCCGAACCAGGGAAGAAGAAACCCTTGGCTGGGACAGAAGCCTAGAGTTCCTGGAATGCAGACCTTGGACAGGCCAGTAAAAAGAAACAAGGGCTGAAAGATGCGGAGAGCTAGGTTGTGTAGGGATTTGAAAGTTATGTTTCCTCTTTTGTAGAATACTTGCTCCATCGATTTACCAGCAGTATACCTTGTCATATAGCTGTAATGTGTGTCATTTTTCGTACCAACAAAAGTCTTGAGGTGGCCTGAAGATGCAGTCAGTTCCAGTTCAGAAGACATCTCTCTCTTTCTCCCCCTCTTTCTTCTGGCCCACTGGCCTTGGTATGGGGGAGCAAATCACAGTGTTGCCCTTCCAAATAAGAATTCTGCCTCCTTTCCAGTGAAATTATCCTTCAGCTTCCAAATTTCTGGCATTGCAAAAAAGACAACACCTAGAACTCTTCTATTTGCTGTTTTCACATTCTCTTTGTCACTCTTTAGATGCTGAAACTGTATTTCCAAATGCTCAGTTGAAGTTTTAAGTTAGAGTACTGCAATACAGTATGACCCCCTTACGTGTGGACTTGATATCCATGGTTTCACTTACCCGCTCCAAAAAATCCCCCCCAGAAGTGATTGTGAGCCTCTCTAGGTCCTCCATTGCTTTTCTATGGTATGCTTCCAGCCCAAGTATAGCCAAAATATAGGGTTTGCTATTATTCATGGTTTCAGGTATCCACCAGGGGTGTGTGTCTTGGAACTGTCTCCCATGGATACAGGGGTCATACTATACTAGAAATTTGGAGACTGAAGACAAATTTCACTGGAGTGGGGGCAGAATTCTTATTGGGGGGGAATTCACTCATTTTGCGACATCCCAACAACATCCCTAAATGGAGCCATGGCAGATAAGATGGTATCAAACTGCTACCAGTTTGATAGCAGTTGGTGGATGGGATTGTGGAGGCATTCTGTCTGGGTAAAGCATATGGTCTCGTACTGAGCTGTTAGCCCTCTGTTTATGTAGTTTAATTGGCTATCTCTTAATGGAGAACAGTCAAGTCGCCATCTCCTTTTCCATCGTATTCACGAAGGTCAAGGGAATGGGTTGATCCACAGGCCCTAGAGTGATCTCTGATCTATTAATGGAGGCACTCAAAACATTTTTCTTAACATTATTTCTCTCCATCATCCAAAAATAAAAAATTGAGGCTGGATAGCTCTGGGATTAGTGTACTTTTTCATTAGCAGAACCCCCATCCTGGTGCCTTTCTGTAAGCCATGGTATGGAGAGAGAGGGGGGTGGAATCAATGAGACTGTTAGAGAAGAAAATGCAAGGCTGTTTAGCATGAGCAAAATGGATGGATCAGGCCCACTGGGTCAAACACATTTATCTTTAATGTCTAACCTGTTGTTGAATGATTTACGGCTTTGTTTTATGGGATATGAAACAATAATTCTGCTTTGAGCACTTAGACAAATGGTGCTCTGAAACTGACAAGATTCTTCCACAGTCACTTATATTGGCTTCACCCAGCCCTGTCTTGTGCATGTGGGGTCTCTGAGGTGCACACCAAGAGGTCTGACCCACAATAACTTCTCTTCTTTACTTCAGGAGGCAACTTGGCATGCATAAAGGAATGTATGCACAGTTTGTTACCGCTTTGAATGGAGATCTTCTTACATGCCCTGTGGAGGGCTACTCTCTATCTGAGTAGACCACACTGGAACACCAAGGGTAAGCAACCTGTTGTCCTAGGACCATATGGGACTCTTGGTCAAAAGTGAAAATACCTCTGCAAGTGACCAGACCCCTAGAAATAGATACTTATCTTTCTTGTTGCACCCACAGGGGTGCCCCTATGGGGGAGGAGAGCAAAATGAAAGCATTGCCCCTGTAGATATACCTCTGATTCCATCTTATGGAATCTTGGGATTCGTCATTTGGGGAGCTTCTTAATTCCCATCTACATGACAAAAAATAATATGTACAGACCACCGTTCAAATAAATGTGTGCTATTCAGAGGGGGTGCTGTAAAACTCACCTTTTAATCTGCATCAAGGGGATCCAGCTCTTCATCCGGATCCCAGAGTTTACTCCGGACAGCCGTTCGAAAGATTGGTTGTCTGTCCACTCCTGTTTGCATAGATACGAACAGGAACGTAACCTGATTGGCTGGCAAGATAGAGGGGGCGGGGGTTGGAAAAAGAGCAAACAGTGGTGGGCGGCATTTTTTTTTCAGTAAGTGGTCCATGCCACCGCTGCTGTCCTCCTCCTCCTCCTTCCTCCATCTGGCCCCCTTCACAGCCCCACTGCCGCTGCCTCTGCCCTCCTCCATCCTCCTCCATCCTCCTCCTCTGGACTCTGGCCCCTTCTCAGCCCCACCAGTGTTGCTGCTCTTCTCCTCCATCCTCCCAGGCCATACGGACTTTGGGGGTGGGGGGGGGAATCGTGTAGGCAGAGCGTTCACATCCGAACGCCTGCCTTTTCAGATTTTTTACCCTCTGTATGGATTTTTTGCCCCTCTTGTAGATGGGGCCTACAAATTCTCTGCTAGAGAGCTGTAATATTGTAGTTCATGGGAGTAGACTAGCAGTTGATACCAATCTGTTTGAATTGTGCAATGTCGCTATAACCTTGCTGGCCTTTTAAAGCTAGCGTTGTCAGGTTTTTCTGACTCCAATATGGGACAGCCCTCTCCACTGCCTGCCAACTCAAGACTGGTCAGTTTTTGTGTGGTAGGCTTACATAAAGCCCACCTCAAATCTCACAAGAGGACTTCTTCTGAAAGTTCTAAGCTCCTGTGAGGTTTGAAACCTCATGGGAGGTCCTCCTCTTGCAAGACTTGAGGCTTATATAGGCCTGCCTTAGGTGCTCCTATCTTAGGGCTTATCTACACCACTGAAAAACCCCAAATTCCCCCTGAATCCAGCCTGATAATACCACATGACATGTGGCCTTTCCCCTGAATCTGGTGTGATTGTGCCACACGATGTACATCCCTGTTTGCACCAGACTCGGGGAATGCCCCTTTAATCTAGGTTTTAGAAAACTAACAGTTTTCTCCAGAGTATGCTTGAAACTTTGTACAAAACTGCCATGTGAACAATCCATCCACACAGGATTCGGGCAGGGGGAGAGTAGAGGAAGGACAAGTGCTGCCTGAAGTGCTGCCATTATCCTCCTCTTCTCATTTCAAAGGCAGAACGACAGCATTAGTCACTCTCTCTGAAGCCAGAAAGGGCAACCCACCCTGCCATCACAAGGATATCTGGCTGTTCTGGCTTCAGAGAGTGACTACCACTGGGCCTCTGCTTTTCCTGGAGCTCAGAAGGGTGATTGTGCACCAGAAAAGCAAAGCTCCAGCTGTAGGTGCTCTCTCTGAAGCCAGAACTGGTGGCTAGCTTCATGATGGCAGGGTGGGATGCTCGTTCTGATTTCAGAGAGAGTGACTACCACTGGAGTTTTGCTCAGAGTCAAGTGTGAGTAACAGCTTTGAATGGAAACCAAGCAAAAATCTGAATGCCGTTTCGGGGTTTGGCGGGTGTAGTGCTTAAATCCAGGCCAGAGCAGTTGGAATTTCATGCGTTGCAGCTCCAGGCCAAAGCAGTCAGAATTGAATCCAGATTTTTACTTCCTGTAGTCAAGGCCCTTAGTCACCTGTAGAGTTGAGGGTAAGAAAACCAGGTGTTACATGAATTACTCATGGGAATGGAAATTCGCAACCTGTAAAGATACAGGAACTGTCTCCAGTTTTCACTTTGGCAATCCTAGGCTCACAAAACATAAATGGATTATTCAGTTGCACTACACTAGTGAAAACAATCCATCTCATTCTCAGGGAGTTTTCCCAGGAATTCTTTAAAAACGCATAAGATTTCTGCACAAGGTTTTGTTGTATGTGTGTGTGTACATGTGTGTGAAAAAGCAAGTGATGGCATCATTGCTCACCACCCAACTCTCTAGTGTCTTGGAAATTTCTCTGTTGAGGCAGGGACCTCATGGCTTAAAGGATAAAAGTTTGGGGGATAGCATTAGGAAGTGTAGCTATGGAGACATAGCTATGTTATCATAGCTACATCTCCTGATGAAGGAACGTGCTCAATGTATTTTGCACAAACATTTTCACCAAAAAAAGGTTCAAAAAGCTCACTTATTATTGCCTCACAGACAGAAAGCTATTAAAACTCATGGTTCTTGCACATGAGAAGGAAATAGAATCATAGAATCATAGAGTTGGTAGAGACCACAAGTGCCATCTAGTCCAACCCTCTGCCCTGCAGGAACACACAATCAAAGCACTCCCGGCAGATGGCCATCCAAACTCTGTTTAAAAACCTACAAAGAAGGAGACTCCACCACACTCCAAGGCAGTGCATTTCACTGGCAAACAGCTCTAACTATCAGGAATTTCTTCCTAATGTTTAGATTGAATCTCTTTTCCTGTAGTTTGAGTCCATTGCTCTGTGTCCCAGTCTCTGGAGTAGCAGAAAACAAGCTTGCTTCATCCTCAGTACGACATCCCTTCATATATTTAAACATGGCTATCAATTCTGCCTTAGTCAGACCTCACCTAGAATACTGTGTCCAGTTCTGGGCACCACAATTCAAAAAGGATATGGACAAATTGGAGCATGTCCAGAGAAGGGCAACTAAAATGGTGAAAGGTCTGGAAACCATGCCTTATGAGGAGAGACTTAGGGAGCTGGGTATGTTTAGCCTGGAAAAAAGACGGTTAAGAGGCAATATGATAGCCCTGTTTAAGTATTTGAAGGGATGTCACGCTGAGGATGGAGCAGGCTTGTTTTCTGCTGCTCCAGAGACTGGAACACGGAGCAATGGATGCAAGCTCCAGGAACAGAGATTCCACCTCAACATTAAGAAGGAACTTTTTGACAGTAAGAGCTGTTCGGCAGTGGAACACACTCCCTCGGAGCGTGGTGGGGTCTCCTTCCTTGGAGGTCTTTAAACAGAGGCTGGATGGCCATCTGTCGGGGATGCTTTGATCAAGATTTCCTGCGTGGCAGAACAGGCTTGGACTGGATGGCCCTTGAGGTCTCTTCCAACTCTACAATTCTATGATTCTATGATTCTATGTCCCTTTTTAACCTTCTCTTCCCCAGGCTAAACATGCCCAGATCCTTAAGTGACTCATCATAGGGCATGGCTTCCAGACCTCCCACCATTTTGGTGGCCCTCTTCTGGACACATTCCAGCTTGCCACTTTAAAAAAAAAAAAAAAAGGGAAGAGTTATGTCTACTCTTTTGTGAACAGTTTGGTTCCCTTTAAATTGTAATCTTCATGATGAAAAGAAAACAAATGTTGTATCAGTAATAGAGAGATTATCTAGAATGTTAGTAAATATAATGGCTGGTGTCCTGTTATTGATTTATGCCTGTGCAAGTTGCCCTAGAAGAGCAGTTGAACATTTTTCTTTGATGCAAATGTCCATATTCAGTTGAAGGTCATGGAAGCAGAATTGCGCATGTGGTGCCACTGTTCATGTAGTGCCATTGCATGTGCAGATGAGCGTTGTGCATCACAATCATTCATTTACATTCAGTTTCACAATGATGCAATTCACTAATGCACAATCCTCACATAGCTCCACAAATGTAAAATTACTCACCATCTTCTTGATGTAGGATCAAAGCCAATTTTGTTTTGTTTGTTTGTTTTCAGCTTCTCAGCTGGGCTAATAAGAAAGGAGAAGAGAAAAACATCATCTGGTCTGTCAAAACAATCAGGCTAGTTTAGCCTGGACAAAAGATGTTTAAGGGGCAATATGATAGCCCTGTTTAAGTATTTGAAGGGGTGTCACGTTGAGGATGGAGCAAGCTTGTTTTCTGCTGCTCCAGAGACTGGAACACGGAGCAATGGGTGCAAGCTCCAGGAACAGAGATTCCACCTCAATGTTAGGAGGAACTTTTCTAACAGTAAGAGATGTTTGGCAGTGGAACACACTCCCTTGGAGCGTGGTGGGGTCTCCTTCCTTGGAGGTCTTTAAACAGAGGCTGGATGGCCATTTGTCAGGGATGCTTTGATTGTGATTTCCTGCATGGCACGAGGTTGGACTGGATGGCCCTTGTGGTCTCTTCCAACTCTACAATTCTATGATTCTATGAGTCTATGATTCTAATATGCAAAGGGAACTTGTAGAACCTTTGAGACTAACTGAGAAAAAGAAGTTGTAGCCTGAGCTTTCGTAGACCTCACTCTGACTGAGCTCTACAAAAGCTTCTGTTACAATTTCTTTCTCTCAGTCAGTCTCAAAGGTGCTACAAGATTTCTTGGCATACTGATATTCCAGACCTAACATGGCTATGTCTTTGAATTCTACCCCCAGGATAGTTCAGTTTTAGCATCCCCACATCCAGATTTCTAAAACCTTGGTCAAAGTCCTATTTTGACATATGTGCACCTTATGGACATATATACTCTTTTTTTGAATGGGGTGAAAGAGGCTTTTCCCTAGCATTGACTGGGCAGTGGGGGCAGATTTTTGGCTTCTCATTCCCCTGCAGTTTGCTGGAGAGATTAGCAGACAATTTTTGTCATTCTTCTGTCTCTCCAGCAAACTGCAGGGGAATGAGAAAAACATCCTCCCCAACCAGTCATCTCCTTTCCTTCCTTCTTTATGTCCATTTAATAGTCAAAGCAGCAGCCCCACAGGGGTTGACTGCTCCCTGCAGTGGGTGGCGTGTGACTTAGGCATGGAGATGTACGGTACATGTGGAGCACTTATGCTACAATCTCAGTCTTGAAGTTCTCTCTCCACTCCACATATGAAAACCTTTTAAATGTTTAGTCAATTCTTATCAAAACCAAATAAAAGTAAAATTCTCACGTATCATGTTACACATGATGATTAGCTACACATCAAGGGGCTGTAAAAGGCAGGGCTGCAGGAACTAGTTGACAAGTTGGCAAAACAACAACAACAAAACCCACAAACACCCTCTTAATGTTTATACCCTTTTCCATGTGGGGATCTGCAAAATATGGATTAACCTGATTTTCTGACTGTCTTTTGTATCTTTCCTTTTTAATGGGTCCACTTTGTTTGCCCTAATAAACAGCAATTTGTCTGCTCTATGCTGAGGAATTAATCTTGTCAATTATCTGATGCATCTGTGGAAGTCTATCTGATTGTCCAATAATTGCGACCTCATTGGAGGGCTTTTCCAATTAAGCTGCAATTTGGCGGGGTGGTTAATTGTGTTTTACTTTTCTGATATGCTTTGTTGTTGACAGCCACAGAAGAACCAAATTACAGATAATAGCCCAAGGAGAGGAGGGGACATCATCATAACTGAAGCCTGGAAACAAGATTGCAGGTGTCCCTTCTGAGTGGGAAGGATGTAATTAAAGAGGAAGCCAGCTAATGGATGCTAGGAGAAGGTCACAGAGGGTGTGAGGGCTTTTTGCTTATGAAATGGCATGCAGAAAAAGACAGCTTGGTCTAGGACAGTCTGGGATGGATATGGGACTGTGTAAGAGCAATGATGCAGGCTGGGTGGTGTGTGTGTGTGTGTTTTTTTAAAATAATGTATCTGAGTTTCTTATGCAAGTTTTCTTGGCATGGGTTATCTGTCACTTGATGCTTAAATGGTGGAGAAAAACATGGAGAAAGTGGCTTGTCCAGCAAATGGTTTCAGAGTTCCTGGTCTGGAAAGTTCTAACTTTTTTATTCTAAATGTCCCCCTGAAAAAAAGCCCTGAGAGTACACTCAGGTAGAACACATTAGGCTTTTTTACTGTAAGAACAAAGAATAATAGAAAAATGAGCTGCATTTCCATGCTACCTTGCTTCAAGTAAATCCAAGGCATTGTCCATAGCTCTTACTTCTACTTTATCACAGAATTATGGAATCTTAGAACTGGAAGAGACTGCAAGGGTCGTCTAGTCCAACCCCCTGCCATAGTCAACACAACTAAAACATTCCTAAAAGATGCCTGTCAAAGCTCTGTTTAAAGACCTCCAAAGATGGAGAGTCTACCACCCTCTGAGGCAGTCCATTCCACTGTTAAACAATTCTTCCAGGAAAGAAGTTCTTCTAAATGTTTAGGTGGAATCTCTGTTCTTGTAATTTGAATCCATTGGTTCATGTTCTGGTCTCTGAAGCAGAAGACAATAAGCTTCCTCCTTCTCCATGATATCCCTTCAAATACAGTTATCATGTCACCTCTCGGTCTTCTCTTTTCTGAGTTAAAACATACTGAGCTCCCTAAGTTGTTACTCAAAATGTTTGGTTTCTAGAACAAACAAAGCTTCCAATATCTATGCACAGAGTTTGGGAAACAAATAAGATGAGATTGAAGTCCTAGTGCAGGAAGGTAAATATGACTTTATAGGCATAATGGACATCTGGTGGAGGTGACTCCCATGATTGGAATATTACTATTGAAGGGTATAACCTATTCAAAAATAATAGATGTGGCAGAAAAAGATAGGGAGTAGCATTATATGTCAAAGACAACTTCACGTGTACAGAAATCCATGAGAGTGATCAGAGTGGACAGTTGAGAGCATTTGGGTAAAAAGAAATAGAGAAATCAGTAAATGCAACATTGTAGTAGGAGTTTACTAAAGGCCACCAAAGCAAGTAGAGATGGTGGAATCGTACTTTTCAGAAAAAAATCTCAAAATCTCAAAGATGCAAGAATAGTTACAGGGGCCTTCAATTACCCTGATATCTGCTGGGAGACTAACTCTGCTAAGCATAGGCTCTCCAACAAATCCCTGATGTGCCTTGCAGATAATTTCTTATTTCAAAAGGTATAGGAAGGAACAAGGGGATCAGCAATCCTGGACTTCATCCTAACCAATAGGGAGGAGTTGGCACTGGAATCAAAGTAGATGGTACTGTAGGAGGAAGTGACTATGTAATGCTAGAATTCACAGTTGTGGTGCAGGGCAAAGAAAAGAATAGTCAAACATGGACTTTGGATTTCAGGAAAGCTGATTTTAACAAGTTTCGGGCATTCCTGGATGGAACCCCATGGCTATACATGCTAAAGGGAAAAGAAATCCAGCAAGGGTGAGACTTCTTGAAGACAGAGTTGCAAAAGGCACAATCACAAACAATCCCATGGAAGAAGAAAAATGGGAAACATCTGAAAAAGCCATTGTGGCTGCACAGCCAACTCAAGGAGGAAGTGAAAAGAAAAAGGACTATGCATATAGAATGGAAGGAAGGACAGAGGAAGAGGTGTAGCCCAAACTTGCAGGAGTACTATAAGGAAAGCTGAAAGCTCAGAATTGAGATGAGACTGGCTAGGCAAGGAGCAAGAAGGAGAAACAGAAAGGGGGTTTTCAGATACATTCAAGGCAAGACAATGACCAAGGAGACAGTGGCGGTGCTGTTCAATAAGGACAGCAAAATGCTAGCAGACCATAATGAAAAGGCAGAACTACTCAATACCTATTTTGCTTCAGCATTTTCCCAAAAGGGGAGCTATGTGTTTCCATGCAGCAGCAGATATCAAGATTGATAAGGAGCTAGTCAGGAATCACCTAGCTATCCTAAACAAGATCAAATCTGCAGGGCCAGATGGGTTGCATCACAAAGTGCTGAAGGAACTTGCTAATGTACTCTCTAGACCCCTTGTTATCATTTTTGATAAATCTTGGAGAACAGGTAAGGTGCCAAAGGTGTCCCTATCTTAAAAAAAAACAAAAAAAAAACCACCTACAGGAAACTACAGACCAATCAGCCTGGCCTCAATATTAGGAAAAATATTAGAATGGGTTCATAGAATCATAGAGTTGGAAGAGACCACAAGCACCATCCAGTCCAACACCCTGCCATGTAGGAATACACAATCAAATCATTCCCGACAGATGGCCATCCAGCCTCTGTTTAAAAACCTCCAAAGAAGGAGTCTCCACCACACTCCAAGGCAGTGCATTTCACTTCTGAACAGCTCTTACTGTCAGGAAGTTCTTCCTAATGTTGAGGAGGAATCTCTTTTCCTGTAGTTTGAACCCATTGCTCTATGACCTAGTCTCTGGAACAGCAGAAAACAAGCTTGCCCTATCCTCAGTATGGCATCCCTTCAAATATTTCAACATGGCCATAATGTCACCTCTCAACCTTCTCTTCTCCAGACTAGACATGTCCAGCTCCCTAAGCTGCTCCTCATAGGGCATGGCTTCCAGACCTCCCATCATCCTGGTCGCCCTCCTCTGGACATGTTCCAGCTTCTCAATATCTTTCCTGAATTATGGTGCCCAGAACTTGAAACAGTATTCCAGGTGTGGTCTGACCAAAGCAGAATAGAGTGGTACTATTACTTCCTTTGATCTAGACACTATACTCCTATTAATGCAGCCTGGAATCACATTGGCTTTTTTAGCTGTTGCATCACACTGCTGACTCATGTTCAGCTTGTGATCCACTAAGACTCTAGATCCTTTTCGCATGTACTGCCATCAAGCCAGGTGTCACCCATCCTATATCTCTGCATTTTATTTTTACTGCCCAAGTGTAGTATCCTACATTTCTCCCTGTTGAAATTTGTTTTGTTAGTTTTGGCCCAGCTTTCTAATCTGATGAGGTCATTTTGGATTCTGATCCTGTCATCTAGGGTATTAGTTTTCCTCCTAATTTGGTATCATCGGCAAACTTAATAAGCATGCCCTCTATTCCCTCATCCAAGCCATTGATAAAGATGTTGAATAACACTGGGCCCAGGACAGAACCCTGTGGCACCCCACTAGTCACTTCTCTCCAGGATGAAGAGCAGCCATTGGTGACTACCCTTTGGGTTCAGTCAGTCAACCAGTTACAAATCCACCTAACAGTTGCATTGTCTAGCCCACAGGTTACTAACTTTTTTTGCAAGAATATCATGGGGGACTTTGTCAAAAGCCTTATTGAAATCAAGATACACTACATCCACAGAGTTATACAGGAGTCTGTCTGCAGGTATCTTGATGACAATGCAGTGATCAGTAGGAGCCAGCATGGGTTTGTCAAGAAGAAATCCTGCCAAACTAATCTTATATCTTTTTTTGATCAGGTCACTAGTTTAGTAGATGATGGGAAGGCTGTGGATGTCTTTTATTTGGATTTCAGCAAAGCATTTGATAAGGTCCACCATAATATTTTGATTAGCAAACAGATTAAATGTGGAATAGATGGGAACACTGTGAGATGGATTCATAATTGGCTGGAAAACTGTGCTCAAAGAGTCGTCATCAATGGCTGCACTTCAGACTGGAAGGAGGTCTCAGGTGGTGTGCCTCAGGGTTCTGTCATAGGGCCATTACTCTTCAACATTTTTATCAGTGACTTAAATGACAGGGTGGAAGGAATCCTTATCAAGTTTGTCATGTCACGTTTCAAGGAGTTGTTGATGATATTGAAAGCCCTAAAAGGCTTGGATCTTGATACTTGAAGGAGCACCTGTACCTGCCTGAGATTTAAGATCTCTTGGAGGTGTCTTCTTCTGTGTCCCATCAGTCAGAGTAATATGCTGTGTGATTATGGAAGACCTTCTGCTGCTGTTTAGCCACCAAGTAAAGACATGGTTGTTTATGAAAACTTTTAGGGCCTAATTGATTTTACAAAATCCTCCCATACACATGCTTTCAAGTTATGTTAAACCATTTAAACCCTTTTAATCTGTCTTTTCATTTGTTAATTGTTTAATATGTTTTTAGCCTTTACAATTATTTTAATTATTTATATGATTTTAAGTCTGTTAGGTTGGTTTTATTGTACACTGACTTGAGATATTTGGAGAAAGAGTGGGATAGAAATATTTTAATAATCAATCAACCAACTATTGAACATTGACCTGCTCCAGTTTCTCCTCTGTTTTTTTTTGGTTTTTTTTTAAATAATCACAAGCAAAAATCTAGCAGAATTCTCAATTTCTGGCTTTATATTCCACTACTGTCTTGAGGAAAATTCTATTTTTATGAATGAGGGATTAAGGCAGCAGTGAGGAGGAAGTACTGCAAGTTAAGTATAAGGTATATTAGTGGGGAGGGAATGGTATTTCTGCAAAATGCACCTTCCCTGTCTCCTTTTTTCTGCTGTGTTTTCTTTTGTTCCATTTGACAATAGTGATCACCAAAGGGGTCCTCTATGAACATACTCTCGGGTTATGACAATTTAAGGAGTGGATGGCAGCTTAATAAAAATGTTCTCTGCTTTGCGCTGCAAATGGAAATTATGATTGTTATAACAGCCAATGTTTTGAATTTAATGGAGGCTGTTTCCTGCTATACCAATTGAAGAAGTCTTTTTTGTTTGGGGGGGGGTGCTATTTGAAGTGCTGAAACATTACCTTGGATAATTGGAAATGGGAATGGTAAGCATTGTGCTAATTTACAAGAGACCTGGGAAGTGAAACTATCTCAAAAGGAAGGTGAAATTGAGTGGACATTTGCTCCTGCAGCGAAGAGGGTAATGTGATCCAGCAAGGAGAGCTGATGTTTAATAATCTAAGAAGTTGTTAGTAATAATGAGCAGCAACTGAGGACCATTAATCACTGCATAATTAAACTGATATGCTCTTGGTTTTGCCTCTTCTAGGATTCTGCCTTCCCTTCCCATTGGCAACACATTCCTTCCCTCAATGATGTATTGCACTAATATATCTTCAGATGGAGCTTCCTTCCTAATGATCTATTAGTAAAATACATCATGGGAGTGAAGAAGATGATGATGATATACTGCTGCATGGATGGTGCCATCTCGAGCAAAGGAAAGGTCAGACAACAAATTCTGTAGAGTTATGGGCAACCCATCATTTCATAAGGTATTTTCTTAATGCTGAAAGAGTCTTGCTAAAACCTAACTCACCTTCCCTGTGTCCATCGCACTGAGACAACCTATGGGAAGACACCTGGCTGAGAAAATAATTGGAAACTATAGATGAGCTGTAAGGATCAACTGCAGTTTCCATTTGTTATTGTCTCAATCCATGTCATGTCTGTTCAGTGGAAAACACCATTGGCTAAAAGCATGGACATCATCTGCTGAAGGGGAAGGAGACATTAATATGGCTTCGCTTGAGCTAACTTAGAAAAATGCTTGCATTTCATTAGAATGGTGTGCTTTGATTTCAGGGATTTCCAGCAAAATGAGCTGACACAGCTAGAGTTATATGCAGCATGTCTCTTCTTTTCTGACATGTAGGTGTTAGAAGCCTTCCAATAGCAAGGAGTCTGAGGAAGGTCAGTTTTGATGCATAGTTTGGGCATATAATGTAAACAACTGATCAGGAATGTTGTGTGTGTGTGTGTGCCTTCAAGTCTCCTGTCAACTTATGACGAACCCATTAACTTCATAGGGTTTTCTTAGGCAAGGAATACTCAGAGGTGGCTTGCCAGTTTGTTGTTGTTAACTACCATGCAGTTGACTTTGATTTATGGTGATCCCCTGAATGAGAGACCTCCAAGTCACCCTATCACCAACAGCTCTGCTAAGACCTTGCAGACTCAGGGCCATGGCTTCCTTGATTGAGTCTATCCATCTGGAATGCAATCTTCCTTCCTCTGAAATATAGCCTTCAGCATCTGGTATTCATTGGCAGTCTCCTATCCAAGTACTAACCAGGGCTGACCCTGCTTAGCTCCCAAGGACAAGACAGCCTTTAGGGCATTTAGGCTCAGGAAAGTTAGTTAGATGGAAACTTACTCTGGCCATGCACAATGTAAAGCGATCTGGCACCTTCTGTATTAGGATGTATGAATGCTGAACTCAGAGCCTCCATTCTGTTCAGATTCTGGTCTGTCAGAATGTGGGATACAAATGCATTTCTTTCAGTAAAATTGGATCCTTGATTACCAGCATGGTCTTTTGGTTTTCCCCAAAGTTACTAGGGAAAGTAAGTCCTCTTGACTGATATTTGATGAAAGTCAGGGATAAAGAACCTCTATGAGTAGAGGATGTTAGTGCATCTTACACTTACACCCCCTCCCTATAATATTTCATAATTTGACAATATTACAACACTTCACGAGATCTAGGTAGACCAGGGCAGACCAAAAGCGAGGTGAAGTAAAAGTCACCAGGACCTAAATGAAGGTGTCATGGAAAACTACCAACAGACATACCCAAGATAGGATTAAGTGAAGCTCCTAGTAAACAATACCATCACCAAGGTATGTGCTAATCACCTCTTGGATGCATTGGACTGGGAAACAACATGTTGCAAACAACATCGTTGCTCATACCTTTTTCAGGACATGAGGGTCAATGTTGTTATTTTTGAGCATTTAATGAAAACAAGGTAAAGGTTAATGATTTTGTTTAATGTGTAATACTATTTGCTCATTGGTTTACAATGCTAATGGGAGGCATTTTATGGGATTTGAGGGATTTTGTCTTTTTTAAAAAAATCCCATGGTTTTCATTTAAAAAATGAATTTAAAAGGAGCATGGTAATAATATATTACTACTGAGTAACGTTAACCATTACACTAAATATTGAGCAATTCCTAATGACTCGCTCATATATAAAAGAATTGATAATCCTAACATGTTTGCTTTTTCTGGAATGTATCCATTCAGCCCCCAGATGGGTAGCCAATTAATCTCTTGCATTATAAGGGATTAATCACCCATCTATCTGGGAGATGAGAAAAGCTTAGAATGTTACAAGGACCACAGATGAGTTGTTCCATTTGTCTGAAAGAAACCAAGCTCAGAAGAGGACCTTCTTAAACAGGTCACGTTTTATACCTGTTTTAAGTGTCATCTTTAAGTGCCATGTCCAGTCAATGGTGGATGGAAGCTTAAACATCCATGTCAGTAGAGGTATTGAATCTGTTCTTCAAAGGAGCCATCCAAAGTGCTGATGACTATTCCCAAAATACATTCAGCACTCTACATGATCCTGTTGGATCTTTAAGGTCTTCAGAAGAGACCTTTCCCTTTGTCCCACCTCATTCTCACGCTCATAATGGTAGGAGCAGGAGAAAGGGCCTTCTCAGTGGCTGTTCCTAGAACTTGTAATTCTCTTTCTAGGGAGGCTAGGAGGGACTCCTTTCCTTGCTCTCCTTCTTCTGGCAAGTCAAAACATTCTTCTACCATCAGACTTTTAGAAGTTGATTGTGATGGGCTTTTAATGGTGCACTGTGCTCTTTTGTTGATTTTTATATGATTTTCAATGAGGTTTTAATGGTTTTTATCTTTGTGCCTTCAAGTCACCTGTTGACTTGTGGTGATTCCATGGATTTCATAGGGTTTTCTTATGCAAGGAATACTCAGAAGTGGTTTTGCCAGTTCCTTCCTCTGAAATATAACCTGCAACACCTGGGTTTTGTTGGTGATCTTGTAAAGGTAGCACACTGGTGCCTCTGATCATATCAAGAGGACCCAACAGCAAAAGTTGTTGTAGCAGAGTTGCAATCATCAGGCGAAGAAATGAGCACACAGACACAGATGTGTGTCTAAACTATTTTATTTTTAATAAAGAGAAATAATAAATATTTACAATGAGTCTGAGGAGATTTTCAGACAAGAACAAAAAAGTGTTCCTGTCCCAGAATCTCCACTCCCGACGCTGTCCTGCCCCTGTCATGCCACAATCCTCCTCCTCACCGTACTTACCTCCTCTTCCATCATTCCAGCAGCCCAGGAGTGAATGGAGCTCTAACAGAGCTCCCTTTACTTCCTGGATGGAAATCCCATGGATTCTCATGAGAAGACGTGAGTGTGGGAAATTCAAAAATAAAAATGAACAGAATACACAAAAAAATTGATAGCAAACACTGTTAGGATATTGGGACATGCAGTAGATTTATTCTGTAAAGGGCTGAGATGTAGCAAACAGTCTGCAGAGAGCTGCAGCATGAGCTAGCAGCAGTTTGCAGAAGCTAGCTGGGTAAATGTATCAATATTGATTAGCTCACAGCCCTGGAGCAGAGCTGGGTTGGACTAAGAGCCAAGCAGTCCTTTTTTGGATCTCACTGTGTGAGGATGTTCTGTTTAGGATCTCACAGTGGGAAGATGTTTTTCTTCTGAATGCTGTATATATCTGTAAATATACTTCATTATGTTCAAGTAACGAGAAGTTTATTTTACACACAAGCCCGTGTCTGTGCTTTTATTCTTATGCCTGAAGGAATGACACTCTGCTGTTTATTTTTGCTGCCTAGGCCTGTTTAGGTACCCAGTGCACACTATCACCTGACAAGCACAAAAACACACTTTAAAATGTAGAAGTAACCCAGGGAGGGTAATAAAAAGTGTGTCACTTACCTGGATGTCCCTGTCTCACCCAGAAGTGTTCTGGCAGGGACCTCCCATTGATGTTGGGATCTTGCCAGCATAATGGGGCACCATTTTGCTTGCAGGAACATCCATGACAGAAATGAAATGGGGGAATCTATTGATGGCTTATCTCGTATTAAAAAGCAGCACTGACGGAAAGCAGCAGAACGGGTGCATAACAAGGGGGGAATGACGTCATCTGAAAAGGGAGCCCTTTTGTGATCTCCTGGTGTTCATGTAACACCACTTTTAATGTGTCTGATAATCTTCTGAGGCTCCTATTATACAGAATACATATCACTGCATAATGTACAGTGCAGTCTTGCACTGTACAGCCCAGACTGAAAGCACACAGTCTGAGAGCGAAATCCAAGTCAAGACACAGAGACAGAGAGTGGGGTGATATAGTTATTCAGTACAGATACAGTACAGTCATGGGTTATGCAGTTGGTGGTTCTGACACATATTTTCCCATACAGGTAAGACTTCATCCTTCACATGTCCTTCCCATGCCTGTCTCCCATACATAATCCAGATATGCCAGCCAGCTGTATTTAACCTGCTCATTGCTGGCGCCTGCAAGCTGTAACATATTATACCATGCCAGCTCCTTACAGTATAAATTTCCAGTGATTGTATATCCCATCGTCTTAACAGATAACCCATCCAAGTACTAACCAGGGCTTACCCCACTTAGCTTCCAAGATCAGACAGGATCTGGTGTATATTTTTACAAGTTAATTATTTTTTTATGCTCACTTTTATATTTATTATATTTTTAACTGTTTTTTTGGTATAGTTTTTAATTTGTAGTGCTTTTAATAAGTTGTAGGCCACCTTGAGTCCCATTGTTGGAAAAAAGGGTGGATAATGTGCATGAATGAATGAATAAATGAATGAATAAATAAATTGGAAGCACTGACACTGAAGCTAGTAGCCACCACTGACTGCAGTGCATCTGCAGTCTTCCCACACACGTCCTTCCTTGTAAAATCTGGAACAACTGCTTTAGTAAGAACAATGTCCTTCAAAAGCTCTTTCAGTAACCACTGATGCCATTTAGTTCATTGATGGACTGCTATTTTCTATCTTTACAGAAACACCTCTAAGGTCCTCCATTAGAACTGTTCTCTTAAAAAGGGTATTCAAGGATTTATCCAGGAGCCTGACTTCCCACAGGCTGAGCCAATGGATGGCTTGTGATGAGAGGAAGTGTCTCATTTAGCACCAGCAGATAATCCAACACACATCTCTTAGAGGAGAGGCAGTACACAGTACAGAGTATATGAATTCTCTTAGGCGAGATTTAGTGGGCCTGAAGAAATCAGATTTTTATTAAAAGGGGTGGGGGGAAGAAAAGCAAAACACCAGCAAGCTTGCAAAATCTCACCAGGCATTACATAATCCCCATAGATCGCATTCTGGGGCATTTATGATGCCTTCTGGGTCTTTTACTGAATTCCACATGTTCACTTCAATTTGATTTCTTTTTAAAAGGAGCCTACTGAAGAGTGTCGTAGCTTTGTAATTTGAAGCCATCGCTTGATGCTTAGTGTGGCACTTCTGTATTATTCGGTCTGCTCAGCAGTCAGACTCGCACTGAATTACGGGAAGTAACAGAGCAGAAAAACTTTCTCTTTTTCCATCGCAAAGGTAACAAAATGAAAAGAGTGATGGGACAGGAGATACTTTTCCCCTCCCTCCCTTCTTTTCTTCTTCATGAGCAAATTCATGGTAATGGTGCATCAAATGTAGTCTTGTAAAAAGCATAATTAGAACCACTGCATTGTGAAACTACCTTTTAATATGTCCAAGCTGGCTTTTCATTGAAACAGAATCATCATACAATAAAAGAACCATACAGTTGGAAGATATCCCAAGGGCCACTAGCAGTACCCTGCTATTCATCCTGGTGTTCTTGTAAGGTACTTTTTGGACATGTCTGATAATCTCCTATCACAGCTATACCTTTGAATGGTAACCTTATACATGTAATACAAATATACATAAAAGCCAGTGCTTGGAGTAGCTCTTGTGCAGGGCTAAGAATCACATAGCCCTCCAGATGTTGTGGGATAGAAATTCCAACATTCCATGCCATTGGCTCTGTTGGCTTGGTCTACTGGGAGTTGTAGTCCAACAACTTTTCACTTTGCCCACATCTGTTCCAGTGCATCGCCAGATCTGTCTTGATTCATAGTTTGAAAATTAATGAAAGTCCTTCCCAGGCTAAATCTTGAAACATGATGATATTTCTGTGCCCCCCCCCCCGCTTTTTTTGCACCAGGTCAGGTGGAGAGAGTAATCTTACTGCTAATGGCACTTTGCAGCTGTCTTTCCCCTTTACAGTGCAGGCTGTGATTTTCAAGTTAGCTAGGTCAGGTGAAAAAATAATGATGGATATGAGAGTCCTTTGTCACTTTCAGGCAGGAGGTCTTCCTTTCATGCCGCTTTGAGTGCTAGCAAGACACTTTATATCTCAATGGTGAGAAGAGCATTCTGTTGAGATCTAGATTTTATGGAAACCCCAAATCATTTTTCTAAAGAAAGTGTGTGGAGGGGCAGGAGGAGGGGGAAGAAGAATAATTGAATGAAACCTGAGCTGGTGTACATCAGGAACCCTCCTTCAGATGTGTTTTATCACTTGAATGTGAGGCGAAGGAAATTAAAACAAAGGGGAAACCAATTAAATGTTGAATCCCTCATAAACGCTCTTCATCCGAAACAATGCAGCATGGGGGATGGAAGCAGGCCTTAATGTGAAGACTGGGTTTAAAACCAATGTTGAACCCCCCATTTCTCTTAATTTGCTGTTAAGCCCAATAATAGCTTTTTCAAAGAGAGGTGATAACATGGTTCAGTAGCTGTTTTAAAAGTCAGTATTTAGGAATGTGACTCAGATAGCACAGTGAGAAGTGTTTTAAGCTGATGGCAACAAGGGCCATTAGCAATGGTTTCCAAGTTTATCATTTCTTCAATTTAAAAAGTTGCCTTAGGCTCAGGATGGAACTATCAAGGGCTCCTTACTCATTCGTCTTTCATCATTTGGCACCAGGATGGAGCCCTGCATGCCTGGCAGCATCTTTAATCAGCAGTAGGACAGGACCAGGATTTAGGTCAGGGGAGGGCAACACAATGGGAATGTGGGCCATTTTCTCCCTTGACCTTCCCATGGGCTGCATCCCGCTTCCAAAGTATGTCCAAACATCTCTTGTCTCCTTTCCTCCTCCAAAATGGTGGACAGAAGTGACCTTTGTATCATTTATGGCCACAATTTTATAGGAGGAAATGGAAGAAAAATAAAGTAAAAAAAAAGAAGTTGTTTTGATGGGGTAGGGAGTTCTGGGGAGTGGCTGCTTTGGGTGAATTTTCTGGGGTGATTTTTTGCTAAAAATCATGTTGTTTTAGTTAACAATTCAGCTTTGACTTATGGTGACCCTATGAATGAGAGACCTCCAAATCACCCTGTTATCAACAGCCCTTGCTCAAGTCTGATTTCCTTGGGCTTCTCTATATGAGGGGGAAAATGTAGATTGATGAGCACTAACACCAATTCAAAGCAGCTTCATAGAATCATAGAATCATAGAATTGCAGAGTTGGAAGAGACCACGAGGGCCATCCAGTCCAACCCCCTGCCGCGCAGGAAATCTTGATCAAAGCATCCCCGACATATGGAAATCCAGCCTCTGTTTAAAGACCTCCAAGGAAGGAGACCCCACCACGCTCCGAGGGAGTGTGTTCCACTGCCGAACAGCTCTTACTGTCAAAAAGTTCCTCCTCATGTTGAGGTGGAATCTCTTGTTCCTGGAGCTTGCACCCATTGCTCCGTGTTCCAGTCTCTGGAGCAGCAGAAAACAAGCCTGCTCCATCCTCAGCGTGACATCCCTTCAAATACTTAAAAAGGGCTATCATATCACCTCTTAACCATCTTTTTTCCAGGCTAAACATACCCAGCTCCCTAAGTCTCTCCTCATAAGGCATCGTTTCCAGACCTTTCACCATTTTAGTTGCCCTTCTCTGGACACGCTCCAATTTGTCAATATCCTTTCTGAATTGTGGTGCCCAGAACTGGACACAGTATTCTAAGTGAGGTCTGACCAACGCAGAATAGAGTGGCACTATTACTTCCCTTGATCTAGGCACTATACTTCTATTGATACAGCCCAATTTGTCTTAATGATATTTAGGCAAGACAACAGGCATGCAAAGCCATACACATTTGTTGTTAAAACGGGCATGCCTGTGAATGAATATGGTGGGCGTGAGTGAATTACTCGTGTTTTTATTGCCAGTTGCCGCTGCTGAATAGTATTTTTTTAAAGCATATCTAAGGTGTAGAAGTGCAATATTCTGCCTAAATAAATTTTTTAAAAAGGAAAATAAAAAGGCTGTTTCATTACCTCAGCATATGATCGATAAGGCAAAAATCCAACATGGTGGTTCCAGGCGCTTGCCTTGTTAACAAGCTCCACCCACTGTGCACATTCAACCTATCAGCTTTCCACTTCTGCTCTTATTAGGAATGTGAATGGATGTGAATCGGGTTGTCCCAATGAACAGGAATGCATACTTCTTTCAGAATTTTTATTTTTAAATGTGGAGTTTTTGGTGGATTTCCTCCCCCTCCTTCCAAATATGGTGGATGGCACTTAGACAAATTGTATTTTCCTCAAATTCTATGAGGAATATTTTTGCCAACCCCCTTGACTGAATCTATCTGTCTGTAATCTGGTTGCTCCACCTGTAATGCGGTCTTACTCTTTTCCTACTGCCTTCTACCTTCTCAAGCATGTTTATCTTTTCTAGTGATTCATGTCTTCTCATGATATGGCCAAAATATGACAGTCTCAGTTTAGTCATCTTAGCTTCTAGGGAGAGTTCAGGCTTGATGTGCTCTTGCACTCATGTATTGCTCATTTTTGCAGTCCATGATATCTGTAGAACTCTTCTCCCGCAACACATTTTTGATGAATTGATTCTCTTCTTATCAGCTTTCTTTACTGTCCAGCTTTCACAACCATACATAGAGAACAGAAATATTATGGCATGGTCAATCCTGACTTTAGTATTCAATGATATATATCTTAACACTTGTGGATGTTGTTTAGTTCCTTCACAACTGCCCTCCCCAACCCAGTCCTAGTTGTCTTCTGTTTTCTTCACTACAGTGTCCATTTGCAAATCCCCAAATTAAAATAAAATTAAAAAAGGGGGGCTTTGGGGGTTGCAAAATGAAGTCTGAGAGTCACATTGGGGCTGCATCTGTAATGATACCCATCATCCCCAACTACAAAACCTATCATCCTCCACCCTGGTTCATCTACAATTGGCAATAATTTGATATCAATCTGGTCAACCATGGGCCTTTCACGGGCTGACAGGAAAACAAAGAAATGGTAGGAATAGCATGTAGCAAGCCAAGAAAGGGCCCCCTCAAATTCCCCAAGCATTCACACCTTGATACAACCAACCAACTTCTCTTTTCATGTCGAAAAAGCTTCTTCCTGCCTCAAAGGCAGATATCCATCTATATAGTTAAAAGTTTTCATTGCCATGCTAAACCTGTTCATCTTCTACATATCTGCAAGTCAAAAGCAAGGTAGACTATCAGTCATCCAACCCAAAGATGTCCCCATTTCTCAGTTCTTGGCTAGTCTGGAATCCCTTCACCTTCAAAGGGGATTTTTCCTGCAAACCCCCCTCAAAATCTCAATTTGTTGGTCGGATTCCTCTTTCCTCCCGAACCCTTGTCACTCTGTCCCATTTACCCTCTCCCTTTTTGCAACCCTTTCCCCTTCTTCTGAATCCCAATCATACCCCCTGTCATGATGGAGCGATCAGCCCCATCATGGAGAGTTCATCTCAAAACCTACAGCTACTTCATCTGGAACTTCCCACTTATTTTCCACTTCCTGTTTCTATAGCAACAGGTATGGTAGAGGGTGGGAACCTCATTTCCTAAACATGACATCCCATCACCTGACTGGAGAGCCAATCAGATTTGGCAATGTAGAACCAATCAGATTTCACCAATGGAGTTTTAAGATTCTGAAAATCCTTTGTATGAGACACATGGTTGAGACCAGCAACGAAGACACATGGGCTCTATAATATCAAAGAGCTAAAGGATACCATGGGGCCTAAAGGGGAGGCCATTTGAATGACTCTGAATTACATCACAGAGACTCACACATGGACTTCATAATTTGTAAGTTACTATTTTCTTAACTTAGGGAATGTCTAGTTAGCATGCGTAAGTTTTTAGGATTTATTTTTAACCCTATGACTGAATGTATTTCATGTAAACTTAAGTTGAGTTCCTGGAGGAGAGATTTCCCTCCATGCTAAGTACTTAAGTGCTTCGAACTAGAAATAAAGTTTTCTCTCTTTTTCTACAAACTTACCTCATGCACCTTTCGGTCAGCTATCTTGAGTCTCTTTGGGCTAGAGAGAGAGGGATAGTGATAACCCTCATCTAAGGCTGGAAATTTAAAGTAACAATGTGATTGTCTCCTTGTAATCATATTTCACAATTTGTTAAATCAAGGCGTGGTGGCGGTCTACTGAAGTAAGACACAGTTCTCCAGGGACTTCTAGGCTACAGAAGCCCTGAGAGAGTGTGTTTTCAGATTGTATCAAAGGATGGGAGCTCCCTTCCCTTCTCTGTGAAGCTGGATTGCACAGAGAAGGAGTGGGGTTTAACACCCCCAACCCCTGGCCAGCTACCAGCTGACTCAGGTGCTCCCTTCCCCACTTCTATAACCTTAACTCCCTTTCCTAAGTCCTGCTTTCCCCACTTTTACTGCAACTGCTATTTGAGAGTAATTCCACTTCTCATGAGGAGAATCTAGGTTTTTGGATCAGGTGCAGTATTACCCTGAAAGCCTTAGTCTAAACCCCACACTATTTCCTGCTTTACTTTGCTAGTCTTGTTTGCTTGAATTAAATGAATGTGCATGTGTGGTGTGAATGTTCTTTAAGTCAGTTCAATAAAGCTTCATCAGTTATTTGTACCCTCGACTCTGTGTTTATTCCTGGCTCCACTGGTATACATATTGCTAAAGATTCCAAACATTACACAGCCTCTCGCATTGCCATTTGAGTTCCTATAATTCCCTAATATAAGACCAGTACATTTGTGGACCTTTTCCACAGACATGAGGGTTTTGCGTAAAACATCTATATAAAGAACTAGTGGCTGCTAGCTCCTCTCCAACCAACTTACTTCTTCTCAGCATGTGCCCCATCCCCCTAAAACTATGTGCACAGGCAGAGGACCTGGACCTACATAAAATAGAGCAACAGAATGCCAATGAGCACACAAGCAAGCCTTCACTCAGCTCACACAAGCAATCAGGCTTAACCCAACAGACAGAAACTCACCAAAACACAATAGAACAATAGAACAGTAACAAGAATACAAGCAAGCCTCCTCCTAGCTCACAAAAAAACCCAGCCTTACCACAACAGACACAACAGCCTTAACCTAACAAACTGTCCCACAAAATTTTCCAGCACTGGTTTAACCCAACAGGTTTAACCCAACAGATCCAAGCTCACCTTATTCTGTCTCTTCAAACATGCCCACACAAAATGCCTGTTGGCCTAGCTGCCTTTTGGCCAAACTCCTGTCCTCAAATGAAGATTGCTTGAAGTAGAACCAGAAGTGGATTTGTAGATAAAGGAACTGCAATCTCACTTCTGGTATTCACAACTTTTCCCTGGGCTGAACATGTGCTCGTGGGTACCCTGTTACCCTAAGAGGTGGGGGATGCTTCAGACCCCCCCCCATGTTAAAATCTCTATTATTATTTAGAGGAATTATTAGCTCAATCAGATGCCTGTGAGAGGTGGGTATCTGACATCTTTTAACCTATGTATACCAGCACTAATTGCAGAGAACTCAAGTTTAAAGTGAAATAAAGTATCTTTATTGGAAATAACAGAAAGTGAACTCACACATGCAACAGATGTTCCTGAAAACCATACAAGGCTATTGAGGAGTAACACAGAAAGACTGGATAGAGGGAGAGATTTGGGAAAATAGGGCAATAGTTACCAGTCTTGAAGAGTAAAGTGCAGCTACGAGGCTCAAACTGGTTATCTGAGGTGGCACAGAGAATCTGGCAGAGTGTCAGTGTCCTTTTGTAGCACACTTAGCTGGGGTCTAGGGTAGGATATTTATACCCTATTTCATATCTTGAAAGGGTACTCAGATTAAGACAGAGCCTGGATGGTTTCCCCATCGTGTAAACAAAGGAAACCAAAACTTAACTGATTGTCTTAAATGGCTGGGAGACAGGAATATATGGGTTTATTACGACCCATAATGCAGGACAGGAGGGGGAGTCTGAGATGAGATTTGGATGACTCATTGCTGAGTGCCAAAGAAGCAATTAGCACATACCTCCTTAATAATTAATTTACTAAACTTGGTAATTTCCTAAACTGGGCTTGCTTGCCAAAATATTTCTAAGACACACCCCAGGTCATTGTGACTTCTACCTGACCTCTTTCTGGTTTACCCTGGCAAGCTTGACCCCCCCCCAAAGTGCCCAATATTTCCAATTATGAAATATCATGGGGAGGGGGTAGTAGGGCATGCTAACACTGTTCCTATGAGCCAGCATGGAGTAGTGGTCTGAGTGTTGGACTAGGACACCAGGAAACCAGGATTCAAATCCTCATTCACCCAAGGAATTCCACTGGGGACCTTAGTGAGTCATGCCCTCTCAGCCTCAGAGAAAGACAATGGCAAACCTCTTCAGAATAAATTTTGCCAAGAAAAATCCTATGACAGGGTCACCATAAGTCAGAGTCAGGTTGAAGGCACATCACAGCAACAAAAGAACAAACCCAAGATTCATTGGCCTAAGTTTATGGACAACTGGAGGAGCCCTCTACTATGACCCATCAGTGAAGGCAATCTGCTATGGGAGGATGCTGTGGCACCTCAGTTATAGAGCGCCAAGTGAAAACATACTTCTTCATGAAAAACTTTTGGGCCCTAATTGGTTTTACAGAGATCCCTCCTAGATACATGGTTTTAAACTATTTTAACTGTTTTGATCTCTATTTTAATCTGTTAATTATTTAATATACTTTATTGGTTTTATGGTACACTGCCCTGAGAACTCTCTGTTAAGATTTAAACAAACAAGTCCTGTTCCTGAAATCTGGGTGTGTTACCTGAATTGCTTGGGGGTCCACGGGGACCCTCTAATGTCCAAAATGAATATAGTGAATAATTAATTAGCTCAGTTATGGCAGTGAGAGGCCAGGTAATAGCAGGATCTTTTGATCTGTGTATACCGGTAGTAATGGAGGAGACTCTAAGCCAAAACATACAATAAAATGATCTTATTGAAATTAACAGTAACAGCATTCGTGTACATGCCCAGGCTTCAGACACTCACACAAGGCGATTGAAGATAGTAGGAAGTATTTGGATAGAGGAATAGAGTAAGGGGATGATGGGTTATATTATACTGATCCCACAGAGCTGAGATCGTGAAGTAAACTGACAGCAAGGAGGTCTGGAAGGCGGAATGGTGATATGAACTGATGTAGCATCAGAAAGAGGGTTTGTGCACACTTGGGTGGTGTTTTAGGGTGATATTTATATACAATAATTCTCCTGAAGGGATGGGATTTTGAGTGGAATACAATGTTACTTGGAGGTTCCCAGGACTAGACACTAGGCGCTCTGGAAGAGTTAATTATTGTTGATGGGCACTGTATTTGGAATTGAATAGGAGCAGGCAAAGTCTTTCACTGGAGTGAAGAGGAGAGGAAGAACCCATTTTTCAAGCATCAAGGACTCTGCTATCATTGAGTGGACTACTGAATGACTCACCTCCAAATGTTAACTCTAACGTGAGCATTACTTGTTTGGGGAATTTCCAAAGGCCCCTCCCTTGGTTCTATGTGATTCCAACCTTGATATTTGGGAGTCCCTGTTTTACCTGCTAACCACGTGGAAGGCCACATTAAGCCAAATTATTAAACATTGCCAATCTACTTGATATTCCAAGATGGGGACAATCAGGGTAGGTGACAGGGTAGGTCTGGAAACCATGCTTTATGAGGAACGACTTAGGGAGCTGGGTATGTTTAGCCTGGAAAAAATATGGTTAAGGGGCAATAGCCCTGCTTAAGTATTTGAAGGGATGTCACATTGAGGATGGAGCAAGCTTGTTTTCTGCTGCTCCAGGGACTAGAACACGGAACAATGGATGCAGGCTCCAGGAACAGAGATTCCACCTCAACATTAGGAGGAACTTTCTGACAGTAAGAGCTGTTCGGCAGTGGAACACACTCCCTCGGAGTGTGGTGGGGTCTCCTTCCTTGGAGGTCTTTAAAAAGAGGCTGGATGGCCATCTGTCAGGGATGCTTTGATCAAGATTTCCTGCAGGACAGGAGGTTGGACTGGATGGCCCTTGTGGTTTCTTCGAACTCTACAATTCTATGATTCTATGACAGGTGTCTGCTAGGCCTTTTACACTACACAATTATTAGCATAATCATCCCACTTTAACTGCCAAAGGTTCATCCTGTGGAATCTTGGGGTTAGTAGTTTTGGTGAGGCACTCACGCTCTCTGGCTAGTAATTTCAAATGCCCCTTCCCTGAACTATCAGTCTCAGGTTGCCATAGAAGGGAACTGTGGCAGTTCAAGTGGCATCACAACCCCATATTTGGGGAGTTTGAAAGGGACACTGGAAACTTCTATTTTGTTTCTGGATGCAAAAATGGAGCCTGATGCTGCCTGGACACCGTGCCTCCCCAGCTGCTGAATGGATACAGTTCTGCAGATGACACATTGGATGAGTATGTTCAGGGAGGAGGTGAGGATATGAAGGTATCCTTGGCAGTTTTATGCTCCTCCATACTGATGTAGGATCACAGTACTTATTTGCTTCCGCACCCTGCAAAGTAACTTTTGCTCTTGTTGCTTTGCAATTGAGTTTCGAACACCTACCCTTTCTTTTCTTTTATTCCTTCCCTTTCAGAGAACGGCCCCTTTGGCTTAGCATTCAGGGCCACAATCTGATTTGTTTAATGTATAGATCTGTCAGAACTAATAAATCTTTACAGTGTTATGGATGGTGTTATTAGTTTTGATCAAGATTAGAGCCGAAGCGTGATGGGGTGGTTGATGCCAATGCTTATGGGCTATCAGGCGCAGCTCCAATATTAGACTCAACACTCCCTCTCCAATGCAATTCAGAGCATGCTTCCATTTAAATATTAATGGCTCGATGAAATTGATGGGAAAGCTGTCCCTCCCTGGGCCAAGCGCTCCATTCTAATGGCATGTGTTCAGGCCATTATATGGAAGAAAAAGCCCTCAATAGCAGACTGCTGTTGCTGACTTCCATGCACAAGCATCCATGCATAGCTGCTTGATGGGTATGGCTCTGTTTCTGTGTCTGTGCTCAGTGTACACCTGTAATATAATATCAGAATTGCTGTATAGTATTTGTTCAGATCAAAGTCTGTCTAGTCCAGCACAGTGGTAGAGTTGGGTCATTTTAGACTCTGTGCTTAATGGTTTTAAACTGGGATGCTGGAGTGAAATCTACCACAGAATCTATTGGGACTAGCCCCAGAAATGTTTTCTAGGTTGGGAGGGGGGTGCATGGGCGGATAGGTTGCTATCAATTTTGCCTGTTTATAGAATCATAGAGTTGGAAGAGACCACAAGGGCCATCATCTAGTCCAAGCCTCTGCCATGCAGGAATACCCAATCAAAGTACTCTCGACAGATGGCTATCCAGCCTCTGTTTAAAAACTTCCAAAGAAGGAGACTCCACTACACTCCAAGGCAGTGCATTCCACTTTCAAACAGTTCTCACTCTCAAGAAACTCTTCCTAATGTTTAGGTGGAATCTCTTTTCCTGTAGTTTGAGTCCATTGCTCCATGTCCTAGTCTCTTGAGAGCTGCAAAAGGGGGGGGGAGTGCAACTTAGTGTGGGAGCAGCTGAAGTAGGTAGTCTTCTGCTAGACCTCCTCCATAGCTTCCCCTGGGCGAAAACACCTGAGCCTCATGGAGAACCCAAATGCTGGGCTGCTTTCCAGTCAGCCTGCAACTGGAAGGCCAACCCAAGGTTCTCTCTCCCAAGTTACAGGACTTAAAGTGAGGGTTTGACCCTCAGGCCAGCCCCAAGGAAAGTGTCTTTCCCCAATCCCTTAGTTGCAGGACCTAAAGAGGCAGTTCCAGAGGCCTATCTTTCACCAAGAGGGTGACATAGGTGCTCACCAATATCTAGCATTTCTCCCTACTACCTGCCAAGGGACCAGCTATTTAAGACACCACCCTAATCCAATTGACAAAGTCCCCTGCAACAATGTGGGGTAGGAACAAACAAACAAACAAACATGAAACAGGGTAAAAAAAAATTCCCTACCCAGCCCATACATGACCAGTAAAACTCACACTGTGGTAGAAGCGGCAGGGTGGGTTGAGCTCAATAAGCAAAAGAAGAATTGGCAGCAGCAAAGCCTTAAATCAGCTCCGGCTCCACCCCCTCCCCTTGTCATAGCACTTTGCGCCCCTGACATATTTTAGCTTGACCTCTTCTTCCTGCAATGCCAGCAAATGCACCTTTCCCTCTGCTATGCTTGGGGGGGGGGCTGAGTTCTTAGTGCCTGATTGTTTAGTACACTTTTAATTGATAAGGATAGAAGATTATTGGTGAACCAATTTTGCGAGATCATTTTAGGAGGCTCAGGCTCCCCATAGTCCAGTTTTGACAGGGCTTAAGTTCCCCCTTCCCCCTTGATTCTGGTCCATGTTGGTAAAAGATTTTCCCTGTTCTGAAGGGGTGGCAACCTCACAATGCAGGATTGCCTTGTTGCAGCTAATATTTCCAGATCTCAAAGCCTGGAAAGAATCTCAGGGTGAGAGCAGTATTAGTGTGTCTCCTTGTTCTGGTGGCACACTGCTTTGGAAAGGCTGCTGAAGACTCTCCCAGGGGGTTTCTCTTTCCCACTTCTCCCTTCCCTCTTCTCCCTTTGAAACATCACAAGGGACCATCCCTACATCTTAGGATTTGGACCCTCAGCTCTCAGGCCCTGAGATATTCCTGAATAGGCAGCCTTGGATCACAACAGAATCTGTAACTATACACAGAGAGATTGGAGGGTGGGTGAGAAATTTGCAGAAAAAGATGCCTGTGGAATGTACCATGTTACCTTTGAAAGTGAAAGATGGTGATGAAAGAGAGGAAAATAAAATGGAGAAGGAACACTGTTTTTGTACATACAAATGCACACAAGTAGCTTCATGTTAGTACCCCTGGTAGGAGAAAATGTGTAACTTATTTGTCTATTATTTTCCATGCCCCAAATCTGCTAGCATGGGGGGGGGGGTTTCCAAAAAAAGTGATCTCTCGATGACAGAATGGACAAGAACACCTGACCTTTGAAACAAAGGGGGAGGCAGGTTGTGTTTGATTCATACATCATTAGTCTTAAATTTACTGCATCACTGGTCCTACCAGTGACAGACTCTGAAAGTGAAGAAGCTGAATGCACGAAAGCAGGGGCTGACCTCACTTTTTGCCTGGTATTCACAGATACAATATTTCAGTGTTCCTCAAACCATTAAGAGAAGCATTTCTTTTCAGGATTCTAGCTAGCCGACATCTGAAGCTTTGTATTTCACTACTATTCAGGCCTTATAAGGCAGGGAAGAGGGCATTTCAGAAGCAGGGAAGGGGGAATGGATACCTTATCTCCCCAGGCCTCTCCTGTCAGGAAGAGAGCAGGCTTCTCAAAACTGGAATCCTCCCGACAGTTTGGTTAATAACTCCCAGCATAATGTGGGGAAGTTTTATGGCAGGTAAAGGGCAACATGCAGGCTGTGTGCAGTCCCCCCCCCCTGAGATTACCTCTCCAGCAACCCAGGACCCTTTCCACCCTCTCTCACCCTATGGGCCCTTCAAAATTTGTCCACCCAAATGGCAAATCATGTCCTCTCATCACTTCCCATTTCAAACAAAAACAACAAGCCTCTCCCACACTTTTTCTGGCCTAAAACAGGGCTGGGGAAGGGAGATAAAAACTGAAGGGCAAGTTCTGCACACACACCAAGATTTTGTGGGTTATGATTTACTATTTTGAGGGCATTTCCCCCCAAGGTGCAGAGAACAGGGTGTGTGGGGTGTCTGAAGATCTTGGTGAGAACCACTTCCCATGCCTAAGTTCATGGGTATTGTAGTCCAACTCAGCTTGAAGGCCCAATCAGGGGAGGCTGCTGTATAGAGTTAATGGTCATGAATCCTGGGACGAGGTTATTTTACAACTATATGGTGAGAGGTACTAGAGAACCAGAAATGGTAACCCCCTTCCCTCCTAGTGAAACATCCTGGAATATTATGGATTGTAGTGGTGGGAGGATTTTACACACCAGTGGCACAATGGCTCCCATGTCAGTGAGGCAGTGAATTTGCTCTGGATTTTAGTGTAATGTGAAAGCAGCAGTCCAAGATACCAAACTGATTTCTGCAATGTGGATACTTCCTTTAAAACTGCTCTGGCTTTTTATCTGAACTTTAAACGATTGGTCCATGGTGCTAAACCTATTTTGGATCTGGTACAGTACCTTGAATAGCTTCTTTAAACTTCAGACTAAAACACAGAGTGGATTCAGTGCTCCAATGACATGCAACCACTGGCTATCAGTGTTTACACTCAGGATATTCATCAGCACAGCACCAATTCCACTGCCAAAGTACTGTAGTCACAATAAGTCAGGGGCAGGGAGTCTTTTCTGTCAAAAGTCAACATTGCCCCACAGGTAATCTGTCAGGGATCACATGGCAATGAAGGATGGAGCCACAGTTGAAAGTAAGTTAGACTAACCCTTCCTTTCTTGCCCTAGTAACACAAATGAGCTGTCCATGGTGCTGAAAACATTCCAGATATAGAAAATAGTACATTGGATAGCTCCTGTAAAGTTCAAAAATCTGTCATAAAGGTTGTGACCATCATCACGTTTCTTGGTGCTCCTTCTATGTGTCTGTAAATTGGATCAATTCCTACAGAGTTTTGGAGGGAGGGAGTCTAAGGATCCTTTCCCACCACACAGTTATAATGCTCCACTGTAAGTGTCATGGCCGCATCCTACAGAATCCTGGCATTTAAGGAGGGGTATTTAGAATCCTCAGCCAGAGAGCTCTAGTGCCTCCCCAAACTACAAACTCCAGGATTCCATGGGAAGTAGCCATGACAGTTAAAGCAGAATTACAGTGTTATAACTTCCAACATGAAAGGATCCAGAGTTTCCTGTATTATCTGATTAAAAAACAACAACACTGATGATGGGGCAAAACTAAACTCAAATTCAAAAGTATCATCTTCATCTAAGACAAGACCATAACCTTTAATATTTGGTTGTTAGCTTAATTGGGCTCTGACTGGTAGGTATGCCACCACCACCTCATCTGTCCATTTTTCTTTAATTCTTTAGTGGCTCTTCCCTTCCTTTCTTTTAGACCTACTTGACCATGAGGGAAGTGGATGGACATTAGCAATGACAGCAACATTTCCTTTCCATCCACAAACCTCTTTCTATTGATGTCTATTAGCTTTAGGTGTCTGAGGTACTCCAAGAGCATATAATTTTTTTGAGGCTGCTGAATTCAATGGATTTCATTTGACATCAGAGTCCTAGGGAACTATGTTTCCCAGGGCACCTTGTATCTAGGACAGGGGTGAGCAATTGCATGGGGGTGGTTGGGCTGGGTCATTTCCCTTTCTGACTGTTCCCCCCATAGGCTGCATTTCCCCACAGCAAGCTCAAATAACTCAAGTGTTCCTCCACAGTTCCTCTCAAGATGGTGACAGGAACCAACTTTTGTCACTTTCTGTTGTCATTTTGAGAGGGACTGCAGAGGAAAATGGAGGTGCCTGTGAGGTAGCACAGGTTCTGAGATGCTTGTGGGCATGGCAACATTTTTTTGTGTGTTTTCACATTTGGGGGACTAACTGCTGATTTGAGAGAAAATTGCCAAAAATTTATACCAGTATTTTTTTTAAAAAAAAATTGAGAGGTTGGTGCCTTTGGGGAATGGTGTGAGGGTTCAGAGGCCATAAAAGTGGGGTCCAGGGGCGTATATGGTCCACAGGTTGCACTATGCCCTCCCTTGATCTAGGCTGTTGCACTTTTCTTCAAAGTGGCCTTACAAAAAGTGAACACAATAAATGAGGGGAGAAGGAAGGAGATTATGGCACTACTGATGGTGCTCTTGACCTACCACCAAAAAACTGAGGAGAAAAGATGGGGCAGTGAGAGTGGTTTAGAATATTTCTGAGAGAGTAGCATCAACTCACTTTTTAAAATGTTGATGAGAAATGAGGGATTAAAGGGGGGCAGTTCAAGTGTCACAAAAGAAAAGGCAACAGAGACACTCGTAGCCCCAAACTCAAGCAAAAATTCCCCAATACTGTACAACATCAATAACATATGTGCCCAATGAATTCCCTAATAAAACAGATGTGGCAAATTACATTTAATAATGTTTGACAATTCCCCACGCAGCTAATGGTTTGTTAGAAATTAGTCCCTAATGTTTTAGGGACTGCTAGCTCTAACCATCATTTGCTTGGTCCTCATTTACATGTTTCATTCCCAGCATGTCAAATTTCCCATCCTTGCCTGTGCATGGTTTATGGTCCCTTTCCCCTGCTGAGAGATTATTTCAAAGGTCAGTGTTTGTGTGTACAATACAGTCTACCCCTTATAGGAAAAAGATGTGTTTGAATCCAAGTGTACTTTTACACACAGCAAAAATTAGGATGCTTGACGTAATGAGATTCTCTGTGTCTTTTCTGGTAAAGATAAAGATACATTGAAATTTAAATTTTCTGGTAGATTCTCTTCCTAGCAGAGAAGCTACAGAATTAATTAATTAATTTCATATCTATTTTAAAATAGCTGGAATCCTTTTTGTGTTTCATGCTAATCTAAGTTTCTTTATGCATGCAGTTCTACTTTTTTTTTTTTTAACCATGGTGTAATGTCTGTATTCAGTTCACAGTTGCATAAGTGGTGTTCTGGAGCCCTTTCACACTATACAGTTATAGCATTATGAATCATAGAATCATAGAATCATAGAATTGCAGAGTTGGAAGAGACCACGAGGGCCATCCAGTCCAACCCCCCTGCCACGCAGGAAATCACAATCAAAGCATCCCCGACAGATGGCCATCCAGCCTCTGTTTAAAGACCTCCAAGGAAGGAGACCCCACCACGCTCCGAGGGAGTGCGTTCCACTGCCGAACAGCTCTTACTGTCAAAAAGTTCCTCCTCATGTTGAGGTGGAATCTCTGTTCCTGGAGCTTGCACCCATTGCTCCGTGTTCCAGTCTCTGGAGCAGCAGAAAACAAGCCTGCTCCATCCTCAGCGTAACATCCCTTCAAATACTTAAACAGGGCTATCATATCGCCTCTAAACCATCTTTTTTCCAGGCTAAACATACCCAGCTCCCTAAGTCTCTCCTCATAAGGCATTGTTTCCAGACCTTTCACCAAGATTCCTCTTTAACTGCTATAGCAACATCATATGGAATTAATTGATGAGACACTAGTGTTCTCTGGCTGAGAATTCTAAATGCCTCTCCCTAAACTATAAATCCCAGGAGTCCATAGGATGAAACCATGGCAGTTAAAGTAGAATCATAGTGCTATAGCTGTGTAGTGCAAAGGGGCCCCTGCAAGTGTAACTGTTGCATATGCAAGTGCTCACTCTTGGATGTTGTGTAACTACTTATCCATGGCTTCAATGTACCACTTGGTTCACTGGTATTGCAGAAAAAACAAGCACAGATAAACAAGTGGTTACACAAAATTGGTAATCAACAGAAGGGTGGTGTAGCACAACCACCACTTAAGTACGTGAGTGTATCTGTACACTACTAATATAAATGTACACTACACAAGCATTATTGTAGGATCTTGACTAATGTTCAGGGGTTTCCACATGTTGCAGTGTGCACAGCAGACTGCTAGAAGTCAACTTTGAATCTGAGGGCTTGACATTAATGCAAAATTGCAGCAGCATTGATTTGTCTCCATGTTCCTTTGGTAAAAATCCTGGTATGCAAAGCTATCCATCTTTGAAGTTCACATGCAACATTGTCCTGAAGTCACAGTAGCAAGTGCCTAAGGAGCAACAAGAGAGGAATGCAGGAAAAACAGGGAAGAGTTCTAGCCTGTTGCCAACTGGCCACAAAAGAAGCAAGAGAAGTTAAGAGCCAGTCCAGAAGTCACTCACCAATAGTCCATACAAGGTGCAAGAGTAGTCAAAAACCAGTCCAGAGTTCAATTACTAGGTGTCTGTGCCAGGTGCCAAGGAATCCAATAGTTCAGTAGTATCAGGTTTCAGGTCCAAGTCTGAATGGCAGGGGGTTGGACTGCATGGCAGGGGGTTGGACTGGATGGCCCTCGTGGTCTCTTCCAACTCTGCAATTCTATGATTCTAAGTCCATGGTCAGCAAGGGGTTAATGCAACAGTCCAGAAGTCCATCTGAAGCCAAGGCAAAACAGGAACATGAGAGGAATGCAACAACTTAAGATAAACAGTTGTCAGCTCTGAGATGCTAAAGGAAGCTGCATCTAGATTTATAGCTAGAGTTTCAGGGCCAGTTGGAGCTAATTCATGAGGAAGCAGGTTAGCATTTGATATTTAAACAGCAGTGTTGGGCATGGCGCTTCTCCCTCCTATGTTCAGAGAAGGAAGGTGGCATGGCATCTAGATCATCCATCACTGGCTAACCGACTGTTCTTCAGAGTGAGGTATATGTTCTTTATCTGCTTTGGCTGCCTCTGGGGGGAGCCAGGGCAGTATCTCCAGGCTGAGCCAGGCTGTTTCTTTCTGCTTCTTCAGACTGAGCCAGGCTTCCCCCCTCTGCCTCATCTGCATTCTCTGCTTCCTCCTCCTCCTCTTTGGAAAGGGGGTCCATAACAAGCATGCCTGTGAATCAACATGGTGGCCAAGGGTGAATTATGCTCAAGTAGTTGTCACTGCTGCACACACAGGGTTTTTTTTTTAAATTGCAAATTAAAGATGTGCAAGTGTGACCTTCTGCTTAAAAAAGCTGTTTGATCATCTCAGCACAGCAAAAAATCAGACAATCAGCAAGGTGAAACTCCAAAATGGCACTTCCGGCAACCTCATTGCTTGCAAGCCCACCCTCCCCCATGTACATCTGACCAATCAGCTTTCCACTTCTGCCCTCAATGAGAAGTGGCTGTGATGTGAATCGGTTGTCCAAACAAGTGGTAATGTACATTTTCACACATTATTTAAAAAACCCTGGGAAAAGCCATGAAGGCTCTCCCCCACAGTTTTTTGAGTTTTTGGTCCCCCCTCCTTCTGAATAAGGTGAATCACTGTTGGATATTGTTGGGACAAAAGGTATTCTCTGTGGTTTCTATTAGGATTACTTTCACTGTCTTGACAACCCCTGAGAAATGGATGTCCAAAGAGTTAGCAAATTAATAAATAAGAACTCACAAAGACCCCTGCTGCACTAGATAGTAGTCACTTTTTATTTTTAAAATATTTTTATTAACACACTTATACAGAACAAAACACAAAAAAGGGGGAAAAACACAATTTTCTATGCATTAAAAACATACAAACATAAACAACAAAAAAAGAAAAGAAAAAACACCACAGAACAAAACATTAACTTACCACATTAAATAACATAACTAGTGCCCCCCCCTCCACAGGCTAATGATTATTTTCCACTATTTAAAGTACTTCCATTAGATGATTTTAAAGTCTAGTTTCTACTACAAATCAAAACCATACTATCCTAAAAACCTAAAGTTGATATATAACCCTTACCTTGTTGCAAAAAATGTATAAACAATGCCCAATATTTTTTTGAAATTAACTAATGATTTCTCCTCCATCAACATTGTCAATGTGTCCATTTTGGGTAAATCACAAATCTTAATCAGCCAATCTCCTTTTGAAGGAATCAATGCATCTCTCCACTTTTGAGCATATAGCTGTCTTGCAGCTGTGATCATATATTGTAGAACTCTCTCATGTTTCCTCTCCAAGAAAAAACAAAACAAAAACCAACATCCCAAGTAAATAGATTTCAGGTTTCATCCGAAGTTTAATTTTTAAAAAGTCCTCCGACATCTTATGGAGTCAATATTTCTGGGCTTTCCCTCAAGTCCACATATGAAACAATGTCCCAGTTTTCTGCTCACATTTCCAACACTGAAAGAGCCAATGGTCTCTTTCAAGCATGGGGCACCTCCTTCCTACAGGTCCAGATAGTGGCAGCTGGTAGGTTCCATGTCAGTCTGCTAGTGAGTCTATTTCAAGTTTTTGTTTAGGCTTTAAAGAAACTATCCAAGGTACTGAACTGCCTCTGGGACATAAGGGTTAGCACCCTGGATAATCCGGGTACTCATTTTACCGACCTACAAAAGGGTGGAAGGCTGAGTGAACCCTGGAGCCCTCTGGGATCAAACTTGCAATGTGGTGGCTTGCAGTACTGGCATTTAACCACTGCACCACCAGGACACACATATGCCCAACATGCAACTGTGGTAATGGCCAGAATCCTGTTCAGGAGTTATGAATGTATAAGTACTGTAGTTAAGGTGCTAGGCAATGACTCCCACCCCAGTTTCTCCAACCCCCCCCCTTACTGGGCAGCAGCTGCTGCAATCAATGGGGGTCTGTCCCCCTGCTGATCAAGAAGCAGCCAAATGACAATCTCATCCCCTCCCATGAGCGATCTCCAGTGCAACAGGTAGAAATAGAACCTCTGTCGCAATTCCCCTTCATGCCAGAGATTGCTCATGTGAGGAGTGGGGTGGAAACATCAGTCAGCTGCTTTCCAAAATAGGGGAACAGACTCCCATTGATTGCAGTGGCTGCTGCACAGAAGGTGGGGGTTGTGGGATTTTGCTGTCCCTGTCTCTCCCCTAAACTAGGGGCTACATAGGGATTGTGAATATGAAATAGTCATGAGTATGTAATGCTGGCTTACACATTCATAACTGCCCACCAGGAATCTGCCTATCATCATCTTCATCATTTTTATGCAGTACAATCCACATATCCATGGGACCTGTATCTATGGTTTCACTTACCTGTGTCTGAAAAAAATATGTCCTCTCCAGGCATCTTCTAGGTCGTCCAACATGATTCTATGGTATGCTTCCATCAGCAGCTGACCATAGAGTCATGCTGGAAGACCTAGAAGATGCCTAGAGAGGTGTTCTCTCTAGGAATCTCTTGGTCCTCCAGCACAACTCTATGGTATGCTTGGGCCGGAAGTCATTCATTGTAATAGGGTTCACTATTATCTGTGGTTTCCGTTATTCACGGTAAGTGTGGGAACATATCACCTGTGGATATGGGGGCTGTACTCTATTTCACCTTTCTTCCAAAATTGGGACTCAAGACAGCTTACAATTTTAAAAAGAACAATACTGCTAAAATATACAAAAAGTGAATATTAAAATGGAATTAAGCTGTTCACAATATTAAGGCAATTTAACCCTACACTAAAAAGGATAAGATGCGATTCAAAAGCTCAAAAGCTCAGAAGAGGGAATTGTGACAGGGACTTGGCTTCTGCCTGTTGCACTGGAGATTGCTCATGGGTGTGTGTGGGGGGGACTATTAACCAGCTGCTTCCCAAAGAACAGGGGAACAGACTCCTGTCACTCACAGTGGCTACTTCGTGGTAAGTGGGGTTTGGTAGGGATCAAGATGGAAGTCACTGCATAGCACTGTAACTACAGTGTTTATGCATTCATAACTCCTCAACAGGATTGTGGCCATCATCACAATGAACAACAACAAAAACAATAATAATAGAGTGCTTGTTGCCTTTCCCTGTACACTGATCTGCATACATCTTCCTGTTCCTAGCCATGGAGGAGAATTTCAATTCAGTACATTTTTAAATGAGAATCTGCCAAAATTTGCAAATTTACCCATATTCATGTTAGAATGAAATCGATTAAAAAAAAAGAATATGGGGAGATTCATTCATCAAGGTAGAGGGCTCTGAGTACTTAAGTTTTAAAGATATGGGTTTAAAGCCCCATGTATTTACCCACATAAGTGATATTTTGGGTTTGCCCCATCTTTTTTTTTCTGAGATGCTTCCCATCTTTCATACCGATATTGTAGTGAGGTACAACATGTTCCTCTCCATGCTGGGAATATTTGAACTGGTTGAATCTGGCTAGTAAAAATTCAGATCATTTTGTCCACAGCTTGCAAAAGTTCCTTTTGGGGTGGGGGGACTACAGCTGTCAGAATTCCCCAGCCAGCTCTCTTCAGCTATATGGTGTTTAATTCCAAGGAACAGACCTTGAAAAATTACAAAGGGAGTCTGGGTGTTGCAGTCCCCCCAAAGTAACTTTTCCAAGCCCTGGTTTTGTTTCAGTTCATTTATGGAATGTGGAATGCAGGAGACACTGAAACTAGTAGATTTAGATTACTCACAGAATCCTGCTTCTAATCCAAAATTTAAAAGAGGGAAAAATACAGAGGGCAGAGGAGGCAGGTGGAGGCGAGAGTTGTGTAATGTGCTGAACTAAGATCCAGAAGTATGAAAGGACTTATCTGTGGATTGGTAGGCAGTCTGTGGGCGATTGGCTGCTGGTTCATGGTGAGCTTACTGGAAACTGCAAACACAATAATGATCATAATACACAAACATGATACCAGTTCCTGGCATACTGAGGAAAGAAACTGCCAGCTCTCCAGATCCAATTACTTCATAAACACTGCTTTGACACACAACTCAGCCACCTATGGCCAGATGGGTTGTGAGGTTGCAGCTCTTGTTACTAGCCATGACACCCCCTCCCCTCTTTTCTATGGGGGTCCCCACTATAATAATTGGCAATGTTTAATAATTTTGTCAAACATGGTCTTCCTCACAGTGAGGCCATTAACATAAAAACCCAAAGACATGTTACTTAAGTCAAGTATACAAGGTAGAAACATCACTCAAGGAGACCTTCTGCTGTGCTTTCTGCAACCGGACTTGTTTATCTTGGATTGGCCTTTTTAGTCATCAGTGGTGCCAGTCACACGACAGAAATTGTCGCGTTGCCTACCGGGACAAAGTGATAACGAATCCGTCCCTCGCTGTTTATACGATTTATGTCTCTGATATGGATATCCCGTGTGGTCCCGTGACTGATATTTACACGTCCATAGTTCCGGTTTTGTTTAGGTTTAAAATTATTTTTATTTTTTTTTGGCTGTCAATCAAAGATGTGATTACTCGTGTTTTCACAACCTCGGGTGACGCACTTCCCTTAGAGTTCCGTGCCATGAGCGATGCTATTGGCTGGCTGGGGTGGTGGGGGAGAGAGGGGGGCAGAGGTTTGTTATTCCCCCTTTGCTTCTTGAACATTTTAACCCCTTCAGAAGAGGCAGAAAGCATTTTTAAAGATCCAGACTGAGATCTTTTGCTCAGACGCAGGAACGAAAGAGTGCTTTCCATTTGAAATCAAGCGAGTGAGGGGGATAGGAGGGGAGGGGAGGCATCGTATTCCCCTTGCCTCTGTAAAATGTTAACCCTTACAACACAGATTAGCTGCAGAGTTCATGCTTCAAACCAGCTACAAACAGGCTGTTTTGAAACACACAGACACAGAGAGGGGGAAGTTAAGAGATGTTCATTCGCTCAGAGGCTGGAATATTTTACTGTGCCCATCCACCATGATCTCTCTGTTCAGAACCAGGGAGGATCTGCCCACCACGATCTCTCTGTAGCATGCAGTGTAGAAATCCACTTAAAAAGGTGATTGAGTACATTCGCGCGCGCGCACACACACACATCAACCTTCATGCAGCTGGAAGGGATGCCTTTGTTTTCGGCTGGTGAGGCTGGATCTGTTGAACGGGTGACTGACCCCTCCTTTTCTGGTCCCTGAGCTCTAAGCCCGCCCCCAGTCACCATTTCCGGTCATCCCAGTACCGAGACTTTTTGTCCCACGCTGTTTACATTTCAGATTTTCCGAATCCTCCAGTGACTTTTTTAAAAACCGGCACAACCTGTGGGACTGGAAGTCCCGCAGGTTGAGGGATAAAAGGTGGCCCCCCTTCCGAAAATCACGTACCCGACCCGATGTACGTGTAAACTGCCAGGGATAGACACGAATTCTTCCCAGGACATTTTCATCGTGTAAACGGCCCCAGTGTGCTTGCAGAAAGTGTGGGATGAGTCCTTCCTGAATCTTCGTTTGGGAAGAAAAGCCAGAGAAAGAGAGAGAGATTTAAGGAGGGGCCAAGCCTAAATCCAAAGAAATGCTAATTCACCAAATCAACTGAAGGCAGCATCTTGTCAAAGCCCCAGGCTAATCCTATTTTCTTTTTTTTTTAATTATTATTTTCTTTTTTTATTGATTTCAGTAGTTTATACAATTTGCAAGTATTAACATCCCAGTTATCTCATCTTACTATTTTCTTTTTTTTCTATAATACATATATACATATTACAAGCTGATATACCATGTTTTTGTCGATTGATATATTCTCGTAGACTTCCTTTATATATTCCTTGAATAAATTTGTTCATTAGATTTATTTGTATCTAGTTGATTCCCTTCTTCACTGTCTAATCTGGATAGATCTAGATAAGATACTCTGGTTTCTCTTCAGATCGTATAAATCTTTCGCCTTTTAATCCTATTTTCTAAGACTGGCACAACCGAAACTTTCCAATGACCCCCTATCCTTGTACCTCACCTAAACAAAGGAATGTTGCTTCCTCTCTTTGATTCGCAAAATATAAACTAATCAAACGCTATTAGCATATCCAGTACACTGTTGTCACTCTCTGAGCAACAGCTTAAGGTATTGTCTTCTACTCAAAATCACACCCCCAGAAGGCAAATATTTCCTATAAAAATCCCTTGAAAACTCCACTCAAATGCACACAGTCCATCTTCCTCTCAACTCCATGTTAAACTGTGTAGCCATTCTAGATCTGGACCCCTGCCCTGCTGGTTTCCTCTGCAACCTTATCTCTTCAGAAAAAGGTGTCGTATCACCCTTTGGAAATTCCCTTCTCTATCCCTCTATCCAGTTCTTTCCCACTTGATTTTGCTAGTCTTGAGTGAATACTTGATGCTTGAATATGTGTGTGAGTGTGCTTATTATTTTTCTTAATAAAGGTTATTGTTATACTATCTAGTTTATGTCTCTTCCCTAGTATCAGTAAACAAAGGTTAGAAGATTTTCCTTGGATTTTTTTCCCCAGCCTGTGAGGCTGTGTTCTGGAAGAGTTTATTTATGACATTTCGCCTGCATCTGTTACTGGCATCTTCCGAGAATGGTTGGGTAGGAGTGTGTGTGGGGTTTATATACTGTGAGCCCCTGTTGGAGAGGATATGTAAATTTGTGTATTTGAATGGCTGGTTCCTAAGATGGGAGGATATGCAAGGAGGATTAGTGTCTGTTTGGTTAATGATCCATTGTCTGCTGGAAATATCCCTGTCCCTGGGTGGAGTTCATTTGAAGTGCTGAGTTTTGATTTTAGTGTTTTTTGAGGGCTGGCAGCTAGATTTTGTTTACTTTTAGGGTTTCTTTTTTCCTGTTGAAGTGGTCCAGGTGTTTGTGGATTTCAATAGCTTCTCTATGCATTCTAACATGATAGTTGCTGTCCTGGTCCAGAATTTTGGTGTTTTTAAATAACATTTTGTGTCCAGGTTGGTTTATAACATGTTCTGCTACTGCTGATTTTTCTGGCTGGCCCAGTCTGCAGTGTCTCTCATGTTCCTTGATTCGTGTTTGCACACTGCGTTTAGTGGTCCCCATGTAAAATTGTTCACAGTATGTATATATAAACCCCACACACTCTACCCAACCATTCCCTGAAGATGCCAGCCACAGATGCAGGCAAAACATCAGAAATAAACTCTTCCAGAACACAGCCTCACATCCTAGAAAAAAACCAAGAAAAACCTATGGATCCTGGCCGTGAAAGCCTTTGACTTCACAGAGGTTAAAAGATCATGCCATTGCCCCCTCTTTGAATTTGCCACAGCTAGTACATTAATGGGAGAGTACATTAATTCCCCCCAAATTAATGTTGATATTTTGAGAGTCCCCACGACCCCAGAGCAATTAGGGTAACACTCTAATCAACACAGACAGCAGTAAGGGATGTTGGGAATCACAGTCTAACAGCACTTGGAGAGCCACATGCAGCTTATCCCTGTTTTAAAGAGAGACTGCTCAGTTTTAAGCCACTTGGGGTTTTGTATCATGTTATTCCTATGCTTGCCTTCTAAGGCTGGAAGAATGTAGTCGGAAGGAACATGATGCCTCAGAGGGTAGGACCAGGTCTACTGGTTTTAAGTTACAGGAGGGTAGGTTTTGATTGAACATTAGAAGGAACTTCTTGATAGTGAGAGCAGTTTGGAAATGGAACCAATTGCCTAGAGAGGTGGTGGGGTCTCCTCTGGACATCTTCAAAAAAGAGGCTGGTCAACTACTTGCTGGAAATACTCTAGTAGGAGATTAAAAAGGGGGTTGGACTGAATGTGCCATCAGGCCCCTACAAGTGCTATGATTCTATAATTCTGTGGGAAAGGCTGACAGCACAGTTAAACAGGGGTGAATATTAATAAGCTATACAAAGAACAGCTTATCTCATTCTAGAAAATGGCACAGATAGAAAACTGAGCAAGCTCCCAATATGACTTGACAAGATGCAATTATATTCTGGCATTAAGACAATCTGGAGCTCAGACAAAAGAAATGTTTTTCTTTTTTTCTTTTTGGCATTTTTATCTCATTTTTTATTCTTCTGACAAGGTCAGGGTAGTGTATGCAGCTTTCTTGTTTACTGTCGCAACAATCCTGTAACATAAATCCTCATAGTTATCTTGAGGGCACTCAGGTGGCCCCCAAACTTGGGGATCAAGGAAAGCCCTCACTCTTGGTATTGCAGTGAGCACTGTATTGTGGAAGTCTTCTTAGTTGGTGGGTTCAAGGATAGAAACCCCACATTTGGCCACAGTGGTGGGTTTGTTTGAGAGGAAAACTACAGGAGAAGAGATTCCACCTAAACATTAGGAAGAACTTCCTGACAGTAAGAGCTGTTAGGAAGTGGAATACACTGCCTTGTAGTGTGGTGGAGTCCCCTTCTTTGGAGGCTTTTAAACAGAGGCTGAATGGCCAACTGTCGGGAATGATTTGATTGTGTATTCCTGCATGGCAGGGGGTTGGACTGGATGGCCCTTGAGGTCTCTTCCAATTCTATGATTCTATGAATCCTTACAGTTGGTGGCATTGGCCCAAGTGTAAACCCTACAGTTGGTGAGGCTGGAGCTGAACCTCCCCCCCCCCACATATTTGGTGACCACAGCTGGGAGAAAGGGTGGAACTCTCATATAAAGGGTGGAAACCTCACATGAATGTTCTGAAGTTTTGCAGAAGAATTATACTGTGGAGAAAACCACATTTTTTGCAGAAAACTTTTTTTCTGTGCAGAAAACAATGTGTCCTATACAATTTTCTGCACAGAAGAAAGGACTGTTATCCTGTTAGGTATTTATATAATCATAAGCCAATTTATGAGCACATCTATCTATCTATATAATTCTCTTGGGCATGTTGCTGTTTCCAGTGTGCTGACTGGCTGCTTAGGACACTGACCAACCAATCACAGCTTGGTTGGGCAGCCAATCAGCACACTGGGGGTGGGAACATATGGACTGTTACCTCCAATGTAAACATGGCCACAAGCAGTGAGTAGCAGGGTGTATGTGTGAGATGGTGTGTGTGTGCGGGGGGGATTGGGGACGGTCGCAGGGGGGAGCGAGGGCTGCGGTGGGAAGGTGAGGTGCTGTGGGGGGAGGGAAGCAACGGGGGTGGGAAGGGAGCGGTGTGTGTGTGTGTGTGCGTGTGTGTGTACGGGGGGGGGGCTTGGGGAGGGCCGTGGGGGGAACAATGTATGCTACACTGGGTATATAGCTAGTAAAGGTGAATTGCACCATTGGGCAATGTCCATACTCTCAGGAGGGGAGAAGAGACATAGCTACATGTCTGGAACCACTGAACAAGTGAAACCAGCAGCATGTCCGCTATACAATGGTTCCCATGTCCACTGCACAATGTTCATCATAGCACAATGGGTCCTGTTGAGCAACAGGACCCATTGTAGACACTGCACAAGATACCTCAATACACATTGTCACAATTCACTAGAAGGACTGTGTATCATTTCAGGCACAGAGCTACATCATTCTAAAGTTACATGTTGTGGCCTCTGATGAAGGATCTCAGCCTGGACATAAAAATATCTATGAACAAGAGTTTTTCTCTGAAGAATAATCCCTGTTTGTGACATTTAAGGGCCTGTCTAAATGGTGAAAATAATTCTTTTAGAATTTACTTAGAACCCTACCTGTCCTAATGGGATCCTACATAATTCTGTCATATTCAGAAGGAGTGGGTCCAATTCCACCATAAACACCAAGGGAACAGCCTTCAGCACTTTCCTTGTTGTTTTTTTAAAAACTCCATGAGGAATGTGCACGATCAACCATTAGGACAGGTGATCACATTTATTTGCATAGCCCCAGAAAAGTGGAAGTAGAAAGCTGATTGGCTGGACAGGAGCAAGAGGCAGGGCTTTCCAAGAAGGCAAGTGCCCTGGAACTGCCATCTTGGATTTTCACCTTAGCAATAGTGTGCTGTGGCAATGAAACAGCCTTTTTTTCTTTTGCATTTATTTAGGTGGAATATCGTACTATCTCACTTTCACACCTTAAATATGCCTTTAAAAAAAAAACACCACCATTTGGTGGCAGCAACTGACAAAAATAAAAATGTGAGTTGCAGCTGCCATCTTGAATCACAGGTATGCCCGTTGAGACAGAAAAAGTGGATAGCCTCACATGCCTGCGATTTTGCCAAACACCCTTAGGACAAGTCAATCCTGCTTTCAATTTGCATGAGTACACATCAATTCACATTTCCCCCCTCGTATAGATGGGCCCTAAATGTGGGGAGAATACTATGGAGTAACAGTTGTTTAGTCTCATAGTAGGGAGAAAAGTGGCATAATTATTTGTCCTCACATACAAGGGAGAAAAAGTTCAGGAATTTCATCCCTCTGTCTCAGTATTTGGGCAATGGATTGAACCCAGTTCTTTTCTGATAAAGGATCTAGGGATGTTAATTTACAAGGGAATGGTAGATAATCTTCTGAGCAGGAGCAGCCCAGGACATTTTGCTGCCTGAGGCAGAACAGCAGATAACACACCTTACGCCACGCACTCAGTCAAATTTCTTAGGGCACTCCAAACCAGAAGAAGAAGGAGGTGTGAAAATTGGAGGAAGGAACATCAACCATTTCAGATATTCAGATGACACCACACTACTAGCAGAAAAGAGCAAAGACTGGAATGAGTACTGAAGAAAGTGCAAAGGAAGGTTTACAATTGTCAAATCTTCATGTAGCAGTCACTCTGAACTTTAAAGACCATGTCAACAGAATTCAAGCTCTGGGAGGTTCTAAAAAGCTGGCAAAGCTTCAGATATGGCCTTGGTGCCAAATTATGGCCATAATCCTACAATAGCCACAAGACATATCTATGATAATCTCTCATCCAAACCTCCCTCTCAGCCCCAGTCCCCCAACTGGGCCATTTCTATGTCATTGGAGAGTGGGAAAAGTAACAGACAAGCATCCAGAGGGACTGCTGGAGGGGGGGTCCTCTGTAAATCTCTGTAGATGACATCATTGTTCTATGTCCAACTACAGGAAAATAGCTGGACTCTAGTCTGCAGTCCCCCCTCCCCCTGCTCTCCAGTGACACAGAAATGGCCAGGTTTGGGAGGACAGAGCTGAGAAACAGTTGTTGTTGTTTTTCATAGGGGTAGGGATTTTGGTTGTTGCATGATAGGTATAGAATTCTGACCTCTGCAACAGACAAAATAGTGAGTTGTGACATATGCCATTATAATCACCAACCGGATGCCTGATTATATGTCTACCAACCAAGGACTAACCTTGCTAAGTATGGAGGGAGTCATTGCCAGGATGCTGGCCACCAGGTGATGAACTGGCCACCAGAACAAACCGAATGGTGGTGTGGAACAGTTGTCATCTGAGTCAGTGTTAGGACTACAGTGCTTGCATGCCTGAAATTTTGGATCTTCAAGGCATTCAAGCACTGGAAGTAAGTCATAGTCTGAGTGGCTGGGAGGAGGCTCACTCTGAAATTTCAGGGTGAAGCAACACTCCGCATCCAGACATAGACTACACTGGTATCCAAGATTAGTTTGAGGTGGTCCATTTCCCCTTCAATTGATGAATTTCCATGTACTTTGCTTTTAACATGTGCTTTTTTTGTATGCAGTTTTTCCAAATACAGGCAGACCCCATATTATGTGGGGGATCCGGTCCAGGACACTTTGCGTAGTATGAAATTGGTGTATAATCTGGAATGCTTTTTTTTAACCTGAAATGAATGATGAAGTGTTCTCTCTAGGCATTTTCTAGGTCCTCTAGCACAATTCTGTGGTATGCTTCTGCCATAAGTTGACCATAGAGTTTCCCTGGAGAACCTAGAGATTCCTAGAGAGGTGTTCTCTCTATGAATCTCTAGGTCCTCCAGGGAAACTCTATGTCAACTTCCAGAAGTATACTATAGAATCACACTGGAGGACCTAGAAAATGCCTAGAGAGAACATATTTTTTCAGTCATGTATGAATGAAACCATGTACTACAACCTCACATTATATGGGATCTGCCTGTATATTCTTTTTCACAAAACTTTTTTTTCTAATGTCACAATTTTTTATAGATTTTTTAAAAAATGTACAATTTTCTCTAATACACACATTTTGTATGCTTTCCTTGATATAAAAACTGCATCCCCAAATGGCTGAAGATCCAGTATAACCGTGTCTTGGTTGGCATAGTAATTTGGTCAATGTGAATTAGGCAACTTCACACTAAAATGTGAATCAAGGAAATTACTCTCTGATCCCTGGTGGAAATAAAGGGATTGTTTAAATGGCCAAAATACTCCTCACAGAATGTGAATAGAATCCTACCTATCTTAATGGCATCCTGCATCATTCCACCGTATTGTGAAGGAGGGGGGCCCAAATGCCAAAAAATACATGGGAAAAGTCTTCACAGCTTTTCCCGGAGTTTTTTTAAAAACAGCAGTAGGAATGCACATTCCCCCTTTTTGGGACAAGCGATTTGATATGAATCGCTTTCCCATAGGTGAAGAAGCACAAGGATGATTGGCTGGACAAGTGGTGGGGGTGGGGCTTGCAAGCTCTGGGTGGTGCCATTATGGATTTTCACCTTAGCGATCAAGCACTAAGGCAAGAATCAGGGTGGTGTGGGCTTTTTTGGTAAAGGCAAAATATCACTCCAGCACATATTGGAAATATATGTATGTATATATATATATATATATATATATATATATATTAAATAAAAGTTCCACAAATTAAAGTAGGTAAAAAAGGGAGCAACTCACTCTCGGCCACCATCTTGACTTGCAGGCATGTGAAGCTTATGTCTAACAAAAAAACATTAAGACAAGTCGCAGCTGCTGCGATTTAACATTACTTCAGAGCAATCCGGAGTGCTGCTGCTTCTTCTTCTTCTTCTTCTTCTTCTTCTTCTTCTTCTTCTATTTTTTTTTTTTTTGGCTCAAATAGACAAGACTTAAGTGCCACCAAGAAGGTCTGGAGGGTTATGGCTGCTGCTTTTCCCTTGGCTGTGCAACAGCAGCTGGATGATGCCAGGGCACCTCCCTATTGCCACTCAGTAGCCATTTTGCCTGGGAGCAGAACAGTACTCCACCACTATCCAGTGGTTGTTGCATTGTCAAGGGAGCGGTGTTGCGTAAAGAGGTGCTGGACACCTCCTTTCACAATGCCTAAGAAAGTACCTACCCTAGCATAAACCCTGGTTAGCTCAGTTTCACCCACCAAGAGGATTCTGGCCTTCCAGGATCGATTCCAACTCATTCAGTTGATTAACTCTTCATCTCATTGAACCATAACCCTGTGTTAGCCTCATTGACTTATTGATACTTACCTCTGAGTAGCCAGGTGTAGGATTGCACTGTGTACAGGTTTCAAGGTGAGATGGAAGCTGGGGCTCAACTCTTCCTGCTGCAATCATTTCCAGGTCAAACAAATGTTTTGCATTGTGCCTCATTAAACACAGTGACAACATGATACAGCTCTTGTTTTATTTCAAGATTTGGTATTCATAGTTCTGTCCAGCTCCCACTCACCCCCACCTATGCGTATATAATCATTACTCAGAGGACAAGTAAGAGTTTGGGAGTCCTGAAAAATTACCTGCCACTAGAGGTTATTCAAATTCTGCCCTTGATTTATTACTGTCGACATTTTTAAGGCCATATCTATAGCTGGTAGTTAGCTAGATTGCTGAACCAACACTTTTTCTTTTTCTTTTTTAAAAGAACTATGAAGAATAGTCTTCCGGGGTTAGCTTATTTTATTTACAGCATTTCACAGTGAGCAAACATTAAAAATTTACAAAGAAATATTGATCTGCAGCTCCATCAAAGCATTTCTACCTAAATAGAGCCTCCTGAGAAGTTTGCTGTTGTGATCATACAGTTACCCAGATGCTTATAGTCTAAACACCTGTGAAGTCCAGATGCAAAAAAGATAGCTAAAGCACCAAGGAAGAAAGCTTATTAATGACAGTAATGGCAATGAAATGAAAGTATTCTATATTGTAGGCATGTGACAGATCACTGTGTTTAATGTGCTTTTGTGTAAAAATGTGTGTGTTGGTGTATGAGTGGATGTGTGCAATGCACTTGCTGGCCGAGCAGACCACAAGATGGCACTGTTGTCAGTCAGTTGAACTGTTCTGAAATATTTCTCCATTAGTAGTAGGAAAAAACCTTTTCAAGTTACAGTAAAACTCTATCTTATATAGAACTGTTTGGGGAGTTGTGGGTTAATGCCAGAGAGTCATCTGTCTCCTAGTGGAATCTGGAATCAGAAATAGCTGAGATCTTGGAAGATGGCTGGCTGCGATGTTTCACTCAGAACCTTTTAACGTCCCTGGGAAAAGACGTAACCAACAACTGGAATAAGATTTTTCTTTTTCTTCAGACGCTGCTGAAAATAGTGCATTACAACAGTAGAGATACTTTGTGATATTGTGATATATTAGCCAGTATTAGCTGATGCGGTGTGATATCATGATATTAGCCTCAGGCTGGGTGCCAGGTCATCTGCGTAGGGTTTCCATGTCAGTGGGATGGTGAGTCTAAGGACTTTATCAGACCACCCACTGTTACTGTTCTTTTGCCGGCATATTGTAAAACATTTTTATGCTGGCAAAAGATCCCTACCAGATCTTACCTTTGCCTGGTAAAAGGCAGTCCAGACACTAATGGAGAGCGAATGGAGCTCTGTTGACTTTTGTGCTCATGATCTCCACGAATCTCACAAGAAGACATGTGTGCAAGAAATTTAAAAGTAAAAGTAAAATAAAGATAGAAAAAATTATCACAAGCACACACACACCCCACTTTTAAAAGTCCCAAGTACACAGGGCTGTGTGTGTCATAAAAAGAGTTTTCCCTACCTGGCAGTCCTGATCTCACCCAGATGTGTTCTGTCATTCATGCTGCATTCACATGATCAAAATGGCATGAAGTTTCAAACGCCAGCAAGGCCAGCAACAAAGCACTAGGGGAAATCTATTGACCACTTGGCCCATCAATAAGATATGACAGCTTTTTAACAAAGTATGATTGCAAAAGGACATCATCTGGTATGCGCACCCTTTCGTGATCATTAGGCATCATTATGATGCCATATTTGCCACATCTGATAAAGTCCTAAGTTGTTGTGTGAATGTTAAAAGAGCTGTCAAGGTGCTGCACTGTTTGGAAGAGAGGCTTCAGCTCCTTGGACAAGTTATTTAAAGTTCAGCATGACACCCAGAGCTGCTTCACTGCTCCACTGACATGGGATCCACCAGTCTACGCACCCTACTATTTTGGGTTGCTTGGGCATAGTAGACACTCAAACCTATTTCCAATGTACTAGATGCCACAGTCCTGATCCTTCCTGATTTCCCCACCCCTTTCTCTTTCTCTCTCCTTCACATAAACCTAAGCTTGGGAATAGCCACCCCCATGGCCATACAGTGGCTGGTGGAGAGTGGGAAGGATCAGACAAGCATCTGGCTATGTCCCTGTAGCCAGATGCAGACCAATGACATCATCTGCTGAGATCTTCCAGGTGCCTTTGGAGGTCTTGGTGGATAATGCAATAATTCTGTGTCTGACTATGAGGACATAGCCAGATGCTTCTCTGATCCCCCAGCATTCTCCATCAGCCACTGAATGGCCATGGGGTGGCTACAGTGATGTAATGGAGAGGTTTGAGTGGAAAGATACAGCATAGTTCTGAATGGTCACAAGGTGGCGGGAATGGTGCAGGAGCTAAAGAATGCGTTCAGGAGGGGAGGCTTTGGTCATTCCAAAGGGTGGGGGAGAATATCGGCCTCCAGAGGGACTAAAGAAAGATATACAAAGGTGTAAGGTGGACTTAAGCCTCTGTATGACATGAACCCAACCATCATGTCTTCAAACATTTAGTCTCTTAGCACATTATAACATAGGAAGATCACCATAAAATTTAACAAAGTTCACTGTCATTAGTGGCTCTGAGGGGGCGTTTTGAAAAATAATTGGGAAATGAAGCTTCAATAGGATATTTGTAATGTCCTCCAAAATCCTATAGGGCTGCCTTCTACTCCTTCCAGATGCCCACTGCCAGCACAGAAGAAAGGGAGATTTAAAACTTCCATCCCTGGTCATGGTTGGATGAAATTCTACCACTACCCCTTCCTTTATCCTGCAATTTGCCTTAGGGGGAAATATCTTTTCCCTTCTCCTAGTAGCTCTTATGTTCTGCTGCTTCACAAAGGTCAGTCCATGGAAACGGATGAATTCAGGTTGGCACAAAAAGCAGACCAAGTGGGGTTAAAAATCCACCCTGGGCAGTGGTTCTGTACAAAGGCAGTTCCTTTCTTTAAATGGGGTCTTCTCATGCCACATAACGCTGCACAATAATGCTGGAATGAAAAGCAATTCAGTTCAGAGAAGTAGGTCCACTGGCGAGGTATTTTAGGTTTTTATAAATAGTCCTATAAATAATACATTTCTCTGTTTGTGCTGCTCTCATTGCTATTGATATGCAGCAGAGAGTCCTCTGGGTTTAAATCTGCAGATATTTTTATTGCTTCAGGTCATTGGCGTGTTACTTTGTACAAATAGCACCCACTGCCGCCAGCCCGGCATGTTTATTCTTGCATGCCTCAGTGGAGATCTTGAAAAGGCAAAGCCATCATGTGCTCTTGGCTCCTTCTTACCTGTCTTTAGACTTTGCTAAGTGCCTGCTTTTATGGGTCAATTGAAGAGCCTGGATTGCTCTGTAATTTAGGGATTTTATGCCCAAATGCTGGATGTCAGACTAATAGGTGATGGGCAATCAAACTCTGAAGGAATTACATAAATAATATTGTGGTGGGGAGGGAGAGTTTGGTATTGAGGCTTCTGCTGCCATTACATGAAACTGTCAGGCAAAATAGAGACATTTTAAAACAAAAAACACCCAATGGTGCTACACAGCAGTGGAAGCATCAGACCAAAACAATCCAGCTAGGTAGGTGCTCTGTTTAAACATTCTAATCCATTCAACCATTGTCCTTTTTAAAAAATACTTTGATTTCTTTCCTTTTTTTCTTCTTTTCAAAATCTCAAATAGAAAACGTATAAGCAAGAATGCAATAGCATGGCATCAGGTGGCAAAGCAAGAAAACACATCAAAGATGAAATACCCTCCCTCATTTCACAGATAAAAGCTAGGACATGCACGGCTGAGCAACATCAGATTGTGATTGAAAGGGTGTGGTCAGGCATCAAGAAGGCAAATGTTATAGAATCGCAGAATCATAGAACTGTAGAGTTGGAAGAGACCACGAGGACCATCCAGTCCAACTCCCTGCCATGCAGGAAAGCACGATCAAAGCATCCCCGACAGATGGCCATCCAGCCTCCAACATGTCACCCTCCAACATGGTCACCTTCAGTATTTTCTTTGCCTTAATAACTACCGTATATTCCGGCGTATAAGATGACTTTTGAGCACTCAAAAGTGCCCTCCAAAATTGACAGTCGTCCTATACGCCGGACACACTTTGCTTCGCCCACCTGCCTATCTCCTGCCTCTTCGCAAAAGGAGCGAAGAGGCAGGAGATGGGGCAGGGGGGTGAAGCAAAGTGTTTTGAAGATCATTCGCCCCCCTCCTCTGCCTTCTCCCCCTTTGGGGAGCAACGGAAGAAAGAGGAGGGGGGCGAACATTGCGGTTTGCCGCAGCCGCTGCTCGAGTGCTTCTGCAGCGGCCGAGGCAAACCCGCGATTCGCCCCTTCTCCCCACCTTCCTGGAAGGTGGGGAGAAGGGGTGAACATGCCCGGTTTGGCCGGGCAGCCTCCGGATCCCCCTCCTGCGCTCCCTCCTGGAAGGGAGCGCAGGAGGGGCATGCAGAGGCTGCGCGGGCAAACCGCGATTCGCCCCTTCTCCCCACCTTCCTGGAAGGTGGGGAGAAGGGGCGAACGTGCCCGGTTTGGCCGTGCAGCCTCTGGATCCCCCTCCTGCGCTCCCTCCTGGAAGGGAGCGCAGGAGGGGCATGGAGAGGCTGCACGGCCAAACCGCGATTCGCCCCTTCTCCCCACCTTCCTGGAAGGTGGGGAGAAGGGGCGAACGTGCCCGGTTTGGCCGGGCAGCCTCCGGATCCCCCTCCTGTGCTTCCTCCTGGAAGGGAGCGCAGGAGGGGCATGCGGAGGCTGCGCGGCCAAACCCGCGATTCGCCCCCTCTCCCCACCTTCCTGGAAGGTGGGGAGAAGGGGCGAACGTGCCCCGTCTGGCCGCGCAGCCTCTGGATCCCCCTCCTGCGCTCTCTCCTGGAAGGGAGCGCAGGAGGGGCATGCGGAGGCTGCGCAGCCAAACCCGCGATTCGCCCCCTCTCCCCACCTTCCTGGAAGGTGGGGAGAAGGGGCCAACGTGCCCGGTTTGGCCGTGCAGCCTCCGGATCCCCCTCCTGAGCTCCCTCCTGGAAGGGAGCGCAGGAGGGGCATGCGGAGGCTGCGCAGCCAAACCCGCGATTCGCCCCTTCTCCCCACCTTCCTGGAAGGTGGGGAGAAGGGGCGAACGTGCCCCTTTTGGGCGCACAGCCTCCGCATCCTCCTCCTGCGCTCCCTCCTGGAAGGGAGTGCAGGAGGGGCATGCGGGGGCTATGCGTTGGAAGAGGGGGGTCGTCTTATAGGGCGAATATATCACAAACTCTGCATTTCCCCTTAAAAATTGGGGGGTCGTCTTATACGCCGGGTCGTCTTATACGCCGGAATATATGGTAGCCTTCCCACAAGCAGTCTTAGAATCATAGAATTGTAGAGTTGGAAGAGACCACGAGGGCCATACAGTCCAACCCCTGCCACGCAGGAATCACGATCAAAGCATACCTGACAGATGGCCATCCAGCCTCTGTTTAAAGACCTCCAAGGATGGAGACCCCACCATGCTGCGAGGGAGTGTGTTCCACTGTGTTTTGCTACCTTTACTGCTCCACCAAAGGCCTTCAGATAGATTTTAGCCTATTTTTGGTTGGTCTCACTCTGAGTTTTCTGCCACTGTCATTCTAGTCTCAATCTCACTCATTTCACTGCTGCCAGCTCCTTAGAAAACCAGAGGGCTGGTTTAGCACCACTCTGTAAGAAGGGATGCTTAGGAGCAATCATGTATACCACCCTGGCCATTTCCCCATCCCAGAGATCAACCAGGGCTTTGAAAGGATCACCTGCCAAGGCAGCAGAAAACTCCCCAAGAACCATCAGGAAGTCATCAAGACCAAAGTTCTATAGGGCTTTATAGGTCAAAACCAGCACTTTGAATTGTGCCCATAAATGAACCGGCAGCCAATGCAGCTGTTGCAAAAAGAGAGTTGTGTGTTTCCTGTAGCCAGCCCCAGTTAGCAAAAGAAGGAAACTCCACCATGCTCCAATTAGGCGGAAAGGAATAATAGAGCTGGGTATCATCAGCATACCAGTGACACCTGATCCCAAAACTCCAGACATCCATTGCTAGAGGTTTCATGCAGATGTTAAAATATTGAAGTACTGAGTTTAGGAAAGCCTGAAAACACACACACACACACACACACACACACACACACTGTGCATATATGTATATGCACATGTGCTTTGGTACAGCATGATTAACAATAACTATAATATTATAGGATTTGATTTGTTTAATCTTAGATGTTTTCAAATTGACTCTGGGGACTTTATCACACACACACCCCTGCGCAAAAAGCTCTGTTCTTTTTCTGTTTTTATGCCAGCAAAAGAACTCAAAAGAACTCCCCATGCTGCACCTACCTTGCTTTCCTAGCAAAGGCTTCCTGGCAATGAAAGAGTTCAAAATCCCATAGATTCTTGCGAGAAGATGCTCATGCAGGAAATTAAAAACAAAAACAAAAAGAACATAGAAAAAGTTTTTAAAAAGCATATACACACACTTAAAAATATACACGCAACTTGGGGAGGGTCATAAAAGTGTGTCACTTACCTGGATGTCGCGATCTCATCTAAAAGCATTTGTGCCAGACTGGCCATTCACGCTGCATTCATGTGAGGGCACGCATGCGGCAAAACTGGCACTAAAGCGCCATGGGGGCTCAATTGATGCCTCCACCTGTCAATTAAAAAGTATAGGTTTGGGCCAGTACATAAATGCAAAAGGGTGATGTCGTCTGATATGCATGCCCTTTCGCATTTATGTGGTGTCGTTATGACACTGTTTTTAATGTGTTCTGATAAAAGTCCTGACTTATGATGACTCTATTTTATGATTTTCTTGGCATGAGTGACCCTTTTTCAGGGAAATAGTTGTGTTTCATTAATGTGGTTGCCATAAGTTGAAGTCAACTTGACAGCAGTTAACACAACAAGAGATGGAGGGGAAACCAAAAAGAGGAGCTAAAAAGTCAGACAGACCAATGCTGGGGTAGGAATTGTATCTTGTTAACAGTTCCTCTTTCCCATCCCTCTCGTAGCCATGGGAATTCAAGATGTCAACTTTGTACCTTTGTAGTTGCTGCTGCTAATGGGATTGGCAATTCATGTCAAGTCAGGCCAGGTACACCTGTTACATTTACCATGTTTTTAGCTTACTGTTCCCAAGCTGTGGAACTCCCTCCCACAGTAAACTAAACTGGCCCTTCTCTGCTCTCCTTCCAGTGGCAAAGAGATTTTTATTCATTTATACAGATTTTTGGCCCTCTCATTTGTTAATATTTTGTTATTTTAAATGCCTGAATTTATATTTTAATCTTATGTTTATGTGTTTTAACCTAGTGTTAAATGGTTTAATGTGTTTTGTAATATATTGTATTTTAATCTATGTTGTACCCTGCCTTGAGCCTTGGGGAGAGGCAGGTAAGAAATAATCATAATCATAATCATAATCATAATCAATCATAATCATAATCATAATCATAATCATACTTTTCTCATTCAGTATAGTTTTATATATAATATTTACGTATATCATTCTTTTGTTGTGCAACTTCAAGTCATTTCTGACTTATGGTGACCCGTGGGTGAACTTATCACAGAGTTTTCTTGGCAGAATTTGTTCAGAGGGGATTTCCCTTGCTGTTCTCTGAGGCTGAGAGAGTGTGACTTGCCCCAGGTCACCCAGGGAGTTCCATGTCTGAGCAGGGATTTGAACCCTGGTCTCCTAGTGTCTTATTCCAACATTCAAAGCACTATATACCACACTGACCCTAATTTATATTATACCATATTGTTGTTGTTATTGGTGGGTCTCATTTTACATTATTCCCATTTACATTTCAAATTTACAACATTTCTCCATAAATAAATGAAAATCTCCGCCACAGTGCATAGCTCTCCCAGTGCACCTGTGCATTGAATGAAGGAGGGAAGGCATAGGACTGAGGAAGCTGAGTTGAGTTGGGAGTTTGGCATAAGGAAAACTGTCTAGACTCAAGCTTCTTTTTAACCTGCCTAGGTTGGGAGAGTGGAAAGGAGGAGAAAACAACTGCAGACTTAGCATTACTGGAATGAAGGGGTTTCCTTCGCCAGCTGAGAATGGGATATGTGGTTGGGATGAAAAACAACAACCTGGAATCTTGATGTTTGGATGTGGCAGGAGGGCATGGTTTCCTCTCTCACTTAGGTGAGGAAGTCACAATGGAAAGAGAGCAATTGGGCAACAGTAACAATACCAAAGGAGGCAACTCTGCTAAACATGCTGCAGTAAAAAGAACAAAGGACCTTGTGGCATCTTAAACCCTGCTCATCATCAAGGACTGTATGGGGAGGGAGAAATCAGTGCATGCATTGTGCAAGGACTAGGGGATTTATTTATTTATTTATTTATTTATTTATTTTGGTTTTCCTTTGCTTCTTCAATGCATCTGGTTACTGCTCAGGAGATGTACTGCCTCGTATCCTGTTGTGCACTCTGCACCTACTGCAGATTACACAGCAGGCAATGTACTGCTTCTGTCTCTCCAGATCTGTTTTCTCTACCTGAGAAGCCTACTGAAGAAGGCATAGCAGAAGAACACCATTCTTATCAGTTTCTTTTCCCCCTCCTCTCTCTCTCTCTCTCTCTCTGTGTGTGTGTGTGTGTGTGCGCACGCACACGTGTATGTGTGCACACACCCCTCTGAAAAGGAGCTGTCATCTAACAACAAGCCAGCTCCCCTTAGTGAAGTCCCCATGGGATCACCAATTGCTATCTCTTCTAGTGAACACCTGCACATTTTTCTATCCTGGATTAAGGTGATCTCTAATGTTTTTGTGCGTGTGTTAAACCCCATTAAAATTGGTGGTAAACTGAGTAAAATTGCTAATTTTGTGGCTATTTCAACTCTATCAGAACACACACCCCTAGTCTCCAATGGTTCCCTTTGGAAGGGTTCCCCTTATTTATATCCATCTCAATTTACCTTATAAGTCCATGAATGCAACCCCAACAAAAATTGAGATCTACCTGTCATTGTTTTTAATTCTGTTTTGTTAGAGGACAGTGATGTCTGCTTCAGGCAGCCTGCCTTGTAAACTTTAAGTTGGTCTGCTGCCTTCAGGCCTTGTGGAGGATGCTGTATCATCAAGATTTAGTTGCCAGTTTGGTTAGCCTCTGTAGGTGGCGTGGGAGTAGACACCATTTTGCTCTTTGCCCCAGGTAGAATTATGTCTTGGGTAGGCCTTGGTGAAAGGGTTGACCTGATTTGTATTCTCCTTTTTAGTCATCAGCGCGCTTGCAGAAAGCGCGGGATGTGTCCTTCCTGAATCTTCGTTTGCGAAGAAAAGCCAGAGAGATTATCTGGATGGCTGTTGTGGGGGGCGGGGAGGACTTTTTATCCCTCATAACCTCTGGGGCCCCATCAGCACATCTCAGCACACTGGAAGGTCTGTCATGTGATTTCCAGTTACCACTTTCAAATGGTTTTCAGCTGTAGGAAAGCATTTTGGGGCAGAGGGTTGTAGGGATAAGGCAAGCAACTGTGTCTATGCATGGTTTGGAATGGAAAACCATTTGAAAATTCTTACAGCAACGGAACTGTTTTGGAATATATAGACCCGAAAATCGCGTCTGAAAATCTCCTTTGTTTGTGAAGAAAAGCCAGAGAGAGAGAGAATCTCATGGCTTCTGAGTTACTCCCTTTTGCAAGGTTGAAATAGGGAAGGTGAGTTTTGAGGAGTCCAAAAATTAAAGCAAATCCAAGCTCTTGACTCAGCCCAACAATAGATAATTTTTTAAAAAACTAAATAACAATATCCTCTCAGACCAAGTCATAACGTCTTCTTGCTAATAATGCATACCATGTATGTATGAGAGAAAAAGGAACTTGTGTATGTGTCGGGGGGGGGCATTGTCATACCTCAATATTTGAAACAACAGTAAACTATAAATATTTGCAGCATGTTAATTGCATTGAGGTCCGTTGAGGTCCATGTAGGCTGCAATCCTACATCAGGACTGTGCAGCATCAAATTCGGCCAAGTATTTCTCTTTCTCCTTCTTTCCCCATGCAGCTGACCTGTTAGCTGCTGGAACACATCCCAAAGGTAATTTTCTGGCCAGGGGAGGGCCATGTTGAGCCCAGGCAGTGTCCAGTAACAGTCTACATCAGGAAGCACAAAGATGATGTCATTCTCTTCCATTTCTGGAGTTTTGGGATGCCCCCTGGCCATGGGGGCATAGGGCAGCAATCAGATCAACTGCATGCATGGTGAGTGGTGGTGTATAAGGAGGTACTGAATACCTTCTTACACAATAACCTTAAAAAATGACATATACAGGTGTAACAGAAGTTCATGCTTACAAATGACACCATCAGGGTCCTAGACATCGGCTGGCATCATCATGCACATGTAGGTTCTTTGTTGTTGCTGTTGCTGTTGTTTTTGTGTGCCTTTGAGTCACTTCTGGCTTATGGCAACCCTAAGGTGAACCTATCATGGGGTTTTCTTGGCAAGATTTGTTCAGGGGGGGGGTTTCCTTTGTCCTTCCCTTGAGGCTGAGAGAGTGTGACTTGCCCAAGGTCACCCAGTGGGTTTCCATGGCATCTGTGTATATCCTTTCTGGAGGGTGCTGTGGAGGTTGGTATTCCCTTCCTCTGTCTGCAGTGTCCAAAGACCCTTCCACACTTAATGTACAGCCTTTTAAGGACCCCACCCCATGGCCATTTCATGACATATGTGGAGCAGACTGTGTCAGAGAAGCATCTGGCTATGTTCCCGTAGCCCAATGCAAAATGACTAGCACTGAGACATCTGGAGAACCCCGACTGTAATCATTTCATGTCTGGCTATAGGGACATAGCCAGGTTCTTCTGCAATCCTGCCTGCTCAGCAAAAGGCATGGAATGGCCATGTGGGCTGGGTGAAGTTCTGTACGGTAAGTTCAAGGGGTTGGACTTATGGCTCAGTCTAGTTTAGGTCTGCATGCAGAAATACTACATTACACTGAGCCATGCCGAACGGCAGCCATAATGTGATACATATAGTACAAACCTCCATCCCTCCCTCTATGGGTGTGTGCTTCATTATTACTAAGTAGGGTTCCCAGGTTAATTTGCATAAGATCACACGGCATGTGCAATTTTGCATTTTTTTTAAAGTATTTATAAATACAAGGCAGTGTCCATGGCTGTCGTCTCCACTTTATCCTCACAACCATCCTTCAATGTAGATCAAACAGTCACTGGCCTAGGATCACCCTGGGCCTGAATTTCATACCTCTGTAGGTCCCTGAGGGTGGTCCTTCCCGAACCCAGTCCAGTGCTCCATTCGCTACATCACACTGATTTTGAATGTTTGTGTTTTCAAAGTGCAGATTGCTGACCTTAAGAAATAATAGTTATTAATAGGATTATGATTATGGCATGTCTGTACTGGGAGGGGGAGCACCTACTGGCATCAAGGCCTCAACTTCTGCCTACTGGGTGTTGATGCCCTGATGCCAATAGGAGCTCCCCCTCCCCAGTACAAATAGCACTTTCAGAGGAGAATTTTTTATCTGGACCACAGTAGGGAAGAAAATGGCCAAGTCCTCTGCCCTGAGTGCTACAATCCTGATCATGATCCCACCTGAAGATCTCTATGACAGAGCTTGGAAAAGTTACTTTTTTGGACTACAACTCAGTCTAGTGAGAACATTGGGGATAGTCTTCCCAGGGCTTGTCTAGATGGTCAATTTGCCCCTTCTTGCCCCTGTCTTGGAGCCCTGCAGTCTGGATGATGCAGGGCTTTTGCCCCATTTTGCCCCTGGGCAGTCCTCATATCCCACAGGGCAAAGACAAAGCCAAGATGGAGGGGAAAAAGATGGGGTTAGGCCCATTACAACTTTTTTTTTTTTTTTTTTTTAAATACAAGGTAAAATCCACTCCAGCCAAAATAAAACAGACCGGAACTGCGTGACCAAAGGAGTCCAGACCACCATGCTGGCCTTTCACTGCAGCTGCCCTCTGCCTTTTTTTGCACCCTTTAAAGCCAGGAAGGAGTCCCACAATATATGATGAAGGCTGGTCGCATGCATGGGGCCTTGCTCACATGGTGCAGGCCAGCTTCCTGGCTATGGGTGGCAGCAATGGCAGCTGCAGAGACCAGCTGGCATGCTGGTCTGGGCTCCATCCCATTCCATGCAGGTAATGGGGGAGCAACAGGCCAGATCTGTGGGTAGAATATGCCAGCAGGAAGCCTGTGTATTCTGACCCATGTAGATGAGCTTTGGAAGCGGCTGCGCCATATTTTAAGCAAGGAAGTTGCCCGTGCTTAAAATATGGTGCAGCCGCTTCCAAAGCTTCACGGACATGCCACGAAGGATCCCGGAAGAGGGACGGCAGTGTCTGAAAATGACCCCCTGCCACCCAAGAGCGCCGTCCCTCTCCCGGGACCTAATCCCATGGTAAGCACTGTTAAGCACTGTCTGAAAATGTCCTGAGTATCTTCTGCTACACAGATCTCTGCCCATTGGACAGGTATAGTATAATCCATCATCCCAAACTCTATTCCAATACTTCCTTCTTTCTTTGTTAGCCTTATGTGAGTGCTTAAAGTCTGAGTGTGTGCATGTGTGCATCTCCATGATTATTTTTCAATAAAAGCCATTTTTATTTTTTCCCCTGGCTTGGAGTCTCGTCAGTTACTACTGGTATACATAGTTCAAAAGTTCCCACCATTACCCGACCTGTCGCAGTTACTATTGGAGCTAATTAAATTTCCCATAGAAATATTGATTTTTGGTAGACACGCGTGGAATTTCCATGGACCCCAGTAATTCAGGTAACACTTGGATGGAGTGAATTTGTCAGTTCACATCTGATCCAGATTTTGATTTTTCTATATAAACAACAACAACAACCCTCATTTTTTTTCATTCTATTTGTGCAATAATTTGCACATTCTGTGAAACTCTTAATGAAAATGAAGGGGAATAAAATGCTTACTCCTCCCTATTTTCTCTCTGCTTGGGTTTCCTTTTAAGAGACTGATCTAAAGAGACTCCCACCCAGAAGTGTGCCCCATGTTTCTCTTTTTGCAGCACCCTGTCATTTCTTGGTGGGAGGTCAATTGAACTGAAAGCACTTCCTTTGCCATCTGTCATCTCCCTTATCAATTCTGCTTGAAAAGGACCTCTCCTGTTTCCTCCTGTAAGTACGTTTCCCCTGCCCTCTCCCTGGGCTGCTACTTTAGCTCAGTGCTAAATGCATCTGCCCCTGTGCTTCTCTCTCTTCATCAATACCATAAAGGAAGAGCATCCACGTACATGGAAGTGTTCCCCTTTTCTGTGTATGTCATCTCACCAATGGATTGTCAGTGGTACTCTATCATTTATCCCATCCTTCATCTGTATAATTAGTGAAGAGGCACTCTCTCCATCAACGTTCATACCAGGGCTATTTCCCCCAAATTAGCTATCTGCCAGAAGCATATCTTAAGCACCCATGCCACTTGAGAATTAATTACAGAAGAGAAAACTTGAGATGTTTTCTTTTTTTCAATTTGGTAAATTGTGGATTACAATAGTGCTGTGATGAAATGGGTGAGAAGGATGCATTTTATGAATATTTCCTTCCCCCACAAAATCCCCTTCCTTGTGCTATATTTTCATGTGGGCTTGTGAAAATTGGCTGCATAGTGCTACAGTAACTACTTCCCTCACCGATGTTTTTAAGCATTCCTTTTGCAGTTCCTGCTAGTTGCTTCTTTCACATGTTTCTTTGTTTATTGTTTAAAAAAGCTCTCCTGCCCCCACATTAACAGGGAGGTTAACTAACAGCCTATGGAATGGACTTCAGCATATATCTCATCTGTTTGACTTCAGAGTTTAGAGATAATGCCCTCACTCAAAATAGTCTTAGCTGCCCTCAGGGATATTACCTGGCCAACTGGACAATCTCACTCTTTCCTAGATATTTACGAGTGACTTTCTTTTAAGGGGGAATGAAAAGGAACAATATAGTCACAAATGTTCTAATCCTTGATGAGGTATATTAGATGACAATGTGAGAAACAGTTTAAAAAATTGCCTAGTGCAGCAAGATTTTTTTGATCTTGCATGAAAGCAAAAAACAAAACAAAAACAACTACAAGAGTTTGCTTTGTATTTTAAATTTTTCATTGTCCATCCCCCGCAAAAAATGTTGTATTTCTCACAAAATATGTATTTCTGCAAAAGTTGCATTTAAATCCCCAATTGTTAAAAAAAAAATCTGCTAAAAGAGTGCACAAAACCTCTCCGAATCGCCTCCTACCAGGAGAAACCTTAGATTTTTTTCATTTTCAGGTGTGAAAACAAAATATCTGAAAATATTGAAGCATCAGCTGCTGAGGGCTATGAACAACAGTAAGCATCATTCCTTGTAGGATGCTTATATGCAAATATATAATATATATAATAAAGAGAAATGGGGAGAGAGAGAAAAGATGGGGGACTTTGAGAAAACTTTTTTGGCTTTCCTCAAAAATCTTATTCCCAAGATTTCCTCAAAAATCTGACTCCCAAGAAAATTGGGAGGATAGGCTGGTGCCTATATGAGACAGGGCTTTCTTTGGACCCCAGCTGTGGAAAACCTTCCCAAAGAAAGTCAGGCTGGTTCTGTCCCTTCTGTTGGGCAGCTAAGATTGTACTGTTTTGTATGGTCTTTGGTCCTTAAAATCTCCAGTGACGTTTCTGATTGTTCTAATTGTGTGTATCTTTTAAAAACCATTAAAAAAACAACAACATTATTTTGCTCTGGTTTTTAAAATAATGGTTGGCTTTCAGTACTGCAGTTATGGATTTGTAACCTAGAGTTGCTGCTCTGTATTTGGTAAGACTATGTAGCCAGCAGCTGGAGCGGATGAAGGTCTGTTCAGTTTCTGATTGAGATGCAAGGGGGATGATATTTCCATCCTGCTTACGCCAGAGAGTGAAGCTGCAACAAGGATTTGAGATAGGGGTCCTACTTCTGATCACTTTGTTCATTTTTGAAGAATTTGTCATGAATTACAAACTACATATTTGACATGAAAAGAACTGGACATTTTATAAAACTGAAGGTGGAAAAAAAGTGAAACTGACAGATTTTCCTACCCATATCTGCAAAATTTTATATTGCAAGGGACTGACCAACACAGGTCAGAATCCTGCTGGCTAATCTCAAATGGAGTAGACCTGTTGAATTAATTGCTGAATGATGAATCAACACATAGGTAAAACCAGATGAGTCAATGAATCTACAGTTGGCTCTCTGTATCCATGTATTCTGCATCCACAGATCCAGCCGCCCACAGCTTGAAAATATATATTTTTTAAAAAATTCCAAATAGCAAACCATGATTTTGCCATTTGATATAAGGGCCACCATTTTACTATGCCACTGTAAATAATGGGACTTGAGCATCCACAAATTTTGGCTAGGATTTTGACCAGGGTGGGCAATCGTGTGAGGGTGGGGGACCAATTTCCCCCAATCCCCAATGAGCTTTGTCCACACATAAAACAAGCCTCTGTTGTCACCTGCAGTCCCTCTCAAAATGGAAACAGGAAGTGGCATCACAAAACTTCCTGTTGCCATTTTGAGAGGGATTGCATAAAAAAGCAAGTGGTATGGGATTCTGGGAGATATGTAAGGGTGGAGTTGGGATGGTGTCTCCCCCCCCATCTTTCCATGCAAAATTGTGGGTTGGAGCACTACGAGGTTCTAGTGGCAGGCTTCCATGGCCACATACGTGGAGGGCCAGGGGCTTCATATGACTCTCAGGTCACAATTTGCCCTCCCACTTGGCCCATAGTATTTGTTTTGTCTTTCCATTACAGAGACATCACAGTCCAACTGCTATTGATGTCAAATGAGGATTCTTTTTTGGGAGGGGGAGGATTATATACATATTTACTTGTTTTGTTTTGTTTTTTAAAAAATCCAGGATGGGAGAAAACAATGACAAGGACAATTGTTCATGGTGGGGGTGAGAAGAAAGTTGAGGGGACTCAAGTGAGCAATCAGTCATTGAGGTTCTCAAAAGGGTTTGTGGTGGTATCAAACCTAGGACCATCTGCACGCAAAGCATATACTCTCCCACTGTGATCAAGTTGTACATGTGCTTCATGAGGTTAAAAAGTGCCAGAAAGCTTGCCCTCAAAAGTCTGGACTTCATCACACCAGTGTGCTGTCCCATCACAATTGCACTAGTTCAAGAATGGAAGCGCATTGATTTGGCATCATTTATTATTCACACTTCTGCAATAGCACATTGGCATTGCTTTGAAGATCCATGTTTGCACGATCTGTTACCATAACACTGCCACCATAACACTGCTTTGTGATCTCTGTATGCCCTACCCTGCGCATGCATGCCTTTCACATTTTTAATTTTTTTTTACTGCAATTGCAAAATTATAGCAATACTAAAATAAAAAAGAAAAAGAAAAGAAAAACAGCCTGCTTGGGAATAGTGAGGGGGAGGGGAAAGGGGGAGAGAAGCAGAATCACACCCACTCACACCACATGACTGCCTGAGAAGGGGAACTGCAGCACAAAGCACTTATTACATGGAAATCCATGGTGGAAAAGAAGCACAATTGGAAGGCATTGACGGGTTTTACCTGTAATTGAAAATCAGCATTCCTGGAATGACTGGTATGCAAAGCAGCTACAGGAGAGACGTAGCGTTGTGCTATAAGTAATGGTCAAAGAAGCCATTATCCCAGTGGAAATGGCACTTTACCAGCCACGTGTGATAAAGTCTTCTTTTGCATATTTGACAATCCTGGAGATGATCCAGAGCTAAAAAATCTGTGATCTATCACTCCACTTTTTAGTCTAAGAAGTGAAAAAAGTGGTTCACAGGACAGCCTTTCTGCAGCTAAAACTGATTAGTAAACATACAAGTTGGTTTGGGTCATCCTTAGTGGGGGGAAAACACATATCTGGTTAATATTTAAAGATGTTTAGCAAAGAAGCTTGCATAATTAAAGAGTGCATCAATGCTGATCACTCAGAATAATTTGTCTTCTTAATAGGGATTTTGTAATTTGTTAAATTGTTTTGAAATCGACAAGCAAACAGCAAGAGTATTTGCTCTTGTAGGATTAATTCATTTACAAGTCTGGGCTAGGCCTGTTGACTGATCCTATATGAAGAGGCAGAAACAAAGAAGCCTGATAAGGCATTTAATGAGTTTGATGTAGAAAGGACCCTTGGAATTTCTCCCTGGCTCCTCTGCTTTGCTAGTGAATCTGCTGTCCTGAGAGCCAGTGTGGTGTAGTGGTTTGAGCATTGGACTACAACTCTGTAGTCCCTGCTTGGCCATGTGAACTCATTCAAGTCCCTGCTTGGCCATGTGAACTCATTGGGTGATCTTAGGCAAGTCACACTTTCTCGGCCTCGGAAGCAAGCCCTGCTCTGAAAAATCTTGCTAAGTTAAACCCCATGTTAGGTTTGTCTTAGGGTTGCCATAAGTCAGAAATGACTTGAAGGCACACAACAAGAACAAGAACAACAACTGCTGTCCTGGTTCATTATGGGTCCTGGTAGTCTGTATATCATACCTTCCAACATTTCACAGATGAATACTAGGACAAATATGGTAGAGCCACATCAGAGTGTGGTTAAAAGCATGTATCCAGGCAAAAAGAGTCATAAGACATTTATGATGAAGGACACACAAAACTACTATTTTAAACAAAGAAACCCTGGAATTTATGTACTGAGCTTAGGAAGAACAAAATCCCACTCCCTCCTTTTCCTCCTGCTGAATTAACTGAGTGCAAACTACTTTTGTACAGTTGGATCCCTGTATCTGCAGGAGGTTCAGTTCCTGGACTTATCATGGATATCAGAAACCATGGATAACAGCAAACCCTATTGAAATAAAGAACTTCCGATAAAAACATGCCATAGAGTTGCATTGGAGGACCTAGAAGATGCCTAGAGAGGATGCCTCTCTAGGCATTTTCCAGCACAGCTCTATGGTATGTGTCACTATGTTGTGTCCCATGGATAACTGAAACCATGGATATTGGTTCCGCAGATACAGGGGTCCAGTTGTTCTTTGAATTCAGTTTGCAGCAATTGAAGTAGTCTGAGAACAAAGGGGGGAAGGAAGAGGAGGAGGGAGAAACTGGAGCATTTTAAAAGCTGTTGAGAAAGTGGGACAGCAAAAGAATAACTGGGGCTGTCCTGCCAAATGGGTACAGCTTGAGGGTATGGATGGTATACTCATGATGAAATTTCTGTTCTCTTGCTTGCAGTCCATATTCTCACCCTGATTTGTAAGAGTCTACTTCCTCATTCCTTCTGCTCCAGAAAAGGCCTAGTAAAACCGGAATGTACAGTACTTCAAAACAAGTAGCAAAATAAGTAGGGCCTGCAAACTGATCCAAACTCCACACAAGGAGAGGACCTTGAATGAGAGAAGGGAATGGATTTTGTTGGACATGACAGGCTTGACAAAAGTAGCATTTTCCTGCCTCCTGAAACTTCTTGTAAGAACATGATCACCTTGCCTCAAGCATTTGCATGTCTGCGAGGCTTATGCAGGCCATTTCTTAGAAATAAAGAAAAAGGAGACAAACTTAGAATGCACATATTTGAATATTTAGGCAGCTAAAATGAGGAGAATTGGGAAAAGTATGCCAAAACAACAACAACCCCACTCTCACTTTTAGTCAATGGGAAAAAGAAGACTAAATTAAGCAAACTGCATCCATAAATATGCAAATTAGAAATGTGTGTAAAAATGTGCAATTTTCAGTGCCGGAAGAAAAAAACCCAGAGGGCTTGTCTACATGATTTAAAAAACCCACACACACCCTGCGAATTCCCCTGAACCTGCAGCAATCAGGCCACACATTGCATGGCCTTTTCTCTGAAACTGGGACAATCCGACCACATGTCGCATGGCCCAGATTGGAGCATTCCGAAGTATTTTATCTAGATGTGGTGTATGTTGGATTTGGGGTTTTCTCCGCATTTTTGTCCTCCGCCACTGCCACCAACAGTGAAACTGAAACTAGTTTTTAAGCTCAGGAGGCAGTTCCCAACTGAAAGGCACAGTTTTCTCTCTTCTCCTGGCTCTGCAGTGCTGCCTCTTCCTGCTCTCTGCTCACCCATCACTTCATTCAAGCACTTCCATAACTTTCTTTAAGCGCCTCTTCCTGTGATAGGTGAGGGAAGAGCAGGTGGAAGCAGTGCTGCTGAGCCAGGGGAAGGAAGAAAACCTCTCCCCTTGGCTGGGAATCACCTCCTGAGCTTTAAATTATGGTCAAGTTGGTAGCAGTGGTGGCAGAAGTGGACAAAACTTTTCAGGGACAGTGAAGCCAAAGGACTTTTTCAGATTATGTAAAAGCCTTCCGTGGAGGTTGGGAGAAGGACACAGTTGATCTGCTCCAGCCGGGCGGTTTCACATGACACCTTCCTCCTCCTGTCCTCCTTCTGTGCTGGATCAATGGCAAAGGCACTGCTTTTTACTGATGAAAAACTTTCATCAGTAAAAAGCGGCACCTTTTCCATTGATCCAGCACGGAAAGAGAATGAAGGAGGACAAAGGAGGACAGGAGGAGGACGGCATGCGAAACCAACTGGCTGGAGCGGGACAGCTGCGTTCTTCTCCCGACCTCCATGGAGGGCTTTTATAGCATCTGAAAAAGTCCAAAGTATCCAGCATTCCTGTTGAGAATAAAAATGTGCAGGGCTTTGGGGGAAATGCGGGGGCATGTGGGCAGAACTCCATTCAGAGTTTTTGCCCCACATGTAGACAAGGCCAGAGTCTCACTACCTGATATGGCAGATGGAGAAGAAGAAAATGCAGGGTGGGATGGGTGGGTGGGTGGGAGAAATTCAGTGAAACTGAAAGATTTTCACTTCCATGTTGTTTCCCTTCTGTTCATCCTTCTTCATTCAGATGAAATAGCTTAATAAGCTACTGCTTTAGAATAAGTGGACAGTCAAAGCAGCAGAAGCAGTTCTCAGTGACCATAGCTTGAAAACAAGGCAAAGGTTGGAAGGGGACTCTCCAGTTGTGGTTGCCTGGAGTGGTTATTTCAACTGGCAGCTTCTGCAGGCTCTTGGGGGCTTCTGTTCATTGGATGCACCATTATAGGTACACAGAAGAATTCACCCATAGACAAACTATAGTTGGCATCCTGTTGGTTAGTTCCAGCTAGAGTAGACCCATTTATTCAAATGTTGAATGGTGAGTCATCACATAGGGCAATCCTATTGATTCAATTGGTCTACTCTAACAATAGAATTTAGGCCCATGATTTTTTTTCTCTCTCAGTGCAAAATAGGTGGTTATGCTTGAAATAGGCTTGATGCCTTCACTCCAATTTCTGAATAGTCGATTTAAGGTTCTTGCCATGAATTTACTCAATTGTAACTATCCAGACATCTTTCTTGAACTCCCTATGTGGTCAGTTGAGCTTCTGTTATTGCAATCTGAATGGGTGGATTCACAAATGAAGTCTTACTTATTTTTACCTTAAGTACTGAGAATGTCAAGGCATAGCTAGAAGTTCTTCGCAAATGATAAACAGCACACTATAACTTTGTGCATGTTGAACGTGTTAGTTAGCTAACAAGTTAGATAGCTAAAAGGTTGTAAGCTAAGAAGATTTGGTTACCTAGTTAACAAGTGCAGCCATTTTGAAAAATCTGTTGTAAGCCGGCTTGAGTCCTGAACTGGGAAGAAGCCCATGTTTTCATGTGTTTTTACAGGATTGTGGAGTTTTTCTGCATGGTTTGTGGGCTGAACATTTTTCTTAGACATTTGAGGAGGTTGGGGGCTTTGGGTGACTGGAGGAGGGGCTCCAGGGGCCACAAAAGTTGGGTCCACGTGCCACATGCAGCGCACAGGCTGTACTTTGCCCACTCCTGATTAAACCTGTCAAAATCTGGTTTAAAGACAGAGAACCATTATAGAAGAGAAAGCAGGGTCCTTGAAGTTGCCCATCAGCAGTTATGAGGAAAGTTAACTGAGCAGGCAAACAGGTTACCTGGTCATAATCTTCACACGATGGTGAGACTTTGGAGGTTTTCAGACGCGATTTTCAGGTCTATATATTCCAAAACAGCTCCATTGCTGCCGCACGGCAGGGGAGCAGTTTTGGATGACGCCGTTCCTCTGCCAAACCCCTCCGTGTCACTTCCATGACAGAATGGAACAACAATCATGAGTGAAATATGACACAGCTTCCTCCATTCTGTCACGGAAGTGACACGGAGGGGTTTGGCAGAGGAATGGCGTGGTCCAAAACTGCTCCCCTGCCACGCGGCAACAACGGAGCTGTTTTGGAATATATAGACCCAAAAATTGCATCTGAAAATCTCCGTAGGGTATTTTCACATAAACTAAAGTAATTTACTGAGATTCTACACCAGCTACTTAGTTATGTACACATAACTAAGTAACACCTCCTACCGCCACCCCCCAGCTTAACAACCAGCATCTGCATTGGTCGAAGCAGGTCTGTTCAGCTGCCAAACAGGGCACAAAGAGGAGGATGTTTCCAACCCTTCCCACCAGCAAGTGAAACTGCAACAAGGAATTGCAGCAAGGGTCCTGTTTCTGATTGTTGCAGCCTTACTAGCTGGTGGAAGGAGGCTGGAATCCTCATTCTCCTTTCACCCTGATCAGCAACTGAACATACCTGCTTCACCCGATGTGGCTGTTGGCTATCATGTGGGCTGGAGGGACATTTAGGTAGTCTTGCTGAATATGGACCAGTTACTGGTCCACAACTGTGTCATGTACCTGGTGCCATAGGGTTATATAGGTAGCATTTACTGCTGTATTAGGTAGCTTGCTAACAGTATTGGACCTGCTCATAATCGCACCAGGGTTTAAGGGGTAAGGCATGGGGCTGATAGTACCAGTTAGTCAGGTGGCGGGCAGGGGAAACTGAAAGCTAGGGAATGTATTAACATGGGTTTTTGGTGCCAAGACTTTAGATCTGTCAATGTATTGTTAATGTACGCATCTATATCCTGAGACCATAAATCAACTCAAGTGATGCCTGTTGTTCTGGTGAGTGGATGCTGACGGAGTTCATCACAAACTGTGATATAGGATGCCAGCCATTCATTATAAACATGCATCTATTAGTAGAAGTCAGCATGCTCAAATGTTATGCAAATTTATATCCTCTTGTACTCTCCCCCAACCCCAATTTTTCCTCTTTAAGGACACATTTCCTCTGCTTTTGGCAATGCTTACATGGCTGGCCTATTCCACCTTCCTCCATGCTCCCCAAGCACAAAAGAACTATACATATCAAAGCAACATTCTGCTGTGAAAATCCAACACCAGACTTAGGTTAGATATTTAAACTCCATCATGCTGTTTCCCCCTCTTCTCTTTCCTCCCTGCTTTTGTTGCATTTGTTACTTTGTTGACAAAATAGTGAAGGATCATATACCAGGCCTGGGCATATCTGATTCCACCTCTCTTCGAAAATTTACCTATTCAAAATGATTACTCCATGCTTAATAACTTCAAAGATTCAAGTCTCCAAGGAAGGGAGAAGGTGGCTTCAAAGGCTTTCATTGCTTATGCTAATTCTGGTAGATGGAGAACCTTCCCTACCCTTCAGACTCGTGAAGGCAGGGTCCCAGTGGAGGCTTTTCAACACTGCTGGCATGCTTCCTCCATCAAAGATGTTAATTGTTGGCATTCCTCATTTGGTATTTCCCAAGTCACTGACAGATTTGCTTTTGGGGAAGAAGGAGGGGAAAAAGGAGGGATCCTGCTAGGGTATGTCCACCTTCAAAAGGTCTGTGGTTTCTTTGGCAGGGAATCCTCCAATGATTGGGAGAAGGAGGGAAAGAAACCTCTTTTTCTTCATGTGCAATCCTATTACAAGAGGAATCCCAGAGGGACTCTCTCAACAGTCATTAGTAGCTCAGCTCAAAACCCGCTCATTTTTGGAGGATCTTTGTATAGCTGGCAGCTGTCTTGATCTACTCAGGCTTAGCTGTCTGAATGGGTTGCTTTACACTCGTAAATGCTATGTTACAATCAATTCTTCTACAATCTAGGCCATTAGGGAACTGGAAAGCTCAGAGCAAAGTCTCTCCCCCCTCCAAAAAATAAAAAATCCTCCCTCACACTCTTTCCCCAAATCATGAATTTAAAAGGCTTTTGAGAAGCAAGTTACAATAGCAGAACTTTTGGTGTAATTGTTTTGGTAGCACAGATGTTCCATTATGTAGCAGAAAGTGACAGCCTTCTTTCTATGTACAAACCAGCTGTGAGGGTTCTGTCTCTGTCAGACTCTAACATGCCTGAGAATCAGAATGGGGAAAAAAAACCAGTGATGCCAATGAGAAATGGTTGGAATGGACTGTACAGAAAAGAATGAAGATGAATTTTCAGTCGATGTGGTCATTGGGCTGACCAAGTGCAGGACCTTCTCCCATGTAAGTGAACTCACTTTCATGGAGATACCAGTGCTGTGCTTGCAAACACAGTTAGAAAAGGCAGTTACAATTAGGTTTCTATCTGTGCTGTGACCATGTCTAGAAAGATTTCAACAGCTTCAGCCTGAGACACATTTAATGAAGGCTATCTACTCCCCCAAGGCTCAATCATGTTGTTTTTGTTAGCAAGGGAAAGCTGAGAGAAAGACGTTGTAGCACAAGCTTTCATAGACTTGATGTACTTGCTCAGATGCATGGCAAAATTTGTTCAGAGGGGGTTTGCCATTGCCTTCCTCTGAGGTTGAGAGCATGTGATTTGCCCAAGTTTACCCAGTGGGTTTCCATGGTAGAATGGGGATTTCAGTTCTGGTCTCCTGGAGTTGTAGTCCAACACTCAAACCACTACATTACACTGGCTAACAGGACATCTGAGAAATGCTCTGCTTTTTTTTTTTTTTTTTAAACCATTAAACTTCTACTTGTCTAACTTGGACAGCAAAGACATGGAAAGAAGCTTTATCTGGGTGGCCATGGATATTGCAATATGCTCTAACAAACTCCCTGCCTGTAGAAAATTAGTATTTAAGGGAAATGGGTTCTCATCAAGCTTTATCTCTGAAAAACCAATATTCTGTATGCATGGTGGAAACAATAAAACATCTCTCTCTCTCTGGCTTTTCTTCACAAACGAAGATTCAGGAAGGACTCATCCCGCGCTTTCTGCAAGCGCGCTGATGACTAAAAAGGCCAATCCGTGATAAACAAGTCCGGTTGCAAAAAGCACAGCAGAAGGTCTCCTTGGGTGATGTTTTGGGGTTGTGATTCTTTCTGTGTTGTCGTTTCTCTTCAAGACTTGTTCGTCGTGAGTTCTCAAATAAGGCTGCAGCATTGTGGATAGTGCGTCTCCATGCCTCCCGATGTGAGGCCAGGGCAGACCACTGTTGGTGATCAATTTGGCCGAGCCTGAGATGTTGTTTCAGGGAGTCTTTGTATCGCTTTTTTGGAGCGCCCCTCTTACGCTGACCCATGGCGAGTTCACCGTATACTGCATTATTAAGACATGCAAGGAGAGGGACAATGCTACCCACACATATATTTTCTGAATGTTCAGATCTTCTGTTATTTAGACTTTGACAAGCATGGCCATCAAAGCCACAGCCAGCTCCATCTGTATTCAGTGGCGCAAGGTAATTAGGTAGCTAAAATGTGAATTGCCATCTATCTCTTTTCATCATGCTGGAATTACCTGCAGCCTGTATACGTTCATTCAATATAAGTTGATAAGGAACACATATAGGACTTTATCAGACACATGAAGTATGGTATCATAACGATGCCACATAAATGCAAAAGGGCGCGTATATAAGATGATGTCGCCCTTTCGTGTTTATATACTGTCCATAAGCTGGTCTATTTTATTGACAGGTCAATCTGTCAGTAGATTGGCTGTGGCAATTTTTTTGTTGGCATTGCTAGATTTGAAACCTCGCACCTTCCCCCCCCCCACGTTATTACAGCGTGAATGACCAGACCAGTCAGCACACTTCCAGGTAGGTGATGCTCTTTTAATGACCCTCCCCTGTTTACTTGGAAGCTTTTCAGTGTGTTTATTTGCTTTTAAAATCTTTTTGAGTGTTATTTTTGTTTTTATTTTTGAATTTCTCATGCTCCATCTTCTCACAAGAATCCACGAGATTTCAGTCAAGGAAGTGAACAGAGCTCCGCTTACTCCTCATTCACTGCTGAGGCTGCCTTTTTGCTGGATTCAAGGTAAGTGTTGTATGGGGAGTTTGTTTTCGGCATAAAAACAGCACAAATTATGCTGGCAAAAGAATGTTTTTGGAGGGTGGTATGATAAAGTCCATAGAGAATCACCCATTTCTACATGAAATAGGAAATCACCTTCTAAAGACAGGATTGGCAGGAGGAGAGATTGCCATTCTCAGTCTATAGTCCTCATATTCAGTATTCATAGATGCCATACTTTAAGGATATAGAAACAAAACTGGGTCAGGTTTGGAAGAAGGCAACAGACATGGTCAGCAGTAGGAATGTAAAGGATATTTGCAAAAATTTCTCACTCTTGAACAGGAAGGGCCACTAGAGCTCTCTGGCTGAGAATTCCAAATGCTCCTCCTTGAACTACACATCCCAAAACTCCATAGGACAGAACCATGGCAGTTAAAATGAAATAATAGAAAAGCGTCCAGTATTTCCAGTTATGAGATACCATGCGGAGGGGGTAGTAGGGCATACTAACACTATCTGCCCTTCCATTGTGGCAATGGAGAGGTGTGTCTGCACACCCATGGCCTGCACACAAACCTGCGCTTCTCCTCCTTGCACCAGTCGAAACTTCTGAGGCCAGGAACAAAGTACCAGGCTGTGGTCACATGGCTAGGAGCCTCACGGTGACCTCAGCAGACATGATGCACATGACCGGCTGGGAAATGACTACGGAAACCACACCACCACCACCACTGCGGTAACAGACCTCACTGTTTTCTCCACAGCAAATGGTGAGGGTTTTTTTTTTTAAACCATGTGTCTACTCCATTTTAAGGTATATTTTCCTCCAAGTGTCTAGCAGACATCGTCTGTACAGTTCAGACTAGAAACAGGGCCAAAACCTTGCATCATCTGGACAGCGAGGCATGGGAATGGGGGTGAGGCCATTTCATTTGGCTTGTACAGACAAGGCCCAGTTTGCTGCTGATACCTGTGTCAAATCCAGCTTGAACCAACTCAGAAAGTCCATCTGAGGCATCAAATTAGACAGTCTGCCTGTGGCTGTATAAAAAGAAGGAACTATGGAGTAATTCCTATCTTTTCTAAGTTTTTATTTATTTATTTTTCTTTCTTACTTAAATATTTAATTTAAATTAAGTTAAGTAAATAAGCTTGCTATGGATTCAGGTTTTAATTTCCAAGGTTTTTACTCCCTCTGAACACAACCGTGTCCTCAAAATTTGTTGGACAACAGTCCCCACTGGCCATGTTGGCTGGGGATGATGGGAAGTGGAGTAAATATTAAGCAGACTGTGGCAGGGCTAGTACAATATGAGCTTGCAGTAGAGAGCTGAGTAAGTACTCAGCATGTTTTCGTAAGGTTGAAGAAAAAGAAAATGTATGTTTCAGGAAATCCATCTTAGGATACAAAGAGAGAGAGAGAGAGAGAGAGAAGAATTTGACTTACAGTTGGTTACAGGAGTTCCTAAAAGATAGCTCTCGTGTGTGGGGTAAACTAGCAGACATTATTGGAGTTGGAGCCCCATGGATGCTCTCATTGCAGAGGTAGGGAACAAAGATACTAAAGGACATTATCAGACTAGTGATGAAAAACGCTGTAATTCTGCAAATGAAGATAGTGGGAACATCGTGGCATTATAACACTTGTTACTGCACATGGCTGTAATCACATGAAATAAATGCCAATATCACACAAAGACCACTATCACTTCAAGAATAGGACTTTACTTCCGTGATTTGGCATGAGTGAGATTTTGGCAGTTCACGCGAGAAGATGCAAGGATGCTTGGAACTAAAAAAAAACCTTTAATTAACAAATTAAATGAACACACAAGCACTGGAAAAAAACCTAAAAACATGCAAACTAAAGGGGACAGTTCATAAAAAGATTGTCCTAGCACGGAGTAATAACTTGAAGATGAGGTTGTTGTACAATAGCAGGGCCCATTCACACTACCCTGATGTTGTAATCCCGCAATTTTTGCCACATCTGATAATGTCCTAACTAACATCTTGAAGACGGAGGAAGTGAGCACAACAGGTAAAATGGAAGCAAAAGGTTTGAATACCTAGGTCAAAGAAAGATACAGAGAGGTGAAACTAAGACTAGGCAGTATCTAGACTCCCCTCTTTCACTAATCTCTTTATACAAACATGGATGCCTCTTTGCTTCCAACAGAGGGCACCAGAGGAAGGCTGGGAGGGACAAAGCACCACACTGTGGTATACTGTGCATTTGCCACTGACGTGAATTGCCCAGTTATTGCAAGGAATTGTGTTGTGTGCCTGGCAAAGCATAGCACACTGCGGGTTTTGTAATATTCAACCCCTCCCTGCCTACACACACAGACACACATGAATATGGCTCTGGCCATAATGAGGAGACATTTTGCAAGTGAGCTCAGAGTCCCAGAGCCCTTTGTATACTAATAAAACTTATAGCAATGAAACATCTTTTTGCTTAGGGTGCCTCTATACCAAATAAACAGCTGCCATTCCTTTGTTTGCCTTTACCTGGGCCTTTCAGGTTGGACTTTATTTTTCGCAGTGATTGGATTCATCAAATTGTCATGCCTCAATAATTCCTGAAATTCTTTTTCCATTAAAAATAAATACCCCATTTTATATCCTACAGACGATACCCATATTTGATTGTCTTTTCTATGGTGGTATATATTGAAAACTATAAAATTATAATACAACTATTAATCTCCTGTATCTGCTTGTACCTAATTTTTTTTTATTAAAAATGTATTGTGCTCCAGCCAGCTTGTAAATTACGATGTGGTTGAATAGTATCTTGTTGGATTACACCTGAAGCAGAACATATTGAAGTGAGGGGGAAGACTTATTGGTTAATATTTTGACAGTGTCCCAATATGGACGTTGATACTAGGGGGCTGGTTTGACTGTGAGCAGAAATATTGAACTGAAGAGTAATTACAAGAATGGTACTGTTACCTGAAGAAGTGGGGGGTGCTTTAGAGCCCCACTCGTGATATTAATATTTGGGGGAATTATTATTAGCTCAAATGGAATGCTGCAAGAGGTGGATAACTTTGGGACCTTTTCACCTATGTATACCAGTACTAACTGCAGAGAACTCCAGTTTAAAGTGAAATGAATGGTTTTTATTGGAAAATAGCACAGAAACCAATCACACACACAACACACTCTCACAAGAACCATACAAGGCTATCAAAGAGTTTAAGGCAGAAAGGTTGGGTAGAAGAATAGATTTGGGAGGTAGGGTAATAGTTACCAGTCTGAAGAGGAATGAAATACTCAGACAGAAACCTGAGGGTGGCACTGGAAATCTGGTCCATGTCAACGGAGAGAGAGGCTGGGTGTCGTCCACAGCGACAGACTTTGGTATTGTTTACACTGAGATATTTATAACCCATTTTCTGCCTTGAAGATGTGTTTTGGCTACAACAATGGCTAAATGATTCTCTTACAGGAGGAACAAAGGAGAACGAAACTCCACTAATTGTCTTAGGTGGCTGGGAGATAGAAACGGTTGGGTTTCTGACAACCTTGCATTATAGGACAGTAGGGAGGCTCTGAGGGATATTTCCTGGGGATGTTGGTTGTGTAGGTCACTTGATTGTTTAGGATGTGTGACTCATTGCCAAGGGTCTCAAGAAGGGATTAGCACACACCTCCATAATGGTGTTGTTTCCTGGGGGCTCCACTTAATCTTAGTTTGGGTGTGTTTGCTAAAATATTTCCAAGACACCTTCCCAGATCCTGGTAACCTCTGTTTGAACTCACTTTGGCCCACCCCAGTCTATTAGACCCCTTGAAGTGTCCAATATTGAAGTGTCCAACTATCAAATAGTAATAGCACTTCTATAGCTATACCACTTATCAGTGCTAAAGCACTCACTACAGTTGCCCCTCCACATCCACGGCTTTCACTCTTGTGGTTTTGATTATTTGCGGTTTGCTCAGAAAGCACCCCATTTAAATCAGCTTCTCTCCCCCCAGGAAAGGGAGAGGAGCCAATTTAAACGGAGTGCTTGCCGAGCAAGCCAGGCGATCAACTCCCCTCTCTCCTGGGGCTTGCCTCCATTTGGGGTGGAGAGCCAAGCCCTGGGAGAGTGGGCAGTTGGCATGTAAGGCACTTTTTAGCCCCCCTGCCCTTCCCAAAGCTGCGAGTGAGCTTTCAAAGCCATGTTGTGGCTTTGGGAGGGTGGGGGTGGCTAAAAAGCCTCTCTGCCATGCTCCCTCCACCCCTCTAGACATTCCCTATGGGGCTCTCAATCCCCAGAGCCCCTTTGGGAAGGCTGGGGAGAGGCCGGGCAGACTCCCTCCCTCCCGCCCTCCACCTTCCCCAGCCTTCAAAAGGTGGCTCCAGGGTTTCAAAGTCCCAGAGCCCCTTCAGGAAGGTCGGGGAGAGGCCAGGCAGCCACCCTCCCTCCCTCCCACTGCCTTCCCTGGCCTTCCTGAGGCAGCTCCGGAGCTTCAAAGCCCCAGTGCCCCCTTGGGAAGGCTGGGGAGAGGCCGGGCAGACTCCCTCCCTCCCTCCCACCACCTTCCCCAGCCTTCCCAAGGCGACTTCGGAGCTTCAAAGCCCTAGAGCCCCTTCGGGAAGGCTGGGGTGAGGCCAGGCAGATTCCCTCCCTCCCTCCCATCACCTTCCCCAGCCTTCTCAAGCAACTCCAGAGCTTCAAAGCCCCAGAGCCCCTTTAGGAAGGCCAGGGAGAGGCCGGGCAGACTCCCTCCCTCCTGCCACCTTCCCTGGCCTTTCCAAGGTGGCTCCGGGGGTTCAAAGCCCCAGAGCCCCCTTGGGAAGGCCAGGGAGAGGCTGGGCAGACTCCCTTCCTCCCGCTGCCTTCCCCGGCCTTCCTGATGTGACTTGGGAGCTGCAAAGCCCCGGAGCCCCTTAGGGAAAGCCGGGGACAGGCTGTGCAGACTCCCTCCACCACCTTCCCTGGCCTTCCTGAGGCAGTTCCGGGGTTTCAAAACCCTGAAGCCTCCTTGGGAAGGCCAGGGAGAGGCCGTGCAGCCACCCTCCCTCCCTCCTGCTGCCTTCCCTGGCCTTCCCAAGGCATCTCTGGAGCTTCAAAGCCCCGGAGCACCTTAAGGAAGGCCGGGGAGAGGCTGGGCAGACTCCTTCCCACCCTTCCGCCACCTTCCCGGGCCTTCCCAAGGCAACTCCAGAGCTTCAAAGCCCCAGAGCCCCCTCGGGAAGGCTGGGGAAAGGCTGCGCAGCCACCCTCCCTCCCTCCCGCCGCCTTCTCCAGCCTTCCCGAGGTGGCTCAGGGGAAGCGCCTCAGATGTTGGGGGGTGGCGGCCAGGCAGACGGGAGGCTTTTTAGCCACCTCCGCGCTTCCCTAAGTGGCGATGGGACTTGAAAAGTCCCATCGCCATTTTGAAAGGGCAAGCGGAGGCCTTTTTTTATTCGTGGTTTTTTCACATTCGCAGGGGTCTTGAGACCCTAACCCACACAACTGTGGAGGGACAACTGTAAGCAGTTTACAGCATGTTAGCTAATTTCCCCCAACAAGCTGGGTACACATTTTGCCAACCTACAGAAGGATGGGTGAACCTTGGAGCCTTGAAGGATCAAATTTACAATGTTGTGGCTGCAATACTGGCATTTAACCACTGTGTCACCAGAGCTTCCTTGTAATGAGATATTACAGGGAGGGGTAGTAGGGCATAGTAACAGTACTGATAGTAAAGAAGCCAGGGGAACAGCAAGGCTTCCTCCACCTTGGGAAACAACCCTTCACTTCTTCCTCCTCATAACAGATTTTTGTGTGGGTCTCTGAGAAATGACACGGCATATCCTTCCTTCCTTTCTTTCCACATTCATGTAACATTTTATATGAATGAGGGTGACATAGCAATTACAATTCCCTCCTATCTTATATGGTGTGTGGGGAAAATGAAAAGGGGAGAAAACTTGATGATGCAAACTAATGAAACACTTCAGGTGAATTCTCAGCCACTGACTTTGGAATGGGAACTGTAGGGATGAGTGAGAATTTAGCTTTTGATCAGAGACACCAACATTTCCAATTTCTTCTTATTCAGGATGTGATGGGTTTGGTGGGGGGGTAGATTTAAAAAGATTTAACATGGGAGAAAGTATCTTTTTATTTTATTGTTTATTTAATATTTTATTTTACTTTAATATTTTATTTTATTAATAAAAATATTAAAAAATATATTTCCATGCCACCCTTTTATTATGAGATTTCAGGGTGGCAAACAGATAAAACAATGTAAACAATTCCAAATTGCAATCAATCAATAATTTAAACAATATAAAAATGAATTAAACAATTCCAACAATTGAAATGGCTAAACCATTTGCATGTTCAAAAGTAAATTATGCCCCAAAGGGTTTAATAAAAACCATGTCTTGGCCTGGCATTGAAATGATATCAGTGTTGGTGCCATCTGGGCCTCCCAGCAGAAGCCGTTCCACAAGGTGGGTACCACAGTTGAGAAGGCCCTCTCCTGTGTCCACCCCCCATCTGGTGGACATTAAGGAGGACCCCTCTGGTAGATCTCAATGCTCAAGCTGGTATATATCAGTAAAGACATTTCTTTTCACATCTCAAGGGAATTGTGGTCAAACAATATGTATCCCCAAAAGCACAGAAAAAAAGAGGAAGACCACATTCTAGATGAATAGACTCAATCAAGGAAGCCATGGCTCTGAATCTGTAAGACCTGTTGAGGATAGGGTGACTTGGAGGTCTCTCATTAATGGGGTTGCCATAACTCAAAGTCAACTTGACAGCAATTAACAATAACAACAAAAGCACAGAGCTAGCACAAACTTTATTACTCTAAAGCAGTGGTTCTTATCCTGTGGTCCAGGGACCCCCAGGGGTCTGCAATCTCCTCACAGGGGGTATGTGGAGGCTTGAAGGCTGCTTGTCCTACCTCCTCCTTGCAGTGGAGTGGCCACATGACAGGAGCCAAGGCAAAGGGTGGCTGGCTTGCTTGGCCTGTGCATTGCCATTCAATCCACTCCAGCCACAAACTTGCAGTAAGAAGCAGGAGAAAAGTCTTCCATCCCCCTCCAGTTCCTCTGAGGGAAAGTTTAATGGGTGATGCAATTGTATTATCTATATATATAAAATCCACTTGGGTATGTTGCCATTTCCAGTGTGCTGATTGGCTGCTTAGGAAACTTACCAACCAATGAAAGCTCTCCCTTGGGCAGCCAGTCAGCACACTGGGAGCGGGAACATGTGGAAGTTTAAGTCCTTTCTAAACATGGCGGCAGCAGAGGGGCTTTCCATTGTTGCACGCATGGTGGATGTGAGTAGCATGGGGGGGGATGTAGTGGTGTGTGTGTGTGGTGTATCTGTGTGTGTAGCATGGCATGTGTATGCGGCTTGTGCAGGTGGTGTGTGCCTCCAGTGCAGTGGACGGCGTAGAGTGGTGGTGTGTGCCTGTGGGGTGGGGGCAGTGCAGGTGCAGTGTGTGCCTGCGAGGCAGGGGGAGGCATGGGGGGGAGGCGGCGCATGCCTCCAAAATGGGGGGGGGCACGGTGGGTGGCATGTGCCTCCAGCATGGGAGGGCAGCATGTGTAGCATGGGGGTGTAGCATGGGGTGGTGGTGTATACTTGGTGTACGTTACGCCGGGTATAGCTAGTTATTATTGTTGTTGTTGCTGTTGTTGTTTTAAATCTTTTTAAATTGCTTTTATATTTTACAACTTATACATTTCACTGCACATGTGTTTTCTCTCTTTCTCTCTGGCTTTTCTTCACAAACGAAGATTCAGGAAGGACTCATCCCACGCTTTCTGCAAGCGTGCTGATGACTGAAAAGGCCAACCCGAGATAAACATGTCCGGTTGCAGAAAGCACAGCAGAAGGTCTCCTTGGGTGATGATTCCGGGTTGTGATTCTTTCTGTGTTGTCGTTTCTCTTCAAGACTTGTTCGGTGTGAGCTCCCAAATAAGGCTGCAGCATTGTGGATAGTGCGTCTCCAAGCCTCCCAATGTGAGGCCATGGCGGACCATTGTTGGTGATCAATTTGGCCGAGCCTGAGATGTTGTTTCAGGGAGTCCTTGTATCGCTTTTTTGAAGCGCCTCTCTTACGCTGACCCGTGGCAAGTTCACCGTAGAGTGCTATTTTGGGGAGGCGATAGTCCTCCATCCTAGAAACATGCCCTGCCCAGCGCAGCTGTGTTCTCAATATCAAGGCCTCGATGCTGGTGATCCCTGCTTGCTCAAGGACAGCAACATTCATCACATAGTCAGTAACATCTAAACATCTAAAATAACTTTTTTTTTTAAAAAAAAAAGTATGATTCTCTCTGGGTGTGATTATATCCCTTTCTTCAGTACTGCATCCAGAGTTTCAGCTTCTTCTCAAAAGTAAACATGTTAAGATGAGTCCAACATGTCTCTCCAGAAGTCTTGTTGATGGAGTGGAGGGTCTAGTTGAGTATTACTGTTGTTGACAAAGTCTATAAGTGGCAGCCAGTTCTCAATGAATGGTATGTTACTATTTTGTCCATGAGTTCCTTTGGTTCGATCAGTGATATTTCCCATGAGCCACAATTCCCAAAGCCTACTCCACCAACTCTCTAGTGTGAGGTGCCCAGTCTTCCAATTCTGGGCTATTTCCAGTCATGTTATTGGTAATAAGATATTTATACTTTGCAGCTGTCCACGGCAACAAAAGATATTTAAAGAGGGTCCCTGGTAAAGAAAAGGTTAAGGGCCACTGTTCTAAAGTAATCACATGGGTTGTTGATCAAGATCAGGACCACTGCTCACAGAGAGGAGTTTAAACGGTCCCCCTATTTGCTTTCCAAAATCCCACTTTCTATTTGGAAGTGTTAAAAAAAAGAAAGAAAAAAATAAAAGGAAGAAAATGAAAAGCATTTCCTGTAGTACTTTGGCTACTCTTCAACACTTTTCAAAGATGACAGAATCAGGGAGGCCAGTTTGTTGAACTGAATGAAATTATTCAACAGTTTGAGGCAATATAAAAAGTCTGTTCTGGCACACATTTTGGATCATCCCACTTTCTTTTTGATTGTGGAGGGCCATGTGAAATACCCGTGAATCAAGGTAAATTCCCAACACACACAATTAGATTAATCTGCTTTATTTATAATATTCATAATATTATAAATTCCTCCCAAAATTTTCTCAGGAGCAGAAACAGAGAAAATGTCAGTATGGCATAGTATTTTGATGATACCTCCCCACAACCCCGGCCCCACACCGATATTGCTTTGGAGGTCAGTCCACACACACATGTGAATGTCCAGATTTTTCACTAGGAACCAGAATAAATCCCCAGTTTTTCTGATGCAGGTTAAAGCCTTGAAACACTTGAATGTCCCAGATTCAAGTTGCACTACATCTGAACAGCTCGCCAATACAATGAGGTGAGGCCGTTTTATTTGGCCAGTGTAGACAAGGTCTCAGAACTTTGTCAGGAAGAGTTAGCAACCATGCAGTTGGCTCAGGAGAGATGCAATAAACACCTTAACAGTTTTTAAGGGAAGGGAAGGGAAGGGAAGGGAAGGGAAGGGAAGGGAAGGGAAGGGAAGGGAAGGGAGAATGCCTAAAGCCAGGCTTCTGCTACCTTACCAAACCATAAATCAATGTATTGCTGTATTAGGTAAGACAACTAACTACCCATGGGCCAAATCCATTTGCATGTGTGGTTCCTCATGTAGGGGGTCTGCACATCAAAGCCTATTTCCATACATGTAAGGCTTCCATTTAGATTCATATCTTGTGTCATAAATAACGGGGATCTCAAGACTGCTCACAAATGGGGTAAAGAAAGAAGCCATGGTGCAGAGAACCATGTGACAAGTTCCATATACCAAGATTAGGAAATCAGGAGTTATGCAGCCTGCAGCTTGCATATGGCCTAGCGGGGGCTTGGGATTCCCAGTGACCACTCAAAAGTCCTGACAGTCCCTCCACCAAAAAGAATTAAGGTAAGAAAGGTTTAAAATGAAAGAAATACCTTTGGGGTTGTCTGATGTTGTTTCAAGGGGCTTTCCACCCCAAAACAGACAAATCCCCCTCCAGCGGCCCAAAGGGGGAGTGGAAGTGAAGTGTTGTCACTTCTAGTTGTTGGAAGCAAAGGACTTTATCACACAAGACTGAAATTGCAGAATTACAATGTGATAGTAGCATGAATAGCTTCCCAATATCTCATGACATTGTTATCCTCCTGTGGTCCATGGTTTGTGATCCAGCCATTAATTGCATGTAACGTTTCATTCATGTGCAAAAACCGTGAATCGCTGTCAATAGCCCTCTTTTTGCTATTGACAAGCATGCAATGATTCCATCCCACTGTAGTCCTGATATTACAGAGTTAGTAATAGAGAGCGTGGAGATGACCTCCAGGATTCTCTTTTAATGAACTGTCGCCTTTTCTCAGAATGTTTTTTTATTTGTTTAATTGTGAAGTTGTTAATTTGTTTGTTTTAGGTGTGTTTAATCAAAGTCATGTCTTCTCTTGAGAATAGCTAAAATCTCACCCATGCAAAATCACAGAAGTAGGAGAAATACAGTTGTCCCTTCACATTTGCGGGGGTTATGTTCCAAGACCCCTGCGAATGTGAAAATTCCGCGAATAATGACAGCCCTTCACCCGCCCTCTCCAAGTGACCCCGAGGCCTCCGGAGTCCTCACGGTCGATCTTCCTGGCCGCCCCCCGCCCTCCCCAAGCGACCCAGAGGCCTCCGGAGGCCTCATGGTCACTTTTCCCGGCCACCCCCCGCCCTCCCCAAACGACCCCGAGGCCTCTGGAGGCCCCGTTGTCGCTCCCCTCACCACTTTCCCTGGACTCCCCTCACCTCCCTGGCCCTCCCCACCCCCTCCCAGGGCCTTCATGGGGCCTCCGGAGCATCTCTGGGGGCCCCGTGAAGGCCTCCCCAGCCCTCCCCAGGCTTTCATGGGGCCTCCGGGGGCCCTGTTAAGGCCTCCCCAGCCCTCCCCAGCCCATCCCCAGGCCTTCATGGGGCCTCCAGAGCGCCTCCGGGGCCCCCGTGAAGGCCTCCCCAGCCCCTCCCAGAGGACCCCGGGGGGGCCCTCCCAAAACTGTGAATAATCAAAACCGTGAATGTCAAGTTCGCGAATGTGGAGGGACAACTGTATATATTTTTGAAAGGTGCATGCATGGGCCATCTTGAGCTGTTAATACTCCATCATTACTAGTGTTACTATAGAATGAGCCTGAATGCCATTCTTAAAATGCTAGTACATGGTTATGCGATCTTCTGTTAGAGGTATCGTTGTGCAATTGCGGTAATGTTTGATAAGTAATGTATTAATGCCATTATAATTCTGCTTTACTCAGTTGTGGAATTACAGCATTTTAAGATGCTTGTGTGATAAAGTCCAAAGACACATCAACACATGTATAAAAAGATTAGTGAGAAAAGGGTGTGTAGAGAATGCCTGGCCTTTGTTTCACCCCTCTGTATTTTTCTTTGGTCAATGTACTCAAGCATTTTAATTCCTTCTTATCTGGAGATGTCACTTCCCCCTTCCCTCAAGAAGTTAGTTTCTTTGTTCTCTTTGTCTGGAAGGAACATCCATGAGGCTCCAACTGCAACAATGGATGCTAGCTTACACCCCCACATGACAGCCAGCTTTTAGGGGCTTTTGTAACCAAGTATAGGTCCACTTCTTTTGTCTATTGCCTTTAATATCCAGAGATAGATTCCCTAAACAGTAAATATAAGTTTCCCCCCCTCATTACCTTACAAGGGCATCCAGAGTAATTTGTCCTGTTTCTACTGCAAACTCATATTGCAATAGCCCCGCTGCACTCTGCTTAATATAGATACCAAATATTCCTATACTAGTCACTCAAAATGGTAGCTGCAAGGACATAGGATGGCTTTCCAGAGCTCCAAAGAAGATGGAACGACATGGCTTTCCAGGCTCCAGAACATGCCTATTTCGGACATAAACGACTGAGTTGAGTTTGCAAAAAACGTGTTTTCTTTAGCTGTCTCTGGCATCTGACTGCTGATCGAGGAGAGAGAATGGAGAAAAATCACATTTGATGGCAGATTTCCACAGCTCTACTTATTTTTTTCCAGGTCTGCTCTACAAAGAAGAATTACACAGGCTCTCTTAAGATGTCAGCTTTAGAGCAAACTCATTACCATTGATGTTCCATAATACAGACTGACAAGATATCCGCATGACAAGGCAGCTTTGGCCTGGATGATTGTATTCTTTTTGATCACTGGTATTTACAGTAGTACATAAAGCGCCATTCATTTTCTACTTTGTTTGATTGAAAGCAAAGACAGGAGAGGGGACTTAATACAGAAGGATTGCCTAGAAGCGATATACATAAACACCACTCTGACTTCTATGCCTGATCTGTAATCTTTCAGCAGTGACAAGTTAGAATATGAACGAGGGAATATGGACTGAGGTGGCAGGAAGAAATCTGGAGCTATGTGATATTGTATCTGAAACTTAAGTCTGCGGTTAAAAAATAGTGAAAAACCAAGGGCTCATCTGGAGCAATAGCAATAGTATTTATATTTCTATACCACTTATCAGTTCAAAGCACTCCCTAAGGGGTTTACAGTGTGTTAGCTAAGTTCCACCAACAAGCTGGGTACTCATTTACCAGAAGGATGGAAGCCTGAGTCAACCTAGAGCCCTGTAGGATTGAACTCACAATGTTGTGGCTGCAGTACTGGCATTTAACCACCAGGGCTCCTCTACATGGAGCTCTTTAATCCAGGGCAGATCTGGAACATTCTGGCCCAAGAGCTGCCCCAGTTCCCCCCTATTACTAAAGCACTCCACACTGAGAATGGGCAGCTGTCCTCACAGGCTGTACTGCCTGGCACTGCTATTGCTGCTCAAGCATGTTGTGTTCCCTGAGGCCAGAAATGAGGGGCCCAGCATTGATTACATGTTCTGGGCCTCATTGTGACCTCAGTGGCAGCAGAGGCGCGAGGCTGCTCGTTCTTGGTGTGGAGTGCTCTGGATTTTCCTGAAGAGCCAAGTAAATTGGGAGGGGTTTAAAAAAGCATTTTAAGGTGTTTTTAAAAATAAATAAATGGGGAACTGACCTGGCTGAATGTTATGAGGACAGTTCGGTCTAGATTTGGGGTTTTGGCCCAGTGTTGTCTGCACAGATCGCCTCCAGATGGCCTCAAAAATGGTTTATTGGTTCCTCTGAACATGTTAGGAGGACCAGACAGAGAACAAATCCTGTCGCAGATGCAGCTGACATCAGGCTAATGAAATGAGCGCACAGACAGAGAGGTTGTGCCTAAACTACTGTCATTTACTTATGTATATGTATATGTTTCATCCAAGCTGTCTTGGATGAAACCGATTATCTATACCCATTTCAAACCAGCTTCAGGACAGGCTTTGGGGTTGAGACTGCCATGGTTGCCTTAACCGATGATCTGCGTCTGAACATCGACAGGGGTAATGTGACCCTGTTGGTGCTCTTAGACCTCTCAGCGGCTTTCAATATGATAGATCATGGCATCCTCTTGGACCGCCTGAGGGGGTTGGGTATCAGGCACTGCATTGCAGTGGTTCCGGTCCTACCTCTCGGGCAGGTCCCAGAGAGTGCTGCTCGGGGACAGTTGTTCAAGCAAAAGAGAGCTCACCTGGGGAGTTCCACAGGGAGCTATCCTGTCCCTGATGTTATTTAACATCTATATGAAGTCACTGGGTGAGATTATTTGGAGTTATGGAGCTGGGTGTTATCAGTATGCTGATGACACTCAGATCTATTTCTCAGTATCTCGTTCGTCGGTCTCGAATTCCAATGACATCTCTTCTCTCAGTGAATGTCTTTGGGTGGTAATGGGCTGGATGAGGAAAAACAGATTGAAACTGAATCCAGACAAGACAGAGGTGCTCATGGTAGCGGCCCTGAAAACAAGAATTGGGTTGCAACCTCCAGTCCTGGATGGGGTCACACTCTCCTCCAGTGATTGTATTCTCAGTCTGGGGGTGCTCCTTGACTCGTTGCTCCTGATGATAAATCAGGTAAATGCGACAGTCAGGAGCGCCTGTTATCAGCTTTGGCTGATACGCCAATTGCGCCCTTTTCTGGAAGCAAGGGACCTCGAGACTGTCATTCACGCGCAGGTAATCTCACGCCTAGACTTCTGTAATGCACTTTACATGGGGCTACCCTTGTGCTTGGTTCAGAAACTACAGTTAGTACAAAATATGGCGGCCAGGCTTGTTTCAGGAACATCTAGGAGGGACCACATCACTCCGCTTTTGAGGTCCCTCCACTGGCTGCCTATTGGTTTCCGGGCCCAGTATAAGGTGTTGGTTATCATCTTTAAAGCCCTAAATGGCTTGGGTCCAAGCTATCTCAGGGACTGTCTCCTCTCTTATAATCCCCCCCACAGACTCCAGTCCTCTGGGAGGAATTTGCTGCAGCCTCAAAAGTCGAGGCTTTCAGCTACCTCCCAGGGGGCTTTTTCTGTTGTCACCCCCAGACTATGGAACGGCCTGCCAGATGAGATCCGTCAATTGACATCTTTGGACAGCTTCAAAAAGGCTGTCAAGATGGATCTCTTCCGGCAGGCCTTTCCAGAATAGATTATCCTGGCCTCGGGACCCCCCCCCCCTCCTTCAGGAGAGTCCCCACAGCCTCCTTTGTTAACAGAACTGAATATCACTGGGGACCTACTGTTATTGCCAAATGTAGGTATGTGTTTTTATCAAATGTTTTAATTGTAGCTTTAATTTGTAAATTGATTTAATAACTTTTTAAGGGGGGGAAGGGAGTATATTGTTTTACTTGTATGGTTTTTTAATGTTGTGAACCACCCTGATTGGATTACCAAAGGGCGGTATATAAATAAATTTTATTATTATTATATTATTATTATATTAAAGAAATATTTACAATGAGTCTGGGACTCCAAATACATAGACTACATAGCTCCATAGTCATGGCAGTACTGACCAGTACTGTCTAGCATGGAGAACTGTTACAGACAATGTGCAGTGAGGGTGGGAACATAGGGTTATACATGTACATGTTTACATCACATTCATTGGCCATGCTGTTGCCCATTCCCATACTGTCCAAAAGCAACTCCAAATTGCCAGCAAGTTAAACAAGAGCTGGGAAAGCAGCCAAGCTCCAGTGATAATTAATTAGGAACAGCAAACAAAGTTCCATTTCATGGAAAGGCAACAATACAGACAAAAGGCACACAGAGAAGAGTCCAGAATACAGTCCAAAGGCCAAGGCTTACAGAAGGCAGCATAGTCCAGGAGTCGGTCCGTAGGTCAGTAGGATCAGGCAACAGGGTTGTCAGGAACAGTGCAAGGTCAAGGTACGCAGCAAGGCAGAAAGGATTCAGGCACCAAAGGCAGCAGGAAGCTTTCTCCAGGGAGATCAGTTGATCTCTGACAAAGCCTCCATTGTCTCTCCCAGCCTATATAAAGCAATTAAGGCTTTGCCAGGTATTTCTTAATGAGCAAGTTCCTCTCATAAATTCTCAGAGATTTCCTTTGAGCCTCCTTTTTTGCTCAGTGCTGTGTATATGATGGTGGAGGTAAGTCTCTCTCCTCTTTTTCATCCTTATCTGAGTGGGCAGGACTCTTTGCTGTGACTGGTGCTAACCCACTTGGACCAGGCTCTTCCTCTGATCGAGCCTCTAGGTTGACAGGGTTCCATGCTTGCACAGGTGTAGGTAAACTTGTGCCAGGGTCCCAAGGGCTGTTCCCTGCCATGTCCTCCTTCTCCTCTGACTCTACAGCCTCATCAGGCTCCTGGAGCATGACACACACATGGTTTATCCAGTTCTTCCCAGGGTGATAACAGCTGTATCACCTCCTCTTGCTTTGCTTCTCACACAGACTAATGTAAACAGTCCTTAGTTGTCAACACCAGCGGCATTTAGCCAACCCTCACTACTAACCCCTGCTGGCAGTAGCACTTTACAACACATGACAGCTGTTTACAATATAACATTCTCAGTGACTGCACTTAAATTAAAATTACACATGAGATCTGAGTTTTACTCATTGAGTATGATGGAGGAACCTCTGGAGAAGAAGCATGGAAGAATAATTCAATATATGATAACTGCATCAGGACTTTTATTTGCTCAAAGATGGAAAGACAATATTATACCAACAGAGGAAAAGTGTCTGATGAAAATATATGATTTGGATGAAATGGACAATGAAATTGATAATGTTGATTAAGGATAAATCCTTGTCAATTTATAAAAAGGACTGGGACTTGGTCATTACATTTTAAAGACAAAACTGGGGGCTGTTATCAGTATTAGGTTTCAAAGGTTAGTAGAGTTTTGCTTATTTGTAGAAGAGAGGTTTAAGACTTTATTTAGAAGAAGTTGATCAATTTGATAATTATAATCACTAGTTGAGAGGACAGAAGTAATTTGTACTCCCTTCTTATTTGCAGTTTAGTGTTGTTAGTTATTTCATTATAAAGTTTGTGTTGCTTTGTTTGGTATGTTTTTTATATGTTTCCCTTGAATGCTATTTTATATAAATAACATTTTTTGTGTTAATAAAATACTATTTTAAAAGGGCTCAGGACCAGATTATCTAATGGGACTGTATTCTGCAATATGAGCCTGCCCACATTTTGAAATCTTCTGGGGAAGCCTTGCTCTGTGTCCTATTAAGCTCACAGATACATCTTGTAGAAGACAGGAGAGGGCCTTCTTGATAGCTGCTCCCAGGCTCTGGAATGCTCTTACTAGACTACTTAGGGGTTGTCTATATGGTCAAAATAATACTCATAGAATTCATTGAGAAATTGATCTGTCTTAACAGAAATCTACATCGATGCATCGTATTTTGAAAGGGGGCAGCTGAAAACTCTATAAACTGCAACCAGAGAGCCCCTTTAAAATAGTAGGGGATGGGCATGTCCGCTTGTTTGGACAGTCGCATTCACATCAATGTGCTTTTTGATAGGAGAGGCAGCACAAGCTGATTGGCCAGATGAGCATGGGGCTTGCAAACAGGGCAAGTGCCCACTGCCACCATGCTGGATTTTTAGCTTAGCAAGTGATCAGTAAGGTAATAGAATGACAATCTTTCTTTCTCCTTTTTCTTTTTTTTTCTTTCATAAATGTGAAATATCACTTCAGTAGACCATGGGATTTTTTTTAAAAAACATTCAGCAGCAGATTTTAAAATGTAAATCACTCGTGACCGCCATCTTGACTAGGGGGCATGCAAAGTTTATGGGGGCTTTAAAACCATTAAGACAGTTCTCAGCTGCTGTGAATTGCTACTGTGGAGCAATCCATTCCCCGCCCTTGTACAGATGAGCCCTTAGACTGGGACCATCCCTGCTATCCTTCCATGGGCAGGTGAAGACCTTTTTGCTTCAGCATGCCTTTGAGGGCTGATTGTTCAGGACGAGAAAGCCTTTCAGAATATGCTAGTCTGTTTTCTTTTTAATGGTCATGTTTTTTTTAACTGCTTTTAATTTGATATTTCGTTTAATTATATTTTAAACTTTTCTACATTGTGCATTTTAAAGCTGTATCTGTTAGCTATGTCGACTCCTGAACTGGAAAAAAAGGTAGGCTTATCATCATCCCACCAGTCCAGTTTAAGAGCCAGCAGCCACATTGGGTGAAGGAGGTCTGTTCAGCAAGGAGAAGGATGCTTTCCAGCCCCCTCCTGTCAGCAAGGAATTGAGACAGGAATTCTGATTGTCAGAGTCTTGCCTGCAGATGGGAGGAGGGTGGAAATGTCTTCCTACTTGCACTCCAATTGGTAGCTGAAGGGACCTCCTTTGCCTGAAACAGCTGCTGGCTTTAAGGTGGGTTGGGGGTAGTGTTTACATAGTCTTACTGAATACAGAGATGTTACAGCTCCATAATGCTAGGTTATAAATTCATAACTGCAATACAGGATGCCAGCTAACAACAACAACAACAACATGTACATATTAGCAAAAGTTGTATACAAAATATCATGACCCTGCTGGAAGAGTTCTCTTTAGAAAGGCCCATTCAGAGGAAGATCTCTTCCTTCTTGTAACCACTCTCAAGGCCAATAAATATAATTATTGTTCTTGTTATCAACTTTGTATAGTGATGGTGATTTTATCACTGCTTTGCTTGTTCTTTAAAAAAAATGGCTTTTTTTAAAAAAATGGTATCTTTTATTGTAAGCCCTTTGTGCTTTGGTGCCAAAGGTGGATTTGTTGTTGTTGTTGTTGTGTGCCTTCAAGTCACTTCTGACTTATGGCAACCCTAAGGTGATAAGGATAAAGCAATAAGAATTATAGTTCTATTAAACCTTAAGGCTGGCTTGAGGAAACAGGAGACTGTGGGCAAAGCATTCTCTGGTAGACCCCTTCTCTGTCATTGGGTCTTGGTAGACTTCCCTGGCTGTGTTGTCTGTTCTCTGAGCAGCATTGACCAGCTGGGACTAGCCAGCCTTTAAATTCCCTGCAGTGCCCCAGAGTGATACTAGAATGATGCTACAACAAGGCCCTGGGGCCTGGCTACTGCCTAATGATGCCAGCTACTGATGTTGTCCTGAACACATAACACAATGAGAATGCAAGCCAAATATCAACGATAGTACAGTTGGCCCTTAATTTTCTCAGGGGAAAACCACAAATCTCTCTCTGGTTTTTCTTCGCAAACAAAAACGGAAGTTCTTTACCAGCCTGTACCACAGGACAAACACCACCATCCCCACATTGCCAGCGGCAAATCTGTGCTTAAGTTCGTTCAGCAGTTCACCAACTGGGAAGCATCATCTCCTCAGAGATCGATCGCAGATTAGCAAAGGCATGTAGCACATTTGGAAGACTTTACAAAAGAGCCTGGAGTAATAAACACCTGAGGCGAAGCACAAAAATCAAACCACAAATATAAACCACAAATATAGGGCATTACTCATTTTTTTAACCCGAGGGAACATTTTTCTAGGAATTTCTTGCTTCTCCAGCATGATTCTGCTGGAAGTTGACCATAGAATTGCACTGGAGGACCTAGACATGCCTAGAGAGAACACTTCACTAAGCGTTCTTAGGTCTTCCAGCGTGATTCTATGGTCAACACGTCTTTAGGTGCTTGAGGACCTAGAAATGCCTACAGAGAACATATTTTGTTAGCTGTGCATAGGGCAGCAGTGGAGGCAGTGCCAAATATAGTAATCCACAAATAATCAAATCTGCAAATGCTTAACTTCTGCTGTGCTTTCTGCAACCAGACGTGTTTATCTCGGATTGGCCTTTTTAGTCATCAGTGTGCTAGCAGAAAGCACAGGATGAGTCCTTCCTGAATCTTCGTTTGTGAAGAAAAGTCAGAGAAAGATAGATAACTTGCAAATGTGGAGGGACAATTTTTTGCACAGCCACAGAAAGTGCATGTTCTTTCTGTTTCTCTATTGTAATTGTTCTCAATCTCTTTACCTACTTTCTCACTGCTTTTTGCCCCTAAACACACACACACACACACACTCACAGCCACAACAAACAACCTGAGGGGGTATAAAAGGCCTAAAGGGCCTGTGTTTGCATGAAAACCTGTGAAGGTATAAAGATCCCTTCCTCCTCATAGAAAGGACAGACACTCCATGATCTATTGTGCTGATGATTCACTAAATGCATATTGACATGATGGACAGCCCTGGAGTCAAAAGAGTGCATTGTGAATACGATCTGCAGATAATGGGTCTCTGGGAGATTGTTTGAAGTGTGCAATTTTAATTCATGCAGGTGCGCTTCCAAGATGCACAGGGGCTCAGCATACTTTAGATGTACAGCAGAGGCTCTTCGGAACACCTTGGGCACTGTCTTATACACTTCGATTGATGGAGCCATTTAGGTTCTCAATGGACGTACAATAATGATTCCATTTGGACCGATCCAATTTCAATGCCATTGCCTCGTGTGCTTCCATTAAAGAGACGGGGCTGTTACAACCTGGGTGACAGATTATTTCTTTTAAAAGGGAGAGAAAGGAAATTAACACAATATATTGAATTGCACCGAATTGACACAATAAATAATGAAATGGACCATGCTTTCACCTCTCTCTGCGGCAATTCCATGAGGAAAAATAGACATATTTACCACATAGTTGATGTCACACCTCACACTAAGGTTAAAATAGATGGCAAAACCTTTATAAGATAGTGATGGTATTACAAAGCTGGCCAGATTTTATATTGCTAACAATATAATTGCAATTGTGAAGCTGAGCAAATGTTCCCTAACACTCCTCCCCCATCCTTCTCCTCTGTAGTCTGACATTGTTGGGTGTTTTTACCCCAGGAACCTTTGCATGGCTTGATTATCACTCTTCTAGATTACTGTAACCTCTCCTGCCACTAGATTTTTTTGTTGTTATCACCCATTCTGATGACTCCATTCATTCTATTCCACCCTCACCCTATCACCAAGGACATCACTGTAACTTGTCTGTGTTTTTCTGACTTTGTTCTGTAGGGGAGAAAGTTCTGGATATGAAGACAATGGACAAAGAAGATTGCTGGAGTAGAACAGGACTTATGACAAGCCCACCTCTCACAACCTCCTCTGGGGTTATTTTGTGAGCATGCATGTTTCATGCAGAAAACCAGCCAGAGCAGAAATGTGTGCGTATGTGTGTGTGCGCGCATGCATGAGCACAAGTGCCTTCAAGTTGCCTGTCAACTTATGGTGACCCCTTGAATTTCATATGGTTTTCTTAGACAAGGACTACTCTAGGTGGTTTTACCAGTTCCTTCCTTTGAAATAAATGAGACCCCTGTGTCCATGGAACCAATATCCGTGGTTTCAGTTATCCATGGCTGAAAAAAATAGGGAGACATACCATAGGTCCATGCTGGAAAATGGCTAGAAAGATGTCCTCTCTAGGCATCTTCTAGGTCTTCTAAGACAACTCTATGGCATATTTGTAGCAGAAGTCCTTTGGGTTCACTATTATTTGTGGTTTTCAGTAGCCATGGGGGTCTGACTGTATGGCCTACAGCACCTGGTATTCATTGGCAGTCTCCCATCCAAGTACTAACCAGAGCTGACCCAGCTTAGTTTCCAAGATCAGAGGGGATCTTGTGCCTTTAGGATATTTAGGCCTTCCAGAGCAGAAATAGTCTGCTATTTCCAGCTAGGGCTAAAATCTCCCTTCCCCTCATCCCCAGTTTTCTATCTCCTTATTTTATTTATTTACTTATTTCTTATTTAATTTGTATCCCACCTTTCTCCCAATACAGGACCCAAGACAGCTGACAACAAATTAAAACAAAGTACGCTAAAGCCTATTTGATACAAAAGTTTTTAAAAACCGATTATATTACAAACATTATATGAAAACAGTTTAAAAATACATTACAACATAATAAAAAGATAAAAGCGTAACACACCCCATTAAAAGACCATTGTACCATAGGAAGTTAAGAGCTGAAAGCCTGTCTTAATAATAATAATAAAAAGTATTTGACTGCTAGGAGAAAGAGAGGGGAGTAGATAGGGGACCAACCAAGCTTCCCATGGGAGGGAGTTCCACAACTTGGGAGAAGCACCAAGAAGGACCTCTCCTGTGTCTTACCAAATACACCTGTAATGGCAGTGGGATAGAGAGAAAGGCCTCCTCTAAAGATCTCAAATGTTGGGCAGACTCATAGAGCAAGATATAGTTGTTTAGATAGTGTAGGGCTTTAAAGGTCACAACGAGCATTTCAGATTGAGTCCAGATATGGACTAATAGCCAGTTAAGTTGTTGCAACAGGGGAACTATGTAGCATTCAAAGACATAGAATTCAAAGACAGGGCAATTATGTGTTCCCTGTAGGTAGACCTGGTCAGCAGACTAGCCACAGCATTTGGGACCCATTGCTATTTTGAACAGTTTCCAAAGGCAGTCCCATGTAGAGTGCGTTACAGTAATCCAACTGGGATGTAATCAAGGCATGTATCACTGTACCCTGACATCTCCAGGAGCTGACATCTCCAGGAATGGGCACAACTCAATAATGATGATGATGATGATGATGATAATGATGGTGATGCTGATGACAATGATGACTTAGGGCTTATCTACATGATCCAGGATACACCAGCTCCCTGCTGGCATATCCCGGCCACAGATCAGACCTGTTCTGCCTCCAATAACTGGACAAAATGGGACAGAGTCCAGACAGAACGCCAGTCCATTATTGCAGCCACTGCCACCATCATTTTCCTTGTTCTGCCTCATCCAGGAAGCCAGGCCACACCATGTAACAAGGCCCTCTGCTTGTGACCAGCCTTGGACACATGCTGCAGGCCTGCTGCCCGTACCCGGAAGAGTAAAGGCAACCAGCAGCTAGAACAATGGGCTGGCCTGTGGAGATGGGCTCCCACAGACATACAGAGCCTGATCCATTTCCTCCCAGCGGAAACAGAGTAAACCGAGTATTTTTTAAAACCGCTGTACCAGGCTCTACCCTGGCTTGCCCCTGTCTGAGCCCCGTTCTTGCCTCAGGGGTTGTAAGGACTGGTCGGGGGCAGAATGGGACAAATGCCTTGCATCATTTGGGGGACAAAACTGGGTAAATAGCCCATGTAGATAAGGCCTTAGGCACCAAATAAAAATAAAAATATGTAAGCAATGTACAAATGTAAAGCTAGAATTTGGAAAGCTACCTGATTTGCACTGCAGCTATCAGAAGCCCCTGCTCTGTGACCATACTGGCTGGTGATAACTGGGAGTTGTAGTCCACCCCCCCACCAATGTTTCCAAGGTATAGAGAATCAAAAAGGTTAAAAGAAAATAAATTGCTTGATTATTCATTATTAATTTTTTAAAATAACCCTCAAAGCCCAGCACAAGAAGAAATATTTAATAAACAGAATCAGAGAAATCATTTCACATGTAAAAAGAGCTAAAACCCCAGCAGTCGTCCTATGCCCTGACTTTAATTCTAAGTCAGGGCATAGGACAAGACATTGGCTCTTTTTGCAATGTACCCACAGTCCTGTGATAGAACAAGGTTCTATCATTTAATTTTATTTTAGCTTTAGTTTAATTTATTTTTCCAGTTTATATCCTGCCTTCTTCCTACAAACAAATATTAAAGTAGCTTATAATTAACATGCAAAAAAGGGGTCCTAAAACCATAGGTTGCTCCATTTTTTACAACTCATGTGTTCTCTCTCTCTCTCTCTCTCTCTCTCACACACACACACACACACAAACACACACACACACACACACACACACAGAGAGAGAGAGAGAGAGAGAGAGAGACAGAAACACGATGGTCCAAATGGATTTTCCTTAATCCATGTTCTCCTTGCAACATACCTGGGATGCAGATTATGTTATAAAGAATGTTGTAAAATGCACAGAAATGTAGGTGGGTGGGGGCCTTCATTTAATCCACAAAGCGCAATTCTTGGCTTCCACCAATTGTAACAAAATCATGCCCCCTCTGTGAACTTTTAAAAACACTTCTTAAGGAGCCTTCTTAAACAGGAACAAGTTTTGAATGCTTAGGTTCCATACAGGCATTTTAGCTAATCTCTCTCTCTGGTTTTTCTTCACAAATGAAGATTCAGGAAGGACTCATCCCACGCTTTCTGCAGGTGCGCTGATGGCTGAAAAGGACAGTCTGCGATAAACAAGTCCGTTTAAAGAAAGCACAGCAGAGGATCTCCTTGGGTGATGTTTCCAGGTTGTGATTCTTTCTGTGTTGTCGTTTCATTTCAAGACTTGTTCGGCGTGAGCTCTCAAATAAAGCTGCAGCATTGTGGATAGTGTGTCTCCATGCCTCCTGATGTGAAGCCAGGGTGGACCATTGTTGGTGACCAATTTGGCCAAGCCTAAGATGTTGTTTCAGGGAATCCTTGTATCACTTTTTGGGAGTGCCCCTCTTACGCTAACCCATGGTGAGTTCACCGTAGAGTACTATATTGGGGAGGCGATGGTCCTCCATCCTAGAAAAGTGCCCTGCCCAGTGCAGCTGTGTTCTCAATATCATGGCCTCAATGCTGGTGATCCCTGCTTGCTCAAGGACAGCAACATTCGTCACATAGTCAGTCCAGTGTATATTTAGGATTGTGCGTAGACAGCGCTGATGAAAACATTCGAGGAGTTGTAAGTGTTGGCAATAGGTGACCCATATTTCAGACCCGTAAAGGAGAAAAGACAGAACAATGGCTCTATACACACTGATTTTTGTGCTTTGCCTCAGGTTTTTGTTACTCCAGACTCTTTTGTAAAGTCTTCCAAATGTGGTATATGCCTTTGCTAATCAGTGATCAATCTCTTTGTCAATCTTGGCATCTGAGGAGATGATGCTTCCCAGGTATGTGAACTGCTGAATGGACTTAACCACAGATTTGCCTAGGTGCAGGCTGGTAAAGAACTTCCGTTTTCTTCAGGTTGACTTCCAGCCCAAACAGCTCTGCAGCTGTTGCGAACCAGGATGTTAGGCGCTGCAGAGCTGCTTCTGTGTGGGCAACTGGGGCAGCATCATCTGCGAAGAGCAGCTCACGGATTAGATAGTTTAGAGTCTTAGTGTGAGCCCTCAGACAGCTTAAGTTAAACAAGCTACCATCAATATGGTAACGTATATAGATGCCATCTTCTTCTTCGAGATCTGCCATAGCCCTTTGGAGCATCATACTGACGAAGATTGTAAATAAAGTTGGAGCAAGAACACAACCTTGCTTCACTCCATTAGTTATTAGAAAGGGCTCTGAAAGAGCATCACCATATCTGACTTGACCGTGCTGGCCCTCATGTAGCAAGATAATCATTTTAAGGAATTTGGGGGGACATCCTAATCTTTCCAGGATCTGCCACAGACCTTTTCTACTCACAGTGTTGAAGACTTTGGTGAGGTCAACAAATGTTACATACAGTCCCTTGTTCTGCTCTCTACATTTCTCTTGCAGTTGTCTAATGGCAAATACCATATCTGTAGTACTCCTATTGGCTGTGAAGCCACATTGGCTTTTAGGAAGACGTTCTTCTGCAATAGCAGGAACTAATCTGTTCAGGAGTATCCTTGCAAGGAATTTTCCAGCAATAGAGAGTAGTGTTATACCTCAATAGTTTGAGCAATCGGATTTTGCTCCTTTTCTCTTGTACAGTCAGAGATCTGATGGCAGTTCCCCTCTTTCCCAGCAATTCACAAGGAGTTTGTGGATTTTTTTGTGGAGTACATGACCTCCGTGTTTCCAAACTTCAGGTGGGATTCCATCAATCCCAGCTGCCTTGCAGTTTTTCATCTGCTGTATGGCCTTAAGGGTCTCTTCCAAAGTGGGAGCTATGTCCAGTTCATTTTTCATCGGTTTTTGTATCATATGTTGGATAGCTGAGCCTTGGACTACTCGGTTGGCACTAAAGAGACTTTGAAAATGTTCAGCCCATTGATTCAGGATGGAGGCTTTATCAGTAATTAGTGTTTGACCATCTGTACTGTATAAGGAGCTTTGGACCTGGTAAGTAGGTCTAAACACTGCTTTAAGAGCTTCATAAAATCCTCTAAGATCACCCAGATCTGCACAGCATTGTGTCTTTTCTGCTATATTGATCTACCACTTGTTCTGCATGTCTCGGAGTTTTTGTTGAAGTTTACTACATGTGAGGTGGAAAGCTGCTTTTCTTACATGGCAAGTTGGCTGGGTGAGGTATGCCTGGTGAGCAGTTCTCTTCTTTGCCACCAGCTCCTGGATCTCTTGGTTTTTTTCATCAAACCAGTCTTGATTTTTCTTGTGGGAGAACCCAAGGGATTCTTCTGCAGACTGGAGGATACCATTTTTGATGTGTTGCCAAAACACTGTAGGAGAAGGATCTGTAGCGTGATCTTCAAGTTTTGTTTGCAGATTTACCTGGAAGTTGTCTCTCATCGTAGCTTGTTGAAAATTTTGTTGACTTGGAGTCTCCTCTTTAAGATATCACCCCTTTTCAGTTTGAGTTTAAGATGAAGATTTAGTTTACATCTGACGAGGCGATGATCTGTTTGGCATTCTGCACTGGGCATCACTCGAGTGTGACGGACATCACGAATGTTTCTCTGGAGGACTAGAACATAGTCACTGAGGTGCCAGTGTTTAGATCGCGGATGCATCCATGTTGTCTTCAAGCTATCTTTCTGCTGAAAGATAGTGTTTGTAATAGTCAGCTGTTGTTCTGCACAGGACTCTAGCAGGAGGCGTCCGTTATCATTGCAATTTCCAACACCATGCTTACCTAAGACACCTTTCCAGGCTTTGGAGTTCTTTCCAACTCTGTCATTGAAGTCACCAAGGATAATAATTTTATTTTCTACAAGGACTTTTTGTATGAGGTGGTGTAGGTCTATGTAGAATTTTTCTTTCTCTACAGGGTTGGCTTGCATAGTTGGAGCATATATACTGAAGAGAACAACATGTGGGAGGCGTAAGGAAATAATGTAGTCAGAGTGTCCTGTTGGCAAGGTTTCGAGTTTGGAGGCAATGGAGTTTTTAATCATAAAGCCTATTCCTGAAAGATGTTTTTCAGTTTGGGGTTTACCAGACCAGTAAAGTGTGTAGCCGGCACTGTGTTCTTTAAGGCTGCCTTCCTCATGGAGACGGACTTCACTAAGAGCAGTGATGTCAATATTAAGTCATTATAGTTCATGGGCTATTAGATCAGAGCGATGCTCAGGCTGTCCACTATCTGCAGAGTTTTGCATGGTTCTGATATTCCAGCATGCAAGTGTCAGTTTATTTACACCTTTGGAGGCCAATGTGTCCCTTTGTTTCTTTGCCTTTGTTTGACTGCATCAGAAGATGCCCGTTGGCCGCGGCTAGCCAACCAGGTAGATGGGGATGAGCTTTTGTTAGGCCACCTTTTCTAGGCCCCTCTCCATATGGAGCAAGCAGTGCTCCCCTTAAAAAAGGCTGCTTGGTCATTCAGGATGCTGCCGAACAAGACTGTCATCTCCCGGGTCAGCCTCAAGTGACCAAAGTCCTGAGCCGCCTGCATGCAGGGTTGGGTCTGCGGCTTCCAGTGCATCTTTACACCTGCCGTTTCATCCCTGACCTATCACTTTTTTGGGGCTTTTTTGGAATTGGATTTATCCTTCGAGCCTGTGCAATGGATTTTTCTGGTGGAGCGCAGTGTGCACAGAACTGGCCTCACCCTTTAAACCAAAGGTTCATCTGCTGTGGCCTTGCAAGCATGGACGATAGCAACGAGGTCCTCAGGTTGTAGGTTTGATTAGAGTTAGCTTCTCTTAGATGGTTGACCTTACAGGGTTGGACGAGCACCATCTGCCTGGGCTTGGATTAGAGTTGTCCTTCTGCTAGGATGGTTGCCATAAGGCTAGAAAGCCCATCCTGCCCTTTGACGCTCTTTGTCAGACCTTTCAGTTTTGACCTGTCTGTCATGGGAGGCCCTACCGGTGGCTTTATGCCACCGCCAGCATAGCTCAAAACATCATTAGGGTAGGCAAGCCTCTCTCCCACAACAAGGGGGCATCAATGGGGAGGCATCTTAGGCATCTTAGCTAATAATGATACTCACCTGTCCAGTAGTGGTTTTGGAGGAAATACCCACCCCATTTCTTACTTTAAACAAGCATCCTTATATATGTGCAGATCGTTGACATATCTAATTAACTAAAGTTCATACTAAGTGAGACATGAATTGTGTCTTTAGAATAGGTGTTTGCTCAGTTGGTAGAAGATATATTTGTCATAGTATGAAAGTTTCCTCACCTACACATCTTACACTTTGTGAGCTTTGTTTTGTGATTGGTCATTAGAAAGTAAACATGGTCCTAATTTGGAGGTCATATTTTTAAGTACATATCACTGAGGGAATGCAGTAATAGGAGGGAAAACAGATTAATCACATGGCATTCCTCTTAACATCTAGCCTGATGCTTAGTGAATTTAATTAGTCTTGAAGACAATAGGGTCATATTTATAGAGTTGTTATCTGATGACAATTTTTAGGAGAGTTTTCAAGATATGTAAGATATGTTATCACCTGATATTGTTTGCAAGTTAAGTTGCTGTTAAAGGCATAAGAGCAGCAGCTGGTAAAAATAGCTAGCACATTATGAGAAATACATTTAAAATAATATCCTGTATTTCTTATTTTTCATCATGTCCTATTCACATTTCTGATCTTAAGGCTGGATTTTTGGATTATAAAACAGACTGACTTCATTCATGCCTATCGTTAATCACAGGTTCTAGTCAGATTCCCCTTTTTTTCCTTGCAAAGAAATGACTTCAACACAATCAGGCTGAAGTTGGAGGCAGACAAACCCACCCACCAAGGTTTGCATGTTATAGCGTAACAAGTTTCCCTGGAGTCTTTGACAATTCCAAGCTTCGGTAAACCTATTTAAAATAAAATGTGTATTAAAAGCAAAGTTCCTTCGCCTTAAAGATGCATGCAGATATAAAAAGTTATTCTCCATGGAAATTGCGCCTTTAAATGACTTTTCTCTTTTATGAACAGTTTTATTACAAAATAGATTTCCTGGAGCTAATTTCATCAGTTGCCTCAATTCGGTGGATGCTTCCCACTGCCTCTCTAACTTCTTGTTATCCAAGTGTTGGGTACATTAATTGTTGGATGATGTAAGAGTCTTGGCACCTTTCCAAAGCCCATAAGCTTGGAGACATCAAGGCTACCCAAGACCAGAGGGGAAGATGCTCAACTCGGCTGGCTGTGCAAGCCTTATTTAAAGCAATATTTCCATTTGATAGATTAAGTGTCTCTGATGGATGTGAGGGATAGTATCTCCTAAGTGTCATTTTAACAAGATGTATATGTTGTTTGACGTATTTCACCAGTCGGCCTCATAATGCATTGCGCTCTTGGAAAAGGAATAAGTGATTAGTAGCACTAATTAGAAAGTTCTCTGAGACAGACTTTGCTTGATAAAGTACGGTGCGAGCTTTCTGTCATTAGCAATAGTACAATGAGTTCAAGGTAGAATCAATCTTAAGTGTGATTGCAGAGATGACATTAAAAAATTATAGGTCTCTCTTTTCTCTCTCTATTGATTTGCATCCTAAATTAAATGATGGTGTTTAATAAAATGAGAGCAGAGAGAAGGTGGCAAGCAGTACTTCACTTGTCAATGACACACAGATGGTTCTATAATGTTCTTTGACCAATGCCTGCTAGTTATTTGTGCCAACCAAGAACCAGGACTGGTACTGGTAAGCTGAGACATTGATGGCATTGGTTCTCTTCAGGAGCAGAGTCCAAATACAGGTATACCTCAGGGCTTGTCTATCTCTGGCTTTTCTCCGCAAACGAAGATTCAGGAAGGACTCATCCCACGTTTTCTGCAAGCGTGCTGATGACTAAAAAGGCCAATTCAAGATAAACAAGTCCGGTTGCAGAAAGCACAGCAGAAGGTCTCCTTGGGTGATGTTTTTGGGTTGTGATTCTTTCTGCGTTGTCGTTTCTCTTCAAAACTTGTTCGGCGTGAGTTCTCAAATAAGGCTGCAGCATTGTGGATAGTGCGTCTCTATGCCTCCTGATGTGAGACCAGGGCGGACCACTGTTGGTGATCAATTTGGCCGAGCCTGAGATGTTGTTTCAGGGAGTTTTTGTATCGCTTTTTTGGAGCGCCCCTCTTATGCTGACTCGTGGCGAGTTCATCGTAGAGTAGTATTTTTGGGAGGCGATGGTCCTCCATCCTAGAAACGTGCCCTGCCCAGCGCAGCTGCGTTCTCAATATCATGGCTCCTCAAGCGCTTTCATCAGCGCTGTCTACTCACAATCCTAAATGTACGCTGGCTTGTCTATATGAGGCAATAAAATGAGGATTGATCCGCATTAACACCAATTTGTAGCAGCATCGATTTGTCTTAACTTTTTTGGCAAAACTGTAGGCATGTGAAGCTATCTGCTTTTGCTGTCCCAACGGGCATGCCTGCAAATCAAGATGGTGACCATGAGTGAATTACTTGCATTTTTTTTATCTTCACCAGTTGCCACCACCGAACAGTATTTTTTTAAAAAAGCTTATCTAAAGAAAAAAAGTATATCTATGGTGTGAAAGTGCGATGTTCTGCCTAAATAAATAAAAGGGAAAAAAAAGCGGGGGGGGCTGTTTCATCCCCTCTAAAATACTGTTAACAACTGAAATGGCTGGGTGTTTGAATTGACCAACAAACCTATGGAGGAACTATTCAACTCTTTATGTATTTGAGTATAAGTATATTGTATTATTTACAACAAAAATGTGTACTATCGATAAGAGACTTCAAGATAAATAGTCTATGTAATTGTTTTAAAGTATATAACTATACATAGCATTCATACAATATTTAATATGTAGAACTCATATCATATAACCCAATGACCACAGAGCAGTTATAACAATTGAAAAGTATACAGTATCAGTAATTACATTGGCAATGAGTCACAAATCATAAACACACTCTTTTTGCATATTACCATACCTAAAACATTGTGGTTACCTCTCTGTATGTAATGTTCAAAGAATATACAATGTCACTGTGATGTTGTATATGTAATTACTGATACTGTATACTTTTCAATTGTTATAATTGCTCTGTGGTTATTGGGTTATATGATATGAGTTCTACATGTTAAGTATTGCATGAATACTATGTATAGTATATACTTTAAAACAATTACATAGACTATTTCTCTTGAAGTGTTTATTGATAGTACATATTTTGGTTGTAAATAATACAATATACTTATACTCAAATATATAAAAAGTTGGATACTTCCTCCATAGGTTTCATCCCCTCAGCACATGGTCACTAAGGAGAAAAACCAAGATGGTGGTTCTAGGCGCTTGCCTTGTTAACAAGCTCCTCCCCCTGCCATGTCCAACCAATCAGCTTTCTGCTTCTGCTCTCTTGGGGAAGGCAAATCAATGTGAATCTGTTGTCCCAATGAGCAGGAATGCACATTCCCCATGGAGTTTTTTTAAAAACTTCATGAAAAGCCATGAAGGCTTTTCCCATGGAGTTTACAGTGGATTTGCCTCCCCTCCAAATACTGCATATCGATGCAGGATACCATTAAGGGTGTATTTTCTTCGAATACTATGAGGAGTATTTTCACTATTTAGACAACGCCTCAGTTAACAAGGTAGAAGCGTCCCTGGGCATGACTTCTTTAACAGAAAATTTGCTACCAAAGGCACAAATAACATGGAAAGAAGTAGGATAGGTTCCTACAACCACAAAAAGGAGGAGCCATCCAATGGGTTTCAGCAAAGTTTTCCTTTAAAATCAACATTATGTACATGTGAAATGAAACAACAAAGTCAAGGAACCCTTGCATAAGTAAAGAAAAATATTTCAAAACTTCTAGAGACCACTTGAAGGCTTCTTCCAAAATGGCACTATTGCTTCCTTTGCTGTAGACACTATACTCCTATTGATGCAGCCTAGAATTGCATTGGCGTTTTTAGCTGCCGCATCACACTGCTGACTCATGTTCAGTTTGTGGTCCACTAAGGAGATTATTGGACGGGGACAAAAATAGCATCCCCGTCTCGCTATCTCCTTTCCTGCTCCACTCCCGGACCTGTAACATTTTAAAAGAATTTTTTTTCAGACATAAATTGATCCAACTGTAAAAATTGCTCTCCTCCCCTCCAGCAGTCCAGGAGTGAGTGGAGCTCTCACAGAGCCCCATTCACTTACTGGAAAGGAAATTCTGGCTGTTCTCACGAGAGAACAATCGCATGGAAAATTTAAAAATAAAAGGCAAAATACACATTTAAAAATGACAGTAAGCAGAAAAACACACTAAAAAAATTCCAAGAAACCCAGGGAGGGTGGGGGGAAGGGTGTCACTTACCTGGATGTCCCAATCACACCTGGAAGTGTTCGGCAGGGATCTCACACTGTGGCTGGCATCACACCAGAAGAATGGGGCACCTTATCACTTGCCTGTGATTCCATCACAGAAATGGAATGGGCAATCTATTGACAGCTTAAGCCATCAATAAAAAGGAACGCAGGCAGGACGGAAGCTGCACAGGGACATAACACCACAGGGATGATGTCGTCTGATATTCAAGCCCTTTGGTGATGTCCTGTGGTAGCATATTAAGGGCATCTGATAATCTCATAAGACTCCTAGATCCCTTTTGCATGTGCTGCCACCAAGCCAGGTGTCAGCCATCCTATATGTGTGCTTTTCATTGATACTCAGTGTGTTTTGATTTTTGGTACTCGATAATGAGTGTTCTCTGCCAACTGTGGAGGGGGTGGTAACAGTTTCGACTGGTTTGGGGGAAAGATAAGAGTGCAGCTGCAAAGTCAGCCTGGGAAAAGGAGGGTGACCGGTATAAGGGAATGTCATGTCAGGGAATGATGATTAGCCATTGGTATTAGAGGCCACCAGATTTTATAGACTGTAATATGCTTTTAATATACTGTGTAGCTCTTGAGTTTCACAACTTTGTATGCTATGCTTCTTGGATTTCTGACAATAAAAATTTTCTGATGAACATTGAAACTGTTGTTCACTGAGGACATTATCAGACTAGTGTCTAAAAACACTGTAAATCCATGTTTGAGGAAAGCAGAAACACTTTAAACAGAGGCTGGATGGCCATCTGTCGGGGATGCTTTGATCAAGTTTTCCTGCTTGTCAGGGGGGTTGGACTGGATGGCCCTCGTGGTCTCTTCCAACTCTGCAATTCTATGATTCTATGATTACAGTATTTATTGCACATTGCCGTAATCATGCGATACTACTGCCACAGAATTATTGCACAACCACCACTAGTGATTTAAGAATGGGATTGAAGATTGGGCTTTAGTAACACTTGCAATTGCGTTGTCTTCATTAACGTGTCCTGCTGGCTGGCACATGCGCCTTTATGAAAAGTTTTCTCTTACTTCCACAATTTTTCATGGGCGAGATTTTGGCTGTTCTTGTGAGAAGACACGACTTCGCTTTAAAACACTAAAAAGAAATAAATAATCAAAGAACTTCACACATAAACAAACATGAAAAGTTAGCAAGAAAAGGCAACAGTTGATTAAAATAGCATCTGTAGTTCCACTTCATGATCACCCCCAGTAGTTTAATTATGTGTTCTCATTGAAAAAGGGGAGGGGGAGAAGAGAACTGCCCATCCATGCTGAAATCACACGAATGCAGTGGGATGTGATTAGTGCAAACTTCTCAATCTTGCAATATTGAGGGCTATTGATGGCTATTGATGGCTTTTGCACATTAATTAGAAGTTGTGTATGGACTGAGCACGGGAAGACGACGATAGGTGATAACGGGAGCCCATTCGTGCTAACATCCCATCATAATCACATGATTATAGCCTCATGTGATAATGTCCTGAGTCTGGGAATGTAAGTACATGACACATCCACAGTTTACTTCAATTGCTGCAGAATAAGATCAAAGTGCAAAAGTAGTTTGTACTTGATTAATTCAGCAGTGGGGAAGGACAGGAGAGGGTAGAATCCTGCCCTTCTCTGTAGATTCGGGAAAAAAACCCAATTTGCTGCAGCCTCTCCTAGGTTGCCTGTTCTTCCTCATTCATAGATTTTGCCATCTTGACCACACTCTGATGTTGCTTGGCTACATTTGTCTCCATTTTCATCCATGAAATGTTGGAGAATATGAGATTACGGTGATGTGGATCAAGAAAACCCTACCAGCTGGTCTCACAGAGGGGGGCGGGGGGTAGGGGAGAAAGCATGACATGACAGGAAAGCTGAGCTGGTAGAATAGCACTCCTCCCTTGAAGATGAATGGGAGCTAAATTAAAATAGCTCTAATTAAAAATGCATTCTGGGTCCTTGTAGAATGTAGATGGTATTTTTAATAGATAATAATGGTACCATTTGGATTAATTCCCAGAAACTGGTAGTTTATTTTATTTATTGCATTTGGATCCTACATAGAGACTTTGTATTCAGGGCTACTAGGCAGTGAACAGAGAATCACCCAGTTTTATCCACACAGTCATTCTGTGAGGAAAAGTACCATAGAATAGAATAGAATCTTTATTACGGTCATAGACCAGCACAGGTAAAAAGGGATACAGAATAAAGGTAAAAACACAGGATAAAAACAGGTAAAAGCAGTATTTAAAATGTTAGCTCCAGTATAACAAGACTAAGTTGATACTATTCTACTGTTGAAGACATTGTCTGTCGAATTTTAACTGCAGCTGCACAGAATCTGGCAACATTATAAGTTGTTCCTGGGTTGGTGTCTGAAAGCAACAAGTTTATGTAGAATTGTCCAGTGTGCCCTTGATATTTATGCAACAGGGGTGAAATAAGGCTGAGACATATGTCTCTGTAGTATGAGCACTGGAGTAATACATGCTCTGTTGTTTCTATTTGGCCTGAGTTGCAGGGGCACAGTCTATCTGAGAAGGGCATCTTCTTGTATCGGCCTTCAAGGACAGCTGAAGGGAGGGCATGACACCATGCAAGAGTAAAGGCCCTTCGATGTTTAGGTATTTCAAGTGTTGCTCAGTATGCCAAAGGAGAGGCCAGATATCTATTGGAGTCACTAGCAATGAAGGTTGAAGTGCTGGCTAGATCCAGTTGTCGCTCTATATCTGCTACCCATTGTTTGATAGTAGCTTTCGCCCTATCTTATCCCAGGCTAAGCAGAAGATCTGGAGAAAGAACCAGCATTGAAATTTTAGTCATCACTGTCTGTTTCCAGCTGGATTGGAAATCATCACTTAAGGTTAGTGGCCAGTGGGAAAGAGGGATAGTCTGAGCCAGTAGCTGAGTATGGTCACCCACACTCTGGCCTCCACTTTCATAAATCCTGACTCCAGTCTCAGAGCTGCGTTAGAGACACATTTTGGAGTTTGGAAAGCTGATCTTAAAAATTTGGATTGGACAAGTTCTAATGGAGCAGGGTTGGGGAAGGGTCCCAACTGGGATCCATAAAGCAGTTGTGCTACTGGTTTGGTTTCAAAGAGTTTGAGCGCTGCAGGTAAATAGTAGCCTCCTCTTGTCTTAAGAAATTTGAGAATGGCTGTTGTATTCCTCTGAGCATTGCAAGCAGCATACTCCCCATGAGCTTTCCTATTACCAGTGACTTGAAAAATTACCCCCAGGTATTTGAAGCAAGAGACCTGCTCAATCTTGTGGCCATCTATATTCCAGTTGTAGTTCTTAGGCCTTTTAGCGAATGCCATGATTTTAGTTTTTTGATAGTTGAGTTCTAGCTGTTCCACTCTGCAAAATTGTGTTAGAGCTCTTAAGGCTCTTTTTAGTCCAATGGGAGTTCTTGAAAGTACTGCTGCATCATCCACGTAAAGCAGCGTTGAGATATGCCATCCCTCTGATTTTGGGGGATGGAAGTTAGTGTTGTTAAGGTGATCCACCAAATCATTGATGTAGAAGTTAAACAGGAGTGGAGCTAGAATGCAGCCTTGCTTGACACCCTTCTCAGTGACAATGTCATTGGTGAGATGTCCCTGGGGGTTACATCTTACTTTTAATGAGGTCCCTTCATGCAGCATACGTATTAGATGGAGTAAACATCGGTTGATCGAAGAAGCCTCCAGTTTTTTCCACAGTTTGGTTCGGGATATAGAGTCAAAAGCTGCTTTAAAGTCTATGAAGGCAGCATAGAGAGAAACTGTGCTGCAGGTGGAGTATTTTTCAATAATGTGGTAGAGTACAAGGCACTGGTCTATGGTGGAGCGGCCTTCCCTGAAGCCAGCTTGTTCTTCTGCAAGTATGTTTCTTGTTCCAACCAGGTCTGAAATTTCCACTGTAAGTGTCTTGCATAGAGTTTGCTGATTGTACTGAGGAGACTAATTGGTCTGTAGTTGACAGGATAATCCTTGCTTCCTTTTTTATATATGGGGACGATGATTGCAAGGCCCCAATCCTTGGGTGCTCAACCATATTTGTCAATACAGGTGAAAGGGAGGCCAGGATAGGGGCCCAGAATTCAAGGTTGTTTTTAATGGCTTCTGCAAGTATTAAGTCTTCCCCTGGAGCCTTCCCCATTCTCAGCTGGGCTACAAGGTTCTTGATCCCTGTCACTGTCACTGGTGGCCACCCTTGGATATTTTCTATATTTTGGCTAGTGGATCCACTTTCAATGTAGTTGTCCTTATAAAGTGCTTGAAAGTGATCCTCCCATATCCCTGGAGGGATGTGACAATCCACTGTAGCTAGCCCATTTCTCTGGGAACTTGATGTAATATGCCAGAATAGAGCTGTGTTGTTGGATCTGACTGCCTGGATACGTTGTGTCCAGTCATTCTTCATGGCTTCTTTTTTCTTGTTCATCAGCAGCTTTTTGTAGTCTCTTTTCTACTGAAGCAGCATTGGTACAGCATCTGGGATGTTATTAGATAAGTAACCCTGATAAGTATCAATGGGGGCTTTTTTAGCATTAACACATTCCTTGTCAAACCATGGTTTGGAGTGGTGCTGTTGTTGTTTCCACTGATGTACGCTATTTTGACGGATTAGATATTGGTGTAGAGCTTGGGTAAGTGTATTGTAATTTTCCAAGATTTCATCAAGGGACTCAGCTGATATCAGCTGATATCCTAAGATGCTGAAGTTGGTCTGAAGCCAATACCTCACTTATTGTTTGGTTTAGTTGGGGGGCCCATTTAGCTCAGCGATAAGTCCTTCCTGATGGTGTCACAGAAAGGTGATAGCACTCCCTGGTGTGTGTCTCCTGAGTGAAGTCACTAAGATGTAGCCAAATTGGAAAATGATCACTTTCAAATCTGGGCATAACTTCTAATTCCTTGGCATAGGGAAGAAGGTCCCTAGAAATGATTATGTAATCAATGGCACTCATTCTGGACCCAGAGAGATAAGTGAATTCAGCTGGGCAGTCATTTTCCAGGGCACCATTTAGGATCTGAAGGTTCAGCCTGAATACTGTTTGATCCAGACAAAGTCCAGCAAAATTTGATTTCTTGTCCTTTGAGCATCGGATGCGGTGGGTTCCATCATCTTCAAAATCAGGAGGAGGGCATTTATTCTGGGCATATAGGGTATGATTGTTGGGGACCAGTCTGGCATTCAAATCACCCCCCAAAATTACAAATGCATTTGGGTTCTGAAACATGAGATTAGCAGTGTATGATTCCAATTCAGCCCACAGGCCTCTGATTTGGGATTTCTTCTTCATTGGAGGCATGTAGGCATTTATTATCAGCAAAGTGCAATGGTTAAATTGAATTAGCACTGCCATGGCATATGTTTTAAAAGTGGAAAGAGGCCTGTTATGGCACGTAGGGTGGCGGAAACCAGGACACCCAGGCTCTTCCATGCTTTTTCCCTGGCTCTGCCAGAATTGAGAATGAGTGAAAGCCATTTAATAACAGATCCTTATTAGTCCATGTTTCCTGGATCAGTATAATGTCATATTGGGTGAGGAAGTCACTAGGACAAGGATCTCTGTGGGCAGTTGGCCACCCAGTGATGTTCCAGGTCATAAGAGTAACTTTGTGCTGGTCTGTTGGAAGTCAGGCAGTTGCATTGCAGGCCACAGGCTGGATGGGTAATTCATCTGATGGCAGTTGGTTAAATGGCTTGGTTGACTGTGGTGGTGTCCTCCTCTGTGGATGGAGGGGTAGTGAATCACATTCCTGTTCTTCCTGCCCTGCCTGTTTTGGAAGGGAGATTGGAAGAACCAATGCAGCATGGGAAGTGAAATGAGGATCACAAGCAAGCAAGGATCCCATCTCTTTAGTGAGGGCGGCATTCTTTGGCTTAGGAGATGAGGTAGGTGGCAGTGAAGACTGTTTTTCCCTTGAACTAGGTTTGCACAGGGATGTTTGAGACCCCTGGAGTTTAATTGTAGATGGGGGTGCATCTGTAGTATATTGCATTTTTAAAGGGGTGTTGGCTACAACTCGGGATTTCAAGGCTTCCTTGATTGTAAATAGTGAGTCCTCACTTTTGCTTTCATTGTCAGAAAAAACCAGAAAAATGCACCGACAGTTTTCTGCGAGGGGGGGCTGATTTCAATGGGGCTGGATTGCTGTCAGATTGACTCAGGATGGTATCTCTCATCAGCTGTATTGTGGGAGTGTGTTCCCAAATTTCTGTGAGTTTTTCTCTCAGTTTAATTACTTCTTGATTTATAGCCTGAGCTTCTTCCTTTGAGGTGTGTTTAGGTTCTCCCTCTTGGTGTGCAGAATTATTGCTTCTTTGTGTTATTGTTGCTGTTTTCCCTGTGATGAGGTCATGGACTGTCTCATCCTTAAAAACTCTGTTAATTTCTATATAATGTGCATTCCAGAGGAAATTTCTTTTCCGTAACAGCCTGTTAGGAATATTTGCCTGGTCAAAGGTAAAAAAAAATCGTTTAGTGGCTCTTGAGCTGGGTAAAAAGTGGCAGTCTAGTAAATCAATTGTTCTGCTGTGCATATTTGGGCTTAGAACAAAGCTTAGATGGGTTTCCCACCATTTAAACAAAGGAAACGGAAACTCTGCTGATTGCTGTTTATTGCTAAAAGATAGAAATTGATAGGTTTATGGCAATCTTACATTGTAGGACAGGTAAGGGTGATGAGGGATATTTTCTGGAGACAGGGGTTGATTGTTTATGATGTGTGAGTCATTGCTAAAGGGGCTCAAGAAGGGATTAGCACATACCTCCTAAATGGTGTTTACAAGGGGCTCTGCTTAATCCTGTCTTGGTGTGTCTGCTAGTATTTTTCCACGATACCTCCCTAGGTCCTTGTGACCTCAGTTTGATCTCACCTTTTGGTCTAACCTGGTCTACTATACCCCATGAAGTGTCTTAATATTGCCAATTATGACATATATTAGAGAGAGGGTGTAGGGCATGGTAACACTCCCAGCTTCTCTGCTCTTCCTCATTAATAACATTTGCCCTCTTGACCACACTTTGATGTTGCTTGGACACACGTATCCCAGTTTTCATCTGTCAAATGATGGAGTGCATGATATAGTTCTGTCACCTTTTAATAACACACAAGGAAACCTTTGGTTGCAAAAAGAAAGCCACAATATCCAGCAGCTTTTAATGGAAGAATTGGGAGTGTCTGTTATAGTGAGTGATCTCCATTAATGAGAGAAATGTGGTGGAGGGAGATGGAGAAATAACACTCTTTTCCCAAAGATTTCAAAGCAGCCTACAAAGGACAGAGTGTGAGAGAGGCTGCCACACAGAGAAGTGGTATGAACTGTAAATAATTTTATGGGGAGCATAAACAAGTTATGTGCTTGTTAAGAGCTAATGGATGGCGATAGGGAAATGTACTCTGAAAGTCTACTGTAGGAAGAATCACATAGTAAATCTGTTTGTTTAGTGAGTTTATTCTGCCACAGTATTTTAAGTGCAGTTTATTACAAAGCTGTGGTTACTAATGGAAGTCTGTAAAGAGTTTTCCTTCCCTTTTCTTCTTCTTCTTGCCAAAGCCTCTATTGGAAGGTTATGAAGTTTCAACTCTGCTTCCTGTTCTATTACTTTTCAGGGCTCTAAGAATGCCAAGCTGTTGTCTCCTTTTCTCTACTAGCCTCAGCTTCTGGGCCATTATGACTTCCTGTATAGCAATGGAATGGTGCAGCAATGGAACCAATTACCTAGAGGGGTGATGGGGCCTCCGTCTCACCTTCTAATATAGGCAAGAGTCAGCATGGCATAGTGGTTTGAGCATTGGACTATGGCTCTGGAGACCAGACTTTGAATACCCACTGAGCCATGGAAACCCACTGGATGAACTTGGGTAAGTCACACTCTCTCAGCCACAGAAGCAACCTCCCCTCTTCTAAACAAATCCTGCCAAGAAAACCCTGTGATAGATTCACCTTAGTCAGAAATGACTTGAAGGCACACAATAACAATATAGCAAGGTGGGCAATTTGTAGCCCACTTGTCAGGGTGGTGGATCTGCCATCACAGGGATAATGAATCCATTCTGGACTTTACCGCAACTCCTGCCGCAGCTGTTCCAAATTAAATGGAAGCTTTGCTGGTGTTGGATCCTAGCTGTGGGATGAGTGGCAAGAAAATCTAGAGTGGATTTTGTCACCATCACAGTAGCGGAGCCACCAGCTAGTCCCATCTTCTAATGTTGGTAGACTTTCATCATCTAATGCTGGTGATGATATTCAAAGCCCTAAATGGTTTGGGGCCTTGATATTTGAAGGAACACCTCTCCCTATATATGTCTGCCTGAGGATTGAGGTCTGCCAGAGGGACCCTCCTCTGTGTTCCACTAGTAAAGCCAATACAATGGCAGCGGACAAGGGAGAGACATTCATAGCTGTGGCACCCCACTTGTGGAATGTCTTCCCTTTGGTGGCCCATCTGACAGCAACATTGGTTTCTTTTCAGCACCAAGTCAAGATGTGGCTTTATATTAAAGACCTTGATCAAAGAACCTTGCTAAAATAGAAAATTGGGATGAAACTACTTAATGAAATTCGATAGAGACAAATTCAGAATTCTATATTTAGGCCTCAAAAACCAAATGCAATTGCATAAGATGGGGGATATTTGACTTAGCAGAAGTACATGTAAAAAGGACTTTGAGATTATTGCTGATCATAAGTTGAACATGATCCGGCAGTGTGATGCTGCAGCAAAAAAGGCAAATAATTTTTTAGCCTGCATTGGAACCATAGTTTCCAAGTCAAGGGAAGTCATAGTTCCACTATATTCTGCACCAGTCAGGCCTCATCTGGAGTATTACATTCAGTTCTGGGCACACCGTTTTAAGAAGGATATAGACAAGTTGAAGTGAGTTCAGAGAAGGGCAGCAAGGATGTTAACATGGTATGGAGAACAAAACATATAAGGAAAGGTTGGGGGAGCTGGACAAGTTCAGCCTAGTGAAGAGAAGACTGAGGAGTGACATGATTTCACTCGTTAAATACCTAAAGGGCTGCCACAGACAGGAGGGTGGAGGTTTGTTCTCTGCTGCCCCAGAGGCTGGAACCAGGTCTAATGGTTTTGTGTAAGGCCTAGGGGGGTGGTGGAGTCTCCTTCTCTTGATGTCTTCATAAAGAGGCTGGACAGCTACCTGGTGAGGATGCTCTAGGTGGAGATCCTGCATTGAAAAGAGGATTGGATTTGATAGATGGGACCACTTTCAGCTCTATGATTCTATGAAATTTGTGGTTTTAAAAAGGTCTTTTGGCCTTTTAAAAGCTGTTTTTAACTTGTTTGAGCTGCTTAATGTTTTATCTTGTTTAAATTATTTACAGATTTTAATTTGGAATTGTTTAATTTGTTTACATTGTGTTATCTGTTTGCCACTCTGAGATCTTCCTCTCAGCTAGTCTCAAATGTGTTACAAGATCCCCTTGCAGGCAGTGTAATGCAATGTAAGCAATGTGCCTAGATACTGAAATGTTTGCTTTTCCCTAACAAGGGCATGTATGTTTGTACAGTATATCTACGACTAAAAGATTAACAGCCTAAAAGACTAACAGAGAGCCTGCTCCTTCACCCATATAAATATCCTGAAATGCCAATATTTAAGAATGCGTAAGTGGCTGTTGATGCTGATTCTGCCTGTCTGGATTTTACTGTTGGTCAAAAGTTGGATGCCCAGTTGACCGGAAGGTGATAAAAGAGACCTGAAGATAGATACAGATTAGCTGACAAATGGCAAAGAACCCTAAATTCCTCAGTCTAAGGGCTTGTCTATATGTTCAAAATGTTACAAACGGGATGCGAATGTACGGCAATCTGTTCATGCAGACATGCACACAAATCTATGTAATCTGGAAGGGGGGGCAGCCAAATCCACCACAAAGTCCGTGTGTGTCACATCTGGGCCTTCATATGAATTTTTGAAAAAGTTCCGTACAACATGTGAATGTGCAATTGTTTGAACGCTCGCATTTGCACAGATACAAACAAGCAGCATAATCTGATTGGCTTGAAAAGCATGGGGGTGGGGCTAGTAAATAGGGAAAATGTCTGCAGCTACCATGTTCAATTTTCTTCTAGGTAAGGGTCCAATAAGTTGATCAAACGGTGATCTTATACTCCTTCCTTCTTTCCTTCTGTCCATCTGTCCTTTCTTTCTAAATGCAATCTATCACTTGTGTGCACCATAGAAAACTGATTTGTTTTGTTTTGTTTAATTTGGCAATGGCAGATTTAAAATCGTGAGTAAATCACTCACATCCACCATCTCGGCTGGGGGTCATGTGGAATTTAGGAGGGCTCTTTTGACCATGAAGACAGGCCACATGGTTGCAAATGCCTGCTTTTTTGGACGTGTTCATATCTCCCCCTCCATATAGACAAGACCTAAAAAGATAGGGGTGCGGAACCAAGTCTGTTTCACAGGACTGACAGAAAATGGCATTAGTCAACACCATTGCCTACAAGTGGCTCTTTGGCAATTTAAGTTGCTTTCATCAACGTAGCATTTTCTGGATGCATAAAAATCACATAAATGCTATCCCACCTAGAGTGGTGCGATCTGTAAATTGACAGATCTGGAAAGATCAAGATTGGGGGAGACTGTGCTAAAGCTTGGTATTTAACACCTTATAGAATTCAGGCTTGTCACTCATATGCTTCTCTTCTGCCTCCATCCACTCCTGTTTGTTGTTCTCACCCCTTTTACACATGGATTGTTTAAGAGAGGATGTCACAAAACTTGAAAAATTCTATTAAAATGCTAAAAATGCCCTCAAAATATTTTTAAATAACATCTGGAGTATGTTGTTGATTATACTAAAAGAGGTAATTATTTTTGAAATGTAAAGTAACTTTTAAGCTGTTATTACCAAGCGCACATGCACCCTTTCTGTGAGTAACTACATTACTTCAACTTGTTATTCCATTCTCTGGTTTGCTTCTGAGTAGACATGTAAGTCTCCAGTACTGTACTCTCATCTTGCAAGGAACTGGGGTATGGAAACAGGCAGTCATGTTAACGTAGTTGAAAGTGGTTTGAAAGAGGCATGCATCACTTTCCAGGATTATGGTGAAGGCCTAAATACCCTGAAGATCCCAACAGGTCTTGGAAGCTAAGCAGGGTCAGCTCTGGTGAGTACTTAGATGGGAGACCACAAAGGAGTACCAGGTGCTGTGGGCTATATTTCAGAGGAAGGTAATGGCAAACCACCTCTGAGTACTCCTTGCCTAAGAAAACCCTATGCAATCCATGGGGTTGCTATAGATTGACAGGTGATATGAAGGCACTCACATACATACATACCAGTACCTTTTACCCCATCTGGTCAAACAGGGGTTTTGAAACAAAACAAAACTCTGCAGAAATTGTTGAATGGAACAAACAAGGCATGATTTGTGATCCTTTCTTTCCCCAAGCCCACGGTCAGTTCTCTGAATAAGCCATCGATGGTCTCCAGATACACCTTTTAGCAGTTGAATGTAGTGACTTGCACTGGGAAGTTCCTACTGCTCAAGGAAGTGGAACTACATGCAAAATAGTATTACAGAACGATGGGCAGGCTGGTCTCTGAGAAAGCCATAGATCTGCATGAAGCTTTGGCGCTCGTGTGAAATTAGAGTTCACTTGGGTGCAGGTAATATAAATTTAGTGATTACATATGCCATTCTTTTTTATTAAAATGATCCTGTCTGCTTGGTAATCAGTCTGGATTTCATGAAACTCAGCAGTCTTACCTGCTTATTTATGGTAACATCAAACAGTGGGCAGTCTCATTACAGTCTGTAAATAACTAGGGTCATGTCCTTGATAGATGAAATATGATGGCTCTGGAAGAGGAGGTGTGTCTCTCTTGGCTAGGCCTTGGGGACTATAAAATGCTCAGAAAATAATTGCCTTTTAATATGATGATATTTGCATTTTTAACTGATCAGGAGCCAACAGCGGTCTGCTTGCCCAGTCCTTGCAATGGTTGCCAGCTTGCTGAAAAGTAAACCAAAAACCCATAGCTGTTGTTCATTTACACAAGTTGTGTGATTTAAACCATACACTTACTTAGTTTAAAGTGTATTAGCAAACTCTGAAGATGAATGGGTGAGGAAATTAATCTGGCCAGGTAACTGGAAAAAAAACAGCAGCCTAGTTAAAAAGAAAAAAGCAAATGCACTAGACCAGTGGTTCTTAACCTGTGGTCCGGGAACCCCCAGGGGTCCACAGTGTCCTCACAGGGGGTCCACAAAGGCTTGAAGGCTGTTCTGCTCAGTTCCTCCCTGCAGTGGAGCAGCCATGTGACAGGAGCCAAGGCAAAGGTTGGCTTGGCCTGTGTATTGCCATTCCATCTGCTCCAGCCACAAACTTACAGCTAGAAGCAGGAGTAAAGTCTTCCCTTCCCCTCCAGTGCCTCTGAGGGGAGGTTTAAGGGATGATGTAATTGTGTTGTTGTTGTTGTTGTTGTTTTTAATTAGAGTTTTAAATCTTGAGTTAAGTCTTGGGGGACCATGGCAATGAAAGATATTTAAGGGGGGTCCGTGGTAAAGGAAAGGTTGCCACTGAGCTAGATCTTTCCAGAGATTGTTCTAAGTACCTCAAAAACAATGCAGGTCCCAGTATTACTTAGCATGGAGCCATGACAGTTAAAGTGGTATCAAAGTGTTATAACTGGGGAGTGTAGGGTTCCTCCCCTATAGTTTACAGCGGCACAGAAAAGAATTCTAAGTACCTTACCAAATTATAAATCCCAAGATTCCATAGGAGGGAGCCATGACAGTTCTCTCTCTCTCTCTCTCTCTGGCTTTTCTTCGCAAACGAAGATTCAGGAAGGACTCATCCCGTGCTTTCTGCAAGCACGCTGAAGCGCTCTGATGACTAAAAAAGTGTATCAAATTGCTATGATGGTATAATGCAGACAACTCTAAAATCCCAGGGCCAGACTAGATAATACTTTAAAGATGTAGGTAGCAGTGGCAACTTTCCTTCCTTCCTTGCTATATATTCATAGTATGCCTGGAGGACAGAATCTAGATGGAGCATGGGGCAGATGGGGGGGGGGCTTTAACCCTCTAACTCAATCTGGCATGCTTTACCCATCCAACTATTCTCCAGCCTAAACATATCCAACTCTCTTAACTGTTCCTCATAGGACGAAGTTTCCAAAACTTTTATTATCTTGACTGGCCTCATTTGGAAATGTTTCTTCCTCCCCTCCCCCTCCCCCTCCCCTCCTCCTCATTTGTTGTAGAACTTTTCCTGGCATCAGTGTCAAGCTGGTTGATAGTTGCCCAGGCCATTTTTTCTTTTGCCCGTTTTGAAGGTAAGGACAACATTTGCCTGCTTCTAGTCTGCAAGGACCTCACCCTTTCTCCAAGAATTCTCAAATATTATCAATAGAGGCTCTGAGATTCCATCTGCAAATTGTTTTAGTGTTTGATCTAAAATGTTTGAAGAAGTTCAAACATAATCAAAATAAATAGATTGTATAAATAGACCCTATAGGGTATTAAAATGTTGTGGTTTGAATGTTGTACTACTAGGGTGGAGACCAGGGTTCAAATTCCCTCTCTACCATGGAAACCCACAGGGTGACCTTGGGCAAGTCACACTCCCTCAGCCTCAGAGGAAGGCAAAGACAAGCCCCCCTCTGTGTCCTGTCTTGGAGGCCAGCCATGGACAAATGTATGGCAAATTCAGTAGCAGCCCCAGCCAGGTACAGGAGCTAACCAGTCAAGCATATACCATTATCAAATTCCAGGTGGTCCAGGTAAGTAGGATGCAACAGTCAGTCCAAGGCATCAATCCAAGGGGGGGGGGTGTTGAGTATCGTGGTCAGTCAACGAAGCAGGGTTCAAGGTTCTTTAGAACACACAAGTCAGGAGTCCAGAGATGAAAGTGTTGCTTCCTCCAGAATGGTTGAGGGTGGTGCCAGAACGTTTATGACCTGGCAGCCTCCCTTTCTTGTCTGTGTTCAGCTGCAGTAGGTACATCTGTCTTGAGCACTGATACATCCCCCTGTCCTTCTGTGCCATAATCTGAACTGAGGTCCTGGGAACTAGGCATAGCATCCTGTCCTTCTGAAATCGAAGGCTTTCACGGCCGGCATCCATAGATTTTCCTTGATTTTTTTCCCGAGCTGTGAGGCCGTGTTCTGGAATAGTTTCTTTCTGATGTTTCGCCTGCATCTGTGGCTGGAATCCTCAGAGAATGGTTGGGTAGGGTTGTGTGTGTAGAGTTTATATGCTGTGAACCCCTGCTGGGGAATATATGTAAATTTGTGTAATTGAATGGTTAGTTTCTGGGTATAGAAATGCAAGGCTCATTAGTGTCTGTTTGGCTGATGGTTGGTTGATGGGCCATTATCTGCTGGGAATCCACCTCTCCCTGGGTAGAAGTCTTTTGTAAGTGTTGAGTTTTGATTCTATTGTATTTCAAAACTGGGAGCCATATTTTGTTTACTTTTAAGGTTTCTTCTTTCCTGTTGAAGTTGTCCAGTTGTTTGTGTCCAGGTTGGTTAATAACATATTCTGCTACTGCTGATTTTTCTGGCTGGCCCAGTCTGCAGTGTCTCTCATGTTCCTTGATTCGTGTCCAACCTGGACACAAAATGCTATTTGAAAACACAGAAATTCTAGACCAGGCCAACAACTATCATGTCAGAATGCACAGATAAGCTATTGAAATCCACAAACATCTGGACAACTTCAACAGGAAAGAAGAAACCTTAAAAGTAAACAAAATCTGGCTCCCAGTTTTGAAATACAATAGAATCAAAACTCAACACTTACAAAAGACTTCCACCCAGGGACAGGGGGATTCCCAGGAGATAATGGCCCATCAACCCACAATTAGTCAAACAGATACTAATGAGCCTTGCATTTCTATACCCAGAAACTAACCATTCAATTACACAAATTTACATATCCTCCACAATGCTTTCTGCAATGCGTGCTTTCTGCAACTGGACTTGTCTATCTTGGATTGGCCTTTTTCATCACCAGCGCGCTTGCAGAAAACGCAGGATGAGTCCTTCCTGGATCTTCGTTTGTGAAGAAAAGCCAGAGAGAGAGAGAGAGAGAGAGAGACATATCCTCCACAACAGGGGTTCACAGCATATAAATTCCACACATATACCTACCCAACCATTTTCTGAGGATGCCAGCCACAGATGCAGGCAAAATGTCAGAAAGAAACTATTCCAGAACATGGCCTCACAGCCTAGAAAAAAACCAAGGAAAATCCTGTCCTTCTATTTCACTGTCTCTGTCATCAGCTGAACTTGGATCATGGGGATGAGGCATGACACTCTGAACAAATCTTGCCAAGAAAACCTTAGGGTCGCTATTAGTTGAAAATTATATGAAGACACACAAGGAGAAGGAGGAGGAGGAAGAAGAAGATATGGGCATCTTTTTGTGTAGTTTTCATGATAACTGGAGATTAAAATGAATGGCCAGGCAAATCATGTCTGTCTCATGGCCGGTTTCTGTCCCTTGAATCCTGTCTGCTCAGCTGTCTCTAATACCCAGTGATGCATGGGAATGAGCTAAACAAACTAATTAGCTAATGTTAATCCATTGATCACTACCAAGATCTTGCTTGAGAAGCTGAGCTACAAGATGACAAGTGAGATATAAAGAACTTAGAGGGGTGAATCATAGGAAGGTGAATACAGAAGGCGATGGATGAGCTTCTCAAAAGGCTGCACCTAATGACATGATGTCCTTGCTAACCCTTCACTTCCAGGTTGCTTATTATTAAGACGTGTCTATTGTTTGATTTGGGGATGATACTTCAGGATTTGAGAATTCAAAGAACCAGCTCAACCTGTCTAGATTTTGTTGTACCAATTATTGTTGGCAGCCTTTGTTTTCCAATAGGTAGTGTAGCAACAGACATCCCTTCTAATTAATGCCATTCTCACATTCATCCACTTCAGATACCAACTGGGAAATGAGTATCTGAGTAAGGTGAAGGTATAGCCAAGCCCTTTTCTCCTCTGTATGCCCCTAAAGTATTTTTACAACAGGGCTTTATAATTTATAGCTATAATTTTGTGAAACTATTTCTCCCCCTCCTTTGAAAAAGTGGCAAAAATTTATGTAGAACAGCCTTTCAAACATACATATTTCACTGCTGAGAGATGTGGGGTATAGCTCAGTAGTAAAGCACATGCTTTTGCATTCAGGAAGTCTGATGTTCTGTTACCTGCCCTGAAACCCCACCCTTTCAATAATTAATCAATTGGCTATATTTCATAAATTGGCATTCCATGTGGTTGGTAGTACACCAAGGAGATTTTCAGACAGGTAAAAATCGCCCCTTGCCGCGCGAGCAGCCTCCCGAAACTGCTGCGCGGCAAGGGTCTTTTTCGGACGACGCTGTGCCTCTAGCGAAGCCGTCCGTGTCACTTCCGTGAAGCTTGGGACGGCTCCGCGCCATATTTCAATCACGGGCAGCTTCCGTGCTTGAAATATGGCGCGGAGCCGTCCGAAGCTTCACGGAAGTGACACGGACGGCTTCGCTAGAGGCACAGCGTCGTCCGAAAAAGACCCTTGCCGCGCAGCAGTTTTTGGAGGCTGCTCGCGCGGCAAGGGGCGATTTTTGCCTGTCTGAAAATCTCCCAAGACCTCCCAAACTCAAGGTTTACTTAGAAAACCCAGGGAAGAGGCCACCCCAAATTCCTAAAAGTCACACCTGGGTAATAATTATGCACACACCCCTTAGACAGTGCATTAGGGTGGAAATGTGCTGATTCTCCTGGGCATACCCGGAAGTGAGTCATTCACTAATAACAATAGAAATAGCAATAACAATAGAGCTTCTATTTCTATACCACTTATCAGTGCCAAAGCACTCCCTAAGTGGTTTCCAATGTGTTAGCTAATTGCCCCCAACAAGCTGGGTACTCATTTTACCAACATACAGAAGGATGGAAGGCTGATGAATGTTGGAGCCCTCTAGTATGGAACTTACAACATTGTGGCTGCAGTAGTGGCATTTAAACACTGAGCCACCCGGGCTCCCTAATTCAATCAAGTGGCCAGAAAACTCATTACTCTGCAAACTGATTTTCCTTCACACATCTCCTCAACAATAGAAGGTTGCCTGATGCCCATCAGTTTTAATGTCTCAGTCTTTAGCGACTGTTAACATAGCCAGAGCTTCCACTGTTTAACTGTGGAAAACCCCATCTATCATTGCAATACATTCATAACACCCCTTTGGGGGGAATATCAAATATAAATATCACCCCAAAATACAGCCAAAGTGTACTCAGTTTCCTAGAGGCCATCACTCTGTTGGTTTGCTGTGTCAACCAGCATGCATAGCTGTATTTTTTTCCCTGCACAAGTCTCTGCTCTTCAGACAGGTATAGTATAGTCCATCATCCTGAACTCTACTCCTCTATCCCAATACTTCCTACTTTCTTTAAGATCCTTGTGTGAGTGCTTGAAACCTGAGTGTTGGTGTGAATGCTTCTGAGATTATTTTCAATAACAGCCATTTTTATTTTATTTCCTGGCTGTGAGTCTCATCAGTTACTACCAGTATACATAGGTCAAAAGATCCCATAGTTACCTGGTCTCTTGCTGCCATATTGAGCTAATTAAAATCCCCCATATTAATATCTGGACACAAGTGAGGTTCCCACAAACCCCCTGTATATCGGGTAACGAGTCCAATCTCCACCCTCACCATCAAGGACTGGGATGAATTCTTAATGATTCCCACAAGAGCCATTGCCAGTCACATATTTCCCAACTGTCCTGATTGGGCAGGAACAGTCCTGATTAATCTTCTGTCCCACTTTTTCATCTACTTTTAAAATATCCCAGTTTCTTTCTCCTCTTCCCACTTTGTCCTCAGCTTATTTCAGTCGTTACAACTTGAATTCAAACTGCAAAAGTAGTTTTCACTCAACTCAGCAGGGGCATTAGAAGCAAGTGGAATTTTGTCCTTCCCAGGAGGCTCGGGCAAAATTAAGCTGCTACAGCCTCTCCTAGCTTGCCTGTTCTTCCTCATTAACAGCTTTTGCCATCTTGATCACACTCTGATGTTGCTTGGCTACATGTGCCTCAGTTTTTATGTATGAAATGTTGGAGGGTATACAATCACTAGCATTCAAATGTTATAGGTCCATAGCTTGGCATGAGAGCACAATATACTACATGTTGAATGCCTGACATCTCTGCTTGGGGCTGAGAAAGGGCTTGTCTGTACAGTAAAAATAATCCTAATGACCATCACATGGAAGGCAATTTGTAAAAATGGACATTCACATAAATACGTGTAATTCAGAAAGGGGGGAACCGAATCCACCTGAATGTCTGTGTGGGAAGCGTCCGGGTCTTCGACTGGATTTTTAAAAAAAATCTGTATGACATGCAAATGTGTGATATTTTGTACACTCGCATTTGCATGAGCACAAACAGGCAGTGTAATCTGATTGGCTGGACAAGCATAGGGGGTGGGGATAGCAAACAGGGAAAGCGCCTGCTGCCGCCATGTTTGATTTTCAGCTAAGCAAGGGTCCACTAAGTCAATAAAATGGTGATCTGATACTCTCTCCCCCCCCCATTTGTAAATACAAAATATCACCATCTTGGCTAGGGGTCATGAAGAGTTTAGGGGGGCTTTTTTGACCATTAAGACAGGTTGCTGTGTTGTGAATTGCTGCTTTTTCAGAGATGTTCATATTTCCCCCCCTTGTATAGCCAGCCCAAAGACTCTTACCCTAAATCCTCAAGGGCTGCTGCCACTCATTTTTGTCCTGGACAAGGCTATTGTGGGGGCACATTCCCTCCCCAGGAAACCTTGGAGTACTGCACTCTCCCTATCACTCCCCCTGAAAAACTGTTTTTTCACCCCCAAATCCTTTGGCTCATATTTGGCCATTTCTGAGCCATGGTAGGCCTAGAAGAGGCACTTTTTTTCCCAATAGGAAGTACTGAAATCTGAGTCAGTTACATATGGGAAGAAGAATTCTCCTGGGCCTAAAACACCCGGGAAGGAGGAAATATGGCAAAATTGCCTTCCCCATCCCCTAGGGTGTGGCCATAGGTGGTATCACAAAACAGCCTAGAGGCCCTCATGTAGCCCATGGGCGACACTTTTGCTACCCTGTTGCAGAACTTGCCTTGTCCCCTCTCCATGATAACATCATCCAGTGATGTCCCAGGTTTGTATGTCCACCCCCCCCGCAACTTCTGAAAGGATGAAACACATCTCCTAAGACTCAGTTAATAGCGGTATGATCTTTAAATTAAAACACACTGGTATTTTTGGACACACATATTTGCCTTTGGCTCCATGCACACCACTGAAATATAGCCCCCAACATTTGAAATAGAATTCCAGGGCGTAGCTGGGGAGGGGGATGAGGGTAATCATTTAAAAATTCTGCCCCTCGATGAAGTTTTCCTTCATTTCATCCATTCCTCAAATATCTAACATGGCAGAGAGTGAAATGTTGAAAACTGTTGGTACCTAGAACTGTTCTATTTGCTGTTTGCATTTCCTCAGTAACTTTTCCTGCCCCTTGTTTTTGGGTACCTAAACTGTAATTTCTAATCCCCCAATTAAAATGTTAAGTCACTACAATGCTAGAAATCTGGGGACTGGAGGAACATTCCATTTCATTAAGGGGCAGAATTCTTATGGCGGGGTGCCATCATGTTGCCCCCACCTCCCTGGTAGCTACAGTCTTGATTGAATTTGAATTGAAATTTAATTTCTGAAACTGAATTCAGCTTGGAAAGCAGTTCTTTATCCTTGCTGGATAGGTCTGAACGAAAAGAGCCCATGGTCTGACTTGGTAAAAGACACCTTCATATGTAGCTTTATGGATTACCATTACCCCTCAATTGTCCTGATTCTGCAGGAAGAGTCATGATTAATCCTCTGTCCTCCCAGTTGCTTTGAAAATGTCTCCATTTCTCTTCCTCCCCCATTTCCCCTTCATCCTCAGTTTATTCCAGTTCTTTCAAAATGAGTTCAAAATGCAAAAGTAGTTTGCACTCAATTAACTCAGCCGGGGATTGGATAGGAAGTGAAGGGATGGCGTGTTTTCATTCCTAGTAGACGCAGGCAAAAGCAAACTGCTGCAGCCTATCCTAGGACTTTATCAGACATAGCAAAAATCTTGGGATTACGACATTATCATAGCATGAACAGGCATAGCTATAGCATGACGTTGTTGTCTTTGCGTGGCTACTTTGTGCCCCAGCTGCGAATAAGCTGTTGCTTTTAATTGATGGGACAAGCCACCAATAGATCATCAATATTGCTTTTTTCGCAATACTGAGGGCATGCAAAAACATGTCCCATTGTAATCATGAGATTATAGTGTGAATGGGCAGTTATCAGCAAGAAAACCTCTGGGTGAGAACGCAAAAATGAAGCACAGGACACTCTTTTTAGGAACTGTCCCATTTAGTTTGCACATTTTAAGTTTGTTTCAGTGCTTGTGTGCTCATTTACTTTGTTAATTAAGGTTTTTTTTTTTTAAGTTTTAAGCATGCCTGTGTCTTCTCATGAGAACTGCCAAAATCTTGCCCATGAGAAATCATGGAAGTAAACACCTATTCTTAAAGCACTAGTGGTCGTGCCATAATTTCATGGCGGTTCTTTCGTGTGATTACAGCGATGTGTGATAGTAAGTGATAGTAAGTGTATGCCACTATGTTTCTGTTTTTCTCACTTGCTGAATTACAGCGTTTTTACATGCTAGTCTGATAATGTCCCTAGCTTGTCTGTTCTTTTCTATTAATAACTTCTGTCATCCTGACTGCACTCTGATGTTGCTTAGCTATGTGCATCTTTGTTTTCAGCTGTGAAATGTTGAAGGGTATGGATTATTTTAACTGCATGGTGCATATTTTAGTTAACATACTCCTTCTCTATCATGCTAAGGCTGTGGCCACACACTGTTTTCCTAAATTGGTCCAATGTTTCTCTTACTAGAAGATTTTTTTTATCCTGAAGTGCACCCAGGATGTAATGGAAGTGCAGACAAGTGGCAACCTTGAATCCTTTGGAGTGTGGCAAGGGGTGAGCAGACTTTCACGTGACGTTTTATACACCATATCAGGTCAGATGCAGCCTTGATGGTAGAATATCATTGTGGTGCCATCCAGTTCACTAACAGAGACAGCTCTGTGCTTACAAAATAAGACCATTCTGTCTTCACAGCTTTCCTCATTTACTTGGCTGGAGAAGGGAGCTCCATGATCACAAAGGAGTATATACATAGAATCTATTGCTTTCTCAGAAATGAATAGAGAAGCCTTTCCAGTCCTACTTGTGCATCAAAGAAGTTGCATTTAAAAGGGGGTATCAAATGCTTCTGGGATAAAGCTGGTGTTTTCCTATCAGTAACACCAAAGTCAGTGCTATTTAGCCAACTATTGGGTTATTGCTATACCGCTGATAGCCCACTAAACAATTCTAATGAATAAGTCTTTGCTTTATTGTTCTTTACAAATTCTTCTTGTATTTCTCTCTCTGTTCTGTTGTACTCATCTATTATGCCTCAACAATAATAACAAAAAAAAAATCTAGATGTTGTAGCGATGGTGTCATATCACCCATTTCAAGAGGACATCAGTTTGTGATTTCCATTATATGCTCCTTATTGTATTCCCCCCCCCTTATCTTTTACAACTCTTGGCAAAACATTCAGATTCTTAGCCCCTTCCTTCATTTGCACTTCTATTTAAAGGTGTACGGCATGCTACTCTGTGTGTTCGACAACATCTGAAGAAGTTGGAATACATTTGCATCTTAATTACTCTGAATGTATGCAGGGCACCATCTGGGACTATGCAAGTGGTAATCCAAAGAAACAAGTTGTATTTAAAAGCAGCATCAAATGTTTCTGGAATAAAGCTTGTGTTTTTCTATCAGCTGATCTGTTGGATTTCACAAACATATATTGCTATCCTTGATGATTTACAGGAACACAGATCACACTGTGGTCTTCTAACTTTCTATTTAATGACACTTTAACTAGAGGTATGGCTATTATTCCCTATAGAGGCTTTGGTAGAATGTATGGTACATATTCCTTTCAAGATACTCATACCATATATTCCGGCATATAAGATTACTTTTGAGCCCTCAAAAATATCTTCCAAAATTGAGGGCCGTCTTATACGCCAGATATACTTTGCTTCACCCACCTACCGATCTCCTGCCTCTTTGCAACCTTCGCAAATGGAGCGAAGAGGCAGGAGATGGGGCAGTGGGGGGTGAGGCAAAGTGTTTAGTGGTTCATTCTCCCCCCTCCTCTGCCTTCTCCCCTTTTGGGGAGCAACCAAAGACAGAGGAGGGGAGCAAACATTGCAGTTTGCCGCAGCCGCCGCTCAATCGCCTGTGTGTTCAGCAGCCGAGGCAAACTGGGCATTTTTGCCCCTTTCCTTGAAGGTGGAGGAAAGGGGCGAATCTAGTGGTTTCCCACGGACGCCCCCGCTTCCCCCGCCTTGGTCCCTTTTGGAAGAGAGCCATGATGGAGGAAGGGGGGCGGCCGAGGCAAACTCGGCATTTTCGCCCCTTCCCCCCACCTTCCTTGAAGGTGGAGGAAAGGGGCGAATCTAGCAGTTTGCCACGGACACGCCCGCTTCCCCCACATTGGTCCCCTTCAGAAGAGAGCCAAGACGGAGGGAGGGGTGGCCGAGGCAAATATGATAACAAGTGAAACCAGTTTAAAAGGCTACAACAGTTAAAACCATAGGCATCTACATTTAAAGTGAATTAAATCCCAATGGCAAACTGGGCATTTTCGTCCCTTTCCTCCACCTTCCTGGAAGGTGGAAGAAAGGGGTGAATCTAGCACTTTGCAGCAGCTGCCCCCGCTTCCCCCATCTTCATTCCCTTCCAAAGGGAATGAAGATGGAGGAAAGGGGGGCAGACAAGGCAAACTGAGTATTTTTGCCCCTTTCCTCCACCTTCCTGGAAGGTGGAAGAAAGGGGCAAATCTAGCACTTTGCAGCTGCTGCCCCGTCTTCCCCCGTCTTCATTCCCTTCCAAAGGGAATGAAGACAGAGGGAAGGGGTGGGGGAGCATGAGGCAAACCAGGTATATTCGCCCCTTTCTTCCACCTTCGAGTCAAGTTTGACTGGAAGGTGGAAGAGAGGGGTGAATGCCACGGTTTGCCTTGGTGGCTGCCCATTCCCTACATCTTCCTTCCCTTCGCAAAGGGAAGGAAGATGGAGGGAATGGGCAGCCGCTGAGGCAAACCAGGTATATTTGCCCCTTTCTTCCACCTTTGAGTTAAGGGTGACTGGAAGGTTGAAGAGAGGGATGAATGCCACAGTTTGCCACGGACGCTGCCCATCCCCTCCCTCTTCATTCCCTTCGCAAAGGGAATGAAGACGGAGGGAATTGGAGGTGGCCGAGGCAAACCAGGTTCATTCACTCCCCTCCTCTGCCTTCACCCCTTTGGGGAGCAACCAAAGGTGGAAGAGAGAGGCGAATGTAGTGGCTGGCTGGCTGGGAAAGCCCTGCCAGCTGATCCTGTTCGCTTTCCCAACTCACAAGGAGATCCTCGTGAGTTGGGAAACAAAGAGGATCACCTGGCAAGGCTCCCTCAGCCAGCCAGCCAGCCAAATTGGGGGATTGTCTTATACAGCGAATATATGCTGAACGCTATATTTTTACTTGAAAATTGGGGGGTCATTTTATATGCCCAGTCATCTTATATGCCGGAATATACAGTACCCTCCAACATTTCACAGATGAAAACTGGGGCATAGGTAGCCAAATCTCAGAGTGCGGTCAAGATGGCAAACATTATTAATCAGGACGAATGCACAGTCTTAGGCAGGATGCAGCAGTTTGCTCTTGCCTGACCCTCCTGGTAAGGGGAAGTTTTCACCCACTCCACTCCTCTCCACCTTTCTTAGTTAACTGAGTGAAAATGATGCTGCACTTTGAATTCAGTTTGCAGCAACTAAAGTAAGCTGGGGACAAAGGGGGGAAAGGGAGGAGAAAAGAGAAACTGGGACATTTTAAAAGCAGCTGAAAAAGTGGGAGGACAAAGACTGATCAGGACTATCCGTGTCAAATTGGGACAGTTGGAGCATATAAACACTTAGGTCCCATCTACATGGCAAAATAAATACAAACGGTGTGCGAAACATCAGCAATCTGTTCACACGGCCCTTCGTATTTATATGTGTCATTCGGGGGGGGGGGAGCAGCCAAACTCACCTTAAAATCCGTGAATGACTCATCTGCCCCTTCCATCAGATTAATCTGTGCATGTTTGAATTGTGTACAGCCACAGTTGCACAGATTCGAACAGGCAGCCTTTTGATTGGCTGATCCAGCACGGGGTGGGGAGAGTGGAATCAGCGGCGGCCGGCTTTTTTTAAAGGTATGCCAGATCCATGCCACTGCTGTTGTCCTCCTCCTCCTCCTCCTCCATCCTCCATCTGCTCCATCCGGCCCCTTCCCAGCCCCACCACCACTACTGCTGTCCTCCTCTGTCCTCTGTCTCCTCTGCCTGTCCCCTTCTCAGCCCCACTGCTGCTGCTGCTGTCCTCCTTCATCCTCCATCATCTGTCTCCTCCATCCATCCCCCTTCCCAGACCCACCGCCACTACTGCTGTCCTCCTTTTCCTCCATCCTCTGTCTCCTCTATCCGGACCCTTCCCAGCCCCACTGCTGTTCTCCTGTCCTCCTCCTCCTCCGTCCTCCATCCTCCGTCCTCCGTCTCCTCCATCCAGCCCCTTCCCAGCTCCACCGCTGCTACTGATGTCCTCCTCTGTCCTCTGTCTCCTCTGTCCGTCCCCCTTCCCAACCCCACTGCTGCTACTGCTGTCCTCCTCCTCCTCCTCCATCCTCCGTCTCCTCCAACCATCCCCCTTCCCAGCCCCACCACCACTACTGTTGTCCTCTTCGTCCTCTGTCTCCTCCATCCATCCCCCTTCCCAGCCCCTCCACCACTACTGCTGTCCTCCTCCTCCTCTGTCCTCCATACTCTGTCTCCTCCATCAGGCCCCCTTCCCAGCCGCACTGCCACTACTGCTGTCCTCCTCCATCCTCCGTCTCCTCCATCCATCCCCCTTCCCAGCCCCACCGCCACTCCTCCTCTCCTCCTCCTCCTCCTCCATCCTACATCTCCTCCATCCATCCCCTTTCCCAGCCCCACTGCCGCTGTCCTCCTCCTCCATCCAGCCCCTTCCCAGCCCCACTGCCGCTGTCCTCCTCCTCCATCCAGCCCCTTCCCAGCCCCACTGCCGCTGTCCTCCTCCTCCATCCATCCCCCTTCCCAGCCCCACCGCCACTCCTCCTCTCCTCCTCCCCCTCCTCCATCCTACGTCTCCTCCATCCATCCCCTTTCCCAGCCCCACTGCCGCTGTCCTCCTCCTCCATCCAGCCCCTTCCCAGCCCCACTGCCACTGTCCTCCTCATCCCTCCCACAGGAGACAGAGGGAGATGGGATGGTCGGCTCAGCACAGCTGAAGGAGGAAGGACTGCAGCACAGCCCCACCACCGACCCCAACAGCAGCAGCTCCTGGCCGAGGAAGGAAGGAAGGAAGGACAAGGAAGGATGAAGAGGAGGAGGCAGCCCACAAGTGAGGTCAGTGGGGAGGACACCCCACAGAACCCCCAGCCAGCACGGCAGCACATTCATCAGCTGAGCTGGGGTCATGGGGAGTTTAGGGGGGGCTGGAAAAACCATGTAGGCAACTCGCATCCATGTGACTGCCTGCCTGTTTGTGTCTGTCCATATTCCCCCCCCCATATAGACGAGGCCTTAGATACTAGTTGTACATGGCATAATATACATTGATATCATATCCTGCTCCTCCAACACACTTCATGGTGTGTGTGTGTGTGGGGGAGAGAGACCACATTCTGCCACTTCCTCAGGAAAGGAAGCCCATTTGGGCTTTACTCCTGAGTAAACCCACCTGGGATTGCGGTGCAGGCCCCTGAGGCAGCCATGAGAAACTCGGCCCCAGCGGCGTGTGTGGGGTTCAGCTGAACAGCCTAGATGGGGGGGGGGAGAAACCCTTTACTAACAAGTAAACCTCCACAGACCTGCCCAGTGGCTCACTCAGGGCCTGCAGCTAGTGGGCTCCCAGTGTGCTGATTGTTTCCACTCCCAGTGTGCTGATTGGCCAGCCAACAGAGAGCTTTGATTGGTTGTGAAGTTTCCTAAGCAATCAATCAGCACACTGCGAACAGCAACATACCTAAGATTTATATATATATATATATATATATATATATATATATATAAAATTTCCACTCCCTCCAAGGCTTATTTAATGCCACTGTTTCTCTCCTGCTTGTTGTTTCTTTGGTATTATTTTTAAGAGTGGCAGAAGTTACTTCTTCCTTCCTGGTTTAGTCACATGGGTGATTCTGCCCAATCTGAAACCACACAATGAACAGGCTAAAATGCCACAGCAGAACAGGTGTGTTATTGTCAGAAAGGGCTTGTAAAGGAAATGACACATATAAATGAATATGCAAACAAACTGAACACTGAAAATGGGTGCGTGTGTTACTTTTTTCAACACTGCCAAAGATGTTCATAAACAAACTACGTTTACCTCATCTACAGTTCTATGTGTTGAGAATGGGTTACTTTTAGCTTCTGGAACTTCACAGCACCATGCCCTTTGACATTTTACAGATGAAAACGTGGACCATGTAGCCGAGCAGCATCCAAGCATAGTCAAGATTGTAAACATTATTAATGAGAAAGAACATAAAATCTAAGGGAGGCTGCAGCAGATTGCTTTTGCCTGAAGACTTTATCACATGAGGCTGAAATCACATGATTATGATGGGATGGTTGCATGAATGGGTTCCCTTTATTGCACAACTTTACTGTCCTCCCATGGTCTGTATGTGCTCCACCCGAAAATTAGGCATAACTTTTCACTGATGGGCAAAACCCATGAATAGCACCCAATATCTCTCTTTTCACGGTATTGACGAGCGTGAGAAGATCATGCTCCAGTGTAATTATGTGATTACAGCATGAATGAGTGGGCCTCTTTCCCCCTCCCCTTTCCCAATGAAAACACATAATTAAACTTCCAGAGGAGAATGTGAAGAGGATCAACAGGACACTGTTTTAATGAACTGTCACCTTTGCTTGGTACATTTTTATGTTTGCTTAAGTGTTTATTTGTGTGAAGTTCTTTTGTTATGTATTTGTTTTTGGTGTTTTTAACTGAAGTCGCATCTTCTTATGAGAATAGCCCAAATCTTGCCTATGCAAAATCACAGAAGAGAAAATTTTTCTTAAATACACATGTAAAGGCCAGCCTGAAGTGTTAATACTCTGTCATTAAAAGGCAATGCAAAGAGAAGTGTTACTATAGCGGAAGCTGAAATCCTGTTCTGAAACTGCTATTGGTGGTTGTGCAATAATTCCATGGCAGTAGTATTGTGTGATTACAGCAACGTGCGATAATTACTGTGATCATGCAACTATGTTTCTGCTTTCCTCAATTATAGCATTTTTAGATGCTCGTTTGATAAAGTCCTGAGTCTACAGGCCTGCTCCTCTCCTCCCTGCCTTGCTCAGTTAACTGAGTGCAAGCTACTTTTGGATGGCAAGGATTAATCAGGACTGTCCTCACCAAACTGAGACACTTGGAGGGTACCATAGAAGAATGTAATATTCTTCAGGTAGTAAGAGTATTTGAGCCCTCTTGCCATATAACAGGAAGTCAAATATTGAATTGCAGCTCAGACTAAATAAAAATCTCAATGCACAAAGCATATCAATCCACATTTGATGAAGGAACATTCATCATGAAAGATGCAGTTCATTGTAATGACAGTATCATAGTATAAGATACATTAAATAGTCTATAATAAATGAGGGTTTGTGTACAGAGTGGATAATAAGTGCAATGATGTAATATGGTCTTCAGCTGCAAGATACATAATGGCAAGTGCATTAACCAATCATTGTCAAAGCACTCTGTAATATAGATACTCAGTGCTGGATATTTCATGTGTAAGGATATCTCATAACTGACTGTGGGGTGGCCTTCACTATTGTTTGACTATATAATTGTCCCTCCGTATCTACAGGTTTGGTATCCATGGATTTAAGTATTTATGGCTTTAAAATATTATTGAAAAAAATCATAATCCAAAAAGCAAACCTTGATTTTGCCACCTTATGTAAGGGACACCATTTTGCTGTGCCATTGCATATAATGAGACTTGAGATTCACGGATTTTGATATCTATTGGGGGGGGGGGTCCTGGAACCAAACCCCAGTGGATACTAAGGACCCACTGTACTTAATTGATCACATGTAACAGTATATTGTGTCTTTTTCTACTGACATATCATTAGTGTAGCCAGATCTCGGGGCCTGTCTCTGGGTCGTCTCTAGTTTTTGTGGGTCATTTCCAGGTAGGTGGCAAAGGTGCAGTTTCTCCAGTTTGGGGGGACTCAGGTGCAGGCAAGAAGAAAGGGCTGTGTGTAAATCTCTACCTCAACTTGTAGAGCAAAATCTTGCTATAATTTCCATGGTTTCCAGCAAATTCATTTATTGCTGTAACTTGCAAAGACTCTTCAGAGGGTCTCTGTTTACTTATTTAGCTTCTTCCTCCCTTCCCAGTTGTTGCGGTGACAGAGCTCATCCTCCACTCTGCTCTGTACCCATTTTCAGGCTAGAAGCAAGTGGGCTAGATTAAATGTTTGTTACCCCCATCTCCTTAAACAAGTGGAAGGACCATTTCACCGTCATCAGGGAACAGTCCAGACTTTAGCTAAGACTTCTGTCTTAAATTTCCAAACAGGGAAAAACAACTTTCCCTGTGTGTTTGAATGACAAGCTGAGAGCTGCAACTATGATTTGTATTTAATTGGTAACCCTTAACGACATCAGCAAGGGGGCATTTCTAGGTGTCAGATTTTGGCCTATAGATCTCAGGGCTTGGGATAACCTTGAACTGGCAACCCTACAAATAGATAGATAGATAGATAGATAGATAGTCATTATTTGATGGGTGGCTTTAACCACTGTTTCAGATAACAGGAATTCTGTTGATTACATACACAGACTTAAGCGCAGATTATGGACTTTTTCAAATGGAGGGAAAAAACCCTGAGGAGGTCTGGAGAAGAACGGGGCTGTCACACTTACAGAGCCCTATTTCAGACAGCCTCGTGCTCCTCCGTCCTCCTCCTGACCTTCCTCCGTGCTGCAGTCACCGCTTTTTATTGATGGTGGTTTTCTGTCAATACAAAATGGCACCTGCAGCTCTGGAGAAGGTCGGGAGGAGGACAAAAGAGGACGGGGCTGTCTGAAATGGGTCTCTGTAAGCGCAACAGCCCCGTTCTTCTCCCCACCTCCTCAGGATTTTTCCCCCCATTTAAAAAAGTCGTATGTCTGTATATGTCCTTTTTGTTGTTGTTGCAGAGTGAGGTATCCAGCACCTCTGTTTGCAACAACTCCTTGCTTGTTTCACATACTACCCTGCTGGCTGGGTGATCCCTGCACAGCCATTTACTGGCAGGAAGAGGGCAGGTGTTGGCCAGGCAGTATTTGGGTGCACAAAGACAGCCAGAAGCTGCCTGGCCACCCGTATCCTCCCCCAGCTGCTAAATGATTGTGGGAGAAACACACAGCAAGCACCAGGGTTGTGGTAGTGGTGGTAAGCGGTGCTTGCAGGGAGGGGAGGGGAGTGATAATGCCAGGGGAACTTGAATTCTCTGCCAGGTCTAAGCAGAATATTGATCACGATATGAAATGGCTTCCAAAACAAATTAAGTCATTCAGCATATCTCAGGGACTTAAATATCAACATCAAATTTTGATGGAAGAGGAATAGCTTTTGAATTTCAGGTTTCCTAAACCAAAGTAGTCAAATTAGAAATCCTGGCAAGTTCTAAATGTTTGAAAACATTTCTTTCAACTCTTTGGACATTACAGGTCAACCCCTGTATCCACAGATTCAGTATCCATGGTTTCACTTATCCACATCTGAAAATGTATGTTCTCTCCAGGCATTCCTAGGTCCTCCAATGCAATTCTGTGGCCAACCTCTGGTGTTCATCTCATTGAAAATAATAGGGTTCCCTATTATCCATGGCTTCAGGTATCCACATGGGATCTTGAAACATATCCAAGGGTATTAAAAGAACTGGCAGAAGTAATCTCAGAACCACTGGCAATAATCTTTGACAATTCCTGGAGAACAGGAGAGGTCCCAGTAGACTGGAAGAGGGCAAATGTTCCCATGTTTAAGAGGGGAAAGTAAAGAAGACCCAAATAATTATCGCCCAGTCAGCCTGACATCAATACTAGGAAAGATTCTAGAGCAGATCATTAAACAGACAGTCTGTAACCACTTAGGAATACTGTGATCACTAAAAGTCAACGTGGATTTCTCAAAAATAAGTCATGCCAGACTAATCTCATTTTTTTTGATACAGTTACAGACTTGATAGATGAAGGGAACACAGTGGATGTAGTGTATCTTGATTTTAGTAAGGTTTTTGACAAGGTCCTCCATGATATTCTTGCAAAAAAGTTAGTAACATGCTGGCTAGACAATGCAACTGTTAGGTGGATTTGTAATTGATTGACTGACCGAACCCAAATGGTAGTCACCAATGGCTCCTCTTCATCCTGGAGAGAAGTGACCAGTGGGGTGCCACAGGGTTCTGTCCTGGGCCCAGTGCTATTCAACATCTTTATCAATGACTGGGATGAGGGAACAGAGGGTATGCTTACCAAGTTTGCAGATGACACCAAATTAGGAGGGGCAGCTAAAACCCCAGAGGACAGGATCAGAATCCAAAATGACCTCATTGGATTAGAAAGCTGGGCCAATATTAACAAAATGAATGTCAACAGGGAGAAATGTAGTATAACTACCCTTGGGAACTAAAAATGATATGCAGATATAGGATGGGTGACACATGGCTTGAGGGCAGCACATGCGAAAAGGATCTAGGAGTCTTAGTGGACCACAGGCTGAACATGAGTCGGCAGTGTGATGCAGCAGCTAAAAAAGCTAATGTGATTCTAGACTGCATTAATAGGAGTATAGTGTCTAGATCTAGGGAAGAAATAGTACCACTGTATTCTGCTTTGGTCAGACCTCACCTGGAATACTCTTTCCAGTTCTGGGCACCACAATTCAGGAAGGATACTGAGAAGCTGGAACATGTCCAGAGGAGGGTGACCAGGATGGTGGGAGGTCTGGAGGCCATGCCCTATGAGGAGCGGCTTAGGGAGATGGGCATGTTGAGTCTGGAGAAGAGAAGGTTGAGAGGTGACATTATGGCCATGTTTAAATATTTGAAGGGATGCCATACTGAGGATAGGGCAAGCTTGTTTTCTACTGGTCCAGAGACTAGGATACGGAGCAACAGACTCAAACTACAGGAACAGAGATTCCACCTAAACATCAGGATGAACTTTCTGACAGTAAGAGCTGTTCGGAAGTGGAATGTACTGCCTCGTAGTGTGGTGGAGTCTTCTTTGGAGGTTTTTAAACAGAGGCTGGATGGCCATCTGTCGGGAATGATTTGATTGTGTATTCCTGCATGGCAGGGGGTTGGACTGGATGGCCCTTGAGGTCTATTCCAACTCTATGATTCTGTGATTCTATGACCTGTATTTTGGTCACCACTTCCTCTCTCTTTGTCACATTAACCGCAAAGGAAGAAGGCTATACCCTAAAAGGCAGTCATAGAAAAGAGCTGATGCAGATTCCAGGCATACATATAATACTTGCTTTTCATCCCTGGTATCTTCAGTTAGAAATAGGAAAGGCTTTTGTTTGAAATTGTGAAGAGCTATTGCTAGTCAATGTAGATCACAGGAAGATAGCATGCAACTTTCCAGATTGTGTTAGACAGTAGCTCCCATGAACCCTATGCTGGTTAGGACTGATGGAAGCTGCAGTCTAACAACCTCTTGGAGGTCACAAGTGATCCACCTCCATGTAGACAATATTGAGTTTGGTCTGAGATATGATTTGGGGTGGAGTACTTTCTTGTGTATGAACGTTAACTAAGTGTATTTTTCCAGGACGGTATGCATGTGAGTTTAGAAAAGCAAAAAATAACTGCCTAGTGACATTTTAATATGACGCTGTGCTCACAGAGGGTTTTTATTTGGGTGTGTATTTATTTCTTAACTTCTATATTGTTGTCTGTCCTGATACCACCCCACCCCGCACACTTTCCATGATTCACTAATTGGCTATATTTCATAAATTGGCTTATTATTGGCACTCCACATGGCTGGAAGTAGACCAGGGACTCCCAAGTACCGGTACACAGAATCAAGGTTTGCTCAGAAAACTAAGGAAGTAGCCCAACCAAATTTCTAAAAGATATGCCCGGGTAATGATTAAGCAACCCCCTGTAGAACTGGTGAGTTATGGTGGAAATGGGCTAATTCTCCTTGACATTCACAGAAATAAATTGTTCAATAATCCCACTAAGGTAGCTGGACACCCTTTCCCTGAAAAACTGGTCTTTCCTCTCACCTGTCCTAAAACAATAGATGTTTGTGTGAGACCCATCAGTTTTAATGTTTCAACCATTAGTGATTGTTAACACATCTGGAGAATCAATTGTTTAATCCTGGGAAACTCTGGCAGACACTGTAATCCACTGAAATCCACCCCTTCAGGGGGAATATTGAATATCAATATCACCCCCAAATGCCACCAAAGTGGGCTTAGTTTCCCAGAGGCTGTTACTCTGTTGGTTTGCTGAGGCACCCAGCGCATCCAGCCATTCTTCATCTTCTGCTGTAGAACTTTGCTCTTCAGATAGGTATAGTATAACCCATCATCCTGAACTCTATTCCTCTATCCCAATACTTTCTGCTTTCTTTGATAGCTTTATGTGAGTGCTTGAAGCCTGAGTGTATGGAGATTTTCACACGGGGAAAGTAATCCCCGGGGAGATCGGGAGAGAAACGGGACTGTTCCAGTATCAGAGCTCTGTTTCGCACACCCCCTTCCTTCTCCCGATCTCCCGTTGTCCTCCCTCCATGCTGCAAGGAGAAACCCACCCAGAAACTAGCCATTCAAATACACAAATTTACATATCCTCCACAACAGGGGTTCACAGTATATAAATCCCACACACAATCCTACCTAACCGTTCTCTGAAGATTCTAGCTGCAGATGCAGGCAAAACGTCAGATATAAACTCTTCCAGAACATGGCCTCACAGCCAGGAAAAAAACCAAGAAAAGCCTATGGATGCCGGCCGTGAAAGCCTTCGACTTTACATTTCTTTGCTTTGCTTTTCTTCTTTTGGTATGATGATTCTCAAATATAGATTAAATCTTTTAGTCTACCATGAAAGGTGACGTTTCAATACAGGTTGAGTCTCTGTCATCTGAAATGCTTGGGACTAGAGGTATTTTGGATTTTGGAATATTTGCATATATATAATAAGACATCTTGGAGATGGGACCCGAGTTTAAGTACGAAATTCATGTACCTTTCATATACACCTTATATGCATAGCTTGAAGGTAATTTTATATACAATATTTTTAATAATTTTGTGCATGAAACAAAGTTTGTGTACATTGAACCAGTGTCTCTTAACCTTTTCTTTACCAGAGACCCCCTTTGAATATCTTTTGTTGACACAGATCCCCAAGACTTAACTCAAGATTTAAAACAAACAAACAAACAAACAAACAAACAAAAAACACCAATATAGTTACATCATCCATGAAACCTTCCCTCAGAGGCATTGGATGGGGAGTGAAGACTTTTCTCTTGCTTCTTCTTTGTGGCTGGAGCAGTTGAATGGCAATGTGTAGGCCAAGCCAGCCAGCCAGCCTTTGCTTTGGCTCTTGTCACATGGCCACTCCACAGCAGGGAGGACTTGGGCCAAAAAGCCTTCAAGCCTTCGTAGACTCCCTGTGAGGACACTGAGGCCCCTGCGGGGTCCATGAACCACAGGTTAAGAACCATTGCATTAAACTATCAGAAAGCAAAGATGTCACTACCTCAGCCACTCCTGTGGACATTTTGGATTTTGGAATATTTTGGATTTCAGAGTTCCAGGTAAGGGAGATGCAACATGTATGATATATTTGTTTTTGCATGTCTTCAAGTTGTTTCAGAGTTATGGTAACCCTTATATGGGGTTTTCTTGACAAGATTTGTTCAGTGGGGAGTTGTCTTTACTTTCCTCCGAGGCTGAGAGAATGTGGCTGGCCCAAGGTCACCCAGCAGATTTCCATGGCTGAGCAGGTAATCAAACCCAATGTATAGGGCCTATTAAAAGGAAATGAGGCTCATAAGCTATTTTTAAGGTCTCTAATGTTAGCTACATGTCTCTTAAAATTCTCTACTTGTTTGCGAAAGATAGAAGCAAGCTATAAGTCAGGTGACTTTGCATGCATTGTTTATTTCAATATCAAAATCCAAAATATGCATTTTCCCAGTACCTTTACTAGGTCAGAAGCAAAAACTGGACAGCATTCAGTGAAATTCACAAAAGAAACTGTAGATATTACAAGATGCTCAAAATATGAGTTTATTGATTGAAATGCCTGACACATTCCAACCTGTGTATGCTCTTTTAAGATCTTCTTCAGAGGGAATGGGCAAGATACCAAAGTAAGTATGATTTTATGCAGTGTGGTATCAGGTACCTGTGTGTTGTCCTTTTATGATTTTTGCTTACCCACCAACTGTCCCACTTAATCCTCTCACATCCCATCTTGTTAGCTACATTTAAAATATCCAGTGTCTCTGTCCTTCTCCCACATTCACCCTTTGTCCTCATCATACTGAGGGCTCCTGAGGTAATGAATACATTATAACTTATAATCAAAGGACACCATTTTGAGATGGTTCTAATCCCTCCTTGTAGATCACTTCCAGGTGATACTGGAGGTCTCCTGTTTTATACCTTGGCTATTGGCTCATCATGATCCTTAGGAAACCAGTTTGTTCCACATGCTATTTAGCAGCTATGTGGAACCTCTGAAAGAGTCTGTCCAGGAGAGGTTCATGTTGCCATCAATCTGTATATGGAATTGAGCTCTCTCACTTTTTAATCCATAATTTCCCATAATGCCTTTCATAGGACTGTTCTAAGATGCTATGGGAAATTAAATTGGTAACTGCACTGGAAAATGGAGAACTGTAGAAAATTTCAGTGATGAATCCCACATCTGTTATTGATTAGAATGCTAGGAAAATAATGATGGAGGGAAGGCAGGTAGCAGTGACCACAATACACCTCATGAAGAGTGATGCTGGGCATTAACTAACACCAAGTAGCAATAGAAGAGAAAGGATCCCTGCACCCCTACCCCTGGCATCTGTTGGAGGTACATGAAGGCAAGGATTGGCATGAGAGACAGTGTGGTATAGAAGGACTAGGACATTGGAGATCCAAGTTGTTGTCTCCTCTGAGGTATCACACTAATTGGGTGACCATCAGCCAATCACTCTCTTACTGTTAGCAGGGCTGGCTTAAGGGCCCTGCAGCACCTGCAGCCACAGGGGACCCCATCGTTGTGGGCAGGGGCCATCATAGCCCTCCTCCTACAAAAACATTACTAGTAAGAACGCTTCTGACCCTCGTCACATATTATTGGTGACAAATTATGTAATAATCTGAATATCCTGTACTGTGAATAGGTTAGGTTACATTGAATTGATATAAACATATGCCCCCCCCAATAAAGCATTGCAGGAGGGGCCAAAATCCCCTAAACTGGACCTGACTGTCAGACCTAGTTTACAGGGTTGTGTTGAGGATACAGTGAAGAAAGAGAGGCATATGATGCCTTGAGCTGATTGGAAGAAAGGTAGGATATAAATGCAATGACCAAAAATATAAGAAGGGATTCTACATTGTGGTCTACATTTTGCAGTTTTACAAATCCATAGCTATGTTGCAGAAATGCAATGAAATTTGGTTAGTCAATTGCAAAAATGTGCATCTAGGCACTGGTAAGAGTGTTCCAATTTCCACTGAGTGCTTCTGATGCACATTGAACACTTTTGATATGCATTGGGCACTTCCGATGTGCACTGGGAACTTCTGATGCATATTGGACACTTCTGGTGTACATTGGGTACTTCTGAATGCACATTGGGTACTCCTGTTGCACTCTGACATTTCCTAGTCAGTGTCCAGATGCACATTGGGAGTGCCCTGAAGCACATCAGTGCCCATTGCACAGTGAGGCCATACCCCATTAGTCACTCAGCTGGCTACCATTGGGCAACAGATGCCCATACATTGTAACATAACAGAAGCCCCTAGGTAAATATGGATGTTGCAAAACTACTCAATTCTGTTCCCCACACTATTGTACAGTGGACCTTTGGTATCCCTGGGGTTTGGTTCCAGTACCCCCCCCCATGGATACTAAAATCCATGTATGCTGAAGTCCCAGTATATACAAAAGTGTAGTAAAACAGTGTTCCTTTTACAAAACGGCAAAATGGGCTTGTCCATACAAGACTATAAAATGTGGATTGATGTGCACTAATGCCAATTTGCAGCAGCTTTTATTTGTCTCCACTTTTTTTTCAAGATCACAGGCATGCAAACCCATACATATTTGATGTTCAAATGGTCATGCCTGTGAATCAAGATGGTGACTGCCAATGAATTATTTGTGGTTTTATTGTCACACAAGCAAACCCAAGGTGCGGAAGTGTGACCTTCCACTTAACTAAACAGAAAAAAGGCTGTTTTGTTGCCTCAGCACATGACCGCTATGGCAAAAATCCAACATGGTGGTCCTGGGCACTTGCCTTGCCAACAAACTCTGCTTCCTGCACACGTCTGACCAATCAGCTTCCATTTCTGCTCTTATCGGGTATGCACAGCAAAGCGAATTCATTGTCCTAATGAGCAGGAATGCACATTTCCTTCAGGGTTTCTAAAAAATACAGGAAAATCATGAAGGCTTCTCCTACGTAGTTTTTGGAGTTTTTGTCCCGCTTCTTCCGAATACGGCAAAATGATGTGGGATCCCATCAGGACAAAATGTATTCTCCTTGAATTCTACAAGGAGTATTTTCACTGTATAGACAAGCTCAAGGTTTGCTTCTTGGAATTTATTTTTTGTGGAATATTTATAAGCTGTGGATGGTGGAATCTGTGGGTGCCAAATCTGTGGATACAGAGGTCCAACTGTATATGTGGATGAGGCTGGTAGGGATGTAATGACTAACCTGTCACTACTCTGTGCATCTTGCTGTGTGTGTGTGTGTGTGTGTGTTTTAATGTTCTGATTTCACCATAGTTGAAAATGAGTGTGAAGAATCCTTCAGAATGCCCCAGCCATTCAGGCAACCAACTGTCACCCTTGCTGGCTTTGCTGTTTATTTGTTCCCTCTACAAAGTCCTCCACTACTCATAGATTGATTTCTCGAGGAAATTAAAAAAAAGCCTCTGCTTCACTTTTCTTGTCATATACACAGGGTCATTTTCAAGCCTGGTAACACTGCTCTGACACGAAGAGAAATCTGATTTTCATGTATCTATTCATAAAGGACTGGAAATATTGATAGCGCTACCAGACCTGTCTGAAGAGACTGCTAAAAAAAAAAAAGAGAGAGAGACGTTCAGCTTTCTTTATTGGCTTCAGCTGTGTTGTGTTATTTCTGTTCACCTGTTGTTGCTCACAGATCAGGGCCCAAGTAGCCCAAGAGGTGCATGATCAGAAAAGCTTATTGGAAGGGAAGATAGAAATGTTAAGCAACTGTCAAGGAAAAGCTCAGAAGTGGCAGTTTTTATTTTCTAAAGAAAAACAACAATGAATACAGCTGCTTTTCATCACCAGAAAAAACATAAGCCTAGCTTTGTTTTGTGCAGAGGTACATAGCCTTTATTCAATAGCAGCAGCTCTGACTGAATACAAACTCGCTGATCACTTAAGCCCCTTATTTTGTTACCATGAGAAGAGAGTAGATCACCCTCTACTACATATTTGTAATTGTGTTTTTTGTAAAGAATATATTTGTTTCTATCCTGCATTTCTGTCATCTCACCATGGTGCTCGGGGTGGCTTAAAAAACAAAAGATAGAGTAAAAACAAAAATCTTGATGAAAAGCATCCAACCATTTACCAAAAAAAAAAAAAAAAAAAAATCAGCACCAGACTAACTTACATGTTGAAGGGCTGCCTAATTTTCTTTCTTGGGGGTATGATTTCAAAACTTGTTTTTTAAAAAAAATGTGGGGGCCATTTACATGGCAAAATAAAATCGGGAAGAATTTGTGTCGAACCGTATTAGTTCACACAGTCATCGGGGCAGACACAAGCTATTTGTAAGGAGGCGTAGCGAAAAACACAGTAAACCCGTTACTTACCACCCCTCTATTTTCCATGGACTTTTTTGAAAAGTCCGGGAAAATCTGCACTTTTGGTTGTCTGAACAATCACGAACCATCCTGGGAAGGGGATGAATTTCGATTGTTCGGACTTTGGAGTGGGCATTCTTGCAAGGGAAGCCTTGCAAATCTTGATCCACCGTTTTCGTATGGCCCTGCATAGGGTCCTCCACTGGCTCCAAAGCCCAGGTCGAGTGGCCCAGACCTCCCTCCCCTCCCCTAGCCAGCCCTTTCTCCCAGCTCCCCCCCAGCTGTGGAGGCTTCTTCCACCGAGGGACTGTTCCCATGGTGACTGAAATCATCATAGTCAGTGTTGAGGCAGGTGAGTGCCGAGCAGGCCAGACATCCCCCCTCACCTAGCTCGATTGGCCCGGCACCCTAGCCCCCGGGAACTTGTTCTGCCCAGAGCTCAGGAGGCCTAGGCCTCTTCATCCTTGACTGTCAGTCATGGAGGAAAAGTCTTTGGCCTCCCAAGCAAAGGTGGCACCAGCAGAATAAGCCCCTAAGGGATAGGGCACTGGCAGAGGGCTATGGTAGTGCTGGGTGGAACGAGCTGCCACAGCGGGGGGTGCTTTCTCCATTACTATCAGTCATTGAGAAAATGCCCCTGGCTGTGGCTCAGTGACTGATAGTAATGGAGAAAGCGCCCCCCCATTGAAGTCCCTGTGGCAGCAATGGGGGCACCGGGCAAAACGGGCTAGGGGAGGGGAGACCTCTGGCCCGCTCGGCTCTGGCCTGCCTCACCGCTAACTATGATGACTTCTGTCACTGAGGGAATGGTCCCTCAGTGGAAGAAGTCTCCACAGTCGTTGGTGAGCCAAGAGAAAGGGCCGACTAAGGGAGAGAGGTCTGGGCTGCTCAGCCCTTGCCTGGCTCTGAGCTTCTGCCAGCCTGGCTTTGGAGGCAATGGAGGACCTTGCACAGGGCCATACAAAAATGGCGGATCCAGAATTGCCAGGCTTCCCTTGCAAGCTCGCCCCCTCCAAAGTCTGACCAATCAATATTTAGCTATGCTGTGTGCCCCTTTCCCGGGATGGAGGTACTTGTAAACAACAAATTAAAAAAAACCTGAGACTTTTGCTACCTGTGGCAAATCATGGGAACAGTACGGGACAGATCCAAGATTTCACTATCTCAGTTCTCCCCAGGATAAAAACTGCCATGTAACTGAGCCCCAGAAGATTCAACATTTGGTAGGCAAAAATGCGCTGAATCTTCCTGCACCAAAAAGGGTTTTATTTTACACAGTTGCTACATCAAGGCACAAAAAAAAACATACCTTCCAACTGTCCTAATTTGACAGAGACAGTCCTGAGTAATGCTTTGTCACCTCACTTTTCCGGTTGCATTTAAAATGTCCCAGTTTCTTTCCCTTCGCCCCACCTTCACCCTTTCTCATCAGCTTACTTCAGATGCAGCAGCTTGAGGTCTTGTCTGTGCCAGCTGACTGAAAAGGCTGCCCCTCATTCCCATACCCAGCTGTTCAGACAACACAGGGTTTTGGCCCCAATTCAAGTCTGACCTGTCTGGATGACATGCAGGCAGTTCTGATTAGAAACCAAAGCAACCCCTGGTTAACACAGATATTAAAAATAGCTGGGGAAAGCCGGTTCTGCAGGGAAAATTGGAGCGTTCTATGGCAGGAATGGACAGCTGTCTGCCCATGCATGCTGCATGGTATTGGTGGGTGCCTCTGCTGCTAGTGTTGCGCATCATGCTCTCTGAGGTAACAATGAGCCCCCCAGTATGTGATCAAGACTCAGTGCCTTGTTCCTGGCCTCAGAGAGCATGACGCACAACACCAGTGGCAGAGGCACCCACCTTTACAACACACCTGCCGATACCTGCCCGTTCTCACCATGGAACGCAAGGTAATATGTGGGAGAAATCTGGGGCTGGGATCTGGGGCCAGAATATTCCAGCCAGAATGTGGAGCATCCTGGCCAGTGCAGACAAGAATTGAGTTCAAAGTGCAGAAGTAATTTGAACTCAGTTAACTCAGCAGGGGGGAGGGGGTAGAAAGAAGCAAACACTTGCCCTTCCCAGTAGGCTCATGGAAAAGCAAACTGTTGCAGGAGCTCCTACTGTGTGTGTTCTTCATCATTAATTACTCTTGCCATCTCAACCACACTCTCATGTTGCTTGGTCACATGTGTCTCAGTGCTTACCTGTGAAATGTTGGAAGATATGGTAGAGGAAAAGTCCAAACAGTGAAGCTCAGGGGCACCATCCTTGAAAGATTATAGCTCCTAGGTTTTCAGATGGAACCAACTGAAGATAGATAATGAGTCTTCTAGTAGCAGCAAATAATAATAAAAAATGCATCATCTAGAAGTTAGCTTCCAAGGTTCACTCTTCCATCCTCCACTTTGCAGCATCTGCAGCACTGTTAAGTGATGTCTACTTGGACCGCTGCCTCATCTTTCTCCCTTTATGTTTTAGCCCATGCATGCGCTTCCCCCACCAGTTAGCCCTCATGTCTGGGATGGCCCACTGGACTTAGCCCTCAAGAACATAAATCAACGGTGTGATGAGATGGCAATGGACATACAAGTTATAAACAGAAAGGACAAGGTTACATTATAAACAATTATAATAAGCAGAGAATCAGTTGCTTATTAGCACACGGGGTTGGACCAGGTGGCTGTTGCAACCGCTCCAAATAGAAGATTCTATTAGTAACAGAAGAACTAGGACTCCAGAAGAGAAGGATTCGAACCCCTGCATGGCCACAGAAACTGACTGGGTGACTTTGACCAAGTCACACTCTCTCAGCATCAGAGGAAAGCAAAGGCAAATCCTCTCTGAATAAATCCTGCCAAGAAAAACCCACGATAGGTTTGCCTTCTTGGAAATATGAGGGTATTTAGCAAATGCTCCCCCACTGCACTTCACTCCTTGGAAGTACAACACATTAGCAGAGTAAATACACACACATGCAGCAGTGGTAGCGTAAGAATTTCAGCATGCACAAAGAGCTTATTGATAACCAACACACTTTTCCTACCCCAAGTTACTCGTTTAGCAAAATAAGTACTCAAAACATATAAAAGTAGTTAAAAGTATTTTAAAAAACTTCATTTACTCACAGTCTCAGAGCATAACACGTGGAATAATAGTAGCACAGCTTCAAAGCAGGCTAAGAACTACTTAAAAGTGTCTCAATACTACATGGTTACAAAAGAAAGATGCAGGATCCCTGAGTGGGAAGTGCTCTCTCAAAGAAGTCATCATGGCATATGGGGCAAGGAACAAAGCCTTGTGGATAGCTTGTAGACAAAGGAGAAGACTTAGACACTCCCTTTTCCCTAGAAGCCCAATCACAATCTATTAGGAAGTTACATCAAGCACCCTGTTTGCTTCTATCAGTTAACCCTTCAATAGCAAAAACATTTCCACTTATTGGATTGCAAACTATATATTCCAACACCCCCTCTCAATCCAATAAGTGTTGCGCAAGTCCAAACTTGACACACAGTCTCTGGAATGCATCTCTGGGAAAGGGGTTTGTCAGAATGTCCGCTGTCATCTCATCTGTTGGACAGTATTTTATTTTAATCACACCAGCAGTCACCAGCTTCCTAACAGCATGAAACTTAGTTTTTATATGTTTGTTTCATGGTGTCACTTTCTTCCCACTCTCAGATATCTTAATACAACTCTGATTGTCCTCAAACACTGTGATAGGCTTTTGTCCTGAAATGCAAAAGTCAACAAACAAGTCATCAAACAATTTTAATATACTACACGCATGTGCTTCAGAAACATATTCTGCCTCTGTAGAAGAATAAGCTTGTAGAAGAATTAGCACTATCCCAGAAGATTGGTCTATCCTCATACATGAACAGGTAACCACTTGTTGATATTGAATCCCCTCTGGATCTAGCCCAATCTGCATCTGTAAAACAAACAAGATTTGGATTAGCATTAGCTGGCAACTTTAACTGAAAATTTAATGTTCCTCTCAAATATCTCAAAATTCTCTTCACAGCACTCTAATCTTTCTTGGTTGGTGCATTAACTCTCTCCTTAAGAACTCCAATGGGATAAGCAATATCAGGTCTGGTGTCCCTGGCTAAACACTGCAGTTCTCCAATAGCTGTCTTGTACATGTTATTGTTTGGCAAAAATTCACTATACTCATTACTTTTGTTGAGTTCTGTTATCATTGGTGTGGCTACATAATGTGCATCTTGTAACCCAGAAGCAATAACAAGTTAACAGTTTTTCATTTTTCACTCAGTAGGAAAGATCCATCTTCTTTTCTTTGAATTTTAATGTCCATAAATTCTGTTACATCTCCATATTCCTTCAGTTCAGCAATTCTGTTCAGACTTTTCACAATTTCTTTGTAGTCAGCATCTCTCTGGGTGGCAATAAGCAAATCATCATCATTAATCAGAACATATGTAAACAATTCATCTTTGACTCTGGTATACACACTTTTATCTGTTTCTCCATGTTTGAACCCTAAATTCTCCAATGTTGTGTGTAAATTCTCACTTTGCACAATAATATTTCTGACATCCATGTGCTTGGATGCAGCCAAGCTTAGAAACAGTCTCATAGAAATAACTTTCACATGTCGTGTTGCCTCATCTATAGGCATTTTTTTCACCATCTCCTTCTTCTGTTGACTCCTTGGGTAACGCTGACCCTGCAAGGTAGCCAAAAATTTGTGGAGGCACTCCTCTGTTAGGTCTCAGCTCATACCTGGGTAGTTCTTGTTGTAGATCCTAGTGACAGTGTTAATGTTCCTTGCTTCACCATCCAGATCCTCAAGACTTCCTCCCATATGATTCTCTGTAACATGAAACTGCACAGGAGATTCACTCTCTGTTTCACTCTCTGTTTCTGAAATCACAGACATGTTATCCATTTGCTCATCCTGAACATAAAACTCGATGTTATCCTTGTCTTGGAAATCAATCACAGTTTCTGTTAAATCAACTTTTCTGTTTTCATCAAAGTACACCACATGTCTACAAAATATTTTGCCAGTCTTTAAATTCATCACTCTGTAGTTCTTTGTAGCACTCTCATAACCAACTAGTATTGTCTCTTCAGTTGCTGGATCAAGCTTGCACGCAGCTGCTTAGGTATATACGCATAAGCTATGCACTGAAATGTTCTGATGTGTCTAACTGATGGGGTGTGTGTCTCCCACGCCAAATCTCAAAAGGAGTTTTCTATGTACCCTTTGTAGGTAGGCGGTTCTGTAAATAATTAGCTGTGACAATAGCATCACCCCACAGCCTGTTAGATAGCCCAGCATCAGCCAAAAGACATCTTGTCATCTCAATTAAGGAGCAAAATTTTCACTCAGCAATAGAGTTAAGTTCTGGGGTATAAGCAACAGTCTTAATATGTTGTATACCATTCTCCTCTAGAAATGTTTGTGTACTGTTTGCTATGTACTCACCACCTTGGTCAGTGTTCAAGGCACCTGGGTTCCTCCCAAAGATATTTCTCACCATGGCAACATACTTGTGCAGTGCATCACACACCTGGCTCTTCTCCTTGAGCAGGTAGATCATGCTGAATTTGGAGAAATCATCTAGAAATATTAATACATATCTGTTCCCTCCAAAGGAAGGGATACTCACGGGTCTCATTTTGTCACTATGCATGAGGCCAAGAATTCTGCTAGAACTTTTCTCAGTTCTCATAGGAAATGAAGGCCTTTTGCTTAACACACACTATGCATCTGTCTGCATTGTTACTGTTTTTTTTTGTTTTACCTTGATTCCTATAGTCAAACCTTCATTCTGAAGTTACAGGATTGAATTGCAGTCACAATGTCCAAAGTGTCTATGCCACAGGTACATGCTTTCCTCTTTCACATTGGATTGGTTGTCAGCAGTTTTCGTAATATAGACTTGTTTTTCTGGAACAGAAATTTTTTTAAAAGACCATCGCATCCTTATTTGCTATTACATATGTAATTCTGGTTTTACCATCAAATATTGTTCATACTCCTCTTTGAAACAACACTGAAAATCCTTTAGCATCTAGGGCAGAGACATTGCTTGATTGTAATTGAGGAATATAATCATATTCTCCACTACCTGTGATTCAGTTCCATTATCTGTTTCTAGATTTAAAATGCATGTCCCAAAGCCTTGAATTGGGATTGCTGAAGCATCAGCAATTTGCAAATCTCCATTTTTATTATTATTTAACTCTATGAAATTGTTTTTAATGTTTGTTCAGTGCGCTGTGCACCCAGAATCGATTACCCATAAAGTTTGATTATTCTCCGTCTGTCTATCAGTGTTGCTTAAAATTTCAAAACCTTTCTTTAAAGCAAGCATGCTCTTCTTTTCTTTGTTAAAATTCTGTGAAAACTGCTGCCCCCTCTGGACAGAATCTGATTCTGTAAGCTCACTTTGTCTGTTTGCTCTGTTGGTTTCAGCAAACATACTCCTCTCCTTTCCTTTGTTCCCAGTTTGAGAAAATTGCTGCCCCCTCTGGACAGAATCTGCCTGTGATCTGCACATCCTGGCAATCTGTCTTATTTTATTACATTTAAAACAGCAAATCTCTGATTGGTTAGTGGGAGGAGTTTTCCTCTCTTGTCTTTTAGCCATGTAACTTGAGCTAGAAGGTCTCTCAACTATCCTCCCTGGCATTTGGCTGTGATCCAGGCATTCCAGCCTAAAACATACTAACACCTCATCAATGGAAATTCCATTCAGGCCATCAATCACAGTCTGAAAAGCAACAAATTCATTTCCTAAAGTCCCAGGACTTTTTCGGATGTCTTAAATGTAACGGAAGCAACCTCGCCACGTTGCGAGGCTGCTGCGCTGCAGGGCGTCCCTTTTGCATGATGCCCATCCGTGCCGGTACTGTTGCGGTACCGCAGGGATATTTGAGTGTTATATTTTGGTGATTTTTACTCGCAAAAGTTGGTCGTGAGTAAAAATAGCTGAAATATAACACTCAAATGTCCCTGCGGTACCGCAACAGTACTGGCAGGGACAGGCGTCATGCGAAAGGGACACCCTGCAGCACAGCAGCCTCGCAACGTGGCGAGGCTGCTTCTGTTACATTTAAGACGTCCAAAAAAGTCCCCAGTAAAGTAAGCAATTTTCTGTCCTTCACTAGTAATCAGATCCAAAGCACACATTTTTTCCAAAACTTCTAGGAACGTTCTAATATAGGATTCACAGTCTCTTTTTGAAGTTAGCCTTAGATTCATCATTTCTCTAATAGCAAGATTTTGTGTCTTGGGGCAATTAACATTGTAAATTTCCTTTTGCTTCATCAGCATATCACTGGCTGTGGAACACTTCCTTTTGTAAATTAGCTGATCCTGCCTCAGGCTTTGAAATATTATCTGTTGCGCTGACACATCCTTAATAAGCCACAATCTTCTATCATCTGCATTTTGTGGCTGAGGTTGCCTTATTGCATCTAATAATTTATTTGCTTGTAATCTTGTTTCCACAACTTTTAACCACATCTGATATGTGCTCGCTTCCAAATTTACAATCCTTTTCAAACCCTGATCCTCTACTGCAGCCATTTCTACACAGCTTGCCTCTTTGTTCTTGTTACATAAACAAGGCTGTTAAACTGCTATGCTTTTATTGCCCTGAGCTGTAAAACATCTCCCTGCTGCTCCGGAGAAAAAAACTTCCCTTTTTAAATTCGGCTTGACTTTGGGAGGGTGAAACAAATGCTTTCAACTTTTAAAACAACAACCCCCCCCCAATTGGTTATCTAAGCAAAACAAAAAATCCACAAACACTTCATAATTCAAAAACTCAAAAAACATGCAGCATGGAATTATTAACTGGGCCCAAAACCTCTTGAAAATATGAGGGTATTTAGCAAATGCTCCCCCACTGCACTTCAGTTAAACAAGCTACCATCAGTTCGGTAACGTATATAGATGCCGTCGTCGTCCTCTTCGATCTATAACGTATATAGATGCCGTCGTCCTCTGCCTTAGCCCTTTGGAGCATCATGCTGAAGAAGACTGTAAATAAAGTTGGCGCAAGAACACAACCTTGCTTCGCTCCATTAGTTATTAGAAAGGTCTCTGAAAGAGCATCGCCATATCTGACTTGATCATGCTGGCCCTCATGTAGCAAGATAATCATTTTAAGGAATTTGGGGGGGGCATCCTAGTCTTTCCAGGATCTGCCACAGACCTTTCACAGTGTCAAAGGCTTTGGTGAGGTCAACAAATGTTACATAGAGACCCTTGTTCTGCTCTCTACATTTCTCTTGCAGTTGTCTAAGGGCAAATACCATATCTGTAGTACTCCTATTGGCTTTGAAGCCACATTGGCTTTCAGGAAGAAGTTCTTCAGCAATGGCAGGAACTAATCTGTTCAGGAGTATCCTTGCAAGGATTTTTCCAGCAATAGAGAGCAGTGTTATGGCTCTATAGTTTGAGCAATTGGATTTTGCTCCTTTTTTCTTGTATAGGGTGATGATGACTGCATCTCGGAGATCTGATGGCAGTTCCCCTTTTTCCCAGGAATTCACAAGGAGTTCGTGGAAGTATCATGGAGTATATGACCTCTGTGTTTCCAAACTTCAGATGGGATTCCATCAATCCCAGCTGCTTTGCTGTTTTTCAACTGCTGTATGGCCTTAAGGGTCAGTTCCAAAGTGGGAGCTATGTCTAATTCATTTTTCATCGGTTTTTGTATCATATGTTGGATAGCTGAGTCTTGGACTACTCGGTTGGCACTAAAGAAACTTTGAAAGTGTTCAGCCCATCGATTCAGGATGGAGGCTTTATCAGTAATTAATACTTGAACATCTGTACTGTATAAGGAGCTTTGGACCTGATAAGTAGGTCCAAACATTGCCTTAAGAGCTTCATGGAATCCTCTAGAATCACCCAGATCTGCACAGCGTTGTGTCTTTTCTGCTATATTGATCCACCAGTTGTTCTGCATGTCTTGTAGTTTTTTTTAAGTTTACTACATGTGAGACGGAAAGCTGCTTTTCTTATGTGGCAAGTTGGCTGGGCAAGGTATGCCTGGTGAGCAGTTCTCTTCTTTGCCAACAGCTACTGGATCTCTTGGTTGTTTTCATCAAACCAGTCTTGGTTTTTCTTGTGGGAGAACCCGAGTGATTCTTTCGCAGACTGGAGGATCCTGTTTTTGATATGTTACCAAAGCACTGTAGGAGAAGGATCTGTAGGATGGTCTTCAAGTTTTGTTTGCAGGTTTGCCTGGAAGTTGTCTCGCATGGTAGCTTGTTGAAGATTGTTGACTTGGAGTCTCTTCTTTAAGATGCCACCCCTCTTAGGTTTGAACTTAAGATGAAGATTTAGTTTACATTTGATGAGGCGATGATCTGTCTGGCATTCTGCACGGGGCATCACTCGAGTATGATGGACATTGCAAATGTTTCTCTGGAAGACTAGAACATAGTCAATGAGGTGCCAATGTTTGGATGGGGGATGCATCCAGGTTGTCTTCAAGCTGTCTTTCTTACATAGTGTTTGTAATAGTCAGCTGTTGTTCTGCACAGAACTCTAGCAAGAGGCATCCATTTTCATTGCAATTTCAAACACCATGCTTGCCTAAGACACCTTTCCAGGCTTCGGAGTTCTTTCCTACTCTGGCATTGACGTCACCAAGGATAATAATTTTATCTTCTACAGGGACTTTTTGTATGAGGTGGCGTAAGTCTGTGTAATTTTTTTCTTTCTCTACAGGTTCGGCTTGCATAGTTGGGGCATATATACTAAAGAGAACAACATGTGGGAGGTGTAAGGAAATAATGCGATCAGAGTGTCCTGTTGGCAAGGTTTTGAGTTTGGAGGCAATGGAGTTTTTAATCATGAAGCCTACCCCTGAAAGATGTTTTTCGGTTTTGGGTCTGCCAGACCAGTAAAGTGTGTAGCCGGCGCCTTGTTCTTTAAGGCTGCCTTCCTCATGGAGACAAACTTCACTAACAGCAGCAATGTCAATATTCAGCTGTGATAGTTCATGGGCTATTAGAGCAGAAGGATGCTTAGGCTGTCTACTATTTTCAGAGTCTTGCATGGTTCTGATGTTCCAGCATGCAAGCGTCAGTTTATTTACACCTTTGGAGGCTGGTGTGCACCTTTGTTTCTTTGCTTTGGTTTGACCGCATCAGAAGATTACCGTTGGCCACTGCTAGCCAACCAGGTAGCTGGGGATAAGCTTTCGTTAGGCCACCTTTTCTAGGCCCCTCTCCATATGGAGCAAGCAGTGCTCTCCTTTAAAAAAAGGCTGCTTGGTCATTCAGGATGCCGCCGAACAAGACTGTCATCTCCCGGGTCAGCCTCGAGCGACCAAAGTCCTGAACTGCCTGCATGCAGGGTTGGGTCTGCGGCTTCCAGTGCATCTTTATACCTTTCAGTTTCATCCCTCGCCTATCGCTACAGGGCTCTTTTTTTTTTAATTGGATTTGTCCTTCGAGCCTGTGCAATGGATTTTTCTGGTGGATCGCAGCATGCACAGAACTGGCCTCACCCTTTAAACTAGAGGTTCATCTGCAGTGGCCTTGCAAGCATGGGCGTAGCAGTGAGGTCCTCGGGCCATACGTTTGATTAGAGTTTCCTTCTCTTAGACAGTTGGCCTTACAGAGTTGGACGAGCACCATCTGCCCGGGTTTGGGATTAGAGTTTTCCTTCTCCTAGGACGGTTGCCATAAGGCTAGAGAGCCCATCCTGCCCTTTGATGCTCTTTGTCCGTCTCTTCGGTTTTGACCTGTCTGGCATGGGAGACCCTACCGGTGGCTATTGTGCCACCGCCAGCATAGCTCAAAACATCATTAGGGTACACAAGCCTCTCTCGCACAACAAGGGGGCGTCAATGGAGAGGTCTTTCTTGTAGACATGAACTAAATCTTGTGCGCCTCATGGGAAACTGTTTTTTTAATGGTGGTATCAGATTTAAAATCAGAAGTAGATCACTCATTGCTACCATCCTGGCTATGGGTCATGTGGAGTTTGGGGGGGTTGACCATGATGACAGGTAGCATCGTTGTGAATGCCTGCTTTTTTTGGAAATGTTCGCATTCTCCCCCCACCTATATAGACAAGACCTTAATAAGATGCAACATCAGATGTAACAAACAATATTCAGCTCAAAAAAAATTGAATAGGAAAAGGCACAGTTTTACCAAATACTACCATATGGGAATAATCCTTAAGAAAAAATAGCAGTATGGTGTATACTGGTTCCATCAAAGCAGCAGCTCTGATTACACTGAAGAAATCAAATATAACTAGAATTAATGGGTAGAATTCAAAGACATAGTTGTGTTAGGTCTTTATCACACCAGGCTGTTAAGACACCACAATCGTGTTAGTGTAGGAAATGCAAACATAACGGTTTGGGGACAGTCATTTTCACACAGCTCTTCAAAAGCACCATGGTGCTGCTATAGTCTCTGGCTCTGTCTTCTGCATGCCGGCCTTCCTGACCTGTGCCTTCCCCAGCATGCCTTTTGGTCTGTATTTTTTCATTTTTAAATAATTTTCAGTGCAATTTCACAGTCAGAGCAATTGATTAAGTAAAATAAATTAAGGAAAAGAAATTTTAAAAAAGAAAAGAAAAACAGCCTGCTTGGGAATAGTGAGGGGGAGGGGAGTGGGGGAGAGGAGCAGAATCATGCCCACTCACATCATGTGACTGCCTGCATATAAGAACTACAGGAAGAGGAACTTATCACATGTGAATCAACAGTGGTAAAGCAGCTCAATTGGGAGACATTGACAGGTTTTGCCAGTTAATGAAAAGGATTGCTCCAAGAAGACGAAGCAGCTACAGGACAGACGCAGCATGATGTGATAAAGTACAGCCACAGACACTACTACCCTGCTGTAATTCTGCTTTGGCAGTCTCATGTGAAAAAGGAGATGATCAGGTCCATTTAAAGTGGGGTTACATGAATGCCAGGAGATCCCAAAAGGGCTCCCTTTTCAGATGATGTCATCCCCCATCATTATGCACCCGTTCTGCTCCTGTTCTGCCAGAGCTGCTTTTTATGACGGGAGAAGCCATTGATAGATTCCCCCATTCCATTTCTGTCATGGATTTCCATGTGTGTGACATGATGCCCTGTGTTGCTGGTGAGATTCCAGCATCAATGGGAGGTCCCTGCCAGAACACGTCCGGGTGAGATTGGGACATCCAGGTAAATGAGACACTTTTTATGGCCCAGGTTACTTTAACATTTTAAATTTTTTTAATTGCTGTCGCTTTTTGGGGGGGTAATTTTAATTTTTCTGAATTTCCTGAGCTCACGTCTTCTCATGAGAACCCATGGGATTTCAATCTGGGAAGTGAAGGGAACTCTGTTAGAGATCCATTCACTCCTGGGCTGCCAGAATGATGTTGGAGAAGGTAAGTGCGGTGGGGAGGGTGATTGTGGCAGATCAGGGATGCAACAGGGGCAGGAGTGGAGATTGTGGGACAGGAATGCTTTTTTCATTCCTGTCTGATAATCTCCAAAGTCCTTAATCTGGGTCAGTATGTAAAAGGATCTTTGAGCACCTTAGGGACTGAGAAAATTAACAGAGTTAACTGAGAGAATTATCAGTGTCCAGGCTTACTCCCCATAACTTTACAAAAAAAATAACAACCCAATTCATTGATGTCAAGCTTATACAGTTTGCTATGCTTGCTCTCATTGGGAAAAAAACAGATGTGGAGAGAACCATTCCTACAATGGTATTCATACAAATTTCTACTATGTTAGTAACAGGTCAGCTCATCTTTCAAACCCTTGAAATAAAAAATGAATAGAGCTATTTTTGGATCCTTAGTGGTCAAGTTAGGGATGGTCCCTTGGGCTCAGCCCTCAAAAAAAGGTAGCAAGGCTGTATTCAGATGGGGCAGGATTGACAAGATCACCCCAGTTACCACCCAACTGTTCATGTGTGAGAGAGCAAGTGCCTCAACAACAGGAGAAAAACACACATTTGCCTACATAAAAATGCCTTTGCTTCCAGTTTGAGGGACAGCTAAAGTGGTAGCAATAATAGAATCATAGAATTATAAAGTTGGAAGAAACCACAAGGGCCATCCAGTCCAACCCCCTCCATCCTGTTGATAGTCCCAACTAAGGTTGATGCATTGAATCAATTGTTTATTCAATTGTCAGTATTTACCATATGTAAATCCCATTGATTTTTCAGATGGACTGTTGTTGGGACTGCCAATAGAATTCAGGAGTTACTATCCTGTATTATAGAAAATGCAGAAACAGTCTTTGTTTCTGATAGTTTCATTTATTTAAACATTTCTACTCATTCTATGCCACTTGTAGGACTGGAATCAACTTGGGAAGAGGGGAGCACTAGCCCACACCACTCCCTATCATTGCTCTGCTCTCCTCACATGGAAAGGGACAAGTCTGACAAGTCTGGTTCCTAATTGCTGAAAATTCAAGGCTCTTGCTCATGTGGAGAATCTCCATGTGACCAGAAATATCTCCTCACACTTGTCATTTTTTTGCCTGAGGAAAGGGACAATAGAAGGAGACTGGTTGTGGTATTCTTCTCTTTCACCATTGCTTCCAACCCAGAAGATAACCCCTGGGGAGGGGGCTTAAGTTGGTCTAGCAGCTAACACTGTTATACTGCATCCATGAAAGCAGCTTCTGTGAGTGCAAGTGACCCACTCCCATCCTATAACCCTCATTCTGATGCACCTAACAGGGTTTTAGGAGGCTGGAAAACTTTCCAGGGTAGGCCTGTTACCCAAAGAGGTGTGGGGTCTGTAGGGAGCCCACTCATGATCTATTATTAGCTGGGGAAATTATTATAGCTCAAATGGAATACTGTGAGAGGTGGGTAACTTCAGGACCTTTTCACTTGTGTATACCAGCACTAACTGCAGACAACTCCAGTTTAAAGTTAAATACATGGTTTTTATTGGAAAATAACACAAAAAGCACTCACATATGCAACACACGCTCACGAGAACCACACAAGGCTAATGAAGAATTTATGGCAGAAAGGTTGGATAGAGGAATAGATTTAGGAGATAGAGCAATAGTGACTGGTCTTGAGAAGTAGTGAAGATCTCAGAAGGAAGTCTGAGGGTGGCACTGAAGTCTGATCCTGGGGTGTGCTGACAGAGAGAGTGGCCAAGTGTTGTCCACAGTGGCACCCCTTGCTATTGTTTGTGGCTAATATTTATACTATATTTCATATCCTGAAGGGGTATTTGGGCTTAGAATAAAGCTTAGATGGGTTTCCCACTGAATAATCAAAGGAAACCGAAACTCTACTGATTGCTCTTAATGACTGATAGAAATTGATGGGTTTATGACAACCTCACATTTTACAACAGGAGAAGGGTGCAGGGGGATATTTCCTGGGGATATGAGTTGCTTAGTCACTTGTCTGTTTATGATGTGCGACTCATAGCCAAGGGGGGGGGCAAGAGGGGATTAGCACATACCTCCTAAATGGTGTTGTTTACTAGGGACTTGACTTAACCCTTTCTTGGGTGTGTTTGCTAGAATATTTCTAAGACACCATCCAAAGTCTTTGTGACCCCTGTTTGACCTTTATTTGGTCCACCCCAGTCTACTAGACCCTTGAAGTGTCTAATATTGCCAATTATGAAATATTATAGGGAGGGAGTGTAGGGCATGGTAACAGGTTCAGTGCAGGATAAGGCCACAGGAGAAGGGAATAGAATTGCAAAGCTATTGTTGGTATCACAGGATTTAGGCCTTGATGATTGCAGTCCTAAGTTACGTGTTTGCGAGAGGGGAGCCTTCTTTGTGGTGGCACCCTTATTCTGCAATAATGTCCCCATAGAATAACACCCCTTGATTTTCCTCTTCCCACTCAGTCTTCAGGTTTTATAAATGGTGGGAGGTCTGGAAGCCATGCCCTATGAGGAGCAGCTTAGGGAGCTGGGTACTTTTAGCCTGGGGAAGAGAAGGTGAAGAAGTGACATAATAGCCATATTTAAAAATTTGAAGGGATGTCATAGTGAGGATAGAGTAAGCTTGTTTTCTGCTTGGACACAGAGACTAGGACACAGAGCAATGGATTCAAACTACAGGAAAAGAGATTACATCTAAACATTAGGAAGAACTTGGCTGTAAGATCTGTTTGGCAGTGGACATGCTGCCTCAAAGTGTGATGGAGTCTCCTTGTTTGGAAGTTTTTAAACAGAGGCTGGATGACCATCTGTCGGGAATGATTTGATTGTGTATTCCTCCAGGGTTGGACTAGATGGCCCTTGTGGTCTCTTCCAGCTCTATGACTCTGTGACTTTGTAATTGTACAATTGGATCCCCATATCTGCAGGGGTTTGGTTCCCAGACTTACCAAATCTGGATGCCAGAAACTGAGGATAAGTGAACCCTATTAAAATAATGGTCTTCTGGTAAAAACATGCTATAGAGTTGTCTTGGAGGACCTAGAAGATGCCTAGAGAGGATGTCTCTCTCTAGGCATTCTCCAATGGGATTCTATGGTATGTTTCCCCTATTTTGTATTCTGAGGATAACTGAAATTATGGATATCAGTTCTGCTGTTACTGGGATCCAACTGTATTTTGAATTTAATATTTTTAATATACTCACAAAGGCAAAAAATGAACCAATGGACAGAAACAAAACACCATTCATGGTCAGGCTAATGCTTCTCTCTCTTTCAGTAGAAAACAAGGAGAGAGAAGATTAGTAAAAAAAGAATAGTTGACATTTATATTACATAACTGAAACACTAGTCCCTGGGATTTATATAAGAATTATATTTAGATTTAATTTGTGCATGTCTTCTCCACAAAATATGACAGCATGCATGTATTTTCTCATAAAATATGCATTTTATATGCAATTTCCACTTTTAAAATATGCATATTTATAGGCATTCCTGCACTAATATATACTTTTGTATGTTTTTGGTGAGGGGGTGAGAATTGCATCAAAAAAATTGGAGATGTGTGTATTCTGAAGGACCTCTTAATTCTGATTGGCATTCTTGATCCAGAAAATGAAAATTATTTTTGCTCATTATAAATGCAGATTGAACCAAATTTCCTCCCATTCCTCAACTTGGAAAGAGGTTGCTGTGTCCACTGTTTCCAATTATGAGATATCATACGGAGGGGATAGTAGGGTATGCTAACATTTAGTTATGTAACTACCTTATATGTGCAGCTAAGTAGTCTGGCCTGATCTCCACAATCCTGACTCACCCAGCAACAAGTGCTGCTGCAAGCAATGGGGGTCTGTTCACTTGTCCATCGGGATGCAGTAGACAGACATTTCCACCCCTTTCCTGTGAGCCATCTCTGGTGTAAGGAGGAATTACACCAGGGATCCTGCTTCTGATTGTCACACCAGAGATTGCTGGCAGGAGAGGGGTGGAAACATCAGTCTGCTATGTCCCAATCAACTGGAGAATGGATTCCCATCACTCCCACCAGGTGATGTTCAGTTAGTCAGGATTCGGGGACTTGTATAATTGCTATGCTTCCTTCACTATTGAATATGTGGGGGTTGTGGATACAAATCACTTATAAATATGTATGCATTCATAACTGCGATCATGAATCCCATTTGAAATGTGCAAAGACATTTGTGTATTAGGATACACTTATTTAAAAAATGCACTAATTTCCAGAGGCAGCTGGTGTCTCCAATATCAGTCAGGTGGTGAATCTCCTCTGGATTTTAGTCCAAACTTTAAAGGAGGTAGCCATAGGACTGACTCCTAACTTCAAAAGCTCAGTATCTTGGATCACTCCTTTAAAGTTTAGATTGAAATTGGAGAATCACTACCCCACTGATATCAGAGACCAGCCTTCACAGCAGTTTGCCATGCAACTCTACCCCAATGCCTGCCTCCCCTTCTATAGCCTGATACAAATGAACGACAAGAAAAAAACAACAGGTGGGATTTGAAGAAATGCAGCAAAATAGAAGATAAAGAGATCTTTATATTCCTAGTAGGTATGGGAAGAATACTCAAAACTCCTTCCTTGGAGGTCTTTAAACAGAGGCTGGATGGCCATCTGTCGGGGATGCTTTGATCAAGATTTCCTGCGTGGCAGGGGGGTTGGACTGGATGGCCCTCGTGGTCTCTTCCAACTCTGCAATTCTATGATTCTATGATTCTATTGAAAAACATGGTTGAAAAATGTTCTTCTCAAGTGCTGAGAAATCAACAGTATGTTTATTAGCTTTTACATGCATATACAAGGCAGACAACAGCAAATACAATTAAACTTATCTAAAAAAAGGAGACAATACCTAGATAAACCCACAACAAAACAAAACATATAAACAAAAACAACAGCAACATATAATCACCCCACTGACTTTCCACTTTCTGCTGATTACTTCCAAATAGTATAACGATTCACCTCTATAGCTTATGGTTGCCAAATGTCTAAATGTATCTGTATAGGATTTTCTTTTAACATATTGGTTAATTTATCTGATTCCCTTAATTCCTGCAGTTTCCTTATCCATTCTTTGATAGTTGGGATCTTCTTTTGCTTCCAATATTTGGCATAGACTATTCTTGCTGCTGTAACGAAGTAACAAATCAGAATCTTCTCTCTTTCAATTTTGTTTTCCATATCTATCATATTTAATAAAAAATAATTCTGGTCTGAATACTATGGCCCCTTTTAATGTGTTTTGTATCATCCCATTAACTAATAACCAATATTTTCTTGTTTTCTTACAGGTCCACCAAAGGTGATGGAAGGAGCCCACATGATCTTTACATTTCCAACACTTGTTAACATTCTTATATATTATAGCGAATTCATCCAGAGACATGTACCACCTGTACTTCATTTTATAATAATTTTCTTTTAACTCATAACAACAGGTGAATTTTAAATCTTTACACCACACTAATTCCCATTGAGCTAACTGTAATGTATGTCCAATATTCCATGCCCACTTCACCATGCAATCCTTTATTTGCTCATCTTCTTTTGCAAATTTTAATAACATTTTATACAACTTTGCAATTAAATGGGGATTTTCAGAGCATGTCAGTTTTTCAAATTCCATCTTGTCCTTTCCAAAACCCAAATTCTTAACATCCTCTTTAAATCTATCAAGTGCTGAGAAATCATGACAAAAATCCCAGACTGATGAGAATCTTTGTAGTTCAAGATTTATTCTACACAGTATTAGCAAATGGTGAAAACCAGAGGCTTGTCTGGTAAAGAGGGAGATAGAAGCAGGATGAATTAGAGTTAGGGAGTCAGAAACAGAGTGTGAAGGTTAGTTAGGAGGATGGGATGGAGAGGATCTAAACTGAGGGAATCAGCTACACAGGAGAATTTGTAGCAAAAAAATAGCAACTTACCTCCCTTTCACTGCAGTGCCCATTTGTGCCCATGACTGATTCTCAAGCTTGATGGAAGAGAAAAAGTAGCAATTTTGCAGTTCACATGGAGCAGCACAAAAAAAATAGTGGCTGCAAGAGAGTTTCGTCCCCCACCCTTAAAAAAAAACTGATGCAGAAGAACTGTTTTCTGTTGAAATGAACCTTTGTTCTTTTGCTCTGCAGCCTGAATGCTTTTGCCAGCAAAAACAACAACAACCATGGTGGCTCTGGCATCGCAACCCCTCCCTTGCAAGCCCGCCCCCTTCTGAGGTCCGGCCAATCAGGTTTCAGCCCTGCTGCATGCCCCTTTTCGAATTGGTTGTACAGATGATCAATTATGCGCATTTTCGCACACTTTAAAAAAAAGATTGCAAGAAACAGTGAAAGCTGTTATTGTGATCTATTTCGAGTTTTCAGCCCTCCTCCTTCTGAATATGGCAAATCCCGGCAGGAGCTCATCTGAACTAAAGGTAATCTGTCCACATTCTTGCCAGATTTTTTCGTCATGTAGATGAGCCCTGAGTTTGCAGGGGCTAAGAATGTGGACGGAGTTCAGGAAAGAATGCTATTCGGTTTGAAACAGAAGGGTTACTGTATGTACAAAACTGACATAAAGCTAAATGGTATTTTATTTGTGACATAATGCATCTTTGCTGTTTTTATTTCCTACACATATCGCCTGGATGTTTTATTTTAATACAGTATAACACCTGTATCTGTACGTGATACATTCCTGGACTTACCATGGATATTGGAAACCACAGATAACAGTGAGCCCTATTAAAATGAATGACTTCTGGTCCGAGCATACCATAGAGTCGCACTAAACGACCTAGAAGATGCCTAGAGAGAACACCCCTTTAGGCATATTCTAGGTCTTCTAGTGCATCTCTATGATAAGCTTCTGGCAGAAGCATACCATAGAGTTCTGCTGTAGGATCTAGAAGATGCCTAGAGAGACCTTTTTTCAGATGCAGGTAAGTGAATTCACAGATATGGGTCCTGTAGATATGGGAGTATTATATATATGGGATAATTAACAGATTCATGACACTTTACCATGTCAAACCCATTGATTAACACAGTCACTTGTCCAGTATAAAGGTTACTTTAAGGCCCAAGATCCAGGGAGGGATCTGGAGAATAGAAGGGCAAGGTGAGCCACAGGAGCCCAAATGATGGAACTGTCGGTCCTACCTGTATAGGGGATCTATCAACCTTTGAATTCAAAACCCTGGTTTCTATTGCTGCTCCCTGATTACTCTGGCTAGCTTTATGTAGAAAATAAATCCTTTCTTCTTGTCACTGTTGCCCAGAGGTCTGCTCCCAGAAAACTACAAACATGCTTTTTATCTTCCAGCAAGTGGTAATTTTAGTGCATCAAGAGGTTGGAAAGGCACTCGGCTACACCTTACTTGTCAATGGCTTTTGATATTTTAACATAGTTTGTCCAGCTACTGTTTCAGTTTCCTTTCATTTTGTGGTTTTTTCCCATCTTTGCACTTTTGAGTGTTATTATCCCTTGCTAGTTGCCCAAGAAGCAAAGCTATATATATTTGTGGGAAAGAAACGTCCATTTCTATGGCCTCATTCTTCTTTACCCTTCAAAAAGATACCGCAGAGAACAAATGGGTCAAACTGACCCTCTGAAGGTATATACTGCATAAGCCTTTGAAGAACTGCCGTATTTGAAGCATCCTGTTTCTCCAATTAAATCTATCTGTAATAGGCTGGAGGTCAATAACCAGCCAGTTCCTGGTTATATTTTGTATGAGAAAGGTGTAGTAAAAATTTGTGACAAATTGATTCTTTGTTCTTGATGCAGTAAGAAGGGAAGAAAAGAAAGTTCAATACCATACATACAAAGTGGAAAAAAAAGAACCCCCCTGAACTTTAAGAACAAGCACAAAAAAACTGTTATTTTATCGAACGTAGATATAAAAAGAACATCAAAAGCACACAAAATAAACAACAATAATGATTTTTTTAAACAACCCCTCCTCTGAGCCTTCCACAAAAATAACCACTCAGTCTCCAGCAGATATAAAGTCTACTTCCAATATTTCTGTGTCCAGGTCATTCACTTTTAACTATCTCTTCTTTCTCCTACAAACAATGGGTGTACATTCTTTAAACGTTAGATACAGGGCTCATCTACATAAGCCCGGTTATGCTGGCTCCCTGCCAGCATATCCTGCCTATGGATCAGACCTGTTGTTTCCCTGTTCCTTCCATGGAATGGGAGGAAGTCATGACGGGCACACTGGCTTGTTGCTGCAGCTGCCACCATATTCCTCACTGTCTCGGAAGGCAGGAAGGGATCCTGCAATATTGACCAAGGCCCCTGCATGTGACCAGCCTTGGTCACATTCTTCAGGACTCCTTCCTGCCTTTTAAGTCAGCAAAGGAAATGGCGGCAACAGCGAGGGCCGTCCTGCCAAGGATAGGCTCCTACAGACATGCAGGGCCCGATCCGTTTCCTTCCAGCAGAAAAGGATTAAACAAGGTATTATCTTATAATGCTGTATTGGGTCCTATCCTACCTTCCTCCTGTCTCAGCCCCATATCTGTCCCAGGGGTGATGAGGACTGCCTGGGAGCAGAACGGGGCAAGTGCCCTGCATTGTCAGCACTGCAAGGCTCTGAGACAGGGGAAGACAAGGTATATTGCCCATCTAGACAAGCCGACAGACTCGAGACATAAGTTTAAAGGTTTAAGGACACAATCCATCACCACACAGGCATAGCAGTGGAAATGGAATAGAATTCCTCTTTCCTCCATCTCTTTATGCATCACAGCATAAAAATTTGCATGAATGTAGGAGGGCTTTGAGTGTGTATAGCGGGGGTGGAAAACCTTTGGCTATCCTGATATTTAGATTACAGTTCCCGCAATCCCATAACCATTGGCTATGTTGGCTGGGATTTCTGAGTGGTGAAGTCCAACAACATCTCAGAAGTTATAAGTTGCCCACAGCTGATATCAACTAGAGATGGAAAGAATATTCAAAAATATTTGGAAAAAGTACCAAAAACATGTTGTATGATTGTTGAGAAATCCTGATGAGAAGAACTGATGGATTGCTGAGAATCTTTGCAGTTCAGGACTTAATCTGTGCAAAATTTGCATGTGGTTGCTTTCTGCAGAGAACAGCACAGGAAACAGAATTTTCTGCACAGAAAATGATATTTCTATGCGTAAATAATATCTCTTACACATAAAATGCTGCAGTTGGGGACTTGTTAAAAGGTGGGTGATTTGCATAGAAAACAGCATTTTCTGCGCAAGAAACAGAATTTTCTGTGCAGAAAAAAAGTATTTCTATTCAGAAATGCTGTTTTCTGCAGAGAAAATACTGTTTTCTGTGCAAAACTACCACGTGTTAATTTTTGCATAGAATAAGTTCTGAATTGGCATAGGCTTCAAAAACTGTGCTGGTTTTGAAGACTTTCTTGCAGCAGGAAGAAAACTGTTAAAATTACTCATCCAACTTTGACATGGTAAGTGGCAAGACCTGAAGGTTTTGTGGGGTTTTTTGCTCTTGTTTGAGCTAACACAAGTGAAGTGTTTTCCACAATTGGAGGCCCTACTTTATTACTTCTAAACAAAATGAATGTGGGAGAAACTGACAGTTGTCCATTCCTACTGATGCAAAAGTGGTTTCCTTGGAAGAGCACTATTTTTTTCCAAAAGGTTAATATTTATTCCTTGTGTAGGAGCAAGATGGAATAGCTGGGATACGAGACTTTTCTTATTATTGCTTATAATTAAAAAAAGAGAGAGAATACTTTTTTTATATATAATATCTCTTACACATAAAATGCTGCGATTGGGGACTTGTTAAAATTCATAAGGAAACCTGTAGCATTATCTACCCTTTTGCCTTGGCTGTGCTGTGGGTATTTCCTTAGAGATTGTGTTATGACCTTCCTAGAGAAGTTCATTCAGCTAGCTTTTAATATGATTTTTGCACCAAAATTGCTAAATTCTTTAGAGGCAGGACAGAAATAACTGAATATGTTAAAACCACTGCCTTGCATCCTGTATTGCAGTTACAGATTCATAACCTAGAGCTATGGATCTGTAACTGCTCTATATTTGCCTATGCTGCATGTTCATGATCCTTGCACTATTGCTGTAATTGTAAATTACTCCTGAATCCCACCTTAAGTGCCAGGGAGCCTCTGAGTGATGGAGGTCTATTCTGCTGGTAGCTGTGGCTCAGCACTATGATGTTTCCAGTCTCCTCCTGCCAGCAAGTAAGAATGTGACAATCAGAGGCATGACCCCTGTTGCAATTCTCCTTCACACCACAAATTGCTGGTGGGAAGGAGCTAGAAATGTCATCCTGCTGAACCTTGACCAGCAGTAGAACAGATCTCCATTGCTCTGAGTGGCTGCTGGTTGTTAAGGTAGATTTGGAGGGGGGGGTTCTGGACATGAGATGAAACATGGTTCACTCAGCCTTCCATCCTTTCATATGTTGGTAAAATGAGTACCCAGCTTGTGGGGGCAATTAGCTAACACACATTGGAAGCTGCTTAATGCAGTGTAGATGTGTAAATTACTATTGCTTAAAATAATTTGTAAGCTGCTCTGATAGCCTTGTGGCTGAAGAGCAGAGTATAAATAAATAAATAAATAATATGATATATTTGTAACTAAGTTGCTGATGTGTATCTCGCACATAATTCTTTACCACCAATTGAGCACTGTGTGGGTCTTGAGTGCTTAGCTCTTAAATTTCTGGCTTATAGTCCTTGAGTACATAATCATATTTGTGTCGCTTGAAGAAGGGCTGCCAAATATTTCCTCCCATGATTCCTATCTTTAACAGCTACTTCAGAGCTTGGGAAGTTACCTTTAAAACATTTTGTAATAGGGGGATTTCCAGCAGACAATGGACCATTAGCCAAACAGACACTAATCCTCCTTGCATATCTCCCTGCAGGAACTAGCCATTCAAATACACAAATTTACATATCCTCTCCAACAGGGACTCACAGTATATAAACTCCCACACTCCTACCCAACCATTCTCTGAAGATGCCAGCCACAGATGCAAGCGAAATGTCAAGAATAAACTCTTCCAGAACATGGCCTCACAGCCCTGGAAAAAACAACAATACAGAAAACCACTTTGTAACAGTTTATAGTTCCAACACCTCCTCCCATAGTTAGCTACTGCTATTGTGCTATAGTTCAGGGCAGTGCACTAGAGCTGTCTAGCAGGATATTCTAAATACCTCACCAAATGTTACATCCCAGGAGTCCATAGGATGGAGCCATAGCAGTTAAAGAGGCATCCACAGCAACAGCAGCAGTGTAGTGCAGTTACACTCTTAGTCATTTACAGTGCCACAGTGCTCAAACATTACCAATTAAGAGAAACTCCTTCTGTGTCTCACATGGAGCTATTCAGCAGGCTATCTCTCTAGTTTCCCAGCATGTGCCAAAACCACAGCAAGGAATTAAAAAATAACTCAGCAGGTTGGTCCTTCTTAGGCTTTGCTAATTGTAATTATTCATCATTATTTATCTTCTTTTAAAAAGTAGTAAAGCCCAAGGGGACTTACTGTCAATTTAAAACAGTTAAACTAATGATAAAGGCCTACGCACAGTTTTTAAAATCACAGGTCAAGAATGAGCCAGGCCTGTACGCTAACATGAAAACAAGACTACCTGGAATATATATATATATATATATATATATATATATATAAAATGTACTTATATATCAGGATTTTAAATTGCTATATTTACTAACAGAAAAGGCATAGATTGATTTTAATCCATATAAAACAGGGCTGGGCAATTGTAGTGGCTTCTGGGGACAAATGGCTGAACCCCAGAACTATCTGGGAGTTTCACAGACTGGCCAAAAAAAAAAAAATGTCCAAAAACAAAACTAGAAAACCTGGATGCCATGCCCTCCAACATTTCACATATGAAAGCCAGGACATGTGTGGCTAAGCAACACCAGAATGTAGTCAAGATGGCAAAAACAGACAATAAAGGAGAAGCTGCATCAGTTTGCTTTTGTCTGAGCCTACTGAGAAGGGCAAGGTTCCATCCCTCCTTCTCTCCCTCTGCTGGGTTAACTGAGTGGAAACTCCTTTTGTGCTTTAAACTCAGTTTGCAGCAATTGCAGTAAGCTGACGACAAAGAGTTAAAGTGGGAGGAGGAAAGAGATACTGGGACATTTTCAAAGCAGCTGAAAAAGTGGGAGGATAGAGGATTAGCTGGGATGGTCCCTGCTAAATCGGGACACTTGGGTGGTGTGCTATCATCGTATTTAGAATTTTCATATGAAATGCCTAGTATGTCACCAAAGTGCAAACCCCAGATTTTCATAGGTTGCAGCCATGGCAGATAAAGTGGAACCATAGTGCTATACTTAGAATCGTAGAGTTGGAAGAGACCACAAGGGCCATCCAGTCCAACCCCCTGCCATGCAGGAATACACAATCAAAGCATTCTCTGTTTAAAAACCTCCGAAGAGGGAGATTCCACCACAATCCGAGGCAGTGTAATCCATTTCCGAACAGCTCTTACTGTCAGGAAGTTCTTCCTAATGTTTAGGTGGAATCTCTTTTCCTGTAGTTTGAGTCTATTACTCTATGTCCTAGTCTCTGGAGCAGCAGACAACAAGCTTGCTCCATCCTCAATATGAGATCCCTTCAAATATTTAAACATGGCTATCATATCACCTGTTAACCTTCTCTTTCCAGCTCCCTGTGCCACTCCTCATAGGGCATGGTTTCCAGGCCTTTTACATTTCTGAACAGCTCTTACTGTCAGGAAGTTCTTCCTAATGTTTAGGTGGAATCTCTTTTCCTGTAGTTTGAACCCATTGCTCCATGTCCTAGTCTCTGAAGCAGCAGAAAACAAGCTTGCCCCATCTTCAGTATGACATCCCTTCAAATATTTAAACACGGCTATCATGTCACCTCTCAACTTTCTCTTCTACAGACTAAACATGCCCAGCTCTCTAAGCTGCTCTTCATAGCACATTGCTTTCAGACCTCCCACCATCTTATATAGTGCAAAAGTTTCCCGAGTCTCACCGTTGATTGAGTAACAGAGGACAAACAATTAATATGCATGTAAATGTGTTGTAGTTGAGCAGACTTTGTTCCAGTCAGTTATACAGGCCATGGTTTGATAAGCCTGCAGGAAGATTGTGGAAACACAGACAGGAAGGGAAGTAAACCAAAGATGGGGTGGGGAGTTGTCAAGGAAGTAATCCAATGAAAAGCTCCGGGACAACCTAGAGAAATGTGTCAGTGATAGCTGAGATTCAAAATCAAGGAGAGCTTGATGCCCACATTGGCTGTTTTGAGCAACAGGAACAATGCTGTCACCCCACTAAGGAAAGGTAGCCAACACTTCCAAAATAACAAGGGAATGACCATCATTTTCATTCTCATTCTTTGTTAAGCTTATTTTTAGCTATGATATTTGTGATCTCTATATATGGTTGTGAAAGCTGAACAGTGAAGACAGCAGATAGGAAGAGAATCAACTCATTTGAAATGTGGTGCTGGAGGAGAGTTTTACAAATGCTGTAGACCATCAGAAAGACAAATAAATGGGTTCAAGAGCAAATCAACTTTTCCTAGAACCCCAAAAATGACTAAACTGAGGCCCTGTCTACACTATTGAAAAAACACAACACCGACTCCCAAATCTGGCCTGATTACTTTATCCCCAAATCTGGTGTGATAAAGCCACACACTATATGGCCCTATCTGCAGTAAACTTTTAAAAACTCAGTTTTCTCTGGAGTTTGCTTGAAACTCCAGCAAAAACTGTAGTGTGAACAATGCATCTGGCCCTAGATTTGGATGTGGGAGGCAGGACAAGTGCTGCCTAACAGGCACTGCTATCCTCCCCCCCCCCCACAGTTCCTTGGCACCACTCCCTCACTCCAATATTGGCCGGGAAGGCAGAGCCTTGGTGCACAGCACTCACTCTGAGATCAGAAGGAGCAGCCAGCCGTGCAATCACATGGCTGGCCGCCTCATTCTAACCTCAGAGCGGGCAATTGTGCATGAGGAAGACAGAGCCCTGGTGCATAGTCACTCTCTATTAAGTCAGAACTTATGATTCTAGACTTATGCATTCTAGCTGATTCCAGAAAACTTAGGGAACTACTGGAGGTGATCCCATTGTCAGGAATACTAAAAGAGAAGGGAGTTCATGAGGGACGGGAGTTTCTTAAAAGTGAGATACTGAAGGCTCAAGTTCAAACAGTTCCAATGAGGAGGAAACATGGCAGGTGTCTAAAGAAACCAGGATCGATGTTGAAAGGACTCTCAACTGAGCTAAAATTTAAAAAGGACATGTACAAGAAATGGAAAAGGGGAGAAATCACTAAAGAAGAATTCAAAGAAATAGCCAGCTCATGCAGGGGGAATGACAGAAAATCACAGATGGAGCTCAGGCTTACTAGAGAGCAATAAAAATGGGTGTTTTTTTTTTTTGTTTTTTGTTTTTGTTATGTCCATAGCAAAAGGAAGAACAAGGAAATAGTAGGGCCAATGCATGGAGATTACGGCAAAAGGCTAATAGGGGACGGAGAAAAGGCAGAACTACTTAATACCTTCTTTGCTTCAGTCTTCTCCCAAAGGGGGAACAGTGCTCAGTTTGGGGGAAATGGAGCAGATTGTCCTAACGAGCAGGAATGCACATTTCCTACACATTTAAAAAAAGCTTGGGAGAAGCCGCAAAGACTTTCCTGTGTAGTTTTTGGAGTTTTAGCCCCTCCTCCTCCTGAATACAGTGCAGAAAATAATATTTAATTAATAATGTAACATTCTGCACAGGAAATGCTGTTTGATGCACAAATCAACCACATATGAATTTTGTGCAGAATAAACCCTCAATTACAGCATTTACTGCACAGGAAACACATTTTCTTCACAGAAAATAGCAGGAAAAATGTGTTTTCTACACAAAATGACTACATGCAAATTTCGTGCAGAATAAGTCTCAAACTGCAAAGATTCTTGGCAAACCAGGATTCTTCTCATTAGGATTTCTAGACGGTTGTAAAACTTTCAGGATAGTTTTGAAATTTATCATTTTCAGGATAATTTTGAATATTCTTTCTATCCCTAATAACATGGATGTTGTTTATAGGTGCTTTGATCTCTAAGTGAAATAGGAGAAGCAGCTCACCCATGTTTCTTGTCCCAAGACAGCAGTGATTATTTAATTAACGAGGAAAGAAATGCTGTTTAAGCAAGGGATGCATAGTGATGTCTAAGTAAACAACGGAATTGAATGGCTTCCCAGTTTATGGGACTATAGGGTTATTATAAACACCAGAAACACAAGGTTGTGGGTTGTACATATTGATTCTCTGCCACTGTATAAAAGTGCAGATCCAGGCACTAGTATAATAAATCTAGGTACCAGGATGACACAAATCTATGTTCTTGAGCTGTGTGGCAGGTTGTGCAGATGCTGGATGAAAAAAAGATAAAATGGGATCAATAAATCTCATTTTACCTACATGTTTGTGGGACATATAATCTCTCCAGGAAGAAAGAATGCCAAGAAAACACTATGAAAGTCCAATTAAGAGATTTCCTTACCTACAGAATAGTGATTCTCCCCCCCCCCATTGAGGAAAACCATGTTGTAGTGGCTAATTCTTGACCAATATGTTGGGATCAGGAAAACAAGTGCATGTAAAGAGGCTCCAAAGTAAAGACAGAGAAAAGGCAGAAATACAGAGCCCGTCATAACTCAGGTATGATTAATTGGCTTTAGACTATGGGTGTGCATGGGTCTCCCAATTTAGTGATTCAGATTTGGCTCTGATTGAATTTTGGGCTGATTCAGCATCATTCTGAGCATCTTCAGATCCTGATTCTGAATTAAGATCCAGAAATCTAAATCTTTGGGTCTCCCATTTAGCTTTGTTGGAAACTAAACCAGCTATAACTTTTCATTTTTTAAAAAAACACAAGTACATGTAATCTGGAGATTTGTTTGTTGGTTTGTTTAGACAGATACAAAATAATCTCTGACAAACTGCGGACAGTTAGTTGCTGGGTTTTTTGAGGGGGCCAGCCATCTTTAAATTTGCTTTTTACAAACACTGAAATATGTTTCTAAAGCATGAAAAGTAGGTTGAGTGTTCAGTTTTGCCTCTTCAGGCTGCTTTATGCATTCTTGTGTCTCTGAAGCTTGCCTGCTGTTTGTGCAGTAAGAAACAACCTCCAACTCCATTCCCTGAATAGTCCAAAACTATCTGCATTACTTTACACTGGGCTAATCTGCTCCAGATCTGATGCAAATCAATCTGAACCAGCCTGACTCATTTCAGAATTAGAGACTTCTCTGAAGGTGAGTTTTAGGACTTTATCAGATGAGCCCCTTAAAACATTCTTTTGCTGGCATTAAAAAATTCTATTTTTATGCCAGCAAAAGAACACACACACCCCACCAAACTTACCTCTAATCCCAGTAAAGGCTTCTCCAGCAATGAGAGAGGAAATGAATGGAGCTCTGTTCACGTCTTCATTCAAAATCCTGCAGATTTTCCCAAGACTTCATCTTGTGGGAAATTAAAAAAAAACCAAAAGAACACACAAAAAGTTACACAAAGCACACACAAATGCTTTAAAAGTGCCAAGTAACCCGGGGAGGTTTATAAAAAGTGTGTCACTTACCTGCATGTTGTGATCTCACTTGGAAGTATTCGCGCCGGACCGGCCATTCTCGCTGTGAGGTTTCACATGCCAGCAACGTGGGCACTAAAGCACCATGGCCAATCTATTGACAGCTTCAGCTGTCAATTAAAAAGTATAGGTTTTAACAGGGCCATAAATGTGGAAGGGCAATGTTATGTGGCACACACTCTTTTGCATTTATGTGGCATCGTTATGACACCGTATTTAGTGAATCTGATAAAGTCCTTAGAGTCCTTGTAGCTTCACAGCCAAACATTAATAGCTGTCCAATGGCACAGAAAAGGCTAAGGCTCTTCTAAATAATTTTAACTTAGCAGTTCAAGGTTGAGGAAAGATCTGCAGCTGAGGTAATTTACCACAGAGTAAATTTCCTTTCAGCAACTTGCTTGCATAGTTCTTATAGCTGTTGGGATGAGAAATGCATCACACCTGTGCATGTCAGTTTCCTTTATTTGCTTCTGCACTGCATAACCTTTGGGGATCCTCTTTCACAGGACTCAAACTTGTTGTGTGTGCATGTTTGTACATGCGCATGCATGCATCCCAGCTCATAAAACTCATTGCCAGCCATGGGGATCTTGAATTTCTGCCATGGAACAGTCTGGGGGCTCATTATACAAGGCAATAAAATGTGGATTGAGGTACAGTAACATCAATTCTCAGTAGCTTTCATTTGTCTCCATGTTTTTTTCAAGATCTCAGGCATTTGAAGCCATATATGTTTGTTGTTCAAGTGGGCATGCCTGTAAATCAAGATGGTGGGCACCAGTGAATTATTCATGTTTTTATTGTCACCAGTTTCTGCCATTGAATACTATTTTTGTAAAAAAGCAAATCCAAGGTGCAGAAATGCAACCTTCTGCTTAAAAAAAGAGAGAGAAAGAAAGAAAAAGCTGTTTTGTTGCCTCAGCACATGACCACTATGGCAAAAATTCCATCATGGCAGTTCCAGGTTGGCGCTTGTCTTGCTAGCTCCTCCCCCTGTGCACATCTGACCAATCAGCTTTCCACTTCTGCTCTTATCCAAAAAGTGCATGAAAGTGAATTGGTTGTCCCAATGAGTGGGAATGCTTGTTTCATTTGGAGTTTTTTTTTAAAAAAAGTTGGGAAAAGCCATGAAGGCTTTTCCTTCAGAATATTTGTAGTTTCCCATCCCCCTTCTGAATACGGTGAAATGATGTGGGATCCCATTTAGATAAAATGTTTTCTGCTCAAATTCTATGAGGAATATTTTTGCCGTATAGACAAACCCTGGGTGAAATTAGTTGTTTAGAGGCCCAGTTCTTCCGCCTCTTGTGAGGGAATGCTGGACCCCATCAGCTAAGGGAGTGTAAGGGTTGCTCTGCTGTGGACTGTCTGATGCATCTTTTAACACCCAAGAATGCACAACTGCATGTGCAACAGTTACATTTGCAGGGGCCCTTTCATACTACACAATTATAGCACTATGATTCCACCTTAAGTGCCATGGTTCCACCCCATGGAATCCCGAGATTAGTAGTGTCTCTGGTCATTAAAAATTCTCAGCTAGAGAGATCTAGTCACTCACGAAGCTATAGACCACAAGCTTCCATAGAATGTTGTTATGGCAGTTAAAGTGGATTAGTAGTGCTATAATTATGCAGTGTGAGTGGGCCCCTGATCTCAGTTCAGGCTCTCCATAGAAGTTGCTTTCAACCTGTTCAGATTTTTCTTCCCTCAATAGTATACCAATGCAAAGGCAACTCCACATTTAAAACATTGTGCACCAGCTATTTTAAGTAACCTGTGTTCTGTTGTATCCAATGTTCTCTCTCTCTCTTAGTTTCTTAAGGAAAAGACTTAAAGTTTCCTGAGAATACAGTACTTGGTGTCAGACAATAATCCCATCATCTGTAGTTGGAGTAGTCATTGTTTGTAAACAACACCTATCCTGATCCCCAAACCTGGCACTAAAGGATGCAGCCACTGCTATTCAGTTCAAACATGCAACACCTCAAAAGTTAGTTAACATACCCAGAGATCCATTGTTTAATCATGTAACACACCTGGAACACATAGTTTCTTACTCAAAATCCTGTCCCTGGAAGGCAAATATTTCCTATTTAAACCCCCTGAAAACTCTACTCTAATGCGCACAGTCCATCTTCCTCTTGGCCCCACTTCAAACTGTGTAGCCATGGCTTCAACACTCAGATCATCCCTCTACACTATCAGTTTGCTGATCTACAGGAGAGGTTACATTACTTCTAAGCCTCCTCATACTATTCCACTATCAAAATCCTTCTCATTTCATTTTCTCCCTCTCTCTAGCCTTGTGTGAATATTGTATGTGGGTGTATGATTGGTGTTATTTTTGGATTTTATTATTTTTGGATTTTCAATAAAGATCGTTACATTTTCATCTCGTGTGTTTGTGCGTTCAGAGTTAGTAAGGGTATACACAGACTCAAGATCCCCTCTAAGGACTGTGTTCGCAGTCTGGGGGTACTCCTGGATTCGTCGCTTCACATGACTAGTCAGGTGAATGTGACGGCCAGAAGTGCCTGTTATCAGCTTCGGCTAATACGCCAGCTGTGCCCTTACCTGGATACAAGGGATCTGGAAACTGTGGTACATGCTTTGGTAACCTCACGTTTGAATTACTGTAATGCACTCTACATGGGGATACCCTTGTGCCTAACCCGGAAACTTCAACGGGTACAAAATATGGCAGCCAGGTTAATTACGGGTACATCTAGGAGAGAGCATATAACACCTGTGCTTAAATCTCTCCATTGGCTGCCGATTAGTTTCCGGGCACAGTACAAGGTGTTGGTTTTAACCTTTAAAGCCCTACATGGCTTGGGTCCATCTTATCTCCGGGACCGCCTCATCCCATATGATCCCCCCCCCGTGCACTTCGGTCCTCTGGGAGGAACCTGCTGCAGCCTATGAAAACTAGCCTGTCACAAACCTCCCAGAGGGCCTTTCTTCTACAGCTCCCAGACTTTGGAATGGCCTGCCGGATGAGATCTGTCTTATCACTACACTTGATAGCTTCAAGAAAGCGCTAAAGACGGCTCTCTTCCAGCAGGCCTTCCCAGAATAACTTCCCGGTTCAAGTGGACTGATTGCTACCCACCCCCTTGCCATAGTTGCCTTTATTTATTTATTTATTTATTGTATTGTATCTTTGTTTTAACTCTCCATTAGTTTAATTTAGTTTTAAGGGGTAGGAGGGTTAGGATGGGGAAGGATTGATGGAAGTTGTAGCTCTTCACCTCTGGCTCAAACTCACCACCTTGTTATGCAGCAGAGCCGACCAGCTTAGATCAGTGGTTTATGCTTTCCTCCAAAGCAGCAGAGTTTCAGAGAATAGGCTGAAGGTCCTGACAAACTCTCCAAGCCTTCTCACTCTTCTCCAGGTGTCTCCAAAACGCCTCCAGGATTCACTCAGGCAACTCAGTAGTTTTATATAAAACCTACTTTATTCTTCTATATAAATATACTATATGGTCAACAAATCACAATCTCTACACACTACTCCACAATATCTCCAAACTACTCCACCTCTACTCAACAACAATACATTGTCAAACATTGCAATTTTATAGCCATTGTTTATCACCACCCACTAGTTAGTTTCCACCCAGTGGGTGTGTACTTCCATTCTGATTGGTCCACATAGTTCCACCCATACTTAAGACCAACCCATGTATTTCAACATTTCACCTTGTACACTTAATGATTCTCAGGTGTTTCCATTCTGCATTCAGTACCTCTGTCCTTGGCTCTCAGGACTACATTAGGAGTTTCACCTGTGTAGCTTCATAATTGCTCTTGCTTAGTCATTGTGACTTTCACATACATATTTTATTTCTTTCACTGTATGTCCCATGTTGCATTTTCCTTAACAGTTTTAACTTCTTGATGTTGTTTCAATCTTGCTGTACACCGCCCCAGTTGCTGAGCAGAGGGTCAGGTTAAAAATAAAAAAATATTTATTATTATTTATTGTTGTTGCCCTCTGTTGCATTGCTAAGTCGAGTTATTGCTAATTTCCCCAAAATATCAATAACTCGATCTTGCATGGAATTTCCAAGTCACTAGCCTCTAGGGTAACACTGTATATAAGTGAGCCAGGCCAAGGTGATGGAATCCCCTAATACGAAAGCTGGAAAGTAGATGGAAGTGGAAGGTGAGGTGAAGCAGTGCAAAGAAAGCTGGAATTAAAATTGAAGGAGAAGCAGAAGTAGAGAACAGAGAAGGGATTACAAAGAGATAGGTAGGAACCAAAGAAAGGATTCAGAAACAGAGATATAGCCAAAGTATGAGGTTTGATCTTTGGGGGAATAGTTTTGGGGAAAGGCTAGCAAACAGCCAATTTTGCAAAGAATTGCTTGCCTGAATCCTGAGGAAGACAACTAGGAAAGTGTAGGGACTATACCTGGATAAGCTTAGAAGAATTGATTTATTCTATATTTGTTTTCTCTATAGCTCAATTGGGACTTACTGTACACTGAAACAAACACTCCCCTTTTTTGCCAATTTCACCTCCTCTCACCAGACAGGGCAAGGCCAGTCTGTGACACTTGGTCCTTGTGGAAATGAAACCTGCTTAGAATGATTTGTTCATATGGATCCACCCAGCTGCCTGTATTTTTGGATTTTTCCAGGCAGCCTAGCTGTGGGAACAGTAATGATGAGTGCCTGTACTTCAACATTTGCTACTACAACAGTGGGAATAGAAAGCAAGGCATCAAAGGTTTGCTCCTAGGGATCCTGGTGCGGGATCCCTGTAAACCCCAGTGCCTTACTTCCAGCACTAGGCACCATATTGAACCATCTGTCTGAATTAAATTCCACATTGACTCTTATCATTGGTTCTGTTTAAAGTGGCCAGATTGAACAACAACAATGCAGGTGGGAAACCCATATTGGTATCTAAGCCCATGCATGCTTTGAAAATAAAAATGTTCCCGTCAATTGAAAAGTCTCACTTTTTTTGCTAGAAGAAAGATGGTCTATTACTGGTAAAATGCACATGACATGTTGTCAAGCAGATCAAATGACAACAGCTTTATTTAAAAAAAAAACCCACTGAAGAGCATCTGCCATTCAGATAGGAAATTAGAGTGGGGCCCAACTGTTCTTTATAATTCATGAAACTGTATATTAGCATAACCAAGGACTTTCTTTCATTGTGAAAGACCATGCATTTTGGCAGGGACTTTGGGAACCTTGTTTTGGGACTGGCCCTGGCCTAGCCAGAAAAAAACATCTCTGAGGGCTGGTTTACATGGCAGGTTTTATTGCGTTAAGTTGCGCTTTAGTGCTTTCCCGCATCAGTGGTGGGTAGTTTACATGGTAATTGTTTACACAGCTATATTTTGTGGCTCTTTGATTTTTTCCGCTTTGAGGGTCACACAGCCATAAGTGCTGGGGGCATGGCCAATCATTGGAGAGGGAAAGGAATGCCATAGGAATGTCTCTCCTGGCCCCAACTCCGTGTCCTTAACCACTTAGAGGCAGTCCCCCCCACTCCCTTTCCACAATTCAAAGGGAAGGTTTTCTTCCTTGCTTAACAGCATTTTCTGCCAAATACAGGAAAGCCAGAGAGAGAGAGAGAGAGAGAGAGAGAGAGAGAGGGAAAATAACAGCTTAGAGGCAGTCCCCCTCCCCCCCACTCCCTTTCCACAATTCAAAAGGAAGGTGTTCCTCCTTGCCAGAGAGAGAGAGAGAGAGAGAATAGCAGTTCAGCTTGCTACAGCCCTTCGTGAAATGGTTTCTCTCCCTCCCCCATGCACAGGAAAAAAGTTGATGAACTGAGCTTTTACATACTTTCAAAACAGCAGAGAGGATGAGAAGGAATGCTCCCTGAATGAAAATTGTTGGGAATCCTTTTTGTTTGCAAACTGGCTTGCAAAATAGCAGAGAGGATATTTGCAAAGTTTCCTCTAATCGCTACTGTCTTTCCCTCCCTCCCTGCCCCTCTTTTAAGTCCACCCCTGCATCATCAACCAATCACAATGCATCTCTGCTTTAACCCTTAGCAGAATGCTAATTCACACTGCCAATAATGCACTATATTGCAAATAACTCGGCAAAAGTACCGACATCCCTTGGCACGCTATAGTTGGGTGTTTTACCTTCCCCCCTTCTGAATGAGGCGATGCTGTGCTGAGATCTGTGGGAACTATGAGCTATCTTAGCGGTGTATTTAGAGGAATATTTGCCCGTGTAAATTACCCCTGACTTTATCATATGTTGTTATGCACCTTGAAATCAACTCGGACTTATGGCAACTCTAGACTTGTCTATATGTGGGACAAAAAAATCTGAATGGAACCATTTCTCCCGCATTCCCCTGTGCTTTATTATACTCCAGAGGGACATTCCTTCACTATCCCTGCAGAGTTTTGTCACCTCCACCATTGCTGCCACTGTCACCGCTATGACCAAGTTTAAAGCTCTGGGGCCAGTTTCCTGCACAAGGGAGAGGTTTTATTCCTTCCCCTGGCTTGCCAGCACTGCCTCCACCTTTTCTCCCACTAGCCCATTGCTTCATTGGAGTGCTTCCATCATTTTCTTCAAGCACCTCTTCCTGCAATAGGCAAGGAGGAGAGTGGGCAGAGGCAGCACTGCCAAGCCAAAGGAAGGGAGAAAACCTCTTCTTTCAGCTGGGAACTGCCTGCAGAGTGTCAATATTGGACACAGTATCAGTGGCGGTGTTGGTGGTGGCAACTTGCTGGTGGACAAAACCCTGCAGAAAACCCCGAATCCCACATACTGCACATCCTGGTAAGATACCCCAAAATGCTGTGAATCTGGGCCACGCCATGTGTGGCTGGATAGCCCCAGATTCAAGGGAAAGGCCAGGCCACTTGTGGCCTGATCACAGCAGATTCAGGGGCATTCACATGGGGATTTGGGGGATTTGATGGTGTAGACAAGCCCCCAATCATTGTTTTTTTCTTGGCAAGATGTATTTAAAGAGATTTGCCATTGCCTTTCTCTAAAGCTAAGAGAGTGTAAATTCCTGAAGGTCACCCAGTGGGTTTCTGTGGCAGAGGAGGGATTCAAATCCTGGTCTCCTGGAGTCCTATTATTATATTATTATTATTTTATTCATTTCTATCCTGCCTTTCTCCCACCAACAAGACTCAAGGCAGCTAACATCATTATAAAGACAATACAAGCTAAAAGCAGTACAAAGTTAAAATCACATTAAAAATATAAAATTTAAAAAAATAATTAAAGAATGTACAAGTTAAAAACATTACAGTATAAAATAAAATACCTTTTAAAAACCCCTTAGAATTATTAAAAACCACATCGAATATTATCAGACGTGGCTAATGTGGCACCAGAATAATCACATTGGGATGCAAAAGGACACCAATATCACACAACATCAACCTTTTGCATTCCACTGTCATTATTCTGGCATTTTTTTTTATTGATGGGCTGAGCCATCAATAGATCACCTGCTCCATTTTGATGCTGGCATTGCTGGTGTCTGAAACTTCGCACCATTGTCCTGCCGTGAATACACCGTCAATGGGCAGTCCTGCTGGAACACTTCCGGATGGGATTGTGGAAACAAGGTAGGCTTCTTTTTATGAACCTCCCTGGGTTAGTTGTTAATTTTTTAGTGTGTTTATGTGCTTTTAAAAACCTTTTTCTTGTTATTTTACTTTTTATTTTTGAATTTCCCCACTTGTGTCTTCTCACAAGAATGGGTGGGATTTCAGTCCAGGAAGTGAACAAAGCTCTGTTAGAGCTCTGTTCATTCCTGGGCTGCCTGTCAACAGAAGAGAAGTGTGATGGGGAGGCTTATTGTGCTGGGACAGGGATGGGACTGGAGACTGAGGGACAGGAATGCTTTTTGCGTTCCTGTCTAATAATCTCCCTAGTCCAATACTCACTATAACAAACTGACTCTCCTTACTATATAGAGAGATGCAAACAGAGATGCCAAGACTGAGGTTGGTGTTAAATTTAGTTTCCAAGTTTTAACAAGTGATTTCTTCCTCACCCCCAACATTGTTTTGATTGCTTCTTCAGAGAAAATTGTGCCCAGACTAGTGCTAAATATACTCCAGCAGCAACTGCTTGCTGTTCAAAATAGCCTTTTAAGTATATGTTTCTTTTGGAGCAGAGAGCATTGCAGAATGGGGACATATGATGATCAATCAATACAGATACTTCTTGAAAAATTCAGTTATCACTGCCTAAGAAAGAGGCAGCCTCGCAGAGGACAGAGTTTGCCTGGATCTCAATGGGAGTTACTTTGCTGCTGCTAGCGGATTTGACATTGTATTGCCTGTTCTTTACTGCCCTTTTTCCCCAGTCCCCACATGGCTAAGAAGGGGAGTGCCCTCTGCATGCATTGATATTTCTCCAGATCATCTTAAATGTTAGATGGATTTGTAATTGGTTGACTAACCAAACCCAAAGGGTGCTCACCAATGGCTCGTCTTCATCCTGAAGAGAAGTGACTAGAGGGGTGGCACAGGATTCTGTTCTTGGCTCAGTGCTATTCAACATCTTTATCTATGGCTTCAATGATAGAATAGAGGGCATTCTTATCAAGCCATCTGTCAGGAGTGCTTTTTGTGCATTCTGGCATGACAGTAAGTTGGGCTGTATGGCCCTTGTAGTCTCTTCCAACTCTGTCATTCTATGAAACAGAACAGACTTACAGGGAAGTGTATGTAAACAGAACATCAGCCAGAAATATATTTCTCCTACCTATAAATGAGTTGGACATGGAAATAATTGAAATGGAAAAAAATAGGTAAGCCCATTAAAACTTTCTTCTTAAAATTCTGGACAAGAGGGTTGGAACGTTCATTTCAATGAGGCAGGCTTTTCTGCTAAATATAATATATGAACTTTGTGCTTCTTTGTCCTAGCCACTTTGAAAATTTTGTGGCATGCTCTTAGCCTCACATTTATTACTGGAATGGCAAGATATTTCACACATGCAAATATGAAAATAAATATTTGAACAACAGTTTACTGCAAGGCTCCAGTTCCTCTCCTTCTGGGGCTATTTGACCTCAGATGGCCTCTCCACTGTATCCACCTCTCCTATTTTTTTCCATGAGCAGACTAATATATTGAGGTGCCATTATCTGACCTAGCCCATCACTATAGACGTTACTTCATTATTTCAATGTAGTGAGTTCTTTGTCAGTGGGATGGCGAATATTCTCCTGATTTAATCCAAACTTTAAAGGAACTGTCAAAAATGTTGTACCCTATTCCTAAAGAAAGAAGCATCTTGGAAAGGCATCCTTTAAAATTCATATTAAGGAGATTATCAGATGCGTCAAAACTGGCATTAAAACAACACCATGAGATTGCAAAAGGGCTTCTTTATCAGATGACATCGCGCCCCAGCATTATACAAGCATTCTGCTGCTGTTAATGAGTGAGTTCTTTTTTATTATTGAGAAGTCAACAATTGATCTCTCATAGCATTTGTTTTCCAGATTTTCGTGTGTGTGTGTGTGTGAAAAGGTGCCCTGTTCTGCTGGTGTGATTCCAGAGTCAATGACCAGACCCACCAGAACACTTCTGGGTGGAAACAGGAAAACTATATACCGTATACTCTTTTTATGAACCTCTCTGTCTTGCTTGCAAGTTTCCAAACATGTATCTGTGCCTTTCTGAACATTTTCTTTTTTAATTTTGGTGTTTGGGGGCTTTTTGGTGTGCTCGCGTCTTCTCACAAGATGCACTGAAATCTTATTTATGGAGAAACACAAAAGTAAGCAGCATGAGTGCTCATATTGCCTGATTCTTGCACTGATTTTGTATCGTTATCACAGCAGCATGTGAAAACATGTGTCATTGTGCCAGAACATAAATGCTGTAAAGTATAGTGCCATAATAAGGTTTTTAGGCACTCATCTGATAATCTCCTAAAACCTGGACAAGATCCACCACCCAGTGACAAGAAAGCCATCAACCTTCTCTGACAGTTGTTATCCTGGCCTTTTAAAAGTCCTTCCCAGATCTAAGATCCCATCAGGTGGGAAAATAAAGATTGGATCTTCTGTATTCAAAGATCACACTTGGCTTAGGGATGTGAAAACTTAATTTGTTACATTTCTCTGAATCCTACCTGTATTCTCACCCTATATTTTGTATATATCTGGTTTCATTTTTTCTTTCCTGTGTGGAAATATATACAATTTCCCACAATATATTCATTTATTTGCATACTTTCCCTAATGTATGCATTTTATATGCCTATATCCCATTGGTTAAAGCATATCTGCATTACATATTTGGAGTAGATGGCCCTAAAGCCCGCCTTCAACACTATGATTTTTATCTGTCCATATTTTAAAAATTACACTGTGTTTTGTGCATATTTTACTTCTCTTGGTATGTACTATGTTTTAATTTTTTGAAGCAAGATGCACTGGGGCTTGCAATGAGTCACAGGATGAAAGAAATGGATGATTTTGGCAAAGCTCTTGAAATGAGTGAAATGCTTTTCTTTCCCTAACTTAGCAACTGAGCTATGACCACCATGTCACCCTTTGAAGGAATAGGTGAAGAATAGCTCTGAAGGCCTCAAACTCTGCACTATCTTTCCTAAGTTCAGAGAAAATATTTCTTTTGACTACCAAGTTTTGTATGTTAAGTTCCAGTCCACACTTAATTTTCCCAACGCTGAAAAGCCAGCATGTTTTTGATGCCTCAGAAATGCTGACAGTCATGTCTCTACACTGTACCTGAGCCTTTCTCAGTCTAGACCACTCCAAATACACTTCCAGAATATTCCACAGTGAAGGAAAAGGTCAGAAGTTTTTCATAAGGCAAAAAGAAAAAAAAAAGATAAGAGTCATGCTAACATAAAAGCATTCTGGATCAAGGAAAAATTTAGAAGCTGCAGAGTTATTAAGTTCTTAGAAATCTCAAGGAAAAGCAGGTTAAGCATTAGACAACATTGTGATCCTATCGTTGACTAACGGGTGCTTTCTGCTAATAGCAATAACAAATTGAAATGTAAGGAAATGTAAGGAAGAGTTTCAACAGATTAATCATGAATGGTTTTTAGTTGGTGCTTGCTTGGAAATTTTCCATTATGGCTTAATGGCTGCTGTTTCATGATTAGCTAATATATTTCCAGTATCCTCCTATGATTTTCTATATGAGGTTGTATTCTGTTGCTAAGTAGATTTTCCAAAACTGCTATAAATGGTAAATGTTTCCTTCAGTGCCAGATTTCTCAGAGATAATGCTGCCATCTGGACAGACACTGCATCATTAAATAAGTGGCTGTCTTCAATTCACCATGCCTCTGTTTTTGAACCCAAGACTTGAACAAGTTTCCCCTTCAATGGCCCAAGAAAAGCTTTGGGACAAAACAAAGCTGCTATAGACTTGTACAGCTGCAAAAGACATAATGCTGCTCCACCCGTGAAATCACCAAGATGCATTGCAATGCATACTGCTGAATGCATTTCAGTCTTTCCTCATCAATGTAAATAAATCCCATCTTCTTTGATCACCTGTGAACTGAGTGCCCTATTGATCAATATAATGATTCTGCTATTTATATAAAAACCAATATACATGACCTCTCCAGTGCTTACATATGGCTCCATTCATTTTAATAAACCAGGATGGTTGGCAAGGTGGTGAGATCCATCAGCTTCCATAAACTGCACAAGGATATTGCTACATGCAAGTCTAGGTCAAGCAAGACTTCCTTGATCTCATTCTATTTCCATAATAATCTCTGTCATTTTGGAAAGAATAAGAAGGTAAGGGCACTTTTATTGCGGCAATAAAAACAGCAAAGTGATCTTCTGATGGTACTTAATTAGATTCATTTTATCTTCTCTGACTGATCATGACATACTGTAGCTCTTATTTATGAAGTAAAAAATAAATGTCTTATGGTTCCTAACACAATTGGAAAAGAAATTACCATGGTATTCAGCTTAATCTGTGTTTGTATCTGACATAAATGATCTTAAGATAAATTACAGGAAATTATTTTCTACTCCTGGTAACCATAACAACAGATGAGAATTGGGTTCTAGTTCAATGTGCTGGCTCATCTCTGGCTCTTCCATAAGGGTAGGAAAAATGTAGGCGATAAAGGCAAGGATTGAGCATGGGTTTTATACAGACAGGGAGTGCTCTGAAGCCAATTTGAGCTTTGAGAGAAACTGTTGTGCCAGTGTCAACACAGTGCTTGACAATTCTATGGGAGAAAATTTTGCTTAGAGTCAAGATGAAGGAAGAAGGTGCTTTGGGCCAAATGACACAGCCTGCATTTGAGGATTTGAAAATAACGATGGAAAATAAAAGGCAGATTGAGAAGTAGCAGGATCAGCTCTGAAAGGTTTGGGCTGACACCAAAACAAATAAGCCTAAATTTGCCAGAAATTCTTCAGTGGACAGTAGGACTGGAATAGATTTCACAGAAACTCTGAAAAGGTCTATGAGCAAATCTGGTACCTTGTTGGAGTATTGCCAGAGTGAAAACTGGAGAGGGCTCCTGTGCCTTTAATGGTTGTGTAGAAAAGGGGAATTTTAGAAGGTGTTCCTTGTTACCAGATTGTGCGACAAACACCTGCTGAAATTGTTGGAATTCATGCAGCAACCTAGCATGCTAGATGTTTACTGAGCAGAGAGAGTTACATTGCATGTAACAGGTCTATAGGTAATTTCCTGTTTGTAACAAGATATTTTTACAGTGTGTCTTCCAGTGAGGAGCTCTCTTTGAAGCCTTTGTCTGGGAGACACGGACACCACTGAGAATCTCTGGAGTAAAGATGCTCCAGAGGAGGCTCTCATACATTTTATTTTTAGAGATGTAGCAATCAACGTAGTTTTGTTGTTCTAGCCTATCTACATGTATTCTTCAAGTCAACAGCCTGTATATCGTGATTACATAAGATGTTTGTGAGTAAAACTGTTTTATATATTTTTAAGAAGCCTGTGAGAATCATTCTATTCTTTCTTTGCTAGACTGTGGCTGGGGGTGAGGGGCAAGGACTGGCTAGCTATTAATTGTTGATCTACTGGAACTTGCATTGCTGTGCATATTTAAAGAAATACTCTGCTTATTTTTGTTACTGGTTAGAATATCAGCCAACCATTTTTGGCACCAACTATTGATATTCTCTAATAGAAATTCCCTTTTCTACCTACTTCTTTCCAGTTTCCAGTTTCAACCCAACCTCAGTGGCTGCAATACCATCTTCAAGTCACTTTAGGTCTGGGCTGGTTTAAGGAATTTTGGGGGCCCCTGAAATGCTTTATTTTGGGGGCCCCATATGTTTATCTCAGGTCAATGTAACCTAACCTATTCACAGTACAGGATGTTCAGATTACAGTAGGGCCCCCATATCCACAGATTCATTAGCCAGGGGATACAAAACAGCACACCTACCATAGAGTCTTCCTAGAAAATGTGTCCTCCCTAGCCATTTTCTAGGCCCTCCAAGGCAACTCTATGGTATTTTAAACCAGAAGTCCCATTATTTTCAATGACGTTCACTATTATCCACAGCTTTCAGAATCCTTGCCCGCACAGAACCAATCCCCAGTGGATAAGGGGGGCCTACTGTATTACATAATTTGCCACCAATAATTTAGTTGAAAAACTATATTATAGCACTAACATAATATTTTTTGTTAATTAGCAATTAACATAATGGTGTAGATTTCCTCAAAAAAAGAAAGTGTGGACTGCAAGCTAAACATGAGTTAGCAGTGTGATGCAGCAGCAAAAAATGCCAATGCGATTCTAGGCTGCATTAATAGGAGTATAGTGCCTAGATCAAGGGAAGTAATATTGCCACTGTATGCTGCTCTGGTCAGACCTCACCTGGAATACTGTTTCCAGTTCTGGGCACAACAATTCAAGAAAAATACTGAGAAGGATGGTGGGAGGTCTGGAAGCCATGATGCCCTATGAGGAGCGGCTTAGGGAGCTGGGTATGCTTAGCCTGGAGAAGAGAAGGTTGAGAGGTGATATGATAGCCACGGTTAAATATTTGAAGGGATGTCATACTGAGGATGGAGCAGCCTTTTTTCTGCTGCTCCAGTGACTAGGACATGGAGCAATGGGTTCAAACTGCAGGAAAAGAGATTCCACCTGAATATTAGGAAGAACCTCCTGACAGGAAAAGCTGTTTGGAAGTGGAATACACTGCCTTGGTGTGTGGTGGATTCTTCTTCTTTGGAGGTTTTAAAGCAGAGGCTGGATGGCCATCTGTCGTGAGGGCTTTGATGGTGTGTTCCTGCAGGACAGAAGCTGATTGGATGGGATAACTGTTGGGGTCCCTTCCAGCCCTATGATTCTAGGTTGCATTCAGAGCCTGGGAAAGTTACTCTTGGATTACACCTCCCAGAATCCCCCTGCCAGCACCCTTTTCAAGGTCTGGTTGCATTGTTCCTTTTCCAGCATTCTCTGGGGTCCACAATGTCCTCACAGGGGGTCCACAAAGGCTTGAAGGCTGCTTGGCCCACCTCCTCCCTGCAGTGGAGCAGCCACGTGACAAGAACCAAGGCAAAGGCTGGCTGGCTTGGCCTGCACATTGCTATTCAATCCACTCTAGCCACAGGAAGAAGCAAGAGTGCCTCTGAGAGAAAGTTTAATGGATGGTGTAATTGTATTGTTGTTGTTGTTGGTTATTATTATTAGCTATTATTGTTAATGTTATTAGGGTTTTAAATCTTGAGTTAAGTCTCGGGACAACAAAAGATATTTAAAGGTGGTCCCTGGTAAAGAAAAGGTTAAGAACCACTGCTTTACCCAAAGGCTCTCATATAACACTAATGGGATACTGGTGTGTTTAAGGAAGGAAGGAAGGAAGGAGAGAGAGAGAGAGAGAGGGAGAGAAAGTCAGAAAGAAAGAAAGGAAGGAAGGAAGGAAGGAAGGAAGGAGATTTTCACACGGGCTATATATCCCGTGGCAGGAACAGAACAGGGTCGGGAAAGGTTTTCCCTTTCGGACGACATTGACCCCGTTCTGTCCTGCATCCATCCTACTCCCGTGACTGTTCCAGAACAGTGTAATCACGATTTTTCATCATGAATAGACCTCCCGTTCTGTTTCTATAACGCAATCACAGGTGTGCGAACAGGAGCCCCGTTCCTGTTCCGAAATGACAGCCACGGAGGGGAGGTCCGTTCCGAGCACTTCCTGGTACGATCTGGACATCCAGATAAGTGGCACCCTTTAGTTTACCCTCCATGTTTTGATTATGTGATTTAAAGAGTGTTTTTGTGCTTGGTGAACTGATTTTATGTTTGGGGGAGTTTTATTTTTTAAATTTACCGTCCGGCGTTATCACGTGATAACATGATAACGTTTCAGATGGCCGGTCGTAAAAGCAGCCTTATGACGGCTGCATTTACGGCTGGCCAGCAAGGGGAGGGGGAGCCTGTTCCTGCTGTGGAATTAAGGTGAGTGTATGAAAGATTTATGTTATTCCGTGGCAGGAACAGGAGAGGAGGTAGCGGGGCAGTAACGGGGCATTTTGGCCCCGTGTGAAAATCTCCAAAGAAAGAGAGAAGGAAGGAAGGGAGGGAGAGACGGGGGATAAAAAGTGAGAAAGAGGGGAGAGAAAAAGAAAGAAAGAAGCCCTTTCTGAAGAGAGAGCAAAGAGATGTCTCGCCCCCCATCTCACCCTCAACCTCTCCGACATGACTGGCTGGCCTTTTGACAATGATTCTGGCAGGAGGGGGCGAATGAACAACTCCCTCCAGAATCAGTTTCGCTTTCTATTTGGGAGATGCTTTTTTTTTTTAAGCCAGCAGGAGATTTTTGCAGGAGGAGAGTTAGGACGGGTGGGGCCCCTGGCTGGGTGGGGCCCCCTGCAAATGCTGATTTGGCAGACTGGTTAAGCCGGCCCTGCTTTAGGTATTGGCTGACATGTTATCTCTAGAACAGCTGCTGAATCTACTAAAAGTTAGGGACCAAGAAGAATTTCAGAAACAAGGAGATGAAAAGCAAACTTCTTGGTTACAAGCATTGGCAGCTGTTGGCTTCCATGTTGGTGGAGCAGTGAATGGCCTCTTTTTTTTTCTTTACTAAACCTGAAAGGAGCTATGCAAGCTGCTCAGCCTTAGCCCCAAAATACCGTAGGTTCATCACCTGTAATACTACAAAGAGAAGGAGGTAAATGGGAAAACAGCAGCCCAGGCTAAAGGTGAGAGCACTTGTCAAGCTGTTCCTGCCTTCCTGACATGAACACTGAGAAGTGTACAATTTTCATTCCTTCAAGAGGAATCTTATTCTTATTCTGAGAATGTTATTGTATATTGTACCTTATAGATGAATTACTGCCTGCTTACAGGTGTATCCAGCTTATGTTATTCACTTTGTGGGAAAATAATAGTCTTTTGGTTGAACTGACTTGTTTTTTGTAAGGATATAAAAGTGCTTGGCAGTAAACAAATGGGGTCCATTTTGCTTTGGGTTTACCCCCTTACAAAGAAACTTTCTTTTACTTTTGGTGCCTGACTGTTGGATTTCATTAGATCTAATTTGACAATAAGTTATACTTGGAGCCTCAAGATAACAGTTCCATGGTAAGAGAAAGGTCTGCACTTTACCACAAGGCCAAAAAATAAATAAAAATAAAAATGGAGCTATGCTAAAGTAAAAGAATTCTTAATCAAGCAAAAATCATTTTGTATAGAGGGTGATTAGCTTTCCTGTAGAGGTAACCCTGAGTAGCCTCACTCCAGGATGCCCCTTACAGGCCCCAAAAATGATATTGCCACCACCACCCACTGAATCCAGACTGAGGGTTCTTTCCCCTTGGGCCCCCCCCCTTTCTCACACACAGCACAGTGGGAAGCTGTGCATGGTCTCTGATAACCAGTGGATGTCCTTGCCACTGTAGAATCAACTAACTCCTTCCTCTTACCCCAGAGAGAGACTCAACGTAGCATGATCAAGAAATAGGCACATGTAGGCATCAATGATAGGAAGATTAATAAGTTTCCTTTATTAAAGTGAGTTCAGTCACGCAATCTCACATGAGGCAGGATTCTCCCATACCTCAGGCAGGCTTAAAGTTATAGGAATCACAGAGGATTCAAATCAAAGCATTCAATTATTCAAAGTTACATTCAGTTACTAATTTAACTACATCCAACCAAAGTAAAGAAATGAAAAGAAATTCCCTAAACAGGTCCTAATTCCTACTCAATACTTGTAGTTTGTTGCCTTCAGATGGTATACAGGCAAGCTGGAAGCCAAGCCAGATGGGGATGGCTTTACTCTATCAGCCATACTTAAGCCCCCAAATCCACATGGTCTGTCTTGGTCTATCAAAATGGCTTCACACAAAAGCAGTTACATCTTAGTCAGAGTTCTAACTGGGTCTAGAGCTGTGATTGGCCATTCCAGGTCAGGTGGTGTGATGTCCTTGATGTAATCTCATTAGCTTCTGTGGAGGTGGTGTTTTAGACCCTCCCTTTCATTAACCCTTTTCTTACTTGATACCATGCTGGCAATACAATCTGCTTACATATAAAGGGAGTTATAGTTCTCTGGCAGAATGATGGGAGTTGCAGTTAACCTTGAGGCAGCATGATGGGACTCCATTATGACATTATGATGGGACTCCATTATGACAGGGTATGGAAGGGCAATTTTGCTACCTTTACCACCCCAGGGCCATTTTGGGTCCTGGAGAAGCCTGTTGGAAAAAAGGCCTCCCACACCCTCTGCACAAAATGATTTTTTCCTTGAATCAGATACCTTTGAAAATTGTCGCTGTTGTTGTTGTTTTTGGTTTATGCCAACCCTAACATGAACCTATCACAGGTATTTATTTGCAAGATTTTTTTTTCCAGAGGGGGGTTGCCATTGTCTTTGTCTGAGCCTGGTCAACCACAATGGCCATTGACAATAATAGAGCCTACATACCTCCACCTTTGGCTAGTTAGGAGGTCTGTAGGCCAAAGAATTTTCCTTTTAGCTACTAGCTTTAGTTCTCAGAGCCGTTAGAAGGCAAAGATATGCCACACATGCACATTTGCTGTTCCCTTGTTCATATTTGTATTATAAAACCTGTTGTTGGTAATTACCTGCTTTGATCTTGCGCAGGGGGTGGAGAGGGGAGAGCATGCTCCAGCCCAGTCCACCTCAACTGTTTTTGTCCTCTCATAGTCTGGGTGGAATCTTCTTAGGGATCCAATCTGCCATCTGTTGTGAAGGGATGATGATTCCAGATTACCTAAAAGGCATGTAGATTCCTCTCTGCTGCAGCCGTTGTTCATCAATAAACTCCACTTGCCCCAGTGGCTTGGTCTCAGCATGATCATCCATAAATCTGTCCTGGTGCAGTGGCCCTGATCTGGCCTCCAGTGTACAACAAGTAGAGAGACAGATAGATCTGGGTAGAGATTGGAGGCTATGGGGTCATTTTTTATTCCTCCCAACCTCATGTGGGCTGCACGTGCATCATTTTCAGGGAAAATAAGTGATCTTCCAGTTGCTATTGACAGTATGTCAGTGCAGGGGGTGAAACCTGAACCACCATTTCAAGGCAAAACCATTCTACCTGGAGACATTTTTTCATCTGGAAACAATGTATTTTGCTGCTGCTGCCGCTGCTTCTTCTTCTTCATCTTCTTCTTCTGCCTTGCAGGACTGGGGTAAAGAAGAATCTAGGAAACCCAAGGGACATACTGAAGTTCCAGAAGGTTACGAGTTAATGTTACCAGAGTGGAGACAGCTCCTGTACCTTAAATAATTGTGCAGAAGAGGGAATTTCATCAGGTGCTGCTTGCTACCTGGTTGTATGACAAGAAACATCTGCTAAAATTCCCTCTTCCATTTAACCCTTTAACACATCTCCTTCTAGTTCTCAGCCAGCATCACACTACATTCTAATAATTCTCTCCACCGTTGATTGGTTTATCTACTCCCTCTGGCTTTAGACAACATCTTTCCTCCTGCCTTTGACCAACAATGACCATTGTTAAAACTGAACTTTTCACCTCATCACCATACCCACACGTCTTGCATTTCTATGGCTATTCATACATACAGTCTGCTCATAAATGTCTGTTCCTAGGCACTTTACTCCATGCATCTAAGGAAGTAAACTTAAGTCTACAAAAACTTATGCTACCAACTTATTTCTCTCAGTTTCAAAAGGTGCTACAAGATCCCTTTGCATACAACCATTTAAGGTACAGGCACCATCTCCAGTTTTCATTCTGGCAATCCTATGCAATTCCTGACTGCTGTACAAGGGGGGGGGGATGTTTGGTGTTTGGCTCAAGTGCTGATGGGGTGGTGTATTTTCATTTGTTTTCATGCATTTAGGAAGGCTTTCTGAATGTTTTGAGGCAAAAAATGTCCAAACTACAGTTGTCCCTACATATGCACGGATTTCATATCCACAGATTTAAGTATTCACAGCTTGAAAATATTCTTTAAAAAGTAATAATCCAAAAAGCAAACCTTAATTTTGCCATCTTATATAAGGGACACCATTTTGTTATGCCATTGCATATAATGGGAATTGAGTATTCACGGATTTTGGTATCTGTGGGGGTCCTGGAACCAAACTGTGGACTGATACATATATATATATATATATATATATATATATATGGGGTGGTTGGTGGGGTTGGGACTGGTGAGGGGCTTAAGGAGCCACAAAAGTAAGGCCAAGGAGCCACATGCCCCATTATAGGGAGGTCACTACTTTTATTTTATTTTTATTTTTTATTTATTTATTTAGTTAATTATACCCCACTCTTCAGCCACAAGGCTATCAGAGCAGCTTACAAATTGTTTTAAGCAATAGCTATTTACACATCTACACTGCATTAAATAGTTTCCAATGTGTGTTAGCTAATTGTCCCCACAAGCTGGGTACTCAATTTACCGACCTACGAAAGGATGGAAGGCTGAGTGAACCTTGGAGCTCACTGGAATTGAGCTTGCAACATGGTGACTTGCAGTACTGGCATTTAACCACTGTGCCACCAGGGCTCCCATTAGGATTTCGAACCTTAGACAATTCAATCAATGGGGCTTTCAAACATTTCCCTTTGTCCAGATTGTATCCTAGGCATGTTTTAATGTTTTTGGTCTGTCTGACTGGTCTTGGTAAAGAAAGGTACTCAGCAAAACATACATCGGTCTTATCTATACAAAGCAATACAGTGTGGATTGGTGTTCAGTAATGCCAATTTTCAGCAGCATCCATTTGTCTTCATGGGTTTCTTTGAAAATTGCAGGCATGCAAATCTATCTGCTTTCGCTGTTCCAATGGGCATGCCTGTGAATCAAGATGGCGGGCATGAATGAGTTACTTGCATTTTTATTTGCCTTGAGTTGCCACCACTGAACAAGTTTTTTAAAAACTAAATCCAAAGTGTCATCGTCTACTTTAATAAGAAGCAAACACAAAAAAGGCTATTTTCTCACCATAATGCACAATCACTATGGTGAAAATCCAACATGGTGGTTTCAGGAGTTTGCCTTGTTAGGAAGCTCCACCCCCTGCACATGTCCAACTAATCAGCTGTCTACTCTGAGAATGTACAGCAATGCAAATTGGTTGTACTAATGGGTGATAGTCCACATTCCCATGCATTATTTAGAAAAATATGGGGAAAGCTGCAAAGGCTTTGCCCATGGAGTCTATGGAATATTTGGCCCCTTCTTTCCAAATACGGCAGATTGATATGGGATCCCATTAAGATAAATCATATTCTCCTCAAATTCTATGAGGAGTATTTTTGCTATTTAGACAACCCCATGGTTTATTTCTACACCCATTTTACACACACACACACACAGAGAGTCTCAACTCAGGTTGAACTTTCAGTTGAAAAGAAGTTTTGGGGATGTATTTGTAAAATCCATCTTTTAAAATCTCATTTCATGGATTGTTATGTCACCAGCTTTTAAAATTACCCTCTAAGCAGAGTGACGAATATGTGATACCTATCTTTTCAATCATATCCTCTTGGGACACAGCTATCTGTAGCTGGCGCCTCACTGTTGGTTAGCATTTTCCAGCCCCTTTCATGCAGGATCGGGGAGTCCTATGAATAGCGATATCATTGGAGATGATTATTTGATGGAGAACTGTATTATATGAGAGAAATGATGCTGAAATGGCTAAAGCTGTGAAGTTGTGACTAGGGCTTAAATAGCCGCCTCTGTCGCCTCGACGTAATTGGTGACCTACTGAAGTCAGCTCTTTGTGGGTAATCTATATCAGCCCTCCGTCAAGAGTACCTTTCAATTCATCATTTCCCAAGAGATTTAAAACAGTCATCAAAAACATTTTTTCCCTTCACTCGGGCCAATTTATCTCTTTGAAGGCCTGATGATTCTCAATGAAACTCCCATGGAGCATTAAATATTACAAATTCAAATCAATATCCCTCCTCCCCTCCTAAGCAAAGTCACAGTTGTCAGAGAACGGGGTATAATCCAATTTATGTTTTAGCAAGGTGCAGTGTTAGGCATATTCTCAATGGAGTGGAAAAAGTTTAGTTGCAGAAAATAAATTGCCATTTATATGTGTGTGTGCACTCACACACATACACACAAATATATCTGTGCAGAAATAGGTGATGGTGTGAGAGTGTTTTCACTGATTATATTATTTATTAATGTGTTGCATTTATATTCTACTTATCTTTCAGCTTGGGACTCAAGATGGTTTACTTGTTCTACTGTGTTCTACTGTGATCCAGGAGTTCATCTTAGGGTCTGGAAAACAACACTGTGTTGTAACAAATGCTAAGAGGTAAAATCAGCCTGATTTTTAGATTACAAGATATAGTGTGTTATCAATTATCTGAGAGCCAGAGTCATATAGTGGCTAGGATGCTAGACTGAGGCTTGAGAAATTTTCTCAAAAGAACAAGAGGGTGATAAAATGATCAGAGAAGGTTTGCTTTCCCCACAAAGTAGAGTGAAGGGTACAAATGAGGATTTGGACACATACTTTTGGACTTAGGTCCCTAACCTTTATGGCTGACTATGGTCTAAATCCAGTCCCAACTGGAGAAGACCCATTGAAGCAATGCAATTTTCATAGGTGTCAATGTGTTAAATTCCCATTGTTTTACTGTGTCTGCTCTAGTTGGGATTAACAAGTGAGTTCAGGCCAAGAGTAGAAGTCATGTGGCCCTATAGATGGTGTTGTATGCAATTCTCAGCAGCTCTAGCCAGTGTAGCCAATGGTGGGGAATACTGGGAGTTGTAGTCCAAAAACACCTGGAGAGCCGTACAATTTCCATCCTGTATCTAGGAAATCATCATCATCATCATCATCATCATCCTGAGGCAAGGCAGCTTTTCTCTGAAGTAACCAGAACTACAGGTAGACCCTTACGGAGCTTTATTCAAACTTCAGGTTTTGGTAACAAAGTGAATGAGTGAGTGAGTATATATGAATGTGTATTAATGAGAGTGTGTAATAAATAGTATCTTGAAGAAGAGGTGAAAGCAGGAGCAAACATGTGAACTGAATGACTGATGATTCTGTCTTCTAATCCTAGGTCACATTTTATGTTGGGCTCTACAACTGCTCTGCTTTGTGTGCAGCAACGATGGCATTGTGAGAAAAGACGTTCTTCCAACAGTAATGCTAATTTAAAACCTATAACTGTTCTTCAAGCATCATAAAACACTGTTCCCTACATTTGTCCTTCTGTAGCTTTCTTGTTTGGGGACTCCTATGAGGTGTGCTATTCTTACAGAAATAGCCCCACAATCCTCTATGGGAAGGAACAGAAAATAAATCACTCATTCCTCTCAAATAAGTAAAAACTCCATATACTCTGCAGGAAAGCCTTTTGTGGCTTTTCCCATTTTTTAAAAAGCTCCAAAGGAAATGCACATTCCTGGTCATTCAGATGATGAGATTTGTTGCACAGTCCAGAGAGGGCAGAACTCTTCATTTGATTGGTTGGACAAACAGAGGCGTAGGCTTGCTGTGCCCAGAAGTGCTAGCAATTGCTTTATTTTATTTTTTAAACTTTTAAAAGGGAACCACAGTGCCTGGAGATAACAAGGAGGGCAGCCACCATGAGGAAGAGGTGGAGAGCAGCCATCCCTTCACCCATCCTGATGGCAGCAGTAGTGGCCTCCACTTCCAGCTGCAAAGGGACATAAGGAGCTCCACCTGACCAGCCACTGGGAGAAGGAAGAGGAAGGAGGATCTTCACTGCTCTGGCTTCATCGCACCTTCCTGGGCTGGGCTGCTCTTTCTCTCATGACTGTCCACCGAGGACAGGCATGAGAGAAGGAGCAGCCCAGCCCCAAAGCAGTGAAGAGCCACTCTCCTCTTCCTTCTCCCTTCTCCTCCTGTCTCTTTGCAGCCAGTATCAGAGGCTGCCACAGCTGTCAAGATGGGTGAAAGGGGGTTGGTTGGCTTTCCTCCAGTTCCTCATGGTGGCCACCCTCCTCCTTGTTGATCAACTCTTCTCCTCTTTCTCATGGTGGCCACCCTCCTCCTTTTTGTCTCGGGGCACTGCCAGGTCCCTTTTGCCTTCCTTGCCCTCCACAGTACAAAACAATGGCATGGCTGCCATCTTTATTTGTGGCTGTGTAACATCATGGTGGAGAGCTTCACATACTATCATTTTTGCCAAAATGCCATGGAAACAAAAGAATGTTGCTGTGAATTGCCTATAATGTGCAGGTATGTGCATTATTTCTTCTCGTATAGACAGGACCTAAATGTAACGCACATCCCTTCCCTGCATCAAGAGATGTAGCAAAAGCATTAGTGTTTATATTTCTATACTGCTTATCCGCACTCCCTAAGTGGTTTACAATGTGTTAGCTAATTGCCCCCACAAGCCGGGTACTCATTTTATCAACCTATGGAAGGATGGATGGCTGAGTCAACCTGGAGCCCTGTAGGATCAAACTCACAATGTTGTGGCTGCAGTACCAACATTTAACCACTGTGCCAGCAGTGTACCTCAATTATTCTGATGAAACTGAATTTGAACAAAGCCCTCAGCATCTATTCACTTGATAATAGGAGGGATTGCTTCTTTTACAAGCAGAGGTTATTGGTGGTTCCCTTTTTTTTAAAAAAAATCAAAATTGAAAGCTATGTAGCACAAAGACTCCTACACCTATTTCTCTCCATTTTGGCCAACTTGATGCCAAAAGCCCCTTGCACTTAAGGGTTGGAATTATTACCACCCAGAAAGAGCAGTGCACACCTCTCTAACTAATAAGAGTGGACAATTTATAGTTATCTCATTCATGTGCAGCCTGCCAATCTCTTTTTTTTCTGGTGGTTGTTGAGCTGTGTCCATGATTTTGTGTTATGCTTCTCCATCTGAGTAGGTACCTGGGGATGATCCAGATTGGAACAAAAATGGATTGTGTAAAGCAGCATCTAGCAAGAGCTATCACCCTGATTTATATCTTAGATGTTTTTAATCATGTTGCCTTCACAGCTAACCTACCTTCCTCACCGTGCAGTTGTGCAGAAACTTGTCTGTGGAGGGCTAAATTAAGACCTCTAATTAATTTTCCATAGGCCTTGAGGAGATTTGAAGTGATAATCACATTTATGGGTCTCTTGTGTGAGGTTGGACGTGGAACTGGGGCAGAAGCACAGCATATTCCATTAACGTAGCCACTGATCTCTCAGTCAAGGGCTATGACCCCCTGAGGGACTGCAAACTGGCTTCCAGGGGTTGGCAATAGCTCTCCAATTTTCTCCATGTTTAGGGCTGATTCATGTGATCGATACACAATCAGTCATCTGTCATTTTAGGAATACACTGAACTGGATTAACCACAATACTCGAGATGCTATGGAACAGGGTTGGCTCAAGAGTCATGTTCAGCTCCTCTGGAATTCTGTGAAGAGCAGAGATAAAAATGACTGAGAGGGAAAGGAAGAGAGAGGGAATAGCAGGATCAGTGGTCTTTGCAAGTTCCTGTATAAAAGGACCCAATCTTCCCCTCTCAGACAGATTGATGTGCCTTTCAGAGCAGGCAAAACTATCAAAATAGTCACATTTGTGGCTTTTTTGAAACAAAAAAGTCTGACAGTTCCAAGCCTTGTAGTATAAAGCCTGCCTACCTCCCTTCCACCTCATGGTCACCTAAACTCCCATCGCAAAACATGAGGCATAGGACTTTATCAGACGAACCCCCATTAACGTTCCTTTCCCACCACATTTTGCATTGTTTTTCTGCCAACAAAAGAACCCTTCCTATCAGACCTACCTTAAGTAGTGTTAAAAAGGCAGCCTCAGCATAAAAGGAGCACAAACAGAGCTCCATTCACTTCCGCACTCATGATCTTGCTGATTCTCGTGAGAAGATGCAAGTGTGACAAATTTTAAAAATACAGCAAAACAAAGACAGAAAACATACACACAAGCACAGAAACACACTTTAAAACTTAAAAGTGAACTGGGGAGGTTCATAAAAAGAGCATATCCTGCCTGGTTTTCACAATCTCACCCAGAAGTATTCTGCCCATTGACATCGTACTCACATGAGCACAATGGCATGAGGTTTCAAACAGCGGCAATACTGGCACAAAAATGCAATGGGAGAGCTATTGATGGCTTGTCCCACCAATAAAACAGAACACCTTTTTGACAACACAAAATCATGAAAGAACCATATCATCTGATATGAGCACTCTTTTGTGTGAATTTGGTATCATTATGATGCTGTATTTGCTGTGTCTCATAAAGTCCATAGCATGAGCCAGCACTTGAACCATGTGACATTCCTCCTGCACCATTTAGTTGGAGAGTCAGCATGGTGTAGTGGTTAGAGTGGTGGACTAGGATTCTGGGAGATCAGGGTTTGAATTCCTGCTCAACCCTGGAAACCTAATGAGTGACCATGGGCAAGTCACACACTCTCAGCCTTAAAGGAAGGCAATGGCTAACCTCCACTGAATGAATCTTGCCAAGAAAACTCTCTCATAGGTTTGCCTTAGGGTCACCATAAGCCGGAAGCAACTTAAGGCACATAACAAAACTAACCACCATTTAGATTTTAATTGTTTTTAAATTTGTATTAGATTTTAATTGATGGTCTTTTGTGAGATGCCTTTAGTCCCAGGAGAGTATCAGACATGCTAAATATGGCGTTATCACAATGCCAGAAGATCACTAAAGGGCTTCTTTTTCAGACTACGTCGTTCCCATCTTGTCAGGCAACCATGCTGCTGCTGTTCCACCGGCACTGCCTTTTATTGATGGGCTAAGCCATCAATTGATCCCCTGTTCCATTTCTGTGATGGATTTGACAGCATCTGAAAAGGTGTCCATTTTGCTGGTGCGAACCCTGTGTCAATGGGAGGTCTGTGCCAAAACACTTCCTGGTGAGATCGGAACATCCAGGTAAGTGACACACTTTTTTGTACCCTCCCCGGGTTACGTGTTATGTTTTAAGTGTGTTATGATATTGAGAACACAGCTGTGCTGGGCAGGGCACGTTTCTAGGATGGAGGACCATTGCCTCCCAAAAATACTACTCTACGGTGAACTTGCCATGGGTCAGCGTAAGAGGGGCGCTCCAAAAAATATGATACAAGGACTCCCTGAAACAACATCTCAGACTCGGCCAAATTGATCACCAACAGTGGTCCGCCCTGGCCTCACATCGGGAGGCATGGAGATGCACTATCCACAACACTGCAGCCTTATTTGAGAACTCATGCTGAATAAGTCTTGAAGAGAAACGGCAACGCAGAAAGAATCACAACCCAGAAACATCACCCAAGAAGACCTTCTGCTGTGCTTTCTGCAATCAGACTTGTTTATCTTGGATTGGCCTTTTTAGTCATCAGCACGCTTGTAGAAAGCACGGGATGAGTCCTTCCTGAATCTTCGTTTGCAAAATAATAATAATAATAATAATAATAATAATCCAGAGAGAGAGAGAGAGAGAGAGAGAGAGAGAGTTTTTGTGCTTGCTGTCACTTTTGGGAGTTTATTTTGCTTTTTATTTTTGCATTCCCCATGCTCTTGTCTTCTTGTGAGAGCAGCTGGGATTTCAGTCCAGGAAGTGAAATGGGCAGACATGGATGTACGAACAAGGTAGGTGTGAAAGTTTTAGTTACTCTGCCAGGGCGGGAGAGGAGATTGCGGGACGGGGACACTTTTTTTGTTCCTGTCTGATAATCTCCCCACTCTGGGAAAAAAGCAGCATATAAAGCTAACAAACAAATAGGGCAGCCATATCCCTATAACTATTACATAACTGAAAACTCACAACTTGCTGTTGTTGCTGTGTGCCTTCAAGTAGTTTCCGACTTATTGTGACACTAAGGTGAACATATCACTGGGTTTTCTTGGTAAGATTTGTTCAAAAAGAGTTTGCCTTTCCTTCCTTTGAGGTTGAAAGGGTGTGACTTACCCAAGGTCACCCTGTGGTTTTCATTGACTGCGCACCCCACTGTCTCTCTATACTATAATACATTCTTAGGGTGCTGTCAATGAAATCAAGTTCTGCCTTAATAGCTTGGGGAAGGAATCAGTAACAAACATGTTATTGTTTTTAATAAATTACATAGAATCATACAAATATATGTCCAAGCCCATATGGAAGTACAGCAAGCCATCTTATGTCAAGTCAAACATTTGATCCATTTAGTCTAGTATTGATACTCACAGTCACTGGCCTTCTGGGATTTCAGAAATTCTCCAGCCCTTCTTGGAGGTGTTCATGATGAAAACCAGAACCTTTTGCATGCAAAACGTGCTGATGAACGACTCTCCCTGTTAGAGCACAATTGTCCATGTAAAATTGCAGATAGACATTTAATATGACGTGCCAACAGAAATGATTTCTGCAGAATGTCTAAAGAAATGCCTCCCAATGGTGACAAAATTCTCTTGGTTTGAGTACGTACATGTCTTTCCTGCTTTGCAAATGGCAGCACTACCCACCCCTGCCTACTTGCCTTTTGCAGATTTAATTCATGTTCTCACCATTCCTTTAATACACTTTCTACCCCTTTTCTTTTTCCCTCCACCCATAGCCGGTGACACCTACAATTTGAAAAGCTATAAAAATGAATATAGATGAAATATTAGGAAGAAGGTCGAACGAAGCAAGTGTGAACAAATAGGTTCTTACAACCTTAAATAGGGTTTAAAACAGCTTTCATCTGCGCTCACTCTTCTCATCCTTGTGAAATTGATTCATTGACCAAATTGGTCATTTAAATTCAAAAGCCCAGTCGATTCCTACAGGGACCTCTTTCTTCTGGATTTATGCAGCAAGAATGTGTGTTCATATGTGTCTCTTCTTGGATAGTCTCTTCGAAGGCAATATATCCTAGTTTTGGCAAACAGGATTCTGAATAAAGAGAACATTTGTGTAATTAAAAACAAGGCTATCTGAGGTCAGCATCTACAATGTCCAGGGCCAATGTGATCAGCTGTGTTGTTAGAACGCCAGCATTTATGCTTCAAATGTAGTTTAAGTGCCTACTGGGTTTTATGGGCAACAAGGAAAGCCTAGAGTCTAATGAGCAAAAGCAAGCAAATAAGCACTCTTCTTGTGTTAGCCTTTGGACATTTTCTAAGGGAATGACATTTACACAACTGGAGTTGTGTATTTCTTCTCCTTCTTCCAAGGAGAAGAAATAGCAAAGACAACAACTGAAAATATTAACAAGTGCATGGGGGAAATTGTCCTTAGTTTCGGACATGGTACCATCAAGCAGTTGATTCACTTTCCATGAGAAAGAACCAATATTTGGAACATATTGGAAAACACTGAAAACAATTTGCTGAGAAAACTTCTTGGACCTCTTAGTCTTATCTTTTCTTCATTCTTCTGCAGTTGCATGGGAGCCATTTTGAAGTTCTTTTCTCCCCACTCCAGTAATTTCTGTAATATTTCTAAGTGTTTCTGAACTTGAATCTCTTCATTAGCACACTTGGCAAAGAAAGTCATACTGGTCTCTATTGTTGGAAATGCAACAAAGTTTAGCACTTAAAGGGTTGAAGATAGCAATAGCATTGATAATTATATACTGCTTATCAGTGCCAAAGCACTCACTGAGTGGTTTACAATGATTTTTTAGCTAATTGCCTGCAACAAACTGCAAACTGGGTACTTAAAGATGTCTTTAAGAAAGCAGCAGTGATAGGGTTAAGTAGCTTCCTGTGAACCAAAGTCATCTCATAGCTTATCCACCTGTCCTGATCTCTGCAAGATGAAAACTGATACTCTCAGGGATCCTTCCACCTCTTCTCTTCCTGCCTCCTTATTTTCTCACTTCTACTAAAAGGTGAAACTAGCTTAGCTCCATGTTAGTTTAGCACCTTTAGGTCCTTATCACACCATGGGGTAATGCTGGGTTATACGGTTTGAAAACTACTTCAGCTGTACTTACAATGATAGCTGATTGTTGATGCTGTGCATCACACCCTTGTCACATTTGTGCTGTAGCAGTGTGAGGTGCACAGTTTTTCATCTGCACTAATGCCGCTATCTCTACCACATTTGCCACGCCTTGTGCTTCATGATTGGTTTGCTTCAATATAGTTAAAAAATATAGCTGTAATAACATTATTACAGCATGACAATATTACGGCACACCCATCACTGCCAAAGCCTCTCATTGTGAGGTAGAACAGGAAGAGAAACAGATCACACACACACACACACACCATTTTTGATATCTTTCGCCTCTGAAAAAGAAAAGTGTTTATCACACCAGTTAGTTGTTTCAGACTGTCCTATTCAAAACTGCTTCACCTGTACTCATTAAGCTATAAAAACACTATTACAGCAAGACATCATTACTGCATTGTGAGAGGTGACACAGGAAAAGAAACAGGCCACACCACCCCCTGACTTTTTAAAAATCTTTCTCTTATGTTTATCATGCTAATCAGTTGTTTCAGGTTGTCCTGCTCTAAAACCTTCATTTGTACTCATTGTTCTAATTGCATTATTACAGCTGAATGAATACAAATTGTTTGGGGTATAATAACACCGTGGTGTTATGCTGTAATCACATAATTACATCATAATATGACAGCATTATTACATCATTCTCTTAAAAATAAAAATAATTTTTAAAAAGTAATCTGTGGTGGCAACACTGGTGTATAATACCACAGGAAAGCAATTGACAAATCTTTGGATAACACCCCCATGCAGCATCCAAATAGTGACTTTAATTACACTTACACCACAACTACTAATCGATCGTTCTTGCAATAATGTGGAATGAGACTTCCACACTGAAATTGGGTACTGAATCATAGCGGGAAAGGGGTTCATGAACAGATTATTTTTAGGATGAAAGAAATCATGCTCCCAATGACTGTACAGCACAACAGTGGGAGAATCACAACGTTGTGTGATAAGGCTGAAACAAAAGTGGGACCAGACCACTACTATGACAGTATAGCAGCATGGTGTGATAAAGATCTTAGAGAGGTTTCCTGTCTTTAATGGCATTCTTTACAGTAAAGCTTTAGTTTGTATCTTTAGCCATTAACCATTGCATCCTCGCACTCTCCTGTCCTGTTTCCGGGCTTCCTATAGCAACTGATTGGTCAGTGCACAAACAGAATGCTGAACTAGTTTGGCCTTGGATCTGACCAAGGCTGTTTTTATGGGTTGATGGGTTCTTTTTTTTATGTGTGTTTGCTTTTCTGATGCAGAATTTCTTCCCTATTGTAGCTGCATGACAGAAATGTGTCAGGCACAGCTGTTTCCTGGCACTTAGATGTGGCAATGATGGATGTTAAGGAGCAATACTATAACCACATATTTGGGTCTACACCATGCTCAGTTCAATAGAAGTTATTTGTCTAGGATTGCACTGATACTGAGTTTCTGCTTGCTGTCCATCAACTAGCTTAGATTAGTTCAGTCTAATCATAGCAACATGTCTCCCCTCCCTTACATGTCCATACCCTCCAACATTTCACAGATTAAAACCATGATAGGTGTGGCTTGGCCACACCAGCATGTAGTTGGTCGAGATGGCAAACGTTATTGCTTAGGAAGAACACACAAGCTAGGAGGGGCTGCAGGAGTTTGCTTTTTCTGCCCAACCTGTCTTCCCTTCTGAGTTAATGGACTGCAAATTCAGTTTGCAGCAAGTAAAGTAAGCTGGAGAAGAAAGGGGAAAGTGAGAGGAAGAAGAGATAAAAACTGAGGAGTTGTCTAGATGGAGAAAATATTCCTCATAGAATTTGAGGACAATACTTTTTGTCCCAATGAGATCCTACAGTGATTCACCTTATTTGGAAGGATGGGGGTGGTCAAAAACCACCAAAAACTACATGGGAAAAGCCTTTGCCACTTTTTCTTAATTTTAAAAAATAATGCATGGGAATGTGCGTTAGCACAGAATAGCCGATTCACATCACTGCACATTCTTGGAGAGGGCAGAACTGGAGAGCGGATTGGACGTATGTGTGTGGGGGATGGGCTTGCCAGCAAGGAAGCAGACAGAAGTGCCATTTTGTATTTTTGCATTAGTGGTTGTGTGCTTTTTTGCTGCGATGAGGCATCCAAATAACTTTTTAATGCAGAAGGTCGCACTTGCGCACCTTTGCTTTAAAGTTAAAAAAAAATACTGTGCAGTGGTGGTAATGTGTGGAGAATAATAACACGCTAATTTACTCTGCTGCCATCTTGATTCGTGGGCATGTGCACTTCAAACACAGATAGCTTCACATACTATCATTTTTGCCAAAAGACAATAGAGGCAAAAGAACATAGCTGCAAATTTGCAATAATGCGCAGGAATCAGCATGGTATCCTCTCATCTAGACAAGCCCTGAGGCATTTTTAAAACAGCTGGAAAAGTGGGCAACAACAAGAGAGGGTAATTAGGACTGCCCCTGCCAAATGGGGACTTTAGGAAAATATGCATGTCACCATAACATTTAAGAATAACTGAACAAAATGAAGGATTCTTAGAAGTAGCCCCATAGCGTTCAGTGGAAATATATGCATGTATTGTCAGGAAATGACATGGATGTGACCACAAGATGGAGCTGTAAGCTTAGTAATGAAAGTAGTTAAGCTCCAGTGGCAGGTGTGTGTGAGAGTTAGCACTTGAGAGTATGCACACCTGAGATGCTTGATGTAACAGGCATTGTTTAACTGCCTATAAAAAGGAGGTGGGAATTATCACCAGTGTGGGTTTGTTGTGGATGGTGGTTGGCGAAGCAGTTTGTTGGTTTGAGAGAGATTTATGAGTATTAGAGACGGTTGTCCTAAACCCTGTATATATATATTGTCAATATACTGTGAACAAAGATTAAAGCCCTCAAGTTGAGTGAAGGCTGGCCTTCTTGTTGTCTTTATTTGGCAAGCCAGAGCTCAAGGCAGTGTGCTGGGGTGAAGGAATTTTTCCTTCTCAGACTGAAGTCTTTTGCAGAAATCTCTCCAGAAAACCTTCTCCTTGGCGTCCTGTCACATGGAACAACTCTGCAGGTGGAGTACATCTTTCTACGCCCCAACAAGGGTTATGGGCCCAGTGTCCGCGTGGACAATGCTTGAGAAGACGTGGGAGATATAGTTCTGCAATTGGTGAGCTGTTTTGTGTTCCTGGAGGGCTGAAGAGAAATGTCCTGGAAAGGAGTGAGTTAAGTGTGTCTACTCACAGACTTTGTTCTTATCTGTTTGCTTTGGAAGCTAATTGTTTTTGCAGCCTGCCTGGACTGTTATCAGTGTGTTTGTTTGCATCTGTTTAAATTGCAGACTCAGTGCAAACATGGAAACAGCAGTCAGGTTTGAACAGCTGTCTGAGAAGAACTATGCTTCCTGGAAAATTTACATGCAGGCTTTGCTAATAAAGTAGCACTTATGGGACTATGTAAAGAAACAACCTGACCCTGCTAATGAGGATGAATTAATAGGTGATGAGAAAGCTAGAGCTACCATTATTCTAGCTGTAGAACCGAATCAGCTGAAATATATCAGGGATAAAAGGTCAGCGTTTGAAGTCTGGAAAGCTCTTGAGAATGTCAACCAACCAGCTGGAGCCTTGTCAAAAATGCTGTGCAGCAGAAAGCTGTATTGTTGTAAACAGCAGGAAGGTGAACCTGTGCTTGTGCATTTAAAAAGGATGCAGGATAATTTTGCAGAGTGCAGCGAGTGTGGCATCCAAATAGAAGAAACCGAAAAAGCTTTTATACTCCTGAGTAGTCTAAACAGTGAATGGGAGTTTCTAATGTACAATCTCCAAGGAGTAGCCAAAGCTGATTTAAATGTCGACCTCGTGGTATCCAGAATATTGGAAGAGACACAGAGGAGAGACTCAGAGGAGAGCTTCAAGGGAGTGACCAGCTGGAGGAGACAACCAACCAACCAATCCACATCCTTGTCTGAGGAAGGGAGTGCTGCTGTCTGCAGAACACGGAGATGTTTTTCCTGTGGAGAGACCGGACATTTGACAAAGAACTGTCCTAAGGTCTCTGCAGCAAAGAAAGTATAGAACTCACAAAGAAAAAGAAAAGACAAGCCCCAAGATGCGAGGGGGTTTGCTACTACTGTAGAGGGAGTTGTAAATGAGAAAAAGGACCAGTCTGTCTGGATTTTGGACAGTGGGTGTTCTCACCATATGACCACTGATAGGGAAAAACTACAGAGCCCAAAGCCAGCACCAGTGGACACTGTGGTATTTGCAGATGGTTAAGCTGGCAGTGTAGAGATTCAAGGGTCTGTATTAATCCCTGGTTTAAACAAGGTATTTCATAATGTACTGTGCGCACCAAAACTACAAAAATAGCCTTGTAAGTGTGGCATCCCTAACCAGTGATGGATATGAAAACTTTTTCAAAGAAGATGAGGGGATTGTGTCCAAGGAGGGAGTAGTATGTGGTAAAGCCATAAAGAAAAATCACATTTATCAAATGGTAGCACAGGTGCAGTGTGAGAATGTAACAAATAAGCCACTGCATGATGGGTGTGCTCATTACCTTCATAGAGTTATGGGCCATATAAGCTTCAAAGGTTTGAGAAACCTAGAGAAGGTTTGCCCAGAGTTCAAGGTAGAGAACTGTAAAAGTTACCTGGACTGTGCTATTTGCAAAAAGGTAAAGGTCAAGGCTTACCCTGTAGTGAAGGTGAGCAAATGCATAACAGAGGCCTTTTCAGATTGTACATGCGGATTTAACAGGGCCGCATCAAGTAGAGTATAGGGGGTAGCAGGTTTACCCTATTGATAGTAGATAGGCATACCAGGTTTACCTATGTGGCAATGCTCAAAACCAAAAGTGAGACTGCTGATATGATCAAAAAATGGGTCAATTTTGTTAAAAGGGAGTTTCCCTACAAAGTTGGCACTTTTGTGACAGACAGAGGGGGCGGGAATTCTTAAGTAGTAATTTGCAGCAGTGGTTTGGGCAGAAAGGGATCCAACATAAAACTACAAATCCTGGATGTCCAGCTGAGGATGGTTTGGCTGAATGTAGGATTGGGATGATAAACCAAATAAGGGATTGTATGTTAGAGGATTCTGGAGCGCCAGCTAATTTGTGGGGAGAAGCAACAAGAACCGCTTGTCATATTGTAAATAGGTCATGGCGCAGTGCGATACACCAAACACCATACTACTTATTGTATGGAAGAGCACCAAACCTAAAGTATTTAAGAGTGTTTGGACAATTTGCATCAGTGTACATTCCTCCTCAGTTCAGGAAAAAGAATCAGCCGAAAAGCCAAAGGTTGTGTTTTGTGGGCTATGAGGGGAACAAGTACAGGTTCCTGATGGGTGGGAATAGGCTTTTGTATTCAAGGAGTGTTAGTTTTGAAATCCATGCTGGGTGGAAGAGAGTGTACCATGACCAGAATGTTGTTGTAGAACAGAAAGCCAGTGTGGTAGATAAGAACAACAGAAATGGAGGGGTACATGCATCCAGGGATGTCTTAGATGAGAAACCAGGTGTGTCACAACAGCCTGGAATTTCGAGAAAAAAGGGCACTTTGAAGGTGCCTGGTACTCCAGAAGAGCCTAGCACTTCATTAGTCTTGCAACCAAAGCCAGAGATAGTGACTGTGAAACAAGAACAAGTTCAGACTCATGGGCAAGACACTAAGGCTAGTGTTGGTAGCAGTGACACTGAGGGTGGTCAAGGTACATTCCTGATTCCCATGAGGTCTCAGAAAGGAAAGTTCTTTGTAGTAAAGCAGGGACAAGCCTCTTCTGTGGCAGCAGTAAAAAGAACTGAAAACACTCCAGAAAGAGCCAGGAGAACATGCACTAAGCAGGAGGGTTGGAAGAAAACCAAAGCTCTGGTGTGTGTGGCAGAGTATAGCCAGGATATGTTTGGTGGGATGGTCAGGCCTGTAAGTAAAAGGAAATTGACAAATGATAGCACCAGGGAAGCCAGAGCTGGGTGGGTCAGTAGCATGGTCTATCAAGGTCTAGGAAAACACTGTGCCATTGTAAATAATGGGAATGGAGTCTCAGATTCTATAGGTATCAGCGAATAAGGTGACAGTATATAAAAGGATAGGTGTAAATGACACATGGGACACACCACATGTCATTTGGAGGGGACTGTCAGGAAATGACATGGATGTGACCACAAGATGGAGCTGTAAGCTTAGTAATGAAAGTAGTTAAGCTCCAGTGGCAGGTGTGTGTGTGAGTTAGCACTTGAGAGTATGCACATCTGAGATGCTTGATGTAACAGGCATTGTTTAACTGCCTATAAAAAGGAGATGGGAATTATCTCCAGTGTGGGTTTGTTGTGGATGGTGGTTGGTGAAGCAGTTTGTTGGTTTGAGAGAGATTTATGAGTATTAGAGACGGCTGTCCTACACTCTGTATATATATATATATATATATATATATATATATAGTCAATATACTGCGAACAAAGATTAAAGCCCTCAAGTTGAGTGAAGGCTGGCCTTCTTGTTGTCTTTATTTGGCAAGCCAGAGCTCAAGGCAGTGTGCTGGGGTGAAGGAATTTTTCCTTCTCAGACTGAAGTCTTTTGCAGAAATCTCTCCAGAAAACCTTCTCCTTGGCGTCCTGTCGCGTGGAACAACTCTGCAGGTGATCGTGGTGGACACAGCGCGTCTATCTACGCCCCAACATGTATGTATGTATGCACGTACGTATGTATTGAGAGTACAGGTTGACTCCCATATCCATGGATTTGGTATCCAAAGTTTCACTTATCTATGTCTGAAAAAATATGTTCTAGACATTTCTAGGTCCTCCAGTGTGATTCAAGGCCAGGGGGAAGAAGCTCAAGGTGAGGATTGCCTTGAAACAGTACACACACACACACACACATTTGTTAGACTTTGTTTTTTTAATTGTTTGAATGGTATACTCTGTTTAACAGTGTTGATTCTTAATGTATCATGTTTAAAGACATCAGTGGGCCTGTTACTTTTAACAACACCAGGCTTGTGCCCCCCCCCCGTGACATCACAAGGGGTCATCTCTAGCTCTCAGGTTTTGGCCCTGAAATCTGAGGTGTCTGTACTAGGCAAAAAAAACCCAGATTGCTCTGCAGTAATGGCAATTTGCAGCAGCTGCTATTAGTCTTAATGTTTTGTTTGTTTGTTTGTTTGTTTGTTTTTTGGCAGATCGCAGGCATGCAAAGCTATCCATGTTTACTGTGCAAATGGGCATGTCAGAAAATCAAGATGATGTCCACCAGTGAATTACTTGTGTTTTAACTTACCACAATTTGCCACCACTGGACAGTATTTTTTTTTAAAAAAAAAACATGGTGGGAGGGAAAGATAAACCTTTTGCTTTAATAAAAAAGCAAACGGGGAAAAAAACAGTTTAATCACCTTAGCACTCGTTTCCTAAGGCAAAAATCCAACATGGCAGTTCTGGGTGTTTGCCTTGTTGACAAGCTCTGCCCCCGCTCATGTCCAACCAATCACCAGCTCGTTTTGGGAATGCGAATCAGTTCAGTTGCTTGTCCCAAGGGGCAGGAATGCACATTTCCTTTGCTGTTTTTTTTTTTTTAACTTTGGGAAAAGCTGCAAAGACTTTTACCATGTATTTTTTTGGCATTTTGCCCCTCCCCACCCTATGAATACAGTGGAGTGATGCAGAATCCCATTGAGGCAGGTCATATTCTCACATTCTGTAAGGAGTATTTTTGCTGTTTAGACAAGCCCTTAGCGCCTGGGATAATCCTCATGTGGCCACCCTACGGAGAGGGAGAGGGAGATCAGTTGCAAAGAGATATACCGTATATTCCAGTGTATAAGAGGACTGGGCATATAAGAAGACCCCCCAATTTTCAAGTAAAAATCTAGAGTTTGGCATATATTCGCCGTATAAGACCACCTCCCCATTAGGCTGGCTGGCTGGGGAGCCTTGCCAGCTGATCCTCTTTGTTTCCCAACTCACGAGGATCTCCTCGTGAGTTGGGAAAGCAAACAGGATCAGCTGGCAAGGTTCTCCCAGCCAGCCAGCTGCTACATTCTCCCCTCTCTTCCACCTTCCAGTCAAACTTGACTTGAAGGTGGACGAAAGGGACGAAAATACCTGGTTTGCCTCGTCTGCCCCCCCCCTCCATTTTCATTCTCTTTGAAAAGGAATGAAGATGGGGGGAAGTGGGGGCAGCCACTGCAAACCGCAAGATTGGCCCCTTCTACCTTCCAGGAAGGTGGAAGAAAGGGGCGAACATACCCGGTTTGCCATGGCCGCTGTAAGGGTGGCTAGAGGGGGGGGGCTTTCCACCCACCCACCGCATCCCCGAGGCCATGACCGGGAGTCTGATTGTGGCTTTGGGGAGGGTGGAAGGGTGATTAGAGGGGGGGGCTTTCCACCCACCCACCCCCTCCCCGAGGCTGTGACCGTGGGCCTGATCGCAGGTTCGGGGAGGGTGGAAGGGTGGCTCTCCACCCACCCCACCCCTCCCGAGGCCGTGACCGGGAGCCTGATCATGGCTTCGGGGAGGGTGGAAGGGTGACTAGAGGGGGTTTTTTCCAGCCACCCACCCTTCCCTGAGGCAGCAACCGGGAGCCTGATCGCGGGTTCGGGGAGGGTGGAAGTGTGGCTCCAGGGGGGGGGCTTTCCACCCACCCTCTCCCTGAGGTTGTGACCGGGAGCCTGATCCTGGCTTCGGGGAGGGTGGAAGGGTGGCTCTGAGATATGAAGATGGAGGGAATGGGCGGCCTCCGTTACAATACACGTGATTCGCCCCTTTCTTCCACCTTCCAGGAAGGTGGAAGAAAGGGGTGAATGTACCCAGTTTTCCTCAGCTGCCGCTCGATTTCCTGTGTGTTTGTTCCCTTTGCAGAATGAACACACAGTAGATTGAGCGGCGTCCGCAGCAAACTGCAACGTTCGCCCCCCTCCTCTGTCTTTGATTGCTCCCCAAAGGGGGAGAAGGCAGAGGAGGGGGGTGAATGAACCCGTAAACACTTTGCCTCACCCCCGCCCAATCTCCTGCCTCTTTGCTCCATTTGTGAAGGGAGCGAAGAGGCAAGAGATCGGACGGTGGGTGAAGCACAAAGTGTATCCGGCGTATAAAACGACCCCCAATTTTGGAGGCTATTTTTCAGGGCTCAAAGGTCATCTTATACACCAGAATATATGGTAGGTCCTTTCCAATAATTCTCTGACAGTTCAGATATGCTCTGCTGAAATAGGCAGAGTTGATCAGCCTCTGTACTAATTAAGTATTCTTATGCCATACTTGGGGTTGTATTGCACTTGGCACATAATGATAGGGTTTTTTTTCCCTGAGTGAAGGCCACCTTAGCATAGTGCAGGTGGCATAAGAAGTGGTTATCATTTTTCAGACTTTTGTGAAGAGTTGAGATTTTCAAACTTATTTTCCTTCCTCTTCCTTATAGGTTTCTAGTCAAACACCCCCTGATATCTCATTTTCTTCTTCCCGTGGATCAAGGTGGGCTAGATGCTGAACACAGATTGTTCTGGGGTTGGGGTAATTGAACCTCTTATTGTTCACTCATTCTTCAGGCTGAGCTGAATGTCATCAATCAGAATGACGAGCACATTAATTATGATGTATCACCCACAATATCAGCTTGTTGTTGGGCATTTTTCTTGGGTGACTTGTAGCTTTCAGGGGACTGTGCAAGACAGAAGCAGGATATTACTGATATTAGCAAAAAACAAACAAATAAACAAAAAAGGCCTGATAGAACTTCCAAGGAAATATAATCAACCAAGGGGGCATCTTTATCACTCAGAGCTTAGAAGTGTTGCTTTTTTTGGACTACAACTCTACAAATCCCCTGGCCACACAATTTGGAGCTATAGTCCAAAAATAACTTTTCCATGTTTTGCGTTTTCCAGGAACTTACAACCCAAATGTTGGCAGTAAGAAGAGAAAGAAAAGGAAGAGGAATGATGGGAAAGGCAATTCTTGGTCAACAATTAGAGAGCCAGTGTGGTGTAGTGGTTTGAATATTGGATGAGGACTCTTTAAAATAAGAATCCAAATCCCCACTCACATATAGAGACCCATTGGGTGATTTTGGGCAAATCACGCTGTCTTAGCCTCAGAGGAAGGCAAGAACAAGCCTCCTCTGAACAAATCTTGCCAAGAAAATCCTAGGATAGGGTCACCACAAGTCAGAATCAACTTGAAGGCACATTTGTTGTTTTGTGTGCCTTCCAGTTGTTTCTGACTTATGGTGACCCTAAGGTGACCGCTATCACAGGGTTTTATTTGCCCATGACCCTGATGTGTTTCAAGGTGGTGGGCTATTGCTATGGTAGCCAGCTATATCATCAGTTCTGGGCACCACTACAACTGATTGCCCTGCCATGATTTGGCAGCAGCTGGCAAAGGGAAGGAAGCCATGCCACTTTGCTCCAACATGCTACACTCCCCTCTCCTCACTTTGCCATAAAATATACTGCTAAAGTAAAGAAATAGGTTTTTGCTAGGTAAGCAAGAGATTTCTGCTAGCAGCCTCTGTTCAGTTCTGGTCCTCAAAATGAATTCACAGAATCATAGAGTTGGAGGAGACCACAAGGGCCATCCAGTCCAACTCCCTGCCACAATCAAAGCATTTCCGACAGATGGCCATCCAGCCTCTGTTTAAAAACCACCAAAGAAGGAGACTACACCACAGTATGATGCAGTGTATTCCACTTCCGAACAGCTCTTACTGTCAGGAAGTTCTTCCTACTATTTAGGTGGAATCTCTTTTCTGGTAGTTTGAGTCCATTGCTCCGTGTCCTAGTCTCTGAAGTAGCAGAAAACAAGCTTGCTCCCCCTTCAATATGACATCCTTTCAAGTATTTAAACATGGCTATCATGTCACCTCTTAACCTTCTTGATTCTATAGCTCAGAAGTCTTCATTCTAAGGGTATGTTTTGAACGCATAGTTTTGGTTGATGAATCTTGGGATTTGAATAAAAAAACACAAAGCAGGCCCCACAAATGTGAAACCTGATCATACCTAGAGTAAGGGTACTGGGACTCCGTTAGTTTCAAGAACTTCAAAGAAAGAATGAATTCTGAGGAGGAATTGTAAGTGTCTAGGCAGGGCCGGTTTAAGGAATTTTGGGGCCCCCTGCAATGCTTTATTTTGGGGCCCCCATATGTTTATCTCAGGTCAATGTAACCTAACCTATTCACAATACAGGATGCTCAGATTACAGTAGGACCCCCGTATCCATGGATTCATTATCCATGGGAGACAAAACAGCACAACTACCATAAAGTCTTCTTAGAAAACCTTTGTCAGATAAGGGGGTCAGCAGGGGCCCCCCTTGACCTTGGGGCCCCCTGCCAATGCTGATTTGGCAGACTGGTTAAACCGGCCCTGTGTCTAGGGCTCCCAGGTGTCCTGTTTTTTTATGGGCCTTCCCATATTTGAATGGATCAGTGGGTGGGTGAGTGGGTGGATGTGTAAATAGCTGGACTCCTAAAGTTCCATCACATATTGTGGTGATACACGATATCCCAAATTCCTAATCTGAGACTATGTACCAGCTACATTCATACCTGACAGCTCCCCAAGCATTTAATGTGTATGCAGGAATCAGGTTGTAGGTATCCAGTGCCAGGGGTCTGCCTGCTGTTGTGAGATTTCCATGGGTTTTACGTTTCCTGCAAGTCCTGCAATTTCATGGGAACTCTGGGATCTTGCGGGAGATCCTTGGGTCCCATATTGCTTTCTAGAAAACCTAAGCTGCTGTCATGAGAGAATTCTGGGAGGGAAGTGAAGACCAGACCTCAAATTGGGTGACTGTTATGTTATTACTCTGTAGATACCATTAAAACTTTTGGGCTGGATCCTTCCCAGTGGTTTACTATATTTGGCTATATGTTTAATATTCACTCTTCCTCTGTTAGGTCTACAAATATCTCCACTCTTCTTTTTTGTCTTTTGGATGTTCATCTAAGATGTGAATTTCATAACTGTAATGCCAAGTTTTTTTTTAATGCATTCAGACACATAAATGTAATTTCATGTGATAGGTTATCACTGCCTGGAGAAACTGTAACCAAACAGCCTAACAAATGCACAACAAATTCCCCACCCCCCAGTCCCATCTAATAGGACAATGTAACAATTTCTAAATAGCAGAAAGCTACGTTTTGTTTCCTCTCTCTATTGTTCCCTCATCTCAAAATGTGTGTGCATGTGTGTATAGCTGAGTCAAAATGGCACACCTCAAAATGCTGACATCTAGTGATGGAGAGAGGCAATGCCTTATGCAATGGACATGGAATACCTAATCAGCAAGATCTGCACCTTGTTTTGCTATTTATTTATTCAATTTATTTTCCCATTTTTCCTGGCATGGGACCCAAAGAGGCTTACAATGATTAAAAAAAAAAATCAAAGCTTAGCTAAAGTCTTATTTTGGCCAAATTGATCACCAACAATGGTCGCCCTGGCCTCACGTCGAGAGGCATGGAGACGCACTATCCACAATGCTGCAGCCTTATTTGAGAACTCACGCCAAACAAGTCTTGAAGAGAAGCAACAATGCAGAAAGAATCACAACCCAGAAACATCACCCAAGGAGACCTTCTGCTGTGCTGTCTGCAACCGGACTTGTTTATCTCGGAATGGCCTTTTTAGTCATCAGCACGCTTGCAGAAAGCGTGGGATGAGTCCTTCCTGAATCTTCGTTCGCGAAGAAAAGCCAGAGAGAGATTTTACAAATTAAAAAAACACAAACAACAATTCTTTTAAAAAACGCATAGTAAAAAACAACAACAACAGTTTAACATAGATTTAAATTATAATCGAAAAGGTACCAGATAAAAACACAGCATACCACTTTCAAACACCCTTCTGACATGTGATTAAAAATTAAAGACCTGCTTTTGCCTGCCAGCAAAAAGAGAACAGAGAGAGCTAACTGGACCTCTTGTGGAAGAGAGTTCAACAGCCTGGGAGCAGCCACTTAGTAGGCCCTCTCCTGTGTCCTCACTTGGTATTGTTAAGGTCTATCTGGGTAATCATAAGGAAATCTCATAGCCAAGGTTCAATTATATTCAGATGAATTTTATTCTCTGCTAGCAAAGAGTAACACAGGGCATAAACCACCATGCTGTGTTCCTCGAAACAAGGCACACATATCTTTTTATTATAGAGAAACAAAACCTAAAGATCTAAGGCACTGCACATGTGTATTATAGTAGTCACCAAACAGACCTTTTTTGGAAGAGAAATAATTTCTCAGCTCTCTGTGTCAAGTTTCTATTTTTGATATCTCAAGGCCCCCGAACTGGGCAGTGCGCCCAGAAGAAAATAACATTTGCCTAGGCTGAATGACCCATTGTTTCTGATTCTAATAAACAAGACAAACCGTATTATTCTTCCAAACACAGCATACTGTCTGTTTCTGGGCTTCTGGCCAAGCTGGAGCAAGTATAGTTATATTTCTCAGCTTTCTCTGACACAGACATATTTTGGCAGACTAGGTCTTTTTCTCTACAGACTCAATATAACAAGCTTTTGGGAAATCAATACAGACCGACCCTCTCAGTATGTCTGTGATAATGATGGGACCAAGAGAAAGCCCTTCCTCAAAAATCTTAAAATTCAGGAAGGCTAGTATAAGGAGATACGGTCTTTCAGATAGTCCGGACCTAAGTGTCACCTGTAGGTAGAAATGTTTTATATCACCACTGTTTGATATCCTCCACCTGCACTTCTTCCTGGTGAATGAGATCTGGGCCTCATTCTTATGATAATAAAGTCAAAAACAGGCTATTACAAAGTATTTTAGGTAGGGTGCCCTTGAAGATAATTTGAAACCTACAGCTAGTATGGAAAGGCACTCTCAGCCATCTGGCAGGAAATGCACTTGAGCATGATTCAAAATACTAATGAACAAGGTGAGGTTTAATAGGTGACACCTCTGTATAAGGTGGAAAACTAAGGGGAATCTCAGATTCTAAAGTCTTATCACAGGACCACCTCAATTTCCCCCCTTTTTCCTATCCAGATGATGGAAGAAGAGGTGTGAACGTTTTGCACATTGGTTGAATGGACACACATCTTTGTTGTTCACTATGAACACAACAGCCAGATTCTTATTGGTATCTTATGCATGTGTACATTCTCTTGTCGAAGTGATTGGACATTTTTGTCCAATGTGGAATGGGCACATTCAATTTCAGGTTGCAGAAGTGGAGTTGTTCAGGTGATGTCATTGTGTGCAGATGAGCATTGCATGTGGATGCACATTGTGCTTGCATATGCATGCACATGTTTGGTTGAATTTTAGGTGTTTTGGTTCAGTAGTGCAATGTTGCCATTCAGTACAAGGGCTGAGTAGCACAATAAATGCATCACATGTGGAGATTTACTCTACACAACCCATGTAGGATCTTGACTATATTTTCATAGCATAATGGAAGACTTATGGGAGACAGACAACCTCTGTCGCCTCTCTCAAACAACAACAACAACAACAACAGAGCATCAAGACTAAATTGCTGACTCTGTCAGGATATTGGGACATGCAGTAGATTTATTCTGTAAAGAGCTGGAATGTAACAAACGATCTGCAGAGTACAGCATAGAGAGAGCTAGTGGCAGTTTGCAGAAAGCTAGCAAATGTATCAATATTGATGAGCTCTCAGCTCTGGTGCAGAGCTGACTGGGGGAGGTGCTAGGAACTCTGCAGAGCTGGTATTTAGTTTGTCCTATAGAGCTGAACTGAGCAGTTTAGATCTCAATGTGTGAAGATGTTTTCTCTTGAATGCTGTATATATTGGTAAATACTCTTCATTATGCCCAAGTAAAGAGAAGTTTCTTTTAGACACAAAGCCTGTGTCTGTATGTTTATTCTGATGCCTGAAGGAACAATACTCTGTTGTTTATTATATGCTGTCTGGACCTGTTTAGGTTCCCAGTGCACGCTATAACCTCTGACAGACTCCACCTACCGTGTGTGTGTGTGTGTGTGTGTGTGTGTGTATCCAGCTCCATCTAGTGACTGACCATATAATGACACTGTCTACCCTCATGGTATGTAGAAATTCATTTCTATAGGGGTTGAATTAATGTGATTCATTCTGCTCAAAAAGGTTTTGGTGGGAGTTTGTCCCATCACATATAGGGGGTTCTATACAGAGTGCCTCACATTGTTTTGAGACATGGCTTAGAAAGGTTACCTTTTTGGACTACTGCTCCCAGAACCTTTCAAACAACATGATTGCTAGCTAGTGGGGAGGGGGAGTTGTAGTCCAAAAATGTATTTTCTTCCCAGCTTTTCCCCCACCCCAGTGTGTGATGGAGGGGAGGGCTATATGCCAGATTGTCTTTTGTACAATTGGGAGTGGTAGTCTAGTAACAGTGCAATCTTTTGCATGTCTACTTGGAAGTAAGTCCCTCTGACTTTAATGGAACTTCCAAGGAAGCATGCATAGGATGGCATCCTAAGAATCCAAAGCAGGTCTTTGCTCTTTGCTTAGTGGGGAGACTGTTCTTTAATTACCATGTGTGATCCTATAATTTTAATTATGCAGTTATTACAACATTAAAAACTATGATTCCCTTTTAAATCTTCCTAAGAACACACTTTTATTACATTTTTATTACTTAGTAATGATATGCTATTTTATTATTCTTAAGGAAATAATTTAATGATTATGCTATCTTAATATGATCTAGCTGAATGTAGCATCCCATTTTTATGCATGCCTTCCACCCATTCTGAATATTTGATGGGAGACTCACTGACCTGAGACATTGTAAAAAGGTGGCTTTGAGAAGCAACCTGGTTTCATAGTTTTCAATGAATGCATAGCTTGGTTTGAAAATGACATTGAGGAAACATGTCAAGGAGATTACTTTTTACTCTTCATGGTAAAACATCCCAGGTTGTTCTGTTTCATCACCAGCATTCTTTTGGATGCAGGAATGCTGGAGATTTATGTCATATTTGGTAAGAAAGGGTTGCCTTAGTCCGAGGGTGGGAGAAAGGATGGACTTCTACCTATTAGCCAAAATACAAGGACTCCATCCTCTGGCTATTGTTGGGAGGGAAATTGTCAGGGGATGATAGGACACTCAATCCCCAGCAGAAGCGAAAGAAAAAAAAAACCCTACCTCAGCAGACTTAGTAGCAACCAGTTCCCAAGAATATTCACACACAGAATGTTTTCATGTCCAGAAAACAGGAGGTACTTTAATCTTCAAGTAGTTGCAGATATTCACAAATATTTACAATCTTGTCAGTCAAACTGCTATGCCAGGAACCCATGAATTGCAAGAAAAGAATGCATTCTAGTCTAGCTCACTTATATACACCTCTACAGGGCATTGGCTTACTTAACCACATGGGCATATTGCATCATATCTTGTACTACATAGCTTGCCCTCTAATAACCCTCCTTCTATAGCTGTGGCATGACTTGGCAGTTCATGGAGTCAGCCATCATGACTCAGCATGACTTCTGCAGTTGTTTGGCCATTGTATAATGGAGTTCAGTCTCTAACTCCTGAAAGAAATGTATACCTACAACCACCTGTCAATGAGAGCAGTGATTCTCTTTCCTGCTGTCAGAGGAGTTGTCTAAATGGTGAAAATACTCCTCACGGAAAATGTCTGAATGGGATTTTGCATCATTCCACCATATTGTAAAGGAGGGGGGGGTCCAAAACGCCATATTCTCTGTAGGAAAAGCCTTCACAGCTTTTCCTATATTTTTTGAAAAACAGTAAGGGGGGTGAGCATTCTTGCTTGTTGGGATAAGCAACCAAATTGATTTGCTATCCTAATACCAGCAGATGATTGGTTGGACAAATGTGGGGGGTGGAGCTTGCTAACAAGGCAAGTGTCCAGAACTACCATGTTGGCTTTTTGCCTCAGCGAGCAAGTGCTAAGGCAATAAAACAGGGTGGGGTGGGTTTTTGTTGTTGTTGTTGTTGTTTGCCTTTTTGTTAAGGCAAAATATCGCTCTAGTGCACATTGAATATAAGGTGTTTTTTTTTAAAATGTTTGCTGGCAGCAAATTGAGGTAATTAAAAAGCAAGTAATTTACTCATGGCTGCCATCTTCATTCGCAGGCATGCCCATTTGCACAGCAAACATTGATAGCTTTGCATGCCTGCAATCTGCAAAAATCCCCATTAAGACAAATAGCAGCTGCTGTGAATTGCCATTACTATGGAGCAAGCCAGGTTTTGTTTTGTTTTTTGCCTCGTATAGACGAGGTCAGAGATCCCTATTCCTGCATCTCAATGGTTAAGATCCTACATAGAGCAGGCCAGGGAACACTCTGCCTAATCCGTTCTGTGTGCTCACCCCTACTTTAGCAGCTGTCAAGCCCCAGGAAAAAAGGGAGAGGAAGGCAATTCAGATAAAGAAGTAGCTGGTCTGAGCTCAAAGGGAGGAAGAAATGAGAGTGCACTCATAGATGAATTGCACCTTCCTTTTCTTTCCTCTCAACCTAGACCAACTACATCTTCATTGGCTGAATTGCTTCCACTCTTCCTCCCCTCCCTACCAGTAAGTAGCAGCAGGAGCATGTTCTGGGGGTTGACACCTTCCAGCAGAGATGTTTTGGATGGAGCGCAAAGGGCTACAAAATAGCTACCTGGGACCTATTCAAAAAGAGACCTACATGTATATAAGCCACACTTACACACTCCTATTTCACTAAGAGGAACCTGGCATATATATATATTTTTAAAAGGAATGGATTGCATGTAAGAAAAGGGAGAAGAAGTAAAGCCTGGATCCCAGCAAAAAGGAGATATGGAAAAGCTCAATCTGAAAGTTTATCTGGGAACCCAGAGACATCAGAGGAGGGAGGCATGGCCATGATTTGACCTGTGGAGGGCTACAGAGGAATTGACCACCCACAACTCCCAAATAGTTCCTTCTGCTGTGCTTTCTGCAACCGGACTTGTTTATTTCAGATTGGTCTTTTTAGTCATCAGCGCGCGGGATGAGTCCTTCCTGAATCTTCGTTTGCGAAGAAAAGCCAGAGAGGGAGGAGTTACCAGTACTGAATTACATTTGGCACGGCCTATTGTATTCTCTGCTGTGGCACCCCAGGTATGGAACACCCTTGGAGGCCCGAGTGGCACCAACACTGCAGCTGTTCAGACACCAAGTGAAAAATGTGGCTGTTCATGAAAGCTTTTGGGGCCTAATTGATTTTGTTAAAATGCTCTCACAGCCATGGTTTTTAATGTGTTTTAAGCCATTTTAACTCTTTTAATCTGTCTTTTTAACTAGTTGAATTGTTTAATATGTTTTTAGCCTTGCAAAGGTTTCTTTTAATATTTACACTTACAATTTGTCAGGCTGGTTTTGTTGTACACTGCCCTGTGGTCTCTGGATAGAGTATGGGATACAAATATTTAAATAAAGAAACAAATAAATTTACAGCCACATGGGTTTTCATCTCCCTGGTGTTTGCCATGTTTCCATGTACTTATATTTTCATTGTAAGCACTAAAAATGTTATGTCTTTCTATTCCTTCTGGTTTCAGCAATGGGGTTAGGCACAACGGAGGGCAGATTGTCTGGACCAATGAATAGATTTACATAGGGAAGTTTGATGTTCAGTGCTCTGGTTGCAATAAATGCTCTATTGTCCTATACATAATGGTGCTCTAAAAGATTGTCCTTCTGTGTCATATATCAAGGCTAAAGGAGATTGCCTAGGCATCCAATCTGAGGCAGTTCTGTGTCCCATTCACCCTGCCTGATGAATTTCTTCCTCTTCAGTTTAATGAGTGGTTATTCATTTCCTTAGTGCAGGTTCTTTGATACTGACCCTTTGGAACCGATGTGGCATTCACAGGAGCACTACCTTGGTAAGTGGCTCACAGCAAAGAAAATTGGTAATTGAGATGAGAGCTGTTGGGGATGGAACACTGAACGTTTAATTCCAAACACATCTGGAAGAGAATACAATGTCCAAGGCCGGAATGTGCCCCTAAACAGGGATGCGAAAAACTCTCTGTGTAAATTTTGTGGCATTTCTCGAAATCTCACCTTCATTCCCATCTCAGCCTTCATTCACATCAAGTTGAAAGACTTTGTTTTTATCTTCCCACATAGAATTTTTGTCCATATGCATTTCCCATAACGTAACCATTTATTCACGTACTTTCCCTAAGGTTTGCATCATGGTACACATTTTCCCCATTGGTAAAATTGCATTTTGCAATTGTGTGCATTTTAAGACATTCTCTCTCTCTCTCTGGCTTTTTTTCACAAATGAAGATTCAGGAAGGACTCATCCCATGCTTTCTGAAAGCGCGCTAATGACTAAAAAGGCCAATCCGAGATAAACAAGTCCGGTTGCAGAAAGCACAGCAGAAGGTCTCCTAGGGTGATGTTTCTGGGTTGTGATTCTTTCTGCGTTGTCATTTCTCTTCAAGACTTGTTCAGTGTGAGTTCTCAAATAAGGCTGCAGCATTGTGGATAGTGCATCTCCATGCCTCCAGGTGTGAGGCCAGGGCAGACCATTGTTAGTGATCAATTTGACCAAGCCTGAGATGTTGTTTCAGGGAGTCCTTGTATTGCTTTTTTGGAGCGCCCCTCTTACGCTGACCTATGGTGAGTTCACCGTAGAGTATTATTTTTGGGAGGCGATGGTCCTCCATCCTAGAAACGTGCCCTGTCCAGTTCAGCTGTGTTATCAGTATCATGGCCTCAATGCTGGTGATCTCTGCTTGCTCAAGCACAGCAACATTCATCACATAGTCAGTCCAGTATAAACCTCACAAATGTTCACATTTGTGAGGCACGGTATGCTTTGTTTCACAATGGATATCAAGAGGTGTGAAACAGGTAATTTCAATGAGAATGTTTTTTTTAAATGTTCCTTTGTTTTTAAAAATATAATAACAAAGAAAGTGAAATAGAAAAAAAAAGCCATAGTTTCAATATCCAAAATCTCTTTAGACCTAAAACTACATTTGGTTCAGGTATATTGGATAATACATCTTTTTAGAAAGAAATTGTCTACATTGACTAAATGCTGGAGATATAATACAGACAATGGCTAAGATCCTACATGGTTATCTGTAACTTAAGAGCACCACATGCAGAACTCTGCTATGGCTTCCCCCTTACCAGGCCCAAGAGTCACTGTGTTGCTGTGACAGTTGACTCTAAAGGCTAGTCCATTGTTGGTAGTGAGCTGACAGAACAACTCTGTTCTGTAGCCAGAGACAGACCAAGGCCATCTTCCTTCAAGGTCCTCCAGAGTCCTCTAGACAGCTCAGTAGATAATGCTATCAGTTTGTGTCCAGCTATGGGAACACAGCCAGGACTTTATCAGATTGCCCCCCCCCATTAATGTTCTTTTGCCACATATTTACTGGTGTTTTTATGCTGGCAAAAGAACCCCCTCTACCAGACCTACCTTTAGCAGCATCAGAAAGGCAGCCCTGGCAGCAACGGAGCTCAAATGGAGCTCCGTTTACTTCCAGGGTTGAGATCTTGCTGATTCTCTCAAGAAGATGTGAGCGCAGCAAATTGAAAAAATTAAGCAAGACAAAGACATAAAACATAGACACAAGCACAGAAACATACTTTAAAAATTACAAGTAAACCAGGGGAGGGTCATTAAAAAGAGCATCACCTACCTGGGTGTCATGATCTCACCCAGAAGTGTTCTGTCATTGACGCCGTATTCATGTGAGCACAATGGCGTGAGGATTCAAATGCCAGCAATGCCAGCAGCAAAGTGCCATGGCAGATCTATTGACAGCTTGGGCCATCAATAAAATAGAACAGCTTTTTGACAGTACATGATTGCAAAAGGACAACATCATATGGTATGTGCACCCTTTCATGATCATTAGGCATCGTTATGATGCCATATTTGCTGCATCTGATAAAGTCCCTTTGCACCACCATCACAGGACATTTTCATATGCCCCTTACTGCGCAAGCAGCCTCTGGAGCAGTAACGAGGCTGCTGTGTGGCAGGGGGTCCATTTTGAACGATGACGTCCCTCTCTCAGCATCATCCGTGACTGTTCTGGCTAGCATTGAAGGTGGCCATGCTATTTTTTACTCACAGACAACTTCCGTGAGTGAAAAATAGCGCTGCCACCTTCTATGCTAGCCAGAACAGTCACGGACGACAGTAAGAGAGGGACGGCGTCGTCCAAAATGGGCCCCCTGCCGCGGAGGAGCCTCGTTACTGCTCTGGAGGCTGCTTGCGTGGTAAGGGGCATCTGAAAATGTCGACAGACATATTCAGTGTGAATGCAGGAGAACGCTTTCTCTGTGGCTGCTCCCAGATTCTCCCTTCCCTTCGAAGGGGAGTCAAACTGGCTCCTACCTTCATGTCCTTGAATCGGCAGGTAAAGACTAGCAATGCTATTCTTCTTCAGATTTATTCCTGTGGTGAAGAATGAATAATTTGTTCAAATTTCTCCCCATTGTGAGAATATCTTTGGAAGCATTACATGGCAGTGTTATTTTTAACTCCCAAGTCTTCAAATATTTTTTTTCTATACCCAGTAAAGACCTTTCTACTCTTGTAGGCTTTGTGGAACTGATAGTTTTATCTGTGAAGGGCTTTAAAAAGAAGGTGCTGCACTACCTTTATTCAGTGCTTTTGAATTAATGTTTTAAACCATTTAATTTTTTTTTTATTCTGACAAGCTTTTAGAATGGAAGTTTTCCAGTGAAAGGGCTTTTAAGAGGGAGCTGTTCGAAATTCTAAAATTTGTTCTAAAATGTACTGTTTTAAACTGCTTTTTATTGCTTTTAACTGTGTTTTTTTAATTGTTTGAATATTGTTAAGAGTTTAATTATATTTTAATCTTGAGCTTTTGTTTTTTTAAAAACCATTTTTGTATCATCTTGATTTCTAAATTGCCTTAAATTCCAATTAAGGTAGTGGCGGTTGATTCTTGCTTCCAAAGAGATAGCTGCATGAGCCTGGATTTGTATACACCAGTGAAAAACCCTGAATCACCCCTGAATCTGGCCCGATAATGTCACTCAATAAGTGGCCTTTCCCCCCAAATCTGATGCAATAGTGACACACAATGTACAGCCCCATTCGCACCAGACTCAGGGAATACCCCCTTAATCCTGGTTTTACAAAACTTGCAGTTTTCTCTGGAGTTTGCATGAAACTCCAGAGGAAACTGGTGTGTGAACAATCTATCTGCACTGGATTCAGGGAGTGTCGAGGAGATGAAGGACAAGCGCTGTCTGAGGTGCTGCCATTCACCCCCCCCCTCAGCTCCACTTCTCATTCTAATGGCTGAGCCCCAGAGGTAGTTGCTCTCTCTGAGGTCAGAACCCCCAGTGAGCCCCACAATAGTGAGTCTAGCCACCTTCAGAGAGGGTGACTACCATTGGGGCTTTGACTTTCCAGTGCACAATTGCCCTTCTAAGTTCTGCCCCACCATCATGAGTCAAGCTGTCTGTTCTGGCTTCAGAGAGGGTGACTACCACTGGTTCTTTGCTTTTCCCAGAGCTCAGTGTCAAGCATGAGTAACAGCTTTGAATGAAAACCAAGTAAAAACCCAATGCAGATTCAGACTTTAGCAGGTGTGACACTTAAATCCAGGCTAGAGTAGTCCGAATCTCATCCATATTTTTACCCCCTGTATAGTTAAGCCCTCTGTCACAACACAGAGTTAAAATGAGGTTAGTGGGAAGAAGGAAGCACTTGCTTGTGGCAGCAGCAGAGGTAATATGGGCAATCACTCCTCATGGCCACCATTTTATTTTCTCCTACTTAAGGAAAGGGATCTAGGAGTCCTAGTAGACCACAAGTTGAACATGAGTCAACAGTGTGATGCGGCAGCTAAAAAGGCCAATGCGATTTTGGGCTGCATCAATAGAAGGGAAGTAATAGTGCCGCTCTATTCTGCCTTGGTCAGACCTCACCTAGAATACTGTGTCCAGTTCTGGGCACCACAATTCAAAAAGGATATTGACAAATTGGAGCGTGTCCAGAGGAGGGCGACTAAAATGGTGAAAGGTCTGGAAACCATGCCTTATAAGGAGAGACTTAGGGAGCTGGGTATGTTTAGCCTGGAAAAAAGATGGTTAAGAGGTGATATAATAGCCCTGTTTAAGTATTTGAAGGGGTGTAACATTGAGGATGGAGCAAGCTTGTTTTCTGCTGCTCCAGAGATTGGAACTCGGAGCAATGGATGCAAGCTCCAGGAACAGAGATTCCACCTCAACATTAGGAGGAACTTTTTGACAGTAAGAGCTGTTCGGCAGTGGAACACACTCCCTTGGAGCGTGGTGGGGTCTCCTTCCTTAGAGGTCTTTAAACAGAGGCTGGATGGCCATCTGTCGGGGATGCTTTGATCGTGATTTCTTGCATGGCAGGGGGTTGGACTGGATGGCCCTTGTGGTCTCTTCCAACTCTGCAATTCTATGATTCTAAGTGGCTAGAAATTTTGTCCACTTTCAGCTCAGGTTGCAGAAGCAGAGTTGATCATGTAGTGCCACTGTATATGCAGAGCACATGCATCATGTGTTGTGCATGGATGTGCATTTCACAATGAGCATGAATACACATGTGCATTTTGTGGCACATTTAGTTGCTCATGTGCTGTCTTGGTTCAGTTGTGCAACATTGCCACTCAGCAGAAAGGTCGTGGAACACAATATTTTACACTACACAGCTCTGACAAAGGAGCTCAGCCAACATATAAGCCAAAATCCTACCTCTTGCTTGTGTAGTTAAGTGATGGTTGCACTACACCACCTTTCTGTTGAATACCTACATTGTGCAACCAACTGGTCTGTTATTTCTGCAATGCCAGTGAATCAAGTGGTACACTGGAGGCACAGATCAATAGTTACACCATCCAAGAATGCACAATTGCAAGTGCAACGGTCACATTTCTAGAGCTCCATTTATGCAACAGTGAACTGAATATGGACCTTAAGGCATGGCCAACAACACACAAGGGAATCTACATGTGTGTAAAACACCCAACAGGATGCCAGTCTTTGTCTTTTGCTAGGACTGAAGCTGTCCATGCCTTTTTAAAAAAACAGTGCCCTCTTCTGCATTCCATTTCAAAGAAGTAATCTGTCTGTTTTGGAGTCTTTTGTAATCAGGAGAACAGTTTACAGCAATCAATAATGTAACTTTAATCTAAAATTCTTTCTTCCTCAGCAGTATCATTATCACTTCCACTTTTAAGTTAAGGAAATAAATGTGAAATCATCACAGCCTTCATCTAATGCAGCACGTGCCACTCCCCAATTTCCAAACACATCTCTGTTTCTGGTTAAAGACTTACATAGTATGATGAGTTCATTAGTTTGCTGGTGTGTGTCTTCTCACTTGCATTAAAGTACAAAAGGTCTTTTTGAGTTAGTGATAATTAGATGAGGTCATTAAAGCTACAATGAGATCACTACCGGCAGAAATGGCCTCACATTGTACAAAGTAAGGTCAAATCAGCCATAACTACTATTCATACCAGTTGCCTCCCCCACCCCCCAACCCATCCTCATATCTTCCGTTACATATACATTAAGAGACAGCAGTGGATGATCCAAAGTTTAACATGAACAAGATGCTCTGGGTGCTGTTATGGTCCAGATGTCAGGTGAGGTAAAGATGGAGGTAAGGTTTGCCTACTTAACATTTCAAGGGTAATGTGAAGCACCTGGGTGGGTTTTTACAGCTTAAAGTTGGAATACTGATGGCTCATAGTTGAACTTTTACCAGAGTCACAGAGTGTGAGTGAGGGAAGGCAGAATAAGGAGATTATCACTAAAGTGGTGCCAAAATGACACCAGCAGAACGCAAAAGGACAACATAGAGTCATAGAATTGTAGAGTTGGAGGAGACCACGAGGGCCATTCAGTCCATCCCCCTGCCATGCAGGAAATCACGATCAAAGCATCCCCGATGGCCATCCAGCCTCTGTTTAAAGACCTCCAAGGAAGAAGACCCCACCACGCTCTCAGGGAGTGTGCCAATATCACATGACATTATATTTTTGCATTCCGCTGTCAATGGATCGCTCATCCCATTTTGGTGCCGGCATTGCCAGTGTCTGAAACCTTGTGCCATTTTTGAGTTATGAATACAGCGTCAATGGGCAGTCCTGCCAGAACACGTATGGGTGGGATCATGAGAACCAGGTAGGCTACCCTCTTTTTGTACCCTCCCCAAGTTACTTGTTATTTTTTTAATATGCGTATGTCCTTTTGTGATCTTTTTTTGAGTTTTTTAAAATTATTTTGCATTTTCTGCACTCACATCTCACAAGAACAGGTGGGATTTCAGTGACTCCGTTAGAGCTCCATTCATTCCTGGGCTGCCTTTGGATGGAAGAGCAAGATAAATGTGATGGGGACGGTTATTGTGCTGGGACAGGAATGGGTCTGGAGATTGTGGGACAGGAACACTTTTTGCGTTCCTGTCTGATAATCTCCTAACACTCTCAGCATCACCTTTCTCTAGTGGCATTCTTCCTATAGTAGCTATATCAGTAGACACTAAACTCAGAATCATCCATGCCATAGTACTGTATTTCTAATTTCTATGTACAGGTGTGAAGCTGACAGTGAACAAAGGCGACAGGAAGAAAACACATTGGAAATGTGGTGCTAGAGGAGAGATCTGCAGATGTTATGGATTGCCAAAAAAACACAAATGAATGGGTCCTGGTGGAAATCAGGCTTGAACTCTTACTAGAAGTAAAGATGACAAACCTGAGGCTATTGTACTTTGGAAGACATGTATCTTGGGATGATATGACTGATTCGAAATGATGATAACTCTTGGTAAAGTGGAAGGCAGTAGGAAAAGAGAAATACCACATTATATAGGTGGATTGACTCAATCAAGGAAGCAACACCACTGAGTTTGCATGACCTGAGCAGGGCATTTGATGACTGGAGTACAGGGAGGTCACTTATTCATAGGGCTGACTTGACAGAAACTAACAGCAATATTTCCTTCACAGCCACTGAAGGAAATGACCCAGAAGGAGTTTTTTAAAGCCCTCTCCTGGGCTTAAAATGGCTAGAAGGGGCAAATATGTGTCAAATTATGGCCATCTAGGCCAAAAAAAAAAAAGCATTACAAATAATTTGAGGATACTGTGAGGGTAGGAGTCTTGGCTGCCCTCAAAACTGTGCACTGGGATTTTCCAGCAAAGCTGCCTGGTGGGAGAATCAGGGCAGATAACAGGAAATACTTTTCATAGCACAGTCACACTGTGGAATTTACTACCAAAAGATGCCAACTTGGACAGTGTTACAAGTAGATTATACAGATCTATGGAGTATAATTTTGGCAATAACTGCCAGCTAGTGGCTATTCTGAATTACATTATGGATGAAAAGCAGTATTGTATGGAACATGAATGTGCTCCCTAGTGTTCTGCTTGTGGGCTTGTCATAGATGTCTGGCTGCCCTCTGCAGGAACACCATTCTGAACTAGACAGACAAACATGGGTCCAACATGGCCCCTCTTAAGTTCTTATAATTTCTGCAGTGCAGCCAGATAACCTTCAAGGTTCTTTCTAGCTCCAAAAGTCTCTGATTCTTGTGGGTTGATGATGTGGGAGGCCTGAAATGACACGATCAAGGACTGTTTTGCAGCAGTGCATTAAGCTGAAAAGTATCAGGATGTCTTTTGCAAGTACCATTAAGTTTGGGCTGTTGGACATAAGGTCAAACAAATCTGATGGTATTCATTCCTGTGCCACGGTGAGCCAAAGAAAGGAGGGAATGAATAAGTATATACACCTAGCCTGAAGTTAATTCTATACACAATAGTTTAAATAATTTGATGCTGAAACAAAGTTTGTGTACATTGAATCATCAGAGAGCAAAAGTGTCACTATTTCAGCCACCCATGTGGGCAATTTTGGATTCTGGACTATTTCAGATTTTGGAATTCTGGATAAGGGAGACTCAGCCTGTATTTACTGTGTTGGCATTCCTTGATAACTTTGCCTTCTCCTTTTCTTTGGATGCCTCAACTGTATTTCTAAATGCTCAACTGAAGTTTTACATTGCTTCAGTGTTAGGAATTTGGGGACTGAAGGAAAATTCCATTGGTGAATAGAATTCCTATTTTGTAGAACTGTAAAGTTGGAAGAGAACACAAGGTCCATCCAGTCCAACCCCCCCTGCCTTGCAGGAATACTCAATCAAAGCATGCCTGACAGATGGCCATCCAGCTTCTGTTTAAAAACCTCCAAAGAAAGAGACTCTACCACACTCTGAGGCAGTGCGTTCCAGTGCTGAACAACTCTTACCCTCAAGAAGTAATGTTTAGGTAGAATCTCTTTTACTGTAGGTCGAATCCATTCTGTGCAGTGGCAGTTAAAATCTGTAAGACATTGACCTCCACAGCAGACTAGTCAGACATTGTCTTGCCTTGATATATCGGAGCTATACAATCTGAAATGCTATTCTTAACCTATGCCTTTATCCTCTTTCATTCTGTATCCCCCTTTTACCTGTGCTGGTCTATGACCGTAATAAAGATTCTATTCTATTCTATCCTAGGTTGAATCCATTGCTCCATGCCCTAGTCTATAGAGCAGTATGCCTTCACTTTTTTTCCTCCACCACAAATAGGAATTCAAATACCCCTGGATTGCACTATATCACTCTTGTTCTGAATATTGACATTGTTTGACCAATTGTATATGCCTGCTTATTGTCATTGGTAATGAGGAATGAATCACTGAAATCCCAGTGAATCAAATGGTACAATGGGCCCTCTGTAGCCACTGGGGTTTGGTTCCAGGATCCACTGTGGATACCAAAATCCATGGATGCTCAAGTCCCATTATATACAATGGCATAGTCAAATGGCATCCCTTATGTAAAATGGTGAACAACAAGGCTTGCATTTTGGAAAAAAAACCCTCAAATATTTTTGAGCCATGGTTGATTGAATCCATGGCTGCAGAACCCATGAATACAGAGGGCCAACTGTATATTGAAGGCATTGACATATAGTTATGCTCCATCCAATAATGTGCAACTGTATGTTACACTTGCGAAAGTCCACTTACACCACTGTGAACTGAGTATGTCTGTACAACCATGCATATTTGAGAACTTACACCAGTATATGACACAAACAGGATTCTAGTTTTAGTTTTTATCTAGCAGTGCTAGTATCTAATTATTAGACTATTATTAGATTCCAGCACCCAGTGTCTTTCTTCACAATGCAATCTGTGGTTGTTTATTTTTTTTTTTAATTTATCCTGCCCTTGTTCATCCATCGTTTTCATCTTAGTGAGCAAAAATATTATATTCGGTCTCAGAGGAGAGCCATACACCTTCTGAGCATATAACGATCTGGTGACTGATGGCAGAAACATCCCATGTCTATTTTTCATTTTCCTAATAGTCTCATCGTAGCAGCTTATTGCCAGAACTGGTGATAGATAAGACAATTCAAGTGGTTAGAAGAATTGTTTAATGGGGAAGGTAGTCAGAGATGAACAATTGTACCTGGCATGGCAGAGGGGAAGGGGCAAATTAATGTAGCGATTGTCCATGTTTATCATTAGAACATTGAACCAATTGAATGTGTTTGTTTGTTTGCAGCATGGCAGGATTTATCTCATTTTCTTGTTTGCAAGTTTTTGGACGTACATTTGTTGTGTGCCTTCAAGTTGTTTCATAAGGCGAACCTATCATGGGGTTTTCTCGGCAAGATTTGTTCAGAGAAAGTTTGCCCTTGTCTTCCTCTGAGGCTGAGAGAGTATGACTTGCCCAAGGTCACCCAGTGGATTCCCATGGCTGAGTGAGGACTTGAACCTTGGTCTCCCAAGTCCTAGTCCAACACTCAAACCACTTCATGATGCCGTCTCACATTAGATATAGATAACAACATTCATTGAAGGTATAGCCTTTTGGTGGTATTCAGTGTCCGAATGCCAATCTGCATGAAGGCAGGAGCCTGACTATATCACAGACTGTCATGTTGGTGGCCATCATGTTAGATTCCCTTGATTGCCTTGGGACTTTGGAGTGGAAATGGTGGCTGCCACATAAAGCCCATCTAGTTGTTGTCATTTCTGTGCTTAAATACTTTTCAGAAGGGGGCATTCATAGAATCATAGAATGGAATCAGAGAATCATAGAGCTGGAAGAGAACACAGGGACCATCCAGTCCAACCCCTATCATGGAGGAATAAACAATCAAAGCATTCCCTACAGATGGCCATTCAACCTCTATTTAACAACCTCCAAAGAAGGAGAGTCCACCACACTCCCAGGCAGTGCATTCCACTGTCAAACAGCCCTTCCCATCAGGATGTTCGTACAAATGTTCTCATTATATATAATGGTGTAGTACAATGGTGTCCCTTATATAAAATAGCAAAATCAAAGTTTACTTTATGGAATATCATCTATGATGAACTGTGGTTGGTTTACTCCATGGATGCAGAATCCGTGGATGTGGATCGCTGACTGTACATAAGATCCTCAAGTGTAAAAATAGATCATTAAATACCAAAGTCAGAATTGTTCATGTAGTATTTCTGATTTCTGTCTATGTTTTTGAAAACTGGATAGTGAAGAAAGCTGACAGGAACAAAATTAACTCATTTGAAATGTGGCGCTGGATACCTAATGATTGATCTGTTGGCTATGTGTGGGTACTGTGGAACAGCAAAAGGACAAAGAAATGGATCTGAGATCAAATTAAACCTAAACCTACCTAGAAGCCAAAATGACTCAACTTTGGACATATCATGAGATGACAAATGGACTGCTCCATAGTAATAGCAAATTGCAGCAGCTGCAACCTGGTTTTACAGCCCATATAAACTTTGCATGCCTGTAGCCAAGACGTCGGCCATGAGTGAATTATTCACATTTTTAAATCTGCTGCCACCAAACTTTTTTTTTTAAAAAAACTATTTCTATGGTGCATACAAGCAATATTCCACCATTCCAAAAAAAAAAAAAAAGAGGAAAAAATGATGCCACAAATCCCTGTTTTATCACCTTAGTATTCACTCGTTAAGGCAAAAATCCACCATGGTGGTGAGGTAGCCAGGTGAGCCCAAATATCTGTATGATTGTATTAGCATGGTTATGGAGGACCTTTGCCTCCTAAAAATAGTAGTCTACGGTGAACTTGCCACTAGTCAGCGTAAGAGGGGTGCTCCAAAAAAGCAACACAAAGATTCCCTGAAACAACATCTCAGGCTCGGCCAAAATGATCACCAACAATGGTCCACCCTGGCCTCACATCGAGAGGCACGGAGATGCACTATCCACAATGCTGCAGCCTTATTTGAGAACTCACGCAGAACAAATCTTGAAGACAAACGACAACGCAGAAAGAATCACAACCAAGAAACATCACCCTAGGAGACCTTCTGCTGTGCTTTCTGCAACCGGACTTGTTTATCTTGGATTGGCCTTTTTAGTCATCAGCACGCTTGCAGAAAGTGCAGGATGAGTCCTTCCTGAATCTTCATTTGTGAAGAAAAGCCAGAGAGAATGAACTTTTACAATCACTATTCAGGGTCAGACTGGATAGCCTCATGGGTCTTTACAAATTCTCTTTCTCTATCTCTCCCCAGCCAGGCTACAGATTGCAAGATTCTGGCTTGGCCAATGCTCCGTACTGATGAGGCACCCAGTTCTGTAAACATATTAGAAATACTGTGTCCTGTTCTATAAACATTTCTGTTCTGTAACCTCTACATTGACGCCCCCTTGTTGTGGGAGAGAGGCTTGCGTACCCTAATGATGTTTTGAGCTATGCTGGCGGTGGCATAATAGCCACCGGTAGGGTCTCCCATGCCAAACAGCTCAAAACCAAAGGGTCTGACAAAGAGTGTCAAATGGCAGGATGGGCTCTCTAGCCTTATGGCAACCACCATAGGAGAAGGAAAACTCTAATCCCAAACCCAGGCAGATGGTGCTCGTCCAACCCTGTAAGGTCAACCATCTAAGAGAAGGAAACTAATCAAACCTATGACCCGAAGACCTCGCTGCTACGTCCATGCTTGCAAGGCCACAGCAGATAAACCTTTCGTTTAAAGGGTGCGGCCAGTTCTGTGCACACTGCGCTCCACCAGAAAAATCCATTGCACAGGCTCGAAGAACAAATCCAGTTCCGAAAAAGCTCTGTAGTGACAGGCGAGGGACGAAATGGCAGGTGTAAAGATGCACTGGAAGTTGCAGACCCAACTGGCATGCAGGCGGCTCAGGACTTTGGTCGCTTGAGGCTGACCTGGGAGATGACAGTCTTGTTTGGCAGCATCCTGAATGACCAAGAAGACTTTTTTAAAGGAGAGCACTGCTTGCTCCATATGGAGAGGGATCTAGAAAAGGTGGCCTAATGGAAGCTCATCCCCATCTACCTGGTTGGCTAGCCGCGGCCAACGGGCATCTTCTGATATGGTCAAAACAAGGCAAAGAAACAAAGGCACACGCTGGCCTCCAAAGGTGTAAATAAACTGATGCTTGCATGCTACAACATCATAACCATGTGAGACTCTGCAGATAGTGGACAGCCTGAGCGTCGTTCTGCTCTAATAGCTGATGAACTATCACAACTTAATATTGACATCACTGCTCTTAGTGAAGTTGGTCTCCATGAGGAAGGCAGCCTTAAAGAACACGGCGCCGGCTACACACTTTATTGCTCTGGCAAACCCAAAACCGAAAAACATCTTTCAGGAATAGGCTTTATGATTAAAAATTCCATTGCCTCCAAACTTGAAACCTTGGCAACAGGACACTCTGATCGCATTATTTCCTTACGCCTCCCAAATGTTGTTCTCTTTAGTGTATATGCCCCAACTATGCAAGCGGACCCTGTAGAGAAAGCCAAATTCTACACAGACCTACGCCACCTCATACAAAAAGTCCCTGTAGAAGATAAAATTATTATCCTTGGTGACTTCAATGCCAGAGTTGGAAAGAACTCCGAAGCCTGGAAAGGTGTCTTAGGCAAACATGGTGTTGGAAATTGCAAATATAATGGACGCCTCCTGCTAGAGTTCTGTGCAGAACAACAGCTGACTATTACAAACAGAAATATAGCTTGAAGACAACCTGGATGCATTCCCATTGGCACCTCATTGACTATGTTCTAGTCCGCCAGAGAAACATTCACAATGTCCGTTATACCCGCGTGATGGCCAGTGCAGAATGCCAAACAGATCATTGCTTCGTCAGATGTAAACTAAATCTTCATCTTAAGTTCAAACTTAAGAGGGGTGGTATCTTAAAGAAGAGACTCCGAGTCAACAATCTTCAACAAGCTACCATGAGAGACAACTTCCAGGCAAATCTGCAAACAAAACTTGAAGACCAACCTATAGATCCTTCCCCTACAGTGCTTTGGCAACATATCAAAAACAGTATCCTCCAGTCTGCAGAAGAATCCCTTGGGTTCTCCCACAAGAAAAATCAAGACTGGTTTGATGAAAACAACCAAGCAATCCAGGTGCTGTTGGCAAAGAAGAGAACTGCTCACCAGGCATACCTCGCCCAGCCAACTTCCCATGTAAGAAAAGCAGCTTTCCACCTCACGTGTAATAAACTTCAACAAAAACTCCGAGACAGCAGAACAAGTGGTGGATCAATATAGCAGAAAAGACACAACGCTGTGCAGATCTGGGTGATCATAGAGGATTTTATGAAGCTCTTAGAGCAGTGTTTGGACCTACTTATCAGGTCCAAAGCTCCTTATACAGTACAGATGGTCAAACATTAATTACTGATAAAGCCTCCATCCTGAATCGATGGGCTGAACATTTTCAAAGTCTCTTTAGTGCCAACCGAGTAGTCCAAGGCTCAGCTATACAAAATATGATACAAAAACCAATGAAAAATGAGCTGGACATAGCTCCCACTTTGGAAGAGACCCTTAAGGCCATACAGCAGATGAAAAACGGCAAATCAGCTGGGATAGATGGAATCCCACCTGAAGTTTGGAAACACAGAGGTCATGTACTCCACAAGAAATTCCACGAACTCCTTATGAATTGCTGGGAAAAAGGGGAACTGCCATCAGATCTCCGAGATGCAGTCATCATCACCCTGTACAAGAAAAAAGGAGCAAAATCCGATTGCTCAAACTATCGAGGCATAACACTGCTCTCTATTGCTGGAAAAATCCTTGCAGGGATACTCCTGAACAGATTAGTTCCTGCTATTGCAGAAGAACTTCTTCCTAAAAGCCAGTGTGGCTTCAGAGCCAATAGGAGTACTACAGATATAGCATTTGCCCTTAGACAATTGCAAGAGAAATGTAAAGAGCAGAACAAGGGTCTCTATGCAACATTTGTCGACCTCACCAAAGCCTTCAACACTGTGAGTAGAAAAGGTCTGTGGCAGATCCTGGAAAGACTAGGATGTCCCACCAAATTCCTTAAAATAATTATCTTGCTACACAAGGGCCAGCGCGATCAAGTCAGATATGGTGATGCTCTTTCAGAGCCCTTTCTAATATCTAATGATGTGAAGCAAGGTTGTGTTCTTGCACCAGCTTTATTTACAATGTTCTTCAGCATGATGCTCCAAAGGGCTATGGCAGAGCTTGAAGAAGATGACGGCATCTATATATGTTACCATACTGATGGTAGCTTGTTTAACTTAAGCGGTCTGAGGGCTTGCACTAAGACTCTAAACTATCTAGTCCGTGAGCTGCTCTTGGCTGATGATGCTGCCCTTGTGGCCCACACAGAAGCAGCTCTGCAGCACCTAACATCCTACTTTGCAACAGCTGCAGAGCTGTTTGGGCTGGAAGTCAACCTGAAGAAAACGGATGTTCTTTACCAGCCTGCACCACAGTACAAACACCACCATCCCCACATTGCCATCGGCAAATCTGTGCTCAAGTCTGTTCAGCCGTTCACCTATCTGGGAAGCATCATCTCCTCAGATGCCAAGATTGACAAAGAGATCAATCACAGATTAGCAAAGGCATATAGCGCATTTGGAAGACTTCACAAAAGAGTCTGGAGTAATAAACACCTGAGGCAAAGCACAAAAATCAGTGTGTATAGAGCCATTGCACTGTCTATTCTCCTTTATGGATCTGAAACATGGGTCAACTATCGCCACCATCTATGACTTCTCAAACACTTTCATCAGCGCTGTCTACGCACAATCCTAAATATACACTGGACTGACTATCTGACGAATGTTGCTGTCCTTGAGCAAGCAGGGATCACCAGCATTGAGGCCATGATATTGAGAACACAGCTGTGCTGGGCAGGGCACGTTTCTAGGATGGATGACCATCGCCTCCCAAAAATAGTACTCTACAGTGAACTCGCCACGGGTCAGTGTAAGAGGGGCACTCCAAAAAAACAATACAAGGATGCCCTGAAACAACATCTCAGGCTCAGCCAAATTGATCACCAACAATGGTCCACCCTGGCCTCACATCGGGAGGCATGGAGACGCACTATCCACAATGCTGCAGCCTTATTTGAGAACTCACGCCGAACAAGTCTTGAAGAGAAACGACAATGCAGAAAGAATCACAAACCCAGAAACATCACCCAAGGAGACCTTCTGCTATGCTTTCTGCAACCAGACTTGTTTATCTCAGATTGCCCTTTTTAGTCATCAGCATGCTTGCAGAAAGTTCAGGATGAGTCCTTCCTGAATCTTAGTTTGCGAAGAAAAACCAGAGAGAGTCTGTTCTGTAAACAATCCTTGTAAGAAAGGGAAGTTGCTGAGTACTGTGAAACTAGTTAAGCAAGGGGGGGGCTGCTTTTTGTATACGTATCATAATCACCCTATAAAAGATACTCATTAGCTTAGTTCCGGGCTTGGCATCTCATTTTTCCAGCTCCGTGGTTTCCAGTCCCATTATTTCTGCTACAGTGGCTGGGGGTGCTTGCCCTGTAACTAAATCCCACCCCTTGCCCTTGTCCAGCCAATCAGGTTTGCACTTTGTCTTGTATGGAGAAGCAATTCATGTCAGATCACTTGTCTTAATGATCTAAAATGCACATATCACAGGAAAGTTTTAAAGAAGTCAGGAAAAGCTGCAAATGCTTTTCTCGCATAGTTTTTCTTCTTTTTGTCCCCCTTCCTTCACAATATGATAAGACAATGTTGGATCCCATTAAGACAGCTTGTATTGCATTATCTGGGATTATTTTCAACATATAGACAACCCCAGGATTCATTGGAAAAGACAATAATGCTCAGTAGAGTGGAGAGCAGTGGGGGAAGAGGTCATTGTCCCCTTCCCTTTTTCCCTAGAGAACTGCAGTAGGTCCAGGACGCAGTTCTCATGGTGATGGTACCTCCCTTCCCCTCTGCCCCCTCCACAGCCATTTAATGGGCATAATACTGCTTCACAGGCTTAGCGACTGCCAGGGCAAAGTTTTGAAAAGAGTGAAAGAGACTAGTGCTTTGCATCCTATCCAAAGCAAGGCATACATGCATGTTAATAACAAGTCCCCTGCCTTTGGTTGCCTTAAAATGTATTTTCTGTCAAATTCTTTTTTTTTTTTTGCATAAAAGGATTACTTTGTGTCAACATAACAATATGTTTGTGCAATTTTTTTTGCAAAAGATATCCTGAAGTAAGAAGAAATAATCAGAAAATGTAAAAAAGAAAGAAAAAGAAAAGATATCCTAACATGTTGAGACCCTTTCTTGTTGAGAAAATCTTTGACTATACTTTATATCTTTAGTCTCAACTGTATAAGGTCTCTTGGATAAATGGAACTTCTCTGCATGCTTCCACTTGAGTTTGTAACTGTATTCTGGTTGAGACTTGAAATTTGGTTTAAGCCAGTGTTTTTCCCCAGCAAAGTGAAAGAGATGTATAGCAAGGGTTAGAAAAAGAGATTAGCCCATACATTCATACCTTCCAACTGCCCTGATTTGGCAAGGATAGTACCAATTAATCCTCTGTCATCCTACTTTTTCAGTTGCTTTTAAAATATCCCAGTCCCTCTCTCCTCTTCCTAATTTTCCCCTTTGTTCTTAGCTTACTTCAATTGCTGCCAACTGGGTTCAAAATGCAAATGTCATTTGCACTCAATCAAGTCAGCAGGAGTTGGGGAGAAGATCGAAAGAGAGGATGGGGCACAGTCTTGCCCTTCCCAGAAAGCTCAGACAAAAACAAACTGCTGCAGCCTCTCCTAACTACTCCATTAATAACTTTTGCTATCTTCATGACATTCTGATGTTGCTTGGCCATAGCTGCCCAGGGTGCCGTTTACACGTTGAAAATGTCCCGGGAAGAATTCGTGTCGATCCCTGGCAGTTTACACGCACATCGGGTCGGGTACATGATTTTTGGAAGGGGGGCCACCTTTTATCCCTCAACCTGTGGGACTTCCAGTTTTTAAAAAAGTCACTGGAGGATTCGGAAAATCGGAAATGTAACAGCCTGGGACAAAATATCTCGGTACTAGGGGATGACCGGAAATGGTGACTGGGGGCGGGCTTAGAGATCAGCGACCAGAAACAGAGGGGTCAGTCACCCGTTCAACAGATCCAGCCTCACCAGCCGAAAACAAAGGCATCCCTTCCAGCTGCAAGAAGGTTGATGTGTGTGTGCGCGTGCGTGTACTCAATCACCTTTTTAAATGGATTTCTACACTGCAAACCCTTCAGTTTTAACCTCTTCCTCAACTGCATGTTACAAACAGATTGTGGTGGGCAGAGGGTCGCCCATTCATCCTCTGCCTTGATCACCTCCCTGGGTCTGAACGGGCACAGTAAAATATTCCAGCCTCTGAGCGAATGAACACCCTTTAATTCCCCCTCTCTGTGTCTGTGTCTGTGTCTTTCAAAATGGTGAAACTAAAATGGTGAAAGGTCTGGAAACCATGCCTTATGAGGAGAGACTTAGGGAGCTGGGTATGTTTATCCTGGAAAAAAGACGGTTAAGAGGTGATATGATAGCCCTGTTTAAGTATTTGAAGGGGTGTCACGCTGAGGATGGAGCGGGCTTGTTTTCTGCTGCTCCAGAGACTGGAACACGGAGCAATGGATGCAAGCTCCAGGAACAGAGATTCCACCTCAACATTAGGAGGAACTTTTTGACAGTAAGAGCTGTTCGGCAGTGGAACGCACTCCCTCGGAGCATGGTGGGGTCTCCTTCCTTGGAGGTTTTTAAACAGAGGCTGGATTGCCATCTGTCGGGGATACTTTGATCAAGATTTCCTGCATGGCAGAGGGTTGGACTGGATGGCCCTCGTGGTCTCTTCCAACTCTACAATTCTATGATTCTATGATTCTATGAAAATGCCTGTCTGTCTGCTGCTAAAACTCAGCTGTAATGGTTAACATTTTAAAGAGGCAAGGGGAAACCCAAGCCCCCCCCTCACTCGGCTTGATTTCAAAAGGAAAGCACTCCCTGCGTCTGAGTGAAAGATCTCAGTCTGGGTCTTTCAGAATGCCTTCTGCCTCTGCTTAAAGCGAAAGAAATTCCAAGCCTCTACACGGCTTGATTTCAAAAGGAAATGACATGGTTTAATTGTTCCTCCGTCTGAGGTCTTTCAAAATGCCTTCTGCTTCTGTTTAAAGGGTTAAAATTTTTAAGAGGCAAGGGGAATACCAAACCTCTGCCCCCTCTCTCCCCCCCCAGCCAGCCAATAGCATCACTTGTGGCACTGAACTCTTTAGGAAGTGCGTCACCGAGCCAAAAAAAAATAAAAAATAAAAACCCTGTAAGCTAAACATGTGGAAACAGCAAAAGCATGGGATATAACAGTGCAGGACCAATAAAGACTTTTGTTGTGTAATATCAATCACGGCATCTTCCAGGATTTCCTAAAGAGTGACAAAAATCGTATAAACAGCGAGGGGTGGATACGGGATCAGGAAATCACGGTAAGCCACACGACAATTTTTGTTGTGTAACTGGCACCCTGGTTTTCATCTGTGAGATATTGGAGCGCATGAGACATTGTTCTCTGAATAAAGGCTCCCAGCATTAGATATTTCCTCTAGCCTACTGACTCAGTAGAATGTAGTACTGGCAAGGAACCACACGTTCAACAGATAGAGCTTTCTCTATCTTGCTTGATCAGTTATAAAAGATGCTAGAACCTTTGGGAGGGTGCGGGGAGAGGTGCGGCAAACTTGGCCATATAATCACCCAAATGGCATGTAACGTGTTAGCCTATAATTGTTTTTCCATTAAAAAAAAAACCCAACAACAACCCATGGTTTCAGTTTACCCCCAAAGCAGCCCCCAGTCAAGGAGTGAATTGTCAAGTTAGATCATGTCATTGAAAGCAATCATTGGTATAAATAAAATAAAAAATGATGCATCCAGCATTGCTTTGAGGATCCCTCAAAGCAGTTAAAAAGTAAGCAGACTATGAGCCTGTCATAAGCCTGTCTCTCCCTTCCAACCCTGAGCATAAAACCTTTGCCAGATACTCAGGCAGAACAAAACACTTAATCAGTATTAAGGATGCATCTGTTCCCCTGGAGAGATGAGCTGTTCACTTATGCTTGTTTACAATATGTTTATAAACATTACTGGACAGGGATAGATTATCTCAGTTTACTGCCACAGAAAGGAATCAGCTGCATAGTTCGGTTTCCCTTGTATCTATCCCTTTTTCTGCTTTTGTGAGGATTAGCAATGAGCAGTCTCTGTCAAGGAGGCCTGAATGTGCATGAAAATGACCTCAGAGAGGCAGAAAAGATCCACCATTCCCCACTGAAACTCCTTGGACTTCCTTCAGAATTACTTCGGATGAATGAACCTCACCATTTGCTTTGGAATTTAACTTCAGCAAAAGTTCAACAGTAATTAAGGTTGCCAGATGTCCCTTATTTGAGAGATGGAGAGCTTGTCCCTTATACAGTTGTTTTGTGTTTGCCGTCAAATTATTTCTGACATGGTGACCCTAAGGCGAACCTATCACAGGGTTTTCTTGGCTAGATTTCTTCAGAGGGGGTTTGCCATTGCCTTCCTCTGAGCCCAAGACAGTGTGACTTGCCCAAGGTCACCCAGTGGGTTTCCATGGCTAAGTGGGGATTTGAACCTTGGTCTCCACAATCTCTGTCCAACACCCAAACAACTACACCATGCTGGCTCTCATACGGCTGGTGATTGTCCATTATTATAAAGGATGTCCCCTATTTGAAGGGTGGAAAGCTTTCCCTTTTGTATAGATTGAACAAGATGCCAAAAAATCCCATATTTTTGACTACCATTCAGAAAACACAATTTTCTACAAAGACAACCATATCTTTCTGCTGAATACAAGTTTTCTACACAGAAAACAAGTTTCCCATATAGAAAACAGCATTTTTCTGCACTAAAATGTTTTCTATTCAGAAAAAGTAATTTTCGATTCTGATAAACCCCATAGGTATTTTTAGGCAGAATAACTGAAAAGATTCTCACCTGGCTAGGATTCTCCTCATTAGGGTTTCCTGACACCTGAGAAACCTGTTTTTGACCACTTTCAAATATTTATTAAAAATTTCAAGAATTTTTGAATATTGTTTCCATCCCTAAAGACACCAAAAAGGTCCAGGCCCATTGCTACTAACTCTGAGCAGCCTATTTGTCCAATGCCTAGCTTCTTTCACAGCCACTGCACCTACACCCACCATGATAGTACCATGGTGGTGGGATTGCATACTCCTATAAGGCAAGAGGAGATGCTCCTGGTAGCACTACTAGTGATAGGGTCTTGCATGTCAGACAGACTTTTGCTGAGGGGCCAGACTATGTGCCAAACAGCTACTGGGCAGCAGTAGTAGTGGTGTGTGTGTGTGTGTGAGAGAGAGAGAGAGAGAGAGAGACTCTGGGATCTCCCAGAGACAATGGCAGTGGCACCATAGATGACACTTGGTAGTATTGCACTGAAGGAGGCAATACTAATGTCTTTTGGCATGAAAACGCTATGATGAAGCAATCCAAATTAAAGGAAGAGATAGTGCTGGAAGATGAGACTCCCAGGTCAGAAGGAACTCAACTAGCTACTGGGGAAGAACAACGAGTACGTATGAGTCTCTCTGGCTTTTCTTCGCAAATGAAGATTCAGGAAGGACAAATCCCGCTCTTTCTGCAAGCGCACTGATGACTAAAAAGGCCAATCCGAGATAAACAAGTCCAGTTGCAGAAAGCACAGCAGAAGGTCTCCTTGGGTGATGTTTTTGGGTTGTGATTCTTTCTGTGTTGTCGTTTCTCTTCAAGACTTGTTCGGCATGAGTTCTCAAATAAGTCTGCAGCATTGTGGATAGTGCGTCTCCATGCCTCCCGATGTGAGGCCAGTGCGGACCACTGTTGGTGATCAATTTGGCTGAGCCTGAGATGTTGTTTCAGGGAGTCTTTGTATCACTTTTTTGGAGCGCCCCTCTTACGCTGACCCATGGCGAGTTCACCGTAGAGTAGTATTTTTGGGAGGCGATGGTCCTCCATCCTAGAAACGTGCCCTGCCCAGCGCAGCTGCGTTCTCAATATCATGGCCTCAACACTGGTGATCCCTGCTTGCTCAAGGACAGCAACATTCGTCACATAGTCAGTCCAGTGTATATTTAGGATTGTGCATAGACAGCGCTGTTGAAAGTGCTCGAGGAGTCACAGGTGCTGGCGATAGGTGACCCATGTTTCAGATCCATAAAGGAGGATAGACAGTACAATGGCTCTATACACACTGATTTTTGTGCTTTGCCTCAGGTGTTTATTGCTCCAGACTCTTTTGTGAAGTCTTCCAAATGCACTATATGCCTTTGCTAGTCTGTGATCGCTCTCTTTGTCAATCTTGGCCTCTGAGGAGATGATGCTTCCCAGGCAGGTGAACTGCTGAACGGACTTGAGCACAGATTTGCCGATGGCAATGTGGGGATGGTGGTGTTCGTCCTGTGGTGCAGGCTGGTAAAGAACTTCTGTTTTCTTCAGGTTGACTTCCACCTCAAACAGCTCTGCAGCTGTTGCAAAGCAGGATGTTAGGCACTGCAGAGCTGCTTCTGTGTAGGCCACAAGGGCAGTATCATCGGCGAAGAGCAGCTCACGGACTAGATAGTTTAGAGTCTTAGTGCGAGCCCTCAGACCGCTTAAGTTAAACAAGCTACCATCAGTACGGTAACGTATATAGATGCCGTCGTCTTCTTCAAGCTCTGCCGTAGCCCTTTGGAGCATCATGCTAAAGAAGATTGTAAATAAAGTTGGTGCAAGAACACAACCTTGCTTCACTCCATTAGTTATTAGAAAGGGCTCTGAAAGAGCATCGCCATATCTGACTTGACCACGCTGGCCCTCATGTAGCAAGATAATCATTTTATGGAATTTGAGGGGACATCCTAGTCTTTCCAGGATCTGCCACAGACCTTTTCTACTTACAGTGTCGAAGGCTTTGGTGAGGTCGACAAATGTTACATAGAGACCCTTGTTCTGCTCCCTACATTTTTCTTGCAGTAGTCTAAGGGCAAATACCATGTCTATAGTACTCCTATTGGCTTTGAAGCCACATTGGCTTTCAGGGAGAAGTTCTTCTGCAATAGCAGGAACTAATCTGTTCAGGAGTATGAGTAGAGCTGTGTCTAATGACACAACTGCTTGTTGCAGAGGGTGGAGTTTCTGTGAGTTTGAATTTTTTTAAACTCCTGGGAGAGGCTGCTTGTTGCAGTGGGTGGAGCTTCCGTGAGTTTGAATTTTTTAAAATTCCTGGGAGAGGCTGCTTGTTGCAGAGGGTGGAGCTTCTGTGAGTTTGAATTTTTTTAAACTCCTGGGAGAGGCTGCTTGTTGCAGTGGTTTAGGGAGTGTGTTCCACTGCCGAACAGCTCTTACTGTCAAAATGTTCCTCCTAATGTTGAGGTGGAATCTCTGTTCCTGGAGCTTGAATCCATTGCTCCGTGTTCCAATCTCTGGAGCAGCAGAAAACAAGCTTGCTCCATCCTCAACGTGACACCCCTTCAAATACTTAAACAGGGCTATCATATCGCCTCTTAACTGTCTTTTTTCCAGGCTAAACATACCCAGCTCCCTAAATCTCTCCTCATAAGGCATGGTTTCCAGACCTTTCACCATTTTAGTCGCCCTTCTCTGGACACGCTCCGATTTGTCCATATCCTTTTTGAATTGTGGCGCCCAGAACTGGACACAGTATTCCAGGTGAGGTCTGACCAAGGCAGAATAGAGCTGCACTATTACTTCCCTTGACCTGGACACTATACTTCTATTGATGCAGCCCAAAATCGCATTGGCCTTTTTAGCTGCCGCATCACACTGTTGACTCATGTTTAACTTGTGGTCTACTAGGACTCCTAGATCCCTTTCCTTAAGTAGGAGAAAATAAAATGGTGGCCATGGGGAGTGATTGCCCATATTACCTCTGCTGCTGCCACAAGCAAGTGCTTCCTTCTTCCCATTAACCTCATTTTAACTCTGTGTTGTGAAGGTGTTGAGTAATTCTGCCTTTTCTTTGTCCCCTGTTAGCATTTTGCCATCTTCTCCACGTAGTGGCCCTACCATTTCCTTCTTCCTCCTTTTGCTGCGGACATATCCCCAAAAAAACTCTTTTTATTGTTCTTAACCTCTCTAGCAAGCCTGAGCTCATTCTGCACTTTAGCTTTTCTGACTATACTCCTACATGTGCTGCAGCCTTATTTGAGAATTCATGCCAAACAATTCTTGAAGAGAAACGACAATGAAGAAAGAATCACAACCCAGAAACATCACCCAAGGAGACCTTCTGCTGTGCTTTCTGCAACCAGACATGTTTATCTCGGATTGGCCTTTTCAATCATCAGCACGCTTGCAGAAAGCGTGGGATGAGTCCTTTCTGAATCTTTGTTTGCGAAGAAAAGCCAGAGAGAGACTTTGCTAGTGGCTGTTCACATACTCAAGTACATTAATTACAGTTAAGGGTAAAGAAAACAAGCAATGAGGATGCATGTATCTAATGTGTAAAACAATTTCATTGACAATCTCTAGGCTTCAAGGAAGGGTTGTAATGAAAAAATTTAGAAGTGTGAAGTCGAAGGCTTTCACGGCCGGCATCCGTAGATTTTCCTTGGTTTTTTTCTTGGCTGTGAGGCCGTGTTCTGGAATAGTTTCTTTCTGATGTTTCACCTGCATCTGTGGCTGGCATCCTCAGAGAAATGAGGATGCCAGCTACAGGTGCAGGCGAAACATCAGAAAGAAACTATTCCAGAACACGACCTCACAGTCTGGAAAAAAACCAAGGAAAATCTTTAAATTCAGAAGTTGTCTCCCTATTGAGTGAGATTATGAAAGCTTTTTGGGAAGAAGGGAAATGATGGTGGTTGTAGATGTAGAGGTCATTGTGGCAACGATTTATTTTTTAAAAAAAATTTGGGACTTTTGTCACAAATTTCACAAACTTTTTTGGGCAAAACAATATTTTGCAATTTTTTTTTCAATGGGTGGTTTTGGGTTCTTTGTTTTTGTTTTTGCAAAAAAAACATCACAACATGTGACAGGTTCTCCTCAGGGTGCCTTGGTATGTTGAGACTACCCTTCCTTTCTGAGGACAAGAAAAACTATGATATGTTTTACATCCTTAATTGAAGGTGCTATGAAGGTTCTCTGTGTTATTACGTATCTGTAAAAGTTTATTCACATGTTCAGATGTGCTGCTTGCAACTGTCCATCAATGAGCATGCATGTATAAATCAAGCTGGAACGTGTCCAGAGGAGGGTGACCAAAATGGTGGCAGGTCTGGAAGCTATGCCCTATGAGGAGCAGCATAGGGAGCTCAGAATGTTTAGCCTAGAGAAGAGAAGGTGAAGAGGTGACATGAAATCCATATTTAAATATGTGAAGGGATATATACTGAGGATGGAGCAAGCTTGTTTTCTGCTGCTCCAGAGACTAGGACACGGAGCAATGGACTCAAACTACAGGAAAAGAAATTCCATCTAAACATTAGGAAGAACTTCCTGACAGTAAGAGCTGTTTGGAAGTGGAACATGCTGCCTCACAGTGTGGTGAAGTTTCCTTCTTTGGAGGTTTTTAAACAGAGGCTGGATGGCCATCTGTTAGGAATGTTTTAATTGGGTATTCCTGCAGGGCAGGGGGTTGGACTAGATAGCAATAGCAATAGCAATAGCATTTATATTTCTATACCACTTAGTGCAAAGCACTCCTTAAGTGGTTTACAATGTGTTAGCTAATTGCCCCCAACAAACTGGGTACTCATTTTACTGACTTACAGAAGGAAGGAAGGCTGAGTCAACCTTGGAGCCCTCTGGGATCAAACTCATAACGTTGTGGCTGCAGTACAAGCATTTAACCACTATGCCACTGTGCTCCTAGATGGCCCTTGTGGTCTCTTCCAACTGTATGATTCTATGATTCTATGAAATCAGCTCTCTTCCTAAAGTGGACATCGAATTTTAGCAGAGGGCTGCTTTGAGGCGTTACTGAAGGATGGTTTATAGGAAAGTCAGGATTGTTGCCCAAATTTTAAAATTCGACAAGCTCACAAACACAGCTACTTACTTGTAATCACAATCAGAGCTAGTACTATGCATTGCCCTTAGTTCAGTTTTCAGAGCTGGAGAGCCAGGTGACATCCCTCAGGAGGCCTGATTTGGCTCTTTGTGGGTCCCTGATGCAACTTGATGGATCCTTTTTCTTTATAAAGAAAGAACCGTCTGACACACCCTTGTTTGCGCAGCAAGTGCTTTTAGTGTGCAATGGGACTTGTCCTTGAGACATACATTTCCATTTCCTTTGTGAATAGTTTGTTGTCTAGGGAATCTATTGTTGCTTAGGGTCTGCAGCTTGATTGCTGCAATTGCTTCCCAGCACATTTCCTTCCTCCTCTCCTGATTCTGCCTCCACCTTCACCACAGGCTGTTGTAATGGTCTGTCCAGGAAATCTGCATGCTGGCAGGTAACTTTACAACCAGCCACATTTTGTTGTTGTTGATGGCAGTGGATGATTTATTGAGTGCTATTAAGAGTACAGTATTCAGAGCTCTTCATACACAATATCTTGTAATATTTTAAAGCTCAAAATTAAGGGGAGGGAATATAAGAGGACAAAAGGTGGAACAAAATTGCTTCGTTTTCATGTTTACTGTGCTACAGTTGCTGCCAGTTTCATGGTGGAAACAGCAAATGGAGCTCTTCGTGATAGCTGCCATTTTCCTTCCCAGAATCCATTGGGGAGTTACAATACACATCACATAAAAAAAAGTGACTAGTGGCACCTTATGTACTTTACTTAGCATAAAATCATATGGACAGCAGTGCAATTGTCATTACCACAAAACTCTGGGGGAAATAAAATGCTGGCTGACAGTGAAGTCCCTCTTTTGTGACATTTCATCACAAAACCCACCTCATTACTACACCTTGCTCCTTTTGAATGGGTTGGGGAATTGCTTAGGGAATTCATGGTAAGGCTTTCTCTTGGTCCCAACACCACCACAGGTTTGCTTGGTGAGGTCACGAGAGAGAGCCTTCTTTGTGGTTGCTCCCACCCTCTGTAACTCCCTTCCATGGGAGACTAGGTTGGCCCCCTCCCTGCTTTTATTTTGCAAGCAGGTAAAAACATTTTTGTTCAAGCAGGCCTTTTGTTCTTTTGTTCAAGAAAATTTCTTTTGTTCAAGAAAAGAAAAGGAGGAAATTGAGACATTACGCATAGTTCAGTTACTTTCAGAACCTGTGTGATGCCAACAGCTCAATAAACAGTGGTGGTATGCATTAAGGATTGTGATTAAGGATGCATGTACAGAAAATGTTCTTGAAATGATGGAACTGCACCCATGGGGCTTTTGTTGGGGTGTGGTTTTTATGTTGTTTTTTTTAATCTGTTTCTAATTTTTTTTTACTTTGTATGTTTTTAATTAATTTTAATTGATATTAACTTTGATTTTAATTGTTTTGTGAGCTGCCTTGGGTCCTGCTTTGGGAGAAAGATGGCATATAAATAAATAAATAAATAAATTGGTGAAATGGGAAAACTTTGTCTCAGACCTAACCACAATCCTTTAAAGCAGTGGTTCTTAAATATGGTCCCAGATGTTTTACTTTGACTCCCAGAAATCCCGAATGGCATGTAGGGTTGCCAGAGCAAAAACTGGATCTGTAGAAGAGGGACTTTCAGCAGTTGTTGCTTGTTACTTGATTTCATGACACGCAACACCCACTGAAATCCCCATTCCTATACAACCATTAAAGGTACAGGAGCCCTCATCAGTTTTCACTCTGCCAACCCTACATGCTGCTTGGGATTTCTAAGACTTGAAGTACAACGTCTGGGACCATATTTAGGAACCACTACCTTACAGGTTTGCAGTTCAGTCAATAGGAAAAGAAACTGGAACAATTTTCTATAATGTATGTTATTGTGTATGCATTTTTTATTAGAGAACTGAATGACAGAATTGAGAGAAGTGTGACTGCTGAGTTTGGCCTCACAAATTTGTTTGTTTGGAACACCCACAGAGAGATTTCCTTTAAAATGTGAACTGAAGAAAGTTCTCTGCCATTCCAACCAACAGTGTGCTGGGTTATTAAGCAGAATATTCCACAATAAGCCCTGCACCGAATTGCTAGAATATACTATTATGTCACCCTTGAGTTCTAACTATTAATGTGATATCCTTCCATCTTCATCAATGTATATTTTGTTTCTGCCACCCACGTTATTGGTAGAAGTTACTATCTTGACAGTAATGAATAGATTTATTCAGAAATCTTCACTTTGGGGTTAATTATTCCCACCAATTACATGTTTACCCTAGACGCAATTACTCTGGGAATAAAAGCCCTTGTCCCTTGTAATCAAAAAGCATGCTTTAGTGGAGATATAGCTTGGTTTCACAGCTGTACCTCAATTAGAAATTGAGGTCCATGAAGGAAGTGCTATAGCTAATTATGCAAATAAGGGAATTAACCGCCATCTACATGCACTGCTGGCTGGGTAACATGCCTCTACATGGCACCTTACTGTATCATGATACGAGTCAAGGGGTTTATTTACTTGGTTACGGGGGGGAGAGAAAAAGAAAAGAAAAGGTGGAAATTGAGACATTACCCATAGTTCAGTTGCTTTCAGAACCTGTGTGATGCCAACAGCTCAATAAACAGTGGTGGTATGCATTAAGGATTGTGATTAGGGATGCATGTACAGAAAATGTTCTTGAAATAATCGAACTGTCCTGGCCCCCACATCCTTCAGGGTAGGATAAAGTAAAAGTGTACCACTTTAAAACTGGAAAGTAGTAGTTTTTTTGTTTAACACATGGAATTTATACACAGCCTTTCATGCTAGCTTCACAGGACCAGGGCAAAGATACATCTAATCCACAATCTTGCTTTATTTCATTACCAAGTATATACTGTTACCTACTTTGTCAGCCCTCATCTCAGAATATAGCATAAGTGGCAATATTTAATAATTTGGTTTAAGGTGGCCTTCCACGTGGTTAGCAGGAAAACCAAGGACCCCCAGATACCAAGGCTGGAGTCACATATAAGTAAGGGAGGAGCCTTTGGAAATTCCCCAAGTAATACAGGACAGAGTTAACACCTGGAGATGAGCCATGGACTAATCCACTCAACAATAACACAGTCCTTGATACTTGCAAAATGGGTTTTTCCTCTTTCCTTCCCTTCCCCTCCAACAATAGACCTTGGCTGCTCCTATTCAATTTCAAATACATCGCCCATTAACAATCGTTAACTCTTCCGGAGCACCCTTTGTTTAGTCCTGGAAAACTCTGAGAAACATTGTATTCCACTCAAAATCCCATCCCTTCATGGGAAATATCACATATAAATATCACCCTAAAACACCACCAAAATGTCTGCAGTTCCTCTTCCTACATCCACGCTGCCGGTTTGCTGTGAGACCCTCAGAACACATTTCTGAGAACCTTCTGTTGTAAGAACCTCTGCTCCTCTGATAGGTGTCGTATCACCTGGGAACCCCCTACTCTATTCCTCTCTCCCAATACTTCCTACTATCTTCGATAGCCTTGTGTGATTGCCTGAAGCCTGAGTGTTTGCGTGAATGCTGTTGATATTAATTTCCAATAAAGATCACTTAATTGTGTGTTTTGGCTTGGAGTCTCCTCCGTTACTACTGGTATACATAGGTCAGAAGATCCTACCATTACCCAGCCTCTCACTGCCATTTTGAGCTAATTAGATATTCCCCATATTAATATTCTGACACTAGTAGGATCCTCATGGACCTCCATGCAATTCGGATAACAATGCTTCCAGGAAGCCCACAAGCAAGACATAGAGGCAGGCATCTAAGCCAGTCAAAGGGTGTATCTATAATGTAGCAATTTGATACCTCTTTAACAGCAATGGAATTCTTGGATTTGTAGTTTGGTGAGAGGCTTATAATTATCTCCTAAATACTTCTAGTTCTATAATTACGCTGGGGAGTTACACTACATAGCTGGAATCCTATCTCAGTTTACACTTAAGTACTTAACTACGAGGGTGCTGAAAAGTTCTTGCCCCAACCAAGAAGGGAATGACCTAGAGCCATGAAACTTGCATGCAGCTCCACATATTCACCCTGTAATTCAACACACTTGGCACACCATTTCTCAAGTTTCTTTAACCCTTCCAAAACAATTTCTGATGCCTAGTCACTGAAATACTGCTCTGCTGCTGCTATCACCTCTCAATCATTTGAAAATTTCCTTCCTTTCAAGCTCTTTTGAAGGTTTGGAAACAGTCAAACAGAAGCTATTGAAATCCACAAACACCTGGACAACTTCAACAGGTAAGAAGAAACCTTAAAAGTAAACAAAATCTGGCTGCCAGTTTTGAAAAACAATAGAATTAAAACTCAACACTTCCAAAGGAATTCCACCCAGGGACAGGGGGATTTCCAGCAGCAGTTAATGGCCTATCAACCAACCATTAGCCAAACAGACACTAACAAGCCTTGCATTTCTATACCCAGAAACTAACCTTTCAATTACACAAATTTACATATACTCCCCAACAGGGAGTCACAGGATATATAACTCCACATATACTCCTACCCAACCATTCTCTGAAGATGCCAGCCACAGATGCAGGCGAAACGTCAGAAAGAAACTATTCCAGAACACAGTCTCACAGCCCGGAAAAAAAACAAGGAAAATCTATGGATGCCGTCCGTGAAAGCCTTCAACTTCACATGAAACCATGTTTCATTAACAGTGATGAGTAATTTTAAAAAAATATCACTAGATCACTCAAAATGCTGCAAAACCAATTTGGAGGTATTCCTCAATTTTGTTGCTGGTCAGCATTCATACATTTCAGCACCCGCTTGGATGGTGCTTCTGCATAGTCAACTGCTCATGAATTATAAACCCCATGGGGGTTTATATTCCTGGGATATCTCTAGTGTCTCAGTACAGTAATTGTTTTAGCTGTGATTTACCCATCTGCCAAAATTAGGTCATGAACACACTCAACAATTCAGGAGTTGACACTGTTGAAGGCCTCCCAGGACTTGCATCTTCAGTCTCAAAATCTCCATGCTGAAAATTGGCACACCACTTTTTCATAGTTAAGTATGACATGCACTTGTCATGCAATGTTTGCATCATACACACATGGATTTCCTTTGGAGTTTTCTTCTGCAGGAACAGGAACTTAATGACAGCCTAGAGTTAAGCACTTGAAAGTTCCACACTTTTTGTTGACGTAGTTCTACCAGTGAGCTGAAACAATTCAGAAATTAGAGCTATGGCCCTGCAAATTGGCAGTTTATAATACAAAATAACACTTTTTCAAACTACAGCAACAAAATTACACTCAGATTTTGGACATTGGGGTTGGGCTAAGAACTTTTCAGCACCCCCTCGTAAATAACTTCTCCTTGCCTGTTCCCCAAAAACTTGATGGGAACATCATTCACTCCTGCTCCAACAGCTGACAGAATGGACCTCCTTCTCTGCATGCAGCTGATGGCTGGTAAAGTAGGTTGAGGGGTGAGTTACAATTGTGGCATTAGTCTCGAAATTGTGACTTGGGCTGCTGCCACACTGCAGAAATAATGCAGTTTGATACCACTTTAACTATCATGGCTCCATTCTAGGGAATCCTGGGATTTGCAGTTTGTTGTAGCACCAGAGCTCTCTGACAGGGAAGGCTAAATATCTCACAACATTGCAAATCAGAGAATTGCAGAGCATTGAGCCATGGCAGTTAAAGCAGTGTCTAACTGCATTATTTCTGCAGTGTGGCAGCAGCCTAATACGAAAGTTACCTAATCATAACTGTTTTGTGTTCACGGTCACTACTTAGTCACAATTTTTGATACTATTGCAACAATCGTAACTCCCCCTTCCTACTTTACGGGACATCTCCTGCATGCGGAAAAGGGGGGCCATTCTACTAATGATCAGAACACAGTTGAATGAAATTTCTGTCAGGTTTGGGGGGCAATCAGGCCACGAAAAGTTACTTAGTTAAGTCCTTAGTTAAGTATAAGCTGATATAGGATCCCAGCCATCATAGGGATCCATAGGGAGAGGCTGGTAATAATAATAATAATAATAATAATAATAATGATGATGATGATGATGATGATGATGTTTTACATACAGTACAACCCCCATATCCACAGAACCAGTACACATGGTTTCATTTACCCGAGTCTCTAGGCAGCATTTTCTAGGTCTTCCAGCATGATACTGTGGTATGTTTCTGCTGGACATTGAGTACAGAATCACACTGGAGGACCTACAAATGCCTAGAGCTGTGTTCTCTCTAGGCAGTTCTTGGTCTTCCAGCACAATTCTATGGTATGCTTCCACTGGAAATATAGGGTTTTCTACTATCCACGATTTTCACTATCCACAGTAAGTCTGAGAATGTATCCCTTGTGTATACAGGGGTCGTACTATACTTCATTACAAGGTCCTTAATACAAATTCCATAGGATGGAACTGTGACAGTTAACATGATATCAAACTGCTATCATTGTGCAGTGTGGATACATCCAGAGTTTGGGAAAGCTACTTTTTGGGGGGGTGACAACTACCAGTATTATCCAGATAGTGCAGCTATTGGCCATACTGGATGGGAAATTCTGGATTCTAATTTCCAAAAGTAACTTTTCCAAGCTCTGAATCAAAGTATCATCAGTACATCTGATGGCAGTCAACTCCAAAAGTTGACTATGTGAAGAAAATACCTGCTTTGCTCTCTAGGCCTCTGTTTGTATTTTTAACCAATCAATTCAGTTATTCCAAAATTCTAATTTTAAAAAATGAAAAGAATCTAACTCAGCACCCAACCTATTTACCCCTTTCTCTAGAGCTTATTTAGCTTCACAAAACAACTAGTTACAGGTCAGCACATCCTGCACATTGGGAATATCTGATCAAAGTCAGTGCTCATAAATGCCTAATTAAAGTGAAATGTATACAACAGTTTTAATTGGCTCATTGGCTCATTTGTTTTTATTACGCTTGAATGCTTTTGCTTGGCAGATGAATCAAAAGACATGCACACACACAGAACCTATTTTACAGTTGTATAAAGAAGCACGTAGATGGGGATGAGCTTTTGTTAGGCCACCTTTTCTAGGCCCCTCTCCATATGGAGCAAGCAGTGCTCTCCTTAAAAAAGGCTGCTTGGTCATTCAGGATGCTGCTGAACAAGACTGTCATCTCCCGGGTCAGCCTCAAGCGACCAAAGTCCTGAGCCGCCTGCATGCCAGTTGGGTCTGCGGCTTCCAGTGCATCTTTACACCGGCCGTTTCGTCCCTCACCTATCCCTACAGGGCTTTTTCGGAACTGGATTTGTCCTTCGAGCCTGTGCAATGGATTTTTCTGGTGGAGTGCAGCATGCACAGAACTGGCCTCACCCTTTAAACCAGAGGTTCATCTGCTGTGGCCTTGCAAGCATGGACGGTAGCAGCGAGGTCCTCGGGTCGTAGGTTTGGTTAGAGTTTCCTTCTCTTAGATGGTTGACCTTACAGGGTTGGACGAGCACCATCTGCTCGGGTTTGGGATTAGAGTTTTCCTTCTCCTAGGATGGTTGCCACAAGGCTAGAGAGCCCATCCTGCCCTTTGACGCTCTTTGTCAGACCCTTCGGTTTTGACCTGTCTGGCATGGGAGACCCTACCGGTTGCTATTATGCCACCGCCAGCATAGCTCAAAACATCATTAGGCCTCTCGGGCAACCTCCGTGATTGAAATATTGCGCCGAGCCGTCCGAAGCTTCACGGAAGTGACACGGACGGTTTCGCAAGAGGCACAGCGTCGTCCGAAGAAGACCCTTGCCGCGCAGCAGTTTCGGGAGGCTGCTCGCGCGGCAGACATGAATTTTTGCAGGTCTGAAAATCTCCTCTGTCTTCCACATGACACCCCTTTAGATATTTAGAGATGGATCTATGTCACCTCTTAGTCTCCTCTTTTTCATGTCAAACATACCCAGCTCTGTAAGATGTTCCTCATAAGGCTTGATTTCCAAATCTTTGATCTTCTTGGCTGCCCTTCTCTGAACATTATTACAGTTTGTCAATATCCTTCTTGAACTGTGGTGCCAAGAATTGGACACAGTATCCCAGATCAGGTCATACAAAAGCAGAATAGAGTGGCACTACTACTTCCCTTGATCTGAACACTATGTTGCTATTGATGCAGATTAGAATTGCATTGGCTTTTTTTGGCTGCTGCATCACAGTGTTGCCTCATGTTCGGATTCAGATTTGGTCCAGTTTGAAAGAGTTCTGCTTTGCTCTGCCTAACACATCCTGAAACTGTCTAATTCAGTTCAGGATTTATTCAAATTGGAAACATGCTGCTAACACAAATACATGCAAAACTGATATGGGCTTGGAATAGATTCATCTGTCCACTTCTAGATCTGTATCCTAGATCAGTGTGCCTTCAAGTCCCCTGTTGACTTATGGTGACCCCATGAATTACATAGGGTTTCCTTAGGCAAGGAATATTCAGAGGTGGTTTTGTCAGTTCCTTCCAGTAGGCACAGTTAATAATGTGGATCAAAAGGTGAGTGTTGACTGCAGTACGGAATTATGCATGTTATTTAGTTTTCTTTCTTCTATTATGGAGCTCCATAAGGAATTCATTAGAAGACACCTATTGGCTCAACAGTTGCCAAATTGGGTGTACTCTTATCAGTCAAATACAAGTCCATTGACTTCTTTCTGGATTGTGGTTCATCAGGCAAAAAAGTAACAAAGTTTTACACTTTGCTGCCATGCCATGATAAGCAAACAAAAAGCAGATTTAGTGCACTGGATTTAATGAAATGTATAATCTCTTGGAAAACAAAAAGAAATCAGAAAATTGTGTGTGGTTTCTGTTTTCATATTATCATTATTGATTTTTTTCAAACTACACTGTGAAAATTACCAAATAAGAATAAGGGGGGAATAAAAGAGAGAAAGATGGTTAAGTTCATTTACAGATCCAAGTCTTGATAAAGAAAATTCAATTCATAATTATTTATGAACCAGGATCAGCAAGTTTATTACTTTGATTACTCACTAATCATTTCCCATAAATGTGGTGACCTAAAAATCCCATACAATCAATAAAGTTGTAAGTTCCAGATTTAAATAATCACACCTTGTATTCTTGAGTAAACCTTTGGGTAATTTACAAAGGCTGTTGAATTTTATAGTAAGTGTTTTTCAAACCAAGCTGGATTCTAAACAATAATGACTTTTTAATGTGGATCTGTGATTACATTGTCATAGTGAAATACGACGCTTTTTGACCGCATTCGAAATGAGCCTGTGTGTGAATTACTCCAAAGGCATAGATTACCATAGCTCCAGGTAAAGCAATCTTCATAAATTAAACTCCAATCTAAAGTGACCTGTCACTATAAACCTGTTGCTATGGCTAGTAACTTAAATTTCAATGTACAATTTGTACACCAGTTCCTTTCTTACTGTTACAATATGGAGCACTTATGTTGCTAAAGCACTCCAAAGTGATTAGAGAGTAGGAATATCTACACCTCTTATTCTCCACTTTTTCTTTTTCCCTGGGACATTATTTTCATAATTTCCCCAAAGCTGATGTTTTTTCAAATGCTTTTTATTTAGTATTAAGAGAATGTTTATACCATTAAAACACTTGTAACTGCCAATGGTAGCACCTTAACAGTGAAATGTAATTTTCTCAACATGCTGAGGGATTTAGAGTAATTTAGGTGTATGGAATTTTTTTTAAAAGCACCGTTACTACTATGAAACTGTAAAGTTTATGATTTCTTTGTTATACATTCAGGTTAATGGGGATTACATTTACAAAAAGCATCTAGTGGTTTTTAACTGCTTCTCATCTGGGCCAGTGTTCTTGACAATTGTCAAAGGAAATCCCAAGCTTGCCAGACAAGTGAGAATAGACAACATGTGAACATAACCAGAGACAGAGAGACAAGGTACTTAATGTTGAATTACGGACAGACAAGTTGTCAGCTTTTATTCCTCTCACTTTCCCAAGACAACATTGCAAGAGAAAAGAAGTTATCACCGTTTCTAATGTGAGATTCACTTTAAGTCCCTGTGGATGCATTTTGCAGGGAAAGCTTTGTAGGCATTGGCCTACAAAGGCACTGACACAGAAGTAAGCAGTTCAAATCATGGTCAAAATCAGTATGGCTAAAATTCTGTTAGGGATGTATGCATACATAAGTCATGCTATGCACGTGGAGCCCCCCCCCCAAAAAAAAATCACCTTTGCACAATGGACGTATTCCGTCGACTGCTGCAGAAGTGGAGTTGTGCAGACAGCATGTTCACCTGTGCCTTGTCTTTGCAAGTTGTACATTGTGCATGACAGGTTGTGGTTCTGTAGCCTATACCTCACATTGTCATTGCACAGCCTATGCTTTGCATTGTTGTTATGCATCCTACACTCTGTATTCCAGTTCTGCATCCTAGACTTTGCATTATTTTTGCACATTGTGCATTGTGGTTGTGCGTCCTATGAACTTTGCATTGTGGTTGTGCATCTTATAATTTGCATTGTTGTTTCACATTGTCATGTGTTGTGCAATGTTGCTATTCTACATGTGGGTTGCATAGTGCTCATGTAGCATTGCAGTTGCACATCTTTTAGTTTGTATTGTGGTTGCACATTGACATATGTTCTGCAATGTTGCTATTCTAAATCTGGGTTGCATAGTGCTCATGCAGCATTGTGGTTGTGCATCTTATAGTTTGCATTGTGGTTTCACATTGACATGTGTTGTGCAATGTTACTATTATACATGGGAGTTGCGTAATGCTCATGTAGCATATCCATGCATGCAGATATTTACATGACACTCAGGGGGTGCTGGATTGTAGCCACCGTTTCTCAATCACAGATGTTCTCCATAGTGGATGGCCATCTGTCAGGGGTGCTGGATGGCCCTCATGGTCTCTTCCAACTCTACAATTCTATGATTCTATGATGCACAATTTCTTGGTGCCTCTTAGAAATCTATGAAACAGCTAGATTATTGTTCCAAACTTGGTTTGCCATGTTTCACTTACCAGTCTGCCCTAAGAGTTTGGAGAGTCTTCCTGTTTAACTTTTTAGGGCAACCTCTTCTCCCATTTGAAGGGAGGGGAAGGGGGAAACAAGGTAACAATGAGGGATGCGGTCCTCTAGAATTCCAGCCTGCTCCCCAGCTCCTGGCAGTTACTCATCCCTGATTTAAAAAGAGGTATATCAGGCCCAAGACAGCTTTCTTTTTTTGATCTCCCAAAACCATCTTCTAAAAGGTTTGTTCTATACACATCTTGTCAGACTCTTTCCATCCCCAGAACTCTTTATCACTTAATCCGCATTTCTTTCACCTGTGAATGGCTGAGCTAATTGTATGTCTTCCTGTAAGTAACCTGTCAGTCTTGTGAGATAATCATTCCTTCTAGGAATGGAGAGCTCATCCAGTTGGTATCTTTTTGACTAGAATTCAGTTTGCCACATATATGGGCAGTGTGTGTATGTGTGAGGGAAGGAGCGTCAATTTATGGTTACTCCAGAATGACTTGATCTCAGAACTTGCAACCATACATCAGAAAAGTAATTAGTCACAATTATAGTTCCAAGGTCCAAAACTACTTAGTTACTATAATAGTAATAATTTTTAGAAAGTCACTTTATTTTTTACTTTTTTTGAAAATTGCAAAAACAATTAAAAAAAAAGATTTAAACTCTGAATGCTACCTACCACTGGCCTTTAGTACAAAAGACGTTCTTCTTCCACTCACCTCATTGTTTCCTCAACATTCACCACAGAGCACAAGGCAGCAGTGCAAATGATGCCATGAGCCAGCGCTGGAACAATGTGGTATTCCCCCTCCCGGTCTTACTCCAATAAAAAATTCCCTAAAATTCCCATTCAGTGACGCCACATTCCTGTACGGTAATTATAAAAATAACTAATGCAGTTACAGCACAAAAAGAATGATCCCTCATTAAGTTGCAATCATACTATAACTTAGTTCTAGCTTCCTTGTACTAGCAATTTCTAACTGAATAATTCCAAACTGGGGGAGAAGGGAGGGTTAACTCATGGTTCAATCAAATGAGTTCCTCTGCACCTTTTCAGGTAAATGCCAGCAGGCCATCCATCTCCATTCTTTTTCCATTTCTGTGCTCAGTATGGCTAGCACCTCCAGGAGGTGTAACACAGGACTGATAAGAAGGTAGGGGTCAGTGTAGTCCAACAGGTGTGGGACTGGATTAAATAGAATAACGTTCTATTTATATATTTATTATATGCACATATATCCTGTCCTTTAACATATTGTACTTCCAGGGCATCTTACATATGCTCCATGAAACAATAAGGAAAAACACTATAGAACGTGTAAACAACATCATGGAACAAGATTACCACTTTTGGCAGGATGACAGATTGAATTTTTGCCCCCATGAGCAATACCATTTTTAAAATCCAAGCCAGCATTTACAGTGTTGCGCGTGTGTGTGTGGGGGGGCAACCTCTTGTAACCAAACTACCACCACTACTTCTGGATGCTTCCAGGAACAGCAAAACTCTACCCCCCACCCCACACACTATATGAGCCTGGGGGCTGGTGTATAGTGGTAGCCACTGGCTCCCAAGTCACTGACACAGTGAAGCCACTCCAGGTTTTAGTTGGAAGTTTAAAGAAGCAATCCAAGGCGCTGAACCTATTTGTGGGACAGGGTTCCTTGCCTTGGCTAGGTTCTTTAAATTTCAGGTTAAAACCCAGAGCTGAGATCAGAGCCACCAGCTTCCATTGGTCTGATCTCAAGAGAATCATGAGAGATCCTCACTAGCCTGCCACTAGTTGGGCAAGAGATGATGGTCCTGCTCAGTAGTCAACCCAAGGGATAATGGCAGCATAGGATGAATTTCCAGTATTTTCTCTACTTGTTAATCTGGCACTGCCATGTAAATAGCAGAATCCTATAAGACCTGTTAGGTAAAATAACATTACATAGTTACATAGCAGAGGAGCTAAGAAACCCTTTTACTGAATTAGGAAGATGAGTAATGGGACACTGGCAAGAGCACCCAATGCTCATTGGACCAATGTGGATCGATGTGCAATGCACATCAGGGAACACCAGCATCATGTGCATCATGATCATAAAGCACAGTGCATACCAATGTGCACCAGGCACTGATGTGCATTGTACATTAATGAACATTGCACACTGATGTGCATCAGGCATTGGGCACTTTTCTGGCTCTGCTACATACAGTGGGCCCTCAGTATCTGCTAGTGTTTGGTTCCAGGACCCTCTGTTGATAGCAAAACCCATAGATGCTCAAGTCCCATTATGTACAATCGTGTAGTAAAATGGCAGCAATTATATAAAATGGTGAACAGCAAGATTTGCTTTTTTGGAACAACTTCCCCCCTGGAATATTTTTGAGCCATGGTTGGCTGAATCTGTGAATGCAGAACCTGTGGATATGGAGGGCCGACTGTAGTAACATAACAGCAGCCCTCTACTAGATACAGATGTTACACAACTACTGTATATTCCGGTGTATAGGATGAATTTTTAAGCTTCTCAAAATCTTTTCAAAATTACAGGGGTGTATTATACACCGGAATAGGGCTCCCCATCGTGGCTTCGGAAGGACGGGTGGTGGCTTGCTGGCTGGGGAGAGGCTTGCCAGCACCCGCCCTTCCCGAAGCCGAGATGGGGAGCCCTATAAGATCAAACCCCGCCCAGCCACCCACCCCTCCATACCCCCCCAAGCCACGATTGGGACGCAATCGGGGCTTCGTGAAGGGAGAGTGGGGGCTGGAAAGCCCCCCCTCCACCCCACCCTCCCGCCCTTCACGAAGATGCGATTGGGACCCCGGGTGTGGGCTGGAAATCCCACCCTCCACCCTCCACCCACCCACCCTTCACGAAGACCTAATAGGGACCCCGATGCTGGCTCCGTGAAGGGTGGGTGTGGGCTGGAAAGCTCCCCTCCAATCTCCCACCTCCCACCCTTCATGAAGGCCTGATCGGGACCCCAATCCCAGCTCCGTGAAGGGCAGGTGTGGGCTGGAAAGCCCCCCTCAACCCTTCAGCCTCCCGCCCTTCACGCAGGCCCAAGCTCTTCCAACTTCTATACTTTATACTCTATTATTTGCCAGTTTATTCATTGGTTACTGCATTACACTAATGTTTTGGGCAGCAACTAGTGGCATATGGGTGCAAAACTAATTAGAATCATAGAATCATACTGTTGGAAGAGACCACAAAGGGCCATCTAGTCCAACCCCCCTGCCATGCAGGAATACACAATCAAAGCATTCCCGACAGATAGCCATCCAGCCTCTGTTTAAAAACCTCCAAAGAAGGAGACTCCACCACATTCAGAAGCAGCATGTTGCTCTGTTGAACAGGTCTTACTGTCAGGAAGTTCTTCCTAACAACGTTTAGGTGGAATCTCTTTTCCTATAATTTGAACCCATTGTTCTGTGTCCTAGTCTCTGGAGCAGAAGAAAACAAGTTTGTTCCATCCTCAGTATGACATCCCTTCAAATATTTATACATGGTTATCATGTCACTTCTTCACCTTCTCTTCTCCAGGCTAAACATACCCAGCTCCCTAAGCCGCTCCTCACAGGGCATGGCTTCCAGGCCTCCCACCATTTTGGTCACCCTCCTCTGGACATTTACCAGGTTGTCAATATCCTTCCTGAATTGTGGTGCCCAGAACTGGACACAGTATTCAAGGTGAGGCCTGACCAAGGCAGAATAGAGTGGCACTATTACTTCCCTTGATCTAGACACAAGACTCCTATTGATCCAGCCTAGAATTGCATTGGCTTTTTTAGGTGCTGCATCACACTGCTGACTCATGTTCAGCTTGTGGTCCATTCTTTCTTTTCCTTGAGGAAAGCTACGCCATTATGTTAATTTATATTTGTTTAATGTTTTTTTATGGGGGAGGGTGGGAGTGGGGGTGTTTAGGGATTTTATTTGTATTGTATTTTAAATTCTGTAAGCCGCCCCGATTGTTTTAACAGAGGGGCGGGGTATAAATAAATTTTATTATTATTATTATTATTAATTGCTAATATACAAACAAAAAATGTTAGTGCCTATAATATAGTTTTTAAAACTGAATTATTGGTGTATTTATTGCTGTAATTGGTGTAATGTAATACTCTGAACATCCTGTACTGTGAATAGGCTAGGTTACATTGACCTGAGATAGATATATGCCCCCCCCAATAAAGTGTTGCAGGAACTCCCAAAATTCCTTAGATCAGCCCTGGTGGTGGGTGGAGGGGGGGGAGGTTGGAGGGGGGAGTTTGGGATATACTCACCGTATAAGAGAAGGGGGGGTAGTCTTATACGGCGAGTATATCCCAAACTCTATATTTTAACTTAAAAATTGGGGGGGTCGTCTTATGCGCCCAGTCGTGTTATACTTCGGAATATACAGTACAGAATTTTAATTCCTGCAGACATAAGTTGCCATCTTGAATCCCATCTTGGGAGAAAGATGGGATATAAATCTAATAAATAAACAAATGAACAAATAAATAAATAAATCCACTTATGGAGAAGTAAGGCTCCATCAGGATTCTGGCATCAATTGTTACTGTAAAAAGCATTTGTGCACTTTCATTCTTTGGGCTTATCTATACTATACTACTATACTACTTATCTATACTACCAGGATACATTGGCTGCCCACAGGCATATCTTGACTTCAGAGCTGCCCTCGCCTCAAGTTACCTGGAGAAAACTGGCTGGCATCTAAACAGAATGCTGGCCCATCGCTGCAACCACCACCACAGCTGGCATTTTCTCCACTAATGTGGAAGCCAGGAAGGGGCCACACAACATGTGATTGCAAGCCCCCTGCATGTGACCAGCCTTGATCACATGCTGGGGAACCCCTGCTTTCCAGGAGAGCCAGGGAGCTGGCAGCAGCAGTGAGGGATGGTGTTCTGGGATGGCCAGATTATACTGGGTATTTTCTTATATCGCTCTAAAGGGCCCTATCCTGGCTTGCCCCTATTCCAGCCCCATATCTGCCCCAGAGGTTGTAAGGACTACCCAGGGGCAGATTGGGGTAAATGACCTCCATCATCTGGTCTGCAGGCCTCTGGAATGGATGGAAAGCCAGGGTATCTTGCCCATGTAGATAAGCTCTTTGAGACTCAAAGAGGACCACTAAATAACATTTCTTAGAAAAAAAGAAATAACCTCACCACTCTACCGTTCTTATAATCTTAGCACCAAAAGCAAAAATAGTTTGTGTATCTTTTACAAGAGTTATAAAATTAGCATCCATACATCTCTTCATACTATCTGAAGGAACCATGTGATGCATGAGGCCTTTGACTCATTTCAGGGGCAGGTGCTTGCTTCTTTGCTCTGCTGCCAAGATTTTCACCTTAATGTCACTGCTCTTATTGATCCTGAAGAAGATGTTTTGTCATATGGAAAGCTGAACACATTATGTTAGTTCTCGTAACACTACAAAGCAATCACAGGTGCATGAAGGCTGCAAAGAAAAGGGATGAAATAAAGAGCCACTGTAGCAGCTGATAGAGGATCACAGAAGCTTTTTTTCCTGATTTTCATGGGGCAGCTTATGAGGCACTCTGAAGGAAATATTCTACAGCTCATTTCTGGTGGCCTCTACTGGAGCATGTAGGGTCCATCCCCAGGAACACAGGAAGTTGTCTTAATCCAAGTTAGAACAACAGCAGAAAGAACTGGCAATATCCAATTAATCAGATGCAGAAGGAAGACTGAGGGCCAGGATACACCAGTTTTCTGCTGGAATATCTTGCCCATGGATATAGCCCATTTCTCCCTGTTACCTAGATGAAAGGGCCAGAGTCTAGACGGGCACACTGGCCTGTCCTTGCAGCCACTGTCACCTGCGTCCCTCTCTCCAGATTGAGGCAGGAGGCCCACAGCGTGTGAGCAAGGCCCCCTGCATGTGATCAGCCTGGTCACTTGCCACGGGCCCCCTCCTGGATTCAGAAGAGCAAGGCAACTGGCAGCTACAGCTATGGATCTGCATGCCAGAGTGGGCTCCTGTGGTTACATAGGGCCCAGTCTGTTTTATTTTGTCTGGAATGCATTTAAACAGGTATTAATGCAGAGACCCCAATACATCAGCTCACAGTTCAAAAAGGAGTAGACTCATCAGCTTACCAGCACTAGAATAACTATAGTCCAGTCTGAAGGTCATACACAGATAAATAGCAGATCAGTCAAACAATCTGAGGGGCAATCCAAAGGCAAAGTCAGAAAGCAAAGGCAAGGTCCAGAAGTCAAAGGACTTTATCAAATGATTCTCTAAAAATGTTCTTTTGCCATCATAATTAAAGTCATTTTTATGCCAGTAAAAGAATGCCTCCCACTAGACTTACCTTTGTCTCCTGGCAAAGGCTTCCCCAGCAATGAAGAGGAATCATAGAATCATAGAATCATAGAATTGCAGAGCTGGAAGAGACCACGAGGGCCATCCAGTCCAACACCCCTGCCACGCAGGAAATCTTGATCAAAGCATCCCCGACAGATGGCCATCCAGCCTCTGTTTAAAGACCTCCAAGGAAGGAGACCCCACCACGCTCCGAGGGAGTGTGTTCCACTGCCGAACAGCTCTTACTGTCAAAAAGTTCCTCCTCATGTTGAAGTGGAATCTCTGTTCCTGGAGCTTGCACCCATTGCTCCGTGTTCCAGTCTCTGGAGCAGCAGAAAACAAGCTAGCTCCATCCTCAGCGTGACATCACTTCAAATACTTAAACAGGGCTATCATATCGCCACTTAACCGTCTTTTTTCCAGGCTAAACATACCCAGCTCCCTAAGTCTCTCCTCATAAGGCATCGTTTCCAGACCTTTCACCATTTTAGTTGCCCTTTTCTGGACACGCTCCAAAAGTGAAGAGGAAGTGAGTATTCAAAATCCTGTGGATTCTCGTGAGAAGACGCTCACACGAGAAATTTAAAAACAAAACAAAAACAACATACAAAAAGTTTTTAAAAGCACATACACACACTTACAAACTTCCAAGTAACCCAGGAAGGGTAAAAACAAGTGTGTCACTTACCTGGATGTCGCAATCTCATCTGGAAGTGTTCTAGTTGGCCCAGACTTTGATGGAGTAAAGTACGTTGGGAGGGAAAGCACAAGGTTTCATACGGTGGCAATGCTGGGAAAAAATGGCATAGGCGATCTATTGACTGCTTGTCCCGTCAATAAAATAGATCAGCTTATTGGCAGGACATAAATGCAAGAGGTTGATGTCATGTAGTATGCACATCCTTTTGCATTTATGTGGTGTCATTATGATGCCATATTTAGTGCATCTGATAAAGTCCCAAGATAGCAGTCAGTCAAGAAGCACGATCCGGTGTGGCTTTCACTCCAACAGGTAGGTTGTCAGCCATGCTCTTCTGGAGGAGGTGCTGGTGATTTATGGTCCAGCTGAGTCTTGCAGGTATTGTCTGATTGCTTCCTGCTTCCTATTTAACCATCCTGTTTGTAAGAGAAATTCCTTTTCTTGTCAATGCTGAGTAAAGCTGGATAAGTCTGTCTCCTGTTCTTCTGAGGTATGAGGTTGTGGGATATTCTGTTGCTCAGATGAGTGACCCTGCTGGGTGTTCTGTCCCTCAGAGACTTGTTGGACACTCTGTTCCTCAGTGTGTGGTGGCTGCTGGTCACCTTGCTCTAGTTCAGGCATACTGTCCCGGCTTTCAGATTCCTCTGAAGGGCAGGGTATGAGAGGTATCTTCTTAAAATGTTTTATCAGGCCCTATCCCATCTTTGCCCCATCTTTGCCCAGGGTATGTGTGAGGGCAGCCTTGGGCAAAATGGAGCCAAAGCCCTGCATCATCATGACTGAAGGGCTTCAAGACGGAGGTGAGGTGGGGTAAAATGCCCATTTAGACAAGCCTTGAGTCTCCAGATGTAATATGTCCAGTTCTAGGCATTTCAATTCAAGAAGGATATTAACAAGCAGGAACTTGTCCAGATAAGGGTGGCCAAAATGGTGAATGTTCTGGAAACCATGCCCTATGAGGAGTGGCATAGGGAGATGGGTATGTTTAGCCTGGAGAAAAGAAGGTTAAGAGGCAAGATGATGGCCACATTTAAATATTTGAAGGGATGTCATATTGAGGATGGAGCAAGCTAGCTTTCTGCTGCTCCGGAAACTAGGACACAGAGCAATGGATTCAAATGACAGGAAAAGATATTCCACCGAAACATTAGGAAGAGCTTCCTGACAGTAAGAGCTTTTTGGCAGTGGAATATGCTGCCTTGGAGTGTGGTGGAGTCTCCTTCTTTTGAGGTTTTTAAACAGAGACTGGATGGCATTGTGTTTTCCATGCACATCAGAACTGCCTGGTGCATATCAGAAGTGTGCAGTGCTCATCAGAAGTGCCTGATATTCATCACAAACACCCAGTGGGCATTGTAACTCTCTTGCTGGTGCATGGATACCAGAAGTATCCATGCAATTCACTAACAAGTTTTAATTGCATTTCTGCAATATAACTACAGATGTGTAAAGCTACAAAACTGAGATCATAATGCAGAATCTCAGACCGTATTTATTTGTGTGTTTAAATATTTATATCTCATCGTATATTGTAAAATCACAGGGCAACACAGAGATGAAAACCATTTAGAACAAATGTAACGGGTTGAAACAGTAAGAAAGCATGCAAGAGTCAATTAAAACAAACTGAAAGAATTTGAAACAACATAGTGTACATGTTTAGATCTGAGCAAAATAATTAGACCTTGAAAGCATTGATAAAAAGCCATAGAATCACAGAGTTGGAAGAGAGCACAAGGGCCAGCTAATCCAACCCCCTGCTGTGCAGGAATACTGTATATAAGAAAAGCACTCCTGAAAGATGCCCATCCAATCTCTGTTTTAAAACCTTCAAAGAAGAAAAGTTCACCACCCTCAGAGGCAGTCTATTTCACTGTCAACAGCTCTTACAGTAGATAAGTTCTTCCTAATGTTTAGGTGGGATCTCTTTTCTTGTATTTGAATCCATTGGTTTCTGCTCTGGTCTCTGGAGCTACATATAAGAAGCTCACTCCATCATCTACCTGTTTTAGCCTGATGCTGGAAAGAATCCAGCATGGGTGCCAATTGGGCCTCCATAAGTCCTGATTTGCCATTCATTCAAGCCAATCATATGTGTTGACTTAGCTTTCAGTAACTGAAAAATAATGACCAAAGATGATAACTTTAAGGTAGATGATGAATACATTGAAATAGTTTTTCCACACCTTGTCTTAGTTTTTGATCAGAACGGAGATTGCAGTCAAGAAATAAGAAGATGACCAGGACTTGGAAGGGGAGCTATGAAAGAACTAAATGAGATCCTGATGTGCAAAATTATATCACTGAATATTAAAATTAGGATTGTCCATGCCCTTGTATTTCCCATCACTACGTATGGCTGTGAGACCTGGATGGTGAAGAAAGTTGACAGGAAGAAAACCAACTCATTTGATTTGTGGTTCTGTAGAAGAGTTCTGTGGATACTCTGGACTGTAAGAGAAGAGAAGAGGCCTCAAGATGGATGAGAGAGAAGAGAAGAGACCTCAAGAGACTCCAAGATGGATGGGAGAAGAGACCTCAAGATGGATGGGACTTTCTCAAAAGGGAGATACTGAAGGCACAATTTCAAACAGTACCATTGAGGAAGAAAAATGGGAGGTGTCTCAAGAAACCAGGATGGATGACTAAAGAAATTTCAAGAGAGTTAAGTTTTAAACGGAACATATATAGGAAATGGAAAAAGGGAGAAATCACCAAAGAAGAATTCAAACAGATAGCGAACACGTGTAGGAATAAAGTCAGAAAAGCTAAAGTGCAGAATGAGCTCAGGCTTGCTAGAGAGGTTAAGAACAATGAAAAGGGGTTTTGGGGGTATGTCCGCAGCAAAAGGAGGAAGAAGGAAATGGTAGGGCCACTACGTGGAGAAGATGGCAAAATGCTAACAGGGGACAGAGAAAAGGCAGAATTACTCAACACCTTCTTTGCCTCAGTGTTTTCAGAAAAGGTAAAGGGTGAGCAACCTGAGGATAAAGGTACAGAAGACACAACAGGGGAAATCCAGCACAGAATAAGCAAAGAGGTAGTACAGGAATACCTTCTTAATCTAAACGAATTTAAATCTTCAGGACCAGATGAACTACATCCAAGGGTATTAAAAGAGCTGGCAAATGTAATCTCAGAGGCATTGGCAATAATCTTTGAGAACTCCTGGAGAACAGGAGAAGTCCCAGCAGACTGGAGGAGGGCAAACGTTGTTCCCATCTTCAAAAAGGGGAAAAAGGAGGATCCCAACAATTATCATCCAGTTAGTCTGACATCAATACCAGGGAAGATTCTAGAGCAGATCATTAAACAAAGAGTCTGTGAACATTTAGATGGCAATGCCATGATCACAAAAAGTCAACATGGGTTTCAGAGAAACAAGTCATGCCAGACTAATCTGATCTCTTTTTTTGATAAAATGACCAGCTTGGTAGATGAAGGGAAAGCTGTGGATATCGTATATCTTGATTTCAGTAAGGCCTTTGACAAGGTTCCCCATGACATTCTTGCAAACAAGCTTGTAAAATGTGGGCTAGACAAGTTAACTGTTCAATGGATTTGTAATTGGTTGACCGGCCAAACCCAAAGGGTGCTCAGCAGTGGCTCCTCTTCATCTTGGAAAGATGTGACCAGTGGGGTGCCACAGGGTTCTGTCCTGGGCCCAGTGCTATTCAACATCTTTATCAATGACTTGGATGAGGGAATTAGGGGCATACTTATCAAATTTGCAGATGACACCAAATTAGGAGGAGTAGCTAATACCCTAGAGGACAGGATCAAAATTCAAAATGACCTGGATAGACTGGAGAGCTGGGCCAAAACTAACAAAATGACATTCAATACGGAGAAATGTAAGGTACTGCACTTCGGGCAAAAAAATGAAATGCATAGATATAGTATGGGGGAGACCTGGCTGAATGAGACTACATGCGAAAGGGATCTAGGAGTCCTAGTAGACCACAAGTTGAACATGAGTCAACAATGTGATGCGGCAGCTATAAAGGCCAATGCGATTTTGGGCTGCATCAATAGAAGTATAGTGTCCAGATCAAGGGAAGTAATGCCGCTCTATTCTGCCTTGGTCAGACCTCACCTAGAATACTGTGTCCAGTTCTGGGCACCACAATTCAAAAAGGATATAGATAAATTGGATCGTGTCCAAAGAAGGGCAACTAAAATGGTGAAAGATCTGGAAATGATGCCTTATGAGGAGAGACTTAGGGAGCTGGGTATGTTTAGCCTGGAAAAAAGACGGTTAAGAGGCGATATGATAGCCCTGTTTAAGTATTTGAAGGGTGTCACATTGAGGATGGAGCAGGCTTGTTTTCTGCTGCTCCAGAGACTGGAACACGGAGCAATGGATGCAAGCTCCAGGAACAGAGATTCCACCTCAACATGAGGAGGAACTTTTTGACAGTAAGAGCTGTTCAGCAGTGGAAACACTCCATCGGTGCATGGTGGGGTCTCCTTCTTTGGAGGTCTTTAAACAGAGGCTGGATGGCCATCTGTTGGGGATGCTTTGATTGTGATTTCCTGCATGGCAGGGGGTTGGACTGGATGGCCCTTGTGGTCTCTTCCATCTCTGCAATTCTATGATTCTATGACTGCTATTCCTAGACAAACAAATGGGTCCTAGATCTAATCAAACCCGAACTCTCCTTATAATCCAAAATGATTAAATTGAGGCTGTCATACTTTGGCCATATCATGAGAAGGCATGACTCATTAGAAAAGACAATATAATGCTTGGGAAGATAGACGGCAGTAGGTAAAGAAGACTGCATTCCAAATGGATAGACTCAATCAAGGAAGGCACAGCCCTGATCCTGTGAGTCCTGAGCAGGGTGGTTGAGGATAGGGTGTCCTGGAGACATCTCATTATTAGGGTTGTAATAAGTCAAGGTCAGCTTGAAGGCAGTTAACAACAACAACTGATTTTTATCAGTCTATTCTAATTAGGATAAATAAGTGAATTTATGCTGTTGGGTGTTTTTTGTTTTTATTTTTGTTTCTTTGTTTGTTTTTATTTTTTCCCCAAAGTCATCAAGAACTGCAAAGAAAAAAGAGTGCTGGCCTTTTTTGTCTCACTCAGGGATGAAAACCTTGTGGCAATTGATTTTTGTTTGTTTGTTTTAACAGGTTTTCTTGACAAAGGTTTTCTGATATGAACCTGCCAGAATTTTAAGGTCATCAGGGTACGGCTTCCTCTGAGTTGTGCCACCATCACAGGCTCGCTCAGTGAGGACACGAGAGAGAGTCTTCTCAGTGGATGCTCCCACCCTTTGGAACTCTCTTCCATGGACCAATATTTGGAAATAGTTTTCAAGACCAAAACTATTTCCAAATATTCTTCACACCTGTAGGGGAACAGATGAAGAAATGTGCACATTAGGAAAGATGAACAAAAGAGGCAGACATGTTTCTATGCAAAGAAACCCCACCAAGTCTCACCACCCTGTATGAAATAATGATAGGGAGAAAATGCAGGTGGGGTTCAGAGAAATGCAACCAAATGGAGACTGTGAAGTTTTCACAAATCTCAGCTCCAAGTTTCTCACCCTGCCAAAACCATTGGGCCTTCATATTGAAGGTAATGCTCCTCTTCTTTTGTGGTCCCCCAGCACCAAGGCCAGTTTTGTGACCTTGATCAGTATCAGTGATGGCTGGTAATTCTGATGTCAGCGAGGTGGTGGATCTGGGTTTTAGTCAGAACTAGGACAGGGATGTAATCCTTCATTAATTTCATTCTTTAAAGAAGCAACAAATGATTTTAGCAATTTTCTTCTTGCTTAGAGAAAGTTTTAGGAGATTATCACACTACATTGTTATAGCACTAATATTCCACTTTAACTACTGTCTCCTGCAGAATTCAGGGATTTGTAGTTTAGGGAGGCACATTTAGCATTCTCAGTCAGAGAGCTCTTAGGCCTCGCTAAACTACAAACCCAGAGCCAATAGTTTAGGCTGCATCAGTAGGGAAGTAATAGTGCCACTCTATTCTGCTTTGGTCAGACTTCACCTGGAATACTGTGTCCAGTTCCGGGCACCACAATTCAGGAAGGATATTGACAACCTGGTAAATGTCCAGAGGAGGGTGACCAAAATTGTGGGAGGCCTGGAAGCCATGCCCTGTGAGGAGCGGCTTAGGGAGCTGAGTATGTTTAGCCTGGAGAATAGAAGTTAACCTTCTATTAACATGATATGACATGATAGTCATGTTTAAATATTTGAAGGGATGTCATACTGAGGATGAAGCAAGCTTGTTTTCTTCTGCTCCAGAGACTAGGACATGGAGCAATGGGCTCAAACTCCAGGAAAAGAGATTCCACATAAACATTAGAAAGAATTCCTGACAGTAAGAGCTGTTTGTCAGTGGAATGCATTGCCTTGGAGTGTGGTGTAGTCTCCTTCTTTGGAAGTTTTTAAACAGAGGCTGGATGGCCATCTGTTGGGAATGCTTTGATTGTGTATTCCTACATAGCAAGGGGTTGGAGTAGATGGCCCTTGTGCTTTCTTCCAACTCTATGATTCTATGATTCTACACACATGGAAGAATAGAGTCTTATAGACCTCAGTGTATAGGGTTTTATAAGTCAACCAGCTCTTCGAATTATGCCTGAAAATGGACCAGCAACCAGTGGAGCTGTTGCAACAAGGGAGTTGTGTGGTCCCTGCAGTTGATGATCTGGCTGCAGCTCTTTGGACCAACTAAAGTCCCCAAACATTCTTCAAAGGCAGCCCCATGTAGAGTGCGTTAGAGTAATCCAATTGGGATGTACCTAAGGCATGCATCACTGTGGCCAATCTGATGTTGCAGCTGATGCACAGTCCTTAACTGTAGAAATGCAGTCCTGGCCACCACTGAAACCAGGGGCTTGTCTATATAAGGCAATAAAATGTGGATTGATGTGGAGTAACTCCAATTCACAGCAGCTTTCACTTGTCTCCATAGATTTTTGTGAAGATTGCAGGCGTGCGAAGCCATAAGCATTTGATGTTCAAACAGGCATACCTGCAAATCAAGATGGTGGGCGTGAGTGAACTACTCACATTTTTATTGTCACCACTTGCCACTGCTGAACAGTATTTTTTTAAAAAAATAAATAAATCCAAGATGCAGAAGTGCAATCTTCCACTTAAATATATGGGACCAAAAAATAAAAGGCTGTTTTGTTGCCTCAGTGCATGATCGCTATGGTAAAAATCCAACATGGCAGTTCTGGGCACTTGCCTTGCCAGAAAGCTCTATCTCCTGCAAACATCTGACCAATCAGCCTTCCACTTCCGCTGTTATCAGAACAGCGGATTGAATCAGTTGTCCCAAGAAGCAGGAATGAGCATTTCCATTGCAATATTTTTTTTAAAAAAAAACTTGGGAAAAGCCACTAAGGCCCCCTTCCTTCCAAATACGGCAAAATGATGTGGGATCCCATCGAGACAAAAGGTATTCTCTTCAAATTCTATGAGGAGTTTTTTTTTTAATCATCTAGACAACCCCCAGAACTTCCAAGCTCAGGGTTGAATCCAGGAGTTCACCAAAGCTGCAGACCTGCATCTTCAGGAGGACTATAACCCGGTCCACCACAAGCTGAATCCCTACCCCCTGATCTGCCTTTTAACTGATTAGGTGCAGCTCTGGATTGAATGTATTAAGTTGCAGTTTGTTCACTCTCATCCAGTCCATTATTCATGACAGGAACTGAGAAGGCTTCCTTGGACTGAAGTGGAAAGAAAATGGGTGTAAAAGCACTCCTGGTCTTATGAAGATGAACAAAGAAAAAATTGTATTTCTTGATGTTAAAGAGGGTGAGGAGGCCCCACAGCTGATTTAAAAGGTGAACTGTAACTCCTGAAGGCTTCACCACTTACGGGCTAGATGTGGGACAGACTGAGGAGTCTGGAGGGGTCAGGAACTGCAAAAACTAGGGCTAACCTTTGTCCACCTCTGCGGTCAGGCCACTGCCTCTCATTCCCAATGGTAATACATTTTGATTTACTATGTGCTTAATGATCCTCATCTTTTTTGTGATACAAGGCAGATAGCAACATCCTGGAAAGGGGATAAATCCCTGAAAGGTTTATCAAGAATCCAGTGGGTTACCATTGAAGGCCGGTGGATTGGATAGGCATGTATAGGCCTGCTTGCAGCTCTATCATCTCAAACTCACAGATCAAGTTGTGTGTGTGCCTTCAAGTCGCCTGTCAACTTATGGTGACCCACGAATTTCATAGGGTTTTCTTAGGAAAGGGATACTCAGAGGTGGTTTTGCCACTTCCTTCCTCTGAATATTGCCTACAGCGCCTGGTATTTATTGTCGGTCTCCCTTCCAAGTATTAACTTGGAAGCTTAGTTCCAAGATCAGATGGGATCTGGTACCTTTGAGGTATTTGGGCCACAGATAAAATTACAGTAAGTTTATTGTACAACCCACAGCTATGAAACTTGGTTTCACATGCATGCCACCCTTCACTACAGCTGATAATGAGATTACACCACTCAGAACAGAAACCTGCCATCTTCTTTAATGGTCTCCTTTATATCACAGACAGCTGGACAGACCTCCCTCCCTTCCCTCACATCTTCCAGACAGGATGAGGATCCCAGAATCCAATCTGAACTATTTGTTATTGCTGATCTGAAGCAACATGTTGTGAGAATTTAAGATAACGTCCTCACCTGTCACTTGTCATAGCATAGATGGTGACAATATGACACCTCAGGTACCTGTAGCAGTGAATTGTGTCTGGAAGAGGAAGGCTCCAAATGACTTCTCACACCTGCAGTTAGGTTGTTTCCAGGATAAAATAGCTGTGACTTCTTTTAATGCCATAATATCAGAGCTGCTTCTGAAAGAAACGTAGGGAAGATATCTCTTTGGTCACTCTTTTAGAAATACGAGTACCGTACTTACTTTGAGTAGCCATGGAGCATATCTAGATGAGAAGAAATAATGCAGATTGATGTGCATTCTTACAAATTTGCAGCAGTGCTAATTTGTCTCCACAGGGTTTGTTTTGTTTTGTTTTGTTTTGTTTTGTTGTTGTTTTGCAAAACCGAGTGTATGCGAAGTTATCCATATTTGAACTGCATATGCAGCCATGTCTGTGAATCAAGATGGTGGCAGAGAGTACAGCACATTATTATTCTCCACACGTGTTACTGCTGCTGCACAGTATATTTTTTAAAACTTGTAAATCAAAGGTGCACAAGTACAATCTTCCACTTATAAAAAGCTCTTGGGTCACCTCTGTGCAGCAAAAAAGCACACATTCGATAATATGAAATGTGAAGATGGTGCTTCCAGCCCCTGCTTTGCTGGAAAGCCTGCATGTCTGACCAATCTGCTGTCGACTTCCACTCTTGAAAAGAATGCACAGTCTTCCAAATTGGATGTCCAAAGTAATCATAATGCACCTATCAATGCATTATTTTAAAAGCTTCACGAAAATCTGCAAAGGCTCTTCCCATGCAGTATATGGCATTTTTGGCCCCTCTCCTTCCAATCACCATGAATCTCGTTCAGATCTTGTTGGGACAAAAGGTATTCTCTGCGAATTCTATGAGGAGTATTTTCACCATCCAGACAACCCCCTATTGTTCCTCTAGCTGATGGAAAACACTTCTGTTTTGACAGGTCTTTGAGAATTAATTGGACAAGTCCCGTCCCACATAAACATTGTCCTGGTTTTTCTATTTGTTATTGTGGTGGTGGTGTTTTGCTAAAAACAAACAAACAAACAAAAAGGTTTGTGTCTTTAACTGGTTTTAGGTTTTTTGATAGTTTAACCACTTATTAACTTTAATATTTTGTGAATTTTACTTTTCTTTAAACTGTTGTAAGCCACATTAAGTCCAGAATTGGGGAAAAAGTGGAGTAACAACAACAACAGCAGCCTATGCTTGAATTATCAAGAACAGCACAACTGCAGAAACTGGAGTATATATATCTGTTGTCAGCACTGGGGTAGTGGTGAACATTCAAAGACTTGAGGTTAAAAAAGGGGGGGCTTCCTGAGTGTCAGGTAACTCCTCCTGAAGCCTCTTTTTCATCCCCCCTGCCCCAGCCCACAGTCAGCTTTTACCTTCTTCCTTCCAACAGGACCATGTAGTGGCTGGTAGGAGGGTAGGGAAACAGAGCAAAAAGGATCATTGCTGACTATGTTCTCATAACTGGCCCATGATGATGATATCATCTTTCAGGATTTCCCGAGGACTCCTGGGAGACCCTGGAGGAAGCCTGTATCATGGACCAGCTATCAGAATGTAGCCAGAGATGATCCTCCTCACTCAGCAGTCCCTTGCTCTCCCGATGACCGCTGTGTGGCTGGGCTGGGTGAGAGGGACATTTTAAGCAAAGATTGGAGGGATGGGCAGCTGAGTGAGGATGCTGCTGATGCTGCTTATGTCAGAAGAATGTAACTAGAGGCAGCAATCCTCCTCATTTGGCTGCTTCCTAATCCATCCCATCAACCACTACACAGCCATACCTGGGGAAGGGGAAAGCAGACAGCCAAGTGGGGATCACTGCCACTGCTCCTCGTGTCAAAAGAATATAGGTGGTGATTCTTCTTGCTCATTGCCCCACTTTCTCCCACAGGCCATTATGGCTGTGTTGGGGGAAAGAGGAGGCAGCTGAGCAAGGAGCTGCTCCCTATGTGAGAGTGGCAGCAGGGATCTTAACTCAGCTGCCCTCCACCTCCCTTCTACCCTGCACAACCATTGTAGTTGCCAGCAGGAAGGAGAGAAGGGCAGTGAACATAGAGGATTCCTGCCACTGTTGTCTATGGGCTTGTCTATATGAGGCAATAGTGCACAGTAACACCAATTTGCATCTGCTGCCACATTCTGCCAATTCGCAGCAGCTTTCCTTTGTTTCCGTTTTTTTCCCCCAATATCACAGGCATGCAAAGCCATACACATTTGTTGTTCAAATGGGCATGCCTGTGAATCAAGATGGCAGGCACGAGTGAATTACTTCTGTTTTTATTGTTGCCACTTGCTGCCACCGAACAGTTTAAAAAAACATATCCAAGGTGCGGAAGTGTGATCTTCTGATTAAATAAATAGAAAAAAAGAGGCTGTTTCATCACCTCAGTGCACAGTTGCTATGGTGAAAAGCCAACATGGTGGTTCTGGGCACTTGCCTTGCCAGCAAGCTGCACTCCCTGTGTACATCTGACCAATCAACTTTCCACTTCCACTCTCAGCAGGAACGTGCAGCAAAACAAATAGGTTGTCTCAACAAGTGGGAGTGCGTATTTCCTTTAGAACTTTTTTTTTAAAGTCAGGAAAAGCTGTGAAGGCTTTTTTTGCTTAATTTTTGGCAGTTGTGCCCCCCCCCTCCTTTCAAATATGGCAGATAATGTGGGATCCCATTTAGACAAAACAAATTCTCCTTGAATTCTATGAGGAGTATTTTTGCCATTTAGACAAGCCCCAAGTTCTTCTTACCCAGGAAACAGTGATAGTGATACTTGAGCAGCTGTACCCTCCCCATCCTTCCATGAACCTTGTGGGGTTTAGATTCCCTGGGACTCAGAGCCTCTGCAGGGGTCGAGGGGTGATTAAGATGGTCCACCCCAGGAGACATATGGTTCTGGGTGGATTTCTGATGGCTCTTGGAGTTTCCAGTTGCCTTGGCAGCAATCTTGTTGAAGCCCTGGCTGATTTTTAGAATAGGGAAATGGCCAGGGCAGTGGACAGGATTGCCCCTAAGTGTCCCCTCCCATGAAGTGGAGCCAAGTGAACCCCCTGGTTTACTAGAGAGCTGTCAGTGATGAAACAAGTGGGATGGGGATTAGAGCAACGACAGAGGAAGACTGGGGGTTGTTTACACGGGCAAATATTCCTCTAAATATACTTCTAAGATAGCTCATAGTTCCCACGGATCACAGCACAGCATTGCCTCATTCAGAAGCGGGGAAGGTAAAACACCCAAATATAGCATGCCAAGGGATATCGCTATTTTTGCCAGTATATTTGCAATGTAGTGCATTATTGGCAGTGTAAACTAGCATTCCGCTAAGGGTTAAAGCACAGCTGCATTGTGATTGGTTGATGATGCAGGGGTGGGCTTAAAAGAGGGGCAGGGAAAGACAGTAGCGATTAGAGGAAACTTATCAAAAATCCTGTCTGCTATTTTGCAAGCCAGTTTGCAAACACAAAGGATTCCCAACAATTTTCATTCAGGGAGCATTCCTTCTCATCCTCTCTGCTGTTTTGAAAGTATGTAAAAGCTCAGTTCGTCAACTTTTTTCCTGCGCATGGGGGAGGGAGAGAAACCATTTCACAAAGGGCTGCAGCAAGCTGAATTGCTATTCTCTCTCTCTCTCTCTCTCTCTCTCTAGCAAGGAGGAACACCTTCCTTTTGAATTGTGGAAAGGGAGTGGGGGGGAGGGGGACTGCCTCTAAGCTGTTATTCCCCCCCCTCTCTGGCTTTCCTGTATTTGGCAGAAAATGCTGTTAAGCAAGGAAGAAAACCTTCCCTTTGAATTGTGCAAAGGGGGTGGGGGGGGGACTGCCTCTAAGCGGTTAAGGACACAGAGTTGGGGCCAGGGCAGACATTCCTATGGCATTCCTTTCCCTCTCCAATGCTTGGCCATGCCCCCAGCACTTTTGGCTCTGTGACCCTCAAAGTGGAAAAAATCAAAGAGCCACAAAATATAGCTGTGTAAACAATTACCATGTAAACTACCCACCACTGATGCAGGAAAGCACTAAAACGCAACTTAACGCAATAAAACCTGCGGTGTAAACCAGCCCTTGGAGTAAGACTGATCGAACACAGGCTAGAGCTCATTAGAAGGCCTATGCCATGGCAATGGTAGCAGCAAAGAAATTATACTTCTCTGACACCATTGTGTCTGCACAGTGTCATCCAGCAGAGCTGTTTCAAATGCACAGGGCCTTTTACACTCTGGTCCTCAAGAAGAAAACAAAGACCACTGGATAGCCCACTGTGACAAATTTGAAAGACACTTTGCAGACAAATTCACTTGGATTTGGGACTTTATCAGACGTGGGGGAATGTGGCACAAAACCATGTCCCCAACTGTGTCAGAAGAATGCTACAAGAACAGAAGGGGCAATATTATCAGATACCCGCATCCATCAGCAGTTCCGGGGGCATAGCTCAGGCACGAATAAGGCATCTCCTTTTTATAGATGGGCTAAGCCTCCATGAAACTTGGAACTCTGATTTTGTTAAGGTCATAGAATCATAGAGTTAGAAGAGACCACAAGGGCCATCTAGTCCAACCCCTTGCCCTGTAGGAATCAAAGCATTCCCAACAGATGGCCATCCAGCCTCTGTTTAAAAATCTCCAAAGAAGGAGACTCCACCACACTCCCAGGCAGTGCATTCCGATCAGCTCTTACTGTCAGGAAGTTCTTTCTAATGTTTAGGTGGAATCTCTTTTCCTGGAGTTTGAGCCCATTGCTCCATGTCCTAGTCTCTGCAGCAGAAGAAAACAAGCTTGCTCCATCCTCAGTATGACATCCCTTCAAATATTTAAACATGACTATCATGTCCCCTCTTAACCTTCTCTTCTCCAGGCTAAACATTCCCAGCTCCCTAAGCCGCTCCTCACAGGGCATGGCTTCCAGGCCTCCCACCATTTTGGTCACCCTCCTCTGGACATTTACCAGGTTGTCAATATCCTTCCTGAATTGTGGTGCCCGGAACTGGACACAGTATTCCAGGTGAAGTCTGACCAAAGCAGAATAGAGTGGTACTATTACTTCCCTATTGATGCAGCCTAAACTATTGGCTCTGGGTTTGTAGTTTAGCGAGGCCTAAGAGCGTCTCCATGCCTCCTGATGTGAGACCAGGGCGGACCATTGTTGGTGATCAATTTGGCCGAGCCTGAGATGTTATTTCAGGGAGTCCTTGTATTGCTTTTTTGGAGTGCCCCTCTTACACTGACCCGTGGCGAGTTCACCGTAGAGTATTATTTTTGGGAGGCGATGGTCCTCCATCCTAGAAACGTGCCCTGCCCAGCACAGCTGTGTTCTCAATATCATGGCCTCAATGCTGGTGATCCCTGCTTGCTCAAGGACAGCAACATTTGTCACATAAGTGTAGTATCCTACCTTTTTCCATGTTGAAATTAACTTTGTTAATTTTGGCCTGGTTTCCTAATCTGTTAAAGTTTGTTGCACCTAGTCAACATCCACATATAATGGGTAACAAGAATGATGATGGAGGGGTAGAAGTAGCTTGAGAACCCTAATTTCTCTCATGTAACACATACTGTACTTGTTTTGAAACAGTGGTAGACATGTGTGGAGAGGGCAGGGGCCATTTCCCCCATGTACCTTCCTGATGGCCTCACAGCTCTTCCACGTGTGACTAAAAGAGATGTGATATAACTTCTGCTTCCAAGAATCAGCTGAAATATGAACAGTCCCCATGTTTGGGTAGGTGTTGGCTTGGGTGGGGAGGCAGAATGGGATGCAAGGGACCACAGTTTGGATTCTTTTTTGTTGCTTTTGTTTTGTTGCCTTGGCCATTTTTGAACAAAACTTGAATTTTTTTTGAAGGGGTCTCCCATTTTGGAGGGAGGCACAAGACAGGCCTCTCAGGCCTCACATAACATGTGGACCACACTTTCCTCACCTGCTAAATGAATAGCACCTCTCTCTCTCTCTCTCTCTCTCTCTCTCTCTCTCTCTCTGAAATGCCTTTGATTTTGAACTCAGTGATCACGTCAGACTATTGTGTTTAAAAAAAAACTGGAGGAGAAATTAGATGTTTTCAGAACATGCAGAAATAAAGAAACATTATCATTGCCTTGTGTAAGATGATGGGGAAAAGAAGAAAAAAGTACCTCAACAGTTCTGAGTGGTTGTCTTTTCAATAATAGATGAAAAGGTGAATATAACTCAGAAGGGTTAGTTGTATTCCTGGTGAGGGAAAAATCCACTAAAAACAACTAAAAAATGTCTAGCAAATGATGGTTTAAAGGGAACATAAATATCTGAAGAGTGTGAACAAGAAAGAAAATTTAAGGTGGATCAATGGAGTAATGGTATTAACTTAAGCATAATGTCACCTTAATAGCATAGATCAGTTAACTTGATAGGAAAATCACTACCTTCTATAAGCTCCTGGTTTTTGACCACCACAGAAGTAATACAAGAGAGAATCAGATGATCTTCCAATAGTACTTCCCCTAGACCTGTAGAAACGAACCAATATGAAGAAATCTCAGTAACCCTCATGAGTGATTGTTTGCCTACTTCTCAAGAGAAACAAACAAGGTGACTTGGACACTTTATTGCTTCCAGAGATGGAAAGGGGGAGTCTGTGCAAAGAGGAACCAGGAGGTTTTGCTGTTTGGTAAGTCCCTGTGGCCTAGGACCTGGTTACCATATAGAGCCAATTGTACCACAAGGTTGATGGGAGGATCACAATGGAGTAGACCATGGAATTCTTCAGGAGGCAGATTTACATTTGAAATGTTGATTTCTGATGTATATGGCTACTGTCCTGTGACAACCAGTCTAACCATTATTATTATTATTATTATTATTATTATTTATGGTGGAGCCCATGTAACTGAGTCTGCCAACCCAAGATTTCAGTCAGTGGAACAAGGAAGGGAGTTGTTCCCCTTCCCCTGTAGCCACCTGTCTAAATCTGCTCTGAATCTATTCTTCAGATGGGAATTTCGTTCACTAGTATAATTCAAGGGGATGAAGAGTCACTGAAAATCACAATCTTCCCTGTTTTGCTGATCAGTAATTTCGATCAGTAATTGGATTCAGACACTTTACCCCTCAGATTTTGCAATAGTGATCTCCATAGACAATTGATTGAAGTAAACACTGAGTTTCCAGGTGGAAGATGGTTTTTGGCATCTGCACTGACATAATGCTGGGGCAAGACTCTGCTCAGTGGCTGTGTGATTCTGACACCATCAGAGTGTGAGGAAGCTACTTTTTGGACTGTAAGACCCAGAATGCCCCATTAATGCAGTTCAAGTGTTATGTGTAGGAATTGTTCTGCTCATTTTCTCTTTCTATCTCAATCCTTGCATGACCTATGGTGATCCATGGGAAATAGTGCCATTCCTCAGGAAATATTGCTAATGGTCAATATGAGGCAGTGCTTCTTGATATTCAGGCCAGGTAGGATGGAGGTCCCAGTTCATCTCTCAATAGTGCCTGTAATTAATATATAATGCAGCAGAACACACTCCATGAATGGTTGGATCCATCACACTTTTAGTTAACCACACTGCTCCCTCCAATTGACACGAGGCTTGTACAGCGCAATTGCAGCTGTGTAATAATGCCTATGGCCATACTTATCACACAAGGTCGTCTCCATCCTTTTGCCAGTTTGTACTCAACTCGTTGTTGGGGTGCACTTTTTCATTGATGGGGAAACCCATCAATGGCTCTCAATCTTGCTATCTTTCCATGACAGCCCTCTGTGTGATAGGTCCCTTCCACTGCAGTAGTGAGATGCTGGCAGTCATACAGCATCAGTGGTCATGATTCTCCTCTCTCCCACCTCCACTTCACTATTTCAAAGCAGGCTCTTTTTCCTTCTATTTTCTATTTCTTTTCTTTTTTTTCCCCCTACCCATTGTATTGCTGTAATTGCCATAAAGAAAAAAATACTGAAAGGCATGCTGGGTAGGGCATAGGTCAGAAAGGTGGGGCTGTAGTGCAGGTACGGCAGAAAGATTGCATAACTATAGACTACCGAAGCTGTGCAATTGCACAATTCCAGAGTGCTGTGATAAGGAACATTCCGAAACTGGTATCTTTCCATTCCCTGAACTAATGCTATTGTGGCGAGACAGAAGGCTGGTGTGATAAAGTCTACAGAGTCTGGGAAGCTCACAAGACGGTACCCCTATTTCATTGAATGATGACCTGTTTCATCATACAGCCAGTGGATGAGCAACATGTCACATGAATGTCAATCCACAAGGCAAATATAGTATCTAGACCAGCAGTGGCTGTGATTAGATCCAACATAAAACTGTTCTAAGTGTCAATCTGAATGTTAAAGGGGGCCAGAGGCCCACAAGCAGGACATGAGTGCACCATGTACAATGATGGGTTATCTAAAGGGGGGACTGAATAAAGATCATGGAACATTAACCAATTAAATACTTGCTGTTTGCTAATACCTTCAAACACCATGGATATTATTGTCATGCATTTATCTTGCAATCATAAAACTGCTTATTCGCCATTATGAACCTTTGCATTATTGCTCTTGAGAACCTCAGAGAATCAACTCAATTACAATATCCCTGTGAGTAATTTCTCCTTAGTAGTTGTCAAAGTCAAGATACAGGTAAAATCAAAACTGGTACTCTAATAAAAATGAAATCAATCATGTTACCATAATTGGAAAGCAGTAATAAAAAGTAATTGAGTTTAATACATAATTTAGATCATTACTTGTTAAGTTAATGCATTCTGCTTAGTGTGGGAAAAAATTATTTATCTCACATACAGTTGAGCATTCATTTGTTTTCTTAATGGAATGCTCTTGAATTGACTTTAATAAGAGCAGTTTGTTAAATCAGATTTTGAATGGGCACATAGATGTGAAGTTCATATGTTAATTTATGACACGATATACTTGGCACTTACAGCCTCATCTTAAAGTCACTGGATTTATTCTCTCGTGAGATTTAGTATTCATTGTTGTCTTATATTACAGGAATTAAATTGGTTTTCTCTGGTGTCTGGATGTGAAGCAAGATGCTTATGATTATTTTATTTTGATGCAGTATAAAAGGGCATGATTGGTTGCTTGAGCATCAATCATCTTTGCTAGATATCAGTCATTCACCCCCCCCACCCCACTGGTCTAGTTTGGAGAATAGTTGACAGAAGAGATTTTTCTCTCTGTAAGTGATTCTTGGACCCAATAAATGAGGCAATGGGCCCATTCCCACTACAGAATTATAATGTCACAGATCCACCTTAACTGCTATATTTCCATCCTATGGAATCCTGGGATTTGTAGCTTGGTAAGGCAATGGAGCTCTCTGGCTGAGACTTCTAAATGCCCCTCCCTACACTGCCAATTCCAGGATTCCAAAGGACAGAACCAGGGCAGTTAAAGTGAAATCATAGTGCTATAATTCTCTAGTGGGAATGGGCCCAGTGTGTTGATCTTTCTGCCTCCAGAATGGCTCTACCTCTGGACAGACAAACAGACAGCCCATGGATTCTTCTTTCTTTTTCTGTTTATGTGGGAAACCCATGGGAAAATTCTGTATACAAGTATATTTTCTTCCCTTTCTGTATACATTTTGCCTTCACAACACCTCATTTTGGCCTTGTCTTGTATGATTCTCTCAGTCATTTCAATAGTTTTATTTATATCTCACCATATGCCCCAAAGTGGAACTTAAGGCAGTGGTTCTCTTCTTCTTGCACTTCTCTCCAATCTAATGACCTGTCCTTCTACTATTTCATTCTGCTTCTACCCCCCCCTTGAGTGGAAACTTAATTTTGATCCAAGCCAGAGAATGGCATAGTGCTAAATAATTCTCTCTCTCTCTTTTTTTTTTTTTGGTAACCATCCATTAGCCAGCACTTCCACCCAAATGTCTAGAATTTCTCCAGTTACCACTTTGTTGTTGTGTGCCTTCAAGTAATTTCTGACTTATGGGAACCCTAAAGAAACCTATGACTGGGTTTCCTAACAAGAATTGTTCAGAGGGGGGTTGCCTTTGCCTTCCTCTGAGGCTGAGAGAGCATGACTTGCCAAGGTTATGTAGTGGATTTCCATGGCTGAATGGGTTTTCAAACCCAGAGTCATAGTCCAATGCTCTAACCACTACACCACACTAGTGATTCCACCTACCTCTACATGATCCTAATTTGGAAACGTGATCGCTAAACCTGTTCCCTCATGTATCTTTGAACATCTTTTCCCTTACTAGGGCCGAGAAGAAAGCAAAGCACATTACTTGCTTTTCTCTAGCTATTGATATGGAAGAATGTGTGTTCTGGAGAAACTTTCTAGGAAATGTTGCTAATCTTGGCCAAAATCCTTCATTGGGTATGTAGCCACAATATGGCTACACTCCATCTTCTGATCTGACCATCAAAATGCACCTTAAAATCCAGACAGTCTTATTGAGGTTTGGAGTTCTGTGGTGCTGGTGAGCAGGACACTGAAGGATTATGTGGCCGCCCTCTCTCACCAGCAAGTGTCAATGGAAATTTGGAGCAGCCCCAATGGAGCCCTGACACAATTCTTCATTGCACTGTGGCTCACTGGTGGGAGGGGGCTGGATGTGTCATCTTTCAGAACCCTGCTCACTAGTGCCAGAGAAATCTGTCCATCAGTACAGCTGCCTGGATTTTTAAGATAGATTTGGAGGGGCATTTGCAATTGTGGCAAAGGTACCATGATTGTAAATGTGAATAACAAACAGTTGCTGTACAAGGTTATAAGCCTAACTTACAACATCATAGCTGCCTAACAGGATGCCAGTTATCATTTTACTGTAGGCTTTTTCTTTGCTTTTCTTAGTTGTCATCAGATGCTTCACCTGTGCAGGAACCTTCAAAGTCAACCTCACATAATTTCATTTTATGGAGGGAAAATGAGAAGTGCAAAATAAATCCATGCTTTGCTAGGGAAGGAGGAAAACCTTGTCAGACCTAGACTATTTTTTGTCCTAAGAAATTCCTTCAGTCCAATGCCAGTAGACAGACAGACAGACAGACGGATGGATGGAAATATGAAGACTACTTTATACAGTCAGATCATTTGTCCATCTTAACTCAATCTGGTGCCTGGGAAAAACTCCCTGAAATCTCAGGCAGAGGTCTTTCCGCTGTTGCTGTCTCAGACCATTTTTAAGCAGATTGGGCAACACATAGAGCCTTACTGCACTCCAAAGAAAAGCAGCAACAATGGATCCCATATCCTGAAGTGGGCCCCCAGGCCAGGATCTTTGGCAGGCCCCCTACCTACTGTTAAGGGCAGCAAGATGCTCTACATGATTTAGGATAAAAATTAAAATAAGTCAGTTTAAATGATGACACCAAAGTAACATTTATTTTTTAAAAAACTAAAAGGATTTACATAATAAAAAACTTAATATCACACTGGGCCCCCTCCTAATCCCAGGCACCTGGTCCCCCAGGCTAGAGCCCTGTCAGCCCCCTCCCCTTGTAGGGGCCATAGTGTCAATGCAGTAGGAGTGTTCTGTCTTCCGCGCTGCCTTACTGCATGACATTGTCCTTCTTCCGGCATTCTTTCATTCCTGTCCCATGGGGGACTGAGGTAAAACCATGTCTGTTTACTAATGGGTCTGGTTAGCAAAAATACACAGTTTTACCTCAGTCCCCCATGGGACTGGGATGAAAGAACATTGATGTTATGCAATAAGGCAGCATGGAAGACGTAATGCTCTTGCTCCTGTGCCGCTTTTCTTTGGAATGTGGTAAGGCCCATAGAAGGCAAGCAAAGGACATTTTATATAACTGTGTCTGTCCTCCTTGCTCTAACACTATCCATCAAGTCTATCAACAAGATGATCCAGGAGCCAGAAACTATCTGACAAGAGCTGGTGGCCTCTGATGATAGCTATCCCATAGGGTAAGCCACTGAACAGTGAGTGGTATGTCCTCAGTAAAGTACCTTGATTCTGGCTTGTCTAGACAAGAAGATATAATGTGGATTGCTGTGCACTAATGCTAAGTTACAGCAGTGTTCCTTTGTCTCCACAGTTTTTTGGCAAAATCTATTGTATGAGAAGCTATCCATGTTTGATGTTCACGTGGAGATATGCCTGCAAATCAAATGGTGGCTGTGAGTAAATTACTTGCATTTTATTCTCCATAAGTTGCTGCTGCTGAACAGAATTTTTCTAAACAGTAAATCTAAGGTGTGCAAGTGCGACCTGCCGCTTAAAAAAAGCTTGAAAAAGCTATTTCGTCACCTCAGAGCTGCCAAAAAAAAAAAAAGGAAAAAAAAAGAAAAGAAAAGAAAAGGGGGCAAAGCACACAACTGATACCATGAAAATCCAACATGGCAGTTCCAGCCACTTTGTCACTGGCAAGTCTTCCCCCATGCATGTCTGACCAATCAGCTTTCCACTTCCGCTCTTATCTGGATGAGCTGTGATGCATATTGGTTGTCCCAATGAGCAGGAATGCACATTTCTTATACTTTTTAAAAAAAAGAAAGACCTCAGGAAAAGTTACAAAGCTTTTTTCACATAGTTTTTGCTCCCCCCCCCCCTTCTGAATATGGTGAATCACTGCAGGATGTCGTTAGGAGAAAAGGTATTCTCATCAAATTCCACAATGAGTTTTTTCACTGTCTAGACAATCTCTTTTTGTCCACCCAGGCTGATCACGGATTCTCCCTGACAGTATGGAGTGCAAGATTGGATTTCATAGAATCAAAGAAACATAAAGTTGGAAGAGACCACAAGGGCCATCCAGTCCAACCCCCTGCCACGCAGGAATACACAATCAAATCATTCCCCAAAGATGGCCATCCTGCCTCTGTTTAAAAACCTCCAAAGAAGAAGACTCCACCACACTACGAGGCGGTGTATTCCACTTCTGAACAGCTCTTACTGACAGGAAGTTCTTCCTGATGTTTAGGTGGAATATCTTTTCCTGTAGTTTGAATCCATTGCTCCATATTCTAGTCTGTGGAGCAGCAGAAAACAAGCTTGTTCCATCCTCAGTATGACATCCCTTCAAATATTTAAACATGGCTATAATGTCCCCTCTTAACCTTCTCTTCTCCAGACTAAACATGCCCAGTTCCCTAAGCCTCTCCTCATAGGGCATGGGTTCCCACCATCCTGGTCGCCCTCCTCTGGACACGTTCCAGCTTCTCAATCTCCTTCCTGAATTGTGGTGCCCAGAACTGGAAACAGTATTCCAGGTGAGGTCTGACCAAGGCAGAATAGAGTGGCACTAGGCAAAGCCGGGACAGGGGGAGGAAGCTGGGGTAAAGTCTGTCAAAACGTTCTAATTAAACACCCAGGAAAACCCACTTCATGCGGTGAAACCTGGATCAGGCTAGCATGGGAATGCAGGGAGCCCTGGCGGTGCAGTGGTTAAATACAAGTACTGCAAGTCACCATGTTGCAAGTTCTATTCCAGTGGGCTCCAAGGTCCAAGCCTTCCATCCTTTCGTAGGTCAGTAAAATGAGTACCTGGTTTATGAGGGCCATTAGCTAATACACATTAGTAGGGAGTTGGACTGGATGGCCCTTGTGGTCTCTTCCAACTCTACAATTCTATGATTCTATGATCCTATGATTCTATTACTTCCTTTGATCTAGACACTATACTCCTATTAATGCAGCCTAGAATCACATTGGCTTTTTTAGTTGCTGCATCACATTGCTGGCTCATGTTCAGCTTGTGATCCACTAAGACTCCTACATCCCTTTCGCATGTACTGCCATCAAGACAGGTGTCACCCATCCTATATCTGTGCATTTCATTTTTACTACCCAAGTGTAGTATCCTACATTTCTCCCTGTTGAAAGTCATTTTGTTAGTTTTGGCCTAGCTTTCTCATCTGTTCAGGTCATTTTGAATTCTGATCCTGCCTTCTGGGGTATTAGCTACCTCTCCTAATTTGGTGTCACCTGCAAACTTGATAAGCATGCCCTCTATTCCCTCATCCAAATCATTGATAAAAATGTTGAATAGCACTGGGCCAAGGACAGAACCCTGTGGCACCCCACTGGTCATTTCTCTCCAGGATGAAGAGGACCCATTGGTCTCCTTTAAGTCTATTCTCTCATCCAAGTCATTAATTTCTGTTCCTTTTAAACATCCAGGTTTTCCTGTACCCACATTTGTTTTCTGATCTAGACTTCTGGCTTCCTCATAGCCTATATCCTAACTTGTTTTATTGTGCTGATTTCTGGATTTATCTCATGCTTCCCACTACACACCATCTGTAGCACCTCAGCTGCCCACAGCCCAGCCTTGACTCTATCCAAATTTATTTTATTTATTGTATTAGTTTTATGTCCCACTTTTCTCATCTAATTGCATATTCTTCAACCTTGGTCAGTTAGGGCTGAAGTCCTGTTTAAACTGGAAAGTCTTTGCCTGCCAGCAAAAAGACAGCAGAGAGAAGGCAGATTGAACGTCCAAAGCTTAGGAGCAGCCACTGAGACGGCTCTCATGTGAGCAGATGCCTTGGCCCCCAGGGATGATAACATCTGGGGCATGTCTAGATGAGGCGATATAATGTGGATTGCTGCGCATTAATGCACATTTGCAGTAGAATTTATTTGTCTGCAGTCCTTTGGCAAAACTGTTGGTACGTGAAGCTATCTGTGCTTGAAGTTCACAAGCAGCCATGCCCACGAATCAAGATGGTGGACATGAGTGAATTACTTGCATTATTATTCTCCACAAATTGCCACTCTGCACAGTTTTTTTTTTTTAAGTGTAAATCAAAGGTGTGCAAGTGAGACCTCCCACTTAAAACAACTTTTGGTTGCCTTGGTGCAATGAAAAAGCCCATGATCAATACCACAAAATGCCAAAATGGTGCTTCTAACCACTTCATTGCCAGCAAGCCCATCCTTGCACATGTCCAACCAATCAGATTTCCAGTTTTGTCCTTGCTGAGATTGTGCTGCAATTTGAATCAGGTGTCCTAATGAGCAGTAATACCCATTTCCTTGCAGTTTTTAAAAAACTTCAGGAAAAGCTGTAAAGGCTTTCCCCCGGCAGTATTTGAAATGTTTGCCCTGCCTTCCTTCTGAATAATGTGAATCACTGCAGGATCTCACTGGGACAAAAAGTATTCTTGAATTCTATGAAGAGTATTTTCACCATCTAGACAATCCCCCTGTTACTAGATAGCACAATTCTGGAAGGGGGTATTTTCTCCATGTCCTCTCTGGAACACTTAGAGAACAGCAGTTAGAAGAGCAGATGGGCACTTCTGCTGGCATTGGTGAAAGTGCAGAAATGGCATTTTATGGAAATGTGTCCACCACCACTTTCATTATATCTGTTTAAAGGAGTCACCATTAGAGAGGTAATGCTTTGCTTATTCCTGAATGCAAGAATGAATCATTTCACAGATTGTCTCCCTTCTCCATGAGAATATTGGACGGGGTTGTGGGGTGGTGGTGTAAATTTACTTTTCCCTAAATACACACCTTTTTTTGGCACAGAAAAAAATGTCTTTGGGGGCAAACGACTAAAATACATGGTTTCCTTCATAAGAAGGATTTTTCAGATTCCTAGTCAGCACTGCCATTAAAAAAACAGCACAGATCTTTTTGTATTTATTTGGTGTTAATTCTTTTATTATCCATCAGCATCCTCGCTGCTCCGTCCATGCTTGCAAGGCCACAGCAGATCAACCTCTGGTTTAAAGGGTGAGGCCAGTTCTGTGCACGCTGCGCTCCACCAGAAAAATCCATTGCACAGGCTCGAAGGACAAAAAAAGATCCATCAGCATCGAAATCTGTTGTGAGATAGAAATGCAGGATATTCATGTTTTCCATGGAGGAAATAAAGGTGTCCCATCTCTCTACTTTAGTGAAGTGTCCCCTCGTTATCCCTCATTTAATAACTTGACTGGTTTACTTTGTATAAATACAGAAATAAATAACCTTTAAATACTGAAATAGATACATACATACATAAACGTATGACCCAGCTTCATAACCTTCTGTTGCAACACTATACCAAACATCATACCTGAAGATACACGGGTGTGTATTCCTTCATCGCTTCGCTGCCACCTCTCACAAAGAGAAAGATATACATATTTATATACACCTATATACATAAAAAATACTATCTCTTGTCAACTCCCTGAATTCTCTAGAGAAGCTGCTGACTTATTCAAATGTGTGATAGATGCACACCTCGTGTTAAGTTAACCTAAAGCTGCAAGAGGGGGAGGGAAAAGGCTGTGCAATGAAGCATCCTACCTTGTTTAGCCTGAGGTCAGAACCTGTCATTAGGGGGTCTCAGCACATAGATCTTTGACTCTTTCTCTCCCCCAGAGGAATGAATATCAGTTTTCTATGCTTCCAGATACATTCTTGGCTTTTTGGAGTTACTTCAGGTAGCTTACTGTTCTTTAGGTGTGGAGAGCACAAAACAATGAATAATTCTGAGAGAATTTCTGCTCAATGACAACAAACATCTGTAGGAAGGCTGTGCATGAAGTAAACCCTAACATTAGTAAGAATACATAGTTGTAGAATAACAACAACAACAGCAGCAACAACAACAATTGCTGTTTTTGCCAGCTTGACACTCAAGGTGGCTTATAAAATTTAAAACAGATAGAAAAATGTTGTTTTCTGTGCAAAAATACCTTGTGTGAATTTTGCTGAGAATAAATCTTGAACTGTGAATCGTCTTCAAAAGCTGCACAATTTTGGATGACTTTCAGTGGGAAGAAAATTGATGAAATTACTCATTGTTTCCTCCAGGAATGAAGTGAAAAATTACATCCCTAATATGAGACAGCTGGGTCAAAATATGGGACTTCCCATATAATACAGACTGCTTGAGAACCCTAAAACTAGCTGAAATCTGAAATTGAGCTGAAAAGGCTCATAACTGGACAAATATTTCTCACAGCTCCTCCCACCTCCCCCAATATCTATTGTCTCTGGGGTCACCACACTATCCCTCCTCCTACAACTTCAGTTGCCTTCACATTCTGTAGTCAGATTAGACTTTTGGTTTTTGTGTCCAATGAGTCTTTTTGGTTAGCTTCATTGGCCAATGAGCTGGTCAGTTTCTTTGGTTAAATCCCACCTGTTTGTTCTCTTCTCCTGTTGGTTTTCGGCTTGTATACACTGGGGGTAAAAATCTGGATGAAATTTGAACTACATTGGCCTGGAGCTATGGTGCATGAAATTTGGACTATTCTGGCCTGGATTTAAGCGCCACACCTGACCTGCCAAAGTCCAAATTTGCATTTGGATTTTTACCTCCAACAAAGCTGTGGATCTGCTGCCACCACTAGCCAGCCACCTCCTTGGTGCCACTGCTGCTGGCATGAGCCAAAAGAGTGACAGGGCTCAGCCTTTCTGGCATACAATTGCCTACTTTGAAGTCAGAATGACTGGCCAGTCCTACCATCACAAGGCTTGCCACCTGTTCTGACTTCAGAGAGATTGAATAGCTTCCACAGAGCTCAGAGCAGGCGATTGTGCACCAGATAAGCAAAGCCACAGTGCTAGTCACTCTCTCTGAAATCAGAATGACCACCCCACCCTGCTGTTGCAAGGCTTGCTTCCCGATCTGACTTCAGAAAGAGCAACTAGCACTGGGGCTCTGCTTTCATGGAGCTCAGAGTGGGTGATTGTGTGTCAGAAAATCAAAGCCCATGGAAAGGACTGTAGGTAACCTGAAGTTCTGATGGCAGTGAAGAATTTCCTAGTTTTCAGTCATAGAACCAAAAGCTCAAGCCTTGTTTCAGCTTCTTCCAGCTGTTGGCAATATGGCAGCTGCTTTTTGTACAAATGCATTTGTGATTATTGTTCATGTTTATCAGGGCTGAAACAAATGCATTGTATTGTGTTGTGTGTGCACTGAACTGTATTTTTGTTTATGCACTTGATGGATTCCGATGCATTTCAAGAAAGAGATTAATTTTACTTATTCCTCCATATGATCATTAAAAAAAGCTTTTAATGAACACAGTAAAACCCAACTAATTATCACAATGGCATTTAACTCTAAATAAAATTGACAGGAAGCAAGCATATGATACATATAATTTTCCACATTTTATTAAAATGCATTTATCACTTTATTTCTCCCAGAATAACTTATCATATTATCTATGGTAATTTCACTAATATTTTTCTTTCTGTTTAATATTTAAGTGGAGTTTACTGATATTAAAGTCATAATGCATTTAATGGAAATTACCTTGCATTCTAATTACTTTTCTTAGTGAGGGATGGTAAATAGAATCATATTGTTATGATTGTTGTAGATGAAACCATAGAAATATTTAATGAACCTTCCTGTGGAGGAAATGCCATATTTACTACTTTCTTCGTGGTTCCCCCCACTAAAATGCAAGAACATGCCTTTTAAGCATTGATAAGTAAGAAAGGGCCAATCAAATCCATCTATGTATCACATGCATAGAGAGCCAGTGTGGTGTAGCAGCTTGAGTGTTGGACTATGACTCTGGTGACCAGGGTTCAAATCCCTGCTCAGCCATGGAAACCCACTGAGAGACCTTGGTGAAGTCTAACTCTCTCAGCCTCAGAGGAAGGCAAATGCAAAATCCCACTGAGCAAATCTTGCCAAGAAAACCCTGTGATAGGTCCACCTTAACGGTCTCCATTAAGTCAGAAGCAACTTGAAGGAACACAATAACAACAACATCACATGTATGTTTTTCTACTTCAAGGACTGGGAAAGTCAGGGGCCAATTTCAATTTCAGATGGGTTATGGAGGGGGGCACATTGCAGGGGTAGACAAGGCTGAACGCAAAGGCAAGAGGGAGATCAAATATACCAGAACATTTTAGAGTAAAGTTCTTACTGCCAATAGGTAAGGAGCGCATTCAGTGTTTATAGGATTGGAAAAGATACCCATATAATGGCTAGGATGATGGTTATAGGGTTCCCAGATCTCAGGGTCTGGCTCAGAGTATCAATGCCTGGCCTCTGTTCTCTAGTCCTCAGGATGAGGGGAAGAACCTCAGGGTATGGCCCGTCCAAAAAAGTGTGCGTACAAATTGGTCCCAGAACCTGCCGTTCTCTTCCTCAGTTGTATCGAGGTCTCAGGTTGTGGCCTGGGATAGTCATGAAATGCCAATCTTAGGTCCTGTCTAAACGGTGAAAATAATCCTCATAGAAATTACATGGAAGGCAATCTGACTAAACAGACATTCGCATCGACACATCTTATTCAGAAGGCAGGGAGCCAAATTTAAGAAAGCCCAGAGGACCTTATTGAGTCCCCAAAAGAGGCAAATTGGCCCCAGAACTTGACATTCTCTTCCTCAACTCTAGTTGCATACGGAACTGTACATGTAATGTGGGTTGGCACACATGGGACCCTTTTACACTACAGTCAGCTCTCCACATTCGTGCATTTAGCTTTCGCGGATTTGATTATTTGTGGATCATTTGCCATCCTCTTTGGGGCTTGCCTATGCCATCTTTAACAAGGATTTGTAAGTCTTACCTCACATTCCTAGTCTCTCTGCAAGCCTTGTGAGACTGAGAGAGACTAGGAATGCAACGTGAGACTTTTAAGTCCTTATTCATATGGCATTGGACCTCTGGCATGTGTTCGTTCTGCTTACAAAGCAAGCTAAGGGAAAAATGGGACCAAACCCAGATTTGGCTGGGGAGAGGGGATTCAAGGGAGCAGATAATTGAAAAGCACCCAACAAACTCCTTCTGGCTTGAGCCATGCAGAGGGGAGATTGCCTGGTTTGGGGGAGAAAGAAGGAGAGAGAAGAGGATGCTTCAAGAGGCCCTACAGCCACTTCTGCAAGGCTCATGCCAGGAAGAGTTTGCTGGGTTGCTTTTGAACAATCTGTTCCTTTGACCCCCTCCCCCAGTGGCCCAATCTGAGGTGATCACTCTGGATGGTTTTCCAGGGAGCCCATGCTGTTTTTTTTTTTGGTGGGGGGAATCTTAGGATCCCACTAATGTCTGAATCATAATATGGGGAATATTTAATTAGCTCAAAATGGCAGTGAGAGGCCAGGTAATGGCAGGATCTTTTGACCGATCTATACCGATAATCACTGAGGAGACTCCAAGCCAGAACATACAATTAAATGATCTTTATTGGAAATTAATCTTAACAGCATTCATGGAAACAGTCAGGCTTCAAGCAATCACACAAGGCAAACAAAGAAAGTTGGAAGTATTTGGATACAGGAATAGAGTAAGGGGATTTGGGGGCATACTATGCTGATTCTGTACAGCTGAGATCACAAAGTGAACTGGCGGAGGGGAGGTCCAGAAGGCAGAATGGTGACACAAAGTGATGTGGAGTTGGAAAGCAGGAGATTCGTGTACACTTGGGTGGTGTTTTAGGGGGACATTCATATGTGATAATTTCCCTGAAGGGATGGTATTTAGAGTGGAATACAATGTCTCTCACAGTTTTCCTAGGACTAAACAAAGGGTGCCCTGGAAAAGTTAACAATCATTAATGCCTGATGTATTTGGAAATGAATAGGAGCAGGCAAGGTCTATTGTTAGATGGGAAGGGAAGAGGAAAAACCCATTTTACAACCATCAAGGACTCTGCTATTGTTGCGTGGATTAGTGGATGACTCATCTCCAGGTATTAATTCTGACCTGGGTATTATCTGTTTGGGGAATTTCCAAAGCCCCCTCCCTTGGTTACATGTGACTCCAGCCTTGGTATCTAGGGGTACCTGGTTTACCTGCTAACCATGTAGAAGGCCACATCAAGACAAATTATTAAACATTGCCAATTATGTGATACTCCAGGATGAGGGCTGAAAGGATAGGTAACACAGAACAAGGGAGCACAACATCCAAAAGCAACCTAGCAAACCCCTCTTGTCTTGAGCCATGCAGACTCTTATCCTTGTGCCCTGATTGGAAGCTGAATGGACCTCTTTCACCCAATTCAGTGGCTGGCTCGTAATGTGGGGTAAGGTGGCATTTGTATAGATTTACAGCAAGACTACATATTCTTACTGATTACAGATCAATTACGGATCCTTAACTCTGGGTTATGTATCTGTAATTGCCCTACTGAATATCAGCCAGTGTGTGTTTTTATGTAATAAAAAAGTGCTTTTGTCCAAAAAAAAGTGCTTTTGTGCAAAATCCACAACTTTTACCCACAATTCCACATGTATTGTGAACAGAGGAATTTCCTGAAACACTTCAGGAAGTGGGGATAACAGGCAAAAGCTGCACAGAAATATTTATTTTCTCCCACAGTGGGGAAAAAAGCTGCAGAAATCAGTCATCCTTGCATACAAGGTCAAAAAAAATAGTAAGATTTAGATCCCTATTCAATTTGTGTTTGAACAGAAGTTACCAAAATTCATGGCTCTCTTCATGAAGAGAATGGGAAAATAATGTGAAAGATGAATGTTGGAGAAATCAGAACTGTCAGATTTACCTTCCTTTGCCATATCATGAACTCTGGAACTTCTGCCAAGGCCGGCCGGCCTGGTGTCCTCTTCTCTTGTTCTAATGCCAATAGGTAGTTTTTTAAAAATAAATAAATAAATAAATAAGAAGAAGAATACAAATAAATATAACAAGCAGGGTTGAGTGAGGCTGCTGAGAATGGGACTTTTTATTAGTTGGTGTGATAGTTTTGATAGTGATGTGTTTCTAAATTGTGGTTTTCATTGTTTTAAACTGTGCCTTTAATTTAATTCTGTTGTTGTTGCTGCTGCTGCTGCTGTAGGTTGGAATCCTCTGTGATGGCATATGTTATGTAACTTCACGTATACTTAAAGCCCATCGCACTGCACTGATATAGCACTATTATTTCACTTTAACTGCTTTGGGTGCCTCCTGTGGAATTCTGGAGTTTGTAGTTTAGTGAAGCCTAAGAGCTCTCTGGCTGAGAATGCTAAATGCCCCTCCCTAAACTGCAAATCCCAGGATTCCCCAGGAGGCAGCCATAGCAGTTAAACTGGAGTGATAGTGCTACAACAGTACAGTGTGATAAAAGAGCTACTTAGCAGAGCAATAGCAATTGCACTTCTGTTTCTATACTGCTTATCAGTGCCAAAGCACTCCCTAAGCGGTTTACAACATGTCAGCTAATTGCCCCACAACAAGCTGGGTACTCATTTTACCAACCTACGGAAGGATGCAAGGCTGAATGAAACTTGGAGCCCTGTAGGATTGAACTTACAATGTTGTGGCTGCAGTACTAGTATTTAACCACTACGCCACCAGGGCTCCGTGGTGCTAAGAAACCCTATTAGTGAATTGCAAAGATGTGTAATGAGACACTGACAAGAATGTCCTGATACTCAATGGGCTCTACCAATGCACATTGGCACTACCTAGCTGGTGTCCTGATCCGCATTGATTCCAGTGTGTGTCAGTCACTTTGCAAGCTTCCCTATATAGTGCCAGCAGCCCTTGACTGGATATGGATGTTACAAAATTGCCTTCTAATTACTGCAGACATAAGTCCAGTTACAAAGAAGTAAGTCTCCGACAGGATTTTGGCCAAATCATTTGTTTTTAATTATATCAGTCAGCTATCATAAAACATTTTTTTTTAAGAAAGGAGGAATCCACAATGACAGAATTCGATTCTATCTTTTGCAACACTGCCCCACATTTTTACAGAGCAACTTTCAAAAGCAAATCTTGGCTGAGTGATAATTCCTCATTTCTTTTTAAACTCTTATACTGTCATTTTTCTCCTCATTACTTAAAGATATAATCAGCCTAATGAAGGTTTTATGTAACTTGGAAGTTACATAATTCTGCAGAAAGCTATTCAATATTTTAATGAAAGTCTTAAGCAGAACATTTGAAAAAGTTTTACAATATTCTTCAGAAAGCCCATCTGGGCTAGGAGATTTATACTGTCTGTTTTGACTCCCTTAAATTACATATACAACTTCCTGAGTTGTAATTAACTTAGTGAGCTCAGCAGCATCCACAGTTTGTAGCCCTGGGAAAAGCTAAAGACTTCAAATCATAATTAATATTAGATACTTTTGGATTTTCTAAAGAACAGGAATTTGTATAATTATATTCTTCAAAGACATCCAGAGTCTTGGAAGTAACTGAGAGTATTATGTGTTTTCAGTTTGAAGGAAGGGAACTACAACTTGTATCTATTTTCTTTTTTCAGTTTCACATACTTTCTTCATTTGTTTATTATGTAAAATATTTCTGAGTTACCTTTCATCCAGATATATTCCAGTGCTGTGCACAAAAGCAGGCATAAAAATTCATCACATTATTATTAATGCAATATCATCAAACCACAATAATGTTAAAACCATAAAAACCACATTGGATGTTATCAGATGCTGCAAATATGGTGCCATAATGATGCCTAATGAACACAAAAGGGCACGAATACCAGATAATGAAGTGCTTTCGCGATTATGTATTGTAAATAAGGCACCTTTTATTATTGTTGGGCCAAGCCATCAATAGATCGTCCGTGGCATTTTTTGCTGTCATTCCGAGCATGTGAAACCACACCCCATTCTGCTTTCAAGTAGGAACATGAAAACTAGTCATGGGGCATTCTTTTTATTAATCCACCCATGTTGCAGGCAAGTTTTTAAGTGTGTTTCAGTGCTTGTGTGTTCATTTTGGTTTTTAATTTAGCTGTTTTTACACTTTTAAGTGTGCTTGGGTCTTCTCGTGACAACCGCCGAGATCATGCGCAGCAGCGAATGCGGGCATATGAGTCTTCTTTTTCATGTGAACATGGCAATGTTTGATATTTTGGGTTCTTTTGCCAGCACAAAAATGGTGTAAAATATGATGCCAAAAAAACATTTTTAGAGGCTTGTCTGATAAAGTCCATTGTCAATTATTAACAAAGCATACTCTGCATTTTTGTAAATTATTTCCATGAACAGAATTTTTTTTTTGCATACAGTTCTCCTGACATGTATTTTATATATATATATATATATATATATATGTGAACAATATTACAAAATTCTGAGAAATGTGAATATTTATTTTACGTATTTATATTATTCATTTCTATCCCGCCTTTCTCCCACCAATGAGACTCAATACCAAATCATGCTTTCATTTGTGTATGCATTCAGGAAGTGTGGATTTGGTTTGTGCCCCTTTAATACTACACAGTTATAATTTTATGACTCCACTTTAACTACCATGGCAGCATCCTATGGAATGTTGGGGTTTGTATACTGGTGAGGTATATAGACCCCCAAGTCAGACGGAGGAATTGGATGATGCCTTTCTAGAACAGATGACCACACACGCAGAAAGAAGAGATGTAGTAGTGATGGGTGACTTCAACTATCCTGATATTTGCTGGAAATCTAACTCAACCAAAACTTCAAGGTCTAGCAAATTCCTTACTTGCCTGGAAGACAATTTCATGGTCCAAAAGGTAGAAGAGGCAACAAGGGGGTCAGCTATTTTAGATCTGATCCTAACCAACAGGGATGACCTGGCTAATGGGGTGCAAGTGGTGGGATCCTTAGGTGAGAGTGATCATGTTCTCCTGGAGTTTATTATACAATGGAAAGGAGAAGCCAGGCATAGTCAGGCATGCATTCTCAACTTTAGGAGAGCTGATTTCAATAAACTCAGGGAAATACTGGGGGTGACCCCTTGGTTAGGAATATTAAAAGAGAAGAGACCTCAAGATGGATGGGACTTTCTCAAAAGGGAGATACTGAAGGCACAATTTCAAACAGTACCATTGAGGAAGAAAAATGGGAGGTGTCTCAAGAAACCAGGATAGATGACTAAAGAAATTTCAACAGAGTTAAGTTTTAAACGGAACATGTATAGGAAATGGAAAAAGGGGGAAATCACCAAAGAAGAATTCAAACAGATAGCAAACGCGTGTAGGAGTAAAATCAGAAAAGCCAAAGTGCAGAATGAGCTGAGGCTTGCTAGAGAGGTTAAGAACAATAAAAAGGGGGGTGTTTTGGTATGTCCGCAGCAAAAGGAGGAATAAGGAAATGGTAGGGCCACTACGTGGAGAAGATGGCAAAATGCTAACAGGGGACAGAGAAAAGGCAGAATTACTCAACACCTTCTTTGCCTCAGTGTTTTCAGAAAAGGAAAAGGGGGACCAACCTGAGGATAAAGGAATAGAGGACACAATAGGGGAAATCCAGCACAGAATAAGCAAAGAGGTAGTACAGGAATACCTTCTTAATCTAAATGAATTTAAATCTCCAGGACCAGATGAACTACATCCAAGAGTATTAAAAGAGCTGGCAAATGTAATCTCAGAGCCATTGGCAATCATCTTTGAGAACTCTTGGAGAACAGGAGAAGTCCCAGCAGACTAGAGGAGGACAAACGTTGTCCCCATTTTCAAAAAGCGGAAAAAGGAGGATCCCAACAATTATCGTCCAGTTAGTCTGACATCAATACCAGGGAAGATTCTAGAGCAGATCATTAAACAGAGAGTCTGTGAACATTTAGAAGGCAATGCCATAATCACAAACAGTCAACATGGGTTTCAGAGAAACAAGTCATGTCAGACTAATCTGATCTCTTTTTTTGATAAAATTACCAGCTTGGTAGATGAAGGAATGGAGGCACAAGGAATGGAGGCAGGATGGGCTCTCTAGCCTTGTGGCAACCATCCTTGGAGAAGGAAAACTCTAATCCCAAACCCGGGCAGATGGTGCTCGTCCAACCCTGTAAGGTCAACCATCTAAGAGAAGGAAACTCTAATCAAACCTACGGCCCGAGGACCTCGCTGCTACGTCCATGCTTGCAAGGCCACGGCAGATGAATCTCTGGTTTAAAGGGTGAGGCCAGTTCTGTGCACGCTGTGCTCCACCAGAAAAATCCATTGCACAGGCTCGAAGGACAAATCCAGTTCCAAAAAAGCCCTGTAGCAACTGGCGAGGGACGAAACCGGCAGGTGTAAAGATGCACTGGAAGCCGCAGCCCCAACCCTGCATGCAGGCGGTTCAGGACATTGGTCGCTCAAGCCTGACCCGGGAGATGACAGTCTTGTTCGGCAGCATCCTGAATGACCAAGCAGCCTTTTTTAAGGAGAGCACTGCTTGCTCCATATGGAGAGGGGCCTAGAAAAGGTGGCCTAACGAAAGCTCATCCCCAACTACCTGGTTGGCTAGGCGCAGCCAACGGGAATCTTCTGATGCGGTCAAACCAAGGCAAAGAAACAAAGGCACACACCAACCTCCAAACGTGTAAATAAACTGACACTTGCATGCTGGAACATCAGAACCATGCAAGTCTCTGAAGATAGTGGACGGCCTGAGCGTCATTCTGCCCTAATAGCCCATGAACTATCACGGCTTAATATTGACATCGCTGCTCTTAGTGAAGTTCGCTTCCATGAGGAAGGCAGCCTTAAAGAACATGGCGCCGGCTACACACTTTACTGGTCTGGCAAACCCAAAACTGAAAAACATCTTTCAGGAGTAGGCTTTATGATTAAAAACTCCATTGCCTCCAAACTCGAAACCTTGCCAACAGGACACTCTGATCGCATTATTTCCTTACGCCTCCCACATGTTGTTCTCTTTAGTACATATGCCCCAACTATGCAAGCCGACCCTGTAGAGAAAGACAAATTCTACACAGACCTACGCCAACTCATACAAAAAGTCCCTGTAGAAGATAAAATTATTATCCTTGGTGACTTCAATGCCAGAGTAGGAAAGAACTCCGAAGCCTGGAAAGGTGTTTTAGGCAAGCATGGTGTTGGAAATTGCAATGATAACGGACGCCTCCTGCTAGAGTTCTGTGCAGAACAACAGCTGACTATTACAAACACAATCTTTCAGCAGAAAGATAGCTTGAAGACAACCTGGATGCATCCCCGATCCAAACATTGGCACCTCATTGACTGTGTTCTAGTCCGTCAGAGAGACATTCGTGATGTCTGTCATACCCGAGTGATGCCCAGTGCAGAATGCCAAACAGATCATCGCCTCGTCAGATGTAAACTAAATCTTCTTTTTAAGTTCAAACCTAAGAGGGGTGATATCTTAAAGAAGAGACTCCAAGTCAACAATCTTCAACAAGCTACCATGAGAGACAACTTCCAGGCAAACCTACAAATGAAACTTGAAGACCATCCTACAGATCCTTCTCCTACCGTGCTTTGGCAACATATCAAAAACAGTATCCTCCAGTCTGCAGAAGAATCCCTCGGGTTCTCCCACAAGAAAAATCAAGACTGGTTTGATGAAAACAACCAAGAGATCCAGGAGCTGTTGGCAAGGAAGAGAGCTGCTCACCAGGCATACCTCGCCCAGCCAACCTGTCATGTAAGAAAAGCAGCTTTCCGCCTCACATGTAGCAAACTACAACAAAAACTCCGAGACATGCAGAACAAGTGGTGGATCAATATAGCAGAAAAGACACAACGCTGTGCAGATCTGGGTGATCATAGAGGATTTTATGAAGCTCTTAAAGCAGTGTTTGGACCTACTTATCAGGTCCAAAGCTCCTTATACAGTACAGATGGTCAAACATTAATTACTGATAAAGCCTCCATCCTGAATCGTTGGGCTGAACATTTTCAAAGTCTCTTTAGCGCCAACCAAGTAGTCCAAGCCTCAGCTATCCAACATATGATACAAAAACTGGTGAAAAATGAATTGGACATAGCTCCCACTTTAGAAGAGACCCTTAAGGCCTTACAGCAGATGAAAAACGGCAAGGCAGCTGGGATTGATGGAATCCCACCTGAAGCTTGGAAACACGGAGGTCATGCACTCCACGAAAAATTCCACGAATTCCTTGTGAATTGCTGGGAAAAAGGGGAACTGCCATCAGACCTCCGAGATGCAGTCATCATCACCCTGTACAAGAAAAAAGGAGCAAAATCCGACTGCTCAAACTATCGAGGCATAAGACTGCTCTCTATTGCTGGAAAAATCCTTGCAAGGATACTCCTGAACAGATTAGTTCCTGCTATTGCAGAAGAACTTCTCCCTGAAAGCCAATGTGGCTTCAGAGCCAATAGGAGTACTACAGACATGGTATTTGCCCTTAGGCAACTGCAAGAAAAATGTAGGGAGCAGAACAAGGGTCTCTATGTAACATTTGTCGACCTCACCAAAGCCTTTGACACTGTAAGTAGAAAAGGTCTGTGGCACATCCTGGAAAGACTAGGATGTCCCCTCAAATTCCTTAAAATGATTATCTTGCTACATGAGGGACAGCGTGGTCAAGTCAGATATGGCGATGCTCTTTCAGAGCCCTTTCTAATAACTAATGGAGTGAAGCAAGGTTGTGTTCTTGCGCCAACTTTATTTACAATCTTCTTCAGCATGATGCTCCAAAGGGCTATGGCAGAGCTTGAAGAAGATGACGGCATCTATATACGTTACCGTACTGATGATAGCTTGTTTAACTTAAGCCGTCTGAGGTCTCACACTAAGACTCTAAACTATCTAGTCCGTGAGCTGCTCTTCGCCGATGCTGCTGCCCTTGTCGCCCACACAGAAGCAGCTCTGCAGCGCCTAACGTCCTGCTTTGCAACAGCTGCAGAGCTGTTTGGGCTAGAAGTCAACCTGAAGAAAACAGAAGTTCTTTACCAGTCTGCACCACAGGACGAACACCACCATCCCCACATTGCCGTCGGCAAATCTGTGCTCAAGTCCGTTCAGCAGTGCACCTACCTGGGAAGCATCATCTCCTCAGATGCCAAGATTGACAAAGAGATCGATCACAGATTAGCAAAGGCATATAGTGCATTTGGAAGACTTCACAAAAGAGTCTGGAGCAATAAACACCTGAGGCAAAGCACAAAAATCAGTGTGTATAGAGCCATCGTACTGTCTATCCTCCTTTATGGATCTGAAACATGGGTCACCTATCGCCACCACCTACGACTCCTCGAGCGCTTTCATCAGCGCTGTCTACGCACAATCCTAAATATACACTGGACTGACTATGTGACAAATGTTGCTGTCCTTGAGCAAGCAGGGATCACCAGCATTGAGGCCATCATATTGAGAACACAGCTGCACTGGGCAGGGCACGTTTCTAGGATGGAGGACCATTGCCTCCCAAAAATACTACTCTACGGTGAACTCGCCACGGGTCAGCGTAAGAGGGGCGTTCCAGAAAAGCGATACAAAGACTCCCTGAAACAACATCTCACGCTCGGCCAAATTGATCACCAACAGTGGTCCGCCCTGGCCTCACATCGGGAGGCATGGAGACGCACTATCCACAATGCTGCAGCCTTATTTGAGAACTCACGACGAACAAGTCTTGAAGAGAAACGACAACGCAGAAAGGATCGCAACCCAAAAACATCACACAAGGAGACCTTCTGCTGTGCTTTTTGCAACCGGACTTGTTTATCTCGGATTGGCCTTTTTAGTCATCAGCGCGCTTGCAGAAAGCGCAGGATGTGTCCTTCCTGAATCTTCGTTTGCGAAGACAAGCCAGAGAGATGATGGGAATGCTGTGGATATCGCATACCTTGATTTCAGTAAGGCCTTTGACAAGGTTCCCCATGACATTCTTGCAAACAAGCTTGTAAAACGTGGGGTAGACAAGTTAACTGTTCAGTGGATTTGTAATTGGTTGACCGGTCGAACCCAAAGGGTGCTCAGCAGTGGCTCCTCTTCCTCTTGGAGTGGGGTGCCACAAGGTTCGGTCCTGGGCCCAGTGCTATTCAATATCTTTATCAATGACTTGGATGAGGGAATTAGGGGCATACTTACCAAATTTGTCGATGACACCAAATTAGGAAGAGAAGCTAATACCCTAGAGGACAGGATCAATATTCAAAATGACCTGGATAGACTGGAGAGCTGGGCCAAAGCTAACAAAATGACATTCAATATGGAGAAATGTAAGGTACTGCACTTAGGGCGAACAAATGAAATGCATAGATAGAGGATGGGGGAGACCTGGCTGAATGAGACTATGTGCGAAAGGGATCTGGGAGTCCTAGTAGACCACAAGTTGAACATGAGTCAACAGTGTGATGCGGCAGCTAAAAAGGCCAATGCGATTTTGGGCTTCATCAATAGAAGTATAGTGTCTAGATCAAGGGAAGTAATAGTGCTGCTCTATTCTGCCTTGGTCAGACCTCACCTGGAATACTGTGTCCAGTTCTGGGCACCACAATTCAAAACGGATATGGACAAATTGGAGCGTGTCCAGAGAAGGGCGACTAAAATGGTGAAAGGTCTGGAAACCATGCCTTATGAGGAGAGACTTAGGGAGCTGGGTATGTTTAGCCTGGAAAAAAGACAGTTAAGAGGCGATATGATAGCCCTGCTTAAGTATTTGAAGGTGTGTCACATTGAGGATAGAGCAGACTTGTTTTCTGCTGCTCCAGGGACTGGAACACGGAGCAATGGATGCAAGCTCCAGGAACAGAGATTCCACCTCAACATGAGGAGGAACTTTTTGACAGTAAGAGCTGTTCGGCAGTGGAAGACACTCCCTCGGAGCGTGGTGGGGTTTCCTTCCTTGGAGGTCTTTAAACAGAGGCCGGATGGCCATCTGTCGGGGATGCTTTGATCATGATTTTCTGCATAGCAAGGGGCTGGACTGGATGGCCCTCGTGGTCTCTTCCAACTCTGCAATTCTATGATTCTATGATTCTCTGATATTCTAGAGCAGTCTGGGTGAGAATTCTAAATATATGTGTGTGCCTTTAAGTTGCCTATTGACTTATGGCAATCCCATGATGTTTTTAGGGTTTTCTTAGGCAAGAAATACCCCTCTGTAAACTGCAAATCCCCAGATTCCATAAGGTGGAACCATGAAAATTAAAGTGAAATCATAGCACTATAACTGCGTAGTGTGGAAGAACCTAAGGTTCACATGAACATGTAAGCCAAATTAAATTCTTTGCCATCTCTAGGCTTAGAGTGTTTTCCAGCAGTGTCACCCACACTGTGAAATGTCTTTTCAAATGGGCCAGATCAAGGCCTGACTGTATTTTTCTGCAAGCTCTTCATTAAGCTCTTCATTAAGACATGGTTATTGAAGAAGTATGGATTATTAAGTATCGATTATTAATGGCTTTTCCTCTTGTTGTTTTGCATACAGATGTTTCTTGTTGTATTGAGAGTTGGTACTTGTTGTATTAAAGCTGTTCCATGAGGTTGTTTTGCTAATCGATTGGTGCATAAGTTATTGGGTTTTTTTTAATCATAGAATCATAGAATTGTAGAGTTGGAAGAGACCACAAGGGCCATCCAGTCGAACCTTCTGCCATGCAGAAATACACAATCAAAGCATCCCTGACAGATGGCCATCCAGCCTCTGTTTAAAGACTTCCAAGGAAGGAGACCCCACCACACTCCGAGGCAGTGCATTCCACTGCCAAACAGCTCTTACTGACAGAAAGTTCCTCCTAATGTTGAGGTGGAATCTCTGCTCCTGGAGCTTGTATGCATTGCTCCATGTTCCAGTCACTGGAGCAGCAGAAAACAAGATTGCTCCATCCTCAATGTGACATCCCTTCAAATACATAAACAGGGCTATCATATCATATCATATCCTAAAATGATTTATTATATTAAGACACCTCATGTTCATTTTGAAACAGAAGTGGGAATTATACAAATGTTGACTTCAGGAACATTTCAGGAATTGGTTAAATGGACCTATCCTAGTTGGGATTAGAAACGGGATTAAGTCCTCAAAAATCAGTTACAGCTGAGATTCAATACATCCTTACCTGTGACTAAGTCTTACTGTGCTCAGTGGGGAATACATCTGAGTACACATGCCTAGGATTGCGGTGTAAGTAAATAACTTGCAGGTCGCATACATGACCCTCAAACGTCATGGATTGGCCAGGAAAGCCACACTTTGGCTGCATCTGCACTGCAGAAATAATGCAAATCCCAGGATTCCATAGGATGGAGCATGGCAGTTAAAGCAGTGTCAAACTGCATTATTTCTACAGTGTGGCAGCAGTCCTAGTCATTTGCATTCCCAGTTTTTCAGGTTTTCTTAAGGAATCTTGGCTTTCCCACTCCTTTTTTCCCCACTAAACAGATGGCTGCCAAGTGACTTTTAGCTGACTTCTAAACCGGCTTTGCAGCTGACAATTAAGTACTTTGCACTCAGCTGCCTTCCTCCACCACCCAAAAGAGGAGAAGAGGGAATTAATTCTTGCCCCCTCTCTTGTGAGGTCAGTGGAAAGAAGAAAGGAAAAAGCAGCCTTTGGTGATTTGTACTGAACCTGTGTGACCCCCATTGCTTCTTTCAATAAGCAAAAAGAATAAACTCAGCAACCTACCAGGAGGGACTTTTCTTGAAGCAACCCCTCCCCTTTGAAATACACTACCTCCAGAACAGGCCTACTCTCTTTCAATTTCTCTCTCACAGAAATATACAGATTTCCCCCAAAATGGATTTTAAATCCCTCCATCTCTATTTTTCCTAAAATAGGATCACTACTGTAAAGAAGGATTACTGATTTTGAAAATACTTTTCCTTCTCACTTTAGCTCTGTCTGCAGATCTGTTTGCTTTGAGATTTGCACACACCTCATAATTTAAGGCTTAATTTTTCTGATTTTCTTCACCCTCTTCCTTTAGATGTACTAATCACCCCCCACCCCATGGGTGTGGGTGTGTACATGTGCCACAGCTGCAAGGTACCATAGGGAAGAAACTGTGGACTTTATCAGACCATCCAAATACAGTCTAATGATTGCAAAAGGGTGCACGTACCAGACGATGTCGCCCTTTCATGATCATGTCCAGTTTAAAAATCATCATCCTATTTTATTGATGGTCCAAGCTGTTAATAGATCTCCCCTAGCTGTTAATAGATCTCCCCTAGCATTGCTGACATTTGAATCCATGCACCATTGTACTCGTGTGAATGCAGTGTGAATGGCTGGACAGGCAGAACACTTCTGGGTGAGATTGCAACATCCAGGTAGGTGACACTCTTTTAATGACCCTCCCTGGTTTACTTGAAAGTTTTAAAGTGTATTTATTTGCTTAGTTTCATTTTGTGTGTGTTATTTTTAGTTTTATTTTTGAATTTCCTGTGCTAGGTATTTTCACAAGAATCTGTGGCATTTCAGACGAGGAAGTGAACAGAGCTCCATTCACTCCTCATTCATTGCTGGGAAGCCTTTTGCTGGAATAGAAGGTAAGTGAGGTATAGGGCATTCTTTTATTGGAATAAAAATGGCAGAGGTTATGCCGACAAAAGAATGTGTTTAGGGGGGTGGTCTGATAAAATCCTGTAACTTGCAGTTCCAGCATTTGGAGAGATTCACAATCTACATACTTTTAGAGAGTTTTTTTCCTCTCTCTTCTGCAGAGCAATGTTCCATTTATGTTAACAATATAATCATACACATACCTACTTAGAGATTAGCCCCAATGAATTTAGTTGGTCTTACCCCTAGGTAAATAAGTACAAGATTGTAGCCAAGGGAAGCATTCTAAAAGGCCATTGGAATGCATGGTGTGTGTGTGTTTAATGACAGACATGCTTTTTCCAACTTTCCTTTCTTAACATATTTATTCTCATTTATGCTCCGGGCCTAAAAGTATTGGCCATTATTTGTCACCACCCTGATCTACCCACTACCACCCCCATTTTTATCCTAACAACAACAGCACAGTGGTGTATGCACACATGTGTACACACAACATTGTATTTATTGATTTTGAGGGGGGGGGTTGCCTTTTTAAAAGGTTTTGTTAAACTCAATACATAATTTCTAGGATTTCTCAGCTTAAAATAGTTATTTTGTGTCCTTTCCCTTATGGTCTGTCTTACTGGGTGACCAAAATGATGAAAGGTCAGGAAGCCATTCCCTATGAGGAACAGCTTAGGGAGCTGGGTATGTTTAGCCTGGAGAAGAGAAGGTTAAGAGGTGACATGATATCCTTGTTTAAATATTTGAAGGGATGTCATACTGAGGGTGGAGCAGGCTTGTTTTCTCCTGCTCCAGGGATTAGGACATGTAGCAATGGATTCTAACTCTCTCTCTCCCTCTCTCTGGCTTTTCAAACTACTGTACAGGAAAAGAGATTCCACCTAAGCATTAGGAAGAACTTCTTGACAGCAAGAGCTATTTGGAAGTGGAATACACTGCCTTGTAGTGTGGTGGAGTCTCCTTCTTTGGAGGTTTTTAAACAGGCTGGATGGCCATCTGCCGGGAGCTCTTTGGTAGCCTCTTCCTGTAAGGCAGGGGGTTGCACCCTTGTGGTCTCTTTCAAATCTATGATTTTATGATTGTAATAGCTTTTGCCCTCTTGTTACCTTTTGACCTCATTCTGATGTAGGTCAGCCACATATGTCCTGCTTGTCATCTGTGAAATGTTGGAGGGTTTGTGCATATGAGCTTCAGCTATTATAGAAAAAGCATGACCAGATTGATAGTGAAATTCAATATTTTTATGTTGTGAAGAAAGCAAGTGTTATGGGCACTATGCTGCTAATGTGCCTGCTTCAGAATCTGGTGAGGTTGTCAAAAAGCTGTCAATCTCATTTTTGTTGCACTTCCTAGAAGCACACACTTTCTTGTCCCAACCTAGATCTGTTTTTTTCTCCCACACAGACATTTTTGAATATTTTCTGTAGTTTTTCAAAATGGATGCATTTCTATACACATTTTTCCTAATGTATACATGATTGCATATGTGCATTCCCATTGACTGCAAAAGGGTGTACATACCATACAATGTCATTCTTTTACAATCATGTACTATCAAAAGGCCATTCTATTTTATTGACAGCCCAAGTCATCAATAGATCCACCATGGTGCATTGTTGCAAGCATTTTGAATCCTTGCACCATTGTACTCAGTGAGTACAGCATCAATTGTCAGAACACTTCTGGGTGAGATTGGGACAGCCAGATAGGGGACTCTCTTTTTTTAACCTCCCCAGTTTACTTGTAATTTTTTAAGTGTGTTTCTGTGCTTGTGCATACACTTTATGTCTTTGTCTTGCTCAATGTTTTGAATTTGCTGTGCTCGTGTCTTCTTGCGAGAATTGGCAAGATCTCAACCCCAGAAGCAAATGGAGCTCTGTTCACGCTCTGTTTATGCCAAGGATGCCACATCACTGCTGCTAAAGGTAGGTCTGGTAGAGGGGGTTCTTTTGCCGGCATAAAAACACCACAAAATATGCTGGCAAAAAAACATTAAGGGGGAGTAATCTGATAATGTCCTAAGAGGCTTATCGCATGAGGCAGGTAAATCATATTTGCATCAGGATTAACAGTGGCTTTGGTTGGGGCTTACCACATGCCGAAGTAAAGCGGCAGTGTATCAGGAGGTTTCTGTCTTCCATGCTGCCTTACTGCATGCTGTCACCATTCTTCCAATGTTCTGCCATTTTGGTCCTGTGGGAGACCAAGGCAAAACTGCATCTTTTTGGTAATGGATTTTTCTGGTTAGCAAAAAGACATGGTTGTACTTCAGTCTCCCATGGGACTGGAACGGAAAAACAATAACATCATGCAGTAAGGCAGCATGGAAGATGGAACTTTCCTACTGCACTGCACTTTCCTTCAGCATGCAGTAAACCCCTCAATCCCTTTTCTGTTGTTCTCTTGTGGGAGACCATTTTAAAAGTGCTTCTTTTTATTAACAGAAAAAAAAATCTGCTAATGACCTCTTTTGCTGCTTCTGTAGTGCTACAATTTTCTTTGAGAAAGATCAATTGCATTTTTTTTGCCAATTTTGGGTGGTCAGTGGGAAATGGGAAATGCTTTGGGTGGGAAATGTAGTTATCGGGGAGGAGGAGAAGGAAAATCCCCCTCACCCTACCTCCTTTTCCAGCCCTGTTCTGTTGCTACAATGCTATAACAGCATGGTATGCTGATGGTGCCTTCATTCTGTCAGAGGAAAAGTCAAAAGAATCTTAGGAGATTATCAGACGCATCCAAAAAACACAAAAGCAGCACGTGAAGACAACATTACTGTCCCACGAATGGGACCTGGTTTCAGACATCCTTGTCATTGTCATGTGCTGCTTCTGTGCTGCAGCTGTGAATAAGATGCCACTTTCAATTGATAGGGAGGTCCTGTCAATGAAAAGCAATGTCTTACTCATGGCTGTAGCACATAAGCAGCCCGCAATGATGACAATGTCATCTGAGAGCAGCCTGCAATGATGACAACGTCATCTGAAACTGGGTCCCTTTTGTGGGATAGTAATGTTAGCCTCACATGCTGCTCTTGTGGTTTTTGATGCATCTGATAATCTCCTCTCAGTCTAAAAAAGCATTAATATTCTGATTCCCTTCAGGCATTCTAACCACTGCATGAGAATAGATCGAACAGATAACAGTAGCTGCCCACTTTTATCAGCCAGTGATTAATTTAGACTTGGAAGTCTGATCTATCCCAATCAGGCAATGTGCACGCCAAGCCAGCCAGCCTTTGCCTTGGCTTCTGTCAAATGGCTGCTCCACTGCAGTGAGGAGGTGGGCACAGCAGCCTTCAGGCCTTTGCAGACTGCCTGTGAGGATGTCATGATGGCCTGGCCTGCCAGCCATCATGGAGACTGCATCACAAATTCTCAGTTTACAGAAATGGAAACTTCCACTCCTTGCTTGGAATGGTAAGGGGGTGGGGAACCTCATTGACTCAACATCACATCACCTGACTGGAGAGCCAATCAGAAGTTGGCAATGCACAGCCAATCAGAAGTTGGCAATGCAAAGGGAAAAAAAAGTTCTAGTCTCCCTTTGTTCTGAGAGACCACATGCTCCAGACTCTGGAAAAAGCCATGGCTTAGCCATCTGCCTGGGGGCAGATGGAGTGAGCCACATGTTCTGAGCCACATGTTGGAACCACATAGAGTAACCATAAGATGCTAAACTGTGATATCAGAGGTTGGGGGAGCCAATCTCTCTCAAGGCCTGATAACACCAAAAGGGCCTAAGATGATATCAGAAATTTCAGGAGGAAGTTTCTATCCAAAGGACTCTGAATTCCATCTACAGAGCCTAAATGGACTGGCTAGGATGAGCCCGGGCCCAGCTGCCATTTGGGGACAGAACTGATGATGATTGACATCCTAAATTGTAAGTTACCAATATACTAGCTTAGGGACCATCTAACTAGTTTGCATTAGTTTTATGATTTATTTTGTGTACTCCGACTGAATGTATCTCTACCCTAAGTTAAAATCCTGGAGGGCATGTGCCTCCAAGTAACTTTAAGTCTGTGGAACTAAAATAAAGCTTTTCTCTTATTTCTTAACCTCCATGAATCACCTGCCTTCTTGGTCAGCTATCAGAAACTTCTCTAGGATAGAGAAAAGGGGTATTGTTGTTTTCTTTAACACAACCTGTCTGGCTTCCTGCTACACCAGACACAAAGGGGTAACTCAGTGGGTGGTGGTGGCCTAATTTAGCAAGAGATTTCTAGACTAGAGAAACCCCTGAGAATGTGTTTTCTGTTGTACAAAATAAGTTAGAAGCCTTCTCTTCCCGAATGAAGAGAAGGGACTCAGCTTCACAGAGGACATCATGGCCCTTGGGGGGGGGTGTCTGTGGACCACATGTTAAGAACCACTATTTTAGAGAAAATGGACACTTATAATCCTGGAATGGTTCTGAAGGTGCACAAAGAAAGAGCAATCCTGTCTAAATAGCATTTTTGCAAACAACACTGATGTAGAGAACCCCCATGCAATAAAGCTCTAAAGGCAGACCCTGGCAAAATGGAAGCCTTGGAGGTGAATTGTTTCCATGTCTGGGAGATAGGTTGACTATCTGTTCTAGATGGGTTTGCATTTCCTCTGAAGAATGAATTTTGTGCCGAGGAGGTACTCCTTCTGACAACACCTTTAGCAATGGAGACCCCAGCTGATTGTAGTGCCTTTTATAAAATAATTGTAGCTGTTCTTTTACTGGGATAATTTGGCTTCAGTGGTCCAAATACTGGTAATGTCATGCCCTGCAACTCTGACTCTGAAGATGAAGCAGGGAAGGATAGAGCTTTAAAGCAGGATTTATAGCAGAGAGTAGCTTTATCAGCAGAGATTCCTGACCCCTCTGGAGCAGATTTATCAGCCCCAGCCCCAGCAGAGCTTCCTGGCCCCTCAGATATAACAGAGTGGGACAGAGCAGATAACCTAGACCCAGCAGAGAGGCCTGGCCCCCTCAGACAGAGAAATAATAGATTATCTGGACCCAGTCTTACCCAACTTTCAAGAATGCAGGTACCAAAAGGAGGAAGAGAGATGATCATGACATATTTATGAGAAATGCCGAGCCATCACATAACAGATGTATAAACACTGAAGAAGTATAAATCTGTGACAGCTGCTTTGAAAACATGTTGGAGATTATTTGACATCTTGGTGGGAAATGTGAAGTTGAAGGCTTTCATGGCCGGCATCCATAGATTTTCTTGGTTTTTTTCCAGGCTGTGAGGCTGTGTTCTGGAATAGTTTCTTTCTTACATTTTGCCTGTATCTGTGGCTGGCATCCTCAGAGAATGGTTGGATAGGTGTGTGTGTGGAGTTTATATGCTGTGAACCCCTGTTGGGGAGTATATGCAAATTTGTGTAATTGAATGGTTAGTTTCTGGGTATAGAAATGCAAGGATGATTAGTGTCTGTTTGGATAATGGTTGGTTGATAGACCATTATCTGCTGGAAATCCCTTTGCAAACACGAATCAAGGAACATGAGAGACACTGCAGACTGGGCCAGCCAGAAAAATCAGCAGTAGCAGAACATGTTATAAATCAACTGGACACAAAATTTTATTTAAAAACACAGAAATTCTGGACCAGGCCAACAACTATCATGTCAGAATGCACAGAGAAGCTATTGAAATCCACAAACACCTGAACAACTTCAACAGGAAAGAGGAAACCCTAAAAGTAAACAAAATCTGGCTGTCAGTTTTGAAAAACAATAGAATCAAAACTCAACACTTACAAAGGAATTCCACCCAGGGATAGGGGGATTTCAGCAGATAATGGCCCATCAACCAACCATTAGCTAAAAAACACTAATAATCCTTGTATTTCTATACCCAGAAACTAACCATTCAATTACACAAATTTACATATACTCCCCAACAGGGGTTCACAATATATAAACTCCACACACACACCTACCCAACCATTCTCTGAAGATGCCAACCACAGATGCAGGTGAAATGTCAGAAAGAAACTATTTCAGAACGCAGCCTCACAGCCTGGGAAAAAACCAAGAAAAATCTATTGGTGGGAAACCTCTGCTCCTGTGAAGACTATTGCTGCCCTGTTTGGACCCTGACTTTTGGATTGTACTGGACACTGTGCTAGCTGTGACCCTTGACTTTTGGACTGGTAAACTGGACTAATCTCTTGCTCTTCTGGACTGGAGTTGTTGCCTAGAAATCCTGCCCTGCAATCGTTGTTTTGTACTACTGAATGTTCCTCAGCAAACTGCCAGCCAGCTATCTGTTGGCTGTGTTTCACCATGGCTGGTTTCCTAGACAAGTAACCTCAAGACTGGGCTATTATGATGCACTCTATGGACTCAGATACATGGGCCAGAATACATTGGTGGTCCCTGCTGGCACATCCTGCCCATGGATCTGGCTTGTTCCTCCCCCATTACCTCCATGAAAGAGGAGGAAGTCCAGTTGGGTCCATTTCTGCAGCCGCCAGTGCAACTGCCTGCGTCCCACTCTCCAGATCCAGGCAGGAGGCCTGCAGCATGTGGGCAAGGCCCCCTGCATGTGACCACCCTTGGTCACTTACTGTGGGCTTCCTTCCTGGATCTGGAAAAGCAAGGCAGCCAGCAGCTACAGTGACAGGCCAGCATGCCAGAATGGGCTCTTGCAGTCATGCAGGGCCCAATCTGTTTTATTTTGGCTGAAATGCATTTTAACAGGTATTTTTTTAAAAAAGTTTTATTGGGCCCTACCCTTTCTTCCATCTTCTTAGCCCCAACTTTGCCCTGGGGATTGTGAGGACTACCCAGGGGCAGAACAAAACAAATGCCCTGCAACATCAGGACAGCAGGTCTCCAAGATGGGGGCAAGACAGAGTAAATTGTCCCTGTAGACAAGCCGTATGTGGGCCTGCCTTTAAGGCTAGTCTGGAAACAGCAGCTGATGCAAAATGCTTCAGCTAGTCTTCTGAGTACGACAACCCACCAGCCGCACCTTACATATCTGCAGAAGGAATTACACTGGCTGCCTATGAGCTACTGGCCTAGGTTGAAGGTTTTCTTATTAGTTTATAAAACTGCTAACTAGTTGGGACCTGATTAACTTATAAATCCATTTGGTCTTTGAGGTTCTCTGTATAGGGCCTCTTGGTGATGCCACATGCTCTGAAGATCCACTCCATTTGGAGCAAGGCATTTAAAGTGTTGTGGCCCCTACTATGTGCAATGTTCTTCCCTTAGAAGTTTAATATGCTTCAACTGTTCTTAGTTTGGGATGAACATTCATACTTAGTTATATAAGCCTTCTCTGTTTAGTCCAGACTCCAACATCTGTTTCATAGACTACATATAGAGTGTATGTTATTTTTTTGTATTGTGTATTTATTTATTGTCCCATCTTGGGAAAAAGGCAGGATATAAATCTGATAAACAAACAAACACAATTGTATATATTTCATGCTTTAATGCTGCATACCACTTTGAAATTTTTGGATCTTACTGGTACATTCAAATTAGTAAATAATTAATAAATACATAACTAAATATAGCACCCTGTGAATTTCCCTACTAGAAGAAATGTTAGTAATGCACGTTTTTGAATTGTGCACATTCTTTTGTGCAAATTTTACTTCCTCCCCAATGATGCATTACAATAATCAGAAATATACCCATTTCTGAGGCAAGATCTGTTTTGTCTTGTAATCATCGCCAATCAGGTGCAAACTGCATATATTTTTTGTAGGAAAATGATGGAATTTCCTTTCCATTTTTAGAAGCTACTTCAGGCTCTTAGAAATGATTATAGCCTAGAAAAGCCTGCAGTAATTCATAGTACCCATTTGGTGTGAGAACAGTGATTTTATAAAGATCTAAGGATATCTATGCCAGCATATTTCTTGTTTTATCTGTGAAATGCTGTGATTTTGTTACATAAAAATCTTCTATCTTTGTTCTCAGCTTGGGTGAATCCAGGAGCAAAATTGCTACCGGTTTCCTTGAACACAGATTTTTTTTTTCAATCTTCCCTGCAAACTGTAGGAATATAGACATCCATGGAGACATAACAAATTAGAGAAATCACCATCTCCTCATCTTTCCACTGACTGACAGGTCATGCAATGGAACGTTATGAAATGCCATTGTTGGGTCGGGTGGGGGGGGGGAAGGGGAGTTAAGCCTGGCTATACAGCTGCAACATTTAATAGAGCTCACACTTGATGAATAGCTGTGGACATGCTCCCCGCTAAGACATACATGGCAAAGTCTACAAACAAATAATTACAACAGTATTTCACCATAGTGCTACGGAATGGACTATTTTAGTAGAATATGTACAGAGGTCAGTTCTCTACACACACACACACACATACACACATAATCTTAGCGATGAAAAAGAGCCAGCCTGTGGTGTCATGAATATTTACTGCAAATATACAACACCATTCTGAATCCATGCTCCCTGTTCCACCCCGTAATAGAACATGCTTCCAAAATGGATTAAATACTAATTTGATTTTAGTACAGTGCGTACCACAGATGCATTTAATTTTAAGTGACAAAATAAAATGTAGCACATGACACGCTACCTTGATATATAGCTATTTCACCAGCAATCTGGGATGAGATATATCTTTTCTTCCCTTTTTTGTGCATGTGTAAAACTGTCAGGGTTGCCTCTGATTGCTCAGCTAGACCATATATTCCTTATAGAGCTGCACCTGAGAGACCTTCACTTAACCAAATATTTACTGTGCTAAAGGAATCTCTCCAGGAAAGGGGCAAACATGAAAAGACAGTGTTGTGCTCTCCTGTGGCAAGGACTGCAGCTGCCAGAAGCAGCAGTGGCATGGAGGGAGAACCAAATAAAATATGGAGACCTCATGTATTTATCAAAGAATGTACAACTCTGGTCAGTAAATAGTTTTCTTGGATGGTAGTCACTCTGAGCAGGAGATGGAAGATAGACCATCAACATCTTCATCTCCACTGCTGAGCTAGGAGGTCTAATTGCCATATTCCCCACGTGATGGCTGTTCACCTTGATGTGCAGGGAGTAGTGAATTTGCTCTGGGTATAAGTCTGAACTTTATCCAAGGTGCTGGACATCTTTGGGGGCTATGGTTCAGCACCTTGAATGGCTCTATTAAATTCTGGACTAAAAAAACCTGAGTGGATTTACCACCCTCACCAACACGGGATCCACTGGTCTTTATTGTCACATACTATCTATAAAACTGTCATCTTGGGGTTGGCTATTGTATCCCTTTCATGACCAGGCTTGTGTTGTCTCTTAAGGTAAAGTTGGCCAAAACATAAAACATGCCGCCATGTTGGATTTTCGCCTTAGCAAGCGATTGCTAAGGCAATAAAATGGCAATTTGTATTCTCTCTCTCTCTCTCTCTCTCTCTCTCTCTCTCTCTCTCTTTTAAAACATGAAATATCACTGGAAAAAGGTTTTTTTTAAAAAAAAAAATCTGGAGTGGCAGATTTTAAAATGTGAGTAATTCACCTGGGCTGCCATTTTGGCTAGAGGGCATGAAAAGTTTATGGGGGCTGTAAAACCATTAAGACAATTCGCAGCTCCTGTGAATTGCTATTACTGTCAGGCTCATCCCTGAATTCTGGGGTTTAGAGTGGAATTCATTGAGGACCCTGACATGAGGCTGGCTTTGGCCTGTTTTCTTTGCTTGGGCCTCACTGCCTTTGGAGGGGTGCCAGCCCACCCTGTTGGCCTGGGAACGCTGTTCTCCACAGCAGCTCAAGGTCACAGCTCCAGGTGCTGGCTGGGCCGTTTATTCTCCTCCCTAAATGCCATTCTCACACTGTAAAGATTTATCTGGGTGTTGTGCTAGTCTGTGTTTAGTTTCGGCTTTGTTCTATGTCCCTGATACACGTTTCCTTACCAATAAAGAATTCTTATTGAGTGAATGCGAGCGTGTGTTCTGGGTACATCACAGTAAGCCAAAACTTGGTACATCACAGTAACCTGTAAATGTGTTGTAGAAACAACCTGGCCAGCTGGGGGGCTGTTGGAAGCTTCTTGCAGGCCACAAAGTGCGCCTGCTTGGAATACAAGTCAGTCACAACCCAAATAACAGTCTTTTTCCTACTCTCTGGTAACTCGACAAAAAAAATCCTTTCTAATGACTTCTCAGGGGGGGATGGCAAAGAGAGGGGGGGAAGCCGAAAGGTTTATTGCTACCTTTGCCTACCCCCCACCAAGCCCACAGATGAAGCTGAGTATTAAAGGCTACCATTTGCACCAACATGGAAGAAGCAAAGCTACATAACAATGCTATTAGAGCATTAAGTGGATGATTTGTATATGAACATTCTTTTTGGTAATTCTTTAGAAACTGTAATGAGTTAACTTTCAGCAGAGAGAAGAATTATCTCAAGGTAGCATGACTGGGTTGACCTTTTCCTTCTCAAATTATATTATTCTTGAATTAGAGATATGGAAATCAGGTTAGCAGGAAATTATGTACATTGCTGTTTTAGAAATTCTGTGAACTGTTTTCTAGTCTTCTTGGCTTCATTTGGGAATGAGTCATGTTGCTGGTAGTGAGAACAAGCAAAGCAAAGAAAAGTTTCATACATCAAATAGAGAATGTATTAGTCACATATCATTTGAAATACAGGCACCCTATGTTGGAAGTGAAGAAGCGTCAATGCTTGTTTACAGTTCTCTGTATTTGTCACTGATCTGTGTTTCCAAAGTTTTACTTCTTACTTGCATGTGGAGGTCACTTCCCCCCTTGCTCCAAGAAGTTTTAGTGTTTTACTACTCTTTGTCACAGATGCCTGAAGCTAGAAGTCATCATACATGAGGCGGCTCTGCCTCAACATGCCTTATGCACACTCATGAGAGTCAGCCTTAGGGTCTCTTCTACCCAAGTTAGATAACTCTCTTCTGTCTATCTACTTTTTTTTTTTTTATCAAAGATGTATGCCACAATAAACGTAAGTTTTGTCTTCTTAACCTTACTGGATCATCCTGCATGTTTTTATCCTGTTTTATACCAGAAGCTCATATTGCATTGGGGCTACGCTGCATTCCGCTTAATATCAAAACCAATAATTTTCTACTCTTAGAAGTCAGGAGGTGGCACTCCACCTCCAAACAGCTATTGAAGGTACAACTTACGTTTTGGTTCGTCATACATATTGCACAACAACAAAACTGTGCTCAGTGAGAGTTGGTAGTTTCCATCTTGTTGGAGCAGTGAATTGACTCTGACTTTTAGTCTGAATTTTATAGGAGCTACTCAAAATACTGAACCTATTTGGGTGATAGGGTTGGACAATTTAATAGCTCCTTTAAAGCCTGGACTAATAGCCAAAGCAGATCCACTGCCCCACTAACATGAAAGCCAACAGCAGCCACTGATAGTGTTGGATACCAAGGGTATGGTTTGCAGGTGCTGTTGTTGCCATTCCAAGATTTTGCTGACTATAGAAACACCACTTTGTTACATTCACCCATTACACCTTGAGCAACTAGCCATGAAGGAGGGGGGAAGCATTCCCAATAACTTAAAGGAGACCAATGGATCCTCTTTATCCTGGAGAGAAGTGACCAGCAAGGTGCCACAGGGTTCTGTCCTGGGCCCAGTGCTATTCAACATTTTAATCAATGACTTGGAAGCGAGAATAGAGGGCATGCTTATCAAGTTTGCAGATGACACCAAATTAGGAGAGGTAGCTAATATCCAAGAGAATAGGATTAGAATCCAAAATGACCTTAACAGATGAGAAAGCTAGGCCAAAACTAACAAAATGACTTTCAACAGGGAGAAATGTAGGATACTACACTTGGGCAGTAAAAATGAATGCACAGATATAGGATGGGTGACATCTGGCTTGATGGCAGCACATGTGAAAGGGATCTAGGAGTCTTAGTGGATTACAAACTAAACATGAGTTAGCAGTGTGATGCGGCAGCTAAAAAAGCCAATGCAATTCTAGGCGGCCTCAATAGGAGTATAGTGTCTTGATCAAGGGAAGTAATAGTGACGCTCTATTCTGCTTTCGTCAGACCTCACCTGGAACACAGTGTCCAGTTCTGGGCACCACAATTCCAGAAGGATATTGAGAAGCTGGATTGTGTCCAAAGGAGGTCGACCAAAATGGTGGGAGGTCTGGAAGCCATGCCCTGTGAGGAGTAGCTTAGGGAGCTGGGTATGTTTAGCCTGTGGAAGAGAAAGTTAAGAGGAGACATGATAGCCATGTTTAAATATTTGAAGGGATGTCATATTGAGGATGGAGCAAGTTTGTTTTCTGATACTCCAGAGACAGGAACATGGAGCAATGGGTTCAAACTACAGGAAAAGAGATTCCACCTAATCATTAGGAAGAACTTTCTGACATAAAGAGCTGTTCAGCAGTGGAATATGCTTCCTTGGCATGTGGTGAAGTCTCCTTCTTGGAAGTTTTTAAACAGAGGCTTGATGGCCATCTGTTTGGAATGTGTACATGCCAGAAGATGATAGGAGCTATGTTCATTTTGCTTTCTCAGACTTTCCATTATTGAAGATAAATGGTGCCTGGGAACTGTCAGAAGCTGTTTGTGTTCAGCCTACCCTTTGACAAAAAAGTTGGATGTGGTGAGGCTAAGTTAAAGGTTCCAACAGATTGTAATTCCCAGGTTCTTCTTGGCCATGAGCTGCCATCCATTTCTTCCTTTATTATTAAAAAGCAAAAAGAAAGCCAAATCCCAAGAGATGACTAAATTGCCTCATCCCATGACCCTTCAAATACATTCTTGCATAGCTATATGTGGTGTCCTGAGAACCTGTTGAATTACTTAGCATGCTGGGTTTCTGGGCTTCTCATCAGATGGGTACAGAATCTGGAGGAGGAGGAGGAGGAGGAGGAGGAGTTGTTATATGTGTGCTGATCTTCTATCTTGAACTTGATTCATGCACATCTGTAGTATGCATGTTTTTGGTGGAGGACTGCCTGTTATTTGCCCAACAGATCAGTTTTCACCATCTAAGAAAATTGATCTGGACCTGCTCTTAGACTGAAGACAAATCACTTTCTGCCTTGCAACATAAGCTTGGAATAGCCAGAGGCCTCTCAATTTATTAGTCCACTTGCTGAAGAGAAGCATCTTTCTGTGATTAGCCATGTGAAATTATATATATATATGTGCCAATGGCACCCTTATATTTCCCCTGGATGAAGTATCACAGCCTGAGATGGAGGAACCCAAGTCAACAACTATGGTCGAGATTTACAGCTGCTGACTTCACCCCATAAGTCAACACTGAATAATTAAAAGACTTGTAATTAAGGGCTAATTCAGTATTGATTGTATCCTACAGCAAGGGGGCAGTGAGCTCAGTGTTCTTGTATTGCTCTGATCAAGTGTCCTCAGCTGGGAATCCAAAGTGCAATTACCTCCATGTAGCCGTCAGCAACAGGCCCACATTACCTCAGCTCTCCTTTGCCCTGCATCCCACAAGTGTTTTAACAGACAGCTTTATGAGCCTACATGGAAAAGTTATTAGGGTGGCCAGTCTTCAATACAGGATGCCTCCCTTCAGAGCAATCAGCATGAAGGGTGTAAATTTCCATTTCATTAATTTAGGCTGTTGAGAAGCTGGACTCCCAACTGTTTGTTTATCTAGTTACAGCTGACATTTTCCAGGAGCTTCAGGCAGTGACTTTTCATTATGAGTAGGGCTGGGGAAGAGCTTTCATTTGGTCTACCTCCCCACCCCCCCCAGTGAACTGACCTAATTCAAATTTCCTGACTATTATATGGCTTGTAACACAGTTATCCTTTGAATTGTGGCCTTCTTTGAATGTTGAGGTACAATTCTTGGCTCAGAAAAGATGTACAAAAATGCCTATATTTGGGGAATGCAACTGTGGGTCTTTCACACTACACAGTTGTAGCACTAGGATTCCACTTAAACTCCCATAGTTCATCCTAAGGAATCCTGGGATTTGCTGCTTAGGTGTGGGGCAGGGTATGTATTTAGAATTCTCAGCCAGTTTAATTGTCACCATCCCTTCCTATGAATTCCTGGGATTTACAGTTTAAGGAAGGGTATTTAGCATTATCTGCCAGGGAGTTTGAGTTCCTTGCTACAGCAAGGCATTCACATCCCCCACCCATTTGGCAAGCCCCTCTTTGGCTGCTTTAATATTCATGTAAATCTTAGATCCTTTCACAACATACATTGCTCTCATTTGAGCCCACATGATCCTGTTTCTTCTTACTGGGATAGGTAGCTATACTTTTCCACTGCCCTCCTCCTTTTTCTAATTTAGGTTAAACTACAGTACTTGTTGTTGTTAACTGTCTTCCAGTTGACTTTGACTCATGGCGACTCCATGAATGAGACATCCCCAAGACCTCTTGTCTTCTACTGCCTGCTCAAATCTTGTAGGTTCAGGCCTATGGCTTCTCTGATTAAGCCTATCCATCTGGTGTGTGGTCTTCTTTTCTTTCATTTTCCCTCCACCCTTCCTAGCATTATTTACTTTTCCAGTGAGCTGTGCCTTCTCATGATGTGACTGAAGTACACAGCCTCAATTTAACCATCTTGGCTTCTGCCTTGATCTGTTCTAAGACCCATTTATTTTTCTTTTTGGCCATCCACAGTATCCTCAGTACTCTTCTCCAACACCACATTACAAACTGGCACTGGTTTTACTCATTTGGACTAGTGTAGTGCTTCTTAGTCAGAGCCAGTGTGGTGTAATGGTTTGAGTGCTGGACTAGGACTCCAGGCCACTAGGGTTCAAATTCCTGCTCAGGCATGGAAACCCACTGGGTCACCTTGAGCGACTCCTTCCAAGAAACCCCCACGGTTTTGTCTTTAGGGTCGCCAAAGGTTAGAAATGACTTGAAGGTACACAACAACAGGTGTTTCTTAACTTATATGATGTGTGGGACAAGCATTCCCCACCCCACAGTATGCTAGGGAAAAGTACTATATTTGTGCAAAATTAACATTGAAACAAAGGAGTTGCTATTGTGATGGTGATTGTTGTAGTTGCTGTTATTTTATTCATTTATATCCTGCCTTTCCCCAATAGTGGGACACAGTGTGGCTATGATGTTATATATGTTTCCTTTGGGAAAGAGAAATGGGCCCCCCCACTATAAAAGCCATGTTTGCCAGGCCCACCAGTCTGATGGACCCTGATGTATGTGGGGCCTTCTAAGGCTGATTATAGGGCCTGGGAAGTCATGTATAGGTTCAGAAAGTCCTTTTAATAACCTGTTTTCAATCCTTTCAGGCTTTTTGTAGTCATTTTAGACTCAGCCCATTTTAGACTCGGCCAACTTTTTCTTGGCCACACTTTGGACTATGGCAAAGGTGGGCAAAGTTTAACTCTCCAGATGTTGTATTGAAACTCTCACCAGACCTTTCCACTAGAGCCAGTGGTGATGCTGGGAGGTGCAATCCAACAACCTCTGGAGGACTCCACTTTGCCCACTCTTGTACTACTAGATGTGTTTGGGTGATAGAACATAGTGCCAACCTCAGATGTCCAAATCTTGACCTTTTCTGCAGTTTTTATTGATACTTTTTTTTTTAAGCTGCAAGCACAATTTCTGGGCATCAGCATCTGGTTCCAAAAGGAAATAGCCTTGACCTTTCCAACCAATCTACCTTGAGACACATTAGCAAATAAACTACTTGTGAACCAGGTAAAACATGCCCTCTTCTTAACCCTTCCCCTTTCTTCAATATTGTAATGACATTACCCTCTGGTACCAAGACTGTCGTTAGTGAGCTATCAAAAACTCTTCACTAAAGGCTGTTCTATTTCACTTGTTCCCTCTGTTAAGAAAAAATAATAATAACATGATGGATTTCTTCAGAGCCTCATAGTCTGTCCAATGTTCACAGTGCTAAAAGCTTTAATTACCTTATTATCTGCTCTGGTGCAGTGGAAAATCTTCTTTAGCATTTCACTTTCCCTCCAGGAAAGAAAGAAAAAAAATTAAAAATGGCCAGCTTTGGGAGTTACAAGGCAGCATCTTCTTCACATCTCAGGACTGAAGAAATAACCCTGATTCTTGAGTGGCACAAGCACACCTTCATGAGCTCCCCAGCAGTGGGTGATGGCTTTCATATCAGTGGGCTGGTGAAGTTGTCTCCCGTACCTGTTGAGATGCTGGCCATTGGCATGAGGAAGGCTAGTAGAGCCTAATCCCACAATGATTGGGCTCTTGCTTTTCTAACCATGGGAAGACCTGAGAAGAGAAGGTCTATAGTACTTCTCTCCAAGTGGCGAGGGACCATTTTAGTTATGAGCATCAGAGATTTTTACTATGTGTCCCTAGTTGGTTGTTGGTTCTAAGGTTTCTTTGGATGCAACTGTATTTCTTGTAATTTTGCACATTCTAAGGCTATTGTCTGGAGGAGGATGCTCCAAGAGGTAATACCAAAACACTCAAGGCATCAGGCCCTGTCTGATCTTGGAAGCTAAGCAAGGTTGGGCCTGATTAGTACTTGGATGGGAGACCACTAAGGAAAACCAGGTGCAGTAGGCTGTATTTCAGATGCAGGAATTGGAAGACCACCTTTGAGAATTCCTAGACAAAAAACAACAACAACACAAACCTATGAAAATCATGGAGTCACCATAAGTCAACAGGTAATTTGAAGGTACAAACACACACACACACACACACACACACACTTAGAATAAACTTTTAAAAACTCCCTGTTAAGCCTCAGAGTGCTGTCCCGCTTCTGGCAGTTGATTTCGCATGCCCCGTCCTCCTCCTGTCCTTCGTTCGTTCTCCCTCTATGCTGGAGCAACAGAAAAGATGCCACTTTTTATTGACGGAAACTTCTGTCAATAAAAAGCAGCACCTTTTTTGTCCCTCCGGCACAGAGGGAGAATGAATGAAGGACAGGGGGAAGACAGGATGTGCAAAATTGACTGCCAGAAGTAAAACAGCACCGTCCTCCTCCTGACCTCCATGGGTTTTTTTTAGAGCCTCTGAAAAAATATTCAATCTTGTTGATATTATGATGTGTTAACTTGATTCTGTTAACTTATTAACTTGGTTCTGTAATATTATGGTTGTATATAAAAGATCTGAAATCACACAGACACACATGTGCACATGCACACAGACAGACCAAGTGTGATTGCCAGGGTGGGGGATGAAGTGGCAGACCCTCCTATGTTTTTAAAAGCCCTAACAATTTGTGCTTGTTGGGGTGAGAGATATGTAGAGGATGATTTGCCAGACTATTCATCTCAACAGATCTTGGTTGTTGGTTTTGTTTAAATTCTAAATCCCCTAGCCCAACACACATTTGGCCTCAATCCAGTCATTAGTCCCAACTAGATAAGTTCAAAACATGGGAACTCGGTAAATCATGTAAACCATATAAACTCTGTAGAGTAAATCTGCAAGGCCAGCTCCACAGTGGTGTAATTAATGAAATTAAATAGGTCCTTCTATGGCAGATGCAGACAGCTGTAGAGAGGATAGGGCCATAATTTCCCCATGCCCTTCCCATCGTGTTTTGCCTCATAACCAACATTTTGTTGAATTTTTGTTTTGTTTTGTTTTGTTTTTTTGGGGGGGGGGAGGCTTAAGTAAACCGCTACATTTATTGCTCATTTGAGGTGCTTTTGACTAGTTTACAGGCACTTAAAAATGATCTAGGGGCTTTGGGGAATTTCAGGGACTTCATTTTGGGGGCACCAAGGGTCACATGTGGCTCACAAGATGCACCTTACCCACCCCTTCTCTGAGCATGCCCTCTAACCTTTCACAGATGTAAAACAGGTCACATGTGGCCAAGCAACATCAGAAAGTGGTCATGATGGCGAAAGTTATAAATGGAGAAGAATACACAAAGTAGGAGAAGCTGCAGCAGTTTGCTTTTGCCTGAGTCTACAGGAAAAGACAAAATTCTGCTCTTTCCTCTCCTCTACCCCTTGCTGAATTCAGTCCAAATTACTTTGCACTTTGGACTCAGTTTGCAGCAGCAATGGACGTAAGCTGAAGAGAAAGGGGGATGTGGGAAAAGAAGAGAGAAATTGGAACATTTTGACAGTAGCTGAAAAAGTGAGACGACAAAGAGAATCAATTGGGACTGCCCTTGCCAAATTGGGACAGTTGGTAGGGACATCTAAGGTAAGTGGTGACTTGATTTCAGTGGATGCAAAGCACCATCTCCCAAAGTCCCATGTTGAGGCCTTCTATCAGCAGGGCCTAGCAAGAATACCGCTGGGGGGAGACTTCTTTTTACATTATTCCACATTTGGCGGTGGGAGTCAACACAGTGGATCTCCCTGCAGTCAGCCAGTGAAACTCCTCTTAGGGCCTGCCTGCACTGCAGGAATACTTCAGTTTGACACCACGTTATCCACCATAGTTCTATCCTGTGGAATCCTGGTATTTCCAGTTTTGTGAGGTACCAGACTATGCTGATCTCTCTGGCTTTTCTTCGCAAACGAAGATTCAGGAAGGACTCATCCCGTGCTTTCTGCAAGCGTGCTGATGACTAAAAAGGCCAATCCGAGATAAACAAGTCCGGTTGCAGAAAGCACAGCAGAAGGTCTCCTTGGGTGATGTTTCTGGGTTGTGATTCTTTCTGCGTTGTCGTTTCTCTTCAAGACTTGTTTGGCATGAGTTCTCAAATAAGGCTGCAGCATTGTGGATAGTGCGTCTCCATGCCTCCCGATGTGAGGCCATGGTGGACCACTGTTGGTGATCAATTTGGCCGAGCCTGAGATGTTGTTTCAGGGAGTCCTTGTATCGCTTTCTTGGAGCACCCCTCTTACGCTGACCTGTGGCGAGTTCACCATAGCGTACTATTTTTGGGAGGCGATGGTCCTCCATCCTAGAAACATGCCCTGCCCAGCGCAGCTGCGTTCTCAATAGCATGGCCTCAATACTGGTGATCCCTGCTTGCTCAAGGACAGCAACATTTGTCACATAGTCAGTCCAGTGTATATTTAGGATTGTGCGTAAACAGCGCTGATGAAAGCACTCGAGGAGTTGTAGGTGGTGGTGATAGTAAGTCTAAATACCTCACAAAACTTAACTAAAAGGAGCCCTATCCTGTTTTTCACATGGCAACTCTGGGCCTGGAGGTTCTAAGATTGAGCTCTATGCCCTGTGAAACCTAGAGTTTCTAGGGTAGCCACTCTCAGAGATTTGGCAAGTCTCTCTGCCGGGCCATATTTACCAGGAAAGTCCATAGTTATGTATATGTATATGTATATGTGTATGTGTATATATATGTGTGTGTGTGTGTGTGTGTTCAAATAGATTATTTGTTGGAATTTTTCTAATTTTTTTTTTTTAAATCAGCTCAACTTGAGCTCAAATTTTAAGTTCTTTGGTGTCATCCTTGTATCTTTGGGGATGTTATACATTTGTGCCCTGTGTCATCTGCTGACAGCTGTTCTGAAATAATGAAACCAAAGATGAAATGAGAATTTCAAGAGACATGAAATAGTTCAATAAAAATTATGTCTAGCAGAAAAGGTATGCATTCCTGTTTCCCACCATGTTCTTGAGAGTTTCTGTTGCATTTATGCTTTTGCATGGTGTTTGATAGAGATGCATGTCTTTGCATTCTTTCTCCTTGCATGCGAGAAGAAGTAATCTCCAGAGTTTTTGAGAAAATGAAGATTTCTGCAAAATTCTTGTTGAGAGTTGTTTGTAAAGTCTTTCAGAGAATTATGTTGTGCATGCATTTTTTTCTGCTGGAAAAATCCCCCCTCACACTTTTTTGTACTAAAGTGTGTTGCCTGCACAGGAGAGACTGTCTTCTGTGCAAACAATTGTCTCCTGAACAGGAAACATGTTCTCTACAGGAAAATGTGGGCTTGTACTGAAAAACCACATGTATTTCTGCACAGTATAATTCCCTAAGATATTTCACAAAATTCAGTCCTGATTTGGCAGGAACAGTCCCTCTGTCCTCCCATTTTTTCAGCTGCTTTTAAAATGTCCCAGTTTCTCTTGCTTCCTCCCCCTTCCCCCCTTTGTCCTCAGCTTACTTCAGTTTCTGCCAGCTGAGTTCAAAGTGCAAAAACGGTTTGTACTGAATTAACTCAGCAGGATGGAGAGGAGACGAGGGTGTGGAATCTTGTCCTTCCCAGTAGGCTCATGCAAAACAATGCTGCTGCAGCCTTTCCAAACTTGTGTGTTCTTCCTCATTAATGACTTCTGCCATCTTGACCACACTCTGATGCTGCTTGGCCACATGCGCCCCAGTTTTCATCTGTGAAATGTCCGTGTAAGAAAATACACTGTTCTTCTTTCCTGGGGGGGGGGGTTCCAAGTATTGAGAACCTCACCATCCTGGTGAGAAACAACTAGTGACTAGGTAGTGACTAGGTATGAAAATAATATTTTCTATTCTTTCTGATTGAAAAAAAATGGATTTCCTGAAAGTCTAGAAACCCTATCAGGAAGAATAAAACAGCAGTGAGACTTTCATACACCTTTCTCCTGGTATTTAAATGTCCCCAACAAGCAGAAAGATATGGAGAACACTTTAGGATATTAAGAGCTTGTATATACGATCAAAATTATACAAATGAAATGCAAATGTGGAATGATCTAATCCTACAGACATGCGCGCAAATACATGTCATTCAGAAGGGGGGCAGCCAAATTCACTTCAAAGTCTATGTGCGTCGTGTCTGGGGCTCTGTACAGATTTTTTAAAAAAGCTCTGTACAACATGCGAATGTGCAAACTTTTGAACTCTCACAGTCACACAAATACAAACAAGCAGCATAATCTGATTGGCTGGACAAGCATGGGGAGCGGGGCTAGGAAACAGGGAAAGTGCCTGCGGATGCCATGTTGCATTTTTAGGCTAAGCGAGGGTCTGGTAAGTTGATTAAACAGCGATCTTATACTCTTTTCTTTCTTTCTTTCTTTCTTTGTAAATACAAACTATTGCATTTGCACACCATGGGGAACTTTTTTTAAAAAATGGCGGTGGCAGATTTAAAATCACGAGTAAATCACTTGCAGCCACCATCTTGGCTAGGGGTCATGCAGAGTTTAGGGGGGCTCTGTTGACTATGAAGACAGGTTGCATTGTTGCGAATGCCTGCTTTTTTGGACGTGTTCATATTCCGCCCCCCCCCATAGACAAGACCTCAGATAGGGAAGAATACGGAGCAGAAATAGCAGGAAGCAGGAAGAAAACTACTATAATCATTCATTCTTACATACAAGGACTAAACAATCAGGGATTTACATCCCCAACACTGTCTAATATTCTTTTCATGTAGTGCATGGTTTTTGTGTGTGTGTTTCAGAGAGTGAGGCAGAGCTCTCCTACCTTTACTCGGCTATATTCAGCTGGAGGACAAGCAAAGGAGTGTTTATTGATTGGCTGGCCCTCGTTGTGTGTTAGCTTCGATTTGCTATTAACCCATGTCCTGGAAGGCAGAAGAGCTGTAAATTCATTTGTGCCAGCTACATTATTTTGCTTCTGACTAAGGTAGTGAAACTTCAGTCTCTTAAAGCCTATCATTGTCATCATTGTCATCATCATCATCATCATCATCATCATCATGCCTGTTACCTAGCCTGATAGCCCTCATCTTGGAATATTGCATAATTGGCAATATTTAATAATTTGGCTTAATGTGGCCTTCCACGTGGTTAGCAGGTAAACCAGGGACCCACAGATACCAAGGCTGGAGTCAAGTATAACCAAGGGAAGGGCCTTTGGAAATTTCCCAAACAGGTCATATATGGGTCAAAGTGTTTCCTGAGACCATCTGGATGTGAGTCATTCACTAATCCACTCAACGAAAGCGGAGTTCTTGATGTTTGCAAAACATCAAGCAGTTTCTTCTCTTTCTTCCCCCTCCAACAATAGACCTTGCCTCCTCCTATTCAGTTCCAAATACATCACCCATTAATGACCATTTACTCTTCTGGAGAGAGTATTTTATCCTGGGAAACTCTGAAAGACATTGTATTCCACTCTAAACCCCATTCCTTCAAGGGAATTAGCAGATAAATATCACCCTAAAACTCCACCCACGTGTGCACGAATCCCCTGCTTTCCAACTCCACATCAGTTGGTGTCACCATTCTGTCTCCCGAACCTCCTCCCTGCCAGTTTACTTCACAATCTTAGCTCTACAGGTTTGGTAGAGTATAACCCACAATCTCTGCACTCTTTTTCTCTACCTAAATACGTCCTACTTTCTTTGTTAGTCTTGTGTGATTGCTTGAAGCCTGAGTGTTTGTGTGATTGTTGTTAGCATTAATTTCCAATAAAGATAATTTAATTGTATGTTCTGGCTTGGAGTCTCCTCCATTACTACTGGTATATGTAGGGCAAAAGATCCTGCCGTTACCCGGTCTCTCGCTGCTATTTTGTGCTAATTAAATATTCCCCAAATTAATATTCAGACATTAGAGGGTCCCCACCAACCCCACACAATTCAGGTAACATGCCTTCTGTTATGACCACACAGGCTTTGAGTAGACCAACAAACCCAATGCAAGGACATCAAGAACCTGTGTATAGTGACTCAGGAATTGCTCACCACTGGCCCATATGGTGAGCCTTATTACTACAGCTTCTCACTAAAGTATCAAGAACTGCTCAATACTGCTCCATATGGCAAACTGTGTAACTACAGATTTACAGTGAAAAAGACTTTTTCACTGGCTGTCCCCAAACTAGCCATTAGCTTCTCCTGGGGAGGAAGGAGTACAAGAGGACTTCCTGTCTCAATAAAATTTGCCTGAATAATAAGGTTTTATCTGAGCTGTGGTTTTCTGTTTCTAATTTTGTGGTTTTGTCTTCACTCCTGACTTTTCTTCTAGCCCTACTTGCTGGCTTTCTTTCTGTTCCAGATTTCTCTTTGGTTTTGATTCTTGATGTGTGTGTGTGTGTGTGTGTGTGTGTGTAGCAAGGCTGCAAAAATCCAGTCCTGAAACAATCAGGAAGAAGCGTGTTTGCCTTCATCTGTTTTGGGAAGAATGGAGAAATGTGAATCAATTGTCTACACATCCTTGATGGTTAGCATTCAGCTAAGGGCCATTTCACATTATACAATTGTGCTTTAACTGCTATGGGGCCCTTTCAAATTAAACAATTGCAAAGCTGTAATTCCACTTAAACTTGCCATGGTTCCATACTGTGCAGTCCTAGTATTTCTAGTTAAGGGAGGGAAATTTAGAATTCTTAGCCAGAGAGCTCTAGTTCTTCAATGAACTACAAATCCCAGGATTTTGTAGGACAGAACCATAGCAGTTGAAGCAGAATAATAGTGCTATAGTTATATAGTATTAAAAGGCCCTAAATGTGCCTTTATATTATAACATTTGTGTTATATTATAAAGTATATAGATTTTCTCAGTTTCTTTGGATTCTGTGAATTTTCTCTAACATTGTCATCTTTTTAATCCTGTATGATTTTTTTTAACAAGCCAGTGAAAATTCAAAAGCTTCCGTAATGTATTTTATGCTTAGGAGTTGGCCCAATTAAGGTATTGCTCTTTGTGGATTTTGGATTTTGTTGTATTGTGGATTCAATGTCACAACTAGGGATGGAAAAAATTAAGTAACTTTCATTTTATCCCACATTTTTTAAAAAAACCTTAGGTTCTTCCAAAATAAGGCATTTGTATATTTTAGTAAACTCTTCACAAATCAACTGAAATGAAATTCTCTATTTTCCAGTGGCCAAAATTGAATAAGTACACCTATTCCTCATATGAATGACAATCCAACTGCCTGCTGCAACTAAGAGTGTGAGGTTAGCCTGTCGTCACCCATTAGAGAGTTTAGTCAAATTCTTGATCGAGGTTTCTTCAACAGGCTTCAGAAACTGACTGTTCCTAGCAACTTCACATCCTGATGAATTAGCCACAGTGGTTTATGGACAGCCACATAAATTAGCCACAGTGGTTTATGGACTGGTAACTTTTCAGTTAGACTATTCCAAGGCACTCTGTGTTGGGCTGCCATTGAAAATGGCTGTCCTAAACTCACAATAGGAAGTGCCTGAGGAGCAATAGGGATACAGAATCAACAAATAAGCAGCACAATCCTAGTCTGTCACCAATTGTCCATACTAGAAGCAAGAAAAATCAATAGCCAGTCCAGAGTTCAATCATCAATTGCCCATACAAGCTGCAAGAAAAGTCAATAGCCTGTGCAGAGGTCAAACACCAATTGCCCATACAAGATGTCAGTGAAGTCAATAACCAGTCCAGAGATCAATAGAGTCAGGTCTGAGGTCCAGGTATTTGGTCAGCAAGGGGTTACTGTAACAGACCAGAAGTCAGTCCAAAGTCAAGGCAAAGCAGGAACACAAGAGGGCTGCAAAAAGCTACCAAAAAAGCAGTTGTCAGCACTGAACCTGGGAGTAGATCACTGGGATTTATAGCCAGATCCTTCAAAACCAGCTGATATTCATCAACAAGTAATCAGGTCAGCTATTAGTATTTAAACAACACTGGGTGTGATGTTTCTCCCTCTTGCGTTCAGAGAAGGAAGGCAGCATGTCATCTAGATCATCCATCACTGGCTGGCAGATTTGTTTTTTCTTCAGGGTGAGGTATGTTTTCTCTATCTGCTTCAGCTGCCCTCTCAGAGGGAGCCAAGGTAGTCTCTTCAGAGTGAACCAAGCTTTCTCAAACTGCTTTGTCCACATTCTCTGCTTTCTCATTCTCATCCTCTGAATCATAAACGAAAACTGGGACATGGGTGTCCAAACAACATCAGAATATGATAAAGATGGCCCAAGTTATTGATGAAGAACAACACACAACCTAGGAGAGACTGCAGCAGTTTGCTTTTGTCTGAATCTACAGGGAAGGGCAAAATTTCATTCCCTCCTCTGCTTTCCCCTCTACTTGAGTGCACTTTGAACTTAGCTTGCAGCAACTGAAGTAAGCTGAGGACAAAGGGGAAAGGTGAGAGGAGAGAGAAACTGGAACATTTTTAAAAAGCTGAAAAAGTGGGAGGAGAGAGGGTTGATTGGGAATGTCCCTGGGAAATCAGGACAGTTGGAGGGCAGGTGGATGAACTCTTTATTTAAACTCTGTACATGGTAGCTTTTTGTGCTCCTCCTCCTCCTCCTGGTCTTTGAAATCACAAATGTAATTTTGCCATGTTATCAACATGGCACCACCACGATTAACAAAACAAATCACAGCCTATATTGATTACATGAAAGATAGGACTTTATCAGATGCAGCAAATACACCATCATAAGGATGCCTAATGATTACAAAAGGGTGTGCATACCAGATGATGTCATCCTTTCATGATCATGTAAAGTCTAAAACCAATTCCTTTTTATTGATGACTCAATCCATCAATAAATCTCCCATGGTGCTTTGTTGCCAGCATTGCCGGCGTTTGAATCCTCGCACCATTGTACTCACATGAATACAGCGTCAATGAGCAAACACTTCCAGGTGAGACTGTGACAGCCAGGTAGGGGACGCTCTTTTTACTTGGGACTTTTTAAGTGTGTTTTTGTGCTTTGCTGTACTTTTTATATGTTTATTTGGCTTTTATTTTTAAATTTCCCACGCTAGCATATCCTCGCAAATATTGGCAAGATCTCAAGCCCAGAAGTAAATGGAGCTCTGTTTGTGCTCCGTTACTGCCAGGGAAGTCTCATTGATGCTGCTGGAGGTAGGTCTGTTGTGTGTGTGTGGGTCTTTTGTTGGCATAAAAACGTTTTAAAATAAGATGGCAAAAAAACATTAAAGGAGGGTGGTCTGATAAAGTCCATAGGGCTCATTTAAATGGGGCTTCTCACCAGTGTATTCTGCCCACAGATCAGGGCTGTTCCTCCCCCGTTACTGGCATAAAACAGGATGGAGTCCAGACCACCACACTAGTCCATCCTTGCAGCTGCCACTGCCCATGTCCCACTCTCCGGATCCAGGAAGCTGGCCTGCAGCATGTGAGCAAGGCCCCTTGCATGTGACCAGCTTGGTCACATGCTGCAGGCCTGCTTCAGAAGAGCAACGGCAGATGGGAGCTGCAGTGATGAGCCAGCATAGCAGTGTGGTCTCCTGTAGTCATGTGGGACCTGATCCATTTTTTGCCAGCTGAAGTATTTTTCCCCCAGGTATTTTTGAAAAGTGGTGTAATGGGCTTTACCCCATCTTGGCCCTGTCTTTGCCCCGGGGGTTGAGCAAACTGCAGATGTCATCTGGACAGCAAGGCTCAAAGATGAGTCCAAGACAGGGTAAATAGCCTTTCTAGACAAGGCCATAGTAGTAAAAAGAAAATTCAAGTTTTTTTTCAAATGTGTATATGACAGCACCTCAAGCACATTACAATTCTTTGTGTTTTATGGCCAAGGTTGGAATTGTAATCTACATTACAATCTTTGTGTGCTTTTCTGAAACACACATACACACTTGCCACACTTCTGACCTGCTCATTGCACCTCTTTAAAATTCCATCCAGGCAAAGAGATCCTATCAGTACATTCGGAGTGAACAACAAACAGGAACATGTTATGAGGCTTGAGATAACTTATCTGTCTTTGTATGAATTACTTTTCTACGGTGCCATGAATTTGACTTAAAGGAAGGAAGGTCAGAGTCTCTGGAAAAGATGTGCGTGTGTGCATACGCGTATGTGTGCGTGCCACTTCAGATGAGGCCTTAAATGGCAAATACGGGGTGGGGGGAGACATGGCATGCATCCAAGATAGCCCATCTTTTCAATAATGTGTCACAGTGCAAAGAACATCCCAGGTGTCATACGATAGCGGTGAAAGTGAGCAGAACTGACATAACACAGGACCTTCTGTACAACCACAAGGAGAGCTGTCTGTAGGTCCCACCACCATCACAGATACATTTGGCAAGAACACAGGAACGAGCCTTCTCAGTGGCTGTCCCCAGGTTGCAGAACTCCCTTCTGTGGGAAGTTCACTAGGCTTCCTTTCCATTGGCAGGCAAAGACCTTTTTCTTTAGGCAGGCCTTTGGCTTTTAACTCCAGTGGCAGAAGAGTATTTTAAGGTGCTGAGATTTGTTTTTCTCTTTTTGATTCTGTTTTACATGACTTTTGAACTGTTTTAACTATAGTATATGACTCACCACGGGTCAGCGTAAGAGGGGCGCTCCAAATTAAAAAAAAAAAAAGACATGATACAAGGACTCCCTGAAACAACATCTCAGGCTCAGCCAAATTGATCCCCAACAATGGTCCGCCCTGGCCTCACATCTGGAGGCATGGAGACGCAATATCCACAATGCTGCAGCCTTATTTGAGAACTCACACAGAACAAGTCTTGAAGAGAAATGACAATACAGAAAAAATCACAACCCAGAAACATCACCCAAGGAGACCTTCTGCTGTGCTTTCTGCAACCGGACTTGTTTATCTTGGATTGGCCTTTTCAGTCATAAGCGCGCTTGCAGAAAGTGCGGGATGAGTCCTTCCTGAATCTTCGTTTGCGAAGAAAAGCCAGAGAGAGAGAGATGTGCTTTTAGTAAGATGGTTTAGTTAATTGTATTTTAACTTTTGTATATATGGGCATTGTTTTAATTTGTTGTAATCTGACTTGAGTCCCATCCCAGGAGAAAAGTAGGATAATATATACATACATTGGAAACTGTTCAGAAACTTCAACGGGTGCAGAATGCTGCAGCCAGAATGCTGACCCGGGCCAGTTACAGAGAACATATAACTCCCTTGTTAAAACAGCTTCACTGGCTACCAGTTTGTTTCCCTGCACAACTGAAGTGCTGGTTATGACCAATAAAGCCCTAAACAGCTTGGGTCCAGGCTATTTGAAAGACCGGATCTCCTGATATGATCCTGCCAGAGCCCTAAGGTCATCAGGAGGAGGCTTTCTCTCCCAACGCTTGGTTTGAGAACACCCTTCCATGGGTGGCCCCTTCCCTGATTTCTTTTCGCTAGGAGGCAAAGACTTTTCTTTTCAAGCAGGCTTTTAATGTATAAGCAGCAGGGCTTGTTTTTATCTGGTATGTTTTAGGTTTTATACATTTTTAAACACAGGGTTCTGGCTACATTTATTTATCTATGCATTCAATTGATGCTAACAAAGTTTAGCTTTTGTTTTTTAAAGAACATGATTGAGATAATTTTAAGAACATGATTGAGATAATTTTATTTATTTTATTTTTTTATTTTTTTATTTCTACCCCGCTCTTCAGCCACAAGGCTATCAGAGTGGCTTACAAATTGTTTTAAGCAATAGCTATTTACACATCTAACTGCATTAAGCAGTTTCCAATGTGTGTTAGCTAATTGCCCCCACAAGCCAGGTACTCAATTTACCGACCTACAAAAGGATGGAAGGCTGAGTGAACCTTGGAGCCCGCTGGAATCAAACTTGCGATGTGGTGGCTTGCAGTACTGGCATTTAACCACTGCACCACCAGGGCTCCTGGTGGCGCAGTGGTTAAGGAGAAGGGCTTAAGGAGAAGGGCTTATTTAACCCACTGTGTTCTCTGCTCCTGTGGTCTATAAGATTCATATAGGAAGCCCATAAATAGAATATGATTATCTAGATTATGGCCACAATTGACTTAGGGACATAAGCATGCTGCTGATAGCAGTAGAAGTGGAGTTACATATACAGTATGTTCATTTCTGCCTTGTCTTTGCAAGTTGTGCATTGTGTAATGTGGTTGTGCATCCTATACTTTGTATTGTGATTGCGCATCATGGTTGTGCATCCTATACTTTGCATTGTGGTTGTGCTACCTATACTTTGCATTGCAGTTGTGCATCGTTTCTTCTGCATTGTCCAATAGCACCCAGTCATTGACACGTATTGTGCAATATTGCTATTCTGCATAGTGCCACTGTGACATATGTCTACGTGCAGGGATTTATGCTATGCTAAAAGGATGCTGAATTGAAGCCAAAAAAAGCAGCTTTATCAAGTTCTTGGGTGATAGGAAAAGCTGAGTATAGCATAGACCAGAGAGAAAGTCAGCAAATGGGTGTCACTAATGTACCTTTAAAAAACACTCCTCAGGAACCCTCACCCTAGGCTATCTTGTCCAGTTCATTATACCGATGTGCATTTGGGAAACAAGAAGGGTCTCATCTCCTTCTCCCTTGCTGTCAATGAGATCTTTTCCTTCTGAAGTCAAAGGATGTTTGATCGACCTCATAAATCACCATCTCTCCACACTTAAGATGCTCTCCACGGGTGGGCACCATGATGTCTGTTTTGGAGAAGAAGGGAGGGAGGGAGAGCCATACTTCAACAAACCCTTTCACACAAATATTCTAGCTAAACCCCAATGTATACAAGATTCTGTGATGGCTTTCTTTCTTCATCTTCAGTAGAAAGTACCTATCTTTTGCAATGAAATGCTGGAAGTTATTAGTACTTAATGAGACCTTGGGGTCTTTTTGAAAGAGATTTTTTTTTAACAAAAATAGGGAGTGCAAGGGTTTCATAGTGACTCTATTCAACAGCAAGCAATACACACACACTCTTGTGAGAGAGCTCATTAAATTGCATAGCACGGAGTGATTTAAGAAAAAATAAGCATTTTTTTAAAAAATCTTGTTTCACTTTCTTCTTAGTCAACCTATCAGAACTATTTCAAGTCATTTGTTTATGAATAATGACTGTCTGAATTACAATACTTTGGTCAGCCTCAACAAGTGTCTCCACAATCATCTCTCTCTGGCTTTTCTTCGCAAACAAAGATTCAGGAACGACTCATCCTGCGCTTTCTGCAAGCGCGCTGATGACTAAAAAGGCCAATCCGAGATAGAGAAGTCCAGTTGCAGAAAGCACAACAGAAGGTCTCCTTGGGTGATGTTTCTGGGTTGTGATTTTTTCTGCATTGTCATTTCTCTTCAAGACTTGTTCAGCATGAGTTCTCAAATAAAGCTGAAGGACTGTGGATAGTGTATCTCCATGCCTCCCGATGTGAGGCCAGGGCAGACCATTGTTGGTGATCAATTTGGCTGAGCCTGAGGTGTTGTTTCAGGGAGTCCTTGTATCACTTTTTTGGAGTGCCCCTCTTATGCTGACCTGTGGTGAGTTCACTGTAGAATACTATTTTGGGAGGCGATGGTCCTCCATCCTAGAAAAATGCCCTGCCCAGCGCTGCTGTGTTCTCAATATCATGGCCTCAATGCTGGTGATCCCTGCTTGCTCAAGGACAGCAACATTCGTCACATAGTCAGTCCAGTGTATATTTAGGATTGTGTGTAAACAGCGCTGATGAGAGCGTTCGAGGAGTCGTAAGTGGTGGCGATAAGTGTCCCATGTTTCAGACCCCTAAATGAGAATAGACAGTACAATGGCTCTATACACACTGATTTTTGTGTTTCGCCTAAGGTGTTTACTACTCCAGACGCTTTTGTAAAGTCTTCCAAATGCACTATATGCCTTTGCTAATCTGTGATCAATCTCTTTGTCAATCTTGGCATCTGAGGAGATGATGCTTCCCAGGTAGGTGAACTGCTGAATGGACTTAAGCACAGAGTTACTGACGGCAATGTGGGGATGGTGGTGTTCATCCTGTGGTGCAAGCTGGTAAAGAACTTCTGTTTTCTTCAGGTTGACTTCCAGCCCAAACAGCTCTGCAGCTGTTGCGAAGCAGGATGTTAGGCGCTGCAGAGCTCCTTCTGTATGGGCAACAAGGGCAGCATCATCAGCAAAGAGCAGCTCATGGACTAGATAGTTTAGAGTTTTAGTGTGAGCCCTCAGACGGCTTAAGTTAAACAAGCTACCATCAGTACGGTAATGTATATAGATGCTGTCGTCTCCTTCGAGCTCTGCTGTAGCCCTTTGAAGCATCATAAATCATAAACCACAATCATAAAGTTGTTGTTAATTGAATTTAAAAACCCTCCCCTTGCAAGGCAGTGTGTGTGTGTGTGTGTGTGTGCACGCGAGTGCATGTGCACACAAACACATGCACGTAGTGGGAAGCATCATCTCCGCAGATGCCAAGATTGACAAAGAGATCGATCACAGATTAGCAAAGGCATATAGAGCATTTGGAAGACTTTACAAAAGAGTCTGGAGTAACAAACACCTGGGGCGAAGCACAAAAATCAACGTGTATAGAGCCATTGTACTGTCTATTCTCCTTTATGGGTCTGAAACATGGGTCACCTATCACCACCACTTACGACTCCTCGAATGCTTTCATCACCGCTGTATACGCAGAATCCTAAATATACACTGGACTGACTATGTGACTAATGTTGCTGTCCTTGAGCAAGCAGGGATCACCAGCATTGAGGCCACGATATTGAGAACACAGCTGTGCTGGGCAGGGCACATTTCTAGGATGGAGGACCATCGCCTCCCGAAAATAGTACTCTACGGTGAACTCGCCACGGGTCAGCGTAAGAGGGGTGCTCCAAAAAAATGATACAAGGACTCCCTGAAACAACATCTCAGGCTTGACCAAATTGATCACCAACAATGGTCCGCCCTGGCCTCACATCAGGAGGCATGGAGATGCACTATCCACAATGTTGCAGCCTTATTTGAGAACTCACGCCGAACAAGTCTTGAAGAGAAACGACAACACAGAAAGAATTACAACCTGGAAACATCACCCAAGGAGACCTTCTGCTGTGCTTTCTGCAACTGGATTCTTTATCTCGGATTGGCCTTTTTAGTCATCAGCGCGCTTGCAGAAAGTGGGGGATGAGTCCTTCCTGAATCTGGGTTTGCGAAGAAAAGCCAGAGAGAGAGATTTGAGAAAAAGTAAGGTGCTATATGTAGGAATGGCTCTGCAAAGTAGGAGGAGATCTGACTCACCCTACATCAGCATGGAACTGATATCCAAGATTCAATGCTATACTTCTTTATCCAGGAAAGCAGAACTTTCCGTGTAGCCTCCAAGACGGCAAAACTTATTGATGAAACATATCGCCAGATGTAAACTGTAAGAATATTCAACACAAGGTTATTTCACTTCTTCCACATTTCTACATATGGTGATGCAGCCATTCTCTTATATATCTTTGTCTAGTGCTGTCATCAAAACCTGTTATAGTTATCATTGAGGGACTGTATATACATTGGTAGGAAGTGTCTGTTTCTGTGTGTATAATATGTGTGAGAGTAAGACGGAAAACAAGAGTGAGGAAAGCTTGCATCTGTTGAAAGCAAAGAGGCTTTGCTTTGGTGTAAAGTGATTAGTGGGAGAGGGGAGCCCAGAGAATTCCTAGTCTTTGTTTCACCTCTGCATCTTTCTTTGGTCTATGTACTCAGGCTTTTTCCTTCCTTCTTGTCTGTTGAGGTCACTTCCCCTTTCGTCAGGAAGTTAGTGTCTTTGTGCTCTTTCTCTGGGAAGTGAACATTCATCGCATTCCAACCCCAATAATGGCTGCTAGCTTACCGCCACAAATGAGAGCCAGCTTTCAGGAGCTTTTCAAATCAAGTATAGGTCGATGTATTTTATCTGTCTCCTTTCTTACCCGAAGATGAATATCATAGAATCATAGAGTTGGAAGAGACCACAAGGTCCATCTAGTCCAAGTCCCTGCCATGCAAGAGTACCCAATCAAAGCACTCCCAAAAGATGGCCATCCAGCCTCTGTTTAAAAATCTCCAAAGAAGGAAACTCCACCATACTCTGAGGCAGTGCATTTCACTGCTGAATGGCTCTTACTGTCAGAAAGTTCTTCCTAATGTTTAGGTGGAATCTCTTTTTCTGTAGTTTGTGTCCATTGCTCCATATCCTAGTCTCTGGAGCCACAGAAAACAAGCTTGCTCAGTATGACCTCCCTTCTAATATTTAAACATATCATATCACCTCTTCACCTTCTCTTCTCTAGGCTAAACATACCCAGCTCCGTAAGCCACATCTCATAGGGCATGGCTTCCATGTTCTGGGTATGAGTCTAAAATTAAAAATTTATTAAAGATTCCAGGGATCTAGCCCTTTTAAAAATAAAAAATATCTTCTTTAAAAGTAAAAAAAACAACAACATTCTTTCAAAGTAAGCGGAGTAAAGGCATCGAATGCCGACACAGCTCATTTAACATTTAAATGTGTGGTCTGATCACCCAGTCAATTAGACTCATTAAACAATAAAGATATCAGTTTAAAAATGCACATCAAAAGTTTCTGAAGGTATATCAATCTTAATCTACATATTAAAATAAATTTAAAGGTCCTTAACTAACTAAGAGAATTTACAGTAGGAAAAACTCACCCAGCCTTAAGCAATGAGGGCTACATGGTGGAAGGGTGAAAAGTAAAACAAGACTCAAAGAAAAGAGAAAAGATGGCTACAGCCACATGGAGACAAACATAAAAGGAAACTTAAACAAAGTGTAATAAAATATTTAAATTAGGTCATGTGATGAATGACCCATTGCTCCAGTTGGCTGAAATTGCCTAGGGAAAGAAGAAGGGGGAGTGGAAAAACTCATGCATGCAGGGAAATTCCTAAACTGAACTTAACATGGGATACACAAGATTGTATTGCGTTATAATAATAATTTCCCCACATACTACATTCCAGACCTCCTACCATGTTGGTTGCCCTCCTCTGAACACATTCCAGCTTGTTAATATCCTTCTTGAACTGTGGTGCCCAGAACTGGACACAGTGTTCCAGGTGAGGTACGACGAAAGCAGAATAGAGTGTCACTATTACTTCCCTTGATCTAGACACTATACTTCTATTGATGCAGCCTAGAATTGTGTTGGCTTTTTTGGTTGCTGCATCACATTGCTGACTCATGTTCAGCTTGTGGTCCACTAAGACTCCTAAATCGATTCCTCATGTACTGCTATCAAGCCAGGTGTCACCAATCCTATAGCTGTGTTTTTCATTTTTACTGGCCAAGTGTAGTATCCTACATTTCTCCCTGTTGAAATTCCTGTTGGATTTCCTGAAACAATAAATGCAACTTTTCCATTTACCTTACAAGAGCATCCTGTTTAATTACGCTCACCTCTGCCAGAATCTCATGTTGCATTATTCCTGCAGCATTCTGCTCAGTATTGTTGCTGTGTACCTTCAGATAGTTTATGGCTTATGGTAACCCAAAGGTGGACTTATCATGGAGTTTTCTTATCAAGGTTTGTTCAGGGAGATTTTCCCATTGTATTCCTTTGAGGCTGAGAGAAGCTGACTTGCCCAACATCACCCTGTGACTTTTCATTCCTGAGTGGGGATTTGAACCTTGGTCTCCCAGAGTCCTAGTCCAACACTCAAGCCATTACATCACACTGGTTCTTTGGCTTAATATGTATACCAAATATTCCTACAGCATCAAGACTACTGGCATCTGTTGGCTTCCAGGTCAGCAAGGCAATGTATCTGTTCCAGGTCTTAGCTTGAATTAGAAAGGTGCTGTCCAAAGTGCTGAACGTTAGTGCTGAAAGATAGGTTCCTCACCTTTATTAGGGGCCGTTTACACGGCAAAAATATTCCTCAAAGAATTCGCCTAGAATTCTGTTAGTTCCCACGTCTTCCGCATCTGTATCGCCCTTTTCGGAAGGAGGGGGGCAAAAATACCCGTAAGTGGCGCACTTAATGACACCGCTGATTTTCCGCCTTTTTTAAAAAAGTGTCGCAAGTTTGCGCATTATCGCATATGGGAACTATCCGACATTTTTATATTCGCGATGTTAAATGTAGGAGGTGTGTGCGGATTGTAAAGTGACGCAATCGAAAACCCGCCTACACATCCGGCATCCCTCTTTTTGAAGCATCTGTAAACATCTTCCTTTTTCTTATGGATTCACTACAGAGAACAAAGAAGGGGGCAGGGGAATAGCTTGGACTCATGCGGAAACAATTGATTTACTGGATCTTTGGGGGGAGGAAAAAGTACAGGAGCAGCTACGTCTATGTCATCGGAATATCGATGCGTTTGACAAAATCTCCGTTGACGCAGTGAGCTGTGTATTAACGGGGCCAGCATGCATGGCAGCTCGTTCTGTAGGTTGAATGCGGTGATAATATTCCTCTTAAAATCGTTACGCAAAGCAAAGTACTCAGTGAAAGCGTTTTTTCCTTTGCGAAGTCTTCGCTTCCTAATAAGGGTTCTTCTTCGGTAGGAACGACACTTCTCAGAGAATGAAACCATTGTGGAGAGTACTTTGATAGCCAAATACAAGCAGGAAATGATGGTAGCTAGAACCTCCATGGTGGCAGTAATTTACTTTGGAAGATTGAAGACAACAAAGGCCATAAAAGAAGAGTAGATGCCCAATCAGAAACCCAAGAGGGTGTAAAAGGTTGACCAATGAGTGTGCGGGTGGCGGGAATTCCGAAAGGAAGTACGTGTACAACGAATGACGTACTACGTTGATTGACAGATAATATTGACAAAAGATGCGTAATATCGACATCGTGGGAATTAAAGTACTTCGAATTGTAGAAATTCGAAATTTTAAATAATACACATTATAATGACATGGGAACTACAACACGGATGTAAGTAGGAAGCGAAACTTTTCCATGGGAACTCCGCGGTGCAAATTCGAAAGAGCGCTAATGCGATACTTTGCGCAAAAAAAATAGCCGTGGAACCGACCCCTTGGATCCTCAGGCTAAAACCCGGAGTTGATTCAGTGCCCCACAGACATGGAAGCTACTAGCTGCTACAGGACTTTCCTTCCTTTCCCTCTCCCACTACAGTCTTCTGTGGGGCAAAAAACAAAACAAAAAAACACCAAAAATAAAAAACAACCCCCCCACACACATCTCTGCTCCAAGGAGCTCTTTGGAGCATTTTTTTAAGACCATGGGAAAAGGTTGCAGGAGAGAGGAGAGGGGGGGGGCTGCTGATTTTGGCAGAAGCAGAAGGTGCCTGAAGAAATCACTAATGGATTCTTGCCCCCTCAGAGTTTAAGATCTTTCTCTCTCCTAATCATGCACATTCTTAAACACATTTGTACAAATTTCCTAACAATGCACATGCCCTCAAAACTAACAGGCCAATAGCACCAGACAAAAGTATACAACAGAAAGGCTACTCACCATATCTAGAATGGGGAACATGTTAAGTAACATTGTGTAACATCCTCACCATTCACATCTGGTGAGGTGTTTCATCAATGAGTTTTGCCATCTTGCAAACATATTTGCCCATCTGGCCAGAAGGAATAACAATACACTACAGTGATTGCATAATTTTTTTTTAAAAAAAGGCTTATAAATGAACAGAAGTAGTGGTAATGGGAAGTTTTAATTACTGAAAACACAGACAGGATAGCATTAAACAGAGGAAATAAGACAGGAAATATATTTTCAGATACAATCTGAGAGTGGTTCTGAATTCAATCTGGATAGCTAATTGGTGTGTGGGGAGGGGCGGGGAGAAGGCAGGAGAATGAAGTAAGAAGGAGAAAATCAAAGTAATGCTGAAAGACAATCTGGACATCAAATAATAATAATAATAATTATTTATTTATTTATAAATACCCCGCCCCTCTGTTAAAACAATTGGGGTGGCTTACAAAAATTAAAATACAATACAGATAAAAATCCCTAAACACCACCCACCCCCACCCTCCCCCATAAAAAGATATTAGACAAATATAAATTAAAAAGCAACTACTCTAAAATCACATTTAAAATACAATAAATACAATAAATGGCCAGCAGACTAAAAGAGGCCAGGAGCTCCTGAGGCCGGGATCTAATTAGGAAAGGCCTGCCGAAATTATTAGGACAAATCACAAAAGCATTAGCTCAAGGATTAAAATAAAATCAGAGCCAAAGAAAGAGAAGTGGGAAAGAGCAATCAATCACCCCAAAGTGCCACACAGTCATGGGACTGTTACCATGCCCTACACCTACCCCCATAATATCTCATAATTGACAATATTAAGATGCTTCATGAGGACTAGTAGACTGGGGTAGACCAAAAGGTAACGTCAAATGGAGGTCACAAGAACCTAGGAAGGTGTCATGGAAAAATGCTTGCAAATACACTCAAGATAGGATTAAGTGAAGCCTCTAATAAACAACTCCATTAAGGTGGTATGGGCTAACTCCCTCTTGGGCACCCTCAGCGTTAAGTCACATTACAAACAAATAAGTGACCTAAACAACCCTGATCCCCAGGAAATATCCCTCTACACCTTTCCTGTCCTACAATACAAAGGTGCCATATACTCATCAATTCCTGTCTCTCAGCCTTTAACAGCAATCATTAGAATTTTGGTTTCCTTTGTTTAAACAGTGGGAAACCCATCTACTTTTTGTTCTAAGTTGCAAAACCCCTTCAGGGCATGGAATACAGTATAAATATTAGTCAAATAACTAATTAGCTATTAGTTATTAATTACTCAAATACAATAACAAAGTGTGCCACTGTTGATGACACCCTGCCACTCTCTCTGTCAGTGTGCTCCTGGATGAGACCCAGGGCCATTTCTGTGCCCCCCCCCCATGGGTCAATTTCATTTTTTTTGAGGCGGGGGAGAAGTTTGTTTGTTTGTTTGCTTGCTAAAAATTTGTTTTGATCCAACATGCCCTCTAGAGGGTGTGGAGGGCATTTCTATCACAATTGAAACCCCATCCCCATCAATTAAGCTCAGAAGAGGTTTTATTGAAACAGGAAGCAATTTCTGTTCCTGTACTGTTGTTAAAAAAAGGCTTCCCCTGAGCCCCAAAACATAACAAAAATGCCCCTGTAGAGGGCTTTTGGGGGCAAAATGTGATTTTTTTTGTGTGGGATAGGATACAGAAGTGGGTGCAGTCCTCCAAGGTCTCCTTCCACAGTTGCCCATCCCTGGTATCGCCTATCAAATCTCAGGACTATCACATCTACGCATTTCATTGAACTTTCTTCCCAGGGGGATAAGTGTGTTATACTAGTCTGACCAGTTTGATGAACACATGACTGTGCCTCTGCCTCTGCCTCTGCCTCTGTGTGTGTGTGTTTGTGTAGGCTGGGATTCTCTTTGTGTCTTACACTGTGAAGGTTCCTCTGTGGAAGCAGTTTGGATATTTTTGTGGGATGCATAACTTCCACGCTCCACATTCAGTTCAGAGTCACAGACGTGGAGTTCTGTGTGCAGATGCACACTCAATTGTGTATTTATTTGTGCATTGACTGGGGCATTTGGTTGCACAATGTTGCCATTCAACATAGCATGTAGCACAATGGACGTGTAACTCTGTGTGAGGATTGTGAATCTATGCAACCCCATTGTAGGATCTCAGAAATAAAGAAGCACTGCACAGAGAAGTGGATTAAACTGGATGCATTGTTCCTAATCTGTTGGACAGGAAAGTAAGTATTGCTAGGGAAAGTGCTCAGAAAACTATCTCACTCATAACAATGGCTTTCCCTTATCCCTTTTCTAGTTAAAACATTAGGCAGAAGTAGAGACCCCCCAACCACATCATTCTTCTCAGCCCTCACATCTCTAGCCTTTCACTAATACCACTAGGTCATGCTCTGAAGTCCTATCCATAGCTCAGATTATACAGTTATAGCACTATGATGTGATGTCTTTGGCCCCCCTGTGCACCCTGAGGGAAACTGGGAGTCTAGGCCTTTTGGCTTAGTCTCTACCAAGCATCCCTCCATAGCTGGCATGAAGGTCCCCCAACGTAGGACTCTCTTTGGTCTCCTTTGTTCTTCTCTCTGCCTCATGGCCCTAAGGCAGTACCGTATTTATCACCTCTTCTCAGAAGCGTCTCCAAGGACATCTCCATTGGTCAGCTATCTCTCATGACGAAGACCCCAATGAAATGTAACATTACTCTCAACACCTAGTTAACCCTTTGTTTACCTGGTTGGCTATGCTGGCCAAATAATGGGGAGAGCCCATTATCACATATGATTTCACTGTAACTGCCATGGTAACATTCTATGGAACCTTGGGGTTTGTAGTTTGTTGAGGCATAGGACTTCTTTGACTGAGAATACTAAAAGTCCTTCCCTAATAATAATAATAATAAATAAAATTTATTTATATCCCGCCCCTCTGCAAGCAATCGGGGCGGCTTACAACGACTAAACTAAACTACAGATGCCGGGATTCCATCGGATGGAGCCATGGCACTAAACATGGAAGATAGCACTACAATTGTGTAGTGTGAAGGGCCCCAGGTTTTGTCTTATGACAAAATCAAGCTTTTCCGTTTGAGATGCCAGGCACTTCACAACCTCTACTAACTTTTATTTCATGTGAAGCTTTCAGTGGAGAAGAACCATGGAGTAGTGGTTTGAGTGTTGGACTAGGTCTCTGGGAGACCATGAGTTGAATCACTCAATCATGGAATCCCACTGGGCACATCACACACTCTGCCTCAGAGGAAAGCAATGTCAGCCTCCTCTAAGCAAATCTTCCCAATAAAAACCCATGACAGATAAACCTATCCAAACTTACTTGAAGGCACACAACAACCACAAACAGAGCCAATGAAGACAGGTTGGTCACTTACCCAGGAAGAAGAAGAAGAAGAAGATCAGGATCAGGATCAGTATAAATTGTATATTGTATACAAGAGGGCCAGCATGGTGTAGTAGCTTGAACATTGGCTATGACTCTGGAGACCAAGTTTTGAATCCCTGCTTGTCAATGGAAACTCCCTCCTGGGTGACCTTGGGCAAGTCACACACTCTCAGCTCCAGATGAAGGCAAAGGCAAATCCCCTTTGAACAAATCTTGCTAAGAAAACACCATGATAGGATTCCCATAAGTCAGAAATGACTTGAAGGCACACAGCAACAAAAAATTATATGGACAGATGCAAATTGAGAAGTGATTTTAAAAAATGTTTTAAACAGAATTGCAAGGCACTTTCCTTGAGTGAGGAAGCAACCTGTGGGGCCTGTCACCTGTGTGTCTAAACCCAGCAGGTTGTCCAGATATTAAGACAGGCAATCTCAACATTCCTAATTTCCTTCCTTATGGTTCTTTGTCTTTAATTCAGACTTGGATTGAAGAACCCTTCAGTCTGAGGACATCTTCAATAAGAGGACTGTCCTATGTAAAAGAGAACACATGGTTACCCGGAGTGACATGAACACCGGGAAGGGGCTTATACTGAGTCGAGTATATACTGGTCTATCTGGTCCTGAGTTTTTTTTTTCTATCACAACTTGTGATGATCATTGACAAACATTGAGTTAAGGATACAGAAGGGAAGATAGATAGAAACTTGTTGAGAAAGTTCATTGTTGTCACTAAAAGTCATAGAATCATGGAGTTGGAAGAGGCCACAAGGGCCATCCAGTCCAACCCCCTGCCATGCAGGAACACACAATCAAATCATTCCCGACAGATGGCCATCCAGCCTCTGTTTAAAAACCTCCAAAGAAGGAGACTCCACCACACTACGAGGCAGTGTATTCCACTTCCTTTCCTTGAAAGTCCTGCCAATTTGCCTCAAATTTTTGGTTTAAGAAAAACTTGGTGATAAAAATGGGATGTGAGGACCCTTTCTTCAGAACTTTCTTCTTCCTCTTCCTCCTTCTCTTCCTCCTTCTCTGGTCTTGTTGTGTGCCTTTCAGTGTTACTAGATGTTTTACCTGACAGAATATGTCTAGATTTCCTTTACAAGTTCTCTTTCATCGAGATTTAGAGTATTATCAGATGTGTTAAAAGTGGTGTTATACAAATGCCAGGAGATCGCAAAAGGGTTCCCTTTTCAGATGGCATCATTCTCCCTTCATTATGCACCCATTCCAATGCCATTCCACCAGTGCTTCTTTTCATTGATGGGATAAGCCATCAATAGATCCCCTATTCCATTTGTGTCACAGATGCTCCTGCAAGTGAAAAAAATCCCTGTTATGCCGGTGAGATCCCAGCATCAACGGGAGGTGCCTACCAGAACACTTCCAGGTGAGATTGCAACATCCAGGTAAATGACCTGGATCTTTTTATCACCCTACCTGGGTTACTTCTACCTTTTAAAGTGTGTTTTTGTGCTTGCTGTAGTTTTTTAATGTTCTTTTTCTTTTTCTTTTTGAATTTCCCACGTTCGCGTCTTCTCATGAGAATCCACGGGATTTCGATCCAGGAAGTGAAGGGAGTGCTGTTAGAGCTCCGTTCACTCCTGGGCTGCCAGAATGATGGGAGAGGAGGTAAGTGCGATGGGGAGAGTGATTGTGGTGTGACAGCGACAGGACAGGGGTGAGAGTGGAGATTGTGGGACAGGAACACTTTTTTCGTTCCTGTCTGATAATGTCCTTAGTTGTAAGTCTATGCAAGAGCCCTGGCAGGCAGAAGAAAAGCTGAGGACTCCATAAATAGTAAACCAGGTTCATGGAGTCATTCAGGGCCATGATAAGGAAGTTGGGAAAGAGGAAGGCTAAGAATATTACTGATAGCCTGAAAGATTTCCCAGCCTCAACCATTCACAGAAGGATATGAAGGTCACATCTAGGATTCATTTTCCTGAGGGGAAAGTGAAAATGTTAAAAGACTTTATGATTAGACTGGAGCAGAAAGGCAATTAGACATAGTAAAAGGTGACAGGTATCAGCTACCAATGATTTATGTCTCCAGATTCAAAAGGAAAGCAGCAATTAGAAATAAGGAGAAATTTTTATGAGATTTTTTTTTTGGCTAGGTCAGTAAGGACAAAATCAAAGGTAGGAAAATTCACTTCAACCCCCCTCCCCTCTTGTTTGGCTGAAGTTAAGCACTTCAGTCAAAGTAGATTGCATCATTCTTAAGGCCAAGTTTCCATCATCCTTAGGCCAAGTAAGTGTGCCTGTAGCACTGCACCTCTCTCAGCTGCCAAGCCCCAGTAAATGACTGTGGGGGTGACCAAGCTGTCGAGACTGCCTCCCTTCACCACTGCAGTTCCCTGGGAAGAACTGCAGCAGGGATGGAAGGCAATCCCTGCAGCTCAATCATCTCTATCCCTCTTCTCCTCAACAGCCTTTTAACTGCTCTAGCATCCTCCTCCGCAGCTGGGCAGCTTTTAGTGGGAGATTCTGGGCAGGCCATAAGGGCTAGTGAACAGAGCCTTGTGCCCTGTCCAAAGCAAGATATATACTGTATGTGTATAATCTCAAATAATGCAGATGTATGTCTCTAACAGGATTCCACCCTTGCAGAGCTGAATTGAGTAACAATACAAAAACAACAGTAAGCACGATCCATCAAGATTAGGGTTAGGACTTGTCTGGCCTTGATGGTTGTTATGTGCAGGAATATACACATCCTCAGTTCTCCGTGAAATGACAGGTCAAGATTATCAGAGCCTTCTAGTGCCTGGACAAGGGAAATAGGATCATGGCTGTCAGAGCCTGCCCTAAATCTTTATGTAACATCATGGAGCTGGAAGGGAAGCAAAGGGAAGTTTATTCACCTCTCTGCTGATGCAATAACTTTATTGTTATAGCATGTCTTATAGGGGGCCATCCGGCCTCTGCTTAAATATGTCCAACAAAGCAGAACCCACCATTTTATAAGGAAATACTGTCATCCCTTCTAATTCATGGCTTTCTAATTCATGGTTTTAGGATTTTGCTGATTTGCAAGGCCGCGGGGAGGGGGGAGCAGTTTTCGGCTTTTCTCCCTACAGGGAAGGAAAGCCCACCAAACCCGTGCAAGTGCTGCAAGCTTGGTTGGTTTTTCTTCCCTTTTGGGGGAAAAGTGAGACCATGGGGAGGGTGGGTGGTTTTCAGCTTTTCCTCCCACAGCGAAGGAAAGCCGACCAAACCCGAGCTGGCAGGCTTTCCAAGTGGCTTGACCCGGGAGGAGGCGAGTCACCACCTCCCTAGCCAAGCTGCTCGAGGCCCCAGCCAGCAGGGTTACCGAGCAGCTTGACTGGGGATCAGGCAAGTGGCGGGGAGGCTTACCTTTCCAGGCCCCTCATTATTCGTGTTTTTTTCAAATTCGTGGGGGTACTCTGCCGCATTCCACTGGAATTTGAAGGGAGGACTGTATGTTCAATTGGCAAACCAAAGTTTCCTGATATTTTGCTGAAATCCCTCTTGCCATTGGAGCCCATTGGTTCTAGTCCCACCTATTCCAGAAGAACATATATCCCTCATAATCTATGTGATACTCCTTCAGATTTTGAAAGCTAGCTAATATACGACATTTTAATTATCTTTACTACAAGACAAGATTGCTAACTCCTTCAAACTGTTCTACTGACTTGGTCTCCAGGCTCTGGTGGCATGGCTCTCCGGCAGAGGTTTTCCCTGGAGGATGAGAGCTGGGATGACAGTCCTCAGCTAAAACCTGAGGCCCCAGCTGACACCCTTTCTCTCAAACCACTGGAAACTATAGCTTGTGCCTCCTAGGCTGCTGCCACACTGCAGAAATAACACAGTTTGACACTGCTTTAACTGCCATGGCTCAGTGGTATGGAATTCTGGGATTTGTAGTCTTGTGAGATCTTCAGCCTTCTCTGTCTGAGAGCTCTGTTGCCACAACAAACTACAAATCCCATAATTCCATGGTACTCAACCATGATAGTTAAAGCGGTGTCAAATGGCAATATTTCTGCAATGTGGCAGCAGCCTAGAGAAGATCCATCTCCTACACAAGAAGGGAGATCAGAAGTTGATCCTGAGTCAAAGATGGCTTCAAGAGCCAGAGACAGAAGGTTCCAAGACAAAATGCAGATTATCAGCATGTGGTGGAGCCGAAGTACAAGGCTGTGTCAAGGGAAACCTTGGCAGTAATCTCTCTGTTATCAAGTGCAGCTAAATATAGATACTTTCTGATCAAAGAGTGGTTTTAAAAGTTCTTCATGCATATAATGTTTTAAATATTTTTATCCATTTAATTAATCAGGACCATCCTTGCCAAATCAGTACAGTTAGTACATCTTCACCATCACCCCCAAACACGATTTCTGTCTTTCACTGCCTCTAGTCATATAAGAATTTGTTTAGCATCCCAGAGCTAAATCCATCCTGCTTTGCACCTCTTGATTGCTTTGCCTGCATGATACAGTTGTTAGATTGCAGGGCGGGTTTCCATCTTCCAAGACAAATGCCTCTGGTTTCCAGCTGAACTGGAAATGTGCTGAAGGTGGACTCTAGCTGCCTCCCTTTCTACTTCCTGCAGAGCGCTGCCAAAAGGTTTGTAAGGACCAGCACTCAGCTCATCAAGAAAGACTATCTTATTTAGGCTAGAGCAGAGCAAAATTCCCACTGACTGCTTTATCTGCATAAGGCTTATTTAATAATGTTTTCCAGCAATCCAGATGTCCTTTTAATGGCCATAATATAGCAGGTCACCACGGATGCAAAGTAATAACTGAGACCAGAAATAAGATAAGTGCAATCATTTTTTTTTTTAAATGGAGCAAAGTCACAGAAGATTATTATTTTTTTTTCAAAAAAAGAGTCTGCAAATGAGGATCTGTGATAGGCATAAGACAATAACAAATGGTTCTTAGAGTTGTGTACTTAACTTTACTCTCATTGGGATCTATGACCCTTGAAAAGAACTCTTGTGTGTCTTCTTTTTAGTTTGTAAAGCTGGGGGCAGGCCTGTCTCTTTCTAAAGTGACATGAGTCACTTTAGGAGACCATATTTGTCTGGAAAGATGGAGTAAAAGGTAAATATATAAAAGGCAGTTTTCTATCTGAGTAAACTTTACAAGTGTGACACTTATTAGGCATTAATCACTGAAGGTCATTTTTTGGTAAAACTTTTTTTCCTAAAGTTGGCACAATATGATGCCAGACTATGCCTTCTAAGATTTCACAGATGAAAATAGGGACATGTTGTTAAGTAAGCTCAAGAGTGTGCTGAAAAGACTACGGGCAGGCAAAAAGGGGGGAAAATATTAGTAAAGGAGAACACATAAAACTGTTCTATACCGTCCAAGATTTCACAGATGACAACTGAGAAACATGTAACCAAACAACATTAGAGCATGGTCAAGATAGCAAAAGTTACTAATGCAAAAACAAACACAGAGATAAACTAAGAGAGGCTGCAACTGTTTGCTTTTGCCTGTGCCTACTTGGAAAGGGACGTTAATTGAGTTAATGGAATGAATCATAGAATCAGAGAGGACTTTATCAGACACAGAAAATACGGCATCATCACTGTACCACATAACTGCGAAAGAGTGCACAGTTCAGACGACATTGCTCTTGCATGGTTAAAAACAGCCAAAATCACTTGATGGCTTAAGCTGACAATAGATCTGTCTACCACTTTTCTGCTGGCATTGGCTGCATACGATACCTCTGACCCTTTAAACCTTGGACTTACCCCATCAATGGCTGGCCCAGCTAGAACACTTTCGGGTCAGATTGGGACATGCAGGTTAGTTTTTGTTTTGTTTTTTACCTTCCCTGGGTTGCTTGGGGATTTTAAAATATGTTTAGGTGCTTGGTGTGTCTTTTTGATGTTTATTTTCATTTTTATTTTTGAATTTCCCACGCAATGAAATTCTGTGGGATTTCAAAAGAGGAAGTGAATGGAGCTCTGCTTACTTCCTCTTTATTGCCAGAGGAGACTTTGCTGGGAAAGGAGGGAGGGAATGTTCTTTTGCCAGCATAAACATTGATATTTTTTATGCCAGCAAAATAACGTTTTAAGGGGGACCTCTGATAAAGTCCAGAGCTGGAAGAGACCACAAGGGCCATCCAGTCCAACCTCCTGCGATACAGAAACACACTATCAAAGCATGCCAGAAAGATGGCCATCCAGCCTCTGTTTTAAAAAACCTCCAAATAAGGAGACCCTACCACGCTCCAAGGGAGCACGTTCCACTGTCAAACAGCTCTTACTCTCATGAAGTTCTTCCTAATGTTTAGATGGAATCCCTTTCTGTAGGAGTAATGAGTCTAAAAAATAAAATTGTATTAAAAAATTCCAGGATCTAGTCCTTTTGAAAAGCAACAAGAATTATCTTCTTTAAAAAAGAGTTAAAAATCATTCATTTACTTTTAACTTCATGCAGAATGCAACTTAGGAATGCTGACTAAAGCTCAATTAACATTTAAAAGGTGTGTTCAGAGGTCTGAGATTACTCAGTTAAATTAGACTCATTACAAAACAAAGGAGTCAGTTTTAAATGCAAATCAAAGTTTACTGAAGGTATATCAATCTCAATCTACATACTAAAACAAACTTAAAAAGAGGTTCCTAACTGACTAAGAGTATTTAGGGTAGGAAAACTCACCCAGCCTAATAGGCTGCATGGTAAACATCATGGCATGGTTGCCGGAAAGATGGTATAGCTTAAGATGGCTTAAGATGGCTAAAGATGGCTACAGCCTCATGGAGACTCTAACTTAAAAGAGAACTTACACAGAGCAATAAAATTTAAATTAGGTTATGTGTTGAATGACCCAGCACTCCAGCTGGCTGGAAGTGCCCAGTGAAATAAGAGAAAGGGAATTTTGGGAGAACAAAAGCATGCAGGGAAAAACCATAGACTTATCTAAGGATGTGAATGAGGTACACAAGATTGCTTTTACATTACAATGATTATTTCCCCACATACTACACTTTCCCCTCTTAACCTTATCTTCTCCAGGCTAAACTTGCCCTGCTCCCTAAGCCACTCCTCATAGGGCACAGTTCCCAGACCTGTAACCATTTTGGTCACCCTCCTCTGGACACGCTCCAGCTTGTCAATATTCTTCTTGAATCGTGGTGCCCAGAACTAGACACAGTATTCCAGGTAAGGGCTGGAATGCCCAGCATACCTCACACCTGGTTGCCTGGGTCCTGCTGCAATGGCGGTGGCCTCCCACTGCTGCTGCCACCAGTTCACTGCTTGGTTCCTGTCACAGTAGTAGCAATGACATCCTGCTGCCACTGCCGCTGCTACCAGTTGACTGCCTGGGTCCTGTTGCAGAGGTGACAGTGGTGCCCCATTGTCACCAGTTGACTGCCTGGGTTCCATTGCAGCAGCAGCATCATTCTGCCACTGCCACCAGTTGCCTGGATCCTGTCACAACATAGCAGTGGTATCCTGCCACACTGCCACCAGTTGACTTTCTGGGTGCTATTGCAGCAGCAGCAGCATCCTGCCACCACAACCATTGCCCATTGACTGCCTGGGTCCCATTGCAGCAGCAGCCGCGTCCTGCCATAGCTGCCATTGCCAATTGACTGTCTGGGTCCTGTTGCAGCAGTGGTAGCAGCATCCCACCACCTCTGCCAGTTGACTGACTGGGTCCCGTTGCAGCAGGAATAGAAATTATATTACTGTGTAGACTTAAATCTTAAGTGGGAATTGTGCAGCCCTGAGACATTGATGAACTGGAAAGGCCTGCAGCCTTAGTAACTATAGCCAACACTGTAGCGCATTGTTTGGTTGGTCCCAGTATGCAGATTGGCCATGAGTGGCATGAGTGGATTGTGAAGTGGAGAGGGAATTTGCATGTGGCTGGTGATTTGCATGTGGCTGGTGATTGGCTTAGGGAGTAACAGAAGTGGCCAATCAACACACTGAAAGAGGCATCATTCTTAAACCTATTGCAGGGACCGTCCCGATTAATCCTCTATTGTCCCACTTTTTCAGCTGTTTTTAAAATGTCCCAGGAGATTATCAGATGCAGCAAAAACTGTGGCAAAATATCGCTATAAGAACAAAAAGGGGTGAGATTATCAGACAATGACATCCTCCAGTGTTTCGGGGGTGTAGCACAGCTGTAAGGTATCTCTTTGCTTTGGCAGCCATCCTCCCACTCGCTCCCTTGGTCCTCAGCTTACTTGAATTGATGGGAAATTACAACAGGCTGTATTTCTTTATGTGAGAAAGCAGTTCCTTGTTTAGCTCTGCTCCCTTATTCTGTCATTTTGCGGTCAATATTTTGCTCAGCAGAGAGATGAGCTAGGACCACCCTTTCCTTCTTCTTTTCTACAAAAATAGAACAAACCTGGAGCAGAAAATAAAAAAACCATAATAAAAAAAAGGTCAGCCTTGACATTGTTTCCCACAGTGACTAGCATGACAATGAATAATAATAATAAAAAAATTCAAGCAAAAATGCTATTCTGACACCCTCCTATAAGGTACCATCCCCTATTACTAAGCGACAAATGGTGGATAACTGTCTGCTGTACATTATAATGACTTGCTTTCCCTGCTAGGCCTTCCTTAGGCCCAGAATTGTGCAACAAATTGAAAAACAGTGAGACTTGCTTAAAACAAGAATAAATCACATGGGAACCCTCTGAGTTCAGCCCATGGTGCATTACAATCTCAAAGTCAAGAAACAAAAAGGTAAAATATGGGTTTTGTTTGCCAGTATCAATTGTGTTTTCTTAATCTCCTGTCTTTCCCCCATGAAGCAAAGGTATCTAAAGCGAGTAAGTGTCAGATTTGTTTTGTATGTTCCAAGTTTTCATGGTAATAAATTATAGCTCCAACCTGCCTTCTTTTTGTGCAACTGTGTGTGAAGAAGATAAAGGAGAGGAGGGGAATCCAGCCCTTGCCTATAGCTTTCTAATCTCATGAAAGTCATTCAGTATCAACAGACAGTATTTCACGGTCAAGGAAACAATACAACTCAGTTATCTCCTGTGATATCAGCCTAGAGTCTTTAAACGTTTAAAGATGCCAGTCTATGAGATGTCATTAGATTATTACCATAGTACAGTTCTATTGGACTGAGGTGTGGTTTTATACTAGCAAGAGTACAATCCAAGTTTGGTGGTGGAAACTTAAATATTGAAGGTATCTGCAGTCAGGGGTCAGTGTAAATAGCTTGCATTACCCATGACATAAGCTTAGGGTTTCCAGTTCAGGATTGTCCCAGAACATGAATTTTGTGACCCCAAACCTGAGACTTAGGGTTCATCTATATGGGCCAGAATACACTGGCTTCCCACTGGCATATTAAGCCTGTGGATCCTGTGAAGCCTATTACCATCATGAAACAGGATGGGGTCCAGACTACCACGGCAGTCCATTGCTGTAGCCACTGTCAACTGCATCCCACTCTCTGAAGCCAGGAAGCCGGCCCACAGTGTGTGAACAAGACCCTCTGCGTTTGACTAGCCTAGTCACATGCTGCGGGCCTGCTTCCTGGTTTCAGAAGAGTGATGGAAGACAGGAGCTGCAGTGATAGGCCAGCGTGCTAGTGTGGGCTCCTGCAGTCATGCAGGGGCCAATCCATTTTTTGCCAGCTGAAGGGGTTTTCCACAGGTATTTTTAAACAGCAGTGTAATAGGCTTTATGCTGTCTTGACTCCATCTTTGCCCTGGGGATCGTGAGGACTGCACATGCCCTGTGTCATCTGGACTGCAGCGCTCCAAGATAAGCCAAGATGGGCTAAATAGCCAGTCTAGACAAGGCCCTAGGGATGGCTGCAGGTGATGTCACTGAGGCATTACATACCAGCTGCAGCTTGATGTAGTGATTTGAGCATTGGCCCATGACTCTGGAGACTAGGGTATTGAATCCCTGTGCAGCCATGGAAACCCACTCGGTGACCTTAGGCAAGTCACACACTGTCAGCCTCAGAGGAAGGCAAAGGCAAACTGCCTCTGAACACAGTTGCCAAGAAAACCCTATGAAAGGATCTCCTTAGGGTCACCATAAGTCAGCAATAACTTGAAAGCAAACACAACGGCAAACAAACATAGGAAGAAATATATGGGCCTGAATATGGGCTACAATTGGGGGTGAAACAGAAAAAGAGTTGCACATAGTACTCCTGCCCTCAGTATCCCAGGAAGGGCATTTCTTCCACTTGTAACTTCTTCAAAGTGAATTGTCCATATGATCAGCATCCTTGCTTTATTGGAGCTCCTTATCATGTGAAGAGTTCTACTTTCATTAATGTGAATGTGAGTAGAACTTCTCTTCAGTCCTCTTTGATCAATATGTGGAAGGCAGGAATGGGTCATCATATCTGGACCCATGTCATAGAACCATAGAGTTGGCATGGACTCCAAGGGTCATCTAATCCAACCCTATTCTGTGCAAGAACACACAGCTAAGGCATTCCCAAGAGACAGCTATTCAACCTGTTTGAAAACCAGCAATGAAGGAGAGTCCACCACACTCTGAGGCAGTGTATTCCACTGTCATGCAGCTCTTACCATCAGGAAGTTCTTCTTAATGTTTAGGAGGAACCTCTTTTCTTGCAATTTAAATCCATTAATTCATGTTCTAGCCTCCAGGGCAACATAATACAAGCTTGCTCGATATTCTACATGACATCTCTTTAAATACTCAAAGATAGCTATCATGTCACCTCTCAGTCTTCTCTAAGCTAAACATACCCAGCTCCCTAAGCTATTCCTCATAGGGCTTGGTTTCCAGACCTTTGATTTTCTCGGTTTCCTTTCTCTGGATTTATTTATTTATTTATTGAATTCATATCCTGTCTTTCTCCTGAGATGGGATTCAAGGTGGCTTACAATAATTTCTAAAAGACTGAGCTAAAACATTAATTTACAAAAGTTAAAAAAGAATTAAATAACAATATTTTTTTTAAAAAAAATATTTAAAACAGTTTAAAACAGTTAAAACATATATAACTGTTTATATATATATATTTTTATATGTTCCAGGCCAGCTTGTCAATGCCTTGCCTGGCACTGGATACATATTCCAGGTGAGTTATGACCAAAACAGAACACAGGGCTACCTGAGGGGAGAGGCGGGTAATAAATAAATAACTACTGCATTTCTGTTGATATAGCCTAGAACTGTGTTGCTTTTATACTGCCTCATCATACTGTTCATTCATGTTTATCTTGTGGTCTACAAAGACCCCTAGATCTCCCCACCCCCAGACTTAACCCTCACAAATTGAGGTGTAAACCCAGAAAGAGGGTCCTCTTCATGGGGATGGGGCAAAGAGGGCTCCCTCCTCCTCCTCTCCTCCTCCCCCCCCCCACGGGTGCTCTAGGTGCCCTCTTCATGGGGATGAGGGAGAGAAGAGTGCTCCCTCCTCCCCCTGTGGATGCTCTGGGTACCTTCCTTGCGGAGGTTGGTGTGGAGGAGAGGGCTCCTTCCTCCCTCCTCTTTGTGGGTGCTCTGGGTGCCCTCCTCATGGGGATGGTAGGGGGAGAGAAGAGGGCTCCCTCCTCCCTCCTGTGGGTGCTCTCTCCTGGTTTTGTGGCAGAGAATTATGGCCACTGTAGGAAGGCAGCATATTCTGGCCAGTGTAGACAAGCCTTTAGTTAGCTTCCTTCTTCCCTCCCAGTTGTTGTGGTACCAGGCTTCACCCTCACTATGTTCTGTATCCACTTTCTGACTAGAAAGTGTTCTTTATCCCACCCTTCTAGGTAAGTGAGAAAGATTAATTTCTTCATTTTCTCTTGATCTGTGTACAGGCACTTTAGCTGGTAATTGAGGGCAGTACATGCGAAAAGGATCTCGGAGTCTTCGTGGACCACAAGCTGAACATGAGTCAGCAGTGTGATGCGGCAGCTAAAAAAGCCAATGTGATTCTAGGCTGCATTAATAGGAGTAAAGTGTCTAGATCAAGGGAAGTAATAGTGCCACTCTATTCTGCTTTGGTCAGACCTCACCTGGAATACTGTGTCCAGTCTGGGCACCACAATTCAGGAAGCATATTGAGAAACTGGAACGTGCCCATAGGAGGGTGACCAGGATGGTGGGAAGTCTGGAAGCCATGCCGTATGAAGAGCGGCTTAGGGAACTGGGCATGTTTAGTCTGGAGAAGAAAAGGTTGAGAGGGACATGATAGCCATGTTTAAATATTTGAAGGGATGTCATACTGAGGATGGAGCAACCTTGTTTTCTGCTACTCCAGAGACTAGGACATGGAGCAATGGGTTCGAGCTACAGGAAAAGAGATTCCACCTAAACATCAAGAATTCTTTGGAGGTTTTTAAAGAGAGGTTGGATTGCCATCTTTAGGGAATGCTTTGATTGTGTATTCCTGCATGGCAGGGGGTTGGACTGGATGGCCCTTGTGGTCTCTTCCAACTCTATGATTCTATGATTTCTGTCTTAATTTCAAAACAGGAAAAATATGTTCTCTCTCTTGAGCTGTATGTGTGGGTGTTTGGGTGACAAGCTGTGAACAACCGTAGCTGGTTTGTTGTTGTTCTTGTGTGCCTTTAAGTAATTTCTGACTTTTGAAACCCTAATGCAACCCTATCACAGGCAGTTGATGCCTGGGGCTTCTGGAAGCCCTTCTTTCATACAGTCACCATAAGCTGCAGTCAACTTGACAGCAAAGAACAACAACTTAGAAGAACATCCAAACAGTGAGAGCCGTTCAGCAGTAGAACAGATTTTTCTCAGGAGGTGTTGGCTTTTGTTTCACTGGAGATATTTAAGCAAGGCCTGGAGGACCATCTGCAGAGCAGAAGATTGAAGAGGAGGGTAGAAGAATGATTGTCAAGGTCCTTCAGCGCTGTGATCCAATGAGCCTTCTTTGGGTTTAATGCATGAAGGAGACTATTCTCACTCAAATTTGTGTAAAGGAAGACTAAGAACTACTAAGTGCCATGAGTTACTAACAAGAGATGTAGGGATCTTAGGTCATGACATGAAGAAGCCCCGCCAGTTTTGGTTATCTACAGGTGTATCCACAGTACAAAGTTATAGCAGTTTGATACTACTTTAAGTGCCATAGCTGCCTCTTGTGGGATCCTAGGATGTGTAGTGTTACAAGGTCTTTATACTTCTCTGAGTGCTGGTGCCACCAAACTACAAATCCCAGGATTCTGTAGGATGGAGCCATGGCAGTTAAATTGGTATCAAACTGCAATAATTCTACAGTGTGGATACACTGTCAAGCAAGAAAAACCCTGATATGTTATATTTTTAAAAGTATATACCTAAGATGTCTTAAATGTACAAAGGTACAAAATGGATATGTGAAAGAATAATTTTTAGCAAACTGGTGTATCATTGTGGCGTAAATTCAACAGTGATTGGCTTCAGTCCTACTGGCAACCTCTTCTTTGCAATGTGTGAACTGGCCTTAGGAATCTTTTTTTTTAAATAATAATAATAATAATAATAAATCTCAATGGGATTGTGTCAGAGCTAGTGTGGTGTGGTGATTTGAGCGTTGGATTAGGATGCCAAGAAACCAAAGTTCATATCCCTGTTTGGCAATGGAAACTCACTGGGTGATCTTGGGTAAGTCACACTCTCTTGGCCTCAGGAGAAGGTAATGCAAAATGCTGAACTGCATCACTAGGGTCTTTCCTAGGTCTTGGGTTTGGGCCTGGAAGCCTTAGGGCCTGGGATGATCCTGAACTGCCAACCTTAGTCACCATGATTGCCTCCTCAAATCCTTTTTTCTTCCCATGACCAATCTTTGGTTCATCCTCTTATGGTCGAAGAGTCCACATATAAATTGCATTATGTTCAATTGCAATTACACTGAAGCAAGTAAGTATAGATTGCAGCACTGCTAACTGAAACACAGCATTTCAAATGTGGGTAACTACATCGGAGAACATAATCATGCTTTTAATTATTTATTTTAAAAGTGATACCCTTCCTTGCCTTTAAAAATGGATTCAATTATGATTTTAAATAGAAAGATCTGACAATATATAACATTCATGCCTCTTTCCCTTGCATTTCTTTCTCCCCTGCCTCTTGTTTCCCCCAGATCACTTTTGTTTTCAAGCTCCTTGGAAAAAGAGATCTGTCTCTTTTTGTCTAGGTAACTCTGCAAGGTGGTGAGTATCACGGTGGTTCTGTTGGAATAAAAGAACAAATTAATACAATAATTCTTATCTTTAAGTTCACATTGGCTCATGGCAACCAGAACAAAAAGCAGCAACAACCAGAAAACAGAATGAAAAACCTTCCTAGAGAGTACAATTTGAATTAATCACTGTTTTTTCCCTTGCCATATTATGTAACACTTTTTAAAAAAAAATATTCACAAGCCAGGAAGAACAATGGGAATGACAAGAAATGCTTTCTAAGGTCACTTGTGAAAGCTTTTCCTGCAACCTCTGAGATTTGATATTTTTTTAAATAGTAAATAAAATAAAGCAATGTAAAGCCTACAGTAATAAAATGTGTATACTGTCTGCATCTGGACCTGAGAGAAGTTCATTGTTGTTAGAGAATTGGGCAGAGCGGAAGGCAGGGAGGTGGGGAGAAAGTGTATTTGTGATTAGTCTGTCTGGGATATTTGATGTCCTTATCAGTGCCTCCCTACAGCATATTCTGCTTACCAAATGGCACAACTTGGCTATTGATGGCTACAAGAAAGAGAAGATAAGAAAGAGAAGAACTTTCAACGGAGCTAAGTTTTAAACGGAACATGTATAGGAAATGGAAAAGGGGGGAAATCACCATAGAAGAATTCAAACAGATAGCGAACATGTGTAGGAGTAAAGTCAGAAAAGCTAAAGCGCAGAATGAGCTCAGGCTTGCTAGGGAGGTTAAGAACAATAAAAAAGGTTTTTTTGGGTATGTCCGCAGCAAAAGGAGGAAGAAGGAAATGATAGGGCCACTATGTGGAGAAGATGGCAAAATGCTAACAGGGGACAGAGAAAAGGCAGAATTACTCAACACCTTCTTTGCCTCAGTGTTTTCAGAAAAGGAAAAGGAGGACCAACCTGAGGAGAATGGAACAGAGGACACAATAGGGGAAATCCAGCTCAAAATAAGTAAAGAGGTAGTACAGGAATACCTTCTTTATCTAAATGAATTTAAATCTCCAGGACCAGATGAACTACATCCAAGAGTATTAAAAGAGCTGGCAAATATAATCTCAGAGCCATTGGCAATAATATTTGAGAACTCCTGGAAAACAGGAGAAGTCCCAGCAGACTGGAGGAGGGCAAACGTTGTTCCCATCTTCAAAAAGGGGGAAAAAGAGGATCCCAACAATTATCGTCCAGTTAGTCTGACATCAATACCAGGGAAGATTCTAGAGCAGATCATTAAACAGAGAGTCTGTGAACATTTAGAAGGCAATGCCATAATCACAAAAAGTCAACATGGGTTTCAGAGAAACAAGTCATGCCAGACTAACCTGATCTCTTTTTTTGATAAAGTTACCAGCTTGGTTGATGAAGGGAATGCTGTGGACATCGCATACCTTGATTTCAGTAAGGCCTTTGACAAGGTTCCCCATGACATTCTTGCAAACAAGCTTGTAAAATGTGGGCTAGACAAATTAACTGTTCAATGGATTTATAATTGGTTGACCGGCCGAACCCAAAGGGTGCTCAGCAGTGGCTCCTCTTCGTCTTGGAAAGATGTGACCAGTGGGGTGCCACATGGTTCTGTCCTGGGCCAGTGCTATTCAACATCTTTATCAATGACTTGGATGAGGGAATTAGGGGCATACTTATCAAATTTGCAGATGACACTAAATTAGGAGGAGTAGCTAATACCCTAGAGGACAGGATCAAAATTCAGAATGACCTGGATAGACTGGAGAGCTGGGCCAAAGCTAACAAAATGAAATTCAATATGGAGAAATGTAAAGTACTGCATTTAGGGCGGAGAAATGAAATGCATAAATATAGGATGGGGGAGACCTGGCTGAATGAGACTACTTGCGAAAGGGATCTAGGAGTCCTAGTAGACCACAAGTTGAACATGAGTCAACAATATGATGCGGCAGCTAAAAAGGCCAATGCGATTTTGGGCTGTATCAATAGAAGTATAGTGTCCAGATCAAGGGAAGTAATAGTGCCACTCTATTCTGCCTTGGTCAGACCTCACTTAGAATACTGTGTCCAGTTCTAGGCACCACAATTCAGAAAGGATATTGACAAATTGGAGCGTGTCCAGAGAAGGGCAACTAAAATGGTGAAAGGTCTGGAAACGATGCCTTATGAGGAGAGACTTAGGGAGCTGGGTATGTTTAGCCTGGAAAAAAGATGGTTAAGAGGCGATATGATCGCCTTGTTTAAGTATTTGAAGGGATGTTACGCTGAGGATGGAGCAGGCTTGTTTTCTGCTGCTCCAGAGACTGGAACACGGAGCAATGGATGCAAGCTCCAGGAACAGAGATTCTACCTCAACATTAGGAGGAACTTTTTGACAGTAAGAGCTGTTCGGCAGTGGAATGCACTCCCTCGGAGCGTGGTGGGGTCTCCTTCCTTGGAGGTCTTTAAACAGAGGCTGGATTGCCATCTGTCGGGGATGCTTTGATCAAGATTTCCTGCGTGGCAGGGGGGTTGGACTGGATGGCCCTCGTGGTCTCTTCCAACTCTGTAATTTTATGATTCTATGATTCTATAAAGAGAACAGGTGGGGTGATTGGGATTCCACAAATGATATTACACAGGTTGCAAGGGACAAAGACTATCCACAAGCAGAGACAGAGATAATTCTGGTCTTTGGAAAGAAGGTGTGTAGAGTGGTGGTAGTGGAGGCTATGCACAGTGAATCATGCAGATCGGTTCTCAACTACAGGACAGAAAGGAGAGGATGATCTGCAGAGGTTGTTTCTGACTTATTGTCACTCCTCCAGGGTCGGGGTGGTGGTGGTGTTGTCTAAACAGTGAAAATAACCCTCATGGAATTTGCTGGGAACACGACCTGTCTAAATGGGATCGCACATCAATCCACTGTATTTGGAAAGAGGGGGCCTAAAACTGAGTTTAAAAAAAAAATAGTAAGGGGAGTGAGAATTCCTGCTTGTTGGGACAAGCGATATGATATGAATCACTTTCCCATAAGAGAGGATATGCAAAGCTGATTGGCCGGGGGTGGGGCTTCTTAACAGGGGAAGTGCCCACTGCTGCCATGTTGGATTTTTGCCTTAGCAAGCGATCACTAAGCCAATAAAACAGGGTGATTTTTGTCTTTGTTTTGCATTCCTGTTACATCAAAAAATTGCTCTAGCGCAACTTGGACATCTTTTTTTTAAAAAAAGAAGTTGGTGGTGGCAAACTGAGGTAACTGGAAACAAGAGTAAAGCACTTACAGCTGCCATCTTGCATGCAAAGCTTATGGGGGGAAAACACCATTAGGTTATTGCTGCTGCTGCAAAATGTCATTACTGCAAGGCACTCCAGGGTTGTTGTTGTTGTTTTGCCTCATATAGATGGGCCCTAGGTTTCAGAGGTCAGTTGTTAATCTGTTCCTGGATTGTACCACTAGATCCCCTCTTTTGGACATAATAGTGCATCGTTTCTCTATCGGCATTGGCAGCAGGTGATAAAGTAGAGCCGTTTTCTGCTGCAGCCTTCAGGCTCGGCAGGAAATGTCATGCAAATATGAACTACTTCTAGCACATGGGAAAGGGCCTAGTACATGGGAAAAGGAAGTGCAGCTGTATTTGTGGTCCCATCTGCCATGCCACACAAACCTCTGATTTTATTCCCAAGAGCCCAATGGATATCATCACCTGCAAAGGGACACCTATGTGGGAACAGCTGAATGAGAATGGATACAGTAGGACCCCTGTATCTACAGAACCAATATTCGCAGTTTCAATCCATGGGACACAAAACAGAACAAGTACTATACAGTTTTCCTAGAAAATGCCTAGATAGGCATCCTCTCTAGACATTTCCTAGGTTCTCCAAGGCAACTCTATGGTATTTTAAACTGGAAGTCCCATTATTTTCAATGGTGTTCACTGTTATCCACGGTTTCCGGTATTTGCGGTAAGTCCTGGAACTGAACTCCCATGGATACAGGGGTCCTACTGTACTTATATGTCAATGCTCCCTCCCAAATTCAGGGATATTGAGGGTGAGGCTAGAAGTCTGCCTTTTGGTTTCCGGGCCCAGTACAAGGTGTTGGTTATCACCTTTAAAGCCCTAAATGGCTTGGGTCCAAGCTATCTTAGGGACAGTCTCCTCCCCTATAATCCCCCCCCCACGCACTCTGGTCCTCTGGGAGGAATTTGCTGCAGCCTCAAAAGTCGAGGCCTTTGGCTACCACCCAGAGGGCTTTTTCTGTTGTCGCCCCCCCGACTATGGAACAGCCTGCCAGATAAGATCCATCAACTGACATCTTTGGACAGCTTCAAAAAGGCTGTCAAGATGGATGTCTTCCGGTAGGCCTTTCCAGAATAGGTTATCCTGGCCTCGGGAACCCCCCTCCTTCAGGAGAGTCCCCACAGCCTCCTTTGTTAACAGAACTGAATTGACCTACTGTTATTGCTAAATGTAGTATGTGTTTTATTAAATGTTTTAATTGTTGTTTTAATTTGTAAATTGATTTAATAACTTTTTAAGGGGGGGAGGGAGTATACTGTTTTACTTTTTGTAGGTTTTTTAATGTTGTGAACCACCCTGATAGGGTTACCAAAGGGCGGTATATAAATAAATTTTATTATTATTATTATTATTATTATTATTATGACAACATGATGTGACTTCAATTATGTTTGTTTCAGCCAGCATGGTAAGGCTAGAAATTGTCATTCCAAAAACTATGTTTCCCAAGCTCTATGTGAAACACGGGGGCATGCAACAGCACAGGCTCTCCATCTCTACAGTTGAGCCCTACAAACATCTAAGGTATGAATGTAGGTCTTTTGTTAGAGGAAGCTGTTCTTTCCTAGCAGATTCCTCTTAGCCAAGCAAGGTTGATTAGAGGAAACATGCAATTGGCATGGGATGTTGTCACAGCTTCAAAACAGCTAATGAAAATCATCATCATCATCATCATCTTTATTTCTATCCCACTTTTCCCCCAAATTTGGGACTCAAAGCGGTGTACAATAAAAAGACATTGTTAAAATCAGGAAAATATGAAAGTTAAAACAATTAAATAATGAAAAAGTTAAAAACAGCTTTAAAACACACACACATACACACACACACACACGTACATACACATACACCCATATACCCCAGCACAGCCATTAGCAGAGACTGGTAAATGCCTGCAGAACCAAGAAAGTTTTTCCTTGGCTCTGGAAAGAAGACAGGGAGGGTGCCAATCTGGGCAGGGAATTCCAGAGCCTGGGGGCAGCCACTGAGAAGGCCCTCTCCCAAGTTCCCACCAGATGTACCCATGAGGATGGTGAGACAGAGAAGGGCCTCCCCAGCAGATTGAAGAGCCCGGAGAATATGGTCCTTCAAATAACCTGGACCTGAGCCATGTAGGGCTTTAAAAGTCATAACCAGCACTTTGCATTATGTATGGTGCCTTGAAGCATGTGTGTATAAGGCAGTTTACTATGTTCTGAGGATCACTATATGGCAAACCTGTCACTTAAAATGGAGCAGAGAAGTTGTGCATTTGAATGGTATGCTCATATCTCCTGCAGCTGCTTCTATCAGTTTCCAGCAGTAATTCTTCATGAGGCAGCCACCATTAGCTGTCATTTCAGGGTACATATCCTACACCTATAGGCAGCAAGTGCCAGGAGAGACAGGGAAATAATAGGGGAAGCTTTTACAGGTGAGTCAAGCCAGTCCAGGTCATACACAGGTAATCAAAGGCCTTCACTGAAGTTGAAAGGGGCCACCATAGAAATGTCTCAGCTAACCTGTCATAATCCAGAAGCCACAATAACCAAAACCAAAGAGAAGGTGGTGGGCAGAGGCGAAACTTAAACCAGTTCAGAGATCAAGAATCCAAACTAAATCCACAAGCTTGAATACTGGAAGCCTGCTAAAAAGAACAGTTGCAACAGCATCTTCATAGATGCTGGGAGATGTATAGCTGCCTGACCTTGCTATGCCAGAAGGTTAATTGCTCAGTGTTTCTCAGTTAAGCTTCTGCAAGAGGCATTGACTCTTCTGACACTGCTTCCCTTCTTATCAACCTGCTACAAAGGATGGGGGTGTCTTCTCAATGTCCACCAATTCTGGCTGAGGTCCACACATCTTGCTGAATTTACTCATCATCTGCATCCATCGTGACCCTCTCAGATTCAAGGAGGGAGCTGTCATTTGAAGCTAGAGACCTTTTTACATCTCCCTCCTCGAGGTTACATTCTGTAGATCCCACAGGGTGAATTATTATCATATCAGGCTGTCAAGGTGCTATCCAAGGTGCTGGGCCTATTTTGGAGACAGAGTTCAGCACCTTGGATAACTTCTTTCAAGCCAGAGATAATGCCTAGAGTGGATTCATCACACCATGACACAGAAGTCACCAGTCACCATTTCCCCAAAAGCTTTTTATTAGTTTTATTTCTAGAACTTGGGGGAGGGAGGGGAAGCAAATTGCATTTGCAGTCCGTATTATTTTTTTTTCATCCAAACAATCAGGCACATACATTTTATGTTATTTTTCATAGAAGTCACTAAGTAAATGAAGCTGAGCCTCTTCCCACATTGGCCTTTTGTTTCTGTTGTATATAAAATTACAGGTGCTGCCAGGACTCATTGTGAGAATGTGTCAAAAGCTCTGCCCTGGCGAGATTGGGGGAAGATGGAGGAAAGACATTAAATGACTCCCACAGAGTATTTGGATTACCACCGCTTCAGTGGTGATTGGGAGGGTGAGGGAAACAGAGAGATCATGGAGGTTTAGCTTGTCCCTCATTAACTCTTGAAGTGTTAAGCACAGAGCATGATTAGCAGCACATGGCACCTGTCACTCGCTTTGCCCTTTGTTTAATTTAAAGGAAATATAATAGTGCCTCATTCCAATAATAAATTTGACCCAGAGCATAAACTATACCAGTTCTCCAGAAAGAGAAATAATTGCAACTGATTTCTTCTTCTGGAGGGAAAAAATGTCTGTCTCAAACAATAACATCAGTCCTCTCCCCCCCCCCCTTGTTAATCTTTTTAAAAAATGTTTTACTTAATTGTATGGCATTAATTACCTTATTAACCTGCATTCTTATACACACGGAAGCTTGTCATAACAAATCCCTTTTCTCTTACATCCAGGCCCAGTGGCTAGGTAGGGGGTCTCAGGAGGTGGAGTTTTGGATACCGTTAAAGGATGGTGAATTATAAATTATTTCACTTAATATTTTACTTTTGTACCTTTTTGGATTTTCTGCCTCAAGCACTGAGATGTCTTCACCCTCTCTCTCTCTCTCTCTCTCTCTCTCTCTTTCTGCCCACCCACTCATCCACAAGTCTCTCTCTGAGGCCCACAAAACATGATAGAATCTTCACCTTCTTTGCTAACTCTGTGGAGGGAAAATGAAGAAGAGAATCAAAGTCACTGGCCCTCATGAAACAGAAGAACTCTCTTCCACAGCACAAACAGACAAAAGTTTTAAAACTGCCATGCTTCAAAGAGAACAGATGGTATGTTAATTATAAGAAGGGGAAAGAGGAGGAAGAGGAAGAAGAAGAGGAGGAGGAAAAGAGGAAGATGACTATTGGATGAATGTATCTGCTTTCAACAAACATCTTGAATTCACATATGCAACATTCTTGTTACTAATAGCCACCTGCCAAGATGGTATTAATGTCCAGGGAGCTCTATTTCCCATTATTAGATGAGTGGAGACTGTCTGGGAGGTATCTCTGGAGATAGGAAAGGAAAATTTCACATACTGAAAATACCAGGGCGGGTCCTACCTGAGAGAGAGTGAATTGGGGTGTCATAAAAAAGTAGAAAATCCTACCTAATTCAATATTCTTTATTTGACTACCTGGGAGAAGCATTTGTGGGATTTCAGGAAGCCCGCCTTCGGCACTACTATGCATCTTGACTGAAGTATTTGTTTGCTGTTCTGTTGCAGGCAGCAAAATGTCTTTACCTACCCTAGTGTTGTCAGGTTTTCAAAACAGAAATAAGGGACAGTAGAAATTCATGACATGCAGGGTTGACAATCAGGAAATAGCTATTACCAGGTTTGTGTTCTACAAAAACACCAAATGAAAGTATTGATTTCTGTTTACCTAGCAATGTATTTCTCTGCAAAATCAACATGCTGTCCACATTCAAAAATTACACGATGAACACATTTCTCTCTTTATGAAGGGCCCATACTAAAAAATAAAATAAAATGGAATTTGTGTCATCTTGTTCAATATACAAGGAAAAATAGGGGACAGCTTTCTAGTAAGTGACACCTGCCAGTCCTATTAGGAACAAGCTTGCAGATCATCAAATAAGGGTCATTCCTTATAATAAGGGACACCTGCAAGCTTTAGAAGGGACAAGCTTTCTGGCCCTCAAATAAGTGGCATCACTTATTATAAGGGACACCTGGCAACCCAGCCATCCTTACAAAGTAGTCACCAAGGAAAACATATTTATTGAGTTACACCACAGTTGTGCAATGGGATGAATTGAGACATTGTACAACCAAATGGACAACCAACTGCGCATGCGCATGTATATCCAGTAGGTGCACACATATGCAAACCTGTGCAATCATGTGCATTGCATATGCACATCCAGGTACTATGTTGCACATTGTGTTTCCATGAACAGTGGCACCACATGCAGAACGTCCACAACCTGGAACTGAATACAGCTGCCCTGCATTGGGCAAAAATACCCAGCTGCTACTCTAGAGGAGCTTAAGCGTACATCAGACACCACCTGGATTCCTGAATAGCTCTTTGTTTCATTACTTTTATTTTAACCCTTTTGAGGGATATTGGGGTATTCTGGCTCTGGATCTGGCTCATTTACCACCCACTCCCTTACCTAGATGAAACAGGAGGAAGTCTACACAAACACACCGGCTGGCATTGGTGGGCTCCTCCCCCACTGTCATGTGTGGTTCCCACTGAAGCCAGGAAGGAGGCTTTCAGCATGTGATCAAGGCTGGTCACATGGAGAGAGCCTTAATCACATGCTGGGGGCCTCCTTCCTGGCTGTAGAGTGACTCTAACTGTGTTGGCATCCAACTATATGGGCCGACGTGCAGGTATGGACCCTGCATTGCTGTGCCAGCCCAATCCTGATTTTCCAACTTGAAATGCATTTTCCTGCACTAAGTAAGTTTTCCCAGACATTTAATTAAAATGTTTTAATGGGCTTTACCCTGGCTTTCCCTCCAGCTTTGCCTCAGGCATCATCTTGACTGCTCAGAGACAAAACAGGGCAAAAGCAGGATGAACACCACCATCTCCACATTGCCATAGGAAAATCTGTGCTTAAGTCCGTTCAGCAGTTCACCTACCTGAGAAGCATCATCTCCTCAGATGCCAAGATTGACAAAGAGATCAATCACAGATTAGCAAAGGCATATAGCGCATTTGGAAGACTTTACAAAAGAGTCTGGACAAACAAACATTTGAGGCAAAGCACAAGAATCAGCGTGTATAGAGCCATTGCACTGTCTATTCTCATTTAGGGGTCTGAAACATGGATCACCTATCGCCAACACTTACGACTCCTCGAACGCTTCCATCAGGGCTGTATACGCACAATCCTAAATATACACTGGACTGACTATGTGACGAATGTTGCTGTCCTTGAGCAAGCAGGGATCACCAACATTGAGGGCATGATATTGAGAACACAGCTGCACTGGGCAGGGCACATTTCTAAGATGGAGGACCATCACGTCCCCAAAATAGTACTCTATGGTGAACTCGCCACAGGTCAACATAAGAGGAGCACTCCAAAAAAGTGATACAAGGACTCCCTGAAACAACATCTCAGGCTCAGCCAAATTGATCACCAACAATGGTCCGCCCTGGCCTCACATCGAGAGGCATGTTGATGTACTATCCACAATGCTGCAGCCTTATTTGAGAGCTCACACCGAACAAGTCTTGAAGAGAAGCGACAACGCAGAAAGAATCACAACCTGGAATCATCACCCAAGGAGCCCTTCTGCTGTGCTTTCTGCAACTGGACATGCTTATCTCAGATTGGCCTTTTCAGTCATCAGTGCGCTTGCAGAAAGCACGAGATGAGTCCTTCCTGAATCTTCGTTTGTGAAGAAAAGCAAGAAAGAGATTATTAGTTATGCCAATTTTACTGGGGTAAGAGACCATTGATATCTTGTCTTCATACCTGGGTCCTATATTCATACATGATGGGATTGTCCAGTGATACAAAGATTCTGGAAAGATATACAATCAGAAATTAGCCAGATGATGGAATACCATATCACCCTTGAGCTGGGATTGGCACTACTAAATTTAGTTAGGGGTGCAAACAAGAAAATATACACAAGGACTTGCTTTCCTTCCTATTATTAATAGCCGAGCAGGTCATTGCCAGCAATGGGAAGAATCCTACAGCACATAGCTTAGATGTATGGTATTAAAAGGTTTGGAATTTGGCACTATCAGAAAGACTGACATGGCAAGAAGATGAGCAAAAGAACAGAAAGATAATATCTTTAAGGTAACATGGTTCCCGTTTATTTCTTATGTAAATCAAACTAATGAGGAAAGAAGCCGTATTCCACTTACCCATGGGTCTATCTGGAAGGATTAATCCAACAGAACAAATAATTATGAAGGGATTCAGCTTGCATTTTAAGGCCATGAAAATATGACTTACGTCTGTGTAACCATTCTCAGTGCTTTTGTTTTGCTATTCTACTTTTTCATGTTCATCTTTGGGCTTTTTTTTTTCTTGAAGGATTTTTAAATTTTTGTTTTTTATTGAAGGATGTTTCAATAAATACAAAAAAATGCACAACACAATGTTCATGGACATCCTTGAACAATGAGCAATATGCATACGTCGGCAATGATTAATTTGATTTAATTTGATACTAGTTTAATATCTTCAGACAAACATGGCCAAATGCTTTCATAGGGGAATGTAAACATACACAAGACACCAACTGGATTCCAGCCAGAATGACTAGATCAGCCTTGAGTAGTACAGACTTTGACTTATGGTGAGGGACACACCATCAAGAAGAATATTGAGAAGCTGGAATGTGTCCAGAAGAGGGCAACAAAAATGGTGGGAGGTCTGGAAACCACGCCCTATGAGGAGCGGCTTAGAGAGCTCTGTATGTTTAGTCTGGGAAGAGAAGGTTAAGAGGGGACATGATAGCCATGTTTAAATATTTGAAGGGATGTCATACCGAGAATGGACCAAGCTTGTTTTCTGAGGCTCCAGAGACTGGGACATGGAAGAATGGACTCAAACTACAGTAAAAGAGATTCACCTAAACATTAGGAAGAACTTCCTGATAGTATGAGCTGTCAGCAGTGGAATGTGCTGCCTCGGAGTATGGTGAAGTCTCCTTCTCTGGAGGTTTTTAAACAGAGGCTGGATGGGCATCTGTCAGGAATACTTTGATTGTGTATTCCTACAGGGTAGGGGGTTGGACTAGATGGCTCTTGTAGTCTCTTCCAACTCTATGATTCTATGATTTGTTGCTTTGCCTTAGTAAAAAAAAAATTCAGATGGGCTGCACTTGGTAAATTGGCATAGGCAGTGCTGGATGAAGTATGTCTCTATATCCCCGCAGTCAGCTTTTTCTGAACATGTCTACAAAAGAAGAGGAATCCATCAGGAAGGCTTTGTGATGCTCCTTTCTCCTCCATCATGCCCCTTTGGCATTCGCCTGCACTGATGGTTGGTGCCCAGTTGGCAGGATTACTTAATGGCACAGTCTGTATTGAGCGGGAGCCATCACTCCAGGGGGAAATGTCACTCTCCTACATGAGACAGACTTAATGCCTGACAAATGCCATGTTAGCAAGGGCTTTGCATAGAGTTTGAGACTTAAGTGAACAAAGAAGAGCAGCTTCCTCACAATGAGGTGGGATTGAAAAGCAAATAGCTGTTTGGACTCTCTCCTCACCTCCTTAACCATCTGATGGAGCCTTGGGCAAAGAAGGAACTGGCAGCATCAAGTGCCCATTTCTCAGGCTAGATGGCACCCAAACAACACAGTTTCTCCTGCTAGAAGTGAATGGTTTGTTTTCTGCTTTAGAAATTACATTTCTGAAAGTATAACTGGAAAAGGAAAGAGAGAGCTGGAGAGACAGAGGGAGAACGAAAGACAGAAAGAAACTTGTAAAACAAAATGGAGTTGTTAATGTCATTGTTATTTTAGCCTTCAGAATGCTTTGATCCTTTGCTCTTGTAAGGGACAGACTGAAGCGTGAAGAATCTGTTTTGATCTGACACGTATTGTGTGGAAGAGTGGCAGCCAGCCCGTGGTTGTATGTTCATGGCAGCTTTTGCATGCTTTGAAGGAAGTGTGAAATAACACTTACCTCATCTTTAGCAATGAGACTTGTTCCTGTGGTATTATTAAACCTTCTGCTTACACCTTTGCCAGTGACAGGGGCTGGAATGATTTTAGCTGTGGAGGACTGGAGCCATTCTCACAATTTCACTATTATTAGGATTAACATTAGCATTTTTAATCCTTTGTTCCTTGCTTGATGATTATAATTGTTTTACAATTTGAATATTGTTCACAATTTTACTGTGTTGGTTGTAATGCACTTTGGAAGGGCAGGATAGAAATATATATTGGTACATCTCAGGGCCTCACCAGCTGACACTGTCCGTAGAATCATAGAACTATAGGGTTGTAAAGGCCATCTAGTCCTGTCCCCTGGCACACAGACATCTGTTGTGAAAGCACACCCAAGAAGTGGCCATCTTATCTCTGTTCGGCCTCCAGTAAAGGTGAGTCCACCACCACCTTCCAAGGTAGGCAATAGCTGTTGAGAAGTGTAGGAGTAATGAAATAAATAAAAAATAAAACTATTAAAAAATTCCAGGATCTAGTCCTTTTAAAAAGCAACAAGAATTATCTCCTTTAAAAAGGAAGTTAAAAAAAATCATTCATTTACTTTTAACTTCCTGCAGAGTGCACTTAAGAATGCTAAGACTGATAAAGCTCAATTAACACTTAAAAAGTGTATTCAGAGGTCTGAGATGACTCAGTTAAATTAGACTCATTACAGAACAAAGGAGTCAGTTTAACATGCAAATCAAAAGTTTACTGAAGGTATATCAATCTCAATCTACATACTAAAACAAACTTTAAAAAGAGGTTCCTAACTGACTAAGAATATTTAGAGTAGAAAAACTCACCAGCCTACAGCGGTAGAAGGCTAGATGGTAAAACATCATGGCATGGTTACAGGAAAGATTGCTTAAGATGAAGATGGCAAAGATGGCTAAAGATGGCTCCAGCCTCATGGAGACACAAACTTAAAAGGGAACTTACACACAGCAATAAAATTTAAATTAGGTCATGTGTGGAATGACCCAGCACTCCAGTTGGCTGGAAGTACCCAGTGAAATAAGAGAAAGGGAACTTGGGAGAACAAAAGGCATGCAGGGAAAAAAACCTAGACTTATCTAAGGATGTGAATGAGGTACACAAGATTGCTTTTACATTACAATGATTTCCCCACATCCTACATTGTAGGCAATAGCTGTTGAAAAGTATCAGGAAATCATTCCTAATCTTTAGATGGAATCTCTTGTGATTTGAATCCTTTGCTTTGGGTCCTACCTTCTGGAGAACCAGAAAACAAGCTGATTCTATCATATACATGAAAGCCCTTTAGATATTTAGAAATGGCTGCCATATCATCTCTTTGTTTTCTCTTCCTTCAGGTTAAGCATACTCAACTACCCCACCCATTCCTCATAGGGCTTGATAGCCAGACATTTTACCATCTTGGTTGTCCTTTCCAGAACACACTCCAGCTCTGTACACATCTATCTTTTCTAAAGACACACATCATCATTGTCATTGTCAACAGCATCAGCAGTATGTTTATTTAATAAAGCACACAACACTTTTCATATAGGTGTTTTCTTACAAAAGCTGTTCAGTGAGGGGATGGAGCTGGAGGAAAAACATGGCAGAGAAAAACATGGGCATCTGCGTTCCTTCAGACTGACTTGGAATATGGGTTTCAAGAAATGGGTCACCCCACCACCACCATCATCCCTGACCTTGTAGGCTTGGCTAGGAAGAGGAGGAGTATGTGGTATAAGAATGGAAAGTTGGGGAAAGCAATGCTTCTGTAAACTCTTCTCAGTGTTTTATGGTCAAAGCTTTGTTCTGGATGAGTGGCAGGAGAGCTCTTTAAAAGAAAGGCAGCTTGGGCAAATTCTGGATGTGTGGCTATCAAACCATTCCCTCAGACTGGAGAAGAGGAATTAGCTACTAGAAGACACTGTAGAGGGAGAGGTCTCCCAAACTTCTCTTTCAAGGGATGGATGTTTGCAATATCTTTCATTGGCAGGGAAAAGTTCCATGACACAAACGTGGAATGTTGCTGCAGAGCTCATCTACATCGTGGCTGGGAACCTTGTGGCTCTAAATATGTTGCCGGACTGCAATTCCCATTATTCCTCAACATTGGCCATGCATTCTATTGGACTGGGAGTCTAGCACCATCTGGAGAGCTGCATGATTCCCACTCCTGATTTACATCTATTGTGAAAGGCCTGATGACCCTAATATTCACTCCAGTAGTCAGATTGAGGATGGAAAATAATTCCTGTGAGGTTTTTTTTTTCCTCACTTAAAGTATCCATTTTGCAGATCCTGAGATGCATTATGAGAGAAAGTGTGGCTTGCCTCAGAAGTTCAAACAACTGCGAAGCTTGTAACACATTTTGTATGTGTGAAACCATGGATACGGATGTATTCTTAAAATGTTGAGTTGCTACAAATGAATACCATTGAAAAAGACATATCAACACACTTTAGCCAATGAGCCAAAGTCTATACTAAGAAATGTGTGTAAACAAATGCATACATTATGCAAAATGTGTGTGGGAAATGCACACACATTTCCATTAGTCTTGGAACCTGAATGGAACCAAAGATCCAATGGGAAGGTGGGATGAATTCAGAGTGACACCATGACATCAAGACTGAAAGAAGTCATCTGTATGAGCCCCCCCCCCCAAAACCCAGAGTGCTCTGCAGTGACCCTGAGTGCATTATTCGCATTTTTACCTACCATAATCTGCCACCACTGAACTTTTTAAAAACTATTTTCAATGCATGCTGGAGTGATATTTTGCCTTTGCAATAAAAAGGTAAAGAAACAACACCCCCATTTTCTTGCCTTAGTACTCACTTGCTAAGGCAAAAATCATACATGGCGGCACCGGGCACTTGCCCTGTTAGCAAGCCTCACCCCCTCCTCTTGTCCAGTCAATCAGCTTTGTGCTTCCTCTCATATGGGACAGTGATTCATTTTGAATCACTCATCCCAAGGAGTGGGGAATGCACATTCCCCTTGCAGGTTTTAAAAACTCTGGAGAAAGCCACAAAGGCTTTTCCTATGGTGGTTTGTTTGTTTGTTTGTTTGTTTTTGGCCATTTTGGCTCCACTCCTTCACAAAACAGCAGAACAACACGGCTTGCCATTTAGACAGGTAGGGTTCTCCTCAGATTCTATGAGGAGTATTTCTTTTGGGGGGGGGTGCCATTAAGACAGGTCCAGAGTTTCACATATCTCCGACTAAGCATCTATGGTCAGGTATGTGTCTGAACCAGAGAAATGCATGTAGTTTTTCAAATGGCACACTACTTGTCACTTTAAAATGATTCTGTGTACATACAACACTTTGCAGACTGAGATCATTCAGTAGGCCCCTTTTAAGACTGTGAGATCCCAGGAGCTGAATGTCAATTTATGACCCCATTTCCTTCTCCAATTGTTGTAACCTTTCTCCCAGGATTGGGATTCAATGCAGCTGATGACACAAATTAAAGCAGATGTCAATAAAAACAGACAGAAACAGAAATAGTCAAAAAGTTGTGAAGAGCTATAGACCCATCTCGCCGTTGAATACTGATTATAAGATATTTGCTACTATTATGGCTGAGAGATTAAAGAAAATATTAAGCTAATGGATTGATGGAGACCATACAGGGTTTCTTCCGAAGAGATATTTAAGAACTAGTACACGGAAAATGCTAAACTTGATAGAATATTTTGATAAACATCCTGATAAAAATTTTGCTTTAGTAGCACTAGATGCAGAAAGAGCATTTGATAGTGTAAATTGGGAATTTATGATGGAGCTCTTAAACGAGATGGATATTGGAGGAAGATATATAAATGGTATCAGAGCTATATATAAGAATCAGATGGCGCAATTTATAATTAATGGTCAAAAAACAAAATTAATAAGTTTGAAGAAAGGGGTGAGACAAGATTGCCCCCTCTCCCCGTTACTTTTTATAACTGTTTTGGAAATTCTATGTAGGAAGATAAGAGGAGAAAAGGAAATTCAAGGAGTCTGCATTAAGAACCAAACATATAAAATCTGTGCATATGCAGATGACGTAGCAATATGTTTAGAAGATCCGCTAAGATCAATTCAAACCTTGCAGAAAACACTGGAAGAGTACGGTACGCTGTCTGGGATCAAAATCAACAAGAATAAAACAGTTGTGCTAACAAAGAATTTAGATAAGACGGAGGAAGATAAACTTAGAGCAATATCAAGTTATAGAGTAGAGAGGAAGATCAGATATTTAGGCATAATCATGACCAAAAATAATATCGATTTGGTTGATAACAACTATAAAAAGAAATGGACAGATATTAAAAGGGATTTAGAGAAGTGGAAACATCTGAATTTATCCCTTTTGGGAAGAATATCTGTAATTAAGATGATGGTATTGCCTAAAATACTGTATTTGTTTCCAAACTTGCCTACCCATCTTATTTAATGACAAACTTTTTAAAATTTGGGATAAGGACTTGTCTTCTTTTGTGTGGCAAAAGAAAAAACCCAGAATAAACTGGAAAACTTTGTTGGATATAAAGGACAGAGGGGGGCTGGGCCTGCCAAGTCTTAAACTGTATCATCAATCATGTGCCCTGGTCTGGCTATATGATTGGATACCTCTCAAGAATAAAAAGCTGATAACCTTAGAAGTTTTGGACATGAGATTTGGTTTCCACGCATACATGTGGTACGATAAGGAAACGAAAGATAAGGGCTTCAACAATCATTTCATTAGAAAATCTCTTTTAAGAGCATGGAAGGGGATTAAAAAGAAAATGTATACTAAGCTACCATTGTGGGTATCCCCCCAGGAAGCATTTAGACACATGGGAATGATTGATTTAAGAAAATGGTGGACTTACAAAGATCTATTGCTTGTTCAGAAGAGAAGTTGTAGACTGAAGACAAAGGAAGAATTAGGTCAGCATCAAATGAAATGTAATTAGTTCCAGCACAGACAACTTTTGGAAAGATATAATATAGATAAAAAAAATTGGGGAATTGAAAATCTAAACACTGAATTAGATATTCTTATCATGGAAGGGAAAGAGTTTTAAATATCAAAGATATATAATTTACTATTAAAGTTGGAGTTGGAATCGGAAGCGGTTAAAAATTATATGTTGGAATGGTCACAAAACATTGGGAGCAATATTTTAGTAGAAGACTGGGAAATTTTATGGAAAAAATACAAAGTTTTCAATAAACAATGAATTAAGAGAGAACTGCTATAAAATGCAGTTTCGTTGGTATTTGACCCCCATAAGATTGGCAAAAATGTATAAAGAAATGAAAAGCAACTGTTGGAAATGAGATTCTAACGGTATGTTTTTTCATATGTGGTGGTCATGTAAGGTGGCAAAAGAATTCTGGATCAGTATACACAACGAGATAAGAAAAATAATTAAGAGAGATTTCATACAGAAACCAGAACTATACCTATTAAATATATTTGATACAGAATTCCCTTCAGAGTTTAAGAACATTCTGCTATACATGACAACCATTGCCAGAATTGTTTATGCCAGGTATTGGAAACAAAAGACGAATCCAAGTTATGAAGAATGGGTATTGAAATTATGGGAAGTGGCTGAAATGGAACAACTTACCTGTTGGGTTAAGCATAGCTCAACAGACGCTTTTAGAAAAGAATGGGAGATGGTAATTGAATATTGGAACTTGAAATGGCATGGATATATGGCAATATGATTCAAGGATTAAGGATTAAGGATTTTAAGCAGAACGAATAGGGAAATTGGCTGAAAGATAAGGATAGTAATTATTAGCTCCTCTGCTGTAGAGTAGAGGTTTTATTAAGAATGTATGGTTTTGGGGATACAAAAGAGGACAAAAAGAAGTGATGCAAAATACGGAATTTTGTATTAAAAGAGAATAGATTATGGAACCTGTACAATGCTTAAATGGTATAGTAACTTAAAAATAATGGAAATAGTTTCTCAAGTAATGAAAGTCAAAATGGTACTACAAGCTGATTCAAACACTGTTGAGTAGGAAGCCAATTTTGTTATAATTGTTATGAATATGATGCTGTTTTGTTATTGTTTTTTGTTTTTGTTATGAATGAAATAACTATGTTAGTGTTTGTTATGAAGGATATATTTATGTTATAATTATGTGATAAAAATAGTAATAAAAAAAGTTGCAATGCTAAAGGTTACAAAACACATTTTAGCATTTAAACTTTATTGAGTCAGTAAATTGCTGATAAACTGCCTGGAGAAAAATGGTTTTGCTTGCTGGAAAAAGGAAAACAAGCTGGGGGGCACCCTATCTTCCCTTGGCAGGGAGTCCCACAGGCTGAGAGAAGCTGCAGAGAAAGCTCTCTCTTGCATCCCCACCAAACAAGACTGAGGGTGAAGGTGGTAAGACTGAGAGATTTCAAATATCGGAAAGGCTTACAGGGGAGATTACAAAGACATAGCTGTGTTAGTCCGGAATATCAGCATGCAAAGGGATCGTGTAGCACCTTTGAGACTAACTGAGAGAAAGAAATTGTAGCATAAACTTTTGTAGACTTGGTCTACTTCCTTAAATGCATTTGAATCCCCCATAATGTCAATGTGCCTTGATTTGAGAGTATTATGGAAAATTAGCATGCATCTGAGGAAGTAAACCAAGTCTATGGAGATTTTCACACGTGGCCAAAATGCCCTGTTACTGCCCTGCCACCTCCTCTCCCGTTCCTGCCATGGAATAAGGTTCCTGCCATGGAATAATCTTTCACACACTTACCTTAATTCCGCGGCAGGAACGGGCTCCCCCTCCCCTTGCTGGGCGGCCATAAATGCAGCCGTCATAAGGCTGTATTTACAACTGGCTGGCTGAAATCTCGGCTGTTCTCTTGAGAGAACAGCCGGGTGGTAAATTCAAAAATAAAAAAGCCCCCCCCCCAATATAAAATCAGTTCACCAAACACAAAAACACACTTTAAAGTACACAGTCAAAACAGGGAGGGTAAAATAAAGGGTGCTACTTACCTGGATGTCCAGATCGTGCCTGGAAGTGCTCGGCACGGACCTCCCCACAGTGGCTGTGATTTCAAAATAGGAACAGGGCTCCTGTTAGCACACCCGTGAATCAGTGACAGACATGGAACACGTGGTCTATTCATGATGAAACATTGTGAATAGATTATTCCAGAACAAGCACAGGAGCAGGATGGATGCAGGGCAGAATGGCGTTGATGTTGTCAGAAAGGGAAAATCTTTCCTGACCTTGTTCTGTTCCTGCCACAGGATATATAGCCCATGTGAAAATTTCCTCTGAAAGCTTATGCTACAACTTCTTTCTCTCAGCTAGGACTTTATCAGACCAGGCAAATATGGTGTCATAAAAACACCTAATTAACACGAAAGGGTGCACATATCGTATGACACCATCCTTTCTTGATCTTGTATTGTTAAAAAGCTGTTCCTTTTTATTGACGACCCAAGCTGTTAATAGATCTCACGTGGGGCTTTTTTGCCAGCATTGCTGGCATTTGAAACCTCACACTGTTTTTTTCTCGTAATTACACCATCAATGACAGAACACTTCTGGGTGAGATCACGACAGCCAGGTAGGGGATGCTCTTTTTATGAACCTCCCTGGTGCACTTTGAACTTTTAAAGGGTGTTTCTGTGCTTGTGTGAATATTTTTTTTATTTTGCTTTATTTTTTAATTCTCCGCGCTCGTATCTTCTCGCGAGAATCGGTGAGATCTCTAATCACAACAAAGATGGAGTTCCATTTGTGCTCTGTTTCTGCTGGGGCTTCCTCGTTAACACTGGTGAAGGTAGGTCTGGTAAAGGGGGTTCTTTTGCAGTCATAAAAACCTTTCAGAATATGTCAGCAAAAGAATGTTTCTGGAGGGTGGTCTGATAACGTTCTTAGTCTCAACGGTGCTACATGATCCTTTTGCATGGGAGAATACAGTCTTTCATGTGGTCTGGATGCAAACTTTATACCTCTTGCTATATAGGTCAAGGTCTTTGTACAGTGGGCCCTTGGTATCCACTGGGACTTGATTTCAGGATCCCCCATGGGTACCAAAATCTGTGAATGCTCAAGTCCCATTATATACAATGGCATAGCAAAATAGTGTCCATTATATAAAATGGCAAAATCAAGGTTTGCTTTGTGGATTTTTTTTTGGGGGGGGGTCTTTTCATGCCGTGGATGGTGCAATCCATGGATGCAGAATATGTGGATATGGAGGGCTGACTGTACCTTGTAATTCGTTTTTTCTCTTTGGACTGTGCTGTTTGTCAGTGTTGATATGTAGCCTTATCCATGTGTGAGATCTTGGGTCATTTCACCCACTGAGCCCTCAGGAAGGATCTGCCTTATACTGATTTTATTTATTTATTAACTTCCAGCAGGGTTCAAGCAAGGTCCTGTGGAAAGATGAGGTTGTGCCCTACCATTGAACAAAAACTTGGAAGCCAGCCACACAAATCAAGGAAAGCCCTTTATTATAATAGACCAGAGTTGGTCCCTGAGTTACTAGCCCTGAAACCCCCTCCCCTCTTTTCTGTGAGTCCATGTTATAATAATTGGCCATATTTAATAATTTGGCTCATACAGCCCTCCAAAGGGAGTGGCAGGCAAAAACTCAGAAAGTCCTAAAGCCAAGGGTACTTAAGATAAGACCTGAACAAAGTTATGCACAATACAGGAGAGGCTAAGCCTAAATTCTAAAGAGATTAAATTCAAATCGAAGATTCTTCTTCAGAGAAACATCTGCCCCTGAGTCAGCACCTTAATCCTGTCACCAAGAGGCTAGGAGTTCAGGGACCCATTATCCTAACAATGATCCTAACCCTGAAGCTTGCTTGTTCTGTTCAAATGCAGATTTGCACATATTCAGCAACCATTAACTACTTGGCCACCCTATTGAATTGGCCTGGGAGACTCTAAAGTTATTGTCTCCAACTCTGAATCTATGCCCTGGAGGTTATTTTTGTCTATATAAACCCCTTCAAAATTCCACTCAAGTGTGCACAGATCCCCTTCCTGTGGACATTACATCCAGTTATTAAGCCATTCCGGATTCTAGACTTCCATGCTGCCAGTTTTCATTGTGATCTCTGCTCTGCTAGACAGGTGTCTATCACCCACTTGCAATTCCACACTCTATATGATGTATCCAAATACTGTATTTCCTATTGCTTTTGTTAGCCTTGTGTGATTGCCTTAGTGTGAGTGTTTTGCATGAATGCTGTTGATGTTACAGTAGGACCCCCATATCCGTGGGTGTTCGGATCCCAGACTTACTGTGGATATTGAAAACTGTGGATAACAGCAAATTCCATTGAAAATAATGGGATGTCTGGTTTAAAATACCATAGAGTTGCCTTGGAGGGCCTAGAAAATGACTAGAGAGGACACATTGTCTAGTAAGACTCTACGGTATCTGTTCTGTTTTGTGTCCCATGGATAACTGCACCTGCGGATATTGGTTCTGCGTATATGGGGGTCCCACTGTATTATTTCCAATAAAGACAATTGTACTATCTAGCTTAATGTCTCCTCCTTAGTACTGGTACAGTTGCTTAAAAGATCCCTGCTATCTGTTGCCCCGCTCTTGCATTGCCACATCGAGTACAATAATTCCCCATTTTAATATTGACTATTTGAGGGTCTTCAAGACCCCCAAGCACAGAGGGTAACCCCTGTGACCTCTCCAAATTCTTGCGGGTCAAGTTTTGCCCACCAGTTTGAGCAACAAGAATACCTGCTCCCACTCAGTACAGATTTCTTCCTTGTGTCTCTGATAGCTTCCAGGGAAAATGAAGTTTAAAATCCCAGCTCAGGATCCCCCTGCTTCTTTCTTTCTGTCTTACCACATCATTCATTGTTTCCTCAGAGTGATGCTAGACAACAAAGAGTCTACTGCCCAAACAATGACGCTTTCACAGTTTGGAACTGAGAAGATTGTGAGAAGTCTGTATTCAAGTCTGCTAGCACATGGTGATTTTTAGTAATTAACACAGATACATCTTGACAATCTGTGTTAGCTTCCCCCCTACACACACACACACACACACACTGATACTTCTTTCTTTTAAAGACCAAACACATGCTTGCATACACTGGGAAAAAATGTGTAAGACTAGGTGTGACCTCACCATCTGGCAACTCCTCACATAATAAAAATGTACTGTTTTGTGTGTTAAATAGATACCATGTGAGTGACAGAAAGGCAGACTGGCAATGATGCTAGAGGCCTTCCTTCCAGCATGCCTCAGTCTGGAAATAGAAGTGTTCTCCAAAGTCAACACAATTAGTGTGCCTTGGTAAATGAGAGGACATCACGCTCCTTCTCTCCCTCCCTCCCCTTGCAATCTCTTTATATCTGAAATGTACTCTATATGGCACAAGGAGAACTCGATGATAGATATAATAGATGTGCCTGCTGAGCAATCTGTGTTGCCTGCCAGGCTTACCATGGCCCCCATGCTGAGTGGCGTTTTCTGACTGTTAGCTCACATATGCAGAAATGCCATTTATTGGGTTTGCCTTGCATGCAATTGCACTGCCTGGTGTTAAAGCAGAGTGGAGAAATAATAATAATTGGAGGCATTCATAAAGTATTGTCTAGGGATGAAGATTATGAAGATTATGATGGGAACATGTTTTCTCTTGCCAAACAGACAATGGAATAGGCTGATTCAAATAGCATTGGATGAACCATTCAGCACCGTCTTATGTCTGGACAATGATCAAGAGATTTGCAGGCATGGCTTCATTTGAACCACAGCTTAGCCCAGTGATGGGCAACCTTTTGAGCTTGGTGTGTCAAACTTCGCCAAAAAGCTGAGCATAACTCAGGTGGTGTGTCACTTTCAGGAAAAAACATTATCTCTGCTGGCAGAAGTGAGGGCAAAGATCCCGGCTTAACTGGAAGTCCCAGAACTAGACACTCTGTGCTGGACTTCTGTTGTTTTGGCCTACAGACCTCCGGCACAGAGGAGGATGAAACATTTGCAACTACAGTTGTCCCTCCATACTCGTGAGTTTCACATTCGCGGTTCCACATATTTGCGGATTCCTGCTTTGCGGAGGGTGGCAGAGGGGAGGAAAATGGGACCGGGGCTTCGAAGCCCCGATCGCCACTTTAGGGAGGGAGGTGAGGTTGCAGGCAGGGGGAGGAGGCCTACGGCAGCGTGTCATCAGAAATGGCTACGTGTGTCAGTGCAGACACATGTGTCATAGGTTCGCCATCACTGGCTTAGCCTGTAATGGTGTGTTCTGAAAGTAGGCTGGGGCAGGCAGAGCTTGGAACCTGGTAATCAAGCAGGCCTGTACTACACCTCTGTAAACATATTTTTTTCTCTCTCTCATGCTTTGATCAGCACTGAACTTCTGAGTCTTGGCAATTCCATTTGAATCCTGCATATTTTTTTAAAAAAATTATTTATTTCTATCCCACCTTTCTCCCTATGGCGGGACCCAAGATGGCTCACAACTTCTAAAAACAACACTAGCTAAAAACACAGTATAATAAATAAGAATTAAAATATATTAGACATTTTTTATAATTTTTATAAAATTATAATTAAAAAATAATTCAAATTCCAATAACTAATAAAATATTTTTTAAACTCCATAATATTAAAATAAATCTTAAAAACAGGAGCACCAGCAGTCCCACCTTCATTTATCAGCAAAGGCCTGGTGGCTTAAAATTGTTTTAATCTGCCACCTGAAAGAGAGTAAAGATGGGGCCATTCTTAGCTCTCTGGGGAGGGAGTTCCAAAGTCTGGGAGCAGCCACCAAAAAGGCCCTCTCCCTAGTTCCCACTGTGTCATCATTTGAAAGCATTATGAAAAATTAATGTGGCTGTCCCAGCTGGTAGTTTGGAAGCTGCCATTTTAATTTCCCACTATGTTCCTGATGTTTATTGAGGGACATTTAGGTTTCTCAGCCAGGGAGGTCTAGTGCTTCACCAGACTACAAACCCCAGGATTCCATATGATGGTTGCCATGGCAGTCCAAGTGGAACCACAGTGCTATAATTGTATAGGGTAAAAAGGCCCCAGGATAGCAACTGTCCACACTGAAGGGGTCCAAGTGCTGCTGGCGGTGAAGATAAGAACGGTGTGTTTGTGTGAATGTTAGCCTACCCAAGGCTTCCCAAGATCCCGCAGAGTAAACAGTAGGAAGAGAGAAAGTCTAAAGTGTTCTCCTTTGAATAGCAATCAAAATCATTTTGCTGTCTGCACATGCACAGAGAGCAGACTGCTTTTGAAAGACATGTGAAGAATGGGAGTGTAAATATTGAAGAGAGAGCAAGCTTGTTTTCTGCTGCTCCAGAGACAGGGGACATTATTAGACTCTGCCCTTAAAATGTTCTTTTGCCAGCATAAAAAAAATAACCATTTCTATGCCAAAAAAACGCCCCCCCCCCACCGCATATACATTCCTCTCTCATCAAAGGCAGTTCCGGCAATAAAGAGGAAGTGAATGGAACCCTGTTCACTTTCTACTTTGAAATCCCACAAGACTTTGTCACGTGGGAAATTCAAAAATAAAAACAAGACATAAAAAGTTACACAAAGCACCCACCTACTCTTTAAAAGTCCCAAGTAACTTGGGGAGGATCATAAAAAGAGCAAAACGTACCTGGATTTGCTGATCTCACCTGAAGTGTTCACACCGGATCGGCCATTCTAGCTGTAGTGACAAGATTTAAATGGCCTGAGGTTTCACATGCTGGCAATGCAGGCACCAAAACATAATGGGGGAATTTAAGCTGTCAATTAAAAAGGTATGGATTTTGGCCAGGTCACAACCACAAAAGAGCAATGTTATCTGATCTGTGTGCCCTTTTGCAGTTATGTGGCATCGTTATGATGCCATATTTTATCCATCTGATAAAGTCCTAGGACACAGAGCAATGGACTCAAACTATAGGAAAAGAGATTCCACCTAAACATTAGGAAGAACTTCCTGACAGTAAGAGCTGTTCAGAAGTAGAATGCATTGCCTTAGAGTGTGGTGGAGTCTCCTTCTTTAGAGGTTTTTAAGCAGAAGCTGGATGTCCATCTGTTGGGTATGCTTTGATTGTGAATTCCTGCCTGGCAGGGGGTTGGACTGGATGGTCCTCATGGTCTCTTCTAATTCTATGATTCTATGAAAAGTCAATCCAAGCTTGGATTTCCAGCATCTCATCTGGCTTGGAGTTAACATTAAATATGTGAATATTAAATATATGAAGGGTCTGACAAAGAGCGTCAAAGGGCAGGATGGGCTCTCTAGCCTTGTGGCAACCGTCCTAGGAGAAGGAAAACTCTAATCCCAAACCCAGGCAGATGGTGCTCGTCCAACCCTGTAAGGTCAACCATCTAAGAGAAGGAAACTCTAATCAAACCTATGGCCCGAGGACCTCGCTGCCACGTCCATGCTTGCATGGCCACGGCAGATGAATCTCTGGTTTAAAGGGTGAGGCCAGTTCTGTGCACGCTGCGCTCCACCAGAAAAATCCATTGCATAGGCTCGAAGGACAAATCCATTTCCAAAAAAGCCCTGTAGAGACTGGCGAGGGACAAAACCAGCAGGTGTAAAGATGCACTGGAAGCTGCAGCCCCAACCCTGCATGCAGGCGGTTCAGGACATTGGTCGCTCGAGGCTGACCCAGGAGATGACAGTCTTGTTCGGCAGCATCCTGAATGAAATAGATGAATGCAGAATATTAACAAGTGAATTTAATTTGTATACAGGTTATCAACATGAAAACTGTACTGATGTAATTGATTGTCTGTGGAAACAAACAGAAAATAAGATTGCATAATAAGGTGATGGAAGTTGGACTGGATAGAAAATGAGAGGGCAGAACAGAACTATGACAGTTTTTGAAGCCTCCATCAGGTAGACAGAATTAAATCTGAATCAGTTTGATCTATGCCTATAGGATAGAAATGAGCCAGGTTGTGTTTACAACTTACAAATCTAATTTGCAGTTGGTGAGAGTAAACATGCAAATGGGTGATTCTAACCATGGGCCTTTTCACACTACACACTTATAGTGCTATGATATCACTTTGGCTGCTGTGGCTGCATCCTATGAAATCCTGGGGCTTGTATTCAGTGATGCTTTTCAGCAGTGACTCTTAACCTTTTCTCTCCCAGGGACCCCCTTTAAATGTCTTTTGTTGTCACAGATCCCCCCCAAGACATAACTCAAGATTTAAAACCATAACAACAACAACAACAACAACAACAACAACAACACAGTTACACCATCCATTAAACGTTCCCTCAAAGGCCCGATGGTACTTGTCACCACATAAACTATCGCTAATGTATAAAGGAACATCAGATGTATGCTGGAAGTGTAATGAAGAAAAAGGCACCTTTTATCATTTATGGTGGAACTGTAAAAAAGCTACTAACTATTGGAAACAAGTCCAACAAATAATAGAAGATATTCTAGAGATCAAAATACAAAGGAAGCCAGAGACATTTCTATTAGGTATGATAGAAAAAAACATAGAAAAAGAGCATAGGAAAATAATTTTCTATATGTTAACCTCAGCACGGATAACCTTTGCTAAATTATGGAAAAACAAAGACTGCCCCACAGCAGACCAATGGCTGGAAAAATTTCAAGAAACATTACATATGGATAAATTAACAATGTTACTGAGAGGGAAAGACATGGGAAAATATACAAAGGACTGGCAAAAGATAACTGATTACTTTGCAACAAGATGGGGAAAATGGCAATGACACCAATATATGATAAATAGAAATCTTTATTAAGAAAAGAATAAGAAAAGAGATCTTCGAACATAAAACATGACAAATTTGATAGCAAGTAATTATGCTATGGTAAGAAAGGAGAAATGTTTCTGAGAAATAAAGAAACCACAAGTAACATTACAAAATTTCCGCTGTACAATAACACTCCAACAATCAAAAGCTCCATCAGGAGGTCACCAGGGAGAAAATATATAAGATAAAATATAGTAAGCCCAGTACAAATATGGTAAAGAATATATACTTTTGTTTAGAAGATATAAAATAAGTTGTTAATTGTCAAATATATCAACTATAAAAGACATGTGATATATAGTATTAAGCATAAAAAGATGTAATTGTTGTAAAATGAATCAAACTGACACCGTAGAATGTGCTGGGAAAACATGACTTTATTTTTGTAAATTTTTGTAAATATGTATTTTACCTATGGTGGATACACATAAAATAAAATTAAAAAACAAAACAAAACAAAAAAAAACCTTCCCTCAAAGGCAGGGGGGGGGGAGGGAAGACTTTTCTCCTGCTTCCTCCTGCAAATTTGTGGCTGGAGCAGATTGAATGACAATGAGCGGACCAAGCCAATCAGCCAGCCTTTTGTCTTGGTTCCTGTCACATGCCTGCTCCACTGCAGGGGGGAGGTGGGCCGAGCAGCCTTCAAGTCTTCATAGACCACCTCTGAGGACATTGCAGCCCCCTGGGAGTCCCCAGACCACAGGTTAAGAACCACTGCTTTACAGCTCTCTGGATGAAAATTCTAAATGCCTTTCCCCAAACTGCAAATCCCAGGATTCTCTTGGATGGAGCCATGGCAGTTAAAGTGGAATCATAGCACTATAAGTATGTAGTGTAAAAGGACTCCATGTCTCACAGGGGCTAACTCATCTGGCCAATCAGCTTGTGCTGCTTCTCCTATGGAAAAGAGCAGCAATGTGAATGCAACTGCATCCCCTATGGAGCTTTGTAAAAACTCCCAGAAAAGCCGCAAAGGCTTCCCCAACAGTGTTTACAGTGGATGTGGCTGCCCCCTTCTGAATAAGATGTGTCAATGCAAATGTCCATTTAGACAGATCGCCTTCCATGGAAATTTGACAGTTTAGACAACTCCTCAGCTTTTTATTCCCAAATGTTTCAGCTCACCTTCAAAATAAACCAGGTTAGGGTTGCCAGGTTAGGACTGTTTTGTGTTCTGAGCTTTCAGTCCTCAGACCTGAAATCTTGGGACAAATCCTTGTGATGTTGTGATATATTAAGGAGATTATCAGATGCCCTTAATATGGCATCACACAAACACAGGAGATCACCAATGGGCTTCCCTTTCAGATGACATCTTCCCCATACTGTTATGCTCCTGTGCTGGTCCCGTTTCACCCTCGTTGCTTTTTATTCACAGCTTAAGCCGTGAATAGAGCACCCATTCTGTTCCTGTAATAGAATGAAGGGCAAGTGAAAAGGTGCCCTGTTTCTGTAGTGTGATGCCAGCCGCAGTGGGAGGTCTGTTCCAGAATGCTTCTGGGTGCATTCGGGACATTCAGGTAAGTGACACCTTTTTTTGTACCCTCCTCGGGTTACGTGGTTTTTTTTAAGTGTGCTTTTCTGCTTGCTGTCATTTTTTAAAAGTGTATTTTTTCTTTTACTTTTGAATTTCCCTTGTGAGAATGGTCTGGGATTTCAATCAGGAAGTGAATGCAACTCCGTGCAAGCTGCATCCACTCCGTGGCTACCAAGGGGGAGGAAAGGCATGCAATTAAGGTAAGTGCAAAACTGTTTGTTATTGTGCTGGGACGGGGTCAGGAGGGTAGCGAGAGAGAAGATAGCGAGACAGGGACACTATTTTTGTCCCTGTCTGGAAACCTCCTTTAGCGTCAACTAAAGGAGCAAAGGCCTAAATGAAGTAGAGCCATGGTGAAGAAATCAGTTTAGATATTAACAAAAATGTTGTGAGTTCCTAGTTATTTCAAGTTAAACATGTTCACAACATCCTGATCCATGTGTTGAAACATCTTGACATGTTCTACTGATATAGTAACAGCTAGAAAACTGAAATGTGATAAAAAGAACAAATGTGATGTATGTAGTTTGGAAGTAGTGCTTGCTCCTTATTGGTGAATATGTATGTATGTATGTATGTATGTCATAGTCTTTGTTGTTCAGTTGTTGTTACTGAATGTTTTTGTAAGAATTCTATATAAAGTTGGCTTCACTGTTTGCTTGGAGCAGAACCCGGGGCTATGAAGCCAGAATTCACCCAGCACTGTGTTGTTGAATAAACTGATGAGTTCAATGTACTATGAGACTCAATTCATGAACCCTAAAGGGTAAAAGAATTCCCTTCACAACCACAGTTGCACAAAGTATGACATTCAAACAAAGTCTAAGAGATGACAAATATATACAGTTACCCCTCTATATCCATGGGTTTGGTATCCACGGATTCCACCATCCATGGCTTGAAAATATTTCCCAAAAAATAAATTCCAAGAAGCAAACCTTGATTTTGCCATTTTATATAAGGGGCACCAATTTATTATTCATTTACATTACTCTCTCTGGCTTTTCTTCGCAAACGAAGATTCAGGAAGGACTCATCCCGCGCTTTCTGCAAGCGCGCTGATGACTAAAAAGGCCAATCCGAGATAAACAAGTCCGGTTGCAAAAAGCACAGCAGAAGGTCTCCTTGGGTGATGTTTTTGGGTTGTGATTCTTTCTGCGTTGTCGTTTCTCTTCAAGACTTGTTCGTCGTGAGTTCTCAAATAAGGCTGCAGCATTGTGGATAGTGCGTCTCCATGCCTCCCGATGTGAGGCCAGGGCGGACCACTGTTGGTGATCAATTTGGCCAAGCCTGAGATGTTGTTTCAGGGAGTCTTTGTATCACTTTTTTGGAGCGCCCCTCTTACGCTGACCCGTGGCGAGTTCACCGTAGAGTAGTATTTTTGGGAGGCGATGGTCCTCCATCCTAGAAACGTGCCCTGCCCAGCGCAGCTGTGTTCTCAATATCATGGCCTCAATGCTGGTGATCCCTGCTTGCTCAAGGACAGCAACATTAGTCACATAGTCAGTCCAGTGTATATTTAGGATTGTGCGTAGACAGCGCTGATGAAAGCGCTCGAGGAGTCGTAGGTGGTGGCGATAGGTGACCCATGTTTCAGAACCATAAAGGAGGATAGACAGTTTACATTATATACATTTATTGTATATAATGGGACTTGAGCATCCACGGATTTTGGTATCCACCGGGGTCCTGGAACAAAAACTCACCGGATACCAAGGGTCCACTGTATGCACATTCTTTTGAAGACTGTGCTCTTGCCCCACGATTCCTCCCGTTCACTCTGAGGTCTGGAGAGGATGGCTTAGGCCCTGAAAATCAGAGCTAGGCCCTGACTTCTGGGAACCTTGTACAAGTTAGAAGGGAATAGACCCTCTGTGTGCAGCACAAGAGAAAACATTTACCTTCTGGGGCCTACAGATTTCTCTGATTTCTTTGCAACCAACAGATCATCAATCTTGCTGTTTTAAGAGAGGCTTTAAAGGGTCCCATGGGAAAAGGGGTGAAATAAACTTTTCATGCCTTTACTTTATACTCCCATTCTTCTGCAGTCATTGGGACAAAAGCCCAATGGGAAAAAAACGTAGAGGGAAAGTCTCCTATATACTATCGCAGCCTTTAGTTGGAGCTTTTTCCTTCTTTTTTTCAACTAACAGCTTTATAGACCTCACTTTCCTTCTCTCTTCCCCTCTTGTCCTCTCCTGCCATCAAACCCCATATTTCTCTACATAAAGATGTCTTGCCTCCATATGTTGGTAGTGCCAACAGTGCAACAATAATCATAATGATACCTTTTTTAAAAAAAGGCTTACAAGAACTCGTTGGTCTACAGACGAATGTGGTGTGCCTTCTAAGTATTTCTAAATCAAAGACTGATAAATAAAACATGGGTTCAGTGTTAAAGGGCTGGGGCTTGGGAGGGAAAGAGCCCTCTTAACAGATTAAAATGCTCACGGTGCCTGACATGGTGAAATAAGTGTGTAAAGCTGTGTGGCTGTTAAGATGTAGAAGTGGCTCTTGCTGACAGTTACAGGCTGGAGCGTGAGTCTCAGCAATAGCTGCCATCAGCAATGATGAGGTTTATGTAGGCTGGAGACCCCTCAGAACTGAGATAATGTGGCTACAACTGCTTTAGATCTGTGCAGAAATGGCTTCTCAAACTTCTTTGATTGTGGGCAGAGAAATTGGGGTGGGGTGGGGGTATATTCAGATATATTGGCTATGCAGCAAAATACAACAAAATACAAAACCCACAAAACAGTGATACTTTTAAGCAGAAAATACATCATACAATCTTTTAAAGATCCACGGGCTTCTTCGTCAGGTGAAGATGTTAAAAATCATACAGGAGAAGAAAAGTGATGATGTTAGAGCTACAGGTCTGCATTTTGACTCAGATGTTTCTTCTTTGGTCAATTAAGATGGTCTAGAGGGATATCAATGCAGTCAGAGACCACTCCCCTACTTGGCCATGTGAGGACAGGGAAACACAGTAAAACATGGGGAGGGTGATTTCACCAAATTTCTTTGGGTAGAGAAGTTCACGAACCATTCTAAAGACTAGGCTGTTACCCGAATTACTGAGGTCCATGGAAATTCCACATGTATCTACCAAAAATCACTACTGTATTTCTATGGGGAATTTTAATTTGCTCAAATGTGGCAGCATTGCATGTGAGTGCTTCCATGTTATTTTCCAATAAAAACCATTTTTATTTCACTTTAATGTGGAGTCTCTGCATTTAGTATGGTATACATAGCTGCAAAGGTCCTGCAAGTTACCCAACCTCTTGCAACCATTTATTTGCGCTATTATAATTCCCCCAATTAATGATGTAAATTTGGAGTCACAAGTGGGTCCCCAAAGGACCCACACCAATTTGGTGAACATGTTGCACTAAGAAACTTAATCAACATTGCCCATACTGATGTTGACTTTGTTTATGATTTCTATTAAACAAAACTTTGACTGGCAATAGTCCTTAAAATTCATCTCACACTGATTTCCATGAAAAGCCATCAATTTTCTGGTGGGGAAAAAAGGGGGCAGTTTTCCAATAAGTCCTGAAGTTGCCCAAAAGTATTTAGGATGTGAGCCTAAGTATAAATAGTAAGTTTTCCCAAAACTAGTTCAGGAGCCCTGGTGGTGCAGTGCTTAAATGCCAGTACTGCAAGCCACCACATTGCAAGTTCGATTCCAGCAGGCTCCAAGGTTCACTCAGCCTTCCATCCTTTCGTAGGTCGGTAAATTGAGTACCCAGCTTGTGGGGGCAATTAGCTAACACACATTGGAAACTGTTTAATGCAGTGTAGATGTGTAAATAGCTATTGCTTAAAACAATTTGTAAGCCGCTCTGATAGCCTTGTGGCTGAAGAGCGAGGTATAAATAACTAACTAAATAAAATAAGTAAAAAGAAATAAATCTGAAGTATTTATTCAGAATGTGCCTGAGGTACTTGATAGTATGGGTCCATAACATTATTATCATCTTCCTTTTAGTCCTACTAGTTACCACACCAGATTTGTATGGGGTTCCAGGCAGGCAGACAACACACACACATGTATGCGTGCATAGCACTTAAGGGTTTACGCATATAGCTGAGTTGTTTGTGGTTCTCTGCTTGTTGTCCTTTAATGGTGGGGGAACCTAACAGTGGAGGTCACTGAAAAATTCTCTTGAATATTTTATCCGCTCAGCAGCTTGGCCTTTTGCCTACAAAGACAACCATAGTCTGTGAAGGGCAAAGCAATTCGGGTGTGAGGACTGGAGGTGGGGGGTTGGTATAAGTAGCTGATCTTTCTCTCGCACACAGTTCCTTGTTTGCACACAAAGCATATAAGCCAAGAACAGAGCAAAGGTTTTGAAAAGATATGGCCATCTAATTCTGCCCAGTAATGGGCAGAATCACCATAGCTATGGTCTTCCTAGCCACAGGATCCTCCATCACTAGACCATTTTGTGAAGCAATGTTACAACCCTTGTTGGTATCACAGGAACATTAAGACTCATTCATGTGCCACTTCTTTATGCAACCATCCAAATAACGTTACAGTCAGACCATAAATACACAAACAAAGCAATCATCTCCCTGTCATTCAATGGCGTGCCTCGAGTTATATGACCAGAGAGTGTCATAATGCAATAACACATTACCATTAACTATTTAGCAGGATTTGTTTCTATCATGCAGCCTTTCTTCAAAGATAATCAGAACAGCATGGCAAACAGTCAGAGGAGGGGGGAACCCTACAAAACTGAATGGGGTGATTTATCAAGAAAGTGCGTAAACAACTTGCTTCCAGACTGCATTGCCTACCTCTTTATTTGTGCACTAATATTAGACTCCCCCACTCTAATAATTACTTTCATCATTTTCACAAATGCTGATCTTTAGATGCATTTATTAATTGCCTCTCAAGATGGCCAGCTCAAGAGACTGGGTGGCCTAAAGCAAAGGACTACACAGAACCTGTGATGGTTATACTCCCAGGTTATACTTATTTGCTTGTCATTCTGAGCTTTTGTCAACCACCTTTCCCCTCCTTGTAAATCCTTCTCACTATGGGTCTTACTATAGGGACCCTAAGGTGTCTCATAAAGCAGACTGACATGGGCTCTTTGAGACTCTGATGATGCATAGCTGAATGAATCAATTCAGACAAGTTAACAACTTTTCTTTTTTAAAAAAAAAATATTTGAAACAAATATGCATCAAAGTAGCTAATTCCTTTCTGTCCATAAGGATGCAAATCTTTGTCAATTTTCTTCTTGAAGGAAGCTAGGAGTAATTTTAGCAATTTTCTTCTCATGGAGAGAAACTTTGAAAACTGCACAGTTTTCAAAGACTATTTGCAATTCAAAGTTCATGCTGCACAAAATTCTCATGCAGTAATTTTGCACAGAAGGCAACGTTTTCTGTTTGAAATGCTGTTTTCTGTGCAAAACAACCAACTACAAATTTTGTGTAGAAGAAGCTACAAGCTATGAAGGTTCTCATCAGTTCAGGATTCTTCTCATTTGGGTTTCTCAATACTTGAGAAACACATTTTTCAACCATTCTCCAAACCTTTTAAATTTTTTCTTCCTATCCCTATCTATCAGTGTTACCATTTGAATTTCCCCTCCACTCTCCTCACTCTTCCTGAATTATAAATTCCTTGTTTACATCTCCTAACAACCCTGAACCTCTAACTCTAACTTCACCCTAACTAAAGCTGTCAGTTCAACTGTCAACTCTTTTCTTATCTTTTCCTTCCTAAAGATCTGGTAGGCTAATCTATAGGATAGACAGGACATCTTGCTCCACCATCTGTCACAGTGCCGCTCTCCATTTTGTATATAGAAGACAACTGGACAGGCCACTAAATCTAACTTCAGCAGGATGGTGGATGGTACCTCCATCACTCTTGGGAGCAGCAGTCCAGTTTAGCGAATGGAGTACTATATAGGTTGTGTGGTGCAAGAAAAATGAAATGCACAAATATAGGATGAGAGACACCGGGTTTGACAGAAGAACATGTGAAAAGGATCTAGGGGTCTTAATGGACCACAAACCGAACATGACTCAACAGTGTGATGCAGCAGCCCAGAAAGCCAATGCAATTCTGGGCTGCATCAACAGGCACATAGTGTCCATACTGAGGGAAGTAGTAGTACCACTCAATTGTGCTTTGGTCAGACATCACCTGGAATACTGTGTCCAGTTCTGGGCATAACAGTTCAAAAAGGACACCAACAAGCTGCAAAGTATCCACGGCCAACATGATGAAAGGTCTGGAAACCAAGCCTTATGAGGAGCACCTTAGGGAGCTGGATATATTCTACTTAGAGAAGAGAAGACTAGGAGGTGAATGATAGCTAACTTTAAATATCTGAAGGGATGTCATGTAGAAGACGAAGCCAGCTTGTGGGGTTTGTGTGTGTGCGTGTGTGTGTGTTTGCCACTTTGGAGACTAGAATACAAACCAATTGGAATCCACGTAGGAGATTATCAGACGTGGCAAAAACTGCGTCAAAAGCTCATTACAAGAACAGGAAGTGGTGAGATTATTAGACGATGTCATCCTCCAGCGTTCTAGGGGCATAGCATAGCCATGTATAAGGCATCCCTTTTTATTGGTGTCTTGTCCCTATCAATAGAAATGGGAATCCTCATCCATGGTAGCACTGCACTCCCCAGAACGGCAGAAGGACATGGTGTCTGGTGATGTCTCCCTTTCTGTTCTTGTAGTGATTTTCTGGCAATGGTTGGGAATGTGATTTTTTGGCATGTTCTCCCGTGTCTGGTAATTTCCTTAGACATTAGGAAAACCATTTTTACTCTAAGAGCTGTTCAATAGTGGAATAGATTGACTTGGAGGGTGGTGAGTTCACCATCTTTGGAGACCTTTAGAGATGGGGTGGACATCTTTGAGGAGTGCTTTAGTGGTATATTCCTACATGACAGGGGGTTGGACTAGATGGCCCTTGTGGTTGCATTCAGCTCTAAGATTATATGATTCTATGATCACTCCATTCACCAGGAAAAGGAAATAGGCACATGTCTCAGAAAGTAGAGCTGGGTTGATGCTCCTGCTTCCCTCCAGCATCTTCTGCCTGAGTGTTTGCCTCCTTCTGCCTGATAGAAGGGTCACCCCTTCCTGTAAAGAAATCACAGCTGCATAGAACATGGCACACTGTATTCCACATAGAATCAGCCTCAGTAACTTCTCCAAATCGCTGCTGGGCCACAGCAAATAAACCTTGAAGTCCTCTTTCACTTCATTTTAGCTTCCTTTGAAATATTTTGCATTTCACTACTTTGTGTGAATACACCTCAAGCCAGATTACAAGGAAGTTCAAATGCATTATTAAAAACAGAAAGTAATGAAGCACATAATAACTAAAAGCAGCAATCACAGAGACAGATTCAAGCCACCAGCACAAAAATAATTTGGGCAAGTGTGACCTGGGGGCTGGTCAGAGTCAACCAAACAGTAGTATGGGTGTGGAGTATGAGTGAGCAACTATGGTACTCTGAATGCAAAAGCCACATAGTCTCCTCAGATGTCTTAGTAGGGCCAATTACCCTGTGCCTCCTATAAAGACAAAATAAATAAAGTTTAACTCTAGAAGCCCACCCAACCCCACAGACTGCTGTGGGCATGAAGGACTGTTTTTCCCTCTCTCACTCCTACCCCAGTCTGAACTGTTTTCAGCCCAGGAGAAGGCCTTTTCACAAAACACAAGGTAAACTGGGAGACATTTTCTGTTTTGAACAAAGCTCCACCAGGACCAGTTTAAGGAATTTTGCCCCCCCCCCGCAATGCTTTATTTTGGAGGCCCCATATGTTTATCTCAGGTCAGTGTTACCTAACTCAACCTAAGCTATTCACAGTACAGGATATTCAGATTATTACTAATAATGTTTTTGCAGGAGGAGGGTTACTATGGGGGCCTCCACAATGATGAGGCCCCCTGTGGATGCTTACACCACTGGTGCCTTAAACCAGCCCTGAGCTCCACCCTGGGCCTAAAATGGTCCAAATGGAAGGGAAATGAAAAAAATATCACTACCCCAGAGGAGGGCATTTCCAATAAAATAAAATAAAATAAAATAAAAATAAAAATAAAAATAAAAATAAAAATAAAAATAAAAATAAAAATAAAAATAAAAATAAAAATAAAAATAAAAATAAAAATAAAAATAAAAATAAATAAAAATAAAAATAAAAATAAAAATAAAAATAAAAATAAAAATAAAAATAAAAATAAAAATAAAAAAAGTGTGTTGGGGCCCATGGAGCCACAAAGACACCCTCCGGGACCACAGGCAGTGGTATGTACTTCCTCCATCAGTGGGGCCCTTTCACTTTACATAATTATGGCACTGTGATTCAACTTCCATGGTCCCATCCTATGGAATTGTGGGAGCTGCGGTTTAGGGAGCGGGACTTAAAATTCTAAGGGGTTCTCTAAACTGTCAATTTACACTATCTTGCCACCATCTTGGAGCCCGGCAGTCCAGACAACACACAAGTTTTGCACTATTTTGCCCCTGGGCAATCCTCATGACCCCCAGGGCCAAGATGGGACCAAGATGGGTGGGGGAGGGATCAGGCTATTTTATACCATTTTAAAAATACCTGGTAAAATCTGCTCCAGACAAAATGAAATGGATCAGAGCCCACATGACCACAGGAGAACAGACCACCATGCTGGTCTGTTGCTGCAGCTACCATCTACCTCACTCTTCTGTAGCCAGGAAGGAGTCATACATGCTGATCACATGCAGGGCACCTTGTTCATGTGCTGCTGGCCAGTTTCCTGGCTTCGGAAAGTGAGAGGCAGAGAGTAGTGGTGGTGGCTACAGAGACCAGCCGGCATGGCAATCTGGATTCCATCCCATTCTGTGCAGATGACAGGGGAGCAATGGGTCAGATCCACAGGCAGAATATGCCAGCAGGAGCCAGTGTATTCTGGCCTGTATAGATGAGCCCTAAACCAGAGAGCTCTAGGGACTCATCAAATTGCTAATCTCAGGATTTTATATGATGCAGTGTAACATGAAAGGGCCTGGAGTAGAGGGTTATTCCTTTCCTATATCACAGTCTGGATCCTCATCTGTCCTTTGACCCACCCTACACAGACTATTGTTGTTATTCTTTTAAAAACCCACACAACTGGAAGTGTCATACTTCATGTAATCTGTTTTGGGCTCTCAGGTATGTAATGGCAAAGGTAGAAATGCACCTACAACTCTACCCTGTAAAGTGGATCAGTGACCCTGCAAGTGTGTGACCTGTAACAACTGGAAAGATAGGAAAGCCTCCTTTTTTGGATCCCAGCTTCTAGAATTCCCCAACCATCATGATCAGCCCATTACCCCAAGTGTCTTTCCCAAGCTCTGCCCTGCACCGGGCATGAAAACTCATCCTTTTTTCTGTGCCTGAACAATATGGACTGTTAGTTGGCCATGTGGATTGAAAGGCTAGGAAGGAAGCTGTCTCATGTTCTCTAGCAAATGATGCTGTTCACTTCAGTTTATGTGCAATTTGGCGGTCTTTTACATGGCAAAATAAATCCTCTAAGAATTCACAAAGAGTCCTAATAGTTCTCACATCTTTCAGATCAAAGTCGCCATATCCAGAAGGAGGGGCCAAAAAACCCCATAAGTTGCGCAGTATCAGCTTTCGCTATTTTCCCTGACTTTTTTTGATAAAGTTCACGAAAATGCACATAATTGGTTGTGCGAACTACCATTTCGCAAAAGGCTGTGGGAACTACCAGCAATCTTCCCGAAACAGCCACAGCAGAGCTGAGCCATGATTGGTTGGACCAACTGCGGAGGGGGAAGACTTGCAAGAGATGTGAGGAGCCTCAAATGAAAAGATCCAGCCAGCCGTCTGCCTCCCAGCTTGCTTGGCTGCTGCAGCTGAGGGATCTGCACTTAGCCATAATTACTGTTCCCCTGTGTGTGTGTGTGTGTGTGTGTGTGTGAGAGAGAGAGAGAGAGAGAGAGAAGCAGTCTGCTCCGCTGGCCAAGTGGGTGAGGGGAAGGGAGGCTTGAGGGAAGCAGGGTGAAGGGAGAGCCTGTGACTCCATTGCTTCTGCTGGCTGGGTGATCACCCTCCCCAAGACCTGTCTTCCTTCCTGCCAGCTCTTGGCAACAGGGGATGGCTCCTTGGTGGCGGAAAGGCTCCCTCCTTCCTCCCACCCTTCTCGCTTAGGGAAGAAGAGGGAGGGAAAGGCGCCAGCGCTCTCGCTCTCTCTTTCCCTCCCTCCCTGTCATCTTCCCAGCATCTTTCCCCAGATGTGCTTGGGAGGCCACGCCCCCCACCTTTGTCTGTATGAACTACAAAGCCAAAAACTAAACAGATCAACCAATTTCACACTAAATCATATAAACTACGCAGCATTGGTGAAAAAATGTGCTAATGCGCAAATTATCGCAATAAAAACTGCCATGTAACTGACCCCTTGGAGTGCTGGCTGGTGTAGATTTATGAGGTGAATTCGGTTGCCATGGAAACTTGCTTTGTTGGGGCCACCACCATTGTCTTCCTTCATTCCCTGAGGTTAATGAGATGCTATGTGTGTGTAAGTTCTTTCAAGTCACCTGTTGAATTATGGAGACCCCAGAATTCCATAGGGTTTTCTTAGGCAAGAAATACTCAGAGTTGGTTTTCCCAGTTCCATCCTCTGAAATATAGCCTACAGCACATGGTATTTATTGGTGTTCTCCCATCCAAGTACTAACCAGGGCTGACCCTGCTTAGCTTCCAAGATCAGATGGGATCTAAGGCCTTAAGGGTATTTAGGTCAGACCAAGTGAGGTGCTAGAGCAGAAGAATAGGGAAACAGCAGAGAGGGAGGCCATTGTGGGTTTATGAGTGTTGAACAGGTGTTGGCAACAATGCTGAGTTTGCACAAGCACAGAGACCATTATCAAAAGAGGGAGTCTTTTGTGTTAAACTATGCTGAGTCAGAAAAAATGGGGACTGTCGGATACCACTCAGGCCTACCATTTCACTAGTGGGTCAAGATATGAGAGGAATCCGCTCCAGCAGATTTTTAATGCTATCTTTTCCAGACTGCACAGTTCAGATTAGATGGGGACTTGGATGTACTTTGTGGATGGGAATCAGCACATTACCAGATGGCTGTGGAAACATCAGACAAGATATACACATTTGAAAAGTATATAGAGAAAAAAATTGCACATTTCAAACTGTACAGAACTGCAGCATAAACATGCTTTTGTCAATGGGGAGGAATGCATACAGATAATGTATACAACTTGAAAAATGTGCATATAAATCCATAGCCTTTGGCTCATTAAAATAAAAATAAAAACCAGATGGAAACAGCCACAGGCTATATGCTGAGTCTGGGAAAGGAAGACATCCATAGATAGGGGAAGTGATAAACGTTCACATGGGCTACACTTGGTTTGGTGGCTCTCACAATATGGAAAAGCTTCCTGCTGTAGTTTCCAGCCATTGTGAGCTTAGCTACAGCTCATCCATATCATTCAGGAGCTTTAGGACTCCTTCCCTCTTTATTCATTTACTGTTTGATTGACATGCCTGGGGGAACTGAGGTTTTACATTTCTCCACTGAAAGGGGCCACTTCAACATTTCTGCCCTTCCTTTCCAATGTGCTTCAGCCTTGACATCTGTGGGAAACCTCCTGCCCTTTTCTGACACTGACAATTATCTCTGGTTGTGGGGGAAGGTATGTGACACGAACTTTTGTGTCTGCCAGGACTTGACAATAGACTGGCTCATTTCCCCAAGGGGCACCAAGTAGCTCTCAGAGAATAATGACTTTGGGGAATGACTGACCTAAGCTGGACTCAGCACGAAGCCCTAGATTTCAATGGTATCCCCAGAGACATTCCAAAAATGGTCTCTGCAAAAACGTCTCCTGTAATTCCTCTGCCTTTCAAAAATCTGTGGTCCTGATGTTCCACCTTCACACCCATCAAAGTTGAGCAGAGTGGTATATTAGCTTGGGAAAATGTCACATATTTTTATTTGGGCTAAGTTTGAGTGATCTAGGACCTGTTCTTTGGGAGACCCTCTTGTCAAATTATTTCCTTTTAATCTGTATCTTTCATGGGAACACTCATAGAATCATAGAATTGTAGAGTTGGAAGAGACCACAAGGGCCATCCAGTCCAACTCCCTGCCATGCAGGAAATCATGATCAAAGCAACCCTGATGGATGGCCATCCAGCCTCCGTTTAAAGACCTCCAAGGAAGGAAACACTATCACTCTCTGAGGGAGTGTGTTCCACTGCCAAACAAACTGTCAGAAAGTTCTTCCTAATGTTGAGGTGGAATCTCTGTTCCTGGAGCTTGCATCCATTGTTCCATGTTCTAGTCTCTGGAGCAGCAGAAAACAAGCTTGCTCCATCCTCAATGTGACACCTCTTCAAATACTTACACATGGCTATCATATCGCCCCTTAACCATCTTTTTTCCAGGCTAAACATACTCAGCTCCCTAAGTTTTCCTCATAAGGCATGGTTTCGAGACCTTTCACCATTTTAGTTGCCCTCCTCTGGACACGCTCCAATTTGTCAATATCCTTTTTGAATTGTGGTGCCCAGAACTGGACACAGTATTCTAGGTGAGGCCTGACCAAGGCAGACTAGAGTGGTACTATGACTTCCTTTGATCTAGACACTATATTTCTATTGATGCAGCCCAAAATCGCATTGGCCTTTTTAGCTGCTGCATCACACTGTTTACTCATGTTCAACTTGTGGTCTACTAGGGCTCCTAGATCTCTTTCGCACGTAGTCTCATTCAGCCAGATCTCCCCCACCCTATATCTATGCTTTCGTTTTTCTGCCCTAAGTGCAGTACCTTACTTTTCTCCATACTGAATTTCATTTTGTTATCTTTGGCCAAGCTTTCTAGTCTGTTCAGGTCATTTTGAATTTTGATCCTGTCCTCTAGGGTATTAGCTACTCCTCCTAATTTAGTGTCATCTGCAAACTTGATAAGCATACCTTCTATTCTCTCATCTAAGTCATTGATAAAGATGTGGAATAGCACTGGGCCCAGGACAGAACCCTGTGGCACCCCACTGGTCACATCTTTCCAAAGCAAAGAGGAGCCACTGCTGAGCACCCTTTGGGTTTGGCTGGTCAACCAATTACAAATCCATTTAACAGTTAACTTGACTAGCCCACATTTTACTAGCTTGTTTGCAAGAATGTCATGGGGAACCTTGTCAAAGGCCTTACTGAAATCAAGAGCCAAACAGATAGTTAATCACAGTATGAGGTCCAATAGCTGTTTATTGCTTTCAATTCAAAAACGTAGCTATGTTAGTCTTGAATATCAGTAATCAAGGGGATGCTGTAGCACCTTTGAGACTGAGAGAAAGAAATTGTTGCATAAGCTTTCTCAGACTTGGTCTACTTTCTCAGATGAATGCATCTGAGGAAGTAGTCCACGTATGAAAGCTTACACTACAATTTCTTTCTCTTAGGTAGTCTGAAAGGTGCCACAACATCCACTTGCTTACTGATATCCCTTTCAATGTAATCTATGGAATTTGTGACCACATGATGCAGCATAAACCCACAAATGTCTGTGGCTTTAGAAGGGGATAAGCCCGTGAAGCTTCTAAACTCTGTGGCTTTAGAAGGAGATTCATGAATGCTGGGCCTATCAATTATGGCTATATCCTAAGCTTATGAGCAAGAAAAGCTTCTATGTCAGTAGGATGGTAAATCCACTCTGGGATAGCTCTTTTGAAGTTCAGACTAAAACCCAAAGCCCATTCATTGTCCCACTGACATGGACGCCACTAGCCACACTGGAAAAAATGAGTAGGACAGGACTATCACCTCATATCCTGTTTCTGGGATTTCCAAGTGTTGGCCACTGACAGGAGCAGGATGCTAGATTAGAGGGTCTTTCAATCTGATCCAACATGGCTCTTCTGATTTTTTTTTTTTGTCAAATAGGCTATTGTCACTCCAGTTTTAAACAATAATTACAAATAGTCTATTGTCTATCTAGTTTAAACAATACCTTCCCAGACCCCCCACTTTAGAATTCCAAAAGTGATATGCAGAGTGTTTACATTTTGTAACAACAAACTCTCTTAGCTGCTCTGCTTTGGGGTTAGCCCTTGCCATAAAATGATAAAATGCATAAAATGTTGTTTACAGTGCTAGCTAGCTTTGTGTATGCCCTCCCATCACAAATAACACATGCTAAGTATATGTTCCAAAGTGTTATCAGATGAGATTGGGTGTGTTCAGGGTGGTATGGCTGTAGGCCATAAATTGAAAAAAGAAATAGAAAAAAAATGGTCTTCCAAATTGACAGGAACAAGAAGACAATAACAAACCAAAAAGAGATAATGGAAGCTTTTCATGAATATTACAATTATTTGAAGAAAAAAAGACTGAGAATGAAGAGAAAGAGAAAATGAGAAGTTACATAGATCAACAAAACTTACCAAAATTGTCAGTGGAACAAAGGGAAAAAACTTGATGAATCCATCTCGGTAGCAGAAATTTCAATTGCAATAAGACAACTAAAATTAAATAAAGCTCCTGGACTGGATGGATTCTCAGCATTATATTATAAACTACTGGAGGATGAAATAATTATACCATTACACAGAACATTTAATGATATTGAGGAAAACGGAATCCCAGAAACATGGACTATGGCGAATGTATCTCTAATACCGAAAGAGGGAAAAGACACAAAAGAAATTGGGAATTATAGACCCATTTCACTTTTGAATCTTGATTATAAAATATACACATCAATAATTGCAGAGGGGCTGAAAAACATCTTATTAGAAACAATACATGAAGACCAAAACGGCTTTATCCCAGGAAGACAAATTAGGAACAACACAAGACTGGTTCTAAACATTACAAAATACTTTGAAGCAAATAACGAGAAAAAGTTAGCAATGATATTTGTCGATGCCAAGAAGGCTTTTGATAATGTCCGATGGGATTTTTTATTAGAAGTTTTGGGAAAGATGGAATTTGGAGATAAGTTCAGGAAAACAATAGAAAAGATATATGATAAACAATACGCACAGCTAATCATCAATGGTGAGAGATCAGAAAGGATTAAAGTGAACAAGGGAACTAGACAGGGGTGTCCCCTGTCACCATTACTCTTCATCCTGGTACTAGAGGTTTTGAACAGAAACATAAGAGATAACAAAAATGTATCTCGGGGTTAAAATAAAAGCACAACTGTTTAAGTTGCAAGCATTTGCTGATGATCTTATTCTATTTCTGGAAAACCCAATCAAAAACATAGAAGAACTGGTAAGAATGATCACAGAATTTGGACATCACGCAGGTTTCAAAATGAATAAAGAAAAGTCGATTATTCTAACAAAAAATATGAAAGATTATGAAGAACAGGCATTGTCCAAAAAATCAGGATGTAAAACGGGAAAGAAAGTGAGATACTTAGGATTATGGATTACAAAAAGAAACTCAGATTTGTTCGAAAATAATTATAAAAAAGTATGGAGGGAAATTAAAATGGATATGGTAAAATGGAAGAACTTAAATCTAACAATATTAGGAAAGATAGCCGCCTGTAAAATGAGTATACTACCAAGAATGTTATTCTTATTTCAAAATGCACTGATTATAATCAACCACAAATGTTGGACAGAATGGGAAAGAGACTTGAAGAATTTCATTTGGGATAATAAGAAACCTAGAATAAAATGGAAATACCTCACAGACACAAAAGCAAGAGAAGGCTGGGACATGCCTGATCTCAGATTATATTATGAGGCGGCAGTTTTGGTATGGTTGCAAGACTGGATAAAGTTAGAAAATGAAAAGATGCTATCATTAGAAGGATATGACAACCGTTATGGGTGGCATGCCTATCTTTGTTATGACAAAGATAAAGTAAATAAGGACTTTAATAGCCATTTCATTAGGAGAGCTCTTCTGCTAATATGGAAAAAGGTCAAGAAAATGTTTTATTATAAACTACCATTCTGGACCTCACCTCAAGAGGCTTTTCAAAACAAATGGAAAACAACGACACAATGGTTGAGCTATAAAGATTTAAGAAAAGAAACTAGATGGGAAAATTACAATGAAGTCTAAAGAAGAATTGGAGGAAAAATGCAAAATCAATTGGTTTAATTACTATCAAATAAAATCAAGATTTACGGAAGACATGAAAGAAGGAAATATAGGGAAGGAGGAAACTGATTTAGACAAGATACTATGGGATAAACAAAAAAAAAGAAAAAGATCAGCAAGTTATATAATTTGTTATTAAACAGGAATTTAGAATTGGATAACATTAAAGATTACATGATTAAGTGGGCAAGGGATTTTGGATATAATATGGAGATTGACGCGTGGGAAAAAGCCAGGAATAAGACCAATAAATTTACTATATGCCAAAATCTGAAGGAAAATTACTTAAAAATTGCCCACAGATGGTATTACGCTCCAGTTAGATTGAACAGAATTACTAAATCTATAAACATCACTTGTTGGAAGTGTCAAAAAAATGTAGGTTCTCTATTACATATGTGGTGGAGCTGTAAGGTGGTGAAGAAATTTTGGACTAAGATCCATAAAATACTGGGAGAAATGCTGCAAATTAAATTCGAAATGAGACCCGAATTGTTCTTGTTAAACATGACAGGGGGGTTGGGAAAGGAAACAGAGACAAATAATTGGAGAATTATATTATATCTGATTTCGGCAGCAAGAATAGTAATAGTCCAGAAATGGAAACCACCCAAGGCCCCCACAAAAGATGATTGGCTTATGAAATCACAAGAGCTATTGGAATTAGACATTCTGACAGCCAGAGTTCATAATGTTCCTAAGAGGAAATCATTGGAAAAATGGAAACCGATTCTAAAATATTGGGAAAGTAGAGGATTAGGATATGATGAGGAAAATTTACTATTAATGGGATAAGAAGGGATGATGAAAAGGAAGATATGCATAAGGATACAACAGGAAATATGTAGAGTTCTGTTAATTATTAGAAAAGATATCAGAAGTCAGTAAGGATGGATTTATACAAAATATTTGTTCCAATAATACCAAACTTTTGGGAAGTCTAAATGTGTTCCAGTTTATACCAAGTTTATACTGAGTAATATGTAAATAATAATACTAATGACGTTAAACAAGTGTTAATACTATATGCTGTTGCTTTATTAGATGTACATGTGAATTATGTAAATTATGTAACTATGTATAAAAATTAAAGAATAAAAAAAAGGTGTTATGCCTATTACATAAGTATTGGGGGAATCTATCTATCTATCTATCTATCTATCTATCTATCGTATCTACTGTATCTATACTGTATCTATCTATCCATCCATCCATCTATCCATCCCATAACTTGGGGATATACATACATTTCACATGAAAGTGATAAAGCAAAAGAAAAGAAGGAAAGGTAATAAGGCATCTTCCTCTTTGGGCAACACATTTATTTATTTATTTATTTATTATTGTATTTATACCCCACTCTTCAGCCACAAAGGCTATCAGAGTGGCTTACAAATGGTTAATTGGACAGTTCCCTGCCCTCAGGCTTACAGTCTAAATAAGACATGACACACAAGGAAAAGGGAATGTCAGTGGGGGCAGGGAAGACAATATCATGTGATTCAAATGTTTAAGATAAGGTTATTATTATTATTATTATTATTTATTAAGATAAGGTTGTGTCAAATATATCCCAGTGCTGATTTGACTGGTCAATACTGAAAGAACTGGTTACTTTTAAAATAAAACAAAAGCTTTAGTTTGTAAGAATGAGACGGTTTCCTCTTCCTGGTGTATTCATGTAGGTAATCTCTCTCTCTCTGGCTTTTCTTCGCAAACGAAGATTCAGGAAGGACTCATCCCACGCTTTCTGCAAGCGCACTGATGACTAAAAAGGCCAATCCGAGATAAACAAGTCCGGTTGCAGAAAGCACAGCAGAAGGTCTCCTTGGGTGATGTTTTTGGGTTGTGATTCTTTCTGCGTTGTCGTTTCTCTTCAAGACTTGTTCGGCCTGAGTTCTCAAATAAAGCTGCAGCATTGTGGATAGTGCGTCTCCATGCCTCCCAATGTGAGGCCAGGGCGGACCACTGTTGGTGATCAATTTGGCCAAGCCTGAGGTGTTGTTTCAGGGAGTCTTTGTATCGCTTTTTTGGAGCGCCCCTCTTACGCTGACCCGTGGCAAGTTCACCGTAGAGTAGCATTTTTGGGAGGCGATGGTCCTCCATCCTAGAAACGTGCCCTGCCCAGCGCAGCTGTGTTCTCAATATGTAGGTAATACCATACAAACAAAGGAACATACAGTAGGACCCCATATCTGCTGATTCATTAGCCGCTGATTCAGTTATCCACGGGACACAAAACAGCACACCTACCATAAAATCTTCTTAGAAAATGCATCATCTCTAGATGTTTTCTAGGTCCTCCAAGGCAAACTCTATTGTATTTTAAATTGGATGTCCCATTATTTTCAATGACATTGGCTATTATCTGTGGTTTTCAATATCCATGTGGTCCCCCGGAACCAATCCCATGCAGATATGGGAGTTCTATAGTATATTAACCATAACCTCTGGCTAGGGGTGGAAAAGAATTTCATTGGATCCAAAGCCTCAGTGGAAGATGGTTTTTTTTGTACCTCCAGAGATTCCTTGTGAAAAGAAGCACAACTCACCTTGAACATCTCCATATTTACAATGTACAACAAAATCCAAAATTCACAAGCAGCGGTACCTTTACTGGGCCAACTTCAAAGCATAAAATACATTATGCAAACTTTCAAAGCTTCACTGGCTTCTTCATCAGGCAAATATATTGAAAATCATAAGGAGAAAAATGCTAATGAATCACAGGCCTACATTCTGTCTGAGATATTGTCAGTTAAGATGGTAGTGAGGGATTTCAATGCAGGCAGAGACCACTCCCCTTATTGGCCATGTGAGGACTAGGAATAAAGAGCAATAAAAGACAGGTAATAACATTTTAACTTCATTAGTAACAGAAAAGTAACTTCTCTTGAGATCCAGCTGTCCCTGTCCTGTGTGAAGTGCCTTTCTTACGCAGAGAACATTTACTTTTTCAAGGAGTCTCTGTACTATTACATCTTGAAATTCTTTTAGGGGATGTATGGGTAAAACTTGCCAAATTGTAGCCCCAAATTATAGTCCAATGAAATAGTTTTACCTTTGTTGGAGGTAGAAAACCCCAAAGAGTTAAGTCCCGGTCTTTATTTTTGTCCCTTTTTGCAGCTAAGTTTGGTATCTTGAAATTCAGGAAAAAATATATAAAGAGGTAGCCATGTTGGCCATGGAGCAAACTACAACAAAATCCAACGTCCACAAGGAGCAATATATTTATTGAACCAACTCCATAGCATAAAATACATTATGCAGCCTTTCAAAGCTTTACTGGCTCCACCAGGAAAAGATGTTAAAAATCATAGAGGAGAAAAATGAGTCACAGGCTTACATTCTGAGAAAAATTAGTCACCGGCCTACATTCTCTCTGAGATGTTGTTTGTTAAGATGGTATTGAGAGATTTCAATGCAGGCAGAGGTTATTCCCCTTCTTTGATTTCTCAAGGATCCTCTGTACTGTTACATCTGGGAAAACTTTTAACTTGCAATGCTTTTAACTTGCACTTCCCCCAGGATAAAAAAAAACCCCCAAACCCAAACCCTGTGCAGGCTCCTGGAAGAGGACAGTTGCATTGAAAGAGAAAATGGCAGATCCCCCTTGCTGCACCAGCCCACAAATGGACTTTTCAGGTAAGTTTTAGGAATGGAAAGAATATTTGAAAATATTTGCAAAATTATCAGGAAACATGTTTTCCAAGTGTTGAGAAAACCTGATGAGAAGAATCTTGGATGGACGAGAATCTTTGCCGTTCGGGACTTATTCTGTGCAAAATTCACACACAGCTGTTTTGCGCTGAAAACACCATGTTCTGTACAATAAAACTAGCATTTCTGCACCAGAAATAAATTTGTGGGCACACAAATCTATGTAGCTTTAAAAAGGAATAAGGTAAAATCATGAAGGGTAAACCCATCAACTATGGCTACATCCTAGCTTAGGGGCAAAGAAAGCTTCCATGTCAGTAGGGTTAAATGCAAAACAAACACATGGAGATTTTGCATGAAATAAGTCTTGAATTATGAATAGGCTTTGCAAACTGTGTGGTTTTCAAAGACTTTCTCTCCACAGGAAAAAAAATTGTTAAAATTACCTGATGCTTCCTTCAAGAAGAAACTTAGCCACATTCCTAGTAAATAATTACATTCCTAGTAAAATATCCTAAAGGCACCAGACCCTGCCTGATCTTGGAAACTAAGCAGGTGCAGCCCTGGTTTGTATTTGAATGGGAGACAATCAATAAATACCATGAGCTTTAGGCTATATCACAGAGGAAGGCACTGGCAAAACCACCTCTTGGATATTGCTTGCCTAAGAAAACCTTATGAAATTCATGGGGTTGCCATAAGTTGACAAGCAACTTGAAGGCACACATACATACACAAGTCCATACTCTTCCTTAGTTGACAGGGACAATGTGTAAGTTATGGAAAGCACCTAAATAAGCACATTAGGAAAAATGTGTAAAAATGTACACGAATAGATAGATGATAGATAGATAGATAGATAGATAGATAGATACTTACCAAGAACCTAGCAGCTCTAAAATAAGCTGGGAAGGTGACCTGAACATATTTACATCCAAATCTGAATGGGCTGCTATTTGGTCATCTGCCCCATTGAAACTGAGATCAGCCCTGACCAGAGAGAATTGTTTAAAGTTGGTACACAAATGGTACATGACCCCTATCAGACTATCACAGATGGTAAAAACCTTGTTGTCCTTATGTTGGTGGGGATGTCTGGTCTCAGGGACATATAATCACATGTGGATTGACGGTCCCAAAGTTAATTCTTTTTGGCATGAAGTGATTGATCTGATTGCTTTAATTACTAAACAAAAAATCAACTTCTGTCCAGCTCTCCTATTACTTTCAATCTACACCTCTAGTAATAAGACACAGAACTCTAATTGCTTTTCTCTTGACAGCAGCTCATCTTGAATTGGGCAAAGCTTGGAAGACAGGGCTTGTGTCCTTAGATAAATGGTGGGAAAGAGTTTGGGACCAATGGCTAATGGAGAAGCTCTTGGATATACAGTTGCCCCTCCACATTTGCAGCTTTCACTTTTGCGGTTCCGCCTATTCGCGGTTTCCTCAGCAAGCGCCCGGTTTAAATCAGCTTCTCTCCCTCGCACACAAGGGAGGGGAGCTGATTTAAACCCAGCGCTCCCCAAGAAAACCGTGTGCCCAACTCCCTGCTCTCCTGGGCCTTGGCTCCATTTGGGGTGGAGAGCCAAGCCCTGGGAGAGTGGGGCGTTTGGGGCAAAGGTGCTTTTAAGCCACCCCCTGCCCTTTCCAAAATGGTGATGGGCTTCTTGAGAAGCCCATCGCAGCTTTTGGAGGGTGGGGTGGCTGAAAAGCCTCCCGCCCTCCCATCCCCCGGTCCTTTCCCGAAGTGGCGATGGGAATCGAAAAACCCATTGCCACTTTGGGAATGGTGTGGGTGGCTGAAAAGCCTCCCACCAGTGCACCCCCCCCATCCCTTCCAAAAGTGGCAATGGGCTTCTCAAGAAGCCCATTGCCACTTTGGGAAGGGTGGGAGGTGGCTGAAAAGCCTCCCGCCAGCCCCCCCCATCCCTTCCAAAAGCAGCAATGGGCTTCTCAAGAAGCCCATTGCTGCTTTGGGAAGGGCAGGGGGGTGGCTGAAAAGCCACCCGCCCACCCGCCCGCCACCCATTGAGCGCTCTGCTTAAATCGGATCACCTCCCTCACAAGCAAGGGACGAGATCTGATTTACGCAGGGCGCTCAATGAGCAAACTGCCCCTGATTTGCTCATTGAACGACCTGCTCAAATCGGATCGCCTCCCTCACAGCAAGGGACAAGATCCACTTTAAGCAGGGCACTCAATGAGCAAACTGCCCGCAGTTAGCTCTGTGAATGCCCTGCTTAAATCAGATCTTGTCCCTTGCCTGTGAGGGATGAAAGCCGATTTAATCAGGGCGCTGAACCACTTTTCTCCAGCTGCTTTCTGTTTAGCGGGAGGATCCAGGGGCGAAGAAAGCTGCGGAACTCCTAGTTTTCCTCCCCCCCTGGATCCACCCCCCTAAACAGAACGAAGCCACAGGAAAGCTGCTGAACACAAGGTTGGGGGGTGGGCAGCAGCAAGACTTCCTAAGCCCAGCTGCTGCTTTAAAAAGGGTGTGGGGTGTGGGCGGGTCAGGAGGATCCAGAAGATGGTGCGGAGGAAGGGGCGAGTGGCGCAAGAATGGCAGTCCGGGAGACCTATTTTTAATTCGTGTTTTTTTCACATTCACGGGGGGTCTTGCACCTCTAACCCCCGCGAATCTGAAAGGACGACTGTAATGAATTATTACCTATTATAACAAAACAAAGTATCTTTTTTTTATCAGAAATGGTTTCCTTTTATTGATTTTATTAACACACATAATGCAATTGTTCACCTATCATCCTCCCATTTCATATTATGGTCTGATGTCCTCCAAATAATTTAATGTGTGCAGGATTGTGCAATGCTATTGCAAGTTCATACCCCCCTTTTAATACCGTATATTCCAGTGTATAAGACAACTTTTTAATCCTTGAAAATCTCCTCTTGGGGGCCGTCTTATACGCTGGATATACGCTTTCTATTGTTCCCAACTTGTGAGGAGCCCATCGCGAATTGTGAAAGTGCAGAGGTTTGGCTGGCAATGGTTTCCCCACCCAGCCAGCCAAACCTCTGAGGTGGCTAGGAAGCTTCCTAGCCAGTTCCCGTCCATCCTGAGTCCGAGTTGGGCCTGGCAGCTCCATCTTGGACTGGAGGAGGATAGGAGCTGGCTAGGAAGCTTCCCCCCGCCCAGCCAGCCACCCCTCCCAGCTCCCATCCTTCCCGAGTCCGAGATGGGGCTGGCAGTCCCATCTCGGATTTTGGAAGGACGGGAGCTGACTAGGAAGCTTCCCCCCCAGCCAGCCACCACTCCGAGGTGGCTAGGAAGCTTCCTAGCCAGCTCCCGTCCTTCCAGAGTCTGAGATGGGGCTTTGGGGAGGGCGGGTAGTGGGGGGTAGTTTTACACGGCGAGTATATCCCATAATCTATATTTTAACTGAAAAATTGGGGAGTCATCTTATATGCCGGAATATACGGTATGTTGTTTCCTTGCCACTTTTTATTGTTTTGTCTATGCTAGTTTAGACCGATGTCCTCAATGTTGTACTGTGTTCTTTCCTGTTTTTTACTGTGCTTTTAATTTTAAATAAAATAATAAATAAAAATGTGCATGATTTTCCACATTGACCCCCTCTACACACACACACACACACACACACAATCTTTCAGCCTGACACAAAAGAATGATGAGAGGAAAATGCAGGTAGGATTGGGTGAAATGCACCCAAATAGAGAGAGTGAGATTTTTGCATCCCTTTATCTGGTCTGTTGATGCCACTAGAATGCAGTAAATGAAATAGTAAACATTGCTTGTGTTATGACATCACTAAAGGCAAACAGAGGCAATTGAGAAGGAAGGCAACAAAGGACATTTTAAATTGTAAGGTTTTTTTTCACAAAGGGGACATTTTTTTTGGTCAAAAGCAGATATATTACACCTAGTTGCAGAAATGATAGAAAACAACAACAACAGTGAGTCATTGTATTGATGAAGTCATCGTCAACCATCTGAAGTGCTGTTATGTGGGAAATGGAGCTAACTTGTTTTCTGCAGCTCCAGAGTATATGACTTGAACCAATGGATTAAACTGACAAGACAAGAGCTTCTGACTAAACATTAGGAAGGACTTCTTGATGGTAAGACGGTTTGAATGTGGAAGAGGCTACCTCAGAATGGTGGGTTCTCTTTCCTCTGAGTTTTTTAAACAAAAGTTGGATGGCCATCTCTTGGGGGTGCTTTATCAATGGATACCTGTGCTGGCAGGGGGTTGGACTAGATGAGCCTTGGGTGTACATTCCACCTCTACAGTTCTACAATACTTTCAAATTAAATGGTGGGCATGTAAGAGAAGATAACCTATTAAATTGAGATGTAAACTCACATGTATAGGAAAACACAATAGACAATTGAGTGGAGCTTCCAATATATGTACCCAATAAAATCAATATTTTAATGAACCAAATGGCTGAAAGAAGGGAATCTATCTTGCTTTGTGTTGGGGAGGGGAGGCGGCTATCCTTAACCTGCCTACTATTCATACTGTCTTCTGGTAGGCTGCAACCCTTTGTTTGCTTAGCTGTCTGCTCAGACTCCTAATCACCCACTGGTTCAATATTTTGCATCCCAGTAAGCAATCCATTGAAAGGTGCATACAAACAGACTGATTTTTCAGCTGAGCTCGGCACAATAGAACCTTTCTAATTGTGTTTGTCAGTGCTAGTAATGGCCTAGCGACTTCATGCATAACACACGTTTTAATTGTACCTGTACAGTAGTGATAACACTACAGGATGGTAATTCTCTGTATTTGTAGCACGTGAGAGCCCATTCATTCTAAAGATTTCAAAGCAGTTTATTAACTGGCTAACACTGGGTAGCTGGAGCCTTCTTTATTAAAGTTATTGGCTGCTTTGTAGGGGCTGAAATAAATTGTGTTAATAGCCAGGACAAATTAGCTTGCATATGAATTAGCAGTTTGAGAAAAGGAGAGAGAATATGACCCTTGACTGTGTGTAAAACATACTTTTATTGGAAAGGGGATACATTTAAACACCACAGTTTCAAAAGGACAAAATAAGCTTTGGTTATCACTTTTAAGTACTTAATTTTCCAAAAGCGCTTGTGAAACATAGCAATGTTTGCTAAATGCACAGAGAATCTGGCAGAAATGCTGTACAAGCTTGGGATGGACAAGTCTGCATGTTTCACTTTCTATAATGTTTGCATTTTTCTCACATACAAGTGCATTTCATAAGAGCATGCCATTTTTTAAAAAGGTCATATGAAAATTCATATTTGTTTTTGTGCAGATCCTTGTGCATGCAAAAATCTGTATACAGGAAGTTTTTGTCAGCCATGGAGAGGTAGAAGGTACTTATAGGGTATCAATCACATATATCCTATATTTTCTCATGGGATGACATTCATGTGTACTAAGAAAGAAGTCCAAACAATGGCTTTCAAGGAGCTATCCTTGGTGCTGAACCCATCTCTAAATGAGATCAGCACCATGAACAACTTCTTTAAAACTAGTAGATACCTGCTCCACTTACATGGGGGCTATCAGTTGCCATTGTTTCCATATATGGATTCAAAATGATGCCTAGGATGCCCATGTTTCAGCAGTGGCAGGGATGCACAGTTAAAACTAATGTACCAGCTGTATTCATTCTTGGAGATGTATGATCTGGCCACATTGATATATTTATTTCCTACCTGTCCTCCCTATGGATTGAAGCGGGGGAACAAAAACAAATAGCATAATACACAACATCAGATAAAAGAATATATAAAACTAATATGTGTTAAAATTCATCAATAAATACTTTAAATTAATAATTTTAAAATAATCTGAATAGGCCTGCTGGAAGAGGCTGGGTTTAATTGCTGGTTTAAATCTAGACAGTGTCATCAGCTGATGAATCTCTTCCAGCAGGCCATTGCACATCTGGGAGTGGCAAAAAATTCCTTTGCATAACAGTCACCTAGTTTTAGCTGACTGAAGTAGATGTTCTCCAGAGGAGCTGAGTATACAGGGTAGATTATGGAGGAAAAGGTGATCCTGTAGGTAACCTGGACCCAAAACCATGTAACACTTAAAATGTAATAACAAACACTTTGTACTTTGCCCAGAAATTAATTGGCAGTCAATAGATTTTAGAACTGATGAGATATGATCATTCCTAGATATATCATGTTGTTCCAATTAGTTTCAAACATGGCTGCCATGTTTTGAACTAATTGAAATTCCCAAACTTGATACAAAGGTAGCCAATGTATAGTGTATTGCAGAAATCCAGCCTTGAGGTTACCAGTACACACACTACCATCTTTAGAGGCTCCAGTTCTAGGATGGTGAGCAGCTGGCATAACATCCAAAGCTGATAGTAAGCACTCCTGACTATCACATCTATCTGGGTTGTGACATTTGAGGTGACAAATCCAGGAGCACCCTTAAGCTGCAAACACAGTCTTTCAGGGAGAGTATAACCCTGTCCAGGACTGGTTGACACACCTTCATACCCAGTTTAGGAACCTTGACAGTAAACACGTGCATTTTGCTGGATTTAGCTTCAGTTTGTTTTTCCTCATCCAGCCCATTACTTCCTCTAGACATTCATTCAGAGGAAACATACTATCCTTGTGCGCGTGTGCACTTTCATGCTTACGGTGACCCTCTGAATTTCTTAAGGGTTTCTCAGGAAAAGAATACCCAGAGGTGGTTTACCAGTTCCTTCCTCTGAAATATACCTACAGCACCTGCTATTCATTGGCAGTCTCCCATCCAAGTACTAACCACTACCCCTAGCTGATGCTATTATTGAAGGCGTGGGAAAATATATTGGGGTGTCATCAGCCTACTGAGAGCACCCCACCCTATACCTCCAGATGATCTCTTCCAGCATTTTCATGTAGATGTTAAACAGCATGGGAGATAGAATGGCACTGTTATGGCTGATCTCGGGACTCTCAGCCTGGAACCCCCAGAATTAGCTCCCTTCTAAAGGCAACCCTGAGTGGCCTTACTCAAGGGTGCCCCTAGAGGCCAAAATCTGCCACCACCTGGACAAAGCCTTTCACCAGCCCTCAGGGAGACTGAATAACCTGTGGAACTACCAACCACTGTAGGACCAACCAACTCCTCCCTCCTATCCCCAGAGAGAGAAAGCAATGTAGTGAAGACCAGACAGGCAGCCATGTGCAGCATCAGCATATAGGAAGATTAATAAAGGCTTGGTTTTATTATTCAGGCAAGATTGAAGAGGTAAATCACTTCGCGAAGAAAGCATCTCCTTTCTTCAAGTTCAGCTTAGAAGTTACAGAGAATATTAAAAGCAAAACATTTTAGTTACATCCAGCCAAGCAGGAAAATAAATCATAAAATCCTAACACCTTTTAACTAAGACATTCCTTACTCTCTACTCACAAGCTGTGAAGTCCAGTATGGAGGATTCAATCTTTGAATTCCAAGGAGGTTGTGAGCTGGGCCATTTCAGATCTGGCTCAACAGCTCCTCCATTGTTCTCCTCTAGGCCTGGTGTCTGCCTCCCAGACCCTCCTTTTGTTCCTCCTCGCGGTCTGACTCCTTTGTCTGACCGGTGATGTCATGGATGATGCTATCCTGGAGGTGTTGCCTTTCCTCCAGAGTTCTAATTGAGCCTAAATTTGTTACCCGATTGTTGAGATTGCAGCTGCCTGATCGATGAATGGCAGGATAATGGGAGATGCAATATATGCAGCATGCCACATTTCAGCTTCTTTTTTGAGGAACAACTTTCCACAAGCACCCCCATCTCAAACCTGCCTGAGAGGATGGGGCTGGAACAGCTGAAGCACAGTGCCTCTGGTTCCCAAAGCCCTCAGGTATTTCCAGAAAAATACCATGATGGATGGTATCAAATGCCACTTAGAGTTCCAAAATTATCACCAGGGACACACTCTGTGGTCACACCTGGGCACACCCAGAGAATCTCATGCCCTTCCTTTCTTCCTACCTTTAGAATTGGGCCAATAAAACATCTGGCTTCATAAGCCATCTTTGAAGGAATGCTCAGGAAATTACACCTTGGGTTTTACAACTCAGTGTTACCTTCCTATCTGAAGTTTCTTTCATGTAACATCACATCCCTAGGCTAAGACCTCCTTTGATCTCAGAGATTGAGTGTATCAACAGACAAATGGTTAACTGTGTACGTGACATAGAGCCTATATAACCTGTAAGCACTGGACAAAGGAAGAAGCTTCTGCTCATTTTCATATACCTCTCTGTCTTGCTGTATCTACCTGCCTGCCTGCATTGCTTTGACTGAGATGCAGTGTCCATTGCTCTCTCCTAATGTCTTTCTGTTAGCATGCAAACTCTGAATAAAATCTCTTTAGCATTTTGCCTCTGGATCGCGATGCTTCCTTGTTACTTGCTGTAACAACACTCACCCTGACAATGCACAGGCAAAGATCGTCTATGAATGCAATCTTAGTGATCTCAACTCTGTATCCTACTCTGAACTCAGTTTGAAATGGATCTAGGAAACGTGCATCGTTCAAGACTGCCTGGAGTTGGAAGACAACTGCTTCTTGATCACCTTGACCAGAAAAAGAAGACTTGATATTGGTCTATAATTGTTAGAGTCCAGGGTGTCCAAGGGGGACTTTTTAAGAAGTGGTTGTTCCACCACTTCTTTTAAACAAGATGGAAAACTTCCCTTCCTGAGAGACGTGTTGATCCAAATACATTGTAAGAGAGATCTAATTGCATCCCCTCCCTGAATGACCAGCCAAGAAAGACAGGGGTCAAAAGGCCATGTTTTCTTCCTTACTTATCCTAGCAGTCTGTCTGCATTTGTGATACTCAACAACTTAAACTGATCCCATGATCCTACTCACAGAGTTACTAGACCCCCCCCCATTGTCAACTTCTGTTATGATGATGGTATCTAAGTCAGCTCTTAACTGAGAGGTTTTATCTATGAAATGATCATTAAATGCATCACAGGGAAGTGCTGAAAGCTATTATTGTTGTTGTTGTTGTTGTTGTTGTTGTTGTTGTTATTTCTATCCCACCCCTCTGCAACCCAATATAAAACTCCATAATTACATCAATACCCTAACCCACCTGCCCCTTAAAATAATATTGAATTAGAAAAGATTAAAAAACATACAATAATTAAAATAGAAGAAGAAGAAAAACTCAATGGCAGCTCAAAGGGAAAAAGACAGCCGAATCTTTGGGCCAGGATAGTTATTCAGGAAAGGCCTGAAAAGTTTACATGTGAGACAAGTGAGGAAGAATGTGACTTTGCTATAAAAGCACAACTTACAAAGAGAATAAGGGTAACTGACACTGCTGATAAAATTAAAAGGGAAGAAGCAGGCAGAGGTACCTTAACATACACATTGAGCACCTTTTTGTTCACACAGTGGAGGTCATTAAAGACAGAAAAGTGCTCCCCACTCTTAGGACTTTTTCAAATGAACCTAAAATCTGGAAGAAGCTGTCGGGAGAGGAACGCAGCTGCTCCACAGCAGAGGGAAGTTTCTGATGATGCCATCCCTCTCGCGTTACCCTCCGTGTTCCTTCCATGTCGCAGGGAAGGAAAAGGTGCCACTTTTTATTCATGGAAGTTCTTTGTGAATAAAAACTGGTGCCTTTTCCTTCCATGCGACATGGAAGGAACACGGAGGGTAATGTGAGAGGAACGGCATCATCAGAAACTGCCCCCTGCCACGGAGCAGCTGCGTTCCTCTCCCGATGGCTTCTTCTGGGTTTTAGGTTTGTCTGAAAAAGTCCTTAAATGCAGGTGGCTAGTCTGTTACACTTGGCTAAACCATGGCTTATAAGGAGACACATTCCCTTCTCTCTACCCTCTTTCACAATCACACTAGCCTCTGCACTAGTCATGGCTTATCTTATGCTCATTTTGTAATCATCCTTTAAACCATGTTTGTACATTCTGGTTGACAAGGAAATTCCACTCATTCTCTGGGCATGTGCAATTTTAAACCATGCTTAATTCCAAGAAAGGAATAGAGAAGTGGGGGCACATATTCCCAAGGCTGGCTCTTAATTTCTTATGCTATGGTTTTCAAAGTCAAGCATTATACAAAAGCTATGTGGTAAAGTGATCAGAAAGTTGGATTAAGGTTTGGGGGTTCCAGGTCCTAGTTCCTACAGAGGCCAACCACTCTCTTTCAACCTGACGTACCTCACAGGGGTGTTGTGAGCATAAAGTGGGGATCAAAATAGCTACATATGCCACCTTGAGCTTATGGGAAGAAAGGTGGGATATAACCATAATGAATAAATAAAGGGACAACTGCACCAAACTTGTGTATGCAAATATTTCCCTTTGTATTGGGTGACTGTATGAACACACCAAACTAGAAACTGATCATTATTTGACAAAATTAACCCAGAATGCACAAAGGGGCCTTGTGGAACTCAAACTTGCTTTTGCCTTCTAAGCAGAAATGATATATTTTCCATCAATAGGAACGCATGAACACCATGTTGGCTGCCACCAAAAGGGGTCAAAGCATCAAGGATTCCAATCAAACACTCACCAAGGCTCAACCTTTTTGCAAGTGTTTGAATGGAACACTCACAAAAGAGTTCAGCAGGGCTGCATTTACACGGCAGGTTTTATTACAATAAATTGCGCTTTAGCACTTTTCCTCATCAGTGGTGGGTAGTTTACACAGACTATTAAGGAAACAGCTGTATTTTGTTGCACTTTGGTTTTTCTCGCTTTGAGATTCACACAGCCAAATGTGGTGGCCAAGCATTGGAGAGGAAACAAAGGAATGTCAAAGGAATGTCTGCCCTGACCCCAACTCCCTGTGCTTAACAGCTTAGAGGCAAGGAATGTCATCCTTTGCCTCTCCCCTCCCCGCTCCCTGCCCACAAATCAAACTCCAAACGGAAGTTTTTTTCTCCTTGCTTAACAGCTGATTGACAAAGGGGCCAGTTACAGGACAGAATAAAGTGAGCAAAATCCCGGATTTCCCTCCTTTCGGAACAGGGGTGAATAGTTCTTAAGATTTATAGCTAATTTGGATGAGTTTCAGCAGACAAAGGTGGTGGGGGGATGGCAAGGCAGCTCTATCATTATCATTAAAGCCAGCAGAAGATGGAGAGGAGGGTACCTTCATCTGCATATAAATCAACAAAAAAGGAGGGAGACCATGGAGGAGATGAATAATTAAGTGGGAAGGAAAGCAGCCACACACACGCACAAGCAGCTGGCTAGGATTCCTTTGCTCTGCAATGCTTTTCCCATGCTAAAAGCAAACCGGTTGGCTGGATTTTTAAACCAAGCAAGGATTTTAAGATTTCCTGAGTCTCCCTCCTGACTCCACATCTAGCCAGCCCATCCCTTCATCATAAGAACCAATCACAGTGCAGCTCTGCTGCAATTGTATCGGGAAGATTGCTGGTAATTCAAACAGACTTGCCGTTCACACTAGCAATAATGCGCTATTTTTCAAATAAACCGGCAAAAGTAGCAACATCCCTTGTCATGCTACATTTGGGTATTTTGACTTCCCCCTTCTGAATGAAGCAATACTGTGGCTCGATCCATGGGAACAATGAGCAATCTTAGTGGTATATTTAGGGGAATATTTGCCCATGTAAACGCAGCCCAGTAAGCAGGTTGGGCCTGGATTGAAAAGTGTATGCACAGCCACTTTCCCATTGGGAGTCCTGGAACTGGTAAGCTCAATGCCATCCCAAGTAGGAAAAGTCCACTACTCTGGAGCTTGAAGAGGGGCTGCTGCTGCCTGCTTCCTTTCTGCACTTTTAAGGGTAAAGGTACTTGGCTCCTGGGAAGGGGAAGTTGGAAAGGGACAGCATCTCTTGTAAAACTGAGACAGAACTCAGTAACAATAATATTGGGGGGAAAATTTCCTTGTCGGGACAATCCCTGTCACAAACAGATGATGCCTCACAGATTAATCTAGAATCGGATTCATGGGGTAAGGTGCCTGAGTTAGACCTCTCACCATCCTGAATGTTTGGGCTGGACACAAATTTGCAAGCCCAAAATGTTTTCTTTGTTGTACATGTTGCCACTTTAGAGGAATAAAGATGTTCTCTATGTCTTGTGTTGTTGAATATGTGAGTTTTGTACCATCTGCGTTCTAGTCATCATTCTTCTCATTTCCCATTCCAGCTCCCTGAGGTCTTCTGTAGAAAGGATCCCAATTAGTAAGAAGTTGGAGAGAACATTTGAGAGAAAGCATGTCAATGGAGATTATTAGACTTAGGGGGATGCACCAAAAATTCGTATTCCCAACTACGTCAGAAGATTGATTGCTAGAAGAACAGAAAGGGCAGCCTTACCAGACGCTGCGTCCTTCAGCCATTCCTGGGGAATAGCGCTGCCATGGACAAGGATTCCCTTTTTCATTGATGGGGACAAGCCGCCAAGAAAAAGGGATGCTTTACTGACACCTGCACTGTGCCCCCGGAACTCTGGAGGATGACGTTGTCTGGTAAGGTTTCCCCTTCCTGTTCTTCTAGCGATGTTCTGTCATGGTTTTTGCAACATCTGATAACATCTATTAGCCCTAGTCAGGTCTTGGTTCCATCTGTTGACCAGGGCTTCAACAGGATCATTGGTAATACTGTTGATGTATGATGTGTTATGCCGTCGGTGTAAGTTACAAACCACTCATGTATCATCATGTCAATGATTTAATACTGTGTCCAGTTCTGGGCACCACAATTCAAAAAGGATATTGACAAATTGAAGCGTGTCCAGAGGAGGGTGACTAAAATGGTGAAAGGTCTGGAAACCATGACTTATGAGGAAAGACTTAGGGAGCTGGGTATGTTTAGCCTGGAAAAAAGACGGTTAAGAGGTGATATGATAGCCCTGTTTAAGTATGTGAAGGGATGTCACGTTGAGGATGGAGCAGGCTTGTTTTCTGCTGCTCCAGAGATTGGAGCACGGAGCAATGGATGCAAGCTCCAGGAACAGAGATTCCACCTCAACATTAGGAGCAACTTTTTGACAGTAAGAGCTGTTCGGCAGTGGAACACACTCCCTCGGAGCGTGGTGGGGTCTCCTTCCTTGGAGGTCTTTAAACAGAGGCTGGATGGCCATCTGTCGAGGATGCTTTGATCATGATTTCCTGCGTGGCAGGGGGTTGGACTGGATGGCCCTCGTAGTCTCTTCCAACTCTGCAATTCTATGATTCTATGATTCTTAATAGCAAAAGGTAAATTATTTTGCAGTATTGTGATTCAAAATATATGATTGCTGATATCTTCACTAAACCACTTGTTGCAATAAGGCACAAGGAGTTAACTGGAAAAATGGGTTTGGGACTTTCACCTTTAGCATAATAAGAGGAGTGTTGATGCATTATGCTATTGATGTAAGTTACAAACCACTCAGTTGTAAGTTACAAACCACTCAGCCTTGTTGAGTAAAGTTGAGTCAGCACAATCAGGAGCAGGTACTAATGATTCAGGAAGCTGAATAGAAACCCACAGGTTAAAAGAAACCTGTTTTGGCAGTAACACTGGGGGGCAGGGGTTGTTATGTTTGATGGTGCATGTTATTTTTGCTGCAGCGCTACAGCTTTCTGTGATAAGTTCCTTATGAACACTATCCAAAAGGAAGAGGTTTGTGTGAAGCTATACATCTAAGAGTTTTGGAACTGTTATCATTCATTTATACTCTGAAGATATATATATATATATTAAGAAGCTGCTTTTGTTCCTGAACTGTTGGTGTAGTTATTGGGTGCTCAAACAGAGTAATTTCTGGTGCTAAAACATTTCCTGATACCCACACTACAAACCCCCACACACCAACTAATACACCCATAAAACCCAGTAACACTTCCTGGAATCCTAACTGATCCATTAGTCTTTGAGGGCAGACCATCCTAATAGGTCCACCACCCCTGTAGGGACAGATAGTAGCTGTGATACTAACTCTGACCAGAAAATGATCTGACCATGACAACACAGAGGTTGAGCTGGTCTCAAATGGGATGTCTGAGTCTGGGCAACTCTAAGACCAGCTCTGAAACCAGGGAGATTTTCAGATGCCTCTTTCAGCGTCTTGCCGTGCAAGCAGCCTCCGGAGCAGTAACGAGGCTGCCGCGTGGCAAGGGGTCCATTTTGGACGACGCCGTTTCTCTCTCGGTGGCGTCCGTGACTCTTGAGGCTAGCATTGGAGGTGGCTGCACTGTTTTTCACTCACAGAAGTTGTCAGTGAGTAAAAAACAGTGTGGCCGCCTCCAATGCTAGCCGCAAGAGTCACGGACGCTGCTGAGAGAGAAACGGCGTCGTCCAAAATGGACCCCTTGCCGCGTGGCAGCCTCGTTACTGCTCCGGAGGCTGCTTGCACGGCAAGACGCTGAAAGAGGCGTCTAAAAATCTCCCAGGTCTGTGAGTACAGCCAGGAAGTTTGTTAGGCAATGAGGTGGTTGGTACACTAACAGAATCTCCAGTCTATACCCGGTTGTCAGACGCAGGTATACACACTCAATGTGGTTCAGCAACTTAAAAGCCAATGTGGTCAGGTTAATATAGTCTTTATAGGCTCCATCTTTTTTTAAAAAAATAGTGTTGTTCTGAATGGCCTTTGGTGTTTGAAACAACTCTGTTTTGATTGTTAGTTTTAAAAATCATATTTAGGATTGTCTTTGACTATTTTGAAAGGTTTTTAAACAGTATTTTAATGTGATTTAAACATTTTTCCCCCTAATATATCTCTATACTGTTTTATATGCTGTATGTGTTGTGCATTGCCTTGGGAGCCTTTGTGGGTTGGGAGGCAATAAGGGAGCCGCATAGAAAAAGAGGTGGCAACCCTAATCCAGTACTATAAACATCGGTCACTACTATAAATACAGTACGATAAACAGGGATTCTATGGGCCTGTCTATACTGCAGAAATACAGCAGTTTGTCACTACTTTATCCACCATAGTTATTTCCTGTGGAATCCTGGTATTTGCAGTTTGGTGAGGTACTAGAGTTCTCTGATAGAAAAGGCTAAATACCTCACAGATCTACAGAAAGCATGATTCCATAGGATAGAACTATGGTGGATAAAGTGGTGTCAAACTGCTATATTTCTGCAGTATAGACAAGCCCTCAGTCAAAATCTTCAAGAGTTTAGCAATCAAAGCGCTGGCCCTTGATGTATGAATCTGTTGGTACTGGTTTCTCCTACATTCATTTATTAAAAAAAAAATTATAAGAACTTTCCATCCTGAATATGAAAAAAAAACAAACAAAACCAACCCTTGTCTGCATTTTGGCAAATCCTTTTCAAAACAAACAGAAATGAAATTCTCACCCAGCTATAGTAAGCAACAGAATTTTTCTCAAGAGTTGGGTGTTTAGTAACTTAAAAGTATATGAGCTGAAGCCATGCTATGATGACATATTATCTTTAAACTCACCTGCCATTTCCTTTGATAATGAGAATTTTTAAAAGAGTAAAAGCCAGGTGCCAGAAGAAGAATGATGTGAATCCTCTGCACTTTTCGCACAGATGGATTTGCATTGACCTGTAACTCCAAACACATGGCTGGTCACACTTTTGGAAGAATCAAAAGGGATTACAGCAACCTCAGACCCTGACTGAAAAGACTCATTCTACCCCTACGTTGTATCATTTAGCTTCACAGCAGAGCAGATGCCTGATCTAACATCCAGCAGGAATCTATAACTGAAGAATATTTTGCTGCTTCAGTCCTTCCGGAAAGGTTGCACAGCTAAGGGGTACAGATGCATGATAGGAAAGGGCTCTTACATCTTGAGCAGTACCGTCAAAGAAGTATAGCTTGAATGTAGCGATATAAAACTTATATGTAGGACTTTATCAGACAAACCTCTCAAAATGTTCTTTTGGCACCATATTTTACTTTTTTTTTTTTTTTTTGCTGCAAAATAACCCAAAATATCAAACGAAGTCATGATGGCATGAAAAAGAAGCCACGTACTTCCATGTTCACTGCCAAGTGTGATCTCGGTGGTTCTCACAAGAAGACGCAAGTGCATTTAAAAGTCTAAAAACAGCTAAATTAAAAAAACATAAAGTACACACAAGCAGTGAAACATACTTAAAAACTTGCCTGCAACACAGGGAGGTTCATAAAAAGAGCATCCCATGGCTAGTTTTCACATTCCCATCTGGAAGTGTTTTGGCGGGGACTGCCTATCGATGCTGAAATTGCACTAGCAGAATGGGCTGTGGTTTCAACACACTTGTAACCATGGCAAAAAAACACCACAGCTGATCTATTGACAGTTTGGCCCAGCAATAAAAAAGGACACCTTATTTGCAATACATAATCGCAAAAACACAATATCTTCTGATATTCGCACCCTTTTGCATTCGTTAGTCATTGTTGTGATACAGTATTTGCCATGTCTGATAAAGTCTGTAGTGAGGTAAAGAATATTTACAGATTTTCTCATCCTTGAATAGTAGAGACGTCTTAGCCTGAATCCAAATATTAGTCCCTAGAAAAATAACCAACTGAATAATTGGGATTTCCCTATTCAAGAATTAATTCATTGAGTCTACTCTAACCAGTAAATTTCATATCCCTGTGGGGCAAAAATTATCAACTGCAGTAAAAAAATTCACTGGGTGAAAAAACTTGTATTTTTGGTATCTACAGAAGCAATAGTCTTGAAGCAATCCCTCCCAGTTTTTATTTCATTCCATTTCCCTAACTTCCACCTGTACTCCTAGATCATCCTTTGTTCACATCCCTTTGGGAGACTTCCTAGATGGAAATCTTATGCATTTTACATAATGTACATATTTATTTCTGCAGTTGTCTGAACACAAGCTTTTTTTTACACATTTTCCTGAAAGACTAAAGCATGTTTGTCTGTATTTTTTTTAAAAAATAAGCATTCACATTTTCAAAGGTGCACAAGATTCAACACATAATCTCTTATAAATGTGCAGATTACTGGGGCGGGGGCAGGCTTTGTTTTGCAGTGAGTCTCAGGAATTGCAAAATGAAGAAATTGCAAAATGAATACTGTCAGTGAGAATCTCACAACCATTTCCCATTCCTGGCTGCTGACATAGGGGATGGGGGATTCTCCTTTGTTAAAGGTTTTAAACAGATGTTGGATACTCATCTCTCAGGAGTGCTTTAGCTTTGTATTCTTGCATGATGGGTTTGAAATAGATGGCCTTTCCATCTATAATTCCATGATCTCTACTCAGCTCACCTAGTTCAGCTCTACCAAATGCTGCTGTTGTGTGCCTTCAAGTCGTTTGGCTTATGGCAACCCTAAGGTGAACATATCATGGGGTTTTCTTGGCAAGATTAGTTCAGAGAGAGTTTGCCTTTGCCTTCCTCTAAGACTGAGCGATTGTGACCTTCCCAAGGTCACCCTGTGGGTTTCCATGGCTGAGCAGAGATTCAGACTTTGGTCTCCAGAGTCATAGTCCAACACTCAAACCACTACACTACACTAGCTCTTTACTATCAAATGCTGGTTTCAATTACAACTATCACATAGGACTTTTTCGGATGCGTCAAAAATAATGCAAGCAGCCTCGTCACATTGCGAGGCTGCTGCGCTGCAGAGCATTGGTTTCGTATGACGCTCTCCCCTGCCGGTACTGTTGCGGTACCGCGGGGAGATTTGAGCGTCATATTTCATTGATTTTTAAGCATGAAAGTTGATCGTGATTAAAAACCAACGAAATATGACGCTCAAATCTCCCCGCGGTACCGCAACAGTAGCGGCAGGGGAGAGTGTCATACAAAATCGATGCTCTGCAGCACAGCAGCCTCGCAACACAACGAGGCTGCTTGCGTTATTTTTGACGTGTCCGAAAAAGTCAGTGCTTTTGATGTCACTTGTAGTAGAGAAGAACTTTGAGAATAATTTTGGCAATAAAAGTATCTGAGATTTATTATTTTTGGATACCACCTTAACTTACCAAATTAATGGTTAGTTCAGACCCTCATAGGAGGCTCTTCTTTCTGTCCCACCATCTACACAGGCGCGTCTGATGACAACATGGAACAGGGCCTTTTCAATTGCTGTTCCCAGGCTTTGTAACTCCATCTGTAGAGAAGTGAAAACTTTTCTATTCTGACAGACTTTTAGGAACTGACTGCAAGGGCTTCTTATAGGGGTGCTGTTTTATTCACTTTTATCTTTTGTCTTTTTAATGGTTCTGTTTCAAAGGTTTTAATTCCATGGATACTTCCAATGCCTTTTGATGATAATATTTTGCATGTTTTATGTTTTTGCAAAACAGTAACACTCTGTATGTGTTTTTATTGGTATTTGTTTTAACTGTTTTAAGTTTTTGGGAAAAGGTAGAATATAAATCAACAATAAGAATACAATAGCAACAATCACAACAATAGCTATAATACACTGAACACCTTCTTTCATGGAACACACCTTCCCAATGGATTTTTCCCTCCTCTCTTTCAATCCAATGTTTGGTTATTTGCCATTTGGAGAAACCCAGTTGGCTGTGAGGACTCAGTAGGCTAGTGATAAAATTTAATAGCAGGCCTTATGCAGTGTTTATTTAAATGTACCATATAAATTGCTGGGGGTGTTGGTGCACGCAAGCCTGTTTTTAAAGTGAATGATTCCCTTCACTGCCATATGGTTTTATGATTGAAGAGCATTTTGGATTGGACCCAAAGCCATTGGTGGCTTGCCAAAACTGAAGTGCAAAATGAAGGAGGTACAGAGGATGCATTTTTGTTCTCTGAAAACCTCTGGCCAAACTAAATCTTATTTGTGTGCATTCATTTATAAAGCTGAATCTAAATCATACATTGACAAAATGCACCTTCCCTTCCTTTTCTTCATTAGAACAATAGTTTGAGTTGTTTTATTCATTTGATTCTAGAGCACTTAGGCCAGGAATGGTGAACATCTGGCTTTCAAGATGTCTGACTGGAACTTCCCTCAGCCCTAACCAGCATAGCCAATGGTGAGGCATGCTGGGAACTGCAGTGCACCAACAACAGCTGGAGGCCCACATGTTTTTCATCCCTGAGCTATTGATGGATAAACCCTACTGTGCTTAATTTGAAATATGCTGGAACTGGAACAATTGAGTAGAAGTCTCCTTCTTTGGAGTTTTTTAAACAGAGGCTGGATGACCATCTGCTGGGAGTGCTTTGATTGTATATTGCTGTAGGGCAGGGAGCTGGACTAGATGACTCTCGTGGTCTCTTCCAACTCTATGATTCTATGATAAAGCATTGCTAAAGCCATCTCTATCTGATCACATACCTGATGGGAGATAGGTGAAATAAAACACAATTAGTTAGATTCTTTTAGAGAGCCAGTGTGGTGTACTGGTTTGAGTGTTGGACTAAGACTCTGGGAGCTCTGTTAATATATATTCTGAAGACCTGATCTCCTTCATGTCTGAGACCCATATACTCATGATGGCTGGTCATCATGGAGTCCTCAGGGAGTTTCAGAAAAGAAAATGATTGTAATATTCCAAGCCAGGACCTGCCTCTTCCATTATAGACTTTCACCCCTCAAGGAGAAGGTAGAGTCTGAGAAACGTGAACAGGACACTTAAAGCTTCCATTGGTTCCTTGGTGTTATTGGAGTAAGTAGTTCCCTTGAAGTTTTTCATGAGAATGGGCTTCCTTTTGAGATTGGAACAGGGCATCTTGGTACTGAATATGAAAGCTTTTAGTTGCCAACTTTAATTTCCAAGATTTTTATCATTCTTATGATTTTACTTGTGTTTAAATTCTGTCATGAGGTATTAGATTTATTTATTTATTTAGATATTTATACCCCACTCTTCAGCCACAAAGGTTCCCAGAGTAGCTAACAAATTGTTTAAGCAACAGCAATTTACACATCTACACCACATTAAGCAGCTTCCAAGGTGAGTTAGTTAATTGCCCCCACAAGCCGGGTACTCATTTTACCCACCTATGAAAGGATGGAAGGCTGAATGAACCTTGGGAGCCCTTGAGATCAAACTTGCAATGTGGTGACTTGCAATTCTGGCACTTAACCACTGCCCCACCAGGGCTCCCTAAATTACAGTACTGGTTGTGATTGTTACCATTTTCAGATGCAAAGTAGATATGAACAAGGACTGCACCCATGGTCTCAGCCCTAAATCAGTCTCCAGCTCTGTCCTTCTATTCATGTCCTAGCATGGACATTTCAGGCAGAGAAATGTCCATGCTAGAAACCTGTATATGTATAATTTATCTTGAGTTCTATTCAAACAGAGTTCCAGAGAATCTGGGGAAATCTACACATGTAAATCTTTGTGTACCCATGTATTCATGTAGAGCAGGAGTGGACAAAGTGTGACCCATCAGCTGCATGCAACCCCAAGAGCCACTTTGTGGCCCCCAGGGTCTCCTAGGGCTTGTCTACATGGGCCAATTCAAACTATCTCATCTTGTTTTCACAGCAAGCTGTTGACACAATGTACAGGTTTAATCCAGGTCTTTTCAGTGACTTGGGGCTTTAATCCAGAGCAAAAGTGTTGGGATTTGCTCTGGATTTGAGTGGGAAATCCAGATATGTGTGTGTGTGTGTGTGTACTCCATAGGGATGTCAGTGTGGGGCCGGGGAAGGAGTTTTGGTGGGTGGGCGGAAGAGTTCAGGAGGAGGCTCCCTTGGCCAGGTGACTTTTCCTGCTAGGAAATACCTGTTTCAATTTCACTTTTTAGCAGTTTCTTCATCACTGTTTATTTTACATATCCAGCAGTTGTTTGGATAAGTACATAACAGCATACCAGCATACTCATATGGATTGGTGCCTTGCAGCAATGCAGACATATGTACATTTGCATGAATGATGATGGTGGGGGAGGATGGAGCGGCCACAACCGTGTGGCCACGTATACTGTGATTTATCAGACCAGGGTGAGTTCAAAAGGAAAAACTGTATGGACAGTGCTCCCAAACTCACCTTGGTATGTCCTAAACATTAGCAAGACCTTCCTGACAGTAAGAGCTTTTTGGCAGTGGAATGCATTGCCTTGGTGTGTGGTGGATTCTCTTTCTTTGGAGGTTTTTAAGCAGAGGCTGGATGGCCATCTGTTGGGAGTGCTTTACTTGTTTATTCCTCTATGGCAGGGGGTTGGTCTAGATGGCCCTTGTGGTCTCTTACAACTCTGTGATTCTATGATTCTATGTGGACATGCCCGTGGTTGCTATGGACCAGGATAACTCAGAGGTAAACTGGATTTTCCTGTCAGTGTAAATGAGCCCCTAGACATCATTAAAAAAAATCAATAAAATATGCCCTCTATAGAGAGCATTGGGGGCATTTTAAACATTTTTTTTACCTCCTCTGGGCCCCTTTAGGCCCAAGAGAGACCTTTTTCTAAAGGCTTGTCTAGATGAGGCAACATAATGTGGATTGGTTCGCAGTAACGCCAATTCACAGCAGCACCCATTTGTCTCTGCAGTTTTTTTGGCAAGATCGCTGATATGTGAAGCTATCTGTGTTTGAAGTTCACACAGAGGCATGCGTGCAAGTCAAGATGGTGGCCACAAATGAATTACTTGTGTTTTTATTCTCCATAAGTTGCTGCCACCAAACAGTATTTTAAAAAAAAAGTAAATCTAAGGTGTGGAAGTGTGACCTTCTGCTTAAATAAGCTTTAAAAACTGTTTTGTTTCCTCAGTGCTGCGAAAAGCACAGTCACTACTGTGAAAGCCCAATATGGTGGTGCTGGCAACTTTGTTGCTGGCAAGCTCCATCCTTGTGCACATCCAACCGACCAGCTTTCCACTTCCGCTCTTATCCGGGAATGCACTGTGATCTGAATCATTTGTCCCAGTGAGCAGGAATGTGTATTTTCCTTGCATTATTTTAAAAAAAACTTCAGCATTTTAGCTCCCCTCTCTGAATATGGCAAATCACCACGGGATCCCATTTAGACAAAGATATTCTCCTCAAATTTTACAAGGAGCATTTTCATAATTTAGACAAGCCCTAAAACAGGAAGTAAATAGGAAGTGACTACCTGTTGCTAACAAAGGTCTCTCCTAGGCCTAAACTGGTCCACCACCACCAACAACATGGTGAAAATGCTCTCATACCTCTAGAGTGCATTTGGAATCATTAGGGGGTAAATAATTGATTTTATTGTAGGGGATATGGTGATGGGGTGCAGCCCTCCAAGTTCTGGGGTCCCCTAGCCTCCCACAGTTGATCATCTCTAACAGAGGCTTCCTCACCTCAGGTGTACACATAAGTGGTGGGCAAACTAGCCAGAAGCCAGTTTCATTGGGGGTGGAGAAAAAGATGGGTCTCAGCACCCTTTCTCCTGCTTTGTCCCTTCACAAAAGTAATGCATGAAGGGGGTTAAGGTGAGCCATCCTGAGAATGAGACACTTCCACCTGAAAGAGAAATAGTTTAAGTAAGCTTTAATATGTAAGTAACATAATTATTAGGCACCTTTCTAGATCAAGGGAAGTAATAGTGCCACTCTATTCTGCTTTGGTCAGACCTCACCTAGAATACAATGTACAGTTCTTGGCACCACAATTCAAGAAGGATATTGAAAAACTGGAATGTGTCCAAAGGATGGTGGGAGGTCTAGAAGCCATGCCCTATGAGGAGTGGCTTAGGGAGCTGGGTATGTTTAGACTGGAGAAGAGAAGGTTTAAATTTTTGAAGGGATGTCATACTGAGGATGGAGCAAGCTTGTTTTCTGCTGCTCCAGAGACTAGGACACAGAGCAATGGGTTCAAACTACAGGAAAAGAGATTCCACCCAAACATTAGGAAGAACTTGCTGACAGTAAGAGCTAATCGACAGAGGAATGCACTGCCTCTGAGTGTGGTGGAGTCTCCTTCTTTGGAGGTTTTTAAGCTGAGGCTGGATGGCCATCTATTAGGAATGATTTGATTGTGTATTCCTGCATGGCAAGGATTGGATGACTTGTGGTCTCTTCCAACTCTATGATTCAATGAGTCTATGATTCTAGTTAACATATTTCCAACATTAGCAGCAGAAAAGGTCCCAAAGATTTGAACACACCTTCAAAAGGCTTACGTTTGAACTTGTGGGCCAATGCCTAATCAGGTTTCTGAGCATCCTTTGTAATAAAACTTTTCCAATAAATTGTTTGGCATATTTATATTAGCCTCTTGTGTTTATCTACAAGATGACTTTATACGCCCTGAGGCTGGGATCCTTGCCTAATCCCATGTTGTTATGATTTGTTTGGTTTTTTATCTCTTTCTGAGAAGATTTATACCCTGAAACTCCTTCAGTGGCATTAACAAAGATTTGATAACACTGGCGATAAACTGGGTAGGCTGCTAAGTTTCTTATAAAACTTCATTACAGATGAAATTAATCATGGAGGGTTTTAATGCATGGAGAAGGTGGCCACATCTGTTTGATAGGCTGTGCTCAAAGACCTTAGACAAGCTTTATATCATCCTAGTTTATATGATAATAAAAAAAATTATAGCAAAAGACCAAGGTCATATCATAACATGCCAGCAACAGCAAGGTTTTCTGGGAATATTTATCTCCCTAGAACGCTTACCTCAGCTATATGACACAATGCTTTCTTAATGATAAAATGTCATGGGCAGTCCTCCAGACAATTGATTCTTTATTCATATCTCTGAAGAGTTGCATACACTGGGAGTGGAGAATGTGTGGCTCTCCAGGTGTTTTTGGACTCCAGCTCCCATCATCCCTAGTCAGCATAGCCAATGAGATGATGGGAGTGTTTCAACAATATCTGGAGTTTCACACATTCCCAATTCCTGCTCTGGACAGATACTGACACTTTAATCAAGTTGGTATCTCTTGCCAAAGGGCACACACCGGCCTCCAAAGGTGTAAATAAACTGACACTTGCATGCTGGAACATCAGAACCATGCAAGACTCTGAAGATAGTGGACGGCCTGAGCGTCGTTCTGCCCTAATAGCCCTTGAACTATCACGGCTTAATATTGACATCGCTGCTCTTAGTGAAGTTCGCTTCCATGAGGAAGGCAGCCTTAAAGAACATGGCGCCGGCTACACACTTTACTGGTCTGGCAAACCCAAAACTGAAAAACATCTGTCAGGAGTAGGCTTTATGATTAAAAACTCCATTGCCTCCAAACTCGAAACCTTGCCAACAGGACACTCTGATCGCATTATTTCCTTACGCCTCCCACATGTTGTTCTCTTTAGTATATATGCCCCAACTATGCAAGCTGACCCTGTAGAGAAAGACAAATTCTACACAGACCTACGCCAACTCATACAAAAAGTCCCTGTAGAAGATAAAATTATTATCCTTGGTGACTTCAACGCCAGAGTAGGAAAGAACTCCGAAGCCTGGAAAGGTGTCTTAGGCAAGCATGGTGTTGGAAATTGCAATGATAACGGACGCCTCCTGCTAGAGTTCTGTGCAGAACAACAGCTGACTATTACAAACACAATCTTTCAGCAGAAAGATAGCTTGAAGACAACCTGGATGCATCCCCGATCCAAACATTGGCACCTCATTGACTACGTTCTAGTCCGTCAGAGAGACATTCGTGATGTCCGTCATACCCGAGTGATGCCCAGTGCAGAATGCCAAACAGATCATCGCCTTGTCAGATGTAAACTAAATCTTCATCTTAAGTTCAAACCTAAGAGGGGTGGCATCTTAAAGAAGAGACTCCAAGTCAACAATCTTCAACAAGCTACCATGAGAGACAACTTCCAGGCAAATCTACAAACGAAACTTGAAGACCACCCTACAGATCCTTCTCCTACAGTGCTTTGGCAACATATCAAAAACAGTATCCTCCAGTCTGCAGAAGAATCCCTTGGCTTCTCCCACAAGAAAAATCAAGACTGGTTTGATGAAAACAACCAAGAGATCCAGGAACTGTTGGCAAGGAAGAGAGCTGCTCACCAGGCATACCTCGCCCAGCCAACCTGTCATGTAAGAAAAGCAGCTTTCCGCCTCACATGTAGCAAACTACAACAAAAACTCCGAGACATGCAGAACAAGTGGTGGATCAGTATAGCAGAAAAGACACAACGCTGTGCAGATCTGGGTGATCATAGAGGATTTTATGAAGCTCTTAAAGCAGTGTTTGGACCTACTTATCAGGTCCAAAGCTCCTTATACAGTACAGATGGTCAAACATTAATTACTGATAAAGCCTCCATCCTAAATCGTTGGGCTGAACATTTTCAAAGTCTCTTTAGCGCCAACCGAGTAGTCCAAGCCTCAGCTATCCAAGATATGATACAAAAACCAATGAAAAATGAATTGGACATAGCTCCCACTTTGGAAGAGACCTTTAAGGCCATACAGCAGATGAAAAACGGCAAGGCAGCTGGGATTGATGGAATCCCACCTGAAGTTTGGAAACACGGAGGTCATGCACTCCACGAAAAATTCCACGAATTCCTTGTGAATTGCTGGGAAAAAGGGGAACTGCCATCAGACCTCCGAGATGCAGTCATCATCACCCTGTACAAGAAAAAAGGAGCAAAATCCGACTGCTCAAACTATCGAGGCATAACACTGCTCTCTATTGCTGGAAAAATCCTTGCAAGGATACTCCTGAACAGGTTAGTTCCTGCTATTGCAGAAGAACTTCTCCCTGAAAGCCAATGTGGCTTCAGAGCCAATAGGAGTACTACAGACATGGTATTTGCCCTTAGGCAACTGCAAGAAAAATGTAGGGAGCAGAACAAGGGTCTCTATGTAACATTTGTCGACCTCACCAAAGCCTTTGACACTGTAAGTAGAAAAGGTCTGTGGCAGATCCTGGAAAGACTAGGATGCCCCCCCAAATTCCTTAAAATGATTATCTTGCTACACGAGGGACAGCGTGGTCAAGTCAGATATGGCGATGCTCTTTCAGAGCCCTTTCTAATAACTAATGGAGTGAAGCAAGGTTGTGTTCTTGCACCAACTTTATTTACAATCTTCTTTAGCATGATGCTCCAAAGGGCTATGGCAGAGCTTGAAGAAGACGACGGCATCTATATACGCTACCGTACTGATGGTAGCTTGTTTAACTTAAGCCGTCTGAGGGCTCACACTAAGACTCTAAACTATCTAGTCCGTGAGCTGCTCTTCGCCGATGATGCTGCCCTTGTTGCCCACACAGAAGGAGCTCTGCAGCGCCTAACATCCTGCTTTGCAACAGCTGCAGAGCTGTTTGGGCTAGAAGTCAACCTGAAGAAAACAGAAGTTCTTTACCAGCCTGCACCACAGGACGAACACCACCATCCCCACATTGCCGTCGGCAAATCTGTGCTCAAGTCCGTTCAGCAGTTCACCTACCTGGGAAGCATCATCTCCTCAGATGCCAAGATTGACAAAGAGATCGATCACAGATTAGCAAAGGCATATAGTGCATTTGGAAGACTTCACAAAAGAGTCTGGAGCAATAAACACCTGAGGCAAAGCACAAAAATCAGTGTGTATAGAGCCATCGTACTGTCTATCCTCCTTTATGGATCTGAAACATGGGTCACCTATCGCCACCACCTACGACTCCTCGAGCGCTTTCATCAGCGCTGTCTACGCACAATCCTAAATATACACTGGACTGACTATGTGACGAATGTTGCTGTCCTTGAGCAAGCAGGGATCACCAGCATTGAGGCCATGATATTGAGAACACAGCTGCGCTGGGCAGGGCACGTTTCTAGGATGGAGGACCATCGCCTCCCAAAAATACTACTCTACGGTGAACTCGCCACGGGTCAGCGTAAGAGGGGCGCTCCAAAAAAGCGATACAAAGACTCCCTGAAACAACATCTCAGGCTTGGCCAAATTGATCACCAACAGTGGTCCGCCCTGGCCTCACATCGGGAGGCATGGAGACGCACTATCCACAATGCTGCAGCCTTATTTGAGAACTCACGACGAACAAGTCTTGAAGAGAAACGACAACGCAGAAAGAATCACAACCCAAAAACATCACCCAAGGAGACCTTCTGCTGTGCTTTTTGCAACCGGACTTGTTTATCTCGGATTGGCCTTTTTAGTCATCAGCGCGCTTGCAGAAAGCGCGGGATGAGTCCTTCCTGAATCTTCGTTTGCGAAGAAAAGCCAGAGAGAGAGGATCTCTTGCCAGCTGATTCATAATAGGTATGGGACAAACTCCTGTCCCATCTAAGATCAAAATCAGTACCCTGAACGTAGACATTTCCAGAACTGGGTTAAGCCATACTAAGATGGTTTCCAAGTCTGTTCTGTATACAGACTGAATAGGTTTGAGTTCTCCTGCACACTGAACACTTAATTTCTCATAGAGCTCAGCTGAAATAGTAAGAATTCCATTTTATTGAGGGTCAGCGTTATAAACATTAGCATCAGGTTTAATGTGCATTTCTTATATATTTTGAACCCAAGGAGAATTCCAGTGCCCCTCACTCTGAATGAGGCCAACCCACTGAAAACCTGGGACTTTGCTTCTCTGCATCAGGACTCACCAAAAAGTGGTATGGGAATTTATTTTTGTCTTAATGCATTACATTTACCAGAACAAGGCGGGGGGGAATATCCCAATGATGAAAAGCAATAGATTTACTTGGACAATTTTTGTCTGTTTAAAAACAAAAACAAAGCGCAGATGACAAATGGCTGAAATTCCAGGACAAGGTTTACAGTTCTTCAAGTGACCAGTGTTTTAAATTGTTTGGGTTGTTGATTCACTTTCTTGTAGATGCTGTAGCAAAACGTGTATCTGGAAGTCTTAAGTATCCTTACCTGATATATGTAGTTTAATAAACACTTTGAAATAATAACCCTGTGATTCCAGAGCCAGTGCAAAGAAGACTTTGGGTCTATGATTCTATGGGTGGCATCCTATTGAGTAGTCACAAATTTGTAAGCTAGATGTACACATTCATAACTGCTTGGTATTCGTATTTATGATCAAGAGGCTATTGCCCTGATTGCATACACCCGCCCCCCAACCTACCTTAACAGCCAGCAGCCACACCAAAGAATGGAGGGCTGTTCTGTTCATTATCCAGGTGTAGCAGAATGAAGTTTCCAGTTCCTCCCTCCAGTGATCTCCAGTGTGATAAGAGGTTGTGACAGAGGTCCTGCGTCTGATTGTCGCAGCACAGATCTCTGGCAGGAGAGGACTGGAAATATCCTGCTGTGCTCCAATCACCAGCAGAACAGATGTCCATCACTCACTGTGGCCGATGGCCATTAAGGTAGGTTTGTGGGGGGCCAGGTCAGCAGACAATATGCAGTTATGCATTCCTGACTATGGAGATTTTCACACAGGGAAAGTAACCCCTGGGGAGATTGGGAGAGAAACAGGGCTGTTCTGGTTGCAGTGCTCCATTTCGTATGACCCCTTCCTTCTCCCAATCTCCTATCATCCTCCCTCCGTCCTACTTCCATTTCCCTCCCACTATGTTCCGCTATTTTTTTTACTAACGAAGAACTTTTGTTAGAAAAAAATAGCAGGAGGGAAATGGAAGCAGCATGGAGGGAGGATGACGGGAGATCGGGAGAAGGAAGGGGGCGTGCGAAACAGAGTGCTGCAACCAGAACAGCCCCGTTTCTCTCCCAATCTCCCCGGGGGTTACTTTCCCTGTGTGAAAATCTCCTATGTCTGTGATGTACGATCTCAGCCCATGTTCCTGGTAGATGGCAGCCTTCGCTCACAACAGGCCTTTTATCTCTATAGATGCATGCGTGTTTGGGTTGGGGAGGTTATCATCACTGAAGCCATAAGGACCTCAAATTATAGTGTATTAAACATGCTATAACCTCTTCTTTCTGCTTCTGACCAAAGAGTCAACCAAAATGTCCTTATTTCTAATGAGGCTTATGCTGATACCTTCCTGGGCTTGGTCTTGTTAATTTCAGGTTTTCGCATGGACACAGAACATGATTGAACATCTTGACATTTATGGAATAAAAATAAAAATAAAGAGGTGCTTGTTAAAGGCGCTTCCTCCCAACTTAATTAACGCCAAAAAGCCTTTAGGTGTTCCACCAAGTACATATTCAAACAGCTGTCCTTTGGGCTGGAATGAAAGTAAATGAGAAGTGAGCTTCAATAAAACCAATGGACTATGACTTCTTCCGAACACAACTATAATGAAATGTTACTGCCATAATATCCAGCTAAATAAAGACTGGAGGGATGACTGGGGCAGCTGCAACACCAGATGCACGCAGGATCAGGGGCACTGCACAATGCTATCGCTGAGTAAACACCAAGTAGGAGATAATGTTTCTACACCTCCCCAGTTCCCGTGAAATTGGGTTTTTTGTTATTCTAAGAGCAAAAGCTGATAATCTTCTCAGTGTAAAATGAGTGGCAGTAATTGGTCCATAAACTGGTATCATAAACTACCATTAGTCATTAGCCAGAACAGCTTTAGAGATTACATGCTACCCTGATAGGAATGTTGTTATTTGCACAAATATTCCACTCGCCCTCCCCATAATATTATGTGTCAGTGAAAGAACCAGGGATGGTTGTCTGGGTTATTGTACAGCTATTAGCTTGTGTTCCTCAGAGACTGACCTTTTTTTCCCAGTTCCACACTACCAATTAGCCTTCCCTCAACCCCATCTCTTTACTCCATTATTACATGCATACTTTACCTTTGTTCTGTTTTGGCTTAGGCTGGTACCAGATGCAACACTATGGGATTTCTGGAGGATAATGCTATCAGTCCCATCCACAGTGAGTTTCTCCTGTCACAGTTACATATTGGGTGGCAAGTCTAGAACAGTTCAGCAATTCATGTTAAATGTGTATGAATGCGTTCCTAGAGCTATGGTATATGTGCTGCTTGAAAAAAGAACTTAGGAAAAGGGTACTTCTTGTAGGAAGGGATAACTCACCCTATCTGGTCAATTTCAGTTTCACACCTCTTCATTCATTCTTAGAATCATAGAATCATAGAATTGTAGAGTTGGAAGAGACCACGAGGGCCATCCAGTCCAACCCCCCTGCCACGCAGGAAATCTTGATCAAAGCATCCCCGACAGATGGAAATCCAGCCTCTGTTTAAAGACCTCCAAGGAAGGAGACCCCACCATGCTCCGAGGGAGTGCATTCCACTGCCGAACATCTCTTACTCTCAAAAAGTTCCTCCTCATGTTGAGATGGAATCTCTGTTCCTGGAGCTTGCGCCCATTGCTCCGTGTTCCAGTCTCTGGAGCAGCAGAAAACAAGCCCGCTCCATCCTCAGCGTGACACCCCTTCAAATACTTAAACAGGGCTATCATATCACCTCTTAACCGTCTTTTTTCCAGGCTAAACATACCCAGCTCCCTAAGTCTCTCCTCATAAGGCATGGTTTCCAGACCTTTCACCATTTTAGTTGCCCTTCTCTGGACATGCTCCAATTTGTCAATATCCTTTTTGAATTGTGGTGCCCAGAAATGGACATAATATTCTAGGTGAGGTCTGGCCAAGGCAGAATAGAGCAGCACTATAATTTCCCTTGATCTAGATACTATACTTCTATTGATACAGCCCAAAATCATATTGGCCTTTTTAGCTGCCGCATCACATTGTTGACTCATGTTCAATTTGTGGTCTACTAGGACTCCTAGATCCCTTTCGCACTTAGTCTCATTCAGCCAGGTCTCTCCCATTCTATATCTATGCATTTCATTTTTCTACCCTAAGTGCAGTACTTTACATTTCTCCGTATTGAATTTCATTTTGTTAGCTTTGGCCCAGCTCTCCAGTCTATCCAGGTCATTTTGATTTTTGATCCTGTCCTCTAGGGTATTAGCTACTCCTCCTAATTTGGTGTCATCTGCAAATTTGATAAGTATGCCCCTAATTTCCTCATCCAAGTCATTGATAAAGATGTTGAATAGCACTGGGCCCAGGACAGACCCCTGTGGCACCCCACTGGTCACATCTTTCCAAGACGAAGAGGAGCCACTTCTGAGCACCCTTTGGGTTCAGCTGGTCAACCATTTCTGTGTTAATTATTTATTCTTAAGTCTCCACAAAATTTTGTATGCATAAATAAGTAGTTTTGAAAGTATTTCCTCACACGTCTCAGAATTATAAATGCTTTATCTATATATACACATTTTTTTAAAAAAAATCAACTTGATTGTGACAGTTGGAGAAGAGTGAAATGCAAGGGATAGATGCATTCTGATCTGTATATTAGTGAGGGAGGTGTGGATCAGTTTCATTCACATGGAAATGCATGAAGACTGAATGCCAAAAGCCCCAGTATCTTCAAGCTAGTTAAAGCCAATATTTTGCATTCTGAGTTGAATTCCTGCATTGAGAGATGTATTATAAAATTCCACCATGTCTGCAATATGAAACACTTTCACCTTTCTTTCCACCAGACTCACCTTACTCTTGTGTCTCCTTCCACACCCATGTAGTGGCAAGTGGAGAGTGGGGGGAAAGCTGTGTGACTATAGCTACATAAACAAGAATGATGTCTTCTTCCAGGACAGCTAAAAAAGTCAATGTAATTTAAGGCTGCATCAATAGAAATATAGTGTCTAGATCAAGGGAAGTACCGTAGTAGTGCCACTCTATTCTGCTTGGTCAGACCTCACTTTGAATACTGTGTCCAGTTCTGGGCACCACAATTCAAGAAGGACATTGACAAGCCGGAACATGTCCAGAGGAGGGTGACCAAAATGGTAAAAGGTCTGGAAGCCATACCCTATGAGGAGTGGCTTAGGGAGCTGGGTATGTTTAGCCTGGAGAAGAGACATTAATGTCATGGATATCAACCTTTCTAATCTACGCGAATAGAAAGGACAATTAGCAGAGCTTGCAGCAGAAACATGAGGAAAGAGAGGCCCCAATTTGCATACTTGGTGTAAAAACATGGAGACAGGCAAAATCCAGTCCTTTGAAGGCTTTATTGTAGTAACTAAAACATGCTACTGAAAACAGAATACATCTTTGGCTATTTTACTAGCCAGGCATCAAAATTAGTGGGGGAAAAAAATCATCTTGAGTTTCTCTGTGTCAAACCAGAACCTCCTGCATCTAACAAGCAGCCTCAGTGTACAGACACAGACTGACAATAATAATCACACACTACAAACTGCAAGACAGTAACATAAACACATCTGAGGCCTCACTGAGGCCTAGTGAGACAGTGGTCTTTTGCCTAGGTGAAAAATCATCATGGACATAATATGACTCCAATGCCCATTTTTCTTGACAATTAAATGGTGACTTGATACCCATGTTTAAATACTTGAAAGGATGGCATATTGAAAAGGGAGCAAGCTTGTTTTCTGCTGCTCCAGACATTAGGACATAGAGCAATGGACTCAAACTACAGGAAAAGAGATTCCACCTAAACATTAGGAAGAACTTCCTGATAGTAAGAACTATTCAATAGTGGAATACACTGCCTTATAGTGTGGTGGAGTCTCCTTCTTTAGAGTTTTAAAACAGAGGCTGGATGGCCATCTGTCAGGCATGTTTTGATTGTGTATTCCTGCAAGGCAGAGAATTGGACTGGATGGCCCTCATGGTCTCTTCCAACTCTATGATTCTATTATTCTATGATGAGCAGAGCTAAGGGTTTACAGCTTCTCAACTTATAGAAATTCAGGGCTATATTTGTGTGTTGCAGGGGTGACACTTCAAAGCACGCTGTTTCCATATCTTCCATGCCAACTAAATGCAGTGATGCTGACTGGCTAAAATGGTCAAGGACCAGCTAAACTGATATTAGGCAGGCTACAGCTGTATTGAATCCAAGCCTCCCTCAGCTTAGGGAAGCTGGAAATTACTCATTACTGGGGATGAAAGAATATTGGAAAATATTTGAAAAATGGGCGGAAAACATGTTTTTCAAGGGCCAGGAAATGATGATGAGAAGAGTCCAAACTGACTAGAACATTCACTGTCCAGGACAGTGTATGAAAAATTCATACCTGATTATGGTTTGGGGTTGTTGGGGTTTTTTTGGGTGTGTGTGTTCATTTTGCAGAAAACATCATTTTTTTTCATGTACAGCAAATATTTCTGCACAAAAGTATCTTTTTCACTTAAGAAAAAAATATATTTTTGTCTTGAAATATTATCCTCTTCACAGAAAATGCTGTTTTCTGTGCAAAAACTGCTGTTTCTTCACATAACAATCAGATGTGAATTTTATGCAGAGTCAGTCTCACATGGCAAATAGTCTTGCAGTGAGAAGAAGATTGCTGAAATTACTTCTTGATTCCGAAGAAAACTGGCAAAAAATTACATCCTTACCCAGGACTATCTTTGTTCTGGTCTAACTCTGTTTAGGCATTGGGGCTGAATCATTGGGTTAGAGCAGCCTAATACCCTAAAGGCACTAAATCCCATCTGATCTTGGAAGCTAAGCAGGATTAGCCCTGATTACTACTTGGATGGGAGACCACCAATGAATAGTAGGTGCTGTAGTCTATATTTCAGATGAAGGAAGGGGCAAACCACTTCAGAGTATTCCTTGCCTAACAAAATCCTATGAAATCCATGGGGTTGCCATAAGTTGACTGGTGACTTGAAGGAACACAAACTAGGTTGGAGGAGTTTTGGCGCTGGCTTAAACCTATAGCATTGCTAGGTTGGAAAGTGTGACTGCACCAGAAGAAATTTGTTTCCAATCTTTTGCCTCTGTTTCCATCTGCCAGGCTGGTGAGTTCTTTTATCCTGTGAAAATAGGAACTGATACCTGATAGGGATCTCTCCATGCAATTGCTGCCTTGTATAAATTCATTACAAAATCATCATGTCAATTTAAGTGCTTTTAATTGTTTGATGATTCACAGCGATAAGTACTAAGATATTGTAATTGGATGCTGAATACATGTTGGAAACCGTCCCCAGAGCTGGCTCCTAAAAGACGAACTCTCATGTTTGATTCAAAATGTAATAAAGTCCATTTGTTATTCTCGTATTCTTCTCAGAGCTCCTCAAATAATGTGTCATACAATAGTTGACTACTACTACTACTATTACTACTATATATATAATAAAAACAATAATACTTGACTAGTTTTATTTTTCTACAGAATTGGATATTATGACTAAATATTAGGAAGAAGGGCATGCTTATGAAGTTTGTACATGACACTAAATTGGGAGAGGTACCTAATACCCCCGAGGACAGGATCAGAATCCAAAATGACCTTAACAGATTAGAAAGCTGGACCAAAACTAACAAAATGAACATCATCAGGGAGAAATATAGGATACTATGAGCCTGTGCAATGGATTTGTCTGGTGAAGTGCAGCGTGCACAGAACTGGCCTCACCCTTTAAACCAAAGGTTCATCTGCTGGCCTTGCAAGCATGGACTGTAGCAGTGAGGTCCTCGGGCTGTAGGTTTGATTAGAGTTTCCTTCTCTTAGATGGTTGACCTTACAGGGTTGGATGAGTACTATCTGCCCGGGTTTGGGATTAGAGTTTTCCTTCTCATAGGACGGTTGCCATAAGGCTAGAGACCCCATCCTGCCCTTTGACGCTCTTTGTCAGACCCTTCGGTTTTGACCTGTCTGGCATGAGAGACCCTACTGGTGGCTATTATGCCACTGCCAGCATAGCTCAAAACATCATTAGGTACGCAAGCCTCTCTCCCACGACAAGGGGGCGTCAATGGAGAGGAGGATACTACACTTGGGCAGTAAAAATGAAATGTGCAGATATAGGATGGGTGACACCTGTCTTGATAACATTGCATGCGAAAGGGATCTAGGAGTCTTAGTGGACCACAAGCTGAACATGAGTCAACAGTATGGTGCAGCAGATAAAAAAAGGCAAGCAGTTCTAGGCTGCATCAATAGGAGTACAGTATCGTGTCTAGTATAAAGAACACAGTGCGCTGGGCAGGGCACGTTTTTAGGATGGAGGACCATCGCCTCCCAAAAATACTACTCTATGGTGAACTCGCCATGGGTCAGTGTAAGAGGGGCACTCCAAAAAAGCGATACAAGGACTCCCTGAAACAACATCTCAGGTTCGGCCAAATTGATCACCAACAATGGTCCACCCTGGCCTCACATTGGGAGGCATGGAGACGCACTAGCCACAATGCTGCAGCCTTATTTGAGAACTCACGCCGAACAAGTCTTGAAGAGAAATGACAACGCAGAAAGAATCACAACCCAGAAACATCACCCAAGGAGACCTTCTGCTGTGCTTTCTGCAACCGGACTTGTTTATCTCAGATTGTCCTTTTTAGTCATCAGCACGCTTGCAGAAAATGCAGGATGAGTCCTTCCTGAATCTTTGTTTGCAAAGAAAAGCCAGAAGTAGTGTCTAGATTAAGAGAAGTAATAGCGCCACTCTATTCTGCTTTGGTCAGACCTCACCTGGAATACTGTGTCCGGTTCTGGGCACTACAGTTCAGGAAGGATATTGAGAACCTGGAACCCTCAGAGGAGGGTGACCAAAATGGTGGGAGGTCTGGAAGCCATGCCCTATGAGGAGCAGTTTAGGGAGCTGGGTGTGCTTAGCCTGGAGAAAAGAGGGTGAAGTGGTGACATGATAGCCATGTCTATATATTTGAAAGGATGTCACATTGAAGAAGGAGCAAGCTTGTTTTCTGCTGCTCCAGATACTGGAACACAGAGCAATGGACCCAAACTACAGGAAAAGAGTTTCCACTTAAACATTAGGAAGAACTTCCTGACAGTAAGAGCTAATCGACAGAGGAATGCACTGCCTCTGATTGTGGTGGAGTCTCCTTCTTTGGAGGTTTTTAAGCAGAGGATGGATGACCATCTGTCGAGAGTGCTTTGATTGTGTGTTCCTGCGGGGCATGGGGTTGGACTAGATGGTCCTTGTGATATCTTCCAACTCTATGGTTCTATGATTCTAAGAATGTCTGATGGTGAAAGCTGTACAGCAGTGGAATGTATTACCCCAGAAGAAAATGTTTTTTAAACAAAGTTAGATGGTCACCGCTCAGGGATGCTTTCGTTGTGGGTTCCTATACTGGCAGCTGGTTGGAGTAGATGGTCCTGAGGATCCCTTCTAGCTCTATGATTCTCTCATTCTCTGCCTCTACTGTTGGGTGCAGGTTGTTTATTTGCTCTGATCTTGTGCTAAATGGGATATACATTCAGATGTGTTTCCAAACCTGCATCTTCATCCCCATTCTGCCCGAGCTACGCATTACTAGCATTGAAGTAGAGCACAGAATACATTCACAGAAGTGTGGAAGTGTCTCTGGTAAATGACAGCTTTTTTCACAGATGACCACTGAGCCTCAAGACAATCCAGACCACCATGAGTTAAAATCCAAGCACAGTTTGTTGCAAAATCATATTCTGTGGCTTTGGGGTATGTAAGGCATTTTCACAAAGCCAAGATGAATCAATATGAGAGAATGCTGGCTTAAACACTAAGTTTCCCAAGTAAAAGGACAATGAAAAATATAAGCCACACGTAGCATTGTTGGAGCTCATTCTCATCATATACTTAAAAGTTTGGAAAATGTCTTCAAAATGAGGAAAAGTGGCTTTGCAGTTAAGACATGAGAGAGATGGTCATGAGAGATGGCTCAGCTTTTCAGGAGATCTCTAGAAATGTGTGACCTAAGAAGCTCATCATTTCTTTAAAGCAAGCAGATGCTGTTCTGACCACAGTTTATCTTTGAGATAAGCTGACATTTTTTTGTGTGTTATTTAGCTTGAGATGTACACATATTTATTTATTTTATTTTTGTGGAGGGGAGAGAGACTAGATTTTTTGGACTTTAACTCCCAGCAATGCCCAGCCAACATGTCCAAATGAATATAATCCCTCAGAACTAAGACTGGCATCCTCTTAATGACTTATGCAAATGTACATTCCATGACATAAATGGTGGCACATTTTTGTCTGATGTGGAAGCTTGCATTCTTCTTCAAGTTGTGGAAGCAGAATTGCATATGTGATGGCCTTGTGCATGTGGTCACATTGCCATTGTACAGTCTTTCAGACACCTCAGGAATAATAGAATCATAGAGCTGGAGGAGACCACAAGGGCCATCCTGTCCAACCCCCTGCCATGCAGGAACACCAATCAAAGCATTCCCGACAGATGGCCATTCAGTCTCTGTTTAAAAACCTCCAAAGGACACTCCACCACACTCAGTCAGTGCATTCCACTGCCAAAAATCTCTTACCATCAGGAAGTTCTTACTAATGTTTAGGTTGCATCTCTTTTCCTGCAGTTTGAACCCATTGCTCCACGTCCTAGTCTGTGGACAGCAAAAACAAGCCTGCTCCATCCTCAATATGACATCCCTTCAAATATTTAAACATGACTATCATTTCCCCTCTCAGCCTTCTCTTCTCCAGACTAAACATACCATGCTTCCCAAGCTGTTCCTCATAGGGCATGGCGTCTAGACCTTTCACCATTTTTGTCACCCCCCCACCCACCCTCTGGACATACTCTAGCATGTCAATATCCTTCTTGAATTGTGGTGCCCAGAACTGGATGCAGTATTCCAGGTGAGATCTGACCAAAGCAGAACACAGCTCCTCCTGCAGGTCAGCACAGCCTTCTGCAGAGGAAGCTCATTTATGGTCTGGGAAGAGGCAGAGACCCAGATGATGGCGTCACCAGCAAGCGCTGATGATGTGAGGTAAGGGGTGGGGGCGAAGAGTATAAAAGGCCCTCCATCCCTTAGCTCAGCCTCTTTTCAATTCGGCAATCTGCTGATCTTGACCTGGTTGAGAGCAGGGATTGAGGAAAGGAGCAGCAAGACAGCGAGCGATACGGACATGGGTGTCCTCCCAGGCTGGATAGCGTGGGCTGTGGTGGCTACCAGGCTTTGTCCTGTTGGTTTGATGGCCAGTGGCTGGGTGGGTGTCTCTCTGGGCTGAAAGAGTTTACCGCGTCGGCTGCCTGGCCTCGCGCTGGGCACACATTTCAACTTTCGGCTACTACAGCGCACTCAGGAGAAATTTAAAGGGGGGCATGGCCAGAACGACCATTGCACCTACGTGGCCGGGTGTCAGTTCTCGGTATTGTTCACAGGTGGACCTTGCTGTGTTAGGCCTGCTCAGCCTTAGAAAATTGTAAAGCCTGTGAACTTGGGGGGTTGACCAGGCTGGGGTTAGGCCACCACGAGCAGGCCAGTGAGACCTTGAAGGAGGCCTTGCACGCCTAGGGCAAGGCCTACAGTTATGCAGGCCAGATTCCTCCCCCTTAATACAATACAGTACAATTAATACAATACAATAATACAACAACAATAATAACATTAGTAATAATAATAGTAATAAGATTGGATTACATTGTTACTGGCTGGATTGCTTGCTGGAGGCCCGGCTGGGCCCCTTATTGGGCCAGGGTAGGGTCCATCACAGCATTTGGGAATTTACAGAATATACTTCATATAATAAGACTAATAATAATAATAATAATAATAATAATAATGTGTGAATCATTTTATAGAGTCCCTTAACCTGAAGCCTCAACAGGGTCGGGTAACAGGACTAATATAACAACTGATTAAATCCAGATCCAGTTTGCTTTTGGAAGCTAAGCAGGTTCGGCCCTGGTTGGTATTGGATGTTAGACCACCATTAAAAATTTAGGGCGTTGATACTGATTGGACAAGGTTAACTACTATCAGTGGCTGATTGAAGACTAATTTGTGAAGATTGTGGCAGGCCAGCCTCACAAGTTGGGAGCAGGCATGGTAAAAGCACTTCACACTAATGGCCCCAAAGAAGGGGAAAGCTGGGGGGAAGGATAAAGCCCCCGCACCCAAGTGGACAGCGCCTTCCACACTGCCTCCTTTGTCGAGTGATGAGGAGGAGGACATACCATGGCAGGCAATCCTAGATAGGATACAGCACTTTGAGAGGCTTCAAGGGGTAGAAGGAGCGGTTGCAGTGCCGAAGCAACAGTGTCCTAAGGGAAAAGGCAATTTGGCTAACCAGATAATTGCCTGTTTAGATGCCCTGGAGAAGACCATCCATGAAGGTGATGAGTCAGGATCTCAGCCACTCGATAATGCTCCTGAGCAGCTGGCTAAACCAGATGTGGAATCTGCTCTAGATGCGGTCCTGAATCCATCAGGTGAGCTCCCTTCTGACACAGGACCCCCTTTCTCAGGCTATTCTTGGCCATGGGGTGTGTGGTCACCATTTACACCCACTAATACAACACAGGGGTGGGGATCACAAGGAGCACACAACAGATGGCCTATGGCCCAGCATCCCCTTAATTGAGTGCCACCCCAGTGGTCTCCATGGGGCCCATATACTTTAGGGGGCCTGGGAGGACCCATATCTAGTAAGTCATCCCTACCCGAGCCTTCACAGGCCCCAGGGTATGACTCCATTGCATACTGAGCTATCCCCTTTGGGGAAATGTCCCTACCTTTAGGCGACCATTTATTACAGTCCACTAGGGACAAAATACTTAAAAGGGAGTATGTAGATGATTTCTCCTATTATATAGAGAACTAGAAAAGAAAGATAAGGATGAACTGGATGACAAAGAAAAAGAAAAACTTAAGAAAAGGAAAGTGGAAAGGAATTGGTTGAACTGGCTGTCGGGGTTTTTAACCATGGCACCTGTTATTGCTAAGGCATGCGGCAGCTTTTTTCCAATGCATAGACATAATCCACATGGTATATGTGGATTTTTCTGGCCCCGCATGGCCTTTATATGACAAAGCCTTTCGTATGCAGGTGGCAATATATCCAGTGCTACGCTGCAATATGATGCACCAACAGTTATGGATGCAATTGATGAAACCAGCACGACCAATTCAGGGTGAGCAAACACACTGTGGCCACTTGATTAAGACTTCATAATAATAATGATGATGATAATAAAATTTATTTCTATCCCGCCCCTCTGCAATGCAATTGGGGTGGCTTAAAATATAAAAACTCCATAATTACAGTACCCTAGCCCACCCACCCCTAAAATAATATTAAATTATAAAGGATTAAAAACATACAATAATTAAAAATATATTAAATTAGAAAAAAATAAAACATACAATAATTTTAAAAATCCAATTGCAGCTCAGAGGGAAGGACAGCCAAGTCTTGGCCCAGGATACCTATTCAGGAAAGGCCTGCCAGAAAAGATCCATCTTGACAGCTTTTTTAAAACTGTCTAAGGTGGTAATAAGTTGGATCATTGCAACTTCAGCTCTTGGGACAGCCAGAGTCCTGTCTGGGCCCAGTTTGGGACAGACACTGTTGTGCTTGGAGTTCAGTTCACATGTAACCTGTTCAACAAAGCCCTGCAGATTCAGTCATGAATGCTCTATTTGCGGGGCTTCTCATTCCTTTTGCAACTGCCCAAGAGGGAAGGGTCTGTTCAAGGGGTATAGAGGAGGGCAGGGTGGGGTTAAAAGAGGTGGCACCCCCAGCCAACCTCAGAAAGGGCCCCAGCCCAATTAAATTAGATGTGTTAGACAAGTGGCTGCAATTGTATCCTAACAGGCCGGAAGCTGCTTACATATCACAGGGTTTTAATTTTGGTTTTTGCATTCCATTTCAAGGGATAAGACACCCCTATCAGGTGCACAATTTGTTATCATTTAGGGGCAAGGAAGCTATAGTTATGAAAAATATCCACAAGAAGGTAGCAGAAGGAAGAGTAGTTGGTCCATTCAGCCAACCTCCTGCCCCCAACCTTCAGGTTTCACCACTTGGCATAGTTCCCAAAAAGGCGCCAGGGGAATTTAGGTTAATTCACCACCTGTCCTACCCGAGGGAGGAGTCTGTTAATGACTCCATCCCAGCGGAATTATGCATGGTTAAATATACTTCCTTCGATGCTGCCATAAGGGAGGTGCATCGACACGGGCTGGGAGCTGAGATGGCCAAATGCGACATTACATCAGCATTCTGCCTTCTCCCAGTACATCCAGAAGATTTTGAATTGTTGGGTTTTCAATTTGAAGGGGGGTTCTGTATGGACCGTGCTTTACCCATGGGCTGTTCTGTCTCTTGCAAGGCATTTGAGACTTTCAGCACCTTTTTGGAATGGGCATTAAAAGTTAGGACAGGGATGAGAGGGGTTGTTCATTATTTGGATGATTTTTTATCTATTGGCCAAACCGGTTCAGGGGCATGCAGCCATTTCCTGCAACAGTTTGAGCAGATGGCAGGGGAATTGGGGGTCCCCTTAGCACCCGAAAAGACTGAGGGCCCAGCTCAACAGTCGACCTTTCTAGGCACTGAGATTGACTCCGTCAACCAACATGTTGTTTGGCAGCCGCTAAGGTAACAGAGTTGCGGGAGCAGGTTTGCACCTTTAGGGGAAGACATAAGGCTACTTTGAGGGAATTTCAGGTTCTGATTGGACATCTGAATTTCACCTGCAAGGTGGTGGCCCCAGGGAGGGCTTTCCTTTGCCGGTTATGTGATGCCACTGCAGGGGTCCACCTTCCTCACCACAAGATTTTAATTACAGCAGAGATCAAAGAGGATCTCCGTATCTGGCAAGAGTTTCTGGATCTTTTCAATGGCATCTCATTCTGGTGGGAGGAAAGGAAGTTACAGGATGCTTTCCAAATAGCTTCTGATGCAGCAGGGGCTATTGGGTTTGGGGTTTATTTTGGTGGCTGCTGGCAGCCATTTGGACGGGAATCACACGAGACCTTACATTCCTGGAGGTCTTCCCAATCCTGGTGGCTACCATCATCTGGGCAGATGAATTGTCCAATTCATCCATCCATTTTTGGTGTGACAATTTGGCAACTGTCCAGGTGATTGGAACTGACAGACGTACAGGTGAGTGATCAGGAGTTCATTGTCACTATACGTTTCTCTAAGACCGACCAGGTAGGTAGGAGGAAAACAATCAAATTGTACTGTTGTGATAGCGCAGAGCTCTGCCCAGTTCTAGCACTACAGAACTACTTGCAAGAGCGTGGGACTGGGCAAGGCCCTTTATTTGTGCATAGTGATTTTTCCTCTTTGACTAGGTACCAGTTCTGGGTCATAACAGTGAAGGCATTGGAGCAATTGGGACTACCCAGAGCCCGATTTGGTACACATTCCTTCCGCATAGGGGCCGCATCCACCGCTGCTGCCATGGACTTGGCGCCTGCAGCAATCCAGCAAATTGGGAACTGGAGATCTGCCTCTTATAAGAGGCATATCCGCCCTCTCCTTCACTAAATTTATCTTCCCTTTTTGTCTTCCAGGTGCTAGACCCTTGACGGTGAGATGCCGAGTGCTGATTTGCAGCCACAGTATGGTTTACTGGGTGGCCCAACACCCAGCTCAGCCATTTTGGGCCTCACCTGGGCCTGAGAGACAGGCTAACTGTTGAATGGTTGGGAAAGAGGGGCCTTCGTTGGCATGGCCTCATGACACTGTTGTTTGGGGAGCGTCGGGGGCCTCCACCAGACATACTTATGATTCATTTGGGAGGGAATGATTTGGGCCTCCTGAAAGGCAAGGACCTAATTGTTCAGGTGACACAAGATATGTTGGTGATTGGCTCTCGTTGGCCCTCTGTTACCATCCTGCCCAGACAACTGTGGTGAGGGGAACCCCTCTCGATGGACAGTGAATAGGCAGATCTATACATTTCTGTCTAAGGGTGGTGGGTGGCATTTGCCATACCCCGGGATCGTGTTCGAGAGGCCCGAGCTTTACAGGGCGGATGGGGTTCACCTCTCGGACATGGAGAATTCAATCTTTTTAACTGATCTTCAGCAGGGGTTGAGGGACTTATTAGATGAGCTAGTGGGGGATTAAGCAGATGCTTGCCCCTTATCTATGGCGGGAAGGGGGAGGCGTAGATTACGGTGGGCACCTATGCCACTGGTTTTGGTGAAGGGAATGTCTCCCGTAGGGTCTCCTTAGGCCGTACAATCTGGGAGAACAGAAGGAGATCTACCTTGGGGTTGGCCTGAAGGATACCCACCTCACTTTAATACGTATGCATTGGATGAGGGGCTTTCAGGTTGACCTTCCAGACACAAGCTGGCTTGAGAGCAACTCCAGGCCTTGGGGTTACTTGGTGTTCACCAGGGGAACCTGGGGGCATAAGTCCAGGAGGGACGATCTACCCCAGCTGCTCCCACACTAGGTTGCCTCCCCCTGCTGAAGATTTAATGGGAAATAAATAGGCAGGGATAATAAATAAAGATTATTTTATTTCACCCCATATACATGTGTGGTCTTGTTATTTCTCTGACTCAGTCCATAATAGAGTGGCACTCTTATTTCCCTCGATCTAGATACTATACTCCTATTGATGCAGCCTGGAATTGCATTGGCTTTTCTGGCTGCTGCATCACACTGCTGACTCATGTTCAGCTTGTCATCCTCTAAGACTCCTAGATCCCTTCCACATGCACTTCTATCAAGCCAGTTGTCACCTATCCCATATCTGTGCATTTCGTTTTTTCTGCCTAAGTGTAGTACTCTACATTTCTCCCTGTTGAAATTCATTTTGTTAGTTTTGCCCTAGCTTTCTAATCTGTTAAAGTCATTTTGAATTCTGTATTTGGGAGGGAAAGCAAGGAGGGGAGATTTCAGCCACTTCTCTATGTAGTCTATTTCTCATCCTCTGCTCAATATATTACAGGGAACCAGTCCAAAAACTTGACACCAGCCCATTTCTTCTCCTCAGACTATCTCAGAACTGAGCTTCTTTGAATTCTGGAATGGTCTGGATATCTCTAACATGAAAACCTTTGCTACGCAGGTAAATGCACAGCCCTTGTTGCTGGGTGCCTTCAAGTCATTTCAGGCTTATGGCAACCTTAAGGCAAACCTATCATGGAGTATTCTTAGCAAGATTTGTTCAGAGGGTGTTTGTCATAACCTTCCTCTGAAACGGAGAACGTGTGACTTGCCCAGGGTCACTCAGTGGGTTTCCATGGCTCAATGGGGATTTGAACCCTCATTTCTTAGAGTCTTAGCCCAACGCTCAAATCATGATGGCTTTCTGCCAAACTTTACACATGGTGTAACCATTTTGCTGAAAGAAAGCAGCCCTGGTCTTCTGGGTCTATTCAAATCACTGTAGAACCTTGTGCACTGCAACCTCAAAGTCATCAATGGAAAAAAAAGTAGACTATAAATGATTTTTTTATTTAAAAAAACCTTAAATGAAGGGCAAATGGCTACTCTTGAGCAAGCAGGAAGTGGGTAAGGCCTTTAAAATGTAGAATGTGTTGTGCATTGGCCCATAAGCCTTCACCACTGTAAAGCAGCAAGTAACTGTGGGCATTTTCTTTAGTGCTTTTTGTGAATCAAACAGTGCCTTCTGAGTTCCCTGCAACTCTCAATGAGTCCCAAATGGGCATTATTTCAAAAGCCAAAGACACACACACACACACACATATATATCTCAAAACTCATACCAGAGCAAGAGGATGCAGGAGTCATCCTGCATCCAGCATACAAATGGACTCAGGTGGTGCTCTGGGAAAGCCTGAGCAGAACAGCTAACCTGATGGACTCCAGTAAATCACAGGTTATCCACTTTTTAAAAAAAAAATCACATAAAGGCATTGGGCTGCATTGCCAATGTTAAAAAACACTGTACAGTTGGTTCGTATTCCTCCTTTGTTGTTTTCTCAGTGCTGTATAGTAGTCTGCTCCATCAATTTTCATAATTATTTTCCAGAAATTTAAAGAGATTGCAATTTTTTCTCTTTTGACTTTTCATTCAAAAACTTGGGGGAGGGGGTAAAGAGAAGGGGGAAATTGAGAAAGATAATTTCAAGGACATAGTCTTTCACTGCCAGCCAATAATGGCATCAGAGCTGGAAGACTCTAGACCTTTGGTGTCTTCCTCATTAGCAAAGTAAGAATAAAGCACCTTCCTTATATAAGGTTTTCTTGGGTCTCTCTCTCTCTGCGTTACAGACTCCCTTCGACAAAGACAAAGGCACTTTCAGTGCTTCACGTAATTATCACTGTATTTAATGAAATTATGCAAATTGGTTGAAGGACTTCAGTATCAGTTTACTGTCATTCATGATGGGGAATCTGTGGAAATCCCAATATATAGTGCATATGTTGGGGGGGAATGGAGACTGGGGTGTAGGCATGGGGGGACAATTTTATTTCACGTCTTTTTTAAAAAAAATAAGACCTCATCTAATTTCATAAATCTCGTTCAGGACAGAAAGAGTCTGTCTGCAAGATATTTGAATACTGGAAAAGCCATTTTTAGAACTCGCAGATTCATCCATTACCACATCCAAAGATGTAAGCGTTTAGTTCTTACTTAAACGTTTTGCAATGTAACATAGTGCAATGTAACATAGTGAATGCAAATGAAAATCTATGGGGTGGAGGGGGGGAGAGAGAAAGAAATTGCACAGTCTGATACAAAGAAAGGATGAAAATGAGAAAGCTGGTCATATTTGGATAAAGACAGACCAATAAAAAATTAGAGTTTTTCACATTAACAGTGATCATTGGCACCTAAGAACCTAATTTCAGAGGGAAATGCTCCTTTAAGACACTGTGGACAGAAGCACACACTATGTATGACCAGTGGTGCTGTGGCTGATGAGTCAAGCCTCCTGCTGAGGTCTGATGACTGTAAGACAGGCTCTCAGTGACTCATTGTGACATGCGGAACCTAACCATGGTAATCTCATGTAACAGAGCACCAGGAAGCAAAATGTAGCCTGAGTCACAGATATTTGTTAAGGAAGTAGTTCTGAAATTAATCTTTCTTTCTTTCTTTCTTTCTTTCTTTCTTTCTTTCTTTCTTTCTCTCTCTCCTCTCCCCTCCCCTCCCCTCCCCTCCCCTCCCTTCCCATCTCCCTTTGAAAAACATTGGCCAAGGTACTTCATCAAACAGATGGAGTATATCTCTACACTCACAGAAGTAGGCAATGACTGTGCATTAGTGAATTGTTAACACTGTGCAACTGAATGTGCAAACAAATCCAAAATGTACTACCCCAACGCTTAGTGCCTACTTGCATACCCTCTCCATTGACTCCCCCTTGTCATGGGAGAGAGGCTTGCATACCCTAATGATGTTTTGAGCTATGCTGGCGGTGGCATAATAGCCACCTGTAGGGTCTCCCATGCCAGACAGGCCAAAACCAAAGGGTCTGACAAAGAGCATCAAAGGGCAGGATAGGCTCTCTAGCCTTATGGCAACCATCCTAGGAGAAGGAAAACTCTAATCCCAAACCCAGGCAGATGGTGCTCATCCAACCCTGTAAGGTCAAACATCTAAGAGAAGGAAACTCTAATCAAACCTACGACCTGAGGACCTCGCTGCTACTGTCCATGCTTGCAAGGCCACAGCAGATGAACCTTTGTTTCTGTGCATGCTGTGCTCCACCAGAAAAATCCATTGCACAGGCTTGAAGGACAAATCCAATTCCGAGAAAGCCCTGTAGCGATAGGTGAGGGATGAAACAGCAGGTGTAAAGATACACTGGAAGCCGCAGAACCAACCCAGCATGCAGGCGGTTCAGGACTTTGGTCGCTCAAGTCTGACCCGGGAGATGACAGTCTTGTTCAGCAGCATCCTGAATGACCAAGCAGCCTTTTTAAAGGAGAGCACTGCTTGCTCAATATGGAGAGGGGCCTAAGAAAAGATGGCCTAACAAAAGCTCATCCCCATCTACCTGCTTGGCTAGCCGCAGCCAACAGGTATCTTCTGATGTGCTCAAACCAAGACAAAGAAACAAAGGCACACACCAGCCTCCAAAGGTGTAAATAAACTGATGCTTGCATGCTGGAAAGTCAGACCCATGCGAGACTCTGCAGATAGTGGGAGGCCTGAGCGTCATTCTGCTCTAATAGCCCATGAACTATCATGACTTAATATTGACATCACTGCTCTTAGTGAAGATCGTCTCCATGAGGAAGGCAGGCTTAAAGAACATGGCGCCGGCTACACACTTTACTGGTCTGGCAAACCCAAAACTGAAAAACATCTTTCAGGAGTAGGCTTTATTATTAAAAACTCCATTGCCTCCAAACTTGAACCCTTGCCAAGAGGACACTCTGATCGCATTATTTCCTTATGCCTCCCAAATGTTGTTCTCTTTAGTATATATGCCCCAACTATGCAAGCCGACCCTGTAGAGAATGACAAACTCTACAAAGACCTATGCCAATTCATACAAAAAGTCCCTGTAGAAGATAAAATTATTATCCTTGGTGACTTCAATGCCAGAGTAGGAAAGAACTCCAAAGCCTGGAAAGCATGGTGTTGGAAGTTGTGATGATAACGGACACCTCTCGCTAGAGTTCTGTGCAGAACAACAGCTGACTATTACAAACACTATCTTTCAGCAGAAAGATAGCTTGACGACAACCTGGATGCATCCCTGATCCAAACATTGGCACCTCATTGACTATGTTCTAGTCCGCCAGAGAAACATATGTGATGTCCGTCACACTCGGGTGATGCCCAGTGCAGAATGCCAGAGAGATCATCGCCTCATCAGATGTAAACTAAATCTTCATCTTAAGTTCAAACCTAAGAGGGGTGGGATCTTAAAGAAGAGATTCCAAGACAACAATCTTCAACAAGTTACCATGAGAGACAACTTCCAGGCAAATATGCAAACAAAACTTGAAGACCATCCTACAGATTCTTCTCATACATATGTTGCTTTGGCAACATATCAAAAACAGTATCCTCCAGTCTGCGGAAGAACCCCTCAGGTTGTCCCACAAGAAAAATCAAGACTGGTTTGATGAAAACAACCAAGAGATCCAGGAGCTGTTGGCAAAGAAGAGAACTGCTCACCAGGCATACCTTGCCCAGCGAACTTGCCACGTAGGAAAAGCAGCTTTCTGCCTCACATGTAGTAAACTTCAACAGAAACTCCGAGACATGCAGAACAAGTGGTGGATCAATATAGCAGAAAAGACACAACGCTGTGCAGATCTGGGTGATCTTAGATGATTTTATGAAGCTCTTAAAACAGTGTTTGGACCTACTTATCAGGTCCAAAGCTCCTTAAACAGTACAGATGGTCAAACATTAATTGCTGATAAAGCCTTCATCCTGAATCAATGGGCTGAACATTTTCAAAGTCTCTTCAGTGCCAAATGAGTAGTCCAAGGCTCAGCTATCCAACATATGATACAAAAACTGGTGAAAAATGAATTGGACATAGCTCCCACTTGGAAGAGACCTTAAGGCCACACAGCAGATAAAAAACAGCAAGGCAGCTGGGATTGATGGAATCCCACCTGAAGTTTGGAAACACAGAGGTCATGTACTCCACAATAAATTCCACGAACTCCTTGTGAATTGCTGGGAAAAAGGGGAACTGCCATCAGATCTCCGAGATGCAGTCATCATCACCCTGTACAAGAAAAAAGGAGCAAAATCTGATTGCTCAAACTATTGAGGCATTATACTGCTCTCTATTGCTAGAAAAATCCTTGCAAGGATACTCCTGAACAGATTAGTTCCTGCTATTGCAGAAGAACTTCTCCTTGAAAGCCAATGTGGCTTCAGAGCCAATAGGAGTACTACAGATATGGTATTTGCTCTTAGACAACTGCAAGAAAAATGCAGAGAGCAGAACAAGGGTCTCTATGTAACATTTGTCGACCTCACCAAAGCCTTCGACACTGTGAGTAGAAAAGGTCTGTGGCAGATCCTGGAAAGACTAGGATGTCCCCCCAAATTCCTTAAAATGATTATCCTGCTACACGAGGGCCAGCACGGTTAAGTCAGATATGGCGATGCTCTTTCAGAGCCCTTTCTAATAACTAATGGAGTGAAGGAAGTTTGTGTTCTTGCGCCAAATTTATTTACAATCTTCTTCAGCATGATGCTCCAAAGGGCTATGGCAGAGCTCAAAGAAGAAGATGGCATCTATATACGTTACCGTACTGATGGTAGCTTGTTTAACTTAAGCTGTCTTAGGGCTCACACTAAGACTCTAAACTATCTAGTCAGTGAGCTGCTCTTTGCTGAGGCTGCTGCCCTTGTTGCCCACACAGAAGCAGCTTTGCAGTGCCTAACATCCTGCTTTGCAACAGCTGCAGAGCTGTTTGGGCTGGAAGTCAACCTGAAGAAAATGGAATTTCTTTACAAGCCTGCACCACAGGACGAACACCATCATCTCCACATTGCATTCGACAAATCTGTGCTTTAGTCTGTTCACCAGTTAATCTATTTGGGAAGCATCATCTCCTCAGATGCCAAGATTGACAAAGAGATCAATCACAGATTAGCAAAGGCATATAGTGCATTTGGAAGACTTTACAAAGGAGTCTGGAGTAATAAACACCTGAGGTGAAGCACAAAAACCAGTGTGTGTAGAGCCATTTTACTGTCTATTCTCCTTTATGGGTTTGAAATATGGGTCACCTATCGCCACCACCTACAACTCCTTGAACGCTCTCATCAGCGCTGTATACGCACAATCCTAAATATACACTGGACTGACTATGTGACGGATGTTGCTGTCCTTGAGCAAGCAGGGATCACCAGCATTGAGGCCATTACAATGAGGACACAGCTGTGCTGGGCAGAGCATGTTTCTAGGATGGTGGACCATTGCCTCCCAAAAATAGTATTCTACGGTGAACTCACCACAGCTCAGCGTAAGAGGGGCGCTCCAATAAAAGCAATACAAGGACTCCCTGAAACAACATCTCAGGCTCGGCCAAATTGATCACCAACAATGGTCCACCCTGGCCTCACATTGGAAGGCATGGAGACGCACTATCCACAATGCTGCAGCCTTATTTGAAAACTCACACCAAACAAGTCTTGAAGAGAAACGACAACGCAGAAAGAATCACAACCCGGAAACATCACCCAAGGAGACCTTCTTCTGTGCTTTCTGCACCCGGACTTGTTTATCTCAGATTGGCCTTTTTAGTCATCAGTGTGCTTGCAGAAAGTGCAGGATGAGTCCTTCCTGTATCTTCGTTTGTGAAGAAAAGCCAGAGAGAGAGAGACTTGCATACACAATGCATAATGTGCATCTGTATGTGTAATGCACAAGAGCACCACATGCAGAATGGCACCACATGTTCAGCTCTGCTTCCACAAGCTTCAGCTGAATACAGATGTTGCACCATGGCCCCAAAGTATGACCACATGCATAAGGCAACACACATGTGCAAAAGTCACTAACAAGATGTCAGCCATTATTTACAAATGTTGTTAATTATTCTCACTGTTTCAACCCAAACTGTTTTTTAATTATTTTATTTAATAACCGCACTTAACACCTTTAAACATTAAACATTAGACAATTAAACAGTTATACAATTAAACAATTTAGACATAAAACTCACAAACTAACATACATGACTAACAAATACTTCAAGATTAAGACAACAATACTTATTTCACACATACTTTCTCTTTTATATACATACTTAAAATACACACATCGAGCCTGTGCAATGGATTTTTCTGGTGCACAGAACTGGCCTCACCCTTTAAACCAGAGGTTCATCTGCCATGGCCTTGCAAGCATGGATGTAGCAGCAAGGTCCTCGGGCCATAGGTTTGATTAGAGTTTCCTTCTCTTAGATGTTTGACCTTACAGGGTTGGACGAGCACCATCTGCCCGGGTTTGGGATTAGAGTTTTCCTTCTCCTAGGAGGGTTGCCACAAGGCTAGAGAGCCCATCCTGCCCTTTGACGCTCTTTGTCAGACCCTTCGGTTTTGACCTGTCTGGCATGGGAGACCCTACCGGTGGCTATTATGCCACCGCCAGCATAGCTCAAAACATCATTAGAGTATGCAAGCCTCTCTCCCTCAACAAGGGGGCATCAATGGAGAGGACACACACATATATATCTAACAAGTGACTTCCCTCACTGTCTTCTTATCTGTGAAATTTCAAACTGTTGAAATGCTACTGAAAAAACATCACTGGGAACATTAGATGTAGAGCACAAAGCAGGCAAGTGAAATGTAGACAATTTAGTCTTAATACAAGCATCCCATAAATCCAGCTGGAGGTAGCTAGAGAGAGCCCTCAGGGTCCTTCCACATCTTCTTATCTCAATGTGCCCTGCAAATGCATTGAGATCACAATAGCTAAGATTCTACATCATGGTTTACATTTTGTGACTTTTCAAATTTGCAGCTATGTTGCAGAAATGCAATGAAAACCCTGTTAAAGAATTGTGAATGTGCACATCCAGGCACTGGCAAGAGTGTTCTGATGCACTTCAGATGTTTCTAGTGTGCATTGACTTCTCCTGATAAGTATCAGGCACATCTGAAGTGCACCTGAGACTTCTGATGCACATTGGGTACTTCCTAGTTGGTGTCCCCATGTACACCAGGAGTGCCTTGATGTCCATTGAACATCAGGGACATAGCACATCAGTCACTCCATTGGCTACCATTGTGGAATGGATGCACATATGTTGTAAGATCACAACTCCTCCTAGCTGAATACAAATGTTGCAAAACTACTCAGTTTTATTTCACACACATGTAAGTCCACTTACAAAAATGTAAGTCCCATGTTGAACTCCAGCACTTCTTTTGCAGTACTCTGATTTCCAAGGTCTCGGAAGCCCTTCATGTGGGGCACCGCCAGGCTGCAAAGGTGGGTTTTGTGGTCTTGTTTTGTTGTTAATAACCATAAATATGAGTCCCCAGCAGTAGTAGATCATAAATCCAGCTTCCAATGTCATAACTACTGAACAGGGTGCCAGCCATACACATGTTTTTATGCATATTTTATTTCTCTGAATGGTGTCATATGCCTTGCAAAAGGCAAGCTGTGTTTTCCATCACAACAAGTCTCAGGGGTTGTAAAATGGATAAATTCAGTGAAAATCTTGACTCTACTGAAATTCTTTCTTGTCCTCGATCAGAATAATTCCTGCTGGGATGCTGAGACCCATGTTCTCACAGGAGAATGCCAGATTCTGATCGTGAGCTCAACTGCAGGAGTTTGTTACATTGTACCTAAAGTGTAGAAGTGTGTAATAACCAGAAGATTTCATTCTCATCCTGGTATGACAATTTAGAAAAACCCTGTCTTGGTTCAGTCCAGTGCAGAAGCTGTCAATTGGAATGGCTATGAACCTAAAATGTCAGTGTGGAAATCCAATTTCTTTGCCTCTGACTTACTGTAATTGGAAATAAATGGCTGAAACTTCCTTCCTTCCTTCCTTCCTTCCTTCCTTCCTTCCTTCCTATTTTCCAAATCGGATGAAACTTACATGCATTGTTACTTTATCATGGAGGGATTATGTCTCAGGCAACAAGATTTTAGTGTTGTGGGAGAGATGTCTCAGGCCCCATATTGGGAGAAAAATGAGAAATAAAATTAAATCAATTGTCTGCAACAGAGGTGGGAAAGTTTGGTCTTTGGACTGCATGAGGCTGGTGGACCTGACTTTGTCGTCCCTGAAGCCTTTCACTACCGCCTCCCAAAGCCCCCAATCACTCCATTTAAAAAAAAAACACACACACAGCACAATCTTCAGGCAATTATTGCCTGAAAATCATGCAGAAAGCTTCCCAAGTATGTGAACACACATAAAATACCCCTACCCCACAAGCACCTCAGAATCCTATACCCAAATACCCCCTCTCAAAAAGACAACAGGAAGTGACATCCCATCACTTCCTGTTGGCATTTTGAAAGGGACTGCAGAGGAAAGTGGAAGTATTGGGATTTCTGTGAGGTAGTGTATTCCACAGGGGGCTCCGGATGGCAGGTATGGCCCCTGGTTCCCACATAGTTTCCCATTCCTGTTCTGTTGGGTTTTTTTACTCCACAAAAACTACTTTGCCTCTTTCATGAGAGGAGGCAGGAAGAATCAACAATTAATACAGTATCAAGCTTGTTTAGCCCATTACATTGTTTAATTTTCCATATCATCTTAAGTACATTTAATGATCAATTGGGCAATTTGCTGCAAGTATGGGTCAATACATAATGATATTCTCTCTCTCATGCTGAACAGCCAAGAGCATCAGACCTTTTCTTTTTGACTATGTAGTTCATGTAGTGTTAGAAATACAGCTAAATATTAACCAAGTGTATGGAAACTGAATGGGAAACTCCTACATGGAAGCAGTGTTTGTACAGGGCTGGCACAAAGCACTTTAATGCCTTTTGTGAGAGCATGATGACAAGTCAACCTACCTTATTTCTTCCAGCAGCAAAAGACAACTAGGTAGGAAACTGAATATGACTTCAACATTGGCAATGAAAAGGTATCTACTGTACCCAAAGGCAGCAGAGGAGATTGGGCAGATCACACTAGGATGTAACTCTTCACTTATGCTACTGACACATTGCAGAAATAATGCAGCTTGACACCACTTTAACTAACATGGCTTCATCCTACGGAATCCTGAGATTTGCAGTTTGTTGTGGCACCAGAGGTCTCTGACAGAGAAGCCGAAGTATCTCACAAAACTACAGATCCCGGAGTTCCATAGCACTGAGCCATGGCAGTCAAAGTGTGTCAAACTGCATTATTTCTGCAGTGTGTCAGCAGCCTAAGATCTTAGGTATGCTAGCCAGCATATGCCGGTTCCATGCCAGGGTATGCTGGCAGTGGAGGTGGACCATTTCCCCTTGTTACCAACAGAAGGCAAGCCTGGGTCTAAACATGATGATGGCCCATTGCTGAAGACATCACTGCCATTTTCTTGCTAACACAGAAGCCAGGCAAGGAGCCCACAACGTGTGACTACAGGCCCCCTGCATGTGACTAGCCTCAGTCCCATGCTGCAAGACCCATCTGGCTTCCGAAAGATTCAGGGAGCTGGCGACAGCAGCGAGGAGCAGCGTGGTGGATGGGCCACCATGGACATGCAGGGGAAAGTAAACAGGTTTTTTCTTATATCATGGTAAAGGGCCCTATCCCAGATTGCCCCCATTCCAGCCCCGTATCTGCCCCAGGTGTTGTTTGGACTGCTCATGGGCAGATTAGGGTAAATGCCCTGATTCATCTGGACTGCAGGGCTCTGAAGTGGGGGCAAGCCAGGGTATTTGGCCAATGTAGACAAGGCCTAAGTTTCTTCTTGAAGTTAGCAGTAAGTAATTTCAATAATTTTCTTCTCACTTTGAGAAAGTCTAAAAACCATGCAATTTTTGGATGCTATTTTCCAACTGGAATTTATTCAGCACAAAATTTGCATGTGGTTCTTTTGTACAGAAAACAGCATTTTCTGTGCAGGCAACAGAATTTTCAGAATCACAAATAATATTTCAATGCATAAAAATTAATTCCTTTGCAGAAAATGATGTTTTCTGCAGAGGAAATGTTGTCTTCTATGCAAATCTATGCCTTGTGTTTGTAGGTTCTGTCATTCATACTTTCCTAAATCATCTTCATTCTTTCCTTTAATTTACCCTCTAAATCGCTATAATCTCTTCAGGCTGTTTAAAACCTTGCTTTCTTACTGAGATGAGTTTCTGATATGCCCCTTGGCATCTGGCCTTCTAATGCTGTCAGAATGATGTTCAAAGTCTTGTGTATCAACATTCTTTGTGTTGCTGAAAGCTCAGATAAAGGAATCAAAATTTGTATGTGCACCTGGCAATGAAACAAAAACACATGTGACACTTTAAGAGCATCAGAAGAGCAATGCTGGACCAGACCAAAAGCCTATGGTGTGTACTTGAGCAGTCTTTTCCGACCACAGTGGCCAACCAAATGCATATGGAAAGCCAGGAAACAGGAGATGATATAATGATACCCTCCCTGTGGTTTCAAGATTCCTGTCAAGATCATCCATTGGTGGTTGAGATTCTGCATCAGGTTTGTGTAACTTAAATCTTCATGTGCAGCATTATATATTAATTAGCGATACCCGGTGTAGCATACATCATTCCCCCCATGCCCTACACACACACCTGACAGTACACACTCTGCTCCCCCGTGCTGCCCCTCCATGCCCCTCACCGCCCTCCCTGCCCACCATGCCACCTCACCCCTTGCCATCCTCCCCATGCCCCACTCTGCCCACTGCGCCCCTTGCCACCTGCCCCATTCCCTGCTGCCTCCCTGCACCCTCACCCCCATGCCCACTGCTCCCTTGCCACCCACCCTGCCACCCCATGCCCCTCACTGCCCACCCCACCCCCACCCCCATGCCACCTTGCCGCCTGCCCTGTGTCCTGCACTGCCCCTCACCAAGCCCGTACCCCTCAACGACCTCCCCACCCCCACATGCCCCTTGCTGACCATCCCTGCCTCCTGCACCCCTCACTGCACCCCACCACTCCAACCCACCATGCTCCTTATCACCCTCACCACCCTCTGCCACCACCATGCCCCTCACCGCCCTACCCATTCCCCCCACCGCCCAACCATGCTGCCCCCACACCCCTCACTGCCCTCCCTGTCACTCCCCACACTGCCCTGCCCCTCACCACCCCCGCTGCCCCTCTCAGCCCCCCTACTGCCCCCCCACATCACTCCACCATGCCACCATGCTGCTCCCCCTGCTCACACATACACCATGCCACATCCCCGCCTACTACTCACACCTCCTCTGCTGGTGGCCATGTTTAGAAAGGACTTAAAGGTCCACATGTTCCCACCCCCAGTGTGCTGATTGGCTGCCCAACCAAGCTTTGATTGGTTGTTCAGTTTCCTAAGCAGCCAATCAGCACACTAGAAATGGCAACATACCCAAGAGAATTAAATATATAGATTGTGCTACACAACCCTTATGTTGAATGGCAACATTAAACAATGAAACCAAGACACCATGAAAGAAACCAAATGTGCATGCACTCACAAAAAAGTCCCAAAATAATCTCTCATAGAGAGGTAGGTGAAAACTCTCAAAATTCTGCATTCTCATGTGTGAGAATGAAGTAATAGAAGATTTGCATCTTTACTGTATGTGAGTACTACGTGTAGCTGCATGAACTAAGTGTATGTATGTCATGTGTCCAAACAAGCATATCAGGCATCATATTGCACAGCTTGGGGAAACATGTTGTGTAAAGCAGTACTGGATACCTTATTGCACGATGCTGCAGCAAGTGCATAAACTAGCATAACTTTCGGTTATACTGTTGTATGTCACAAGGTGTTACCTACCCTGATATCCCCCATCTTAGAATATCAAATAATTGGCTATATTTAATAATTTGTCTTAATGTGGCCTTCCACATCGTTAGAAAGTAAACCAGGCACCCCCAAATACTAAGGCTGGAGTCACATGTGACCAAAGGAGCGGTCTTTGGAAATTCCCCAAACAAATACTCAGGTCAGAGATTAACATCTTGAGGTGAATCATTCACTAATCCGTTCAATGATAGCAGAGTCCTTGATGCTTGTAAAACAGGTCCTTCCTTCCCTCGTCCCTTTCCAACAATAGACTTTACCTGTTTCTATTCAATTCTAAACACATCAACCATTAATGATCATTAACTTTTTCGGAACACTCTATCTAGTCCTGGAAGCCTCCGAGAAACATTGCATTCCACTCAAAACCCCATCCCTTCAGGGGAATTATCACATATAAATATCACCCTACCCCCCCAAGTGTGCATAAACCCTCTTCTTCCTGACCCCACATCAGTCTGTGTTACCAGGCACACAGTTCTACTTCCTCTCAACTTCCATCAGACTGTGTAGCCATCCAGTCTTCTGGACCCCCTTGCTGTCAGTTTACTTTGCAATCTTAATTCTATAGGATCGGTATAGTATAGCCTGCAAACACCTCACTCTATTCCTCTATCCAAATACTTCTTACTATCTTCAATAGCCTTGTGTGGGTGTCTGAAGCCTGAGTGTTTGCATGAATGCTATTACTGTTAATTTCCAATAAAGATCACTCAATTGCACTTTCTGGCTTAGAGTCTCCTCCGTTACTACTGGTATACACAGGGCCCAGAATAGAATAGAATAGAATAGAATAGAATAGAATAGAATAGAATAGAATAGAATCTTTATTACAGTCATAGACCAGCACAGGTAAAAGGTGATGCAGAATAAAAACACAGGTAAAAACACAGGATAAAAACAGGATAAAAACAGTATTTAAATTGTCCCTTCAGATTACATAGCTCCAGTATAACAAGACAAAGTTGGTACTATTCTACTGTGGAGGTAATTGTCTGTCGAATCGTAATCGCAGCTGCGCAGAATCTGGCAACATTATATGTTGCTCCTGGGATGGTGTCTGAGAGCAACAGGGTGATGTAGAATTGTCCAGTGTGCCCTTGGTATTTATGCAACAGGGTTGAGACGTATGTCCCTGTAGTATGAGCACTGGAGTAATACATGCTCTGTTGTTTCTATTTGACCAGAGTTGCAGGGGCACAGTCTGTCTGAGAAGGGGATCTTCTTGTATCGACCTCCAAGGACAGCTGAGGGGAGGGCCTGATACTGTGCTAGAGTAAAAGCCCTTCAATGTTTAGGTATTTCAAGTGTTGTTAAGTATGCCATAGGAGAGGCCAAATATCTGTTGGAGTAACTAGCAATGAAGGTTGGAGTGCTGGCTAGATCCAGTTGGCACTCTACATCTACCACCCACTGTTTGATAGTTGCTTTAGCCCTATCATATCCCAGGCTAAGCAAAAGACCTGGAGAAAAGCCCAGGGTTGAAATTTTGGTCATCACTGTCTGTTTCCAGCTGGATTGGAAATCATCAGGTCCCACCATTACCTGGCCTCTCGCTGCTATATTTGAGCTAATTAAATATCCCCCACATTAATTTCAGACACAAGTGGGATCCTTGTGGACCCCATGCAATTTGGGAAACAAAAGAAGACTCCAGCCAAAGTTTTTCTTATCCTTTGATTTAGCGGGGAAAAAGTCATCCTTCTCACTGTGTCCGTGGCTGGCATAAAATGAGACAATCCCCTCCCCTTTTCTGTTGAAAATGGTATAACAATAGCTCAAGCTTTCTGTCGTGATTCTGGGAAGAAATTAGTGTGTTCCAAAAGCAAGACTGTCTCCAATTGATCTCCACTAAGGAAAGATTTACCTGAAGATTTATTGCAGCTTTCTGCTTTCACCTTCCCTTGGGAATGCTCACAAATGATGCAGCAATCATGTTCCAGGAACACTGTACTTAAACATACTTCACTGACTACTTGCTATGCAGCTTTTTTTTAAAAAAAACCTTCCTGAAGGACAGGAGGTGGGTAGAGATCTAGCTTGTTGGGTAAAAACCATGCCACAATTCTTAAGAGAGATTTCCCACAGAGAGAGGTTAATAGAAGATGCTTAGTAATTTTTTTAAAACGGATTGGTTTCTTCCTCTGTTTTTAAGAAAGCAAGGGACATTATTTGTTCTCAAAAATGCAGTACACTTGAGACATATCTATTTTTTTCAAAGCAAGCAATGAATGTTTATGACATCTCTCCAAATTCCAAATGAGATATTTGGAGAACTAATAAAATCATGATGCAAGGTGGTTAAGGAGTTTACTCAAGACCACCAGATGAATCAATGAGATGTTCATTGACAGCATCTAGTTCTCTTTTTGGTTAGGTGGTTTTTTAAAGTTACTGGAATGACAATATTAATTACTTATGGGAAATTCTCCCACATCATAAAGGGAAGAAGTGGGCGGAGGGAGAAAAAGAAGAAGAAATGTAGCAGCACCCTTAAGACTAGCTGGCTTTTTCTTTTTTTAATCAAGCCTACTTTTTTGAAAACTACTGCAATGAAAATCTCTACCATCATAGTCAAATAATTTAACCCCATCCCACCAAACAGACAAAAGCACAGGCTTCAACAGAGCTCACTAAGAAGGTTTCCACACAACACCTGTTTGACTTGGTGCCACTTTAGGTGCCAATGACCCCATCCTATGGAAATCTGAGATTTGTAGTTTGATGAAATACTTAAAATTATCAGCTAGAGAGCACCGGTCTTGTAGATCAGGGAAGTGTAGCAAGCAGAGAATTCTACCTGACCAAAGTACTGATCACAGGATACCCAGAATGTGGGTATGGGTGGGCAGGAGAGTCCCCATGGGCCCTTTCTCTCATTTACTGTCTGTACCAGGAAGGTGTGCCACCATAATTGTGGGAGTTGATGCTGGGAAGCTGGAGTTGGTTGGGGAAGGCTGCAGTTCTCCACACAAATGTGTCTTGGACCAGTTTGGGTGAAGTGCTACACATTTACATAATACATGAATGATTCCAGGGTCAAAAGGAGCCCTGGTGGCACAGTGGTTAAATGCCAGTACTGCAAGTCACCACACTGCAAGTTCGATTCCAGCAGGCTCCAAGGTTCAATCAGCCTTCCATCCTTTCGTAGGTCAGTAAAATGAGTACCCAGCTTGTGGGGGCAATTAGCTAGCACACATGGGAAACTGCTTAATGCAGTGTAGATGTGTAAATTGCTATTGTTTAAAACAGTTTGTAAGCCACTCTGATAGTCTTGTGGCTGAAGAGCGGGTATAAATAAATAAAATAAATAGGAAAATAGGATTCTACAGGATGGAGCTGTGGCAGTTAAAGTAAGATTAAGTTGCTGTAATTGTGTGTAGTGTATATAGTGTACCCATTCTCATTGAGCCACAAAACCCACTAGAAGACCATGGACTGCTCTCTCTCTCCCTCCCTCCCCTTTAGAGGTCTTTTGAGGAAAAAGTTGTGGGGAGAGCCATGATTGCCATCTTGAGTTCATTGGCAGCAAGGTAAAATGTAATGAATGAATGAATCAGATGACCTCAGGCAGGCCCCTTGGTTTAGCAGTAGCTTCTGTAGTGGTGGCAGAAACAGAGTGCATTAGTATTTAGTCACCACATAAATTTCCATAATACCTTGGTATATCATTGCTCTGTGCCATTGTGGGAAGTTTAAATGGTAGCTAGCCCTGGTACTAATGCTGCTTGGAGTCATAGTGTCGTGGTTTGACTGTTGGACTAAGACTGCCCTGTTCTTCTGCCAACCTCCTTGGGTCCCCCCCCCATTTGAAAAAGTCCTGGGAGACCAGAGTTCAAATCCCCACTAAGCCACGGAAAACTCCTCCATCACCTTGGGCAAGTTACACTCTCTCAGCCTAAAAGGAAGGCATGACAAATCTCCTCTCATTAAACCTTGCCAAGAAAACCCTGTGATAGGGTTTGCCATAAGTCAGAGTCAATGTGAAGGCACAGAACAACAACAAATTGTGCAGAAGACACTGTGATGGGAAGTTCATGTAGAGGAGATTTACCTACAGATATAATGTGCCTTATGTTAGTTCTGTTTGTGCAAGCCATGCAGCAGTGGCTGTGGCTCCCATTTTAGTGGGGCAGTGACTTCACTACAGGTTTCAGCTTGAATTCTAGAGAAGCCATTCAAGGTGTCAAAGCCTATTTCCATAATAGTTTCAGCAAGCAACAACAAAGGCAGGAGTCAGTAGTGGATTCGGCCTAGCTGATGAGATTCCTGGTGCAGGTACTGTTTCTCCATCTTGTTCCTAATGCCCACTTTTGTATGGAAGCCAAGTATCTCAAGTCACAGAACTTCATATTCTGAACCACAGAAACATCACATTTGGAAAAATGGCAAAGTGATTCCCTTGTCACTGAAGGGTAATGTGAGGGAAACCCACACTCACTGCACTTTCAGCATCTTTTCATATACAAGAGTACCCGAAGCCTTCGATTTCCCATATTCATATCCTGCTTTTTAACACCCTTTGACCCTTCCCTTGTTGACCTGCCTTTTGTTCCTGTTGCCAGGACACAACAAAGAAAAGTAATTTGATGTTATCTGGCCTGCCAGAGTTAATAAAATAGTTTAATCTCCAGAGATGGTTGACCTCAGAGGAGATTCTATATGCAGAAGTTCAGCTAAGTCCTTGAACTACCAACTGAAGTATCAAAAATAAATCATAGATCTGCATGCAGGTTTGTGTCCTCCTTCTTTCCCTTTTACCAGTTTTGTTCCTGAAAACTATTTAGGGTTATCACAGAATACACATATGCAGGGTGGAAGTGGATGAAAACCCGCTGATAACTAGACCCCATCATAATTTCGGGGTGACCCCATTATTTTAGTAATGTGCTTATCAAGTTACAAATTCAGGCCAATATCCTGTTAGTGGCTTATGTGCATGTCCCATTTTAGATGGGGCACTGAAGGCTATTCACTTTCTTTTGCACTCCATCCAAAAATTTCCCCCTTCCCAACAACTGTCACACATACCCTCCTGAGGAACCCCTGCTTCTGTAAGTTACAAGTGGAGAGGCAAGGTAAGAGGACAAAATTCAGACCATGAAGCTCTGGCTCTTCTGAGCTCCCAGGCGAATGAAAAGATGGGTGCACTCCATTTGTATCCATCCTCATTTCTTCCCACCACAACCAAGCTGAGACCAGCTGCTTTTCCATGGTTTGAATCACCTTCCCCTCCCTCCCTTCTCCACTGACTTCACCACTGCCAAGTGATAGGGGGATGACCCTCTGCCTGTGAGAAGTTACACACTGATGTAGAATCTCAGCTTCAATGTTATAAACTTAGTGTGATGAATTGTGCTTCCAAGATTTTGAAGTAGATTTGAAAGTTTCTGGCACCGTTTACAAAATGAAAATGTAGTGAGATGAATTCATGTCGATCTCTGCTTGTTTACACATACAGCATGACAGTTTCGAGCTTTTCAGAAGGGGGGGCACCTTTCATCCCTCAACCAGTGGGACTTTCCGTCCCACGGTTTGTCACGGTTTTTAAAAGAGTCACAGGGGGATTTGGAAAATCGGAAATGTAAACAGCCTGGGACAAGATATCCTGGTCCTAGGTGATGACTGGAAATTGAGGTTGGCAGGGGTGGGCACAGAGTTCAGAGAAGGAGGGCTCAATAGATTCAGCCTCCCCAGCTGAAAGCAAAGGCTTCCCTTCCAGCTGCACGTAGGTTTGTGTGTGTGTGTGTGTGTGTGTGTGCGCGCGCGCCATAAGTCAACCTGTTCAATGGATCTTTTCACTGCAAACCCCTCAGCTTTAACCTGTATCTCCCCTGCATGGTGAGTTTAATTTTTAAAGAGACAGTCACACTGCACGTCTCTGGGCTCACGATGGCTTCATTCATTCACTCCTCAGCAGCCTCTGCATAGAGGGTTTAATTTAAAGAGAGAGTCACACTGCAAGCCTCTGGACTCACAATGGCTTCAATCATTCATTCCTCAGCAGCCCCTGCTCAGAAGGTTTAATTTTTAAAGAGTCAGTCACACTGCAAGCCTCTGGGCTCCTGATCGACTCATTTAATTCCTCTCCGCCCCATCCCATGCACTTGGCTTCCCGGCTGAAGGCAAAGCAGGTGGGGGGCATGTGTGTGTGCATGCATGCCCAGGGCTCCAGTCAGCTCTGCTTTTTACTTCTCTCACCGTCCCCAGCACCAACTGAGGTTTGTCTTTTAAAATGCCTTGTGTTCCGTACTGGTATTCTCCTTTTACATGGATTTTAACATTTTGGGGGCATTTACCCATCAGGATTTTTTTTTAAATCAAATTGTGCAGAGGGGGTTGCCTTCGCCCTCCTTCTCTGACCAATGCAGAAGCTTGAACAAACATTTATGCCAGCCAACAGCATCACTCGTGGCGGGAAACTCTAAAGGAAGTACGTCATCGAGGTTTTGAAAAAATGAGTAATTGCATCCCTGATTGACAGCAAAAACAAAACAAAACACGGGATCTTACAGGTGTATAAACAAACAAACAAAACCCCATGGGATATTGTTCGCAAAGGAAGATTATCCCATGGGGTTTTGTTTGTTTGTTTATACACCTTTAAGATCCCGTGTTTTATTTTGTTTTTGCTGTCAATCACCGGAAATAAGCATTCAGAAAGGAATGCGGCAGGGATGCCCGCTCTCACCACTCCTATTTATATTATCCATGGAAGCACTAAACAAACAAATTAGAGAAGATAGAACAATACCGGGACTAAAACTTAAAGGACAAGAGTACAAGACATTGGCCTACGCTGACGACCTACTGCTAATACTTCAGGAACCCTTAGATAACATAGCGAAACTACTAGAGAAAATAAATAAGTTTGGCTCTCTATCAGGCTTCAGACTCAATAAGGATAAAATGGTTATAATTCCGCTGAACTTAACAAAAGAAGAAGAGGAACAATTAAGATGCAAGTCTGGATGTAGTGTCGAAAAGAAAGCAAAATATTTAGGCATCTGGATTAGTAAAAGAAACAGGGAATTATATGAAAATAACTATGGAAGAACCTGGAAAAAAAATAAGGGAGGATCTAGAAAGATGGCAGAGACTTAATTTATCCATACTTGGGAAGATCGCCACAATTAAAATGAATATTTTACCGAGAATGATTTTTCTGTATCAAAATTTAGTCATATTGAACAATGAGAAACCCTTTGCGGAATGGAATAGGGATCTAAAAAATTTCATTTGGAATGGCCGGAAGCCAAGGCTAAAATGGTCAACCTTAATAGATGCCAAAGAGAGGGGGGGGTTAGCCTTACCTAATCTTAGAGTGTATTATATGGCTTGCGGACTAAAATGGATTTGCAATTGGATTAAATTGGAAAATTTGAGGCTTTTAAATCTGGAATGTTGTGACATTAAATTAGGCATTCATTCATATGTGTGGTATGAGAAAGTAAAAATAGATAAGGAATTTAGGAATCACACAGTGAGGGGACCTTTGTTGAAGATCTGGGACAACGTAAAACAGAAATTTTATAATGGTATCCCAATGTGGCTATCCCCGGTTGAGGCATTCCAAGCTAGATGGACAAAAGAAGAGGAATGGGTTAAATATAAAGGGTTGATAAAATGGGTAAATGAAAAAGAATATAGGTTACTAACGACAGAGGAGTTACAACAACAAGGTATCAGGATGAACTGGTTTAGATATCTTCAGATAGAGGGTAAATTTAAGGAAGACAAAGTCCAATATGGCTTCGTGAAAGAACAGAATGAAATTGATAAAATAGTCTGGGCCACTGATAAGGGTAAAATAACAAAATTTTATAACATATTGTTGTTGAGAGAATTGGAGAAAGAATTGATAAAAGATTCAATGATAAAATGGGCAAAAGATATCGGTGAGGTTATCAGTCTAGAGGAGTGGGAGAATGCCTGGAACAGGACAAATCGGTTTACGGCAAGCCAAGATTTGAAGGAAAACTACTTTAAGATTGCCAACAGGTGGTACCTCACACCAGCAAGGTTAAGTAAGATCTACAAACTGGAAAATAAGAAGTGCTGGAGGTGTGAAAAGGAGGTAGGGTCATTATATCATATGTGGTGGGGGTGCCCAATTATTAAAAAATTCTGGATAAAAGTACATAGGGTAATACAGAAGATGATAAAAGTGAACTTTAGCATTGACCCAAAGCTTTATCTCCTAAATATAACTTCGGGAATGGAAAGGCAAGTTGAAAAAGAAGTTTGGAGGGTCCTGTTGTACGTGTAACGGCAGCTAGACTTAGAATAGCGGCCCAGTGGAAAAAGAAAGAGGCTCCGGAGGTTGAAGGATGGCTCGATAAACTGAGAGAGATGCAAGATAACGACAAGCTGACGCAAGCGATAGGTGGGAGGAAAATAACAGATACGAACAAAGAATGGAACTTAGTAATGGAATATTTGGGAAAACGAGGAAATATGACACTTAATTTGGGAAGTGGAAAAGATTAATCAGGCAGATACACGGGAAAAGAGAAATAAGGTAATTATAACGGGTAGGGGATGGGCAAAATTACAAGGGAATTTTGATAAAAGCCAGATAAATCATATGAAATTTAGATGGAGATACATTTAAGTATAGAAAAGAGGGAATTCAAAGTCTAGTAGTATGAGAAAAGTTTCAAGCTAGTAAACAGGGGAAGTCAGAGGTAGAAGGAGGGAGAGAAATTTGGTGAGACTGCAATTTGTAACTGTAATCGGTCACGAGAAATAATTTGATTGTTACTTTGTAAGCTTAAATAATTAAATAAACATATTTAATAAAAAGATCATGCACTCAAAAAAACAAAAAAAAAAACAAACCCATGGGATACTTTGCCATGGGAGACAAAACATATACCGGGACGTGATGCAGTGTAAACAACGATCCCAGGATATCCAGGTAAGAGTTAAAAATCGTTTAAACAACAAGGGATGAATTTGGGATCAAGAAATCCCGTGATGCCCTGTGACAATAAATAGCATCTAAGCGGCACCTCTGTATGAGCACCAGAATGTGAAAAAGTTCATTTTTGACCTAAAGATCCTAGAATCCCTCCAGATAATCCTAACTCTCAGCACTGTTAGGAGGAAAGGAATCAACCCCTGTGTGCTGAGAGATAGGGAGAAATGTAGATCTGTGTACATGCGCCTGCATCAAGATGAGTATTTTTGTGTGCGTATATGTGCTGAGATGGGGAAGGTGTTTGCATGCAGGAACACACATGAATGCACATTCTCTAGCCCTCATATCCAATTCCAGGTGAAACTTTTAGGATCTGAAAGATTGTGCAACCCTGACATATGTCCTTCAGTGAGTACTCAGTGGTCTAAACAATCCTAAACAATTGGCCCTATTTTTGTGCTTAATTATATCATGCAGATCTTTCAGTAGTATTAACTAATGGATGAAGAAGCAAAAGGAGGAAGAAGGAAATGATAGGGCCATTATGTGGAGAAGATGGCAAAATGCTAACAGGGGACAGAGAAAAGGCAGAATTACTCAACACCTTCTTTGCCTCAGTGTTTTCAGAAAAGGAAAAGGAGGACCAGCCTGAGGATAATGGAACAGAGGACACAATAGGGGAAATCCAGCTCAAAATAAGTAAAGAGGTAGTACAGGAATACCTTCTTAATCTAAATGAATTTAAATCTCCAGGACCAGATGAACTACATCCAAGAGTATTAAAAGAGCTGGCAAATATAATCTCAGAGCCATTGGCAATAATATTTGAGAACTCCTGGAGAACAGGAGAAGTCCCAGCAGACTGGAGGAGGGCAAATGTTGTTCCCATCTTCAAAAACGGGGAAAAAGAGGATCCCAAGAATTATCGTCCAGTTAGTCTGACATCAATACCAGGGAAGACAGGATGAAGGGAATGCTGTGGACATCGCATACCTTGATTTCAGTAAGGCCTTTGACAAGGTTCCCCGTGACATTCTTGCAAACAAGCTTGTAAAATGTGGGCTAGACAAGTTAACTGTTCAATGGATTTGTAATTAATTGACCGGCCGAACCCAAAGGGTGCTCAGCAGTGGCTCCTCTTCGTCTTGGAAAGATGTGACCAGTGGGGTGCCACAGGGGTCTGTCCTTGGCCCAGTGCTATTCAACATCTTTATCAATGACTTGGATGAGGGAATTAGGGGCATACTTATCAAATTTGCAGATGACACCAAATTAGGAGGAGTAGCTAATACCCTAGAGGACAGGATCAAAATTCAGAATGACCTGGATAGACTGGAGAGCTGGGCCAAACCTAACAAAATGAAATTCAATACAGAGAAATGTAAAGTACTGCATTTAGGTTGGAAAAATGAAATGCATAAATATAGGATGGGAGAGACCTGGCTGAATCAGACTACGTGCGAAAGGGATCTAGGAGTCCTAGTGGACCAGAAGTTGAACATGAGCCAATAGTGTGATGCGGCAGCTAAAAAGGCCAATGTGATTTTGGGCTGTATCAATAGAAGTATAGTGTCTAGATCAAGGGAAGTAATAGTGCCACTCTATTCTGCCTGGGTCAGACCTCACTTAGAATATTGTGTCCAGTTCTGGGCACCACAATTCAGAAAGGATATTGACAAATTGGAGCGTGTCCAGAGAAGGGCAACTAAAATGGTGAAAGGTCTGGAAATGATGCCTTATGAGGAGAGACTTAGGGAGCTGGGTATGTTTAGCCTGGAAAAAAGACGGTTAAGAGGCAATATGATAGCCCTGTTTAAGTATTTGAGGGGATGTCACACTGAGGATGGAGCAGTCTTGTTTTCTGCTGCTCCAGAGACTGGAACACGGAGCAATGGCTGCACGCTCCAGGAACAGAGATTCCACCTCAACATTAGGAGGAACGTTTTGACAGTAAGAGCTGTTCAGCAGTGGAACACACTCCCTCGGAGCATGGTGGGGTCTCCTTCCTTGGAGGTCTTTAAACAGAGGCTGGATTGCCATCTGTTGGGGATGCTTTGATCAAGATTTCCTGTGTGGCAGGGGGTTGGACTGGATGGCCCTTGTGGTCTCTTCAAACTCTGCAGTTCTATGATTCTATGATTCTATGAGTCCTTTCAGGCTTTGCCCTGGCTACTGTCAACCCAATTATCTCATATCCTTCCTTGGAGAGACTTCCTTGGCTGGGATTGGGACTCCAGTAGGAGAAACATTATGACCTAATGCAGAAACTGCTACAACCCACTCTTCTTCTTCTAAGCTTTTCCCTTTGTGCTTCTGTTCCTAAGGCTTATAACTTTTTCTAGCCTCTTTTCCTGAGCAGCTACACCTGAAGCCCTCAGGTGTTGCCAGGTAACTAGTTATCTGGCAGCCCTCCTCTGCATGCCTTTCCAGCTGAAGATGTTGGAGCACCTGTGATGATGTGTGATGCCTTGCTTTGTTGTGGTATGCTTTCATGTCATTCCAACTTATGGTGACCTTAAGGTGAACCCATCGTGGGGTTGTCTTGGCAAGATTTGTTCAGAGGGGGTTTGTTTTTGCTTTCGTCTGAACCTGGAAAAATGGGGTGCCGTTTACATGATGAAAATGTCCCGGGAAGAATTTGTGTTGATCCCTGGTAGTTTACACGTACATCAGGTCGGGTATGTGATTTTTGGAAGGGGGGCCACTTTTATCCCTCAACCTGCGGGACTTCCAGTCCTGCGGTTTGTGCTGTTTTTTAAAAAAGTCACTGGAGGATTCAGAAAATCGGAAATGTAAACAGCCTGGGACAAAATATCTCGGTACTAGGGGATGATCGGAAATGGTGACTGGGGGCGGGCTTAGAGATCAGCGTCCAGAAAAGGAGGGGTCAGTCACCCGTTCAACAGATCCAGCCTCACAACCTGAAAACCAAGGCATCCCTTCCAGCTGCACGTAGGTTGATGTGTGTGTGTGCACGCATGTACTCAATCACCTTTTTAAATGGATTTCTACACTGCAAACCCTTCAGCTTTAACCTCTTCCTCAACTGCATGTTACAAAGAGATCGTGGTGGGGAGAGGGTCGCCCATTCATCCCCTGCCTTGATCACCTCCCTGGGTCTGAACGGGCACAGTAAAATATTCCAGCCTCTGAGCGAATGAACACCCTTTAATTCCCCCTCTCTGTGTCTGTGTCTTTCAAAATGCCTGTCTGTCACTGGCTTGAAATCATTCAATCAGCAAGTTCACTCTGCTGCTAAAACTGTGCTGTAAGGGTTAACATTTTAAAGAGGCAAGGGGAAACCCAAGCCCCCCCCCACTTGACTTGATTTCAAAAGGAAAGCACTCCCTGCATCTGAGTGAAAGATCTCAGTCTGGGTCTTTCAAAATGCCTTCTGCCTCTGCTTAAAGCGAAAGAAATTCCAAGACTCTACTCCCCGCACTCGGCTTGATTTCAAAAGGAAAGGACATGGTTTAATTGTTCCTCCATCTGAGGTCTTTCAAAATGCCTTCTGCCTCTGCTTAAAGGGTTAACTTTTTAAAGAGGCTAGGGGAATACCAAACCTCTGCCTCCCCTCTCCCCCCCCCCCCAGCCAGCCAATAGCATCGCTCGTGGCGCAGAACTCTAAAGGATGTGCATCACTGAGGTTGTGAAAACACGAGTAATCACATCCTTGATTGACAGCCAAAAAAAAAAAAATCCCAGTAAGCTAAACATGTGTAAACAGCAAAAGCATGGGATATAACAGTGTGAGACCAATAAAGACTTTTATCGTGTAAATATCAATCACGGGATTTTCCAGGATTTCCTAAAGAATGACAAAAATTGTAGAAACAGAGAGGGGCGGATACGGGATCAGGAAATCACGGTAAGCCCTGTGACATTTTTTGTCGTGTAACTGGCACCTGTGACTTGCCCAAGGTTTTCCAGTGTTTCCATATATCAGGTACCAATCTGGGCATGCTAGGTACCCAAGATAAATCTGATACAGGCTTTGGAAGAGTATGGGCAACACTCCTCCCACTTGAGACCCTGGGGCCACAAGTGGGATGATGTGGAAGGCTGAGAGTATTACCTTTAGAAACAATTATGTTGCAGCTTCAAGTGATCGCTGGAGGGTTCAGAGGGGGGATGATATTTTTGATATGAAGTATCTTGTGTACATGTGAATGTTTGTTTATAAAATAAGTCTATAGCAGGTTTGCCCAAAGATAAAAGGTTAGTCAATGGTATTTTGGCTGAAAGTGGGTAAGTACAGTGTTCCAAGTCAAAGGTGGCATCGTCTAGGCAGATTTCATGGGTTCTGTTCCTTCCAGAAATGTATCACTGCAAACTGAGGTCAGTTAAGCTGGTGAAAATGGACCATATCCCTCAACAACAAGCTGGTAGTTATCCTTGACAAATTGGAGAGGGGGTGCAGATGACAGCTTCCCTGTCCTCGTATTAAATTACTGCTGCATTGACCTGTTCCCCTGAGAGCTGAACCTGCTCATAAGCTTGCTTTGACTTGTCTGCAAGAACATATTTTATGGAGCAGCGGAGGGTTAGCGACTAGGCTCTTGAATTCACCATAAGGATTTCACAACTGCTCATTAACCCACAGTATAAAACAAATCTTGCTTGTTCTTTTCTTTTGAACACATCCTTCATTTGCAGCTCAGTCAAAGGGTTTTGAAGATGACAGAAACTGCATTCTGCTGCATTAACAGACCATTGGATGTGTTGGCCTGAAGCCCTACTTTTAGTCTCCACAAGAGTAGACCCACTGGTTCACTAAAAGCTGGGAGAAAATAAAACTTTTCAGATTCTTCAATTGTTTCTCTAGAGCCGCTTCTGTATGAGGAAAGACTATCATCTGGGCCACTTTTTAATCATGAAAAGTCCCAAATATAGTTAAAGTTTTAGAAAACTATGCATGGTGACCCTCCTTCATAACATCTAAACAATGAAACTTTTAAAAAACACATGTCCCCTCCTCAGTGTAACCTTGATGAATTATTGGCTTGGCCCAGTGGGAGTAACCCTAAGAAAGGGGCTGTACTTACTGGTTAAATTCAGAAAAAGAGGGATTGCTGGAGGTGGAAAGCAGCAGCAGTTGCAGGACCAAGGAGTAGGTGGTTTGCATCTTGAATAAGGTACTGGTGTTTGCAGATGTGTATTTAGGACAGAATAAAAGGGTAAATTCTTTGTAGCTGCCTCCCAGCAAGTTGGCAATTGGGGGAATCGGTCCAGCATTCATTGTGTAGCACCCTTAACTATGGTACTTACACATACGTAAATCCCATACAGGATTCTGGCCCATATTAATATATCTTGATGTGCTGCAAATTCCTTAAAAAAACATTTAATTATTGATGGCAAATTTTCAAATAATCAAATCCACAAAAGTTAAACCAGCAAAAGTTAAACCCACAAAAGTCAAGGTTCAACACTATGTATATATAGGCAAACCTACATATATATACTGGAACTTAAAGTATGATTGTGTTTGCAATTGTCAGTTATAGTTGCCATCATAGAACCCAGAAAGTGATACATGAGAATTAGGGAAGGAAAGAATCTTCATTATTCCCAGATCAAAAAATGAGGTTTTGACAGTTGGGAAGCCCCATCAGAAAGAATAATTCACCAAAAATAATCTTGCACAATTTTCTCCTTGTATTCAAACATCTTGAAGTGTTGGGAAGGAATTATTCTGCATAGAAAAATGTATGAGGAGAGATCCTACATTGTCAGACATAACTACAATGATGGAACTCCATCATTTTAGTTAATGTCTGCCACCCGATGAGATCCAGAGTGTTGCAGTGGTTTCAGCATTGGACTACAACTCTGGAGACCAGGGTCTGAATCCCCGCTTGGCCATGGAAGAACACTGGGTGACCTTAGGTAAGTTACACTTACTCACAAAATCATAGAGTTGGCAGAGACCACAAGGGACATCTAGTCCAACCCCCTGCCCTGCAGGAATACACAATCAAAGCATTCCCAACAGATGGCCATCCAGCCTCTGTTTAAAAACCTCCAAAGAAGGAGACTCCACCACACTCCCAGGCAGCAGTGCATTCCACTGCCAAACAGCTCTTCCTGTCAGGAAGTTCTTCCTAATACTTAGGTGGTATCTCTTTTTCTATAGTTTGAGTTCATTCCTCCATTTCCTAGTCTCTGGAACAACAGAAAACAAGCTTGCTCCATCCTCAGTATGAAGGAAGTCCCCAGAGGAAGGCAAAGACAACCTTTCTGAAGAAATCTATCCAAGAAAACCCCATGATAGGTTCACCTTAGTTCCACCATAGGTCAGAAACTACTTGAAGGCACACAAAAACAACTACCACCCCAGAAAACCCATCTTTTCAGTCTCATGGTACCCCAATTGAAGGGTTTCCAAGGCACTGCACATCAGGGCCCTGAGAGTATGACTGTAATGCTTTCCTGGTCCTGAAGCACATCAAGAACAGGCCTGTGGGGAGACCTCTGATAGTCCTATTATATCTGCTTATGTCAATGTGCCCCATGGGACTGGGAGAACACTGCAGACACCATTTCCTAGCACCATGATCTGCAGCAACTCAAACCTTTCAGCTGGGGCACTGCCAGACTGAACAAGTAGGGTTTTGTGGTCCTGTTTGGTTGATATCAACTATAAATGTGAATCCCTATCAGGTCACAGTCTTGAAATTACTGAACAGGATGCCAGCCATGATGTTTTTCACACACAAAAAAAATGTTTCTTGCTCACCCCCCCAAAAAAGTTTTATGTGCAGAAAACACCATTTCCTTCACAGTTCTTCTATAATAACTCAATATATTCAAATAGAGGATACTACTGTGGAGAAATGTTCACTTTCTCCTTCAACAGGAAGAAAACTCCTGTAATACTTTGTCCCTAAATGTGCAGACAAATAATCAAGCATTTATGTTCATAGCCAGCACTAATTTGTTAGGATGTATGGCCATTCTATTTGGTTATGAGCAGGATCACGATATTAAAAATGATGGACATGATCACTGATACTAAAGGGAGGCCCATGAAGCAGCAAAGAGTTCCTGTGAATTTTCAAACCTCACTGTTCATTCTGAATTACCTTGCTTTATCTTGTTTTTCTTTCTTCTTTTTCAGTGAAGCTATATTCTCTGAAATATCACCCCAAACCTGGATTGCAGTTCTGCGGTCTGAATTTATTGTGCGTGGCTCTGGTCTCTGCTGCACGAAAGAGTACAATAAAAGATAAAGCAGTGCAGTGGTGCTGTGATTTAATGAACATACCTTTTTATGATGAGATACTGGGTCTGTAATATAGAACATCTGCTTCAGGATATATGTTGCAGACTCTCGGGATGGGATTTGTGAGACTTCCCGTTGATCCGTTTTCTCCTGTACAGTATAGAACTTGAAGCTGTACATGTATTTATGTTTATATAAAAAACACTGATAAGTCCCCTGTCCTTCATCAGAAAGTAAGAAATAGGTCAAGAGAAAAGATGGATTTACTCATGAGCCAAATCCGGGGCTCATGAGATGAGCTAAGAGGTGACATGGTATGGTGGTTTAAGTGCTGGACTAGTATTCTGAGAGACCAAGGTTTGAATCTCCACATAGCCATGGTAACCCACTGGGTGACTATGGGCAAGTCATGTGCTCTCAGCCTCAGAGGAAGGTGAGGGCAAAACCTTTTGCATACAATTCTTGCCAAAAAAACCCATGAGACCTCATCTTAAGGTCACCATAAGTTGGAAATGATTTGAAGGCACACAACACGCATTCATGCACATATGCTTGCACACACATACACATCTAAGGATATTCCAAATACCACAAAACAGTTTTTTTGTTACAATTAAGTTGGACAAAATAATATTGGAATAAAACTTGCTTTATTATTTTATACTATACTATGGCTGGCATCTGGACTGTGACTTACACATGCGTAAGTTTCCTTACGGAAGCAGTTGGATATTTTCTTCTATTGAGGAAGTTTGTATTCAGTTGAAGGCAGAGCTGTGCATGCAGCATGATTGTGTATGTGGTGCCATTTTACATTGCACAGGCAGGTGTGCTTTGTGCATTGTAATCATGCATTTCTTATTTGTGTGTCTAGCCAGTTGTGCAGTGCTGCAATTCACTAATGTTTAGTCATCACCATAATTTTTTAGCTGTCAGTGATATATACAAACATAAGCCCCCCTTCTGCCTATGTATTTCTTTTTGTAGTTGTGGTATAGGGTGGTATTCTCTTCCACCTTCTGCAATGACCAAAGCCCCCCCCCCCCAGGATGGAACATGGAGGTGAAACAGAAGAAGACGGCGTTGTCTGAAAAAGGACCCCTGCAGTGAGACAGCTTCGTGCCTCTTACGGCTCCTCAAGATGACTTTTAAGTCATCTGAAAAAGTCCCAAGTAACATAATAAATACAGGAGGATGCCTTATGCTGAGCCAGTATTGTCAACTTTGGCATCAATCATAGAATCATAGAGTTGGAGGAGACCACAAGGGCCATCCAGTCCAACCCCCTGCCTTGCAGGATAACACAAGGAAACCAATGAGGAAACACAACCGCCATCGATCTACAGACCAACCAAGAAAATCCAAGAAATACTACACTCAGTGATGGACAAAAGAGAGCCTCTCACAGCTGCAGGAGTTTATCACATACCATGCAGCTGTGGACAAGTTTACATAGGGACCACTAAATGCAGTGTGCAAACACAAATAAAGGAACATGAGAAACACTGCAGACTGGGCCAGCCAGAAAAATCGGCAGTAGCAGAACACATTATAAACCAACCTGGACACAAAATGTTATTTGAAAACACAGAAATTCTGGACCAGACCAACAACTATCATGTCAGAATGCACAGAGAAGCTATTGAAATCCACAAACACCTGGACAACTTCAACAGGAAAGAAGAATCCCTAAAAGTAAAGAAAATCTGGCTGCCGGTCCTGAAAAACACTAAAATCAGAACTCATCATTTGCAAATGAACTCCACCCAGGGACAGGGGGATTTCTAGCAGATAACAGACCATTAACCAACCATTAGCCAAACAGACACTAATCCTCCTTGCATATCTCCACCCAGAAACTAGCTGTTCAAATACACAAATTTACATATCCTCTCCAACAGGGGCTCACAGTATATAACCCCCTCACACACACTCCTACACAACCATTCTCTGAAGATGCCAGCCGCAGATGCAGGCGAAACATCAGAAATAAACTCTTCCAGAACATGGCCTCACAGCCCAGAAAAAAACAAGGAAAATCAGCTGTTCTATTGATGGCTTATCCCATCAATAAAATAGATTGGCTTATTGGCAGGACATAAATGTGAAAGGGCAACATTGTGTGATACACAAGTCCTTTCACATTTGTGTGGTGGTGTTATGATGCTGTATTTAGTGTGTCTGATAAAGTCCTAAGTTTCTTCTCAAAGGAAGCAAAAATCTTAGCAATTTTCTTCTGGCTACGAGAATCTTCTAAAAAATACACCATTTTTGATTACAAGTTCCAATTCAGCACTTATTCTGTGCAAAATTTGCATGTGGTTGTTTTGCACAGAAAAATGGAATCTTCTGCACAGGAAACAGTATTTTCCATGCAGAAAGTGATATATCTACACAGAAATATTATTTCTTGTCCAGTAAAAGCTGCTTCCTGCACCGAAAATTCTGTTTCCTATGCTAATCTCCCACATGCAAATTTTGCACAGAATAAGGTCCCAAGTTCAGCTTTTTCTGTGCAAGAAACAATATTTCAGCACAGAAATGCCAATTCTGCACATCAAATGCTGTTTCCTTTGCAGAAAATGCACAAAACAATATGTGAATTTTGCAAAATATAAGTCCCAAACTGAAGAATCTTGTCAATCCAGGATTCTTCTTGTCAGTGTTCTTGTGACTCAAAGACACGTCTTTTGACCATTTAAATATATATATTCAAACATACTTTCCATTCCTAGCAGAACCTTTCCTTGTTCTACCTGGTATTTCTGGGTGGTGTTCCATTCATGTATTAACCAGGTTTGATCCTGTTTTAGCTTCCAAAATCAGATGACACATTCACATTTCATGAGAAAAGAAGAAAAGTTTCAGATCAGTGACTCTTAACCTTTTCTTTATCAGGGACCTTCTTCAAATATCTTTTGTTGCAGTGCCCCCCCCCCCCAAGACTAAATTCAGGGAAGATTTTTCTCCTGCTTCATCCTGCAGGTTTGTGGCTGGAGCTGATTGAATGGCAATGTGCAGGCCAAGCCAATCAGCAAGCCTTTGCCTTGGCTGCTGTCATGTGGCTGCTCCACTACAGGGAGGAGGTGGGCCAAGCAACTTTCAAGCCTTCACAGACCCCCCCCCCCATGGGGACATTGTGGCCCCCTGGGGGTCCACAGACCTCCAAGTTAAGAACCTCTGGTCCAAATCCAATGTTCCTTTTCGAAGATTTAGCCCATTTTGAGGAGGATGTGTGTGAGAGTGAGGTCATTCACCCTCACTTTTGGCCTACTATGTCTGCTCTGACCTCAACTTCCCTGCATATAACTTTGGGGACATCATGTTCGAAGGCATGCAAAATCCAGTATAAATCCAAATTGGTAACATTTCCCTGGAAAGCCAAGATGTTCTAAAAGCATTTTTCTTGGAGTTCCACAAGTAGAATGGAAAAGGGGAGATATCAGTGAATGTGTGTGTGTGTGTGTGTGTGTGTGTGTGTGTCTTTGACTTGTGCTGCTTAATTCATGCCTGAAGCCTTCATAATTTTGGTCTTGGTGCCAACATTGGGAGAGCAGTGCTCTATATTTTCTTATAATGGAGGAACTATAGTTTCTTCCAGCCTCTGAAGGACTGATTGCCTGCAATTGGTTCTTCAGCCTGCTTGGCAGGTCACATGATTTTTGTTCTTTCTTAATGATGAATGAAATTCCTCTCCTGTCTCAGGATTTTTTTTTTAAGTTCAGAGGTTCCCCCATTCTCTGTCAATTTGCTGTAATGTCTCTATTTAACATTCCTGTACACTGAATTGCTCCATGCAAATTGCCCTGTTCTTCAATGATCCATTTTGACATAGCTCCTTTCACCATCTGTGACTACTTACACAATAATACCCCAAGGGATTGTTGTGAAGCAAAGCACACCCATGTGGAACATTTCAGCATAATTTGAAACCAAATGATAAAACCCATAGATCCAGCACAAAGAATTCCCTATAAGCCCCATAGGGCTGCTCCACCATGTCTCTTGCATGTTTCTCATTTTCCATTCCAGTTCTAAATTGGAGTATGATAAAAACAGACTTTCATATTCTATTCCTCCCTCCCCCTCCAATTCTTTTTTTTTTTCCACATGCAAGTCCTTATGAGAAATTCAAATAATTGTTTACACTTGCAATCTAAAGAAGATTGTGGCGGAGTCTCCTTCTTTGGAGGTTTTGAAAGAGAAGCTGGATGGCCATAAGTTGGGAATGCTTTGATTGGGTATTGCTGCATGGCATGGGGTTTGGACTAGATGGCCCTTGTGGTTTCTTCCAAGTCTATGATTTTATGATTCTGTGAAGCAGGAACTGGGGAGCATCCAATGTAATCCACAGAAGAAACTGGAGACCTTTCTTAAGATTCTCAGAATATTTATTAGTACATTTATTAGTAAATGTAGTAAATGTAAATAGTATAGTAAATAGTAAATGTCCAGTAAATGGTTTGAGTGTTCCTGGTCTGAAAGTTTCTCAATAATCCCTGAAGAAGGCCTTAATATTACATACAGACCAAAATGTGTTGGACTTCTTTTTAAAACTAATAAAACAACCATCTTTGGGGCATCTTGAGATAAGTCTCCAATTTGTCTCTGTGGATACACTCAAAAAGAAATATGTAGACACCAATCTTGGATTGTAACCTGGAGGTTAAATAAATAAATTTATTTAACATGCACATTAAATAGTGCAGCTTTACTTTCATAACTATGGGAGAGTAAAGAGGCCTCTCTCCCTCAACCTCTTTTTCTGTCAAAGGTATTGGTCTGACTAGTCAGTTGCCTCTTGGACTCTCTGCACATTCTTCTGATAGTACATATGGTTGCACTAAGGCAAGTCTCATCTCCAGCAGTTGCACAAAATCTGCTGGTTGGTCCTTCCTCGCTCTGTGTATCACCAGTTGTAGGTAACCCCTAAGCCTCAGAAGACTACCTATGCTGAGCACAATGAGACAGATGGCTTCACTTCACCCTCTATGAGCCAAATTCCATGCATACCCTATTGTACCTTCTAAAGTTGTGACAACTGTGTGTTGAATATGAATTAAGTACATGTCCCTAAGGTGAGACACCAAAGAAGTGAAAACTGGGCTTATCTTCAGTCATCCTGGAGAGCATGAAAATAATCTTTCCTGGAACAGATAGAGTGGTACCATCAGTAACCCCTGATAAATTCCAGGTCCCATGATATTGCCATTCATGAGATGACTAGGAACTCTCAGCAATCACAAGATTTCCTTCTGGAGCACATGGTACACAGGAAACTTCCTTGGGCAATGAGAGCTACAGCTGGTAGGGGAGTTTTTTTTCTCCTTCCACAAATTGTCATGTAGGTCATGGTGCATTGGTTAAAAGCCGATACTGCAGCCACAACATTGTGAGTTCAATCCTGCAGGGCTCCAGGTTGACTCAGCTTTCCATCCTTCCATAGATGGTAAAATTAGTACCCACCTTGCTGGGGGCAATTAGCTAACACATTGTAAACCACTTAGAGAGTGTTTAGCACTGATAAGCGGTATAGAAATATTAATGCTATTGCTATGCTTTACCAGAATCCTCCCACACCCAGTTGTCTATGGTATCTATCTAAATACCCCACTCAAATCCTTTAGCCCAAACAGCAATGAAATCTGAGTACATGGAACTGTGCTGTCTCTAGGGATGTAATCTTTGCTAATTTCACGCTTGCAGGAAACAGGTAATTTTAGCAATTTTCTTCCTGCTCTGAAAAAGACATAAAAAAACTGTAGTTTTTGAAGACTACAGTATTTGCAGTTCAGGACTTACTCTGCACCAAATTCACATGTGGTATTTTTTGTGCAGAAAACAGCATCTTCTGTGTAGGTAACACACATTTTCTGCAAATAAAACATCATTTCTGCATAACTGCCACTGTATAGCTTGCTCAGACAGGACTAACATAAGTCACATCATCCTAAGGTAAGTCTCTACAGGAATGTCCTATCACAGCTTCCTCTGCACAATTAGTTGTTGTTCTGTGCCTTCAAGCTGAGTCTGACTTATGGTGACCCTATTACAGGATTTTCTTGACAAGGTTTATTCAGATGAGATTTATTATTGCCTTCCTGTTAGGATGAGAGCGTGTGACTTAGCCAATCTCAGAAGCATTCACACCAACAATCAGGCTTCAAGCAACTACACAAGACTATTGAAGAAAGTAAGAAGTATTGGAATAGAGTTCAGGATAAACATTAGCAGGGACTTCCTGACAGCAAGAGCTGTTCGCCAGTGGAACACACTGCCTTGTAATGTGGTGGAGTCTCCTTCTTTGGAGGTTTATAAACAGAGGCTGGGTGGCCATCTGTTGGGGGGTGCTTTGATAATATATTCCTCCATAGCAGGGGGTTGAACTAGATGCTCTTTGTGGTTTCTTCCAACTCTATGATTCTATGATGAGTTATACTATACCTGTCTGAAGAGCAGAGATTTGTGTAGCAAGATACTCAGGCAGAGTATCTGAGGGTCACACAGAAGAAAGACAGAGTGGCTGGATGCAGGAAGCTGTGAACATTTTGACTGTGTTTTGAGGGGTGGTATTTATACCCTATATTTACTCTTAAGGTGTGTTATGAGTGGAATACAATGTTAGACGGAGTTTTCCACAGTTAGACAATGGAAGCTCCTGCTATGTTAACGATTGCTAATGTCTGAGATATTAAGACTGATGGGCATGAGGCAACCTTCTATCGTTGAGGAAAACCAATTTGCAGAGTAATGAGTATTCAGGTCACTTGATTGAATTAGTGAATGACTCACTTCCAGGTGCATCCAAGAGAACTAGCACATTCCACCCCAACTACCTGTCCACGAGGGGTCTGCATAATTGCTATCCAGGAGTGTCTTTTGGAGAATTTGGAAAGACCTCTTATTTTAGGTTTGGAGCAAACTTTAGCTCATTCCCTATTTTGGGGGAAGTCTGGGTCTACTGCTATGAAGCATCAATAAATAAGCCAATTTATGAAATATAGCCAGTTGATGAATTATTGAAAGGGCAGAGGGTCAGGGCAGATAACATCTAGGACTTTATCAAACCATTCTCCCAAAACGTTCTTTTGCTGGCATAATTTGTGCCATTTTTATGTGCCATACCTCACTTACCTTGAATCCCAGCAAAAGGCAGCCCCGGCAATGAACGAGGAATGAACAGAGCTCAATTCACTTCCTTGTCTGAAATCCTGTGGATTTTCACAAGAATACCTAGCATGGGAAAATCAAAAACAAAAATAATACTGAAAAGGTTACAGAAAGCACACAAACACACTTAAAAACTTGCAAGTAGGGTCATAAAAAGAATGTCACCTACCTGGATGTCATGATCTCACTCAGAACTGTTCTGTCCAGTCTGGCCATTCTGTCCATTCATGTTGTAATGACAAGGAAAAAAAGTGTGAGGTTTCAAATGCCAGCAGTGCTGGCAAAGAATCTCCACAGCTGATCTATTGACAGCTTGTGCCGTCAATAAAATAGAATGGCTTACGGACAGTACATAAACGCAAAAGGGCGACATCATCTGACATGTGCACCCTTTCGCATTTATGTGGCATTGTTATGACACTGTATTTTGTGTGTTTGATAAAGTCCCTAGTCTCCCAGAATGTGCATAGAAGGTTGCTTCAGTACGCAGATATCTCTGGCTGGACTGGGCAGGGAAACATCAGCTGCTCATCATGTTTCTAACTTTATTTTGTCAGTTGAAGACAGTTGTCAATTACTATAGTACTCTGAGAAAATAATCAAAAGGTAATAAATAATCAAATGGTAATAATAATCTTTGTTCATCCATTTTCTTTTTCTCTATTGATCCATTTGCATCTGCAATGTGCACTATGGAAAGGCAATAGAATATAGTCTTATGGAGAGTTTGGAGAAAAGAGATAACTCTCTGAAATGAAATGAGAGTCATAAGACCTCACTGAGCAGATTTAGCATTCATATTTATGGGACACAACTGAGTCTTTCCACACTCAAAAAGAAAAAAGAAAAAGAAAAAAAGCTAAGAGAAACCAGTTTTCTATGAATGTATAAGACTATGAACAAGATACATGGCATAGTGGTTTGAGTGTTGGACTATGACGCTGGAGACCAAGGTGTGAATAAAAACCCACTGGGTGACCTTGGACAAGTCACAAACTCTCAGCCTCAGAAAAACCCGTGATAGGTACACCTTAGGGTCACCATAAGTTGGAAACAATTTGAAGGCACACAACATGATATCAATATTTTGCTGCAAATGGATCATTGTCTTTGGGAAGGGATGTTCTACCTAGATAAAGTACCCAACCAAAACACATGACAGTTTGAGCTGCATGCAGTGTTTTACAGTAAAGTTTTGTATTTTTTCCTGTGACATGCAGTGCTGAAAAATGTGGGATATATCGAGCAAAAGAGTTTTATTTTAATGTTGCTGTACTTAGGACCAAGAAGCTGAGCAGCCACATAATCTAGTACAATTGTTCCTCGATATCCATGGATTCGGTATCCATAGATTTAAGTATTCATGGCTTGAAAATATTCTTAAAAAATAATAAATCCAAAAAGCAAACCTTGATTTTGCCATTTTATATAAGGGACACCATTTTGCTATGCCACTGCATATAATGGGACTTGAGTATTCATGGATTTTGGTATCCATGGTGGGTCCTGGAACCAAACCTCAGCAAATATGAAGGGACAACTGTACTATCAAAAGAAGTGCCAGGTTCTCAGTTGTGGCCAACATCAAACCTAAGCTTATTGTGGAATCATGAAAGCAATGGAATAAGCATGAAACAACAATAGAATAGTGTGTTGCATAGTGTGTTGCATTATGCAGAGGACAAGGGCAAGGCTGGATTATCAATGGTTCAATTGGTGTGATTGCTTTGGGCCCCTCACAATTTTCCTATTAAAAACTGAAACCAACATATCTCCCCAGGTTGTACTTTCAACTTAGAAACAGTCTTGTATGCCTTCAAGTCATCTGTTGACTTATGGTGACCCCATGAATTTCATAAGGTTTTCTTAGAGAATCTACATGAGCCAGGATATGCCAGCTCCTCACCAGCGTATCGTGGCTGTGGAGCTAGCCTGTTCTTCCCCTGGTACCTGTATGGAATGGACCAGAGTCCAAACAGGCATGCTGGCCTGTTCCTGCAGCTGCCGCCACTGCCATTTTCTTTGCTGACTCAGAAGGCAGGAAGGGGGACTGCAACATGTAACTGAAGGCCTCATGCATGAAACCAGTCTTGGGCACATGCTGTGGGATTCCTTCCTGGCTTCCGGGAGAGCCAGGGAGATGGTGGTGGCAGCAAGGGCCAGCATGCTGGACAGGCTCCTGCAGAACCATGGGCCTGATCCATTTTTTGCTGGTGGTAATGGAGTAAACTGGGTATTTTCCTATAATGCTTTATTGGGCCCTACCCTACCTTCCCCACCTCTCATCCCCATATCTGCCCCAGATGTGGTGAGGACTGCCTGGGGGGAGAATGAGGCAAATGGCCTGCATCATATGGACTGCAGGGCTCTGAGACAGGGGCAAGATGAGGTATTTAGCCTGTGTAAACAAGCCAAAAGAATATTTAGACATGGGTTTTCCATTGCTTTCCTCTGAATGTAGCCTATGGCACCCTCTATTGCCTGGCAAACTTAGTGCTTATTTATTCCATATATGAGATAGTCAATTTTATGTCAGGGAGAAGGTGTGGAGAGCAAGGAAGGGGAAGGAGGTTAGGTGGAGTTTACAATGAGGGTGTTCCTAGGAGTGGCTCTTCTCCTGAGCTGGCAGGAGAGCTCAGGATACTGTTGTTGGTCTCCCAATTAACTATCTAACTACAGGGTTTGCTTCTGTACACCATTCCACTGATTCCATTTGGGCATTGTTTGGGAATGTAAATTTGCTTTTTTCATTCTCACATTCTAACTCCAACAATTTCAAAAGTGTTCTCCCTGCTGGGCAAGAGTACTCAATTTTTCATGTGATTTTCAATATGGGAATTTAAGGCCCTTTGGGAGAAAATTTCAGTTTGCACAAAACCAAAGTATTTTGTGGGAAACACACTGTTTTCTATGCAAAACAGAGCATTTCCTTCAAAATGCATTGTTTTGTTCAAGCAGTGCACAAAATACAGTTGCTGCCATCCTCTTCAGCACTTATCATATTGGAAGCCGGACTCAGGATATCATAATTGCTAGGGTTTCACATTTACAGCTATGAACAACTGAACATGACTCCTCAGTCCTACCTTTGCAGCCTGGCAGTGTGCTCTCTGAAGCATTTTCAAGAAGCTGGAGATGAGGGCACTGGGAAATTATGACTGCAGTGCACTCCTGGTTGCAACTTGCAGGGTGCCTTGTGACAAGCAGTTGTGGCAGGACCCCAAGGGGTGTCTCCAGCTGCCTCTCAGAGCAACTGGAATCACCTGTGTGTGTGCTTTTTTAAAAAAGTTCCTGGCACACTGATCTCCAGCACTCTGATCTCCAGCCCTTCATCCAGGGAACTGCTAGGCTGTGAAGGTAGGTTGTGTGTGGGGGGGGGTATTGTCAGTTGTAACTGTACATTGACAATGCAGGATCTCTGCAAATGTATTTGCAGAAAAAACAATATCCTTGAGGGGGCAAATGAAATATTTTTGTGCAGGGAATTTTGAAATGCAACAAACAACAAACTCATTGGGCAACCATCTTTTTGATAGGGTGTCTCAGTATGTTGTCTCTGAAGATAAGGATATTTCTGAGTTTGTTTTTTTTTAACAGTTCTCACATTTGTGCAGAGACTTGGGAGCAACTTAGAGTAATAATTCCGAATTGCGACCTGTGCAATAGTAGCCGAAAAGATCCACTGCAAACCTCTAAAGACATCAGCAGGAGACTGTAAAGGGGATCATTTGTTTTAGTTCCCATTTTCAGTGTTGCCCTGTAGTGATGCACCATGAGTTAGAAATGTAATTCTTCTTTAGCTACATTCTTGAAGGAAGCAACGGGTAAATTTAGCAATTTTCTTCCCACTGTGAGAAAATCTTTGAAAATTACTAGGTCAGGCTTTATGTTACACAAAATCTGCATATGCTACTTTTGTTCAGAAAACAGCATTTTCTGCACAGAAAACAGCTGTACCAAAATAGCACTTGAAAAATTTCATGTAAAAGAAATCCCCAAACTGTAAGGTTTCATGTTATTCCAGGGTCCCTGACACTCAAAGAAATACTTTTTTATAAACAATTTCAAGTATTTTCAAATAAACCACCCCATATCCACAGCACCACATCTGTGGTTTCAGTTATCCACAGCTGAAAAAATAGGGACACATACCATAGAGTCACACTGAGAAATGCCCAGAGAGGTGTCCTCTGTAGGAATCGCTAAGTCCTCAAATGCAATTCTACAGTATACAGTGGGCCCATGGTATCCAGTGGGGTTTGGTTCCAGGACCCCACGTGGATACCAAAATCCATGCATGCTCTCAAGTCCCATTATATACAATGGCACAGTAAGATGGTGTCCCTTATATAAAATGGCAAAATCAAGATTTGCTTCTTAGAATTTTTTGGGGGGTGTGTGTGTGAATATTTTCAAGCCCTGGATGGTGTAATCTGTGGATGCCAAATCTATGGATACAGAGGGCTGACTGTATTTGTACCGTACTTTATTTTAATAGGGTTCACTTTTATCCACAGTTTCCAGGACCTGCTGTAAGTCCAGGAACCAAACCCCTTGGATATTGGGTATGGGGGGGAGACCCCTATTCTCTCTCTCTCTCTCTCTGGCTTTTCTTCGCAAATGAAGATTCAGGAAGGACTCATCCCGCACTTTCTGCAAGCGCGCTGATGACTAAAAAGGTCAATCCAAGATAAAAAAGTCCAGTTGCAGAAAGCACAGCAGAAGTTCTCCTTGGGTGATGTTTTTGGGTTGTGATTCTTTCTGCGTTGTCGTTTCTCTTCAATACTTGTTCGGCATGAGTTCTCAAATAAGGCTGCAGCATTGTGGATAGTGCGTCTCCATGCCTCCCAATGTGAGGCAAGGGCGGACAACTGTTGGTGATCAATTTGGCCAAGCCTGAGATGTTGTTTCAGGTAGTCTTTGTATCGCTTTTTTGGAGCACCCCTCTTACGCTGACCCGTGGCGAGTTCACCGTAGAGTACTATTTTTGGGAGGCGATGGTCCTCCATCCTAGAAACGTGCCCTGCCCAGCGCAGCTGTGTTCTCAATATCATGGCCTCAATGCTGGTGATCCCTGCTTGTTCAAGGACAGCAACATTCATCACATAGTCAGTCCAGTGTATATTTAGGATTGTGTGTAGACAGCGCTGATGAAAGCGTTCGAGGAGTCGTAGGTGGTGGTGATAGGTGACCCATGTTTCAGATCCATAAAGGTGTTCTATCTCTATTGCCACTATTAACTGGTGGTCTTATTCTTTTATTTTCTGTCTTTCAGTGTGTTTCTTTGTTTCACTTTTTAAGCGTTTTTGTTGTTGTTTTAGCAGAGATATGAATTTATATAATACTTTGTCATCAACAATGTCCCATAGATAAATCTAATAAGCCAAATCAATAGTCCCATATCTTTTTGAAAACACTGTATGGGATGGTCCCCAGAAACACACATAAGGCAGCTTGGTGTTCCAGGATGTCTGTAGGCCATTCTGTCTGAATCTGGCAACAGGCCTTCTCATTAGTGCTCTGATAAATATATTCAGGCAAGGGTAGCAGTCTGTCACTTCTTTCATCCTTCCATGCCAAGATGGCACTGTGCTGTGTTAATTGAGCCTGACACCTCTCTGCTCAGAACTCCCAGAGAAATGTCCAGCTTTGAGAAGAGTCTGAGTAACTTGCCAAGGCAGAACAGGAGACTGGAAGAGCTCACTGTCTGGGGCTCATTTGCAGCGATTTCTCCCTTTACCCTGGGGTCGCTTACATGGGCAAATATTCCTCGAAATATACCGCTAAGATAGCTCATAGTTCCCATGGATCGCAGCACAGCATCGCCTCATTCAGAAGGGGGGAAGGTAAAACACCCAAATATAGCATGGCAAGGGATGTCGCTACTTTTGCCAGTATATTTGCAATGTAGCGCATTATTGGCAGTGTAAACAACCATTCCGCTAAGGGCTACAGCAGAGTTGCATTGTGATTGGTTGCTATGATGCAGGGGTGGACTTAAAAGAGGGGGAGGGAGGGAGGGAGGGAGAGACAGTAGCGATTACAGGAAACTTTGAAAAATCCTCTCTGATATTTTGTAAGTCTGCCAAGAAAAAGGATTCCCAAGACCTTTCAGTCATAAAGTTCCCATCTGTCAGCTCTGCTTGGGGGAGGGGGAGAGAGAGAGAGAGAGAGAGAGGTGGAGGGGTGGAGGGAGGGGGACTGAAGGAGGGAGAGTCAAAAATCCTCTGCTATTTTGCAAGTCTGTGAACCCTGACTAAACAAATCGTGCTGAAAAAACTTGTGATAGGTTCACCTTAGGAGCCATGGCATGGCAGCAAGGTCTTTCAGCAGAGATGCCAGGGCAGACGGGGAGATTGCTGTGTCTCTGCTTCGGGGAGTGACTGAGTTCATTTAGAGGCAGATTTAGAGAGATACAGAGACAGAACCATTTCTTTGATCTTCCCCCCTGCTATTTTGGCAGTCTGTGAGTCTTTCTTTAGCTCGAAAATGCAGGGCTTCAAATTCTTTCACTCACGATCTAGCCTCTTCCCCATAAAGCCTTCGTCTGCTTGGGAGGCCACGCCCCCGCACTTTTTCAAGTCTGAACGAAAAAGCAGCATAATTAGAAAAAAAACCTGACTGGCACAGCTGTGGAAAAGAATTAAAGCGCAAGTTGCCGCAATAAATCTGCCGTGTAAACAAACCCCCTCTTTCTTTCCACCTCCCTCCCTCTCCCACCAGCTCATCAATATCGGCTTGCCATGAAGCAATTTGTTGCTCTTGAAGGATAGCCATTAGTAGGTTGACCTTTCATCTGAATAGACTTGCTGGTGGCAGATCTAACATCTGTGTCCATCTACTGCCTTTGCTTGAGAGAACAGTTGTGAATAAATCTTGCTGGATCATAACCATGTCTTGGTCTCCCTTATGCTCCTCCACTCTGATTGAAATTCTGCCTCACAGGCCATTTCCTTGAGCAAAATGAAACAAACAAAAAATCCCCATGCTGTATCAAGCCCAATCATAATTTTGTTGTCATCACCAACACCCACGGAGGATTAGAGCTGGAAGGGCTTGACTCTCTCTGTGTGGAATCTGTAGTTGAGCTGGCAGCTTGCTGATATAGAACAATGAATGAGGGGTATGAAAAAAAGAAATGAAAACAACTTCATCATGCTGAAGAATGTGGTCAGTTCTTTAGTGGTTTAACCATGGGAGTAACCACTAGGATCACTGACTGTTGGTAAAGACTAAATCAGATGACACTTTGGGATGGTCCGCAGCTCATAAAAGCCACCCAGAATAGTTTCCTATAGAATTTAACTACCCTCAATTATCATGTAACTTTTACACCTCATGTAAAGCTCTTCTTTCTGCACATTGTGGTGCCACATTTTAGGCAGCAGGAGAAGCCAGTTGGTGAGTTGGAATCATGAGTATGGAAGGAGGAGAAGGAGGAATATTTATGTTAAAAAAGGAGAAACTCTTTTAACTTTTAATGCACTGTAGACTTGGCTGCTAGAAGGACAATATGAAGGAATCTCTGTTGCCTTAATGCTCTGCTTTTTTTTGGTTCTGGAGATATTGACCTACTAATACATAGGAGTTTTTATTGTGAATTTTATCAAGAGGCTAAAGGAAAGTTGATCCACCCAATATTGGTATCTCCTCTTGCCTGTTATGATCATTTCTTACTTTCAATAGATATGGAAGGATGAAATGTTAATATTACCCAGAAAACTGACATATTGTTAAATGTACTTTTGTAAACAAGCCCAAAGATGTGAGTAAACTATTTGCTGTATAAATTTGATCCTTACTGCTGTTATAACTATTACTAGGTTACAACTAAATCTTATCATCATGTCTTTAGCCTAGTGTCCTTTCCATAAATGTCATACAGTCAATGGACAAAATAAATAAATCTTATAGTACTACTATTACTCCTACTAGAAATGTGACCCAGAGTTAACAAGATTTTGGTTGTGACTCATAAAAATCAGAGTGTGGAAAAGTTCAGCCAGTGGCCGCGCTGGCTGTGTAATGCTGGAGTTTAGAGTTTGTTTTTAAACAGTAATTTTCCAATGCTATGATAAAAATCTGTCTCTCTCTGGCTTTTCTTCGCAAACGAAGATTCAGGAAGGACTCATCCCGCGCTTTCTGCAAGTGCGCTGATGACTAAAAAGGCCAATCCGAGATAAACAAGTCCAGTTGCAGAAAGCACAGCAGAAGGTCTCCTTGGGTGATGTTTTTGTGTTGTGATTCTTTCTGCATTGTCGTTTCTCTTCAAGACTTGTTCGGCGTGAGTTCTCAAATAAGGCTGCAGCACTGTGGATAATGCGTCTCCATGCCTCCCGATGTGAAGCCAGGGCGGACCACTGTTGGTGATCAATTTGGCCGAGCCTGAGATGTTGTTTCAGGGAGTCTTTGTTTCACTTTTGTGGAGCGCCCCTCTTACACTGACCCGTGGCGAGTTCACCGTAGAGTAGTATTTTTGGGAGGCAATGGTCCTCCATCCTAGAAACATGCCCTGCCCAGCGCAGCTGAGTTCTCAATATCATGGCCTCAATACTGGTGATCCCTGCTTGCTCAAGGACAACCACATTCGTCACATAGTCAGTCCAGTGTATATTTAGGATTGTGTGTAGACAGCGCTGATGAAAGCACTCGAGGAGTCGTAGGTGGTGGCGATAGGTGACCCATGTTCCAGATCCATAAAGGAGTATGGACAGTACAATGGCCCTATACACACTGATTTTTGTGCTTTGCCTCAGGTGTTTATTGCTCTGTAGTATGTGGGGAAATAATTATTGTAATGTAAAACCATCTTGTGTACCCCATTCACATCCTAAGATAAGTCTAGGAATTTTCCCTGTATGCTTCTGTTCTCCCAAACTCCCTTTCTCATATTTCACTGGGCAATTCCAGCCAACTGGAGAGATAGGTCATTCAACACATGACCTAATTTAAATTTTATTGCTCTTTGTGAGTCTCTTTGGAGTTAGATTCTCCATGTGGCTGAAGTCTAGCCATGATATCCTAGCCATGCTGCTGCTATGAAACCATGCTATGATGTTTGCTTTTCAAGTCACCATGCAGCCTCTACCGCTAAAGGTTGGGTGAGTCATTCTACCCTAAATCCTCCTAGTTAGGAACCTTTTTTAAAGTTTGTTTTAGTATGTAGATTGAGATTGATATACCTTCAGTAAACTTTTGATATGCATTTTTAAACTGAGTCCTTTGTTTTTGTAATGAGTCTAATTTAACTGGGTGATCAAACCAGAGGCCTCAGAATACACTTTTAAATGTTAATTGAGCTTCTGTCTCAGCATTGTCACTCTGCATGACTTTGAAAATGAAATGATTTTAACCCTTTTTAAAAGAAGATATTTTTTTATTTCTTTTTAAAAAGGGCTAGATCCCTGGAATTTTTAATACATTTTTATTTTTTAGACTCATACCTCCTACAAAATCAGCATCAGGATGGTGTTAGTACCATAGAAAGCTGCGAAATAAGAAACTGGGGCAATGTTGCTTAGATTCAACCAATCACAGCCTTCAGAATGCTGTGAAAGGGACCCAATGTGGTGGGGGAAGATATAACCCAAAAGCTGGTCTGTAAAACAGAGAGATAGGACCAGTTTGAAAGAGAGTTGTTGCTGTTGTGTGCCTTCAAGTCATATCCAACTTACCATGATCTAAGGTGACTCTATCATGGGGTTTTCTTGTCAAGATTTGTTCAGAGGGGGTTTGGCTTTGCCTTCGCTTTGAGGAGAAGCTTAGGGAGCTGGGCATGTTTAGCCTGGGGGTCAGCTACACAGGAGAATTAAATCTGGAAAATATCATGTTACCTCCATTTTGGTCCTGTCCTAAGTTGTGCCCATGATGCATTCACATATTTGGTGACTGTGAAAATACCTGAGGTTGTAGTCCACATGGCCACCTATGGAGATGGGGGGGGGAGGTTGCTAAAGGCCAGACAAATGATCTCTTGGCCTACAGTCTGCCAAATGCGGCCCTAGTCCCAAGGAGGGAAGGACCAGTGACAACCAGTGAGGGAGTGGTCGGTCCCCCCTCCCTGGCACATGGGCCCCAATAGACCCACCACTCACCACCCTGGTCTCCAGAGTCATATTCCAACACTCAAACCACTACACCACACTGGTGCCTGTGAAATAGAGTGAGGGAGCCAGAAATCAAGTGTGTGAGGGCTGGCTAGAAGAAAAGGAATAGAAAAAATCTGAATCATGTTTTGGGAAGCTGGGGATATGGAAAGAGCCAAGGGAGTTCATGTTTAACTTTATTATTAATAAGCCTTTACTGGTTTTATTGTGTTCAACTGAATTGGACTTCTTTCATTGAAGAAATGAAAGGGAGAATGGGTCACAGTTTACCAAACTGAAGCTACTGATCAACACAGCCATTTGTCCAGGATAAAGGTCACCTTGAGGTCCTAGTACCAGATCTAGGAAGGGATCCTGAAGGTATAGGGCAAGATGAGTGACAGAAGCCCATGGGCTGGAACTGTGCGTGTGTGTGTGTGTGTGGGGTCAGCCCTGATAGGAGTTCTGTCACAGAAGGTATCTCACATTATCTAGCTTGCTTAGTATCATTGATTCTGACAGCAGGTCTTTGGAATATCTGACAGAGGTCTTTCTATCACCTGCCATCTAATTTTCTAACTTCTAATACCAGGGATTGAACTTCAGACCTTTTAGGTGTGCTTTCCTTCTGAATGGTTGTCTTCTTGTTTAGACACAGCATTTCAAGGGGCTTTGTTGGGTTTCAACTAACAAAGATCCCTAGGGGTTACAGTGAGGCTTTTCTTGACAGAGAGGAGGGAAATTGTAAATGGATATGTTAAAACTTTTTTTCTTCACTGAATCTGGAATCTCTGTCTTGCAAATCAGTTGACCTACAGAAACAATGGACAACCACATCTGGCCAGATTTTAAAATATATATTTAAAAATTCCTTCTCCACCCCCACCCCCCACACTTTTTACCATTTAAGCCTGATGAAGAGTTCTGCTAATGCTGACAGCTCGATGTTTTTATGTCATTTTAGTGGTTTAATAAAGGGGTGAGTTATGCAATCAATTCAGTAGGTTGACCTCAACCCTTGGGATTGCTGTCAGAACATGCCTTCTCCCATCTGCAGGTTGTTGTGCAGCAGGATTTTAGACTGCAGGAGATGCAAGTTGATGATTCTGCAGCAGCATAAGGATCAGGAGGAAGAGGAGGAGGAGGAGGAGGAGGAGGAGGAGGAGGAGGAAAAAAATAATAGAATCATAGAATTGCAGAGTTGGAAGAGACCACGAGGGCCATCCAGTCCAACCCCCTGCCACGCAGGAAATCTTGATCAAAGCATCCCCAACAGATGGCAATCCAGCCTCTGTTTAAAGACCTCCAAGGAAGGAGACCCCACCACGCTCCGAGGGAGTGTGTTCCACTGCCGAACAGCTCTTACTGTCAAAAAGTTCCTCCTAATGTTGAGGTGGAATCTCTGTTCCTGGAGCTTGCACCCATTGCTCCGTGTTCCAGTCTCTGGAGCAGCAGAAAATAAGCTTGCTCCATCCTCAATGAGACACCCCTTAAAATACTTAAACAGGGCTATCATATCGCCCCTTAGCCATCTTTTTTCCAGGCTAAACATACCCAGCTCCCTAAGTCTTTCCTCATAAGGCATGGTTTCCAGACCTTTCATCATTTTAGTCGCCCTTCTCTGGACACACTCCAATTTGTCAATATCCTTTTTGAATTGTGGTGCATATTCATGTAAAAAAAGAAGAAACTCTTCAAAGCCTGGGCACAGCACGGTTCTATTAAGGTAAAGTGAAAGGGTCACTTGAGGCCACTTCTGATTTGCAGTGTCATGAAAAGTCAGCTAATTTTTAATTAATGTACTTTTACTATATTTTTACTTCAAAGAAGAAGCACTTGTGGAATTCTCTGCCTCCGGTGTCAAAATAGTGCCATTAGTTTAGGTGCTGTATCTGCCTTTACTTAGAGAGAGAAGCACCATTTGCTATTCTACCTCAGGCAGTAAAATGCCTTGGGCCAACCCTCTCTGTCCCTCCAGGTACTTGCTGTATCTCCAGCTGTTGCCAGTTTTATGAGCATTTGGAGGACAGAGAGGGAGGGCTGAGAAGGTGACAGTGAAATTCACAGACTTATTTGAACTGACCAGCCAAACCTTTGTCCTCTGGCATCCAGTGGAGTTAATGCTTGCTCTGACAAACCATTAGATTGGAATAAATACTTTGGAGATGAAGGCCACCATCAAAGGTTGCTCTTTGGTGCCACAGATCCTCCAAACAGAACCTCTCCCTCCTGTTTCCAGACTGTCCTCCTTGCTCTTGTCTCCTTAGAAGCTTGAAAGGCTCTGTTTGATGGCTATGGGTTGACTTTCAACCCCCGCATTTGCATTTCCCTCACCACCTCCAGTGGTACCCCCCCTCCTCCATATGCACTTCCCAGAGTGAAGGACAGATGATCGGTTGACAACAGGGGCAGCCTGTGTCATGCTATCAGGAGAATGTTCATTAAAACAATTGCAGATTAATTATGTGGAGGATCTGTTCAAATGGATGTTTCGTACACTAATTAGGTGAGGAGTGCCAGAAGTCAAAGAGGTTTAGGCCTAGATTCAAAGGCTTGTTGATTCTATGGTGACTGGGTGACATTTGCATCTTCAAACAGCCAAGCCAGCTGCTGGAGGGGATGTCTCTTATTAGAGATGGAAGAAGCAAGAAGCTAAATGATTTTTCATGCTGTCAGTCACTCCCCCCCCCTCTTACTGAAATTAGCTCTTGGAGCACATGGCTCTGTCCTGGAGCAGAAAAAAAATGAGTTAGGGGGGATAATGGGGAATACAATGCTCTTATACTGCTTACCAAGGGGCCAAATGCTTACACAGGTAGCACTCTTAATTTGTTGTCTTCAGTCACCAGGGATGAAAAGTCATAAAATATAGAATATCTATTCCCCCTCTCTCTATCTTAGGACTTTACCACACCAGCCTGTTTTCTTGCAGCAATTGTGTTAGTGAAGTAAATGGGAACATACCAGTTTAAAAATGTTCAGCATCACACTTGTCCGCAATTGTGCTGCAAGTGTCCTGCTTTAGCAATCCATGGTCCCTTCTGCACCAGCTCTGTGCCCCCACCATATGTTCTACTCAGTGCATGTTTGCTTTTTTTAAAAAAAAAAAAATTCCATGATTCCATAATTACTGGGAAATGATTTTTAAAAATATTGTTTCACTGTAATTATACCATCACAGCAAAAATAAAAATAGACAAACCAAAAGGCACAGAGTAAACACAACCTTGCCCTGCTTGGGAATAGTGACAGGGATGGGGGGGGGATGGGAAGAGGAGGAGAATCACACATGATTTCTGCCATATCAAGAAGGATATTGACAAACTGGAACATGTCCAGAGGAGGGCGACCAAAATGGTAAAAGGTCTGGAAGCCATTATGCCCTATGTGGAATAACTTAGAGAGCTGGGTATGTTAAGCCTGGAGAAAAGAAGGCTAAGAAATGACATGATAGCCATGTTTAAATACTGCCATATTGAAGAGGGAGCAAGCTTGTTTTCTTTTGCTCCAGTGACTAGGACCCAGAGCAATGGACTCAAACTACAGGAAAAGAAATTCCATCTAAGTATTAGGAAGAATTTCTAAGTATTAGGAAGAGCAGTTCAACAGTGGAATACACTGCCTCAGAATGACAATGGGATACACATCACATTGGTCTTGATGCACCTCACATCAATGCACACCAGTGCACATTGGTCACTCACGCTGGTGTCCTGTTACATAAGTTTGCAAATCACTAACAAGGTTTCTTAGTACCTCTGCTACATAGCTGAGTATACATAAAGTTGCATATCGTAGATGGTGATATAGGATTCTGGAAACCATTTTCAAACAACTGAACAACAATTGAAGGGTTGTCACTTGGAAAATGGAGCAAGCTTATTTTCTGGTGTTCCTGAACCAGCAGATCCAAATTATAAGAAAGAAAATTCCAACTGAACATTAGGAATAACGTCCTTATGGCAAGAGCTGTTCAGCAGTGGCACAGACTACCTCCTTTGTTGGAAGTTATTAAATAAATGTCGATTGGCCATCTGTCAGGGTTGCATTGCCTGAGGAGTTGCATTGCTAAGGGGTTGGACTAGAACACTCTATTGGCCCTTTCCAACTCTCTACTTCTATGAATCTAATGTTGCTTTATGCATTCTACCTAATGAACGCATTTTCCACATTGACTAAGGGCCCTTTCACATCACACAGTTCTGGGATTCCACTTTAACTGCCATGGATATGTGCTGTGGAATCCTGGGGTTCATAATCTAATGAAGGACAAGAGCTCTCTGGCTGAGAATAATACCCCTCCCTTAATTGCAAAACCCAGGATTTCATAGGACAGAAACCTGCCTATTACAGTGGGATCCATGTGCTATAAGTGTGCCGTGTGGAAGAGATCTAAGTGTAATTGTGTTTATTTTTCAACTGTATGCATTTTGGCACATTCTCAAGGTGAGGTACATTCCTTCTTGCATTGAATCTCAAGAATGTGCATTTTGGCACATTCTCAAGGTGAGGTACATTCCTTCTTGCATTGAATCTCAAGAATGTGCATTTTGGCACATTCTCAAGGTGAGGTACATTCCTTATTGCATTGAATCTCAGGAGATGGAAAAAAAACGAACCAAAAAAACCACCACCCCAAAACGAACAAACCCCACACTATTTTTAATGAGACTGTTGAATCTAATGACATCTTTTAATGTCCCTAGATGCATTCCTTGCTAGCAGCTTTGGTTAAAGGCAAAATTTAGCCCACAAAGAGTATATCTTTCATCACTAGCACAAGATCTGTCAAACTGTTGTCCAAACCACCCCGCTGGCAAAACAGATCTTTTTTAAAAAACTGTTTTTTAACCCAATGGCAAACATGTTTTGGTCCTTAACAGCATGTTTAATGAGATAGGAAGATAGCCTGATGGATGATGGAGAAATCTCCCCCACCATATTACCAGGATGGATTACACCTTAACCTTAACATAGGATTGCTTGAGCAAGGCTTATCCTACCGGTGGGTATTAAAAATGGGGCAATTATGTCCTAGAGATGCAGAACTGGCATGGCCTTTCAGCGAAACATTATGGAAATGTTGATAGAGGTGTCAATAGTTTAGAGGTCACCCAAAGCAGCCAAAGTGATTGGATGAAGAGGGGAGGAGTTGATTAATGGCTACATTGAAACAATTGCACATCTGATCTGCCTCCAAAAAGCAACCTTTTCTATTTTCACTTCCAGACAAGGGAAGGGAGGGGGTAAGAAGGAGGATTAAATTATGCAAATCAGACTGGAGTTGTTTAACCTTTCTAACAAGAGGAGAGTCTCTGGAAAGGAGGAGCTAAGCCCATTATCAGCAATAGAGCAGGGAGACCTTCTGGGGGCAGCTTAGGGTTTATCCTGCTTACCCCCTCCTGCGCTGTTACACAAAGAGCTGTTTAGTCACTCTTCTGCTGTTGGCAAAAGGACTTTGGAGAATTATTTATGCATTGCATTTGTAAACTGCTCTTTCTCCCATGAGCTCTCAGTGGCTTGCATATGGCTCACAGATGGTCTCCCATCCAAGCCATGCTCTCTGAGCCAGATATCTTTCCCTTCAGCAACCGAACTGTGTCATCTGCCATCAGACCATTCTCTGACCTTCAGCCCTGTAGCATCACTTGCTCTGATCGTTTCCAGATTAAAACAGGGATGCCATAGCAGCATATGTACAGCAAGGGGTAGGTCAGAAATGTGTTCAATTGCTTTTATGGTAGGAGCTTTTGAGAACTGCAGATTTCTTAAGTATTTAAAATCAAATTTCACAAATTACAAAGCAGGAGGTCTACTTCTGTACAGCATTACTTTTCCTAAATATTTATAGAGGTTCCAATGCAAATCTGAAATACTGGAAGATGATCACCTTTTTTTAACAGTGGCTCGGTTGGAAATAGACCAACACTGGGAAACTAGCAATTGAAAATTGGTGGTCCAGAGTATGGACCACATGGTTGATGGAGAAACTCGCTTACACTATGGCAAAAACTAGAGGAATAAAGACAAAAGAGACTTTTCAAGAAGAATGGATGACTTTTATTGATGACATCAATAACATATTACAACATTTATAACCACCAACCAGACACGAAGACCTTTGGAAAGGCACTTTTTCTGCAGACATCTTCACTCAAGAAGGTAGTTCTGGGATCCAAGAACATATATAAGGCATTGATTTCAGTCCAATGTATTTTTCTTATGTCCCACAGTTGTTGTTCGTATAATATTTACATACTTGAGATGGATGTTTAAACTCTTTATAAAACTTTAAATAAAAAAATACAAAAAAATAGGGGGAAAGGTTACTTTTTCAGAAACAATGCAGTTTGACACTGTTTCGACTGCCATGGTTCAATGCTATCGAATTCTGGGATTTGCAGTTTTGTGAGATATTTAGTCTTCTCTGTCAGAGAGCTCTGGTGCCACAACAAACTACAGATCCCAGGATTCCGTAGCATGAGCCATGGTAGTTAAAGCAGTGTCAAACTGCATTATTTCTGCAGTGTGGCAGCAGCCTAGAAATCCCAGAACACTCCCCCGACCATTTCTAGCCACTGTGGTGAGTTTGCCAATGCTCCCCCCCCCGCAAAACAACCTCCTTATGTCTAACAACTACATGGCAGTCAGGTGAAACATATATCATGGAGTTGGAAGGAATCACAAGGGTCATCTAGTCAAACTCCTGCTGTGCAGGAATGCATACGCACAATCCTAAATATACACTGGACTGACTATGTGAAGAATGTTGCTGTCCTTGAGCAAGCAGGGATCACCAACATTGAGGCCATGATATTGAGAACACAGCTGTGCTGGGCAGGACACCTTTCTAGGAAGGAGGACCATCATCTCCCAAATATAGTACTCTGCAGTGAACTCACCACGGGTCAACATAAGAGGGGTGCTCCAAGAAAGCGATGCAAGGACTCCCTGAAGCAACATCTCAGGCTCGGCCAAATTGATCACCAACAGTGGTCCGCCCTGGCCTCACATCCGGAGGCATGGAGACGCAGTATCCACAATGCTGCAGCCTTATTTGAGAACTCACACCAAACAAGTCTTGAAGAGAAACGACAACGCAGAAAGAATCACAACCCAGAAACATCACCCAAGGAGACCTTCTGCTGTGCTTTCTGCAACCAGACATGTTTACCTCAGATTGGCCTTTTCAGTCATCAGCACACTTGCAGAAAGTGCAGGATGAGTCTTTCCTGGATCTTTATTTGCAAAGAAAGGAGAGAGAGAGAGAGAGAGAGAGAGAGAGAGATGGCAGGCAGGTGAAACATATATCATGGATTTGGAAGTGATCACAAGGGCCATCTAGTCAAACCCCCTGCTGTGCAGGAATGTATAACTAAAGAATTCCCAGAATATAGCTATTTAACCTGTGCTTAAACATCTCCAATAAGGAGAGTCCACTGCCACAAGACTATTCCACTGAACAGCTGTTACTATCAGGAAGTTCCTCTTAATGAATAAGCAGAATCTTTTTTTTTTCTTTTTTGTAATTTGAATCCATTGGTTCATGTTGCAGTCTCTGCAGGAGCAGAAAACAAGGTCACTCCATCTTGTACATGCCATCCCCTGAGATATTTAAAGATGGCTGTTATACCATCTCTCCAGCTTCTCTTCTCCAAGTTAAAATATAGATGGTTCCCTAAACCATTCCATATGGGTTTGGTTTCCAGACCTTTTACCATCTTAGTCTCCTGCCTCTGGACATGTTCCAACTTGTCAATATCCCTCTTGAACTGTGGTACCCAGAACTGGACACAGTATTACCAGAGCTTGCTAGAGTGAGACTATTACTTCCCTCTGTCTGGATGCTATACTCCAGTTGATACAGCCTAGAATGGCATTGCCTTTTTTGTTTTGTTTTGTTCTTGGCTGCCATATCACACTGCTGAATCAGGTTTACCCTGTGGTCTACTAAGACCTCTACATGCTTTTCATGGTTATCTCCGTGGAATGGCTGTACAGAATTTGGCAAGTGTAGAAGGCTGAGATTTTTTTTTTCCAGCTCACTTTTGGTAAAAAGTTACATTATGAAGTTAAGAAAATTTTCAGTTTTTTTTTTCATAGATGAAATGGAATGAATTTGATTCCACCCCTGCCAAAAAAAAAAGTTTTAAAAATTGGTGGAATGTGAAATAGACAGGTTTGTCCCTCCCTCCTTGTATCACCCCATGTCTCATCCCAAAAGCACAGCCATGTACCTGTGTTCCACATCCAAAAAATATTGCTGCTGCAGTGCTATTAGCAATAAGTTACCATGAGCCTCTGAAAAAGGACATGTTAGTAAATTGGCCATAACAGGGCTTTAAAGAAGAGTGGAATTGACGAATGCTTAACAGAACCATTAAATTAAAATGTGATGCTATTCACAACTTCTCAGTAGACATATTCAGCAAAGTTTTCCATCAGAATGCCACCATATAACTACTTTTCAGTTCACTCTGGTGGCAGCAGACATCAAAGCCATCATCCTCCCTCCATGACGGTTCGTAGCTTTATACATTTACCAGTAAATTTGCTAGCTACCAATGTAAGCCAGTAGATGAATCCTACCTCAGATCATTTCTGATATCTGTAGGGCTTCCGCACCTTCATTCATTAAGAAAGGGATGGGAAAATCCCATCAAGCCCTGTCAACATGGCCAGCAGTCAGGAGTAAGGGAGTTGGGAGTTGTACTGTATGTTAACAGCTTCTGAATCATAACAGATGGCTCATCCTACTTATAGCAATTGCTATAGACCTACTTTTCTATAGAACATTTCAACATTGGTAGTGCCCTCCTTCTTCAATGTTTGTTTTTAACAGCAGTTTTGTTTATAATCTGCTTTTTATTATGCCATTCCAGATTTGTAGTATGCTATCCCATCCAGTGCCTATTACTAATCTGTCTTGTATATGTCTATGGAGAATAGGATAATAATTTACCTCCATATTTAATGGTATTTAATAATTGATTGGTAAAGATTATATCACAATGGGTGATATTAGGCATGCAGATGTGTTTAATTTACATTGAGGAATTGTCCAGTCTGTGGCTACATGAAACCCTTGTGGGGAGGGTCCTGTGTGACCCTTGACACCGCCCCCCACCTTCCCAATTGAAATTTTCTTTGGCTGGAAACCATTTAAGACAAACCTTTTCTAAAAAGCCAAAGTTACCTTCTTGGGGGAGCTGTTTTTACTCTGAAGGCTGTTTCAGAGGCAACTCCCAAACAACCAAAAATAGTCACAGAAGCATTCAAAAAGTGACTGGAAGTGACTTCTGATCAGCCAAGCTGTCACTTATCTTGCTTCCTGGAGCAATGTTAGGGCCCACTGAGGATCTGATGGAGCCAACATTTGCCCACAGATTTCAAGCTGCCTTGAATCCCATTTTGGGAGAAAGGTGGGATATACATTCCATAAATGTACAAGCAAGAAAGCATGTGAAGTCGAAGGCTTTCACGGCCGGCATCCATAGATTTTCCTTGGTTTTTTTCCGGGCTGTGAGGCTGTGTTCTGGAATAGTTTCTTTCTGACGTTTCACCTGCATCTGTGGCTGGCATCCTCAGAGAATGGTTGGGGTAGGAGTGTGTCTGGGGTTTATATGCTGTGAACCCCTGTAGGGGAGTATATGTAAATTTGTGTAATTGAATGGTTAGTTTCTGGGTATAGAAATGCAAGGCTCATTAGTGTCTGTTTGGATGATGGTTGGTTGATGGGCCATTATCTACTGGGAATCCCCATGTCCCTGAGTGGAATTCCTTTGTAAGTGTTGAGTTTTAATTCTGTTGTATTTCAAAACTGGGAGCCAGATTTTATTTCATTCCTGAACCACTTAAAAAGCATCCACCCAAATATCCAATTCATGATGGAAAAAGTGAAGGAAGGAACACTGCCATTCTTGGATGTCCTAGTCATCCGCAAACCAAACCAACGGTTTGGCCACAGGATATACAGAAAACCCACACACATGGACAGATACCTACACAAGAACTCCAATCATCACCCAGGACAAAAAAGAAGCACAATGAAAACATTGGTAGAGCATGCAAAATGGATCTGTGAACCCTACTACCTGGAGGATGAACTGAGACACCTAAACTGGGTCCTACAGGCTAATGGTTACTCCAGATCAGATATCACAAGAGCAGCCAGACCCAGAACAAACCACAGGAATGAAGAAGAAAAACAGCCACCCAAAGGGAAAGTATTTTTACCATACCTCATCAAAGGAGTCACAGACAGAATACGGAAACTGATAAGGAAACACAACCTCCAAACAATCTATAGACCAACCAGAAAAATCCAAGAAATGCTATGCTCAGCGAAGGACAAAAGAGACCCTCTCACAGCTGCAGGAGTTTGCCTTATACCATGCAGCTGTGGGCAAGTTTACATAGGGACCACAAAATGCAGTGTGCAAAAACAAATTAAGGAACATGAGAGACACTGCAGACTGGACCAACCAGAAAAATCAGCAGTAGCAGAACATGTTATAAACCAACCTGGACACAAAATGCTATTTGAAAACACAGAAATTCTAGACCAGGCCAACAACTATCATGTCAGAATGCACAGAGAAGCTATTGAAATCCACAAACAACTGGACAACTTCAACAGGAAAGAAGAAACCTTAAAAGTAAAGAAAATCTAGCTCCCAGTTTTGAAATACAGTAGAATTAAAACTCAACACTTACAAAGGAATTCCACCCAGGGACATGGGGATTCCCAGCAGATAATGGCCCATCAACCAACCATCATCCAAACAGACACTAATGAACCTTGCATTTCTATACCCAGAAACTAATCATTGAATTACACAAATTTGCATATACTCCCCTACAGAGGTTCACAGCATATAAACGCCAGACACACTCCTACCCAACCATTCTCGGAAGATGCCAGCCACAGATGCAGGCAAAACATCAGAAAGAAACTATTCCAGACATGGCCTCACAGCCCAGAAAAAAACCAAGGAAAATCTAAGCAAGCACGTATCCATCTAGATTGAGGACAGTATCAGCCAGGAACACAAAATGTGTTCCTGTCCCACAATCTCCAGTCCCGCCCCTGTCCTGGCACAATAACCCTCCTCATCATGCTTACCTTGTCTCATGTCAACAGGCAGCCCAGGAAAGAATGGATGGAGCTCCATTCACTTCCTGGACTGAAATCCCACCCATTCTCACGAGAAGATGCGAGTGTAGGAAATTCAAAAATGAAAAGCTAAATAACACCAAAACAGTTACACAAAGCACAAAAACACACTTTAAAACATACAAGTAACCCAGGGAGAGTCATAAAAAGTGCATCACTTACCTGGATGTCGCAATCTCACCCAGAAGTGTTCTGGCAGGACTGCCAATTGACGCTGCATTCACGTGAGTTAAACGGCCCAAGGTTTCACACACTGGCAATGCTGGGACCAAATCATAATGGGGGATCTATTGATGGCTCAGGCCGTCAATAAAAAGAAATGGCATAATGATGCCAGTGGAATGCAAAAGGACAAAGTCATCTGATATTTGCATCGTTTTGCATTCTCCTGGTGTCATTACAGCACCACATTAGCTATGTCTGATAATAATAATATTAATAATAATATTAATAATAATAATAAAATGTATTTGTATCCCGCCCCTCTACAAAATGCAATCGGGGCGGCTTATAGCATTTAAAATATACATTCAAGACTCTCCATCCCACCCCCCCTTAAAATACAATTAAATAATACAAAAAAATTAAAACATACTTAATAAATTGTAAAAATGAACAATAAAAAAATAGCTGTATTGGGATCAGGCTAAATTAGATTTTTCTTTCTGATGGCCGGGTATCTATTCAGGAAAGCCCCGCCAGAAGAGATCCATCTTAAAAGCTTTTTAAAAGCCATTTAGGGTGGTAATACGACAGATCTCATTCAACAGGCCATTCCATAATCTGGGAGCAATAGCTGAAAAGGTCCTCTGGGAGGTTGAGGAGAGCCTAGTTTTTAAAGTTTGTAGCAGATTCCTCCCAGAGGACCTGAGTGCATAAGAAGGATTATATGGAAGGAGGCAGTCACAAAGATAGGTTGTACCCAAGCCATTTAGGGCTTTAAAGGTGATAACACCTTGTACTGGGCCCAGAAACTAGTGACGTGATCTTAAGATCGGTGTTATATGGGCTCTTCTAGATGTACCCGAGACCAGTTTGGCTGCCATATTCTGTACTAGTTGAAGTTTCCGGACCAAGCACAAGGGTAGCCCCATGTAGAGTGCATTACAGAAATCAAGATGGGAGGTTACCAGAGTATGTACCATAGTCTCAAGATCCCTGACTTCCAGGAAAGGGCGTGGCTGGTGAATCAGCCGAATCTGATAAGAGGCGCTCCTGGCAGTCTCATTTACCTGATTTGTCATCTGGAGCGACGAGTCTAGGAGTACCCCCACACTGCGAACACAGTCCCTGGAGGAGAGCATGACCCCATCCAGGACTGGAGGTTGTATCCTAATACCTGGGTTTGGGGCTGCTACCATGAGAACCTCCATTTTGTCTGGATTCAGCTTCAGTTTGTTTTTCCTCATCCAGTCCATTGCTGCCCTAAGACAATCATTGAGAGAAGAGACCCCATCTGAAGTCAGAGCAGAAGACTGAGACATGGAGAAATATATCTGGGTGTCATCAGCATACTGATAACACCCCACCCCATGCTTCCGGATGATCTCAACCAGTGGCTTCATATATATGTTGAATAGCATCGGGGACAGGATGGTGCCTTGTGAGACACTACAATTAAGTTCTTTCCTTGCAGAGCAACTGTCCCTGAGCATCACCCTCTGGAATCTACCCGAGAGGAAGGAGTGGAACCACTGCAATGCAGTGCCTCCAATTCCTAACCTTCTCAGGCGATCCAAGAGGATGTCGTGATCTATTGGATCAAAAGTCACTGAGAGATCCAGTAGCACCAACAGGGTCACACTACCCCTGTCGATGTTCAGGTGAAGGTCATCAGCTAAGGCTACCATGGCCATCTCAACTCCAAATCCCATCCTAAAGCCAGTTTGAAATGGATCTAGATAATCGGGTTCTTCCAAGACAGCTTGGAGTTGAAGAGCAACTGCCCTCTTGATCACCTTGCTCAAAAAAGGTAACAAAGAGACTGGCCTGTAGTTCTTCATATCCAGAGGGTCAAGGGAAGGTCTTTTTAGGAGTGGTCTGACCACAGCTTCCTTCAAGCAAGACAGAATGTGACCTTCCCTAAGGGATGCATTGATGATGTCCCTAGGAAAATCCTCAAGGTATCACCCCCCTGGGCGGCCAGCCACGAAAGGCAAGGGTCAAGAGGGCAGGTAGTCATCCTCACTCTACCAAGGAGCTTGTCCATGTCATCAGTACTTACAGATTGAAACTGATGCAGTATAACCTCATAAACAGAGTTACTGGACACCTCATCAATTGAATCTCCTCCAACCCTGGCATCCAAATCGGCTCTTATCTGAGAGATTTTATCTTCAGGCCGTTGTCAGTTTTAGCAATGGGTTCTGCACAGGTAAAACCTGTGTCAGTTCCCTCACCATCCTAAACAGCTCTGCCAGGTGAGACTCTGCAGATGCAATACGTGCAGAAGAAAACGAAGAAGATAATCTCCTTAGTTAGAAAGTAGCCTAAATGCAAACATTAGTCCCAACTAGAGCAATCCCATTGGTTGAATGGAACTAATATAAGTGTTGTTTACCAAAATCCCATGGATTCAATGGCTCAATGTTGGGAGTAACAACAGAAATTAGCCCAACATCTTAACATTATATTTAATGACATTTAGTGATCAATTGTTGATGGCTTTGCCATTGTTGTTACTTACCTTCAAATCAGCATCAACTTTATGGCATCCCTATGAATGTGAGACCTCTATGAGCCCTGGTCCTCAACAGCCCTGTTGTGGTCTTGCAAATATAGGACTATGCCTTCTTTTATCACAATCATTTATACTGTGAACTTCCACTTTTCAAAGCAATTATGAGATGCTAGGAGCAAAAGCATCCAAACACTCAATATTTAAAGAAACATTCATATTCGGAAGTTGAATTCAAATTTAAAATGTGACATTCTGCATCACAATTTTGAATAGTGAAACTGGAAAGGAGGAAGTTTTGTCAGTGTCCTAACATGATAAGCCTGGAGGGTTCCACATGAGGTGGAGGCTGTCTTCTCCGAATCCCAGCTCAGTGCAGTACTTCCAATGCAGGATTCAACCACATAATCCCTGTCAGATGACTATCCACCTGCTGCTTAAATCATTCCAGCGAAGTAAAACCTACCTCTTTATCTCCCAACACACTCTATTCTACTGTTAAACAGCTCTTCTCATTAGGAAATTCTCCAACGTGTTTAGCTAAAATTTTGTCACTCTGCTGTTTTGGTGCATTGTTTCTAATGTTAGCAGATTATCAGATGCTTGAAAAAAGCCCCAGAGGAGCTTGCAAGAACAATGTCACTGTACCAGGAACAGGTCCTGGTATCTCACATGTCATCATCCTGGTTTGCTTACTCCATCCTCCCTCCATGCTAACATGATGAAAAGGCATCACTTTTCATTAGTAAGAGTTTCTGCTAATGAAAAGAGGTGCCTTTTTTCATCACATCAGCACAGAGGGAGGACAGAGCAAGCACGCGAGGAGGACAACAGGGTGCAATACCGGAACCCGTTCCTTGTACAGTGATGTCATTCTCACGAGCTCCTTTGGGGCTTTTTCAAGCATCTGACAATCTCGTAAATTCCCTTTGTCACTACATTATTATAACACCACAGTATCACTTTAACTGTCATGGTTCTATCCAAGGAAATCTTGGGATTTGCAGTTTAGAGAGGGGTATTTAGAATTGTCAGCCAGAAGGCTCCTCTAGTATCTCCCCAAACTACAAACACAGGAATCCATTGGCTGTAGCCATAGCAGTGAAAGTGGAATCATAGTGCTAGAATTGTGTGTATGAAAGGTCCCCTGTTCTGTTGTCTAGCACAACACAGAAACTCCGCAGATTTTGCCCATACTTGAAAGAGTGACACCAAAAAGCTGTCAAAGATGTATAAAGGGTCCACCACTTCACGTTGGAAGTGTGATTATAAAGAGGGGGCTTTTTACCATATGTGGTGGACTTTTGAAAAAGCAAAATACAAAAATTACTAGACTTTTTTTCATTATTTAATCCAGAGGATTTTGAAAATAAAGCTTCAGTTGAAGCCAGAACTCTTTTTATAGGAACTGTTGGAGGAACAAATAGAGAAAAAGATATGGAAGAATATTGCAACATATGATTACAGCTGCCAGACTACTATATGCACAGAAATGGAAGACGATGGAGGTTCCATTGCAAGAAGATTGGTTAATGAAAATGAAATGGTCAAATTAACTGTTTTGGTTAGAGAAAAACCATTGAATAGTTTTAATAAGAATTTGGGGCTGTTGATGGTTTATTTGAAGGAGTGTTGGAGGAAATTATCAATAGTGGGATTTGAAGTTAAGTAGATGTGTTCCTGGACTTACCATTAATAGTGAAACCATGGATAATAGCAAACCCTATTAAAATAAAGGACTTCTGGTTACAAACATACCATAGAGTTGGATTGGAGGACCTAGAAGATTCCTAGAGAGGACATCTCTCTAGGCATTTTCCAGTATGACTCTATAGTATGTGTCCCTATTTTTTCATCCATGGATAACTGAAATAATGGATATTGGTTCCATGGATATAGGGGGTGACCTGTATCTTTTTTTAAAGAGTTTTAAAAAGAAAAGAAAGAGTGACCCACCCAATCACCAAAGTATGGAGAAGTTATTTTTTTACTGTATTAAAATATATTTATTGAAGTTTGTATGTACACATATAACAGAAAAAATGGACATGACAGAATGAGCCAAACCAACAACAATAACAAAAACAGACATATGTGTTTGTGTGATTAGGGGAAAAAAATAACAGTACCAAAAAATAGCATCTACTACAAATACAAAAAACAAAACAAAACAAAAAAAACCCTTTAACAACATCCCACCTTTCTCCCCCCCCCCCATTTTTAAAAGAACTACAGAATTTACTTTTTAAACAACAACCTCCTGAATCTTATTGGGCATGCAGGCTGGGGCTTCTGGAAGCTATAGTCCCCAAAGGTAACTTTTTGAGGCTCTGAGAGATCACAACACTTAACCGTATACCACTGGAGAAAATGTAAGCTCCTGAATTTGATTCCGATACCTTGCCTGCCTTCTGCTTATCTGCCATTAAAGGAAGGGCAGATTCTTAACATACATGGATGGATGGATGGATGGATGGATAGGCAGAGAGTCAGATAGATTGACAGGTAGACACACAAATGAGTGGAATTAATGTTAAATAATATTAAAGTTCTGGTGGTAGGAATCTATGTTCTGATTGAAGAGAAGAATACATTTTTTAGAGATATGAAAAATAAGTTAGCACAAATTAATTATAATAACTGGTGTTTGATGGGAGATTTTAATGGTGTTGTGGATTCCAGTATGGACAGATATTCAGATAAGAAGAAATTAATGAAAAAGAACCAAGGGAAACTGGTAAAGGAATTTTTTCGAAATGGCAGATGAACTCTAACTGGTGGATATTTGGAGATTTAAGGAGGGAAAGAATAACGGTTTTACTTTTTACTCAGATTCCCACAAGTCATTTTCTAGAATTGACATGATTTGGACTAACAAAAATTTACTAAACTGTATAGGAAAAATGGATGTCCTTCCGAAAGTTCTTTCAGACCATAACCCAGTAATGATGGTAATTAAGGGTAGAAATAATGTTAAAAATTGGAAATTAAATAAATCACTATTACTCAAAGAGGAAGTGATTGAAGATTGTAGGAAAACTTTGAAGGAATACTTTGAGCTGAACTTAGATAAAGGAGTAGAAAACAATATTGTTTGGGATGCGGGAAAAGCAGTAATGAGAGGTATATTTAAAAAATGGAATACAATAATAAACAGGAAAAAACAAGAGAGAAGAAAACAGGTCTTGGAAGAAATAAAATGGAAGGAAGATGAACTAATAAAATCTCCAAACAACAAAAAGATTAAGAGTCAGATCAAAACATTACAAGAACAGTTAACTATGATTATGACAGAGGAGATGAAGAAAAAATTAGATTTTATAAAACAAAAAGATTTTGAATATGGTAATAAACCTAGTAGATGGCTATCTTATAGATTAGGAAAAGAGAGATCAAAAAGAATAGTAGTTAAAATTAAAACAGGAGAAAGGGAAGTGACAGAGGAAAATCAGATTCAAAAACTTTTTTATAACTATTTTAAGGTATTGTATTGAGACCAGGGAAACTCTCCAAATCAAATGTACCAGTATATTAAAAACTGCAATATTCCTAAGCTTACAGATGGCAGAGAAAAGAATTAAACAAAGATGTATCAGCTGATGAAATTATGGGTATAATAAATAAAATGAAAATAAGGAAAGCCCCAGGTCCAGATGGCCTACCTGCAGAGTACTACAAAAAAATTTCCGCAGAATTAATAGGTCCGTTTACATGGGTAATAAAGTACATTTTAGGAAATAATTGAATTCCCAATAGTTGGAAAGAGGCTAATATTGTTTTAATTCCAAAAGAAGGTTGAGATCCATTACAAATGAAAAATTATAAACCTATCTCATTAGTGAAAGAGGACTACAAAATTTTCACAGCATTATTGGCAAACAGACTCAAAACATTTATGCAAGAATACATACATAGTGACCAAAATGGCTTTCTTCCTAGAAGACAAATAAGAGATGATATCAGGACTGTAATCAATACACTGGAATATTTATATATCCATAATGAAATTAAAGGTGCCCTGATTTTCTTAGATGCTGAGAAAGCATTTGATAATATTAAATGGCCTTTCATGTTAAGGATCTTAGAAGAAATGGAATTTGGGAATAATTTCTGTAACTGGATTCAGGCGATATATTCGGAACAAAAGGCAAAGTTAATTATAAATGGGAATTTAACAGAGACATTACAAATTGAAAAAGGTACTAGGCAGGGATGCCCACTATCCCCATTATTGTGTATATTGGTAGTTGAAATTTTGAATAATGAAATAAGAAAAGATAAAGAGATCACAGGCATTAAGATTAAAAAAGAGGAGTATAAATTACAAGCATTTGCTGATGATCTAGTAATTCTTTTACAAGACCCATTAAATGGGATAGACATTTGTTAACAAAAATAGTGGAATTCAGTTCATGTGCGGGTTTCAAGATAAAAAAGGAAAAGACTAAAGTATTGACAAAAAATTGGATAATAAGGAAAAAGAAGAATTAAAAAAAATATCTAATTTTGCAATCGTTAAAAAAGTTACATATCTAGGCATAAACATAACGACTAATAATGACTAACCAACAACTATTCCAAAACAATTATAAAAAAGTATGGAATG